>OZ002741.1:97211197-99611197 GCA_963924295.1 Dioctria rufipes | reverse complement strand
TCCCAGTAAACATAGTCAATAGCCTCTCTGGGAAGCTTCATGAGACCCATACCTTCCTTCGTGATTGATAAATTTTCTAATAATTCTCTTATATTTAGGTCCTTTACTACCTTTTATTTGCCCATTTGCACTATAATCACGTCTATGGGCATTAGAATCTTCCAAGATTTCTCAATAATTAGCCAAGTCTTTTTCACCATATAATCTGTTTGATGATTCTTTCATAAAAAGAAGTTCGCGTAAGCCAGCTGTTATGTTATAGTGCTTCCCATTAATGACAAAATTTTGTGTATCAATGTCAATGCTAGATTTCCCAATTTTCCACGTCCAATTATCCATATAAACACCATAAGTTCGGTCAATTTTAGGACTTTTGGCTTGGTAAAATCCTAAATATTTATTAACTAATCCACTTGATAAGTTGAGGGTGAATCTGATTTATTAGCTAAGGTTCTTGAATGAGTTGGTGTTCCATACTGCTCTTGTGATGACATTAAAGAAGAGTCTTTATACTTCAGTGGTGTACTTGTTCGTTCCATTTGCATATACATTTGTTGTGGGTTTAACTCGAAGCCATCATAATCATCATCATTATTTATTTTATTTTCCTTTTTAGGTTCTGATTTGATATCAGCATGAAGTCCCTGTTTTACTTTTGCTTCACTTATAAGTTCTTTAAGTGGTTTTCTTATGGGCTTAAATGTTTCTTCAAGTTGAGATTCAACATCAATTCGCCCCGTTTTTACAGTTCGATACTTTTTCTTGAGAGTTTTAATAATATCCCTAATTAACTCCCTCTTATTACCCATTTGTATTGATAATTTTTTTTTTTCAAAACCGATCCTGTCTATTAACAGCTTTATTAACTGGTCTGTTAACAGCTTTAACTGCTTTCCTAACTGCTTTAACTGATCTGTTAACAGCTTCAACTACTCTCCTAACTGCTTTATCTGATCTGTTGACTGCTTTAATGGATCTGTTATATTTATACGGAAATAAATGTATCGAATACCTGACGGTAACGTCCCCTGCTTAAGACGCTGTCTTTGTCTACTACCAGAAACCCATATTTATCCTTCCAACACTTAGCACACATATCTCGGAAAGTATCAAAGCTCATATCCGTATTGACATGATCATCATAAGCATGCCTAAGATTTGTATCATCTTGTTTAAATAAAATGAGAAAGTTGGCATTATCTCGTACCAAGTGTTTTGGTATATGAGTATAAGTTTGGCAAAGATAGAAACTATCAATGTTATTATGTCGACCCATGCAAAAATAAGAGCGTATGTTGTCTTGCTTCCTACATGCTACATCATCAAAAATAAAAATTGAGTTTTGTTTTGCCTCTTCAAATGGTATAACATCATCATTATTAGAACATGTATAATAGCCTAATCCTTTTATCGGCGACAAAAGTTTTCTTTAGTATAAATATTTTGATTGATAGAGTGATTTTGAATACACGTAAACGTTTTCATAGCTCAAACCACTAGGATGCTCCAGCAAAGTAATCATAACATTTGTTTTTCCACAATTGGAGGGGCCAACTATTAATGCACGTATACTATTTGGTAATAATGAACTATGTCTGCCAATTTCTGTAATATTGCTCCGAAAATCAATGTTTCTTATTGGCAGCGATAGATTTTGCTTAATGAACTTCATTTTGAATACTAACTCCAATCTATAAATGCATACTAAATTTAAATACGTTTTTAGTTTGTATCTGAATGTTGAAGGTTAAAGTCATTCATACTTATGCTTGAGCATAATAAGCAAGGTTCGGGGGTAATTAATAGACTCATTAATAAACTGCCGTTTGAATTACACTTACCAGGCTACCAGTATTGTGGACCTGGTACGAAGCTAGAAAAAAGATTAGCTCGTGCTGAGCCTGGTATTAATACCTTAGATAGTGCATATAAAGAACACGATATTACCTACTCTAAATTAAAAAGTACAACAGATCGCAACATAGCAGATCGGATTTTGGATGAAAAGGCTTGGGATCGAGTTAAATCTACTGACGCAAACCTAGGTGAACGTACAAACGCATTGCTAGTTACCAATATCATGAACGCTAAGGCTAAATTTGGGATGGGTATGGCGAAAATGAGAAGTAAGAAGAAAACAAGCACACGAAAGAAAAATAAAAAAGTTAAGAAAAACATTACCCTGAGAACGGTTATCTCAAAGGCACGTAAATCAATTCAAAGGCAAAAACCTGATTCTTTGAACAGAGCCATTGCGTTAGCACGAAAGGAAGTAGGAGATATAATTAAATATAGGAAGAAAAATGTGAAAATTCCACGAGTCATACCTATACCAAAAACTGGAGGTATTTTACCATTCATCGTTCCTTTATTTGCTGGCCTTTCTGCTTTAGGATCTTTAGGAGGAGGTGCTGCTACAATTGTTACAGCTGTTAATGCTGTTAAGGAAGCAAAGGAGCAGCTTACAGAGAGTAAGAGGCATAATGAAGAAATGGAATCCCATCTAATAGGGAAAGGTCTTTATCTCAAACCTCATAAAAAGGGATTGGGGTTATACTTAAACCCAGAGCCAAAAAACTATTGAAAACGCTACGTAAAAGACAATTAACTGAGGTAGATTTGCATAAATATGCAAAAGATCTACCATATTTTCGAGGAGTTTTCATGCGACATAAGCTTCCAAAGAAACTAAACACGAAGGAATGCGGTATTATCAACTTGGATATATCATCAGGTCCAGGAACTCATTGGGTAGCGTACTATAAAAATGATGAAGATATTCAGTACTTTGATAGCTTTGGAAATTTACAACCCCCATTAGAAATTAGAAAATATTTAACTAGTAATGTAAGGTATAATTATTCCCCATATCAAACATATAACTCAGTAATATGCGGTCATTTATGTTTGAAATTTTTGTATGATTGTTACAATAAATAAAAGAATATGATATGTGTGTATTTTTATTTGAAATATTTCCTTTATACAATAGGAACAACAAGGCCCTTTAATTCTATTATATAACTTCAATAGTTTGGTTATTCGCAAAAATTCTCTTTTAACATGCCGACAATTACAAGTATCTGGACCTGATGTTGAAGTATTGTAAGCCCAACTGCAGGATTCATAATGCTCCCCATATTTTGAAGTCATAATGTTCATTTCTCTATATTCACCCAAAAAGCGGTAGGATTTTTCTATTTCCTCCTTATGTTCTTCTAGTAACAACTTGTCATACTCTTGCAAGAATCTGCTAATATCGAAATGTTTAACAAATATTTGTAGTTCATAATTTAATCTTTCCATGTTTTTTTTTTTTTTTTTATTTCTTCCTTGTTTTAAATTTTTATTCTACTGAATCCACCTGTGGTTAAAACTGAAATGATTCTCATGCCCTTGTAAATCTATATAAATGAGGAGAAAACCACATAATTGCATCATTTTAAATTACACCACAATGTCATTAACACTTACATTAATCGGAAATTCATCTATATTAACAATTGAGTATTTCCCACCCATAGATTTGCCAAGGGATTATGTATGTGGGTGTTGTATACCTAAAAAGGGTTAACAATGATAATTATAATTAATAAATTAATAATTATCATTGGGAAAAACATGAAAAATATTTGATTTTCATAAATGGAAATAAGCTGATCACGCTTAAAACATGGTTAGCTTATCTCCTAACAAGGCGAAGAAATTGCCATCAGCAATTTCTTCAAATTCCTTCGCATACAACCAACATATTTTTCCCACAAAACGACTTGGGAAAAATAAAAGTTTTAAATTTCAACCCAAGTCGTTTCGATAGAAAAATAGCCCCACGATAAATCTTACCTTCAGTAAGATTTGTCGTAAATACGATATGTATGTACCTATATACATACATATCGGGCGCATGAAAATTTTACGTCGGTGAAGACTGAAACGATCAAGTCTTCACCGAAAAAAGCTCCTATCAGCAAATTGTCGCGAGCTGCATACATTGTGATCGCAATAATGTATGCACGATAGCACGACGATGGTTGGCTATTTATGAAAATATCAAATTTCATTCTCAACCATCGTCCGTCGCGATAATTCTGGGCATGTTTAAACATGCCCAGCGGTAAATAATTTTCTCAGGATAGGAATGCTAATGAAGCACTTTCCTATCCCGAGCAACTAGACTTGCGATTACGAAAATCCAAGTCAAGTGCAGTCGGTTTTAAGATTTCGTTCGGAAGAGGTAAAAAGATTTGGCAACGGGTCGGTTAGAACAAGGTCCAAAAACGAAGAACGGAGAGTAATGAAAAGCCCAAGTGCAGAAAAAGTACAAGTGGTTTATGAGCATAAAGTGTGTTAAAATTTTGATATATTAAGATAAGTTGTGAAGTACGAAAGTACAAAAAGTTGGAAGGAACCCTGATATATAAAATAAAATAAGTGTATGTAGTAGTCTAGTGAAAATGACCTCGGGTGTGCCATGGCGTTCAACCAGTCAGTAAAACAAGAAGAAGGTTTGTACGTAGAGGATGATTGTAAACGTCAGTCGATTGAGAAGAATAAAGATAGTAGTTTGAACAAGACAGACGTGGTTTCATTATATGGTACATTCAAGCGGGTATAATTAAAACACCCAGAGTTCCCTTACTACGACATGAGCATACGGCTCGGAGAGTTTCGGAGTTTTTGGATAGTGCATCTGCCCATGTGCTGAAAGAAAAGCTGACTTTATTGAATTCATCAACTACTGGGGCAAAAGCCGCCCTGAAAATACGACTTCAGGCAGCCCTGGAAGATCTTCCAGCCGAGGAGATCGCGGCAATCATCCCAGATGGCACAGATTTGATCGGATTCCAACGTGATGACGAAAATACAGTCGGGGATACGAATGGTGTTGAAAGCGTAGATATTGACACAGAAGGTGAATTAAATAATGAAATTTCACGTTTGAAGTCTATTTTAGCGAAGAAACAGGAAATTGAGGACTTGAGAAAACAATTGTACCAGTTAGAAGGCAAACATGTGACAACCACGAGTTCACTACCGTTTATCCACTTTAAGGATGTTGAGGATTCAATTCCAGCCTTCAGTGGCGACGATAATTACTGTGTACAACGATGGGTACAGCATTTTGAGGAAACATTTGACGCATTAGGTTGGGATACACGCATGAAGTTCATGTATGGGAAACGACTTTTAACTGGTACTGCAAAGTTATTCATCCGTACAGTCTCTACAGTGTCATGGCACGAATTGAAAACGAAATTGGTAAAGGAATTTACGAAGAGTGTGTCAAAGGCTGAACTGCACAATAAACTGCGAAAACATAGGAAGAAACAGAATGAAACGTTACAGCAGTATGTGTTTGCAATGCAGGAAATGGCATCATTGTCGGATATTGATGAAGCCGACATGGTCCAGTACATTATAAATGGCATCCCAGATTCCGAAACCAACAAAATGCTACTCTACGGAATAAGTACAATGGAGGACTTGAAATGCATACTGAAAAGGTATGAGAAATTTAAGTCTGAGTGTCATGAATCTAGTGCGGCGAAGTCACGACAGTCTAGTGACAAGCCATTCTCTTATAATAATCGCACGAGACAAAAGTGTTACAATTGCAATGACTTTGGCCATGTCAGTGCAGTGTGCCCTAAGCCTAGTAGGGGAAAAGGAGCATGCTATAAATGTGGGAAGATGGGACATAAAGTTTCAGAGTGTCCTAGCAAAGCACCTATCATGACAGTGCAACGGACGCTAAAAAAGACGATGGAAGCCGAAACACAAGGCTTAATTACACCACCACTGGACAACTGTTTCGAGCATCTGATTGAATATACTTTCTACAAAACCAACTATGCAAGCACTACATCATTGCTGACGTTGCTGGACTCTGGGAGTCCGATTAGCTTTGTGCAAGAGGAATGCCTGCCCCCATATGCTGTTAATGTCATTGATGAAGATAACCACCCAAGGTTTTGCGGTATAAACAACAGCCCACTGAAGATACTGGGAGCAGCAAATTGTAAGGTTAATTTTAAGGGAAGTACAATCGATCTGAATATTTTTATTGTCAGTAAATTTAGCATGAAATATCCTATAATTTTAGGCCGCGATTTTTTGCAGAGAAGTAACTTAGTGTTGATTGAACTAAATAGGCACTTAAAGGAACACCGACCTTGCATCGATGTCCAAAAAATTAACGAAGCTTCAATGGAAATCCCAAGTGCAAGTGAAAGTGAGAAGGATACCGACGGTGAGATAGATCAAATTTTTAATATTGACATATCAGGTAACGACCGCGAAACTGATTTTAATATTTATAATAAGTTAACATACCGCGTTAAAGAAAAGGTTAAAGATATTTTAAATAAAAGTCGTTTGGACGTTCGGAATTTAAATGAAAAGCCACAAGTTGATGTAGAAATGAACATAACTCTGACTAAAAATGAGCCATTTTATTGTACTCCACGAAGATTGGCATACGCGCATAAGTTAGAACTCCAAAAGATACTTGACGATCTCCTGAGAAGGAAAATTATACGCGAAAGTACCTCTCCTTACGCCTCACCTATAGTTTTAGTTAGGAAAAAGAATGGTGAAATGCGATTGTGCGTCGATTACCGCGAGCTAAATAAGGCGACTCAAAGAGATAACTATCCTTTGCCCGTGGTGGAAGACCAAATAGACCGGTTACGAGGGAAGAAGTACTTCACGGTCTTAGACCTAAAAAGTGGGTTCCACCAAGTAAAAGTAGCTGAGGACTCAATCAAATATACGGCATTTGTGACACCACTGGGACACTATGAGTTCCTTGGTATTCCATTTGGTCTGAAAAATGCCCCAGCCGTTTTCGAAAAATATATCAAACAAATTTTTAGACCTCTAATCATGTCAGGACAACTTCTTACATATGTCGACGATTTATTGATAGCCACAGAGGGTATAGATGAGCACCTGGAAATCTTGAATAGGGTTCTAACCATTGTTAATGAATATTCTCTCGAATTAAGATACGACAAATGCAAGTTCTTCTATGAAGAAATAGTTTATTTAGGTTACAGCATAAGTGCTGGAGGCATACGGCCGAATGAAGATAATCTGCAGGCAATAAAAGATTTTCCGACTCCAACTTGTACAAAATCCGTTCATTCCTTCCTTGGGTTATGCTCATACTTTAGGAAGTTTATAGAGAATTTTGTGTCGATGGCAAGGCCGTTGTACGATTTGCTTAGAAAGGACGCTGTTTTTAGATTCGGTGAACGAGAGCAGGCTGCATTCCAGTTGTTAAAGTCTAAATTATTAGCGTCGCCTGTCTTATCAATTTTTAACCCCTGTAGCGAAACAGAATTACATTGTGATGCTAGCGCCATAGGATTTGGGTCAGTCCTTATGCAACGCCAAGACGACGGCAAGTTCCATCCCATCTTTTATTTTTCGAAACGGGCCACCGACGCCGAGTCTAGGTACCATAGTTATGAACTCGAGACACTTTCCATAATATATGCCCTGAGAATGTTTAGAATTTACCTTATGGGTATAGAGTTTAAGATCATTACAGACTGTCAATCCTTGGCCCTAACACTCAGTAAGAAATTGCTAAATCCTAGAATTTCAAGATGGGCATTGGAACTGCAGGAATACGACTACCGGATTGAACACCGTGCTGGTAGTAGAATGTCGCATGTAGATGCGCTGAGTCGAAGTATTAATGTTTTGTTTGTGGAGGACAGTGCTTTTGAATTCCTGCTAGCTGCAATGCAAAGACAAGACTCTGAAATTGTTAGAATCGCAAACGATCTTGAGAAACGAGAGAGTCGCTGGTACGAAATGGTCGATGGTCTGATATACCGTAAAATTAATGGTAGAATATTCTTCTACGTACCAAAACAACTTGAACATCAAGTTATACAGACGCATCACGAGGCATTGTGTCACCTAGCAGTGGATAAATGTCATGAATATTTAGGTCGGACATATTGGTTCCCAGACATGAAAACCAAGATAAAGTCATACATTGGAAACTGCCTAAAATGTATCCACTTTTCACCCAAATCGGGAAAAATTGAAGGGGCCTTGTTTAATATACCCAAAGGCAACTTACCGTTTGATGTATTACACATTGATCATTTTGGACCCCTCTCGACGGCCCATTCGAAGCGGAAATACATCTTTTTGGTGGTCGATGGTTTCACAAAATTTGTGAGATTGTATGCAGTTCCTACTACTCAAACTCGCGACGTATTGTCTTGTTTAGAGTCCTATTTTAAAACCTATAGTAGACCAAACATAATTGTCTCTGATCGTGGGACCTGTTTTACGTCGGGGGAATTTTCGGAATTCTTACAGTCTGTTAACGTCCAGCATGTCAAAATTGCCACTCTGTCACCTCAGTCAAACGGTCAGGTCGAAAGGATAAATCGAATAATCACGCCGATGTTATCTAAAGAATGTGATACCTTGACAACGGCTGACTGGTATAAGCACCTCACTAAACTGGCGTTTGCTCTGAACAATACCGTGAATAGAAGTACAAGCTACAAACCGAGTATGCTTTTGTTCGGTGTTAATCAAAGGGGGGAATTTTGTGACAGGGTTAGGGAATATCTTCAACAGTGCTCTGGAAATGAGAAGGAGCGAAATTTAGAAGAGATTAGAAACCAGGCGTGCCAATCTATCGAGAAAAACCAAGAGTACAACAAAAATTATTTCGACAAGGTTCATAAGATCGCGCGGAAGTATAAAATAGGTGACTATATCATGCTAAGAAATGTAAATACCATTCCTGGTGTGAATAAGAAACTCTTGGCGCGATTTCGGGGACCATACGAAGTGGTTAAGGTCTTGGATCGTGATCGTTACTTGGTAAAGGATATAGATGGGATACAAGTATCTCGCATCCCTTACAAGGGAGTGTGCTCACCTGCAAATATGAAGCCTTATGTTTCCATATCACGATAAATTTGGACATCGATGTAATCGGGATTAGATATGTATTAGTTTGACAAGTCCGTGTAGGGTTATTTTAAGCGGTTCGTGATTTTGTTGTCTTCCTGACCAATACTTTGTATGTATAGGATGTAGCATATTTTAATGTGAATTTCAAGGGTATATTTATACGCTCGTGTATTCGTTATTCAAGTCTTTTATATTGTATAATAGGAGCTTTTGATACTTGTACTTTTGAAGTGAATTCTTGATTCTAGATTTGTACACTGGTATGTTGTATTGCCCTGGTACATTCGGTAAGTGTGCTGTTGAGAAATGTGTTCAATCGGGTCGATTGAAAGGTCAGGTTTGGCCGAGCTGTAGTAGTCTAGTGAAAATGACCTCGGGTGTGCCATGGCGTTCAACCAGTCAGTAAAACAAGAAGAAGGTTTGTACGTAGAGGATGATTGTAAACGTCAGTCGATTGAGAAGAATAAAGATAGTAGTTTGAACAAGACAGACGTGGTTTCATTATATAGTACATTCAAGCGGGTATAATTAAAACACCCAGAGTTCCCTTACTACGACACGGCTCGCCTCCTACATGTAATAAATAAGTGAACCCAGTGTATAAAACTTGTTTCTTTTCATTTGGATAACTATTGGCCGACTTAACTGGTGAGTCACAACAACCCTGATATATATATGTAACATGGGTTAATTGATTTCCAAACTTACAATTCAATACCAAATATTGAGAATAAAAAAAATAATCTATTTCACATTGGGAGTGCGGTTATAGAAATACCTACAGGATCATATGAGATAGATGACATAGCTGAATATCTTGAGCATCAATTAAGTAAATTAAATAAAGAGAGTTACTATATAAAATTGCGTGCAAACAATAACACTTTGAAAAGTGAAATCAAATCTAGTGAACCTATTTACTTTAACAAAGAGGGTACAGTTGGATCACTTTTAGGGTTTAGTAAGCGACAACTGGGCCCTATTAAATTGCATGTGTCAGATTTACCAGTTAATATAATTAAAGTTAATACAATAAGAGTAGAATGCAATATAATAAGTGGATCATTCATGAACGATACACGAGTACATACACTACACGGATTCTCTCCAAAGGTGGGACCTGGTTATAAGATTGTTGAGGTACCAAAGAACGTCATTTATTTACCGCTAACCACCCGAAGAATTACTTAAATCAGCTTAAAGCTACTTGATCAGGACGGTTATTTAATAAATTTTAAGGGTGAAACAATAACAGCTCGGTTACATCTTAAACCACAACATGATATTGTATAATAAGGATAAATTACGAACGTTAGCTGCCATCAACAACAGTTCTTCTGCAACTCTCATCGAATTTAGACCTCAAGAAGAAAAACGGTTCAAACTTACCCTACAAAATAAGAAATACTTGAGTACTTTAGGATTTATCATAAAAGACAAGCAATGAGTGAAGTTTTGAGTATAAAGGATGCTGTAAGCTATGATAATAGTGTCGCAAAAATTGAATATCATAGTTACTCACCCTTCACGAACTCTTTCAAAAGCAATGATGAAATACGTATAGCTATTCAGCATCAAGATATCTATGTACTTCCAAGCGAAAGTTTTATTTATATTGAAGGGAAATTGAAATGCACTCCTAGGGTGGCTGACAAAACTGTGGATGTAAAATTAACTAATAATGCGATGGCATTTTTATTCGAGGAGATCCGGTATGAAATAAATGGAGTACAAATTGATCGCAATAAAAATCTTGGTCTTACCTCAACGATAAAGACTAAGCTTTCTTTAAACGAAAGTGAAAGTAAAATGCTTCTAAATTCAGGATGGTCTCTCACCAATATAACTCTTAACTCAGAAGGAAACTTTAATTTTTGTATACCACTAAAATATCTTCTTGGATTTGCTGAAGACTATAAGAAAATAGTTATTAATGCCAAACATGAACTAGTTTTGATTCGTTCTAGAACGGACCTAAATGCAATTTATGCTAAAGATTGTGATGGCTCAGTAAATATACTTAAATTACAATGGCATCTGCCACATGTTACTGTAGCTGATATGGAAAAGTTGTCTCTATTGAAAATTACTGAAAGCAATCACCCAATTGAAATGGTATTTCGAAGTTGGGATTTGTATGAATATCCATCACCATCACAGTCCACCCGCCATACATAGACTGTTAAAACAGTTAATCAACTAGAAAAACCAAGATATGTGATTTTTGCTTTACAAACTGACCGTAAAGATTCAAATGAAAAAGATGCATCCAAATTTGATCATTGCAACCTAACAGACCTAAAAGTTTATCTAAATTCTGAAAAATATCCATACAATGATTTGAATATAAAATATAATATAGATCAATACGCTATATTATATGAGATATATTGTAAATTCCAACAGTCATATTACAACCGCCGATCTGAACCATTACTCACTAAAGAGCAGTTCAAAAATTTGGCTCCTTTAGTTGTTATTGATTGCTCACGCCAAAATGAATATCTCAAAACTGGTCCTGTAGATGTCAGCATAGAGTTTCAAACATCTGTAAATATACCGAAAAATACTGCTGCATGCTGTCTACTTATACATGATAGAATAGTTCAGTACAATCCTCTAACTAGTGAAGTTCATAAACTGTAAAAATGAATTACATCATTGATATTCAAGGATTCAAAGGACCTAGAAATACGTTCATCTTAAAGGAAATTGCCATTATAACTCAGGATAATCAACTACAGCACTTTATTTTGAAACCAATATACAACTTTGAAAATCTACCTCCGGAACTACAAAATCAAGCAAGATGGTTAAATCAGTATCACCATGGATTTGTTTGGAATGGAGGATTTATTTCACAAGATAGTGTCACTACCCTTTTTAAAGACATTCTCCAAGACAAAATCATATATGTAAAAGGAAATGAAAAAATCAAATGGATTACCGATATATTAAAGTTGGAAAATAATGTACCAATTTACAATTTAGATGAAAAGGGATGTCCTATATCAGAAGAATTAAGAAAAAAATATGTTAATGTACCACGATACATACATAATGGTGTATGTGCGTTACAAAATGTTTTCCTGTATAAGAAATGTATGGATAATTTTTAATAAAATATAATTTTTTGTTTTAAAAAATCAATTGTTTTATTCACATATTATATTATATTATAAACTTTTGTGTTTTATTCACTTCAACTGGAACTCTACAGTTTATGAAATGTCCATATTGTAAGTCTGCTTCATTTTCCTCAATTCAACAGATGTGATGTCAGATTTATATGTAGAGTCATTCTCTCTGAAGTATTCAATTTTACCATTACTCAAAATCCGTTCTTCTTCAAGTTCATGATATTCATAACAAGATATTTTTAGAGTTCTATGCTCATAGTTGCTATCATATGTACATCGAACTCTCATTGATTTGTCCTCCTCAAAGTTTAAGTTAAAATGCCTGTAAAACACACGATCACTCTCTATAATTCCACCTATATCTTTTTCTTTGTTTATTAAGTTTTGCCTAAATCCTTCAATTGCCTCCTCAACACTCACTACACTATTTTCTGGTATTAATTCCACATCAGTTTCCTTAGGTGATTCAGTTCCATTTTCTGAAGAGATAACAGAAGAATCATCATTTAATGGCATATTAGCTGTTGTTGTAGGTAATGCATCATAAGTAGCATTACTTAGTGTAAGTAACCGAAATGATAAAGAAATTTGAATGGAATCATTATTTGGCAACTGTATATTAAAATCAATATTATCGTTTGATTTTTGTCCTAAGTTTAATTTGATTTGGTGTCCTAAGCAATTTGCATATAAAGAGCACGCAAATGCAATGAAATAAAAGTTGTTAATGACATAATATCTCTTTATTTGTTTAGTTGTTGATTGCTTAACACGTTGACAAAGACTATGAATTATTACGCTAATTTAATTGATTATATACAATTCCACCCTTATCACTCAATTTTCATATCAGAATTTGCTTGGGTATTACTGCTTTCACACTCTTTTACATCTTTTATTTTTTCTGACTTGTTTGCTTCTTATTGCTTTATTGGTTTACGATACCACTTCTCCTCACCAGCAAATGGGCAGTTATGTAGGAAGAAATTAGTACTTGGACGTCTGATCTTCCCATCTTGTAGACAGCCTATTACAGTTATTTCTCCTCCCTTGACTTCAATCTTAACATGTTCAAATGGATTGATGCGCATCTCCCCAAAATTTTAGGGAATTGGTTGACCTCTAGTCAAAGTTAATACCTTGCATCTTTTACCATTTTCAGCAGTCATATATACTTTCATTAAGTCACATCTTACAACTGAATGCACAATCTTCATATACATCCAACCATTCATACAGGTACAAAAATTCGTTTCATCCCATATAGAAGCAGCCCAAAACATTTTTTTTATGCCCTCCCGTTGAAACTATGTTAACCTATCTATTGTCAGATTACCAATGATCAGGTGTTAAAAATGAAAATATATTTATACTGGAATTCTTTCACCCTTTTCAGGACTCAAGAACGTACATATACATTGATACTAACAACTCTAAAATTGCGCCACCTTAATTTTTTCCACCCTTTGACTGTATAAAATTAAATTAAATTAAATACATATATATTTGTTTATTTTAAATAGTTGTACATATTTGGTATTTTATGCGGATAATTAATTTCATTTTCTTCT
The DNA here is from genome assembly GCA_963924295.1 of Dioctria rufipes. Lineage (NCBI taxonomy): Eukaryota > Metazoa > Arthropoda > Insecta > Diptera > Asilidae > Dioctria > Dioctria rufipes. The sequence continues at coordinate 99,597,534 of OZ002741.1, read as the reverse complement.
ACATCATTATCATTGTCATCATCATCACCATCATCATTGTCACTAATAATGAATTTTAAATTATAAGTTTTATTAGGATGAAACTCATTAATAATTTTATAGGTTTGCTTGTTATTGATGTCATTGATAACATCTTCCGAGAGGTTATTGAATCGGGCTGGTAAATATAGGCAGTTATCATCCAATTCCAGCATTAGCTTTTCACCAAAACTAGTACTTTTCCTAGTAACGTTGAGAATTTTATATGTTTTGTTTACATCCATTTTGGTAACAGCGAGTGTCGGCTTGAAGTTAAATCCATTTAAAACAGCTAGATATTTAGTATCAGGTTTTGGCGTTCGAGTTACGGAATTATCATCTCTCATCCTCCGGGTTCTTTTAATATGCAACTATTTTGAATTATCACAATCCATTTTATCCTGAGCGATGTATCAGACAGTACTTTATTATACAAAATTCAAAGCCTTAATAATGTCCAAACAATTATTATCGAAAGGTTTTATAGAGCAAATATAAAAAGAAAAAAAATGGTGGGGACTTTTACCACACCCAAAAATTTAATTCATATATGAAACCACAACATCCTGAACACTTGTTATGTATTTAAAAATTTAAAATATTGCAAAACCACAACTTGCTGTACAATATTTTATAGAAATATAGGAAAAAAACTTTTTATAAAATTTTCCAGAAATATCCGCGTATAGCTATGTCGGTTCTAGATCACTTTTGATCGAAATTTTTCTAAGTCCAAATGTTAAGTCCAATAAAGTGAAGTTACTGCAATAAAATGAAGTATACTGCAACATGTATTTCGATCAAAAGAATGGCACTATACCAGTTGTATTGATTTGGTCTTGGGTAGTGATTGTGTTCCCATTTTGATGGGTACAGCCTTATTAGCTTCTATAGTTTCTTCTAGGTGTTGCTCATTAGGTTTTTCTGGTGTTTTCTGGCGAACAATATTGACGATTTTCGGGTAAACATACCTCACTATGCTGAGGGCAATTAAAATAATCAGCTGTTTAACGATATAGCTGTTGTCGCCATAATATTTGGGTGTTTGTTCGATGATGATTGCGTTAATGTAATTAACTTAGCTTGGATTTCTCCCAAGGAGTGGGTGGAGTCGTGTATTACTCGATTGGTGTCATCGCCTACCAGCAAGTCGGGGGTTAAGTTTGTTTTTCTACCGAAGAAGAGATGGGCTAGGGATAAGTTGAAACAATAGGTGTGCTTCATTATGTACGGGAAAATAGGCTGGTTAATCGATTCGGACAGGCTGTCTGTTTGTTATCTCATAATACAGAGTGTTTGCGTCTATTTGTGTTTGGCACGATTCCTTAATTGATAAGGAGAATTGGCCAGCCAGACGGGAAGTAGTGAATCGGTTAGCACATGGACGTCAGATGGTGTGCTTAATGAAAATAACCAGGTAATAGGTCTGTGTAATCTGATCAAAACGTCTCGTCGTGGTATTTGGTCTCTGACCGCACAGTTGATTGTTTCGTTTAAGTGGTTGAATACCAGTTTGATTACGCATTATTTAGTTGTTGATGATTTTCTTATAGGCGTGTTTAAACGTGCAACTAAGATATTTTCTTCCGGGTCATGAGTAATACGTTTGAAAGGTTTTACTCTGTAAGTAAGTAAGTAAGAATTCCTGAGTTTTCGTATTGCTTGCTACATGAGAGTACTCAATATCAGGCACTAAAGAATGGTTTCGTTTCATTTGAGTTGGAAAACAGTGGATCCGTTGTATTCTAAAAGCTGGTACGTTAAATATGGGCAACGATATTTTTACTACGAGTTTTTCATTCAGGAGGTGAGATCGCATTTTTGACATTTGATAGAGGACTGCTAGACAGTTCTGTATATTTGGACACTTTGAATGAGTCTTATAATAAATTTCTAGTAAGATGTTGGGTGATATTAACAAGGGGTGTGGTTCTGCTTGCTAGCAAGAATCATATCTAGTAGATTTTGTTGCCGGAATTCGATTTCTATCACTTGCTACAATTTCTTGGAGTAGTTACCTTTTATTTACTTTATCGGTCGCGGATTGTAAATTATTGACTTGTTGCTGTCTATCCAAGAGGGAGGCCATGGGTTTCTGAATATTATTCAGTATGTTTTTTACCACGCTTATTAGTTGCTTTTCTATTTCGATTAGTACTTTTTTGTCAAGCTCTATTTCCTCCAGTCGGCTGTATATCTCACGTTCATTATTACTATCCATTGTTCCAAAGAGGAAATATATAGCATTGCCCATACCGTCGAAGACTGATTGTTCCTAGCGGGATTTTGGCACCAGTTCCTGTATAGTGTTGGTTCGCTTTTTGATATTTTCGATTATGGAATAAACTTGTACTTTTTGAATATTACACAGCTTCTCGATCTCGTTGATATAGATGACGAGAATGAGGATGGATGAGGCTTTATGCCCGCACTGCTAAGACAATTTGGTTGTGCAATTCAGTTAGGTCTATCTCGTTAAGTACATTCCGTGTGCTATAAAATAATCTTAAATTGTCCAAATCCTCAAAGAGTACTCCTAATTTACTTAGTGATATTACCATGTTTGGTTCACCTACACCATGTGCTCCGATAGGAGCAAGTATCAGGATTAGCATTAACATGGCTGCCATTTGGAGAAACGTAAAAAGGATTCCGGTTGAGAAAAGTATCAAAAGAGTGCCGACGTAGTTAAAGTGTGGATAAATTAGTGAAAGATGAGCCTAACTTATTTTAAGCGGTATTATTCGCTCCCCTAGTGGATTTTTTTATCAGATAAAGAGGATTACATTCAAACACATGTAGATAATTTGAGTTGGTATCGCAGGATATATGTATTGAGACAATACGATAACAATGTCTGGCATCAATAGTAAACCACTTTGGTAACGGGCGAATTCGGAAGGCGAACAGTCGTATGAATCAATTGTAAACAACTTTGTTAATGTGCGAATTCGAAAAGCCAGCAGTCGTGTGATGAGTATTTTCCATTAGTATTGAAACGAGCGACAATTAGTAACACAGTTTGGTTTGGTTACGTAAAACCGGGATATTTTGACGGATTCATATTCCATAAGTTGTACAAGGAATTTTGTCCGTAGAAAATAGAGACCAACGCACTCTAGTTCTGGTTGTAATGGAGTACAACTAAAGTAGGCACAAAATCTAAATGAGCTATATGTAAGATTACTATCAGCTTGTGCAGTATATTCATCTATGGGAGGCAGAGATTCTCAGTTGTATTGATGAGTACACATAGCGTTTCTACCTATACGAAACGCTTTTCTTCTTTTGTAATGGAATAGTCAGCCTACTGCGATCAGATAATGAAATCAATTTTATAATTGATTTAATCTGACTGAAATTATAGTCGTTATTTTCAGTATATTCGAAGTCAAGTAATGGAAGTATAACAGTTTTCCAGGTTTGGGATAGGATAGGATTAATATGATGGGTATCTGAGGCAAGTCGTTTGTTATCCGTGATGGAAATTTTTATCTCTTAAGTTGAGTGCATTCACGAAAAATGTGGGGGTTTCAACCTTGACTTCCCGTAAATAAAAAAAAATTGTCGTCACTTAGTTCGGCGAGGTAGAACCAGTTTATCTGTAACAAAAAAACAAAAACAAAATGTGTACGATTGCTTAGAGGCCCTTGACATTGCTCCTTCAAGTTTGAGAAAACATATATTTAGATATACATAATGTGTTTAGATATTAACTTTCCGATTGACTTTTTTCTTTCTTAAAGCCATAAGCAGAGAGTCCAAAAAAACGCTTTTCTGTTAATTTTTTTTTTTTTTTTCGTCTGGTTACCTCAATGTGGAGGGTGTACACGTAGGTTGTACTCCTCGTGTACACCACTCTTATTGAATGATATTATACAGAGTGTAGTTTGCTCTCTTGACAGAACTTCAAACCTTATAAATTGCAACTCTATCTGTACAAAGGCCCGGCATTTGAAAAGTGTTAACTTTCACCGTTCCCGCCAGTAGAGTGCTCAGGTGTATTTGGCTCTTGTTGGCTTATTTTGTTCGAAAATAAATCAGAAAGGACTTCATATTTATAATATATTAACAACCAATAATAGATGAAGGCTCGATGTCAGGGCGTTGGCTTGAATACATGTATGTAGGGGAATATCTTCCTCCAAGGGTTTGATCTGCTGGTTCTACCTTGCTCGAAATTTGTTTATGGTGAGGCAATCAACATTGTATTCTAGTGGTGAAGATTAGGTGTTTACACGTTTTGTGATTGCCACAATAAAGCAAAACTAACTAATGATGTCTGAGGGAGGCCTGGATAACTAACGACGTCCTTCGATAGGGTAATGAGTACAGGTATATTTGGTGTATCCCATGAAATTACTGATCATGAAAATATGGTTTTCTGAAGTTCGAGTGGGTGATGATGTGCACTTTTTATATAGCAAAGATAATTCAATAGTGGGATAGTGCAAGACTTCAATACTGAGGAATAACAGGTATACAAGTGTCGAAAGATTAGTGTGACACAAGAGAATTACATATAGTTATACTATAACTTTGAAGCGCGTGTTTCGTATTTAGGCAGAAGGTACTTATGCATACCCAGTTTTAGTTAGGGTACGCTCAGTCCCAGATAGATGTAGCGGGTATCAATACTGCACAACATTCGTGAAAAGGACAGAAAATAGGCACAAAAAGGAGAGAAAAGAAAATATACTCCAAGGAATGTAGCCCGACTGAACCAGGGTGGCTCTGGGGTACAAGCTTCAAACTTGAGGTGATCTTGCAAGGCTGGATATTAAGCCAAACTACCTTTATAAGTTTCTTGAAATCGTTCATACACCCTTACCTTGTGAGCCACTAAAATGCCGCTTATTCGAAGGCAATATATTTGAAATTTGTACTCTCCCTCCATCTTAACAAATAAGTAATTAGTTTACTAGAAAAGGATAAGCTAATAATACTAATACTAATAATAATTGGAAACATAAAAAGAAGAATCTAATTAACTAAATATTAAAAATAAATAAATAAATATCCAAAATGAATAAATAAATAAAAATTAATGAACATTTAATAAAAAAAGAAACGCAAAGAAATAATTAAAAGGTCCCAATAGCCGAACGTACCCATAGGCTCCAAGTCTGCAGTATCGACAAATATAATGGATTACGAAATGGGGGAAAGGAGCATTTTGTTAGCGCGCCTTTCAGTTATTGGCTTTTTTTGCGGGTGTCGGAGGAAGTCGGAAGCCTTGGCACAGAGGACAAGAAAAAGTGAATTCAAATAAAGCCACAAAAGGGCATTTTTATTAAATATTATTATATAAAATTAAAGAAGAAAAATCTAAAGTTAAAGTGACATAAAGAGAAAACGAATATACAATCAAATTATCGAAATAAAATAGCAGCAAGAAGAATTTCTAAGAGAAGAGAGTGTCAAACAAGCAATGTGGAGCACCGTCCACGTGGGATCAAGGAACGCAGAAACAAATTCAGGGAAGTAATCGACTCCTGGGCCGCAATGTCCATCCTACTAACATTAGAAAGTTTACCCATTATTTATTTGCAAACTAACCCTGTAAATGTATATTATGAAAGCATGTTTAGCAAGCTTTTTATGGAAGCAGGGCGGCCGCTAGATTATGATATTAAATGTGTAGAACACAAATTTTAAATATATTTGCAATTTTCCTTGTCAATGATTTGCCTTTTTTAATTATTGAAACACCTCAAATCATCATCGTAAGGAGATCAAGGCCTTACAATCTCTCAGACCGAAGAGCGGTTAACAACACTAATACTTTGTATTATTCCAGTAGTGCAACAAACATTACTTAAAAGAGCGGTTTTGCTAAGCAATAATAAGAGTACTCCTACAAGATTAAGATAGTTTCTTCGTCAGCCGGAGTCAGTAAGTTTAGTCAACCGCTTGGATACATACAAATTTGGTACTAAGCATAGATAACCAAAAATGAATAGATAATAAGGCACAAGCAATATATAGAATTAACGTAATTTAATTTCATTTAATAAATTTTATTTTATCTAATATAATTCAAACTCAACCATTTCTTGAAGAGATAAAAATTCAAAAAAAATTTTAATATTAAAATGCACACATACAGACCACTACCACACAAAACCAAAGATATCTATGCTCATTGAACCAACTAATTTGTGAAATAAGTTACTACAACCAGAACATATTACTATAAATATTTATATACGTTGTTTCAAAATCAGTCCAATCAACCAAAGACATTCTAATAAAACCCCAAAATAGTTTAGTTTTTCAGAACAATGAAAAAAGATTTTCGTGTTGTGAGCCAAAGAAGAGGATTAAAAACCTCCCCAAATATAATGTAGGAATATCTCTGAAGACTTCCGTGGACCACCATAGGATCGAAGACCTGGACCCATATATATGCTTTGAACATGCATGCATAATGCTTGCACGCTCAGCCATGAGTGTGGTGGCAGGACACACCTATCCAACTGACACAGTTGGAGATCTTATATAATGACGTATTCTGGCACACCTACGATATCGGTACCTTCGAAACAACACTATCAAAGATTTCACAATTACACATTTAATTTGTAAAATTTGCTCTTCTATACTTCCCTTACAATGAATACACCGTGGAGACAGCAAGATTAAGTAAACAGAATGAAAACTTATATAACTTTTCTCATTCTTTATACCAAGGTTTGCATAAAATTCTTAATATTTCTAACGCCTTCCATTCTTAATACCAGGAAATTTTACGAAAATTCGCAATATTTCAAGAGTTGCTTATTAGATTTATTTAATAAATTTGCATAACTCTTCAATGCTTCTCCTACAAAGAATCCACCGTGGAGATAGCAAATTTAATAGAGACCAAGTAAAAAAGTTAGATATGGTCTAAGATCAATTTTTATGATATCCTAGATGATGCCCATATGAAATTTCGTATGGTCGCCGATCTAGCAAGTTTGATTTTTGAAGTTGTTTTTCGCATATATTTCGAGAACGGTTCATCGGACAGAAAAAATGATTGAAAGCAATTTTATAGGACTTTGTATTCTGAAAAAGTTTTTAGTACAATAAAAATGTCTAGGACTGATCGTTTTCACAATATATGCAAAAAACGTAAATTTTTATATGGCAACAAGGGTCGCCAGATTTAGTTCATTTTTAAAATTTTATTTGCTATTACTAAAAAAACACCGTGTACCAAATTTCAGCTCTCTATGTCCACGCGTTTTAAGGCAGTGTCCAAATAGATAGTGGAAAACGAAATTTTTGTATGGCAACCCTACGAAGGGGTTACCAGACTTGTCTCATTTTCGAACTTAATTTTACTTTTTTTTAAAGTCCGTGTACATTATTTCAGCTCTCTATGTATACGCGCTCCAGTGGCGGATCCAGGGGGGGGGGGGGAGTCGTGGGGGTCATGACCCCCCCCTAAATTTGAGAAAAATATTTAATTAATTGAGTTATTTGAAAAAATATTTTTTTTTTATTTTATCCTTTTTTTATTTATATAATTCAACTTAAAAAAAAACTTTATTCCGAAACGTAAAAAAATAAAAATTTATTTCAATGAATGCTATTGTATGCATGTGATGTATGTGTATAGGTTTTTCTCGGAATTTGGGTTTCGGACCTCAGAGAAACACTTCCCAAGCCACGAAACAGACTCCCTCGTTACCACATCAGAGCCCTAACTTAACTTAGTCCTAACTCCTGTTATATTTCGGGGCTTAGCTTAGTCGAAGGCAATCACTCTACGCCGTTTCAGGAAGCTATGATTAAGACAACTCGCACACTTTATTTTATTTATATATATATATTTTTTTACTTTTGCTTTGTTCACAAACTTCCTCTTATGGTTATTTTTACAAAACGTTTATTTTATTTTTTCTTATCGCAAATTCTATTTTCTTTACCTGTTTACAATTAGTGTTCAGCCTACCGCGGCGGACGATGGTTGAAATGAAATTTGATATTTTCATAAATATCAAACCATCGTCTTGCTATCGTGCATACATTGTTGCACCCAGAATGTATTCCGCTCGCGACAATTTGCTGAAAGGAGGCTTTTTGGTGACGACTTGATCGTTTAAATCTTCACCGAGTAAATTTTCTGCGCCCGATATGTATGTAGGTATACATATATGTACATACATATCGTATTTTTATTTTCGACAAATCTTACTGAAGGTAAGATTTGTCGTGGGGCTTTTTTCTATTGAAACGACTTGGATTGACATTTAAAACTTTTATTTGTCCCAAGTCGTTCTATGGGAAATACTTTTTGTTTTTAACTGAGGAATTTGAATCAATTGCTGATGGCAATTTCACAAACTCTAACACTCCTAACATTCTAAAATATTTGCAGCGTTCTTATGTAAAACCACTGACATTTAAAATATGGACTGACTACGTCCATAGAAATACACTGCAGAAAGTGGGCTCATTTCTATATAGCGTTCTCTTTCGATCTAAGCACCAACTACTAATTCGCACGTCACATAGAAATGTGACCTAACTCAAAATTTGTCGTTTTTGAGTTAATTACACCATGAAATTGGCATATTTCTATCTGATTGTTTTTGCCGCTAGATAGAGATAGTATCACTTTTCTGTTACTTAAGAACAGAGATATTCTTCATAGAACAGTGTGTCAGTGTCACTTTTTGACTTGTGACGATCTTTATAACAAACGTAAATATGTTTTCGACATTTTAACAGTATTATTTTAAATTGTGTCACTTTTCCACAAAACAGCAATTATTTCAATTATGACATTTTTCCACAAAGTTCAAGGTACGGAATTTAATTCTTAAAAATCGTATTTTGAGTTGTGCCACTTAAAAAAACTTGTAAAAATATTTATTTCGCAACAAAGAAAAGCGACAATACTTAAGAGGATGCGGGATTAACAGCTAACCTCGCCAACTGCGGTAACAAAATCTTAAAATTTCTTTTATATAAATCTTCAGAAATATATTTACTAACAAATTTAAGAGTTCAGACTATTTTTAGCATTACTACGTTAAGCTAGAATTAATTCTATGTACAGCTTTTCGTTTTTTCGCTCTCCTGAAAAGTTGCATTTTTTGAGTTGGTCACTTTCCTATGTAACGTGCGAACTGAGAAAGGGCTGTAAACAATAAATAAATAAGTGGGTTTGTCGAAATAAATGTTTTTAAATTAATTATTTGGGTTAATAGAAATTCTATTTTTGACACAAAAAATTGTACCCGCATGAAATAGTGAAATAGCATATCGAGCAGTCCATATTATATATACCAGTGTGTAAAACTGAGAAAAGTTGGGCTTGAATGACTCCTGTAGTTTGCACCCTATTCTATTAAAAAAATTAGTTTTTGTAAAAAAAAAAGTATACTAAAAAAGACACATCATCCGCACCGCTTAATGCGGATTTCCTAGTTCCAAGTACTGCAGCAAGTACTGCAGGTGGCCATGCGAACCGGCGTTGGATGTTTTTTTTTTTTTTGTTTTTGCTCGATGATTTAATTTGTAAAATGACCCTCCCCTAATTTCAATGCTAGATCCGCGCCTGACGCGCTCTCGAGTTATCGTGTGCACGGACGGACGGACAGATGGGACATGCAAAAATTAAAATATCAAAATGCAATCCATTCTGCTCTACCATCATTATTTCTGTGCGTTACAAAATGAAATGACAAACTTAGTATACCCTTTAGATTTCATCTAGCGTATAAAAAGGAAAATTCATAGCATTTCCCATCTCTCTATACCAAAAATGTACGTAAAATTCTTATTACTTCCAGAACATTTTCAAAAAATTCGCAATATATCTTATTACATAGAAAAAAAAATGGCAGTATTTCTCCCCATCCACAGGGATGCCTTCGAATTCTTCCTGCCGCTCCTACTTTTGGGCGCACCAATTTGCCCGCGAATCATCACAAGGAAAATATTCGCGACGAACATCGCGAGCGTAATATAAAGAGGTTGAATCCCTGATAAAAACCACATTCAAGCTCCGCACAAGTCATCAGTATTAACACAATTATTGTTGGGGAGAAACTACACCTGCAGATGTCAGCATAAAATGCTTGATAGAAAGAGCTCTCTACACATAAATATGTTGAAAACCTTAATTAAATCTGCTGAAATACATAGAAAAACGAAATTAGTAAAATCCAAATAATAATATCAAAATCTTCACATTATTGGCAACTTTTTAACAGAATACATCCTATGAAAAGCCAAGCTCACCACATCAAATGCTACCCCCTGTTAATTATTCTGGTTTCAATCAAAGTTCAATAAAATAAATTAGAAAAATTGCATGGTTGAAATCAATCTCAACGGAACCATTTAGTGCCATACTAAATAATACCCCGTGAATAAACTAACCAGGCGATGGTGGATAAATTCGTGCACCATCCTATCGTCACAACGTTTCGCAACTATTTTTCCTTCCGAAATATAGGTGCATAAAAAATCTTGCACTTGTTAGTTCAGTGCACTTAGTTCATTGGGGCTCTATGGGGGGCGTTAGTGCACCTGTTTTGGAAACTATTGTTTGTTATTGAGCGATTTTGTTTACAATCACGAGCATAATGAAAGGGGTATTTTTTCTTTATAGACACTCGTCGTGAGTGTGTCCTTGAATTCTAAAAAAAAAAGCAAAAGATTCATGTATTAATAAAATTTTGAGTCACTCCGGGATTTAACTTGGCGTGTCAGTTAGTCATTTCGACCAGAAAACGGGAATGCATTAGCCACTGAGCTTAGTGCAGACCTAGGTGGAGTTATTGATTGTAAGTACTGTGGAATCTTCGTAGGATGGTATTCTTGAGCAGGGCTAGGTAAGATGTATTTCCTAGGTGGATGATAATTCACACCTGCTCCATATTTTGTCTCCACTGCCTGTTTGCACTGAGTGAAAATTTGTTTTACCCTTTGAGTAAAAACTATAAAACTTCCCGAAGAGAATTGACGACATTTTTTACTAAGTCCTCGTACGTTTCCTGGGGAAGATAGGTGCGGTTTAAAAGGGGATCTAGGTCATCCAAGGAGGTCCAGCAGATGGAGGAGGTTACCATTTGGTAAGCCTCACCGCGAAGGCGCGTGGGCAAAATTTGCAAAAAGGCACATTTTTCCTCTTCACTAAAGCACTGAAGCACTTTTTTACAACATCCCAAAAATGTTTGTATTTCAATGCTGAGATAAAGGCTGGAATCACCAGAGAATAGTAGCACCATTCGAGCCGTTAGCTTCACTACTTTGGCGTAGTCAACAGACATTTTAAAATTTGGCGAACAGCTTTGTCGGAAGGACATAATATGGCTGTTGCTAAGCTATTCAAGGCTTGATTCCAGAAAGGAATCCTCAAGCCCATTTAAAAAGGGGTCACTGATGTAGTCACTTTCACAAAACTCTTCACTTAAATCTAGCACTGCCTTACTACTACCACTAATAATTTTCTCAACTTCAAGAGAGTATGAGAATTCCTTAAAAATTTATTATTCGGCTTTGAACTGCTCTGTTTCCGCTTTGAACTTTTTTTATTTTAGCGAGATTATGCTCTCGAGATAAGTGATAAGTACTTATCAATGGTATCACGCCGGCCAATTGAAAGCTTATTTGTTTCCCGCACTTTCTCTTCTAAAAATTTTAAATATAATATATGGTGACAGAGTAGTGATGTGCCTAGACGTGCTGTCCTTTCGTTCGTCTGACAGTGGATATTCCGTATTTTCTGAGGTGTTTCCGTATTGCTCTTAGGTTCGTCCAGCAAGGAAATCTGTGGAAGCGTTATCGTCCAGTGTGGGATTGGGTTGTCTTTCTGGGCGGATTTTTGCTGGCTATCGTCGCTCATCTATATATTGGGCAGGGATGAAGCCCATGGGAATCCCTCGTTTGTATCTTATAATACACTATGGCGTACTGCTTGCTTTTATTAGCAGAGGCAGCTAAAGCTGGGTATTCCCGAGAGTTGGGAGCTTTTTAATAACTGTTTTAACCCTTTGAATCTTTCTAGGATTGCGGATTTTCAAGCACTTAATTGAAATGGCCTTCACGATCCTACCGGCTGCGCTAAATTGTTGTATAATAATAACAACCCTTTAATATTAACAACTGTTTTTCCGATCAATTTGCACTATTTTATTTACCAAACGAATTACAATCATTATTATTTATTTTAATGTATTAATAAGCTTATTACTTTTACTATTATTTGAAGCTTATCAATCCGTTAATAGAAAAAGAACTTTTACTTGGTATTACTATTTAAACCGACTAGGAGACGAAACAACTTTTCCACTAGGACGGTTGAAAAGTCACTTCCACAATGGTTCAGCGTTCGGCCTGTTTAAATCAAAGATCCCGGCATTCCTTCAATATCACGCGAAAACATTCCCACAGTCTAAATTGCTGATGTTTGTTCAAAAACGCTTATGCACGTTTTCGTTGCATATAATTAGCGCATGTATAATTTATTGTCCGAAATCAGACCCTTCACAAGACATCTTTTCAGATTTGAGAAAAACATATATACGGCTAGATGTTTGCTCGTAAAATGAGTCTCATGCGGATCATATATCACCCTATGCCATTAATATAAAAATACCAAAATATGAAAAGCCGACTTATGTAAGCATTTAAATTCATTTTTTACAACTTAAGCTTGTTTGCAAAAAAAAAAAGCAAAAGTCACTTGAAATATAATTAGATCTTTCATTTCTTTTCTCGCATAGATATATTTTCTAGAGTAAGATGTTTTTATGCAAGTTTTAGAAGAAGAATTCATATTTCAATCAGTTCCTGAACTTGAAAGTGTCAGGAATAAAAGTTGGAAGTTGAAATAATTTCGGTAGTTTTAATATGTTCAAGTATATATTTTTTTTGTTTCCAATCGATAATAATTATAAAAGTGGCGCATTCGGTAGGATACCGATTCTGTGTTAATAAAAATATATAGTGCAAATATATATATATATATATATATAACAGAGTGAATATTTATTCTTAATCGGTATCCGAATTAATCAATAGGAATCAAAGTTCTTATGTGAATAATTGAAAACATCAAAGAAGTGCATTAATTAGAATTGAAAAAAAGAAAGTGCATTACCAAGTGCTTAATTTATGAAAGACAAAGAATATATCAGTGCACTTGAAAGAGTTCAACAAGTATTCAGCATGTCGTTGACATCTTTAACTGTAAAAGCTCTAATGGCTGAAGAAAGGCGGATTCCTTCATTCACAGGAGATGATAGTTTCGCCCTATCTTCCATCATTCGTGAGGTGAAAACTGTTATCGGGATGACGACTGATGCTAATACAAAGAACAACTTGTATCGGATCTTCTTCGCTGAAATCAAAGAAACATGCCACAACAGCTATCAGACGACTTCTGGACCCAAGTTGGAATGACATTAAAGATCAACTTATCAAGTCTTTCGGAGCACAAGAGGATTATTTGCAACTAAAAGAGCAAGCTGATAGCTTCCAGTCAAGGAATTTAAGTGCCCTATATAAGTTCTTAAGTTGTGTATTAGACAAACTCAATTTAAAGTACTTATCAGACAGTGAAAAACCTAGTGATTTTAAACCTTTTTTCAATGAATAAAGTATACGAGAGAAATTTTTAAGTAAAATTGATAGAAGAGACAAAAAGAATTAAGCAATTTTAATCAAAGAAACCCTAGTGAACAAACCCATAATTACTCGACTAGAAATTGACCTTCACCAGAAGCAATGGATATAGATGCAGATCATAATGATATAATCCCATCCGAGAATTTTCATGTGACGCCTCATATACGAAATAACCGATAGTAACATTAACAATTGACAACATATGTATAGACTATCTTTTAGACACTGGTGCAGGAACATCAATCATTGACCAAAGTGTATTCCATAGAGCTAGATTTAGAAATCTTCAAACTCCAATCGAACTAAGAACACTTACAGCCAAAGAAATCATTGTTGTGCGCGTACTCAGAGCGAACACGCAATAAATGAACAATACGTTGATAATTATAGATGGTTTAAACTTAGTGGCTTATTTTCTTGGATTCACTACTACACTTAAATTAACCACTATTGCACTTAGATTAACCATATAGTTCACTAAATAATATCACATAATTCCTATAGGCTGCGTAATTATTTATATTTTCAAAAATAATATGAAAACCAAGTTTTATGAACAAAAAATATATAAGTATAAGAAATTTTGTTACAATTTGACTTTCACTTATCAGCTCGACGTTTGGTACTTGATTCAATTGGTTGTCTATTTCTTTAAGTTGGGAATTGGGATATCTTTAGTGCAGTCAATAAATACAATAAAGTCTTTTGTTAGTACTATTCCTATTGTCGATACCCACAATAAAAATCTTTATTTTAGTTGGTATCAAAATTAAAGTCTTCACGCCAGTCGTTAGCCAGAACAAATCTTTAATTCCAATACGTAACCAAAACAAAGTATTTATTTTGTTAGTATTAAGTATATTTTTATCACAGTCGATACCCGCAATAAGAATCTTTATTCGAAATGCTATCGAAAATAAAGTTCTTATTATAGTCGATACCCAGAATAAAATCCTATCTAAAACTAGAACAAAGTGATTGATTTTTGTTAGTAGTAGATATTCGTACTGCACTCGATACCCAAAGTAAGAATCTTTATTCTAGTTTCTATCGGAAATAAATTCATTATTCTAGTCGATATCCTGAATGAAGATCTCTATTGTAATCGTCAACCAAAAATCAAGTGCAATTTGTTAATATAAAAAATGATTTATCAGGAATAGAAGTTACCAAGTTGAACGCTGCGCTGCCAAATTGAAAAAGAGACCGAGTCAAGTTAGATTGTGATTCATATAGCCATGGGTTGCGCACGTCTCCAAAGAATGGTATTTAGAGGTCCATGGTAACAATAATGGCATAGAAACAATAGATTAACATAGCAACTGCATCTCCCCACATTCTTTTGAATTGTTACCATTTTTATGTTGTTATAACACATCGTTCCTACCTAATTAGCTTATTAAAACATTTTGAATAAAATTCGAATCCTTTAAGTAAATATTGTCACATAAAAATTCCCACAAAATCGTGAGAGCAACATTTTCCAGACGGAGTCATTATATCGCACATATTTTTCAGCTCATCAAATTTCATCTTCATGTACACACGTTCTGCTGATGCATGCAAGTTGAACTAAAATTAAAGCACACCTTCATGTACACACTGCTGATGAATGCAAATAGAATCAGAATTAAATGTATCTCATGGAGAAATAAGTTATAGTTAAAAGTCGTTTTTCAACCAGTGACTATCTTCTTAAATAAAGAACTGGTTTAGATCGCATTTGCGTTGTTTTATTCATTACTGGCGAAGTCGGTTTCTCGAACAAAAATCCTTTATACTGTTGTACACCTAAAATGGTCAACAATGATAATTATAAGAAATAATTATCATTGGAAAAATCATTAAAAAATATTTAATTTTCATAGGTAGAAATAAGCTAATCATGTTTAAAACATGCCATCAGCAATTTCTTCAAATTCCTTTGCAACAAATAAAAATATTTTCCCACAAAACGACTTGGGAAAAATAAAAGTTTTAAATTTCAACCCAAGTCTTTTCGATAGAAAAATAGCACCACGATAAATCTTACCTTCAATAAGATTTGTCGTATTTACGATATGTATGTACACATATACATACATGCATATCGGGCTTATGAAATTTTACGTCGGTGAAGCCTGAAACGATCGGGTCATTCCACAGAAAATCGACAAATGTTCTGAATGGACCATCTCCGATTTTGATAAAATTTTACAGGTGGGTTGGTCTTCTTGTTGATAGTACTTTGCTGAAATATTTTTCGTTTTTGTCCATTTTTGACGGCGATATGGTATTTTGAAATTTGGAAAAAGTGGCAAATTTTGCTTGGAAGCTGTAAATTCAAAACTTTATATCTTAGGATGTATGCATCGTAAGCCCATGAAACAAACTCCATTTGTTTAAGTAAGCTTTAAAGCTCCTGAAAAAAATTAGCTGAGGTCCTTTTTCTGAAAATTTGTTTTCAAGGATAATGGATATGTTCGTTATCCTTGAATATCTCAAAATGCGCACTCTCGATTTCTTTTATTTTTTTTTAATTTAATCCTTATTGGCTTTTGAGGAAACTGTAGAAAGGAGAAAATGGAACTCCTTGAAGTTTGGATGGAGTTATTTTTTAAATATATGTAGTTCAGAAAACTTCGAACGAAAATTGATGTTATATGGTGCGTTATCAAATACTTGTATGCAGCTGGTTTTAAAAATTACAGTGATACAGGAAAATAAAAAGAAAATACACATACTACAACTTTTAGATTGATGTCATATATGTATATACATATGAATATAGTTATATCAGAAACCTCAACTAAAAAACTCATTGTTTACTCAATGTTTACATA
The DNA here is from genome assembly GCA_963924295.1 of Dioctria rufipes. Taxonomy (NCBI): domain Eukaryota; kingdom Metazoa; phylum Arthropoda; class Insecta; order Diptera; family Asilidae; genus Dioctria; species Dioctria rufipes. Next base: position 99,581,059 of record OZ002741.1, on the reverse strand, counting down.
TGAAAATAATCTTTGAAAATTCTACCTACCATATAATAATTTAAACCTGTTATAATTTTGCTCAACGCATCCTTTCTACCTGTTTTTCTTTTATCGCATATATCATGGCAACAGTTTCCATTTTACCTGATCGAACCTAATATATCTAGACTATGTATATGTATAACAATATATGATCCTAACGAAATTTAAGTTGGAAAATATTATAAGATCGGTTATATGTTAAATATCTATATTTTCTACACTGGTCGCCCGGGGTGAAATGGGGATGCAGGTAACCAAAGGTATTTACTTGCATTCGAAACAAGTCAATCTGAGTGAGGTAAATGAAGTAGGTATATGTGTATATAATTTAAAGGAAAATGTGTTTCAGTTGTGTTGTATCAGTAATTGGTAAGTATAGAAGTGAGATGACTCCGTGTATCTGAAATTATTAGTGCAACGTCGTTTCAATTAGTAAGCAAAACGTATTTCGCAATTTTAATTTTTTTTAAATTAGTTTTCTGAAATTACTTTAAGTTTAATTATTCTTATAAATCGTAACTGTATATTATTACCATATATACAATTATAGCATTAAGCATGGAGAATCGTTATAAACTACGGGAGTGTTGTAATCCTTTTTTAAAATCAAGTCATTCCTCTAAACGCCAAAATTTAAGAAATGTTACCAAAAGGATGATAGATCGTCTACCAAATTTACAGCTGAAATGGAAAATATGTTCGCAGTGCCGATTAGAAGTCTATAAGTTACCCGGTACTTCACCTTCTGTAGAGATTGAGAATCCCGAGGATATACAAAGTATTGCTGATAGTCAGGATGTTGAGTTTTTCGACAGAGACACTGCTCTCAACTGCTTGCAAGAGTGTCTTCATTACTTAGGTGAACCAGAAATTCAAAGGAGGCGAATGAGTGATAGCACATATGTGGAAAGAGAACTGAAAAGCATTATGGATGCCATATCCACTAAAATTTTTAATGTACCAATCGTCCAAGAAACAAAATCTAGTGGATTTTCGGAAAAATTCGCGAATAAACTGAGAGAGAAGTATATCAAAACACAGGATAAAAATATGAAATGCATGATATTGACACTTTTACCGGAAGACTGGACTGCTACAAAAATCATGGATACATTTCCAGGAACTACGAGCTATATGTTGAGGAAAAGTAAGCAAATATTACAAGAACAAGGAATTTTATCTATACGCCCTCGAAAATCTATAGACATTGATACGAAATTAAAAGAAATGACGATACAATTTTATCTTAATGACGAAATCAGCAGGCTCATGCCTGGAAAAAAGGATTTTGTTTCAATAAAGGTAATAGTCAATTTTTTCAAGGATTCTTTTAACAAGATTTTATTCAGGAAAGGAACCATGTGCAAAAAAGGTTACTTTTAGGGAATTTGAAGGAAATACACCTAAGCTTCAAGTCATCGCATCCAGAGAACAAAATCAGTTTTTCAAAATTCGCCTCCCTTCGACCGAAAAATTGCATTTTAGCTGGTGCTTCGGGTACTCATTCTGTCTGCGTTTGTACTTTACATCAAAACATAGAGTTAATGACTGAAGCTATCAAAACCAAAACACATAGCCAACAAAATATTACCAATTATAAAAGCTGCATATCCACGATGATCTGCAATCCACCCGACACTAAATGTTTTTTAAATAATTGTCCACAATGCCCCGGCTTTCTCCCTTTAAAAGAAGAACTAGAAAAGGTTTTCGAAGAGAATTGCGTGGAGACAATTACATACCAACAATGGATATCAACAGACAGATCAAATTTGGAAACAATCACTGAAAATACTGATGACTTCTTAGACGCATTTCAGAAAAGGATGACTGTATTAATTCCACACTCTTTCATTACAGAACGACAAGGCAGCTTTCTCAAGGAGATAAAGGATTCCTTAAATCAAAACGAGTTTTTGGTTATTATGGATTTTTCGGAGAATTATTCTTTTGTGATTCAAGATGAAGTTCAGAGTTTTCATTGGACGAATTGACAGGCAACCATACATCCTTTCGGTATATATTTTAAAAACGAAAATTCAAATATTGAGCATACAAATTTGGTCATAATATCGGATTGCCTCAAACATAATACTGTTCTTGTATACCTTTTCCAGCGATACCTAATGAAATATCTTAAAGAGAAATACGGTGTTATAAAAAAAATTACATATTTTCAGATGGTTCGGCATCTCAATACAAAAATAGAAAAAACTTTCTAAATATTACCATGCATGATGCAGATTTTGGATGTCCTTGTACTTGGCACTTTTTTGCAACTGCTCATGGAAAAAGTGTATGTGACGGCCTCGGAGGAACTGTCAAACGTTTAGCCATGAAAGCTAGTCTACAACGTCCCTTCAATCATCAAATAATATCACCTCGTCTGCTTTATGAATGGGCGAGTGAAAATATTAATAACATAAATTTCAAGTTTAAGAAGAATATTACCAGGAAGAAATTAATTTGAATGACAGATTTTCAAGAGCTCATAGAATTCCATCGACACAAAAAACTTCATACCGTAATTCCGGTCAACGAGGGAATTGTTTTGATAAAAAGATATTCGTTTTCTTCCGAAGGAACAAAGTACAACTTATTGTCTGGCGCAAAGCTCACAAATACCATTGATGAAGACACATCTGGCTTTATCATCTATGTAAAAAGTAGCACCTGGTGGTTGGGCTACATTATTTCCAATGACGAAAAGCACGAAATGTTTAAGGTAACAACACTTCATCCAGCAGGACCTTCTCATCACTTTCAATTTCCAAATGCACCAGATGTTCAATCAGTTTTAAAATCTTCATTAATATGTCAAATTAATCCTCAAATGAATAATGGTGTTTATATTCTAACAGCCAGTAAAATTAAATATATAGCAGAGTTAATTAAATTAAGGAAATCTTAAATATAGAATGTACATAGGCCTCATATTAATTTTAATTTTACTTATAAATATTTCTAAGATACTTATATACTTATATATATAAAAAAGTTAATTAAACATATTATATTATTATCAATACGTTTCTTTTAATATTTTTACGGTAGTTGACCATTTCAGGATATAATCCTAGCTACATTATGTAAATATATTATATTAAATCTGAGTACTCAGCACACTTCATCAATTTTCGTTCGAAGTTTTCTGAACTACATATATTTAAAAAATAACTCCATCCAAACTTCAAGGAGTTCCATTTTCTCCTTTCTACAGTTCCCTCAAAAGCCATTAAGGATTAAATTAAAAAAAAATAAAAGAAATCGAGAATGCGCATTTTGAGATATTCAAGGATAACGAACATATCCATTATCCTTGAAAACAAATTTTCAAAAAAAGGACCTCAGCTAATTTTTTTCAGGAGCTTTAAAGCTTCCTTAAACAAATGGAGTTTGTTTCATGGGCTTACGATGCATACATCCTAAGATATAAAGTTTTGAACTTACAGCTTCCAAGCAAAATTTGCCACTTTTTCCAAATTTCAAAATATCATATCGCCGTCAAAAATGGACAAAAACGAAAAATATTTCAGCAAAGTACTACTAACAATAAGACAAACCTACTTATCAAATTTTATCAAAATCGGAGTTGGTCAATGCACAAATTTATACATTATTTGTCGATTTTCTGTGGAATGACTCGATCAAGTCTTCACCGAAAAAAGCTCTTATCAGCAAATTGTCGCGAGCTGCATACATTGTGATCGCAACAATGTATGCACGATGGCAAGACGACCGACGGTTTGATATTTATGAAAATATCAAATTTCAATTTCAACTATCGTCCGTCGCGATAATTCTGGGCATGTTAAAACATGTCCAGCGGTAAATAATTTTCTCAGGATAGGAATGCTAATTAAGCATTTTTCCTATCCTGAACGAAGAGACTTGAGATTGAAAAATCTAAGTCTCGACAGAGTTGATTTTTAAACTTGGTGGCGGTCACCTCGGGTTTTTGCTTGGTCGAGAAATATACAAAAAAGAGTTTTAAAAGGAAAAGTTGGCAAGAGTGCAGAACAAAAATTAATTAAATTTGTAAAAGGAGGTTCCAAAGGAACCAACCGGTAGAGTAGAAAATTAGGTTCCTAAGATACACATATAGCTTAGAATTAAGGTGCTGTATATAAAAAATAAAACCAACAAGCTGTATACTAAGAAGATAAGATTGAAGTGTTGTGAAAAAATAAAAAGCAGTAAATGTGTTGTGTATCAGCATAAAACATAGGAGTTGTGATTTCTGATAACCAGATCGGCCGAGCCTCTGGCGCATTTGTCAACACAAAAGGATTACTACCTACAAGATAGTGAGTATATTGACCAACATATTCCCTTGGTACAACGAAATTGGAGGTTAAGTGTGGTGTTTTACGCTCTTGAAATATATAACAATACAGTTTTAGTGTATAAAATTATACAGTTGCAGTGTATAACTAACAAAATACTGCAACATACATATATACAGGCATACATATTGCCAATCTAAATTGTAAGCAAGTCCAAACAAAATTAGTCGAAACAAGTAAAAAACAATTTCGACTCAGTTCAAATTCTTTAACATGCCTAAATTGTGAAAGAATTTACAAATCATAAATTATTGCCCCATAAAATAAAGAGAAACAAGATTTCATAACCGCAAGCACAATGAATCGCAAGTGCGAAGAAATGCATGTCAACATGCTCTGACTGCACTTGCGTGTCGTAACAAATGGGTTCACGTATTTCACTGACTGACCCATTTGAAGTGGCCGTAGTAAGAATCTATTGTGCAAGATGTTTTTCTTGTTTTGTTTATCGATAATATTTTTGTGATATTCTGAGTGGACAATTCTTGTTTTCATTCTTTATTGATTTCTGTTAAGAAATATTTTTGAGTGGACAATTTTTTTTGGACATGCACTAAATTTTTGTATAAATTAAGTGCACTTTTATATGGAAAATACAGTTGAATTTGAGTAGAGCAATAGTGAGCTTCGCTCAAGAAGTACTCCGAGCTGCTATCTTTTAGCAAAAGGAATAACCCCAATTGGCGATAAGAGCCGGGGATTTAAAAATGCAAACATTATACAAGTACACCCGAGTTCATAGCCATCAATATATACTACCGAGAGGCAAGTAAAATCATATCTGATTTCGCCAAAGGTAAAATATATTCATTAAAAATGACGACTTTTCAACAGGAAAAATCAGCTTTATTACAACACGTTCCTTTCATACAGTGATAGTGTATAAGTAATTGAAATTGTACAATCACAGTGTATATACAATAACTTAATAAATTAATATGATTCTGAAAGATCACCTAAAGTAAAGAAGAGAAAGAAGAGAAAGCAAACTAACGGAAGAAAGCAGCAAAAGCCAGGACAAGAAAAATTAGCTGAGAGCAGCTACAAATTACAAAAAAGGAAATGGAGTACAAAACATAGAGCTTAAGGACAACTTAGGAGTTCGCAATCTAAATCAAGTAACACTTTTAGTCTTATTTCCATTAGCAGTAGACTCGAAGATTGATTTATTAGTAAATAATTAAGTGATAAATAAATAGAGAAGCTTTCTTTCATGTTTAATAAATTGATGACAAACAAATATACAGAGGCTCTTCTTTTCAGATAATAATCTAAAATTGTTTCATTGGAAAATTAAATCAAATTTAATTAAAATTAAATATTTAAGTGCTTAAAATGAAAAATTTAAGCATAACTGAAAAATTTAAATTAATAGCAAGTAGTTTAAGTTGAGTGCAATCATTTACCGGTGAAACAAATTCCCTAATTAATTTTATCAATAGAATTCAGTGTCTTATACCAATCATCGACTCCTTCTACAATGATTATAAACGCTTAATATTAGGACTTATTAATGATAAAATAGTAGGGGACGCGCACAAAACATTATTAATTAACAATAACGCAGAGATATGGATTGTACTCAAAATTATTTTGATCAGGGGAAATGGCGAAAACTCATCAGTTGACGCATTAATAGACAAAATTAGAGTATGTAGGTGCGATAACATGATCGATAATTTTAATTAAAAGTTAAACCCCTTGTTGTGTAGATCAAATAACGCGTATGTTTTAGAGGGTGGAGGAGATAATGAGCGAATAGCTAGTAACCAAATAATAGCTTTACATTTATCCAGACATGGGTGACCAGAACTAGTCAAGAGTATCATTATTAGTAGAAATCCTTCAAAATTAACCGAAGCCTACGAAATCATACAGTCGAATGGATATTTGAGTTATAATGGTAGTAAAATACAAAGCAACGGAATACAAAGAAATCCGTTTTATATTAATGGTAATAACTATAATAATACTTATAATCGTTATAGTAACAATAGTAATGGTGGAAGAATCAATAATACTAACAATTTTTGTCGAAACCACAACTTCAACAACAATCAGAATTTTAATAACAGCGGTCATAGTAGACAATTACAGAATTTTAGATCGAGCCCGAAGTATAGACAACCCTTTAATAGATTACAATTGAGCAATAACAATCATAATTTCCAAAATGTTAACAATTTAAATCAAAACGGGAAACCCACGAAAACGAACAAATGTACGCAAATAATTGCTATAACAACGAATCCCTAAACGTATTTATCAACGAAACAAACAAATTTAATTTTTCTGACAAAATCGTCGCAGGTCATTTAAACGAAAGCGACGCTTTTAAATTAAAAAATCTTTTACATCTTTTGAAAATATATTTCATAAAGATGGCGACCATTTATCATTCACGGGAGTTACATATACAGATATGCAACGTGACTTAATGACAAAACTAAATACATGCCTCGACTTGCAACGTGACAAGACAGATGACACCTTGGGAAGCCAACAGTATGTGAAATTTCCAACCCGACCAAAGCCAATGGCTTGGTAAAGCAAAAGTTTCTCACACTGAAAAAAAAGCTACCTTCAGCATAACGGTAGAAAGAAGACTCTTATGATGAAGAGTGATAAAAGTGCTTACTCGGCGACATAAAGACAATTTTGATAATTTATGTACAATAAAATAGTTAGTCTGTAATCGTCGGTGTTAGGATCACTACCCCAGGTAGTTTAACGTTTAAGTTTAATGTTTCTTTGACCAATCAGTTTTTAGCTCGAGTGGAATATAAAATTAGATATTGAATTAAATAAAAGTGTTAATGGAAATTGAACTGTTTTATTTCATTTTATTTACATTTTCCATATAAATGAATTATCTCGGAAGAATCGCGAGAAATCATAACTCGGGCGAAATAAAGCATAAAATTATTACAAACAAGTAAAAAAGCTAGAAATGGTCTAAGACCAATTCTTATGATACCCTAGACGAATGCCCATATGAAAGTTCGTATGGTCACCCATTTGAGTAATTTTGATTTTTTCAGTGGGTTTCTGAAATGGTTGGACAGAAATCATGATTATAATCAATCAATTCAATATCCGTAAAAAACATAAATTTTTATATGGCAACACCAAGAAGGGTTTGCCCGATTTATTCCATTTTTAAAATTTTATTTGCTATTACTATAAAAATATCATGTACCAAATTTCAGCTCTTTATGTCAACGCGTGCTCAGGCAGTGTCCAAATATATAGTGGAAAACGAAATTTTTGTATGGCAACCCCACGAAGGAGTTGCCCGACTTGTCTCATTTTCGAACTTAATTTTACTTTTTTTTTTAAAGTCCGTGTACGAAATTTCAGCTCTCTAAGTACACGCGCTCTCGCGTTATCGTGTGCACTGACGGATGGACGGACGGACGGACAGACGGACATGCAAAAATCACAATAACTTTTAATGCGTGGGTATCCAATCCATTTTGCTCTACCATCATTATTTCTGTGCATTACAAACGGAATAACAAACTTAGTACACCGAATAGATTTCATACTTATTGCAATTTACAGTAAACTCTACAGGTACCCTGAAGATCATCGCGATGAAGTTGATAGGCAAATCAAGGAAATGCTCGAACAAAAAATCATTGTTCCAAGCAGTAGCACGTATAACTCTCCACTTTGGATCGTACTTAAAAAAATTGATAATTATGGAAAACAAAAGTCGCGCATAGTCATAGACTGCCGGAAGCTAAACTAGCAAACGATAGATTCCCTACTCCAAACATGGACGATCTTTTTGATAAATTAGGCAAATGCAATTACTTTACCATTTTAGATCTGGCGAAAGGCTTTCACCAGAGCGAAGTAGTTCCAAATAATAGGGCCAAGACAGCATTTTCGACAGCAAATGGTCATTATGAATTCACTAAAATGCGGTTTGGTCTTTAAAAGGCTCCGGCAACTTTTCAAGGACTTATCAGCAACGTATTAAAAGATTTTATAGGAAAAATATGTGTCGTTGACGACATTCTCGTTTTCTCCACTAGTTTCATCGAACACCTAGACTCATTAAAGAAAATATTTCAAAGATTGCGAGAATGAAATTTGAGAATTCAAATTGATAAGTGTCGCCTTGCTGTAATATCTACAAACTATTTAGGACATATAATAACAAATATCGGGATTAAACCCGACGATAAAAAGATAAAGTCTATCAAATCGATGAAATTATTTACGAGTACATAAGAAATTAAACACTTCTTGGGATTCACAAGCTACTATAGGAAATTCGTGAAGGATTATTCAGGAGTAGAATATCCGATGACCAAATATTTGAAAAAAAAAATATGAGAGTTAACGTAAATGACGCAGAGTACATCGAGGCCTTTAACAAATTGAAAATATTGTTAATGAGTGACTCCATTTTAAGACGTCCCGATTTCAGCAAATCTTTTACATTAACAACCGATGAATCACAGAATGCAATTGGAGCAGTCGTGACTTTGGGCAGCCACCCTGTGTGTTACGCCTCTCATACTTTAGACGATCACGAAACAAAGTATTCTATGATTGAAAAAGAATTGCTCGCGATCGTATGGTCTGTAAAATACTTCCGTATTTATTGCAAAGTTATGTTATTAGTGTTGTGACTCAGGTACCTTTGCCCCGAATCACAACCATAATACCGATACATCAATATATCGTCCAATACGATAAATCGATGTATCATTAATTGGACCCTGAAAACGAAAAATCATTTCAATTTAAATATTCATTTAAATTCAAAAATTTCAAATGTATTTAAAGATGAATTTGTATGTCGTAACAAAATGCAATTTAGCATAAATTGCATTTCGTTATCAGTCATACACTCCACTCACACGGTATACCTACCTACATGCCGTGTAATCAGATATCATTTTTCGTCGTGCAAATTTAGTGCATATAAAATAATTTACATATTCTTACGTAAGATCTTTTATAGTCGTGAGAAAGTAAGAAGTTACAAAAAAAAAACAAAAAGCTCTTCCAAGCTTTTCATGGGTACCTGGGGTGCAATTCTCCCAATCCTCGGGGAATTTCTTTTCAAAATCCGTCGAGTGCAGTCCTTAAAAGGGCCCGTAAAACAAAATTTGCTATAGTTCAAAGAATGAGAATTTAGAAAAATCGGTAGTGAACCAAATTTCCAAATAAAAAATAAAAAATAACATTCTTACGATATCTAAGACTGTGAATTATTTAAGTAATTATTGCGATAGTCAGTTGTAAAAAAAAGAGGAATAAAAAATAAAAAATAAATTACAGTTTAAGACGAAGAATCTTTTTCTCCTTGATTAAAATCCCTAATCGATAAAAGTTCAAAGTTTGACTGCTCTCCACCAGAGCACTACACTCAAACCACAACATTAGCTTGATAATTTATGGTCAAGTTTAAAGCTAATAACAAAATCTGTGTACTTTAATATTAATTTTAATACGAATATGGTTTTTATTAATTAAAAAAAAAATCTTACACAATATTAAATGCATTACAACCATGAAACAAAATATAAAAAACTAATATTAATTAAAACAAGTTAATAAACACTCTAAAGAATACAGAATTTTTCCATAATATTCCATAAAATACAAATATTCGTTATTTGCTACCAGAAAAACCTCAACGCGTACAGTTTTAAATGTGCATGTATTGAAACAAATTTCCATTGAAATATGTTATTATATGGTTGGTATTGTAGCGTACGCCACTGCGCGTTTAGCGAAGAACCATAAAATGCATACAGTATAAACGTACACAGTATAAACGTACACATCATGTAAACGCATACACCAGACATCATGACAGTCGTCGTCGTTCGTCATTCGTAGCCCGTCTTCCGATCTAGAGAGTCGGTGTATAAAGTTAGTGGAGTTACTTTTAAAGCTTTTGTGTACAGCACACGCATTGTTATTGTGATCCGAATTGAGTAATTGTTAAATATATTATAAGTTGTTTTGAATCGGTTTTTCATTTTCCGCAACCTGTTGAAATACCAACAATTGGTGACCCCGAGAATACAAAGCGTTGAAAGTGAAAAGTTCCAGATCCTCAACACATGCAAGCAACAGAAATTTCAATTCTGCTGAATTTGATGGAGTTTTGAATCAAAATTTCCTCCGATATTTGCGACAAAGACGCCAATTGAAAGAATTCATTCGCACAATCGAATAGCGGTATAAAGCATAACAGTACAACGGGATAACATTTTTGGTACGCTACTCCAGTTAGCAACGCATATGTCTATGTGTCGGATTCGCATATATTTCACAATATATAACGACGACGCATTCCATCGCCGTTCACCTACGCAAGCGTATGTATACATGTAAAGTTGTACATCACGTACGCCATCATCGCATATGGGTGCCAACGACGCATCCGTCGAAAGAGAGTATTGATAGTGACACACCAATGGACCACACACATACAGTTTTCCAACAACCGAAATATCCAATCGCACACAATATCTACTGTACACAGATAGGAATTCATTTGACACCACGGCGCGTAAATTCAACAGCAGTGCGTTTTGTTTAGTTCCACCACGAAAAATTGCTACGCAAAGTTTCATAGCAAACGAACAACACCAAGCTGTCAACATTCTCTGCAGACGTAAAAGGGGAATCTCAAACCCAGCAGATAAATATCGTTCCATTTAATGAAAGTCGCAACCAAATTTCAATTAGTTTCGTTTTCTTTTAGAACCAGTAAGTACATCATCTCATAAATTAATACGGCTGAAGAATACAATCCTACACGTCGAAAAGGGGAAGTGAAAGCCAGCGATTCTCAATTATCAGCACAAAAATGTTAAATAATTGACAACTGATAGCAGCCGTCACGAATAACTGCAGCATCACAACAGGCGAAGTATAAAGTTACTATTGATAAGGTCAGATATTTTAGTTAAGTAACAGTGAAATAATAAACATTAAATATTTAACTTCAAACGTAATTTACGTGAATTAGGATAAAATTCCTCGAGAAGTTTTAAGGAATTAGGTTATCAACATAAATTTGGCACCGATAATATCCTAACAATTATTCTTTTTTTTGTAAAGCACTTGCCAAATTGGATAAGGTGACTTCAAGCAAAGTTTTTATTTTAATTCAATCTGTAATTATAAGTCTTGGAACTAAAACTAAAAAAGAGTAAAATATAAGAAATCAAGCCGATTGAATAAATATGTACACACATAAATATAAGTATGATCATATATAGCGAAAAAATTTAACATAAATATTCCGAGAATATTAATTAAAATTAATTCTCAAATTTTATACCAGATAAATATATCATTGAATTTATTATTTTAATAATATATATATATATTTTAGCGACTAGCAATTGAAAAAATATTTGTAGGTATAAATTCATTCATGCAAACGACGAATAATTCGTACATTTGGTTAGGTTGAAATATTGCATATTGGTGTAAACGAACGACGATTGCAGCTAGGTGTCTTAATTCGATTTTTATTACATTTCGGTTTTCGTAAACACGGGTAAATATTTATGAGCAATGGGCTCCGACGGAGAAAGATACGAAAAAAAATTAAAAACCTCGGGCGATGTACATACTGATTCGGGCGGTAGTAATATAGCCCTGTTAAAATCCCGACATTCTGGGAGAAAGCTCCTGCTGCGTGGTTTTTAGCAGTCGAAGCGCAGTTTACAGTTAATAAAGTAACGAACGATGATAGCAAGTACGCACATGTAATCGCTGCTCTCCCAGTCGAACCGATAAGCAGTATTATTGATATATTAACGAACCCACCCGAAAAGGACAAATACAAACTGATAAAAGCAACCCTAATAGAACGACACTCTTTATCGGAACAGCGTCGATTGGAGCAGTTATTGTCTTCTGAAAGCCTCGGCGACCGTAAGCCTTCCGAATTATATAGACAAATGACAACGTTATCAGGTTCTATGTCAGTGGTAAACGAAAACTTGGTCCAGTCATTATGGGAACGAAAGTTACCTGCCGCTATCACGATACCCTTGGCCGTAGCCACCGATCAAGATTTTAATAAAAGATTAGAGCTAGCTGATAAAATATGGGAGGTTACACAAACATCAAGTATTTGTTCCTTTCAGTCAAATTCTAATCCACGCGAACCTAGCAATCTACAAAAAGTTCAAGCGGAATTAAGAAAAACTAGATCAGAGCTCAGTGAACTGAGAAAATCCTTTCACAAACTATCTTTTCGAGGGAGGAGTAAATCTCCTTACTCACGAAATAGGCCGGCACATCGTTCTCCAAGTCATACACGTACAACAGTTCGTAATACATGTTGGTATCATAAAAGATTCGGGAACAGAGCTACGAAGTGCACTAAGCCATGTTCTTTCGACAAGAATAATCAGCAAACTACCCCAGCTCCTTTAAACTAAATCACACGCTTACTGAGGCGACCAGTAAGCGCAGAGATTGTTCAAGTCGTCTGTTCATCCATTGCCCTGTTAACAAATTTGATTTCTTAACCGACACAGGGGCGGATATTTCTGTCGTTCCCGCTTAATATTTTCCCCAGCACTGTATTAAAAATTCGGACTTCAGCCTCAGTGCAGCAAATGGCACACTAATAAGCACGTACGGAACTAAGATTTTGAAAATTGATTTGGGTCTTAGACGTGCTTTCGTTTACCCTTTTGTTCTGGCATCGGTTAATAAGCCAATTATAGGTGCAGATTTTCTTGACAAGTTTGGGTTATTGGTCGATTTGAAAAGACGAAAATTGATAGACCCTTTAACGAACTTCAATATTCAAGGAAGCATTACGAATTCCCGTACACCTACACCTCTCATCGCAGTATTGAACAATGGATACGGCAGGTTGATCAGAAAATACCCAACATTAACCAGCGCGCCCGATTATTCGTTACCAGTTGAACACTCGGTCGTTCACCACATCGTTACGCAGGGTCCTTTGCCCTTTTCGAAACCTAGAAGACTCGATCCTACGAAACATAAGATGGCTTTATTAGAGTTCGAACATATGCAGCAGTTAGGCATTTGCCGACCATCTGCTTCACCTACGTGTTCTCCGTTACATATGGTCCCTAAAAAGGACCCAAATGATTGGCGTCCTTGTGGCGATTACCGGAGGTTGAACGCCGTTACTACGCCAGACCGCTACCCTATCCCGCATATTCAGGATTTCACTCTTCAACTGAAAGGCCGATTAGTATTTTCAAAGATAGATCTGATAAGAGCTTACCATAATATACCTATCGCAGAAGAAGATGTTCACAAAACGGCCATAACAGCACCATATGGTATGTTCGAATTCACGAGAATGCCATTTGGTCTCCGAAATGCTGCACAGACATTCCAGCGTTTCATGAACGAGGTCATGCGAGGTTTAGATTATGTCTTCGTCTACATAGACGACATTTTAATAGCCAGCAAAAATAATGCGGAACACGAATATCACGTCGAAGAAGTACTAAAACGTTTGGTTAAGTTCGGATTAAAAATAAATTCAAAGAAATGTATATTCGGTGCAGACCAATTAAACTTTCTGGGGCAAACGATTACTAAGGACGGAATATTACCGGCAAAGGGCAGAGTTAAAATTATACAGGATTTTCCGCTACCATCTTCAATCAAACAGATTCAAATATTTGTGGGAATGGTCAATTATTACCATAGATTTATTCCCAAAATGGCAGGTATACTCATACCATTGCATACTCACTTGAAAAGCCTGACCAACAAACCGAAGAGTATTAATTTCAACTGGCCGGAAAACTGCCAGCAAGCCTTCATTAATATTAAGGAAGCTTTTTCCTCAGCGATCCTACTAGTACATCCATCTAAGGATTCAGATATTCGCCTTACAGTAGACGCCTCTAACTTAGCAGTTGGTGGAGTTTTAGAGCAACTAAGTGACAGGAATGTATGGCAACCCTTAGCGTTTTTCTCGAAAAAATTATCTCCCGCTGAAAGTAAATACTCAGCCTTCGACAGGGAATTGCTCGCGATATATTTAGCTATCAAACAGTTCAGGCATTTTCTAGAGGGACGGTCTTTTATCGTATATACAGACCATAAACCACTTACAAAAGCCCTAACTTCAAGCACAGAACGAAGCCCTAGGCAAACGAGACACTTGGACTTTATATCCCAATTCACGAGCGATATACGTCATACTAAAGGACGAGATAACGCCGTGGCCGATTACCTATCACGCATTTACAATGCTGATAGCTGCGAGTCCGACTCCCTAAAGCTAGACGTAACAGCCCTCATAGCTAAGCAAAAGGATGACTCCGAACTTCAAACACTAATATACCAAAGCCTATCAAGCAAATCGCGTTTCAAATTGGAACAAAAACATATACCTGGATATCAGGAATCGTTATGGTGTGAAGTCAGCACTCAACAGATTCGTCCTTTCGTTCCGAAACTGCTTCGACGAACAGTTTTCAACGCACTACATTGCCTAGCGCATCCAGGAATCCGCGGATCACGTAAGCTGATCACAGCTCGATACTTCTGGCCGAAGATGAATAGAGATATTAAACAGTGGGTTGAATCCTGCATTCCTTGCCAGCGATCTAAGATTCAAAGACACACAAAAAGCCCACACTTAGACTTTCCCATACCAAATAATCGCTTTGAGCATATACATATGGACCTCGTAGGTCCACTAGAGTAATCGGGAGGATATACGTATATCCTAACGATAATAGATCGATTCACTCGTTGGCCAGAAGCATACCCAATAAAGGACATAACAGCCGCGACGGTTGCGGAGACTTTCGTCAGAGAATACGTCAGCAGATTCGGCGTTCCGGCGCAAATAACAACAGATCAAGGATCGCAGTTCGAATCGAAACTCTTTCATAACTTGACAAAATTCTTAGGCTCACATAGAATTCGTACGACCGCATACCACCCACAAGCTAATGGGATGGTAGAACGCTTTCATAGGCAACTAAAAGCTGCCTTGAAGTGCCAAGAGAAGAGCATTTGTTGGAGTGAAGACCTTCCACTAGTTTTACTTGGTATCCGAGCATTCCACAAAAATGACCTAAATTGTTCGCCAGCGGATTTGGTTTATAGCCAACCGCTAAAATTACCCGCCGAGTACTTTGTATCCGAAAGTTCCAACGAAGTAGACCCTTCAATATTCGTAGAAAAGTTAAGGGAAAGAATACGCAGTATAAGACCAACCGAAACAAGAAAGGCGAATACAGCAGTTTATATGCCAAAAGATCTCACTACATGCGAGCATGTTTTCGTAAGAACAGATCACGGTAGAGGAAGTCTGAGGCAACCATACGAAGGACCTTTCCCCATTGCGCGAAGATGTCGCAAGTTCTTTGTGATATGCATGAGAGGAAAAACTTTAACAATATCGGTTGACCGGTTAAAACCCGCTTTCATATCTGAATCAATCGAATCTAGGAACCAAAAAAGCTTAGTCCATTTTGCACTTAAAAAAAAACGTCCGCGATGTAAAGACCTAGATTAACAAGAATATTATATCGATACTCGTCTTCGACTGGGAAAGGGGTGATGTAGCGTACGCCACTGCGCGTTTAACGAAGAACCATAAAATGCATACAGTATAAACGTACACAGTATAAACGTACACATCATGTAAACGCATAAACCAGACATCATGACAGTCGTCGTCGTTCGTCATTCGTAGCCCGTCTTGCGATCTAGAGAGTCGGTGTATAAAGTTAGTGGAGTTACTTTTAAAGCTTTTGTGCACAGCACACGAATTGTTATTGTGATCCGAATTGAGTAATTGTTAAATATATTATAAGTTGTTTTGAATCGGTTTTTCATTTTCCGCAACCTGTTGAAATACCAACAGTATGTAGGATTAATTCATATTAGGCCAAGCATTATTCAGGTATTTGGATTTGTGCATAGATACTTGATCGATATGATAGGTAATTTTCCTTTCTACCTGTGATGTGAGCAGCTCTATTCTGGCTATAGCAACCAAATTTATAATAAAGCGAAACAATGGTTGAGATATTCTGACATCACGGTATTAACTATTTTGGTCCTTTACTTAGGTAATTATAATGCATTCGTCATCGAAAATTCTAGAAACCTATTCCGGTATTCATTTATTAGTTTTTTTATGATACCAAACTGCAGCTACTCAGGAAAAATTAAGAATCATTACTTTCCTTTTTCTGACTAAGGTATAATAATAGATCAAGATTGTTAATATCGTCACTCAGATGAATGTTTTTTAACGCTTATTCAGAAAGTTTAAAATGTGGTATTAATAACTGTATGCCCACCACATAAATTATTGGAGCTATTAATTTGATTTTAAAAAAAGTACACATGTAGAGCGCATCACCACACACACACACCATTAAATTAAGTAAATCATAGAAGACACCCATAAGGTGATTCACTGCAGTACATGCAGAAAGAATAAAAAAAAAAGAACATTGATCAGGCAAAACACCTATAAGGTGATTCACAGCATTCTTTTGTATATGCAGAATGCCATACAAAATGTGAAAATAAAACAAAAGCTACACTCAGAGAAATTCCGTTGGCTATTTTAAACTAAAACAATTGTTAGTTAACAATCTACGTGGCATTGTTAAAAGTAAATACCTTTTGTTTTAATATTAACAACCCCGTAATTGTTAAAAGGGAGAAACTTCCGAAACGGGGTCTCGCCCAATTAAATAACCACTATTATAGGATGATACCCTAAGTGATTCCACAACATACTATATAGGTCATTATATGCGGAAATGCTATTTAAGGACGAAAAGGACCTCCAAAGTTTGAAAATCCTTTGCAATATATCAAGAATTACACGACATATCCCAACAAGATGGGTATCGTTTTAAAGGTAATGTTATTACCTTTTAAAAGAGCTATAATACAGGCCCACCCCGCCCGCCCTGCGCTACATGTTCTACGCACGCCGGTCTGTTTGTGCATTGCAGAATCACCTATATAATCTTAATATAGCCGGTACGCCTGTTTGTGTTAAAATTCGAAAAACCGTTACTCTAATAATTTATTATTTCTTGAAATTGTTTTGCTTTGTAGAGTATTAGTTCTGCTTGAGTAAAAACGGAGTTTTTTAAAGCTCTAGTTTATTTTAATAGCGACAAATTATTAGAATACCTAAAATCTATAATAAACATGACAAGGTAGGTAATTGAAAAATAAACTAGCTACGGAAATTATGTACTTATTTAGTTCGTTTTTATTAGCTGCAGTTGGAATTTAATGAAACTGTTTCATCACATCAAGGATCACGATTCAACAATTGAATGGATTTCAAATATTGGCCTTTTACCAAAAACAAAATACTGCCGGCGTCACAGAAAAGAAATGACATTGCAAGATGGTCACCATTTAGGCTGTTTTGTGTGCAACTTTCGCGGGAAACGTCATAAAATTGCCAGGGCTACCAATACATGGTTTGAAAATAATCATATATCCCCGCAAGCATGTATGATTATTACATACTGCTTTGCTAATGAATATTCATTTCAAGCCACGATTAAAGAGTGCAGTATTGTAGACGATATTACCATTTCATCAGAAACCGTAGCAGATAAATTTTCCTTTGCACGAGAAATCTGTATGCTTGCGTTAGACCGCAAATATGAAGAACATGGTAAAATTGGTGGCCCTGGTTGCATCGTAGAAATTGATGAAACCAAAATTGGGAAGAGGAAATTTGAACGTGGCAGAATAGTTGAAGGAAACTGGATTTTGGGAATGATTGAAAGAGGTAGTACAAACTATAGACTGTAGATCTGTCCTAATAACAATCGCAGTGCGGAAACACTTCTCAAGTTGATTAGAAAACATGTTCAACCCGGAAGTGAAATCTTTACGGATTGCTGGTAGGGATATATAAAGCTATCGGAGCACGGCTATGTACACAAAACTGTAAATCATTCCCACAATTTTGTTGACCCGTACACTGGAACGCATATGCAAACTATTGAGAATAGCTGGCGTCACCTGAAGTTAAGGATAACGAGAGGAGGGGTGAGAAAGGAAAATTTAGATCTCCATTTATGTGAGTTTCTTTGGAGAAGGATGGTGAAAAAAGACGGAGAAGATCCTTTCATCACTCTTCTTGAGGATATAAAGGAAGTATATCCGGGCGCAAAGTAGAACATACTTTCCTTTAAGGACTATCAAGTTTTCCACAATTTACTCTTTGTTCCTATTCGTAATAAATATGTTCAAGCTCATACTAAAAATCTTTTAATTTCTTCTACAAATATGATTTTGACGCACATATATTTCCTTGTTCAAAAATTTTAAAATATCGCTAATACTACATAAAAATATTTTGTAAAAGGCAAATCTTTTCTTTATTTACAATTAATTTAAAAAATCAAAATTGTTTAACGGTTATTTGCAGTTCGGAATTTTAAAAATGAAAACAAAATAATGGCTCCAAAGATACGCACCTTAAGAAGAAAAATTGTGTATAGCTAATTGTACAGTTAAAAGAGGTAGATATGTTATATATCAAATTAAAGGTTAGGAATTAGGCTTTCTCATATCAGAAAAAATGTATATCTTAATTACGGGTTTTTCGAAAAAAATGACCGTTTTTCCCAAAAAAACAAATAGGAAAATTGTCAAAAATCGTTATATCTCGAAAAGTATTACTTAAATTGGAATGTATTATAGCTCTTTTAAAAGGTAATAACATTACCTTTAAAATGATACCCATCTTGTTGGGATATGTCCTGTAATTCTTGATATATTAAAAAGGGATTTTCAAACTTTGGAGGCCCTTTTCGTCCTTAAATAGCATTTCCGCATATAATGACCTATATAGTATGTTGTGGAATTACTTAAGGTATCATCCTATAATAGTGGTTATTTAATTGGGCGAGACTCCGTTTCGGAAGTTTAGCCGTTAAAAGTAACAATTAATTATTATTATGTTCTGTCTATAGTGATTTGCAGTTAGAGTTAAGATTTAATAATTAAACATTGTTGCGTAACAATGGTCCCTATTTAAATTATACTATAGTTTTCGATTTAGTAACTACAACGTCGTTACGTGACAATGCTTCTTATTTAAATCTAATGAAATTGTTGTTAAAAATTACAACGTTTGTAGTGAAGGTTATAATGCTTGTGTTCAAGTGATAATGGATATGTAATGGGAACAACATTTACTGTTGAAATCAAATCAAATAATAGTTGACTAACAGTGAATTCTCCATGAATATGTTGTTATTCTGGAACAGAGCTCATTTAGAAGTTTACTGCGCTTGAACTAAGTACGCTGTCACGAAAATCTTCTTTCAAGCAATCACTTGTGTTTGCAGTTTACTTATGTTCCAGTTTGCATTTTAGTCATTTTTATAGTTCTAATAGATTTAAAAGTGTACAAGTGAATTTGAAAACGATAATTCAATGATATATAGTGTTAAGTTAGATTGAACATGGATCTTTGAAAGGAGAAAATTATTTGTGATACCGGTATTGAACAATATATTACTCAATTGCCAAATACTGATGGAGATCTTTATCTTTTATCTTCAAATGAAATCTATTTGGACTCAAGGATGGAACTATGAATATAGAAGAGAAGCAATAAAGTCGCATCCTAACGAGAAATGGTTTTCATAGAATTTGAAAAATATGGAAAGCTTA
Organism: Dioctria rufipes; assembly: GCA_963924295.1. Taxonomy (NCBI): domain Eukaryota; kingdom Metazoa; phylum Arthropoda; class Insecta; order Diptera; family Asilidae; genus Dioctria; species Dioctria rufipes. The sequence continues at coordinate 99,561,005 of OZ002741.1, read as the reverse complement.
GAGAACTTTCAAGAAAATATTTGATTGAATCAATAGTGCTTTGGTATAATATAAACAAAAAGAAAATTACAAGGGAAAATTTTAGAGAAATAATTAAAGAAATTATAAGGAGATTTTATGACGACCCGGTACAGTAAACGTTTCTTTGTAAATTAGAAATAATATTATTGTTTTTTTGAATGAGTAGGACATATATTATAAGGAACCACAAAACTCAAGAGAAACTCCCTCGGGAAGATTGTATAGCTCTTATTTCAACTCCAGAAAAAGATTGAGAAAAATCAGGTTTATTGAATACTGAAGCTAAATCCTCTTCCAAAAGTCAATTGAGCAAATAGAAGTAGAGAAGGAGGATCCACCTCAAGTGCTTGGTATCTCCTTTTGTTGTAATAAGCACTTAATAATAATAAAACATATTTTTTTTTAGAAATACAAAATTATATATATAACATGGTTGCAAGTTGGAACCGAGCCATGCATGATATTCCACAAAAATGGAAAAAAACATTTTCAGCTCGCCGTTCGGATATTTTAAAATTGAAAAATTTATCGTAAATATTGGATAATATGTATTGATAACTGAGTACATTTTTTAGATTGACATTGATTTTTCAATGTTATTCCCGCGAATGAATTTGAGCTAATTGCTAAATAGAAAGATTTTTGTGGGAAAACAATCCCACATCTGAACAACAAGATCAAGGACAAGGAGAAAATGTCGATTTGTTAAAAGTCCTAAACAACATAAATGAAAATGATCGTAAGTTAACTTTTTATGACTACATTATGGTCTTACACAAATGTAATAATCTTAAGGATTTAGCTGCTGGTGATGTTGTAATAGCTCTGCTGTTACATGCCTTAATGCCACCTACGGCGAAGCACTAGTGCAATAAGGAAAACACAAAAAAATCAATTTTAAAACCAACAATCAAAGATTTAATTTCTAAGCATAATTAAAACTATTAATGATTTCGATAAATTCATTTCGGAAAAACGTACTGAATTATGGAAGAAAAAGTGCACCTTACAACAATTAATAATTGCTATTGGTAAGGATATTAAGAATATTGATAATTACTACGTTTATTACGATTGTATTAAATATCAATTCAGTACATTTTTAGCTGCAGTACATTGTTGTTTTAAGGTTTTTCACATCTTGAATTTAAATTATTCAAGAGAAAGTGCAAACATTTGGGTATTTACATATACAAAAATATTTCTCTGATATAAATTTGCCTCAATTTGGTAAAAGTTGTCTTAGTGTACTTTGCTTAATTGAAACTTTAAAATAATTTCATTTCGAGAAAATGATTGTATGTTTCATTTGTAACAAAAGCACAACTAGTATAAGTAACAATTTCGTGAATTTAAGTCTCATTATAAATTTGTTCATGCTCTTAAAACATCAGATGATTATTACTGTACTGGCTGTTGTCAAACTTATTAGTATTTAAAAGCATTGAAAAAACACTTTAAGTCCATAAGTGCAAGTTCTTTCTGTACTCCTCAGAAAGACGTTAATGAAAATACAAAATACGATCATATTCAAAATGTAAATGATGATGTTAAAACCAACAATGCCTTCCTTGATTCAAGTACTACAAATTATATTGATTTCAAGTCGATTTGCTCATTCACTGAATTTACTACATTATCTTTTATTTCCAAAATATATAGCAAATCTTCACATACAAGATCGTCTGTGGAGGAGATTATAAATGATTTGTCACAAATAATTTAATAAAATGATTTTTCATACAATTCATTTTGTTTTATTATATAAACACCTACATATATTTTTCCTCTCACGCTAGTACACCATAATAACATTACAATTACAATAGGTTGACTAACCAAAACAATGATCTCAGCCATTCAAGAAAAATTGTTCAGCAATTGCCTGCTCAGTTACTACAGTACAACTAATGTTATTATTCAACAATGATAAAGTTGTTGTACATGAAAATTATAGTTTTCAAAAGATTGTTGTTTATTTACAGCAATTCATTGTTTAAAATAACCAATATTCGTTGTTGGCGCATTTTCATACCCTATTTTTAGTTAAATTTACCAATGTTTTTCACTGAGTGTATGTCCACCTGTTTATGGACAACCGAAGTGCATTAATTAAGTACATATGAGTGTCATGTATCAATGAATACACGACGACAAAGCTCTACGCTATGCCTTTGCTTTGCAATAGGAAAAGCAAAACCAACAGCATATGGTACGATAGAGTAAATGATCAATGAAAAGCATTACATTGCAGCTTTCTTTGTTTACTTCTACCTGGCTGAAACTTTGGGTAATGCCCGCTGTGCATTATTTGCATGCACAGCAATTATGATCAATAATTGAATATAACAATGGCTGAAGGTGTGTGATTGGTTGAAATTATCGGAATAAGTACTGTCAGCACTTTTCATAATGTATAAATTCAGTGTAATTATATGAAATAAATCAGAGTTTATATTGAACTCCACTGGTGCGTATCTATTTTATTTTAGATCCTAACTGCGATCTCCCTAGCTCCAACATGGCTGCACCTAAAGGTAATTGGGCTCTCTAGCTCTACCTTATTTTTTTATCTGGCTATCCTAACAGAGAGCTCTATAGCTCCCACTTGGAATAGCCGCTTGGCTAACAGAGAGCTTCATCGCTCCTACTTGCCAAGCATACTATCTTACAGCGCTTTAAGAGTACAGAGAATTTTCGCAATTATTATTTCTCAAGTTTAAAAGGAATTACATGAAATAAAAATTTGTGAAGAAACATATAAACTTTTAAGAGTTTTATACACGTCAAGTTTTCTAAGATTCTTACTTTTCTTATAAAATACAAAATTTATTACAAATTGTAGCTGTAATTACATATGAAGCATTGTTTTAATTTTGAAACAAGAAAAACGTAAATACTTAAATATTTTCTGAATATTTAGCAACAACTTAATTAAAAACTGCGTACAGAATTAATTTTTAAATTCAAATTGAAAATGTCTCTTCATTTTAGCTAATCACGGTAGTCCTAATTATGTAATATCCCGCAACATCATAGTAAATGCCCCTCAGCCCCCATAGTTATGCTGACATCAAAAGTTTTGTATGGGAACGGTCTGTTGTTAGCAGTCTATATATTGAAGTCTGTGGTCATTCCATTCGGTTGCGGACATGCGTTTGCCTTCAGTTCTGCCTGCTTGTGTTAATATATAAAGTTTCCCGCTATATATTTGGCGTCTATGGAAAAGTAAGCATTGGCGCTTTTAACTAATATTATAAACAAAAATGAAGTTCTGTTTCTTTAGATTTTTAGTAAAAGTTCCACATAAAGATACTGTTTCGGCTACGATATTCAGATCACCGACTAACTCATTATCATGCAACAGGAACACTTCAGTTACAGATGTTCCTTACAAGAAAGCGAGGAAGTGTTCATTTTAAGTACCCTTACCTCTTAAAAAATTCTGAAAGAATGTAGTGGAGTTTTTAATGCGAAAATATCGTATATCAGAGTTTAAAATTAAGTTGGCTGGAAGAATTTCTCTGGCTCAAATTCACCAATAATAAGTCAGTTAGCATCACTTAAAAAGGCATGAAAATGCGGAAACGCATCGTAAAAGTTTTTTAGCCATTAAAGGCAAGTTTTTGTGAACTCTGTCAATAAAAAGCAAAAGCAGTATACTTTATTAAAGTGCCTAGCAATTATCACGGAGCACAATTTGTCTCTTTCCATTATGAACAACCTACCCGGATTTCTAAAGAACATGTGCCCGACTGCAATGTGGAAGAACGAAAGCTACTGAAGTATTAATAAATAAAATAGAACCGTATGCAACGAAAAGTATAGCGAAAAAATTACAGTCTAATAAATTTTCTTTAATAGTGGATGAGTAAAATGTTTAGTTATCTTAGCAAGATTTTATGACAAGGATAGAAATGATGTGCTCTGCAGGGTGTTATGTACGTAAATTTAATACCCTGGAAAAGTATAAAAAGGGAATAATTTTACATGCATACATACATGTTGGAACATGATTAGCTTACCTTCAAAAACATTTGAAGAAAGCGAAACAGTTCCTAAAATTCCTAAAAACCCTAAAATTATAAAACCTTACCTTCAGTACGATTTGTCGTGAAAATTACAATATGTATGTACGAATGTACATACATATCACAAAAAAGCTTTCGCGATAAGAAGAGCGCGCCGCGAAAATACATTGTATGTATACGCGTCCAACGAAAAATATTCTGGACTTGTTTAATCAAGTCCAGAATAAATGAAAATTTTCTCAGGGTGCAAATGCAACTATGCATTTTCTACCCTGAACGAAGGCTCTTGATCGCGACAAAAGTGATCAAGAGCCGAGTTGATTTTTAACTTGATTGCGGATCAGTCTCGGTCTTGGAAAATACTAATAAAAGGTAGTCTCGGTCTTGGAAAATACTAATAAAAGGTAGTCTCGGTCTTGGAAAATATTAATAAAAGTTTTAGTTGAAATTTGTTAAATAGTACGAAAGTGAAAATCGAAAGATAAAATAGAGTTAAATACAAGAGAAAAGAAACGAAATTCGTAATTACCATAAAATTAAAAGATATCTAAAGTTCAGTGTAAAAATATCGAACACACGAAATTCGAGCAAAACCAATAGATAGGAAGACAAGTGTGAAATTTGAAGATAAATAAAATGTTATTGTGAGATCAAGAGTGTGTTTTACTGAGTGTGTGGTTTGCTGGGGCAAGGACCCAACACGGATACCTATTCAAGTAAAGCGAAGGTAGGAACACATTTAACAAGGGTATAACGAATGCTATCGTCAATTATTTAGAAAACCTGAATACATCCTTAGATAATCTAATCGGTTTTGGCTCAGATGGAGCAAGCGTTATGGAGAGAAATATGAGTGGTATGCAATTTCGGTTAAAGGAAGAAAGAAAAATAAATATATTTTTTCGATTACTTGTTCATCACATTCACTTTAAGTTTGCATTTCACGTGCTTGTGTGAAGCTCCCCATTGAAATCGAAGAGCTAGTAAAGGGAGTATATTTTTTTTTTTTTTAAATAGCCCCAAAAGGCAAAGTTAATTAAAAGTTTTTTAGAAGTATTTTAATATTAAACAAAATAAAATTAAAACACTGATTGCTACTCGATGGCTATCCTTTGGGGCAGTTGTCCAAATTGGAATGCTGCGGAAATCGGACCTATACCTATATATCCGACAGGAGATATAAGAAGAAAGAAAAAAATTTTGTGACTAAACACAAGCCTTCAATTAATATTGTGGTCTTATTGATCCAGACAAGTAGCAGTAGAGATTACTGAGCTTTTTAGTTATTGGATCTCCTGTGAGAACCCTAGACTTGTAAACATGTTAATACAGGTAATTTTATAACGCGGTCATGACGATTTTTTATTTCTCCTCTCACTCTCCAGGAGCCCTCATCGACATGATGATTGACTAAGGTCTACTCCTCCGCATTTCAGTTTTTTTCTTCCTAGGGACATTGCAAAGTATTACCCGTAATGTCCATTGGGTGGATGGGGCAATGGCAAGAAGACATGTCATCTACGTCTTCGGTAAGTAAAGGTAAGTAGTGTAAGGGTCCCTTCTGGACCAGGAGTGTTGCTGCGTAGTTTTTTTTAAAGGCTCGAATTATTTCTTGTATATGGGCAGTGATAGCGGTAGGATTTGGGTAACCCACGCGACTAACTATCTCGCAGTAGCCGAGGTGCTAGCGTGCCGACCTGTGTTATTGCTGATCACTGAGTCAGTCGTGAACTCACGCTGACAGGAGGGACTTCACGTCCAACAGAACACACTCGAAATGTATTACCATAACAAATGATTAGTTGTGAATAATGCTTACCTGCATCGGCAGCGAATTTTCCTGTTTTCAACGAATTTCCGTGGACTGGTAGAATTTTTTTTTATTGGTAGAAATTATATTGATTATAATTAGTTGTGAACTTACCTGCATTGGCAGCGAGTTTTCCTGTTTGCAACGAATTTCCGTGGACTGGAAGAAAATTCTTTTATTGATAGAAATTATATTAATTATAATTAGTTGTGAATACTTACCTGCATTGGCAGTGAATTTTCCTGTTTTCCACGCATTTCTTGTAAAAGAATTTTTTTTTTAATTAGTGGAAATTATATTGTGAGCACTTACCTTTTCCCGTCTTCCCCCGCATTTCCTGGAACTGTATGAACTTTTTATTATTAGTGGAACTTATATCTATAAAAGTTTAATCGTGTGAATGCTTATCTGCAGTGGTAGTAAATGTTTTCGTTTCCCACGCATATTCCTTGGACTAAAAGAAAGAATTTTTTTTAGTGGAATTATTATTTATATTAGTGGAGATCATATCTGTGATAATTTACCTGTTTCGGCAGTGACATATCAACTTTCCGTCTTTCATCTCTCCGAACGATGACAAGTAAAAGAATTGCAAATAGTCAAAGTACCTATCAATTCCGAAAGCACCCAAAAGAGGTGTGAAGGAAATTAAAAAAAAGGTCAATGCATCCAACTTAAAAGAAAATGAAAGCTGAATAGTGTAAAGGCAAGAAGCAGTCAATTCTGAGAAGCACATCGAGATCATACGGGTGCACCCACAATGACAGCACGGGAATATTTTACAGCCTGGGAAAGGTACCAAACTTCCCTTTTTTTATTATAGATATCTCTTGTTGCTTTGAAATTTATTATTTACGTAAATATGAAGATCATAAAATCCTCAAAAAGGATCTGTTCAGTGGTTGCATTAGCTGTGAATTGGTATATTGGTAGCAATTAATGTACTCGTTTTCGCACCACTTATCAGTAAAGTACCAGCTGCGATTTTCTTTTCGTATCTTTGTGGTTGCCAATGGTGCTATTTACAGGAAAAAAATCGTTGTACGAAATCAATGCATAAAACTTTTCTGTAGATAACTTCATGATTATTTTTTGTATGAATTTGTGAATTTTGTTACAATGACACAGTCCATACTTTATGGGCTTTGTAATTTGTAAAAATGGTCACCCTTTGAAAATCGCATTTTAAGAACAGTTTATACACTACATGACCCCTTAAGTTATAGTCTCTAAAAGTTAATCGATGGTAGATTACGTTATAGTAGAAAAACGCGAAACGAAAAAATTGGAGGTCCTCGTTCGAATTTTCGTTATAAAAAATTTATAAAAAATATTACAATTTAATTTTCTAAGACACCTTTTACTGCAATAAGCTTAGAACTAAGATCCCTTAAATTAAAAAAAAAAAATAACCAAGCAAAAATATTGTCAAATTAAAAACCTATGAAAGAAAATGTTAAAACAGTTTTCTGTAAGTCCAAAACAGCCGAAAAATCGCTATTTTTGATTTGAGTGACCTCTAAACATTGATGAATTTCTCTATAATATTGTATAGAAGTTTCAAAGTACATTAGCTACCAAATTCTGAATGAGCATTCAGACAGACATCTTAACACTTATGTATATCCATACATTTTATGGCTACACTAATCTACATACATACATAAGAGACGTTGGTTCAATCAAATCACTAATTCTATTTGAAACTATACCATCCTGACATTTCACGCCTAAATTAATAAGGTAATTTCAGAATTTTTCTGCAGATAAAAGAAAGACGTGTCATTCAGATTATGGTGCTCTATTATATATTAAAAAACAAGTATATAACAAATCACTGTGGTACACTTTCGACATCCTCATAATTGTACTCAATATAATTTCTACATTTTCGGGCATTATAACAAATAAACACAATTTCAGCAGTCACGTAAAGAGTATTCCTGAGCATTTCATTTTCTTTATAAAAGTCTAAACTATGGGTATGACGATATATTTATGCATATTAAGGTAAGTGGCCCACCCTAAGGGATTTTGTTTTTTAACAAGATAATGAAGATATAAGAAACGGCAATGATATGTCATAATAAAGTTCAACAGTTTTAGAACCAAAAAAAATAATAATTGTCACGGAAAGTTATTTTGAAATATATTTTACCTAATTTTGAAAAGAATGTGTAAATGGCCATATTGCCAACACGGTATTGGTAATATGGCCATAATATGAAAAGGGTTGAAATTGTGAAAAATGATCTCTTGCAAGTGAACTAATTATTTTGAATATAAGTAGTACATTAGGTAAGAATAAGAAAGTGAAGAATTTACATGCTGACAATAGGAACATAACGTGCTAGCAATATGCCCATAGACTACTGTCAACTCCGCATGGTGGGCATATTGTTACATATGAAGTACAATTCTAGTAAGACTTTGTTTTTATCTAATACTATCTAATACTATCTAATCTTACTGCAAATCAATAATTTCTTTCCACAATCTAAGCTTCAATACGAATGTATTAAATACAAGACATTGGAGGACAATAACACTTTTTTTTCTTACTTTTTTAATAAAATAGTTAACTCATAAATATTAGGACCACGTATTAAAAAAACAATTTTCGTTGACACTACTCGCTTTGCGTCACCTACTAACCCGATTTACAATTCATGTATTACAGTGGCCTAATGGTAATCTATGCGTTTGACGAAAGAACATATAACTTAACAAGAAGCTTCATCTGGGCTCTAAAAATGCACAAGTTGTATGGTTATTTGGGGAAGCGGTCGGGAGGTAATAGACAGGTAATAGACGGGAAGAAGCAACGATTTGAGACTGAGAGAATATTTCTGTTCTCTCTGTTCTCCGCCACCCAACAGCTGTACCTGTACACACGCCGACGCGAGCAGCCATGCACAGTTTTCTTTCACTATCCTGCCGCTGCCTAGTTGAAGTGGCGAACCGGTTTTTCTATTAATTTATGTACTCGAAAATTTTTCATATGAACTTTTTCACAGATTTTTGTGGCCGAGGATACTTTAACCCTTTCGACCCGGATGGTACATATATGTACCAGAAAAAGTTTAAACATCCCTGAAATTCAGAAATCTTAAATTATTTGGTATTATATTGTACCACTTCGTTTCTAAAGGATTTCTTAGTAAATTATAACGGTATATATTGCGACTTGATTTTTCTTGTCTGATCAGTATGATTTCTTTGTCGGGTAGTTAAGACCGAAAGTGCAATTTTTAATAGTTTTTATTAAATTTCAAGTAAATTTGAAAAGTAAATAATAATAAAACAGTGTAAAATTAAGAAAATTATACTTAGTAATTATTATCAGCCCAGAAGGTAAGAATATCTATATAAATATTACGTTTTTTTAGTAATTTTAGCTAGTGGTACGTATATGTACCAGCAGTCTCTTTTGGTGGTACATATATATACCGGCAGGTATCTGTAACTACATTTTTTAACCGTATTTTGCACATAATAAATTTCAGTTTCTTCAAATTTATGTAGATATGGCCAAATCTATGAAGCCGGAAGAAATGTGGAAGGCGCTACAAGAGTCCGATAGTGAAAAGCATGACTTTTCGTCAGAAAATGACACAGAAAATGATGATGAAAATAATGACTTTTCGTCAGGAAGTGACGAAAAGTACGTACCAAGCGAAGTGGGAAGTGAAAATGAAGATGGCGATGATGAAGCGAAAGTAACGGGTAGTGAGACAGAAAATGATGATGAAGCTGAATTATTAGATGAAAATGTTGATGAAAATAATGAAAATGAAAATATAATTAACCGGCAAATAATAAAAGAGAACGCATTAATTTGGAATCCACCCAACCAAAATTTTGTACCAAAACGAATTCCAAGTGCTACTCGGAAATGTAAATTAGGATTACATATACCACACACATCAACTGCTCTGGAAATTTTTCATAAGCTGGTACCGAAATCAGCTTTTATGTATATTGCGCAATGCACAAATGAACGTATTCAGATTTATGAAAGTGCCCAGCCAAAAACCAAAAAAGTAAAAATTACTCCAACAAACGCTGGTGAAATAAAAGTAATTGTTGGATGTATGATAATTATGAGTTACAGCCGAGTACCATCTATAAGAGATTATTGGTCAAGCCATAAATCATTAGGTAATCTATCAATTCAGGAATCAATTGCTCGTGATCGTTTTGCTTTTATTACATCAAAAATGTATTTCGCTAAGCCGGAAAAACCTTCGAATTGTAGTAAGACTTACTACTTAGAAGATTTGGTGACATGTTTGAAAGCAAATTTTCAAAAGTGTGGACAAGATAGTTCCTACCAAAGCATTGATGAATCAATGACTAAATTCAAAGGTCGTAGTACTTTGAAACAATACATGCCTCTCAAACCAGTCAAGCGTGGTATAAAAATGTGGCTTCGATGTGATGCCTCAACCGGGTACACGTACGATTTCAACATCTACTCCGGAAAAGAGCTTGAATTAACTGTAGGAACGCTTGGAGAACGAGTCGTTAATAAGTTAGCTAGTTCAATCATAGAACCAGATGTCACATTATGTTTTGACCGTTTTTTCACATCTGTACATTTATTAGACACAATCTCGTATTCAGCTGTAGGAACCGTCATGTGCAACAGAAAAAATTTGCCTGTTTTTGATAAGAAGAAAATGCTACGAGGCGAAGCAGTATTCATGAGCTCGTTATCTGGTCTTTTGTGCGTAAAATGGCAGGACACCAAAGAAGTTTTGGTACTAAGTAATTGCCACAAACCAGAAATGACACTAGTTACAAAAACATTAATAACAGGTGAAAAAATTGAGGTTGAATGTCCGGAACAGATTAAATTTTATCGCGAAATCATGGGAGGTGTAGATCTGGCAGACCAGATGAGTGGACTGTATGAATATGACAGAAAATCAGATAAATGGTGGAAGAAGGTTTTTTCTCGTTTGATAATGATGTCAGCAGTAAATGCATGGATTATTCATTCTGAGCTCAATCGTAAAAAGATACCATTCAAAAATTTTTTAGTAACTTTGGCAGAGGCATTGATCGAAGAAGGATTGAAGACTACGGCTGTTCGCAGGTCAATGAAACCCGGACGCAGACCCCAAAAAATTCAAGCGACAAATCATCTTCCAATTGAAGGAAACACTAGACGGCGATGTACTAATTGTTCCAGGTTCAAAAAACAAACACGTACGAAGACCATCTGCAGGGAGTGCAATATTCCATTATGTAAAATGTGTTTCGCAGAATATCATTCCTAAAATTTATTTTATTTTTTATTTGTATTTAATATTATGAATAAAGTTTTCGTTAATTTTTTATGTTAAATAAATCAGTTATAGTTTTTTGAGGACTGTTGGTACACCCTTTTACCACTTAACATGCCGAATGGTACAATGTTGTACCACCACCCCCCGATAACACCCCTTTTGATTACAACGGTTTTTTATCACAGAAAGTTTCTATGAGATACAGGTAACACATTCCACATGTAGGTATAACTTAACTTTATTAATCGAAAGCCGGTTCGAAAGGGTTAAAAGATCAATGACCTTAATTTAACCCTTTGGGATAAACAAGAAAATTTATTTACTGGTCACGGAAAATTCTTGTTTTTAAGAAAAATATAGAACTTTGGACAATTTGTGTGCGATAAAACGAGCTTTATTGCAACAGTAAAACGCTTTTCAGAAGAGTAAAGGATTGAAATACGAGAGACAATTATCGCAGAAATTATTCAAGGTTTGAGTGAACCATTTAATCAGTATTTTCCAAATGGACAGCAGGTTATATATCAAAATGAATTGTGGATTAAAAACCCCCTTGACACCAATGTCAGCAAAATAATACGAAAATTTTATTGAAATGACATCTGGCTCATCATTGCAAAAAAAATTTAAATTAATGCCGGTAGAGGAATTCTAGTGCAGTTTAAACGATGAATATCCGCCATTGTTGCAAAATGCCGTGTTCTTACATTTACCATTTGCAACTAAGAGTCGGCCCTTTGCCAAAAGGATTAACTCCATAAAAGGAAAGGTACCTACACATTAAAAAATTTGCATAATTGTTGCCACAAAGCTTAGGTATTTTTCCCTAAAATGTAGGAAATATTCCCTCAAATGTAGGGAATAGTCCCCTAATGTGTTATGCCGGCAAAATAAAACAAAATTAAATTACATTAAATTTTACACGAAATGCATTGGAATTTTCCTTAAATCTAAACAGTTATTATAGGAAGTTTTGGGTAAATATTGAAATTATTTTTTTGAAGCATATAAAAGCAGGTAACTCTTTCATAGGGCTGCATACAAAAATTTTGTTTTTCAGTATGTTACGTGAAAGGCGGACACATCTAGAATTCGGCAAAATCTGAATTAAAAGGAGAGGTTGTTCTGCTTCAATGAAATAATTAAGACAATGGCACTGGCACCATTGTGTAAAGACATATCTTGTCTAGGCACTCATAAAGCCGCTGGGCAGTAAGGTACAATATGATTATTTGCTGTAGGTACTAGTTTATCATTATTGGATAATATGAGTCTTTTGTCAAGGACAAGGAATATTCCCAACTGTGAGGTATGCATGAATTGTTACGAAAGGTATGCCGGCTATTAACTATTGTTAGCTTATGGGTGTGTAATAACGGAATTAGCTAGGAAGTAAATCTACTTGAGGCGCAAAAGTAAATTACTATCGAGCGTGAAAGGTGGTTGAATGAAAACAATATATCCAAGTTATTTTATCAATATTTTGATTCATTTCTGTAGTGTGTCAAATAAAAACTAGAGTTAGTGACTCATTTTAGAATTCTAACGCGCGACGCCGATAAGTTGTGTGATTTAATTAATTGTGAAAAGTGGAGTTAGTTTAATATTTCCCAAGACGATAAGTAAGTAGTGCCTTTTATTTTAGTGTGAAATAAAGCGTGTGAAATGGCAGAAAAGAATTTTTTAAAATCCGGAATAAAATGCTGTATTCAAGATTGCAAAAAATCAAAGCGGCATGAAAGTAAATTAAGAATGTTTAAATTCCCTTCCCCTGATTTGGAAATGGGTCAAATTTGGCGTGAAAAGTGTGGTATTCCGGAAACGGATTACAGCAAGAAGATATACATCTGCGATCGCCATTTTAATCCGGATGACATAGGTAAGAAAAGGTTAAAATCTGGTGCTCTTCCAACTCTTTTAATTCGAACATGAGGAGCAACATTCAGACTTTTTAAATGTAAGCCCTCCTTGTAAAATAAGACGCTTAAGTAGTTCCTTAGAAGAATCCTATAGTAACTGCGAAAAGTATGTGAAGCTGACAGAATTCTATTGTAAAAAATACAACAGCGTAAATCTTCAAAGAAAAGTTATTTAAGAAAGAAGTCCAGTGGACAAAAAATGTCTGTTAAGTTAATTAAAAATGGTATTAATTTATTGGGTAACATTAGTAATGAATCTAAGACATTTTGTAACTTACTTATAAGCTCTCGTCCAAAGGAATATAATGAAGAAATCAAATGCTTAGTTCAAAATATATTTTATGTTTCTCAGTCCACATATTTATTTTTGAGAAATAAACCAAATTTGAATTTGCCGCATATTTCCTCTATTAACAGGTAGGCTCCTATCAAATCACTTCAGCCAGGTTTTGAGGAATTAAAAAGAAAGTGTTATACCTTAAAGCAGACAGATAAAGATCATGTGGTTCTGATTTTTGATGAGATTGCCATCAGAAAAGAATTAAGATATAATGCAAAATTGGATTTAATTGATGGATTCGAAGAAGATGGATTCTGCAGACGTCCACATATAGGAAAGCAAGTCTGCGTTTTTATTATAAGGGGCTTAATTTCTAACTGGAAATTGATTCTAAATTATTTTGTTTCAAGAAATGGGTTACCTGCTGAAAGCTTATGTAAGCTAATTAAAGAAAATTTGAAAATCTTATCCAGTATTGGAATAACAGTGCGAGTTATAACATGTGATCAAGGTTCGTCTAATAGGAAATGCTTCTCTAATTTAATCCTTTTATTTATGATAATGGCAAGAAAATATACTGCATGTTTGATTTCCCACATTTAATAAAATCGCTCAGAAATGGTCTTTTGAATTGCGATTTAAAAACTTCTGACGGAATTGTAAGTTTTAAGGTTGTATCGGAATAGTGGGAACTTGAAGTTAATGGAAAAACCAAAATGTGTACTAAGTTGACAAAGCAACATATATTTCCCAACACATTTGAGAAGATGAGGGTCAAATTAGCTACTCAGATTTTCAGCAGAACAGTACAAGCTGCCATTAAAGCAGTTGCTGGCACATTAGGTTTTCAAAATACCAACAAGGAAACTGCTTTATCAACTGCGAATTTCATTGAGAAAATCGATAGACTTTTTGACTGCCTGAATAGTGGCTCTTTACATTCTGACAACTTTTATAGATCCGCCATTCAGTTAAATAACCAGGCACATGATTTTATAAAATCTTTTGTTGAATACTTAGAAGAAGATTCATTTGTTGATAAAAAGAAAACTGTATACTTTTTAGAAGGAATGAAACTTACTTTACATTCTTTACTGCAGTTGGTTGATGAAATTTTGCATGGAAACACGGAAGTATTTCTCATATTGACAAAACGACTAAATCAAGATCCCCTTGAAAACAGTTTTTCTGTTATTCGGCAAAAAGGTGGAAATAATAAGAACCCATCTTTAGCTGAATTCAATAATATTTTGGCCAGAATTATGAGTACGAACATTGTCCAATTAAGTTCTTTAGGTAATTGTGAGGAGGATAAAGGTTGTGGTTTAAGCCTAAACATAAGCCCTGAAGAAAGCTTCCCGGTTTCATTGGAAGAAACCGAAATATCCCTTCACAATGAAATATTAGTATCGGACATCGATTTAAGCTCCGATAAATATGTTAACTACTTTTTAGAAGACACTTTTGAAAATAGCGCTAGAACTAATACGGATCCACTTTCAATGAGGTAGTTCATAGGTTATGTAGCATTTAAGATTCTTCCTAAATTGAATTGTGATATATGTAAGCGTAAAGTCAGAAAAGAAGATGAGGTCTTAACAGCTCCGTCGGAACTCTTCATATTTCAAAAAACTTATAGCTCTGCTACCGATTTTGGGAACTTAAATGCCCCGTCACAAGAATTTCTGGAAGTAAGCAAAAAACACATTCTAATTTTTGATAACATTTTTAATTCACAACCGGAAATAGTGGGCATTAAACATTTTACCACGGAGAAGTGCAAACTTGCAACTCCGGAATGGTCTTCTGGCGATTGTTTTGACCATAAACTTATATTATTGGACTTCTTACTTTTAGTTCTTCTCAGAAAGCTTTATATCTGGGCAGTGGAGAAAAATGAATTAAAACATAGGAAAATACAAATTCTTACTGATTAATTATATTTTATACATATTATATTCTAACTTTTTACTTATCTATACCTTGAAAATTTGTTTGTATTATTGTAAGACAGTCCAACAACAGAGTAGAGAAGAGTCATTCCACGCAAAATTGCCCAATTTTTTTTCTTTTTGTCAGTTGTTTTTGGTAAGTAAAACGGTTAAATAATGCATAGGTATATGATTATTGGAAAGTATTAATGGGTGTTAGATATAGGCATAAATACAGCACAGTTTTTTGTTGCACTTCGGAGGGAACAGTTCGTAAAATGGAGGAAAACTATTGGAGGAAAAGAATATTGAAGAAATGTTCACTCTAAAATGCCATTACCACAAGTACACAGCTACGCTATCAATAAAAGGGATAACTAGCAGCGACAAGGATAGAACGTGGATTAGGCCTCTTGGGGAAACCACGATAAAAGAAACGCGCCTTGGACTTTACCTCAAAAGGTGGTGTGGAAAGAAGTTCTTCGAAACATTTTCATAATGACGATTCAATACAGCAATACTTCGGCGCTGTACTTATGTTTATATTCAACTGTTTAAAATAAAAAACAAACAAACACCAGGAAAGGGTTGTCCAATTAAGTTAATTTTTGAGATGTTATTTACTATTTTTATGGAAACGCTATGTACAAAATTTCAGCTCTCTACATCTACGCGTACTCAGGCAATGTCCAAATGTGAAAAACGAAATTTTTGTATAGCAACCCTACAAAGGAGTTATCCGATTCGTCCCATTTCCGAACTAACAATATTTTATTGTACTAAAAACTTTTTTAGAATACGAAATCCTATACATATATATATATCCACATCAAAAATCAAACATGCATAGATCGGTGACCATACGAAATTTTATACGGGCATTCATCTAGGGTATCATAAGAATTGGTCGTAGACCAATTCTAGCTTTTTTACTTGTTCTTAATAACTATCGTCCAATAATCTCGCCAACAAATTATCTATATCGAAAAACCCGAAAAAAATGAATGGCTACCTACAATTATAAACATTTTTTCCCAGTCACACAATCAATGCAACTGACTGTGACTAGAGAGCTTGTCGCCCACCAATTCTTATCACATCCGCTCATTTTACTATTCTCCCTCTGTTCTACTTCAATACAATGCAAATGAAAATTCTTTCAAACAAAATAAAATATTATGGCTGGTATGGCTTACGCAATGCAATGTGTTACATCTGAAATCCAGATATAACCATTTTTTTAATATTTCTCATCATTCATTTTCATAAATAAGTCAATTCTGCGTAATTCATAATATAATTGCGAAATTCTTATTTACACGCATTTAATTCTTCAAAATATTTGTCATTGCGAAGTTAATAATTACGCATAGATCGGAATTCAATACGTTGAAATACAAAATATCTTCTTATGAGTAATCATAAAAGTTCTTATTAAAAAATAAACAAAAACAATTCTCTTGGAAGAAAATCTTAAATATAAACAAATTCTCCTGAATTGAAACTAAAAGCTTTCAAGTAAACAAAGTCGTTAATCATAAGCTTAATCACCCAAGCGCTTAGAGGTAAACAAAAGCTTTCAAACTTCAAATGTCCAAGTGTCCATTGTAAACAAATATCCGATAAATAAGTTAAACACTAAGTAAAAGCCCAAGTGTTTAAAATAAACAACGGGATTCAAATTATAAGCCAGAATGTTTGGGATAAACAAGTCACTAGTAAACAAAGGGTTTCAAATTTCAAGGCAACATGACTAATTGTTGATCATGAATTTCTTCACGCTACAATCAACCAATGGGGGATCAATTCAAATATTATTGATCACATGATTAATTGGGAAATAACCAATGGCAAATAGACGGTTGGTATTCCCAAGGTTTATCCCTACTATTGGGAATGATCGCGACTTTTCTATTGCGAAATTCATTTTTATAAAAATGGGAATCCCATCTCAGAAAACATACATAAGTTTTGAGTTCTGAGTTTTGACTACATAAGTTTTGAGTTCTGAGTTTTGACTACATAAGTTTTGAGCTCTGAGTTTTGACTACATAAGTTTTGAGTTCTGAGTTTTGACCCATCAGTTTTTGAGTTTTGAATATACAAGTTTTTGAATTTTGAATACATAAGTTTTTGAGTTTTTGAGTGCATTTAGTTTGCATCTTAAGCCAGTGCATCAATATTCTATTTTAAACAATTTGTAGAAAGTTAATATAAAAATAATATAAGTGTTAATAATGCATCAATATTAAATTTTTAACAATTTGTGTTCTAATAAAGATTGTTTTAGTGTATGTTATAACAAAAGATTGGTGTCAGAAGGGATAAATAATTTATTGTTATACAAAAAATTCATATAACAAATGGCTGAGGATGATGCGGAGCACAGGTACTGCCTCTGGTGCTGTGCTGGTGCTGTGCTGGTGCTTTGACGATGATGATCCGCCAGCCGCCACTCACCACTGTTGACTGACGGCAGGCCGTCATTCAAAGCAGAGTTCGCATAAAATTTGTGAAAGCGGGTCGTATTATCACCACCGATGAGTGGCGGATCGTTACCAAGCAGAGATTTTTCATACAATTTGTGAGAGCGGGTCGTAATGGAACGACTCGCCATACAAAACCTTTAAATATATGAGATGCGTATTCTTTCTGTTAGATGTACTTTGGTATGACATTTCCCGTCATCTTTCGTGAAATAACCAAACTACAGCCAGTGGGCATATTGTTAACATGCGCATATTGTATATTATATAAAAAAAATAGAAAAATCTGCACTGATATATCAAATTTTAATTGTAATTGGACTTTTTCCATAATATATATTCACAAGCTTTAATTAAAACCCGTTATGGAAGGCCAAAGTGAGGCAGTTCTAATTTACAAGTGGTAAAAGAAGAGCAAATAGTACAGAATCTCCTAAAATCTTGGAATTTGGAAGAAAAAATAACTGGCATTTTTAATAGTAATTAGGAATTACACCATTTTTGAAACTAACTTTTTTAGTAGGTCAATCTTAAGTGTTTTACTAAATAGAATCTGAGTTTGTAACCTTTCAGAATATAAAATTAGTCTTGAAGTGTTAAAACTACTAAACGGTGATGATATTAGAGTCTTATTACCCGATGAAAAGCTGGCAACTAGAGTACTTTTCAGAAATTGCCTTAGAAGATGGGTTGTTACCAAAGTTCACCAGAGGCCACTCACCCAAAAGTCGTTCGCCATCCTAAGCGGATTAAAAGTGCAGGTATCGCACTTTTGAAGGCTTGTAGTATCTTAAAATCAAATAAATACTACATTAATATTTGAATTAAATATTTGAATTAAATATTAATTAAAAGTCCGTGACGGAATTAATTCCTAATTAGATAGTCTATGGTGAATGATGTTGTGACTCAGGTGCCCAATGCCCCGAATCACAACCATAATACCGATACATCAATATATCGTCCAATACGATATATTGATGTATCATTAATTGACCTTGAAAATAAAAAATTATTTCATATTTAAATCTCATTCAAAATTTAAAATGCATTTAAAAATGCATTCCCATATTATAACAAAATGCAATTTAGCATAAATTGCATTTTGTTATCAGACACATATTCCACTCACACGGTATGCACACTTACCTACATACAGTGTCTTCTTACTTTTTTTCCGTATGTTCGCTGTACATACGTACATTACTTACTTAATCCAATCTAATTGTATGTACATACATACATACAATTATTACAATTATTCACGCTGTTGTATACCTAAAAATGGTCAACAATGATAATTATAAGAAATAATTATCATTGGAAAAATCATTAAAAAATATTTAATTTTCATAGGTAGAAATAAGCTAATCAGGTTTAAAACATGGTTAGCTTATCTCCTAACAAGGCGAAGAAATTGCCATCAGCAATTTCTTCAAATTCCTTTGCAACAAATAAAAATATTTTCCCACAAAACGACTTGGGAAAAATAAAAGTTTTAAATTTCAACCCAAGTCGTTTCGATAGAAAAATAGCCCCACGATAAATCTTACCTTCAGTAAGATTTGTCGTAAATACGATATTTATGAACATACATACATACATACATACAACGTCGGTGAAAACTGAAACGATCAAGTCTTCACCAAAAAAGCTCTTATCAGCAAATTGTCGTGAGCTGCATACATTGTGATCGCAACAATATATGCACGATAGCAAGACGATGGTTTGATATTTATGAAAATATCAAATTTCATTTCAACCATCGTCCGTCGCGATAATTCTGGGCATGTTTAAACATGTCCAGGAGTAAATAATTTTCTCAGGATAGGAATGCTAATTAAGCACTTTCCTATCCTGAACAACTAGACTTGCGATGACAAAAATCGAAGTCAAGTACAGTCGGTTTTTGACATGTTGGCGATCGGTACGCGATAAAGATTACACATTGAGGCTAATATTTTTTGAATTGAAAAATAAGAAAAGGGATAAGAGAGAGTTCTTGTTGTATAGAACTAGCTGCACAGCAAGTAAGCTAAAATAATCCATAAAGGGATTAATAGGTGTTGTGTTGTACTAGTTGCTCGTGTGCTAAAGTATTTGTAATATACACAGAAAGTTTGTTCAGTACTCGTAACATAGCATAGAGTTGAATTATAAAGTTATAATAAGAAAAAAAGGAAGGAATTGTGCAAGTGATTATAAAAATTAATAAAAAGTGAAAAAGAATTGGTGTTTGGATATTGGTATTGTAGCGCATCAAACATTTCATAGATGCACATACAAAAAAAAAAAAGAAAAACAAGCATAAGCAAGCATTCAAGTTCAATAATTTCATTCACACATATTTTCGTTCATAAATTGAACAATGTGAACTTCGTGAACTTGCAAGGGCAATGCACTTCAGTGCAGCACACGTCAGTTTGCTGACACGACATTTCACACCATTCATGTATTACACTGACCTCAATGAACCCGAATGCTTGAAAAGCTTGGAATGTGCATTACGGCAAATTCTTGGATGGATTTGCGAATTTTTGATTGCGCTACTCCAGGTCAATAATCTATATTGCAATGTATTGCAATAAATTGATTATTTAGTAGATTTATATGTTAGGTAGGGATAGCAAATAATCATATAAATAAGTTGATTGAAATAAAGAAAGTGAGAACGTTTGAGTACGGAAAAAGGTGTTTTACTATCAATTCCTCTAGTAACTTCGGCAGTCTTTGACGCCATACAGTTACCTAATATCGGCTGAGCATTCTCGCCTGCACTTCTCATAATATCGGCTGAGCATTCTCGCCTGCACTTCACATAATTCCATCGGCTGAGCAATCTCGCCTGAAGATGGGGCAGTCTCTGACGCCTTCACGTATTGATATCGGCTGAGCTTTCTCGCCTGAAGTATAGAAGCATCCATCTACAAGACGATTACAGTACCAACATTACAGTATAACCCCTGTGGTAAGTACTTGCGAGGACCACATATATATATATGTATACGTAGAGAAAATATATAACAGCGCCCCCTTAAAATTAATATTTCAAGACGGGCGCACAAGTGCATATCGGATTACCGTTTTGCATTGATGCATATAGCTCGCATCAAAACTTTTTGCATTTTCTCACGTACGTTTCTTCAACGTCGTGAGAAAACAATAAAAATGAAAAAAGAGCTTTGAAGCGATCGTGGGTACCTGGGGACAATGTGCCCAAACCTCGGGGAGTTCGTTCTTAAAACCCGTCGAGTGAAAAACGTTAAAAAATCCATACCAAAAAATTACTAACCGAGTGTTAAAGAAAACATAATAAAATTTTGTGTATTAAGTTATTCAAAAAAAATTATTATTATATTAGTGCCAAGGAAATTGGGATTATAAAAATATAAAGAAAGGAATAATAAGAGTAATAACAAAACAAATAGAAAAAAAAATAATAAAGTGATTGAGTTTTAATTTTCCCTTTGCCCTATATCGGCGACTGCTCTCTCCTTCGGAGCACGGAGCAGAGCCTGGATACAACAACAGTGCATTATATAAGATTTCTTCAACATACATTATATCATTGTATTCTTTCTCTCTTGTTTTTTTTTTGTATAGCGGTTTCACCGCTTCTGTGTTCTAATTTTAAGTCCAACGTATCTTGTGAGTTGTGCTGTGCAGTACCAGTGATAATAAATATTTTAACGTAGTTAAGTCTGAGTCTCTTTTTATTTAACAAAACCAGATATAACACTACAATTGGTGACCCCGAATCGTATTTTAAAGTTAGAATTAATAATTAAGCAATTGAATATATTCACCAGAATACTCTAAAGTTATATAAGAATACAAAGAACATTTTAAATAACAATAATTAAGTTTAGAATGATTATCTGGACCCCTCTCTACATAATTCACACGACAAACAAGCAATACAGGACACCTAACAGTATTCTTCATACCGTTTACAACTTGGGATAAATTTAAATAACCATCTTCTTTTAAGTAGTTATAACATTCAACAGAACTACCACGAGGAACAAACAAAACTTTTAATACAGTATTGCGATGTATATATATATAATTAGGTATAGTTAAACGATCAATATAACGTATAACAGGTATAGAAGAATCATTAGAACGAACGCCAAACAAATGCACATTTTCGTAACATCAGGAAGCACATCCTTAAATTCAGAATTCTGAACAGCTAATATAATCCAATTTTGTCTTTTCTTATCAGCACAAACTACCTCATGCTGTTCATATAAAAAATACTTCGCGTAACAAACTCCTTTAACCATACGAAAATATTTATACTGCGTAAACAATTTTTCTAAAATTGAATCCTAATCAATATGAATCAAATTACCTAACGGAGAAACCGAGATCACAGAATTACCCTCCTGTGCAAATCCCGAATACTGAAGGCAATATGCTTGATGAATAACTTTTACAATACGTCTGTTTAGGGGTCCGACCAAAACTAATACTACGAACTAGTGGATTAATGTACCTTGGACGATAAAACCGACACAGACGCATCATCCCACGATTCGGATAAAACACCATCTAAAAATATATATGATCAGCATTAACAAATATATATATAAGCGATTATTCATTGCGTTAGACATTGAACAATAATAATTAGATACAAATATAACCATATCACCATAACGACTAATATGAAATTTCTCAAACAAAATAATAAGATGAAAACCAATAAAAAACTCGTTCATAAAAAACCTCCCCTCATCCAGATAATAAACATACTTCATATAATCACCTAACATAATCTCAATCAACGAACTTTTACCCACGCCAGAATCACCGTAGAGAAACAATTGCTTACACCCAAAATCATCACTAAAAACATAATCAATAAACCAATCACGCACTTCATTCACCCAACAAACAGTAGAAACAAAACCGTAAAAATATCCAATAACAATATCACACGGTTTACATTTTAAATCGTAATAATACGACCTTAAAAAACTAAAACCATTCCTATGTTTACAACAAATGGATCACTAAAATTAAAAGACTGACAATTACTAGCCCACTTATACACTTGGAAATTAAAATTTAATCGATCATAAAACAAATTACTAACAAGAGACAAATCTTCTTTAGAAACATAAATAAACTAAAGCATTTCTAATTGGCTTTACCTTTTGCAAATCAAACACTATTTCAACACAAACCTTAACTCATCAAAATCCCAAAAGGAACTAAAAATTAACACTGCATCAACATGAAAACCATATTCAGACGATAAGATGATAAGCTTCAACAACCACAACATATCCACACAAGTAAAAAAAAAACATGATAAAATATCAGAACGAAAATCCGGCCAGTCAATCGCCAACGAAAATGTAAAAATAAAATTCTTCGATAATCTACTGCGCCTGAAAGAATAAAAAAATAAAAAGTACGCGCGCACAATGTCTTACAAATTGCGCGCGATATATTTACAAGAAAATAGTTTCATCTAAGATTTAATACGTACACAAATACGGTGCTATCATCGCTTGTACTTCTCAAAAGGGACAATTAAACCTACAAATTGCGTGACATAAGGGAACGTACGATGAATTATTCGCATAATTTTGTCTGGAAAAAAGTGAAAATTGTCGTCATATTCGGTTTGATAAAATTATAATTCAAACGGCATCTCAAAGCCACTATCATATTAGCGGTACAAACCTCACAAGCACGCTACTCCCACATATTACGAAATATCACACTTGGTACCCCGTTGGAAAACCTAAAAGGCCTTCTTGTGGAAGGTATGAAGAAGGAATCGAATTTTTAGTAAAAACTCTAAACCTTCCCAGGAAGGCATATGCGATGCACAAGAAGGCCTTCCTGTGGAAGGTATGAAGAAGGAATCGAATTTTTAGTAAAAATTCCAAACCTTCCCAGGAAGGCATATGCGATGCACAAGAGGGCCTTCCTGTGGAAGGTATGCAGAAGGAGTCGAATTTTTAGTAAAAAGTCCAAACCTTCCCAGGAAAGCATATGCGATGCATCAAGAAGCTCCGAAGTTTGTGCAGTATCGTAAATAGTATGGTGACTCATGTTTTACTGCGAAGTTTTAATATGAGTAATGGACAATTTCATATTAAATGTGGTGCTTGAAGTATTCAGACGTTTTAAACGAACGGTTTGTCGTGAAAAATAAAATAATTTTGAAATTTAAAATAATTATTGGAAAGAAAAGAATTTTTAAGGTAAGTGTTTTAAAATAAATTTATTTAGAATAAGAAAGTTTTTAAATTTACACGGCTCTCTGTCCGTCAACCTAGCGGATTTGAAAATAAAAACTTTGATTTCAAAATTGAGTAAAAGTAGTTAACCCGTTATTTTTAAGACATTTATATACTTACTGTTTTGAAGTCAACGTTTTTTTTTTTGTCTTTTAAATTGAAAGAAAATGAGTGGAAAAATTGGAGGAATAACCGTCAGACACATGAAGCGCTTAGCAGAAGAAAAAGTGCGGAAACTTAAACAAGTGAGATTAGTAATGCGTTAAATATAGAAAGTAGGAGTACTGCAATAGAATATGAACCTGAAATTAATAATTTTGAAAAAAACTGCTGGAAGTACTGAAAGTGGTTCGTCTGTATTGCTAAATTATGGTAGTCTGAGGGACAAACTAGCAAATTGGTGCATTGTGCATAAAATATCAAGAAATGCCTCTGATGACCTCTTAAATATACTTTCGGAGGAACATATCAATATAATAAAATCCACCAAAGCACTATTAAACACAAATTGTGATACGTACTTGACCTTCCCCAGGAACATATTAATATTATGGGATTGAAAAAACGCTTAAAGTGATGAATGTATCTATATCCACTGAAACTATTTCTATTCACATTGATATTGATGGTTTACCTCTTTTCAAAAGTTCCCAAACAACATTGTGGCCAATATTAGGAGCAATTTGTGGGTATCCTGAAATTAAAACATTTATAATTGGAGCCTATATTGGTCCTGGCAAGCCCGTAAATGTAAACAGCTATTTAGAAGAATTTACTAATAAAGTAAAACGTCTTCAAAATTATGGGATTAATATAAATAATCGAAAATCAAAGTTTGAAATAAGATTATTTACGCTGATACCCCAGCAAGGGTATTTTTGACTGGTACCGTTGGCCACACCTCTTCTAGTGGATGTTCTAAATGTTTCCAAAAGGGGAAAAAAATTAAAAAACGATTAACATATACTACTGTAAAATCAGCTCCCAGAACCGATGAAAATTTTAATAATCGCATTGACAAAACTTATCACGAAAACTGCTTTCAACTTAACAATAGCCTCGTTCTTGAGAAAATACAAATTAAAATGGTTAGTCAGTTCCCATTAGATGCAATGCATCTTATTGATTTAGGTGTTTGCAAAAAATTATTAACTTATATTTGGGAAGGTAGATATAGTAGAATAAAACTCACCAGTGTTCGGAACCTATGGACGAATAATGCAATAATTAACTTGAAAAGTAGTATCCCGTCAGAATTTTAAAGAAAATCAAGATCTTTTGATGAAATATGCAGATGGAAAGCGACAGAATTTCGTCAAGTGGTTTTATACACCGGCATTGTAATACTGAAAAAAGTTCTCGATGAAGATTCCTATTATAATTTCTTGCTCCTACATTGTTCATATCGATTAATATCATGTCCTGCAAATTGTAAAAATAATTTAAACTGTGTACAAGAAATGTTAGAATGTTTTGTTCATGACTTTGCTATTGTATATGGAGAGGATAAAATCAGTTATAATGTACACAATTTGTTGCATTTGACCGATTGTGTCCAAATGTTTGGGAACGTTGTTAGCTTCTCTGCATATAAGTTTGAAAACTATATGCAAGTGCTAAAGAAGGACTGTCGTCGATCATCAAAAATATTGGAGCAGTTAAATAATAGGATTATGGAACGAACAAAATTTGAGCCCAAATCGTTTAAGGTGGGATTTCAACGACTGTCAAAGAACAGAAAATTATTAAAAATAACTTCGTTACCAACTTATACCAATTACAAATGCCGAGAATTTTACTTAAACACTTCTGCGCCTGATAACTGATAACGCCTATCAAAATAAAAGGCTTTTTCAAGGATGCTACTGAAAGAGAATACGTAGTTGGTTGCAAATTATTAGATGTACAAAACTTTTTTGAGCAGCCATTCGAATCATACAGAATGCTTGGAATTTGCGCTGCAAATGGTGTAAATAATGACGAAGAAAAATTTAAAGTTTCAGATATCTACTGTAAACTTGTAGGTTTACCATTTGAACAAAAGTGTGTACTTATTCCAATATTACACCACTGCATAATTTAAAGAATGCAATATCTTATAACATTTTCCGAATCAATTTATTTTTCACTGAATGACTGTCCAATTTTATTTCAACAGGTAGGTATAAAAACACAATTCATCAAAAATACTTCACCTGAAACTTGTCTATTTGTATTAATTTTGGCTTTTTTTACATGTCCAAGCATAAAGCATTTGCTCCGCATTCTCCATATGTATCAGTACCTATTGTAAGATGCAATGCCACGATTGGACGAGATGAAAATTTGGAGCCGAAAAGTAAAATAAGCAATTCTAATATTGTAAAATTAAATATAATAGTAATACATATGTTATTTAGATTCCCCTTTAAGCGCCATAAATGCCGCAAAAGTTGGCAAAGTAAAATTATCAAGACGAGAAAAATATTTAAGTCATCAATGTAAAAATTTCATATCAATTTATTTATTTAATTTTTGTACCAATAAAAATATTCTGATTATGATTCTTGGTTTACAAAAACAAGTGGAAGGCCAGTGCAAAACAATTTCGCAGTTAAAAGATGCTCTGAGTAAACATATGGTTGTATTGGGGCGTATCAGCACCAAAGTTTTTCTTGAAGTTCGTGACTTCAACATCTTCCCAGTAAACAGTTTAGGTGATTTAAAGGAAGCAGAAAGCAATATAGAAAACAACCCAAGCGAAGAAATTGTAAGTTATTTTTCATTGTAGAATAACATTAATAGTATCCATTCAAGAAAATTTTCATTTATATCGCAACAAACATTTCCCATTTCTAGAACTTTTTACTTTCTAACTGAATGACCTTTAATGTGGGAATCTGCACATTATATATATATATATATTATATATATATTGTTGGAGCGCATACGACTATTTATCACTTTTCAATTTTTGGTTCACTTAAAGGAGGAATGTCTTTGCAGGTTGCTTATATAAAGCGAATAATTGGAAAATTTAATGTTTCGAAGTGTTTTGGATTGCTTTTCACGGACGAAGGAATTTTAAAGGTTAATTGGGACGGAATGAAAAATAAAGAGGCGATAAAAAATTACAAAATCTTCAATACTTTTGTTTTCGGTACGAGGATTAAATAATTTTTCAAAAAAGAGATATGTATTCATTCAATATTTATTTATTTTGCAGATGCTGTGAAAAATGAAAGCTATGGCTACGTTCAATTTGAAATTGGCTAGAAACAAATTTTATAAATGTACTCATCAGTTAAAAAAAAGTGTAAATTTGTTTTTTGTTTTTCGTTTTTTATAATTATCTTAGTATTGTTTAAGTCCTGAAATATTATTATTTTTTTACCTTAATTTTAAGATCTTCTGAAATCTACTATTATTTAATTTTTAGTTTTTTAATGAAGCATTTTTACTTTATTTTATTAAAGAGTAAATTAAAATGAACGAATGTACAAAAAAAAAAAAAAATATTAATAAATGTAGAATAAAATCACAAAATAGGATTTCGATTTTATAATAGTTAAAAGCTCCTTCCTCTTTTATGACACATCATTCCATTAGAATCACTCCCCAATCATGCCGCCAGAGTTACGTCCACATCATGCCAGCAGAATCCCTCCCACATCATGCCGCCAGAATTACGTCCACATCATGCCAGTTTGATCACTTCGTAAGAAGTTTTATGCATGCCTTCTCTCCAATGACATCGCAATATAAAAACGAAATTAACTGAGAAACAAGGATTCATTCATCCAAAACAGAAACAACACAGAGTTTCAACCATACAAAATTTTTTCAACAGGGTCGGAAGCGATTAAATTATCGACGAAAATCTGAACATTCATTCTTCTTAATCATCATCATCTGTCAAAATATTTTTTTTTTCACATTTGTAAACTTCGAATTAGTAACTTTTAGGATCACAGTAAGTTAATTCATTCTGTATATATACATAAATTTAAGCGCAATATTTCATAAACAAATTATAAAATTTTATTTCAGAAATTATATTCCAAAAGATATTTAATTCAAATATTTCCTTTTTTTCACATAGTAGATGCTATATTTCAAACAAAATATTTAAAATATAATTAAAGATATTTAGAATAAATTTAAAATAAAAAACGATAGGAAATGATTTGAAATCATTTAAGAATACTTAACACACAAAAAAAGAAAAAATCAAAATGGTTAATGGTAGCGATAACGACACAAACGGAAGTAGCAATGATAATAAAAAGTAAGAATGAAGAAAAACAAATATCAGAAGCTACGGTTGTGCTCCCAGAATTTTGGGATGATAATATACCATTATGGTTTGCTCAAGCTGAGGCTACGTTCGCGTTAAAGAAAATAACTAACCATAAAACAAAATTCATTTATATAATTGCAAATTTAGGGCAGCAATTAGTGTCCATAGTAGAGGATATAATTCTTAGACCGCCTACAGAACAAATGTATGACACCCTAAAATAACTTTAATCGAGCGTACAAGTAAAACGGAACAAAAACGAATTGAGAGCCAAATGTCTACAATGGTATGGGCAATCAATCACCTTCTTCGTTTTACAGGCAGCTAATAAAAATTGCAGGTAGTTCAAATGTCATTACCTTGAATTTAATAAAAAAAAAATATGGATATCTCGGTTATCCCCAAATATTAGCGCGGTTATTACAGCATTCGAAGATAAAGATATCGAAAATCTACATAAAATGGCAGACAAAATCTGGGGAATGAATAATCAACCCCAAAGTTCATTCTGCGGAGACCTTGAGAGGTCGGCAACCGCATCTACAACCCAACCGAAATATATTACAATGCAGGAATTGCATACTTCAATTGACCATATTATTCGATCGCATCTAAACCGATTTGAAACTCGATTTTCAAATAGAAAGAAATTCGTACCTCGACACAGAAGTCCATCCAGAACCAAATTTTATACTAATAGTAACGCACGAAACGAAAATAAAATAAATATCTGTAAATATCATCTTAAGTTCGGGCAACGAGTACGTAAGTGTACAAAAGTACATTGCGACTTTAACAAACAACATATGGATTCGGGAAACTAAGTACCGCTGCTGTAAATGCGGCCAACAATAGGACAATCTTTTCGCGCCACCTCTTTACTCAGTATCCTAAATACAAACTTAACTTCTTGATCGACACAGGCGCAGACCTGTCAGTAATACCCAAGAGATATTGCGCAAATCTGTATCCAGATAAATATTTTATTTTATCTGCTGCTATTGAGTCATCCATCCAAATATACGGAAGAAGACTACTAAATCTAAACCTAGGCTTAAGGCGAAACTTCCAGCACTCCTTCGTAGTTGCAGATGTAAGCAAGCCAATAATAGGGACAGATTTCTTAACCAAATTCGGCATTATAGTAGATATTAAGCAAAAAAAGCTGATAGATAAATGTACGGCCCCGTCTACAAAAGGTTCTATGAGAATCAACACCAGAATAATTTACAATTAGTGTTACATATACGAAAGTAATAAATGAATTTGCATCACTAACACAGGAGCCACAGTATAACCTATCAGTTAAGAATAATGTAGTCCATAGGATCATAACCAAAGGAACATTACCCTTTTCTAGACCACGTCATTTGGGGCCAAATAAGCTAAGTATAGCAAAAGAAGAATTCGAATATATGCTGCAATTAGGCATAATTCGCCCCCAAAAAGGAAGCTAGTAATTGGAGACCATCTGGGATTATCGCCGGCTAAATGCAGTAACGATTCCCGATCGCTATCCAATCCCTCACTTGGACGATTTTTCACTCAATATTTCCGGATCCATCATATTTTCTAAAATTGATCTAGTCCGTGCATACCACCAGTTCCAATGGCCACCAATGATATACAAAAGAGGCGATTGCAGTACCATTTGGATTATACGAATTCCTAAGAATGCCATACGGTTTACGCAATGCAGACCAGACTTTCCAAAGATATATGGATGACGTTACAAAGGCACTGTCATTCATATTTGTTTATATCGATGATATATTTATATTCAGCAGAACCGAGGAGGAACACATACAACATTTAAGAATTCTATTCAAAGGACTTTCAGAATATGGTCTAAATATTAAACCATCTAAATGGGTTTTTGGTGTCTCAAAAATAGTTTTTCTCAGCTACGAAATCTCTGAGCAAGATATAAGGCCTTCAGATAGTCGAATTAAAGCTATTAGAGATTTTCCTCAACCTAACTGGCTCCGACAAGCACAACGGTTGACTCTCTTCTTGCTAAAGTAATAAAAAAATACAAGGAATTCAATTGGCCAGCAGAATGTACAACAGCTACAGATAAGCTTAAAGAAGCCGTAGAGAATTACACACTTTTAACACACCCAAGTATGACAAGCCAATACTGCATCAAAGCAGATGCTTCTAATACAGCCCTCAGAGCGATATTAAAACAGCACGAGAAAGGCAACTGGCAACCACTCGCGTACTTCTCACGAAAACTTTCTCCGGCGGAGAAAAAGTATTCGACATTTGACAGAGAACTGTTAGCCATATACACTGCAGTAAAATACTTCAGGTTTTTCCTCGGAGGTCGACATTTTATCAAATTTACGGATCGTAAACCTTTTGTTACAGCAATAGTTTAAAATAAATGTCCTAGACAAGCCAGACACCTGGATTGTATTTCACAGTTTCAACAGTCATTCGGCATATTCAAAGTACACAAAACGTTATCGCCGACACCATATCAAGTTTTCATGAAGAGATGTCAATAAGTTTTCAAGGTGTAGAGGTCGACCATTTAATAGAGTTACAATAGTCTGACAAAGAACTATGAACTTTACAAGAAAAGAAGCCAAACATCAATTCAAAAACTTTATTAGAAGTAATCAACTCCTCAAATAAACAAATTTGGTGCGAAAGGTCAACTGGTCACAATAGACCATATAACCCACAACTTATCTCACCCGGGAATCCGAGCTTCTCGCAAACTCATAACTAGAATTTACTTCTGGGCGTCCATGAATGTAGATATTAAAGAATGGACCGAAACCTGCGTTCCATGTCAAAAATCTAAAATAACTCGACATATTCATTCGCAGACCTAGTGGGACCACTCCCACGCTTTCACGGATTCACGTATATTTTAACTACAATCGATCGTTTCACACGATGGCCTGAAGCAATACCTGCAAAAAACGCTTCAGCTCAGACCATCGCAAAAGCTTTAGTCGAAAATTACATCGCTCGTTTTGGAGTTCCTCTAGATCTTACAATAGATCGCGGTTCAATATTTGAATACAGTCTTTTCTAAGAGCTAACGATATTTCTGGGAACCCAAAAGACGCTTCAGCTCAGACCATCGCAAAAGCTTTAGTCGAAAATTACATCGCTCGTTTTGGAGTTCCTCTAGAACTTACAATAGATCGCGGTTCAATATTTGAATACAGTCTTTTCCAAGAGCTAACGATATTTCTGGGAACCCATAGAATCCACTACCGCATACAATCCAAAGGCAAATGGAATGGTCGAGCATTTCCACTACCAACTTAAGGCCTCATTAAAAGCGCATGGGAATACAATTAACTGGAGCGGCACTCTACCTTAGGGATCCGAACATTTTACAAAACCGATATTAAATATAGTTCAGCCGAGCTCGTTACGAACAAACTCTGAAAATTCCTGGAGAATGTACCCAGCAGTAACATCCCAATAGATTCAAACGATTTCGTTAACACATTAAGACAACGTATGAAATCTTTGACAGCCATAGATTCAAGAAAAAGAAGCCAGGATAAGTTGTATATCCCAAAGGATATAAACGAATGCGAATTTGTATTCATACGTGTAGATAAAGTTAGAACTGCCTTATCTCAACCATACGAAGGCCCATTTAAGGTCATTTTGTAGTACTAATCAATGGTAAAAATACAACTGTTTCAGTCGACTAAATCTTAATTTTTCTTCTATCTAAAATACAACAATTTCTATTCGTTAATATAAAGCAGGATCCCAAAAAACAAAAAAAAAATCCTTTTTTTTCTTTCTTTATTTGATACTTAAATTAAAAATTAACTAAAAGTCCATGGTTGAATTAATTCCTAATTAGAAAGTCTATGGTGAATGAATGAACTTACGCATTGTGAATTGTATAAGAATTCTTTCAACACACACTATAGCATTCTATTCTTACCCTCTTGTGTTTTTGTATAGCGGTTTAACCGCTTCTCTGTTATAATTTTAAAGACTGAAACAGATTATACTTTAGTGCGCATCACATATTGAAAGCGACGCGACAGCGCAGCGAAAATTTTTGCCACGTATTCATATCTAATCCTAAATTTGCTGCTCACTTTCAGTGGTACCAACAAAAAAATTATATTTGATCTAGACAACTTCAGACCAAAATACGTAGTACCAATATAAGCACTAATTTTACCCGGTCCCGGTAAGTTTTGACAAATAATGGAAGAAAAAGTTATAGAATTAGTAAAAAAACATCAAATTTTATATAATAAGGCGCACCAGCAATATAAAAGGTTGGATCTGAAGAAAGATGTCTGGAAAGCATTGCAAAGGATATGAAATTAACAGGTAAATAAAAAATGTTTTATCCTTCTATATCCACATAGTCACAATGTATCTCAATTCGAGTCAAATAAATATAAATGAACTTCTTTTTTTAGTGGATGAAGTTAAAAGGCGTTGGAAGTCATTACGTGATAGTTTCTTCCGGCATAAAAGGACTATGCGCACAGCATCAGGAAGCGCAGCAAAATCGCCAGGAAGGAAATGGAATTACTTCGACCAAATGCTTTTCCTCGTCGATATTCCTGCTATCAATACCTGGTAAAATATTTATTTTTAGTTTTGCTATTTATTTAAATGCAGTATTTTACAGCACAAGCGGAAATTTCAGCCGTAAGGTAATCGAGGAAACTTTTGCGGCTGCCTTCTATGTAAATTTTTAGGAGTACCTGGAAATAAGCAGCTATGGTTGCTAGTTATTCGACGAGACGTTCGGAAATCCATCGAATGCAATTCCGCAGGAACCAGTGCCTTCACAAACACCGTACCCAATCGAAAAGGACGCCGATGCGCCATTTAACGCTCGTCAGCTGCCATCATCAGCATCGCGAGCATCAACGCCATCGGGAAACAGTGCAGCTCGCTCACCTCCTGGGCCCCTATTCTGCATTCTCACTCACTCCACTCACTCACTCACTTACCCGATTCCACGTGTTTCTTTATTCTGGAACGCAAGTGAGTGAAATATTTGTGGCAAAGTGAGTGAGATATTACTACTGGGTATACGGTACTCGACACGGTCATTTGTGTTTGATTTGAATAGCTCCTCCGCCTTAAACTGCTATACATACAGAAAAATGGCGTTGTGATAATCTTAAGCTTGCTTTATTATCTTTCGAATCCAAATAAAATTGTTATACCTTTCCTAACAAAATTATATAAAAAAATTTATCTGAACCAAATGTTTACGATTCCTCAAACAAAAACTCTCAGCTGAGTAATCATTGCAATGTCGCTGTGCCGTCATGGCATGCCGTGGGCTGATGATATCGAATGTAGCTGCCTACAGATTCGGACTGAAATTATTAGTGAACGTAAAATGGTAAGATTATTTTGTAATTAAAACTTTTTTATTATTTTGTTAAGTAAGGTATATAGAAAGTGTAGTCTTTGGAAAGCTAAGGAACCAAGCTGTAAATTCCTAGAAGACTATTTTCCTTTATGGATAGTAGTTTAGGCTCTATACCAAATATAAAGTCACATCAAAAATATTCACCACGAATGTGGTGGATTATTTTATTTTACAGTGTACATCGCATTCCATTTGTTTTCTAGAATACCTAAATGGTGGGTGAGTGAGATCGAAGTGAGTGACTTCTCTCACACAGTCATAAGTGAGTGAGATTGCAGAATAGGGGCCCTGGTACTAGAAGGAAAGCAAGGTTACGGGATGAGCATCTATTCGAAAGCACTCATAAAGAGATGAGCAGCTTGATAAAGACTGTAAAACAGCCATTTGAAACCATCAGTCCTGTTTCGAGTTTCTTCAGCAGCATGGCCGTCCTTGTCAGCAATAATAATTTAAATTTTGAACGCTTTAGCGCTTTGCAAGTGAAAGTGATGAAAAGTTTTCACGAAGAAATAAAAAATCAAAAAGAAGAAAATAAAAAGAAAGCAGTAATTATTTAAGAACTGTGTGCCTTTATTAAAAAAAAAATAAATAAAATATAATAAGTATATTTTTGTGTTCTTAATAATTAGCAAGATAATTTCTCAAAACATCCCTAAGTTGAAATGCAGAATGTGACGCGTTGAATTTTGTGAATATTCTAGTTTGTGGTAATTGCGCACATTCTTGCCTCCAAAGACCTTCTGTTACTGTACCTCCTTCGAAACTGTCATCATAATTGGGTGGACAATAATCACCGTCATGCAATTTTACAAAATTATGTAAAATGACACAGCTTTTACTATCAGTTCGGCATCCCGAGGGAAACAATTTATAGAGTTTAAGAGACCTCGCCATCTTGTCGTGATAACTCCAAACGTATTTTCTATTTTCACACGAGCGCTTGATAGCTTCTTATTAAAATTTATCTTTCTTTTTGGAGATAGCATTCTTCCACGATATGGTTCATTATATGCTGCATCTCCGACAAAGTAGTATGGAAACTCTACATTCGAATTTGGTAGTTTCTCACTTTTCGGTAAACATATAGTTCCACGTATGATTGCACTTCCAAATGCACTAGCCTTCAATATTCCTCCATCATTTTGGCTGCCATATGCATCATATGCAGTGAAGCAGTAATTGATATCGTAGGCTGCTAAAAGTGCTATACTGTGATATTCTTGTAGTTATAATAAAAAAAGCCAGCATTGGTAGGACATTTGATCCGTATATGTTTCCCATCAATGGCTCCGATATAATTAGGCATGCCTTTCATGGTATAAAAATCTACAGCTATCCTTTTCCATTCGTCGTTGTTTGGTTGGCTCAAATATATTGGATATAAAGTCTCCCAAATTATGTTGCGCGTTTCCAAAATGACAACGTTTGCCATGATGATGCTCGCGATAAATAACTGCATGATAGTACAAAATTATATGAAACAAAAAATTTAAAAAATTTTATAGTCAATAACGTACACCAACGCTAACAAAAGACGACACTCTGCTTCAATTGGCTTTCTTGGGGCATCCTTAGTTAACTTTTCTTTGAATTACTTAAATTGGGGAACGCCCATACGTGTTGTTTTTCTAAATTGCTCGCAGTCTCTTCCTTTCATAATTTTAAAAACCGGCTCAAAAAATCCGTGCATTTCCCGTTCGTTTTCTTCGAACATTTCTCGTATCCATATTCGCCGCTTTTTCCTCATCATACACATTTCTACATACTTGCAGTACACTGAGTACACACTAAATAAAATTAATAATTTTTCCATGGCTTGGTATTCAACTAACATGATTTGAATAAAATTTTCAAATTCTTTTCCGCAATTCTACACAGTTAAAATAACAGCTGTCACTCTAATGTCAAAACTTTCCTGCCTATGCTGCTTGTTCAAATTGGTAATCTGTGTCACAGCGCGTTTTCGCGCCGCGCACTAAAGTGTAATCTGTTTCAGCCTTAAGTCAGACAGATCGAGAATTAGGCCAAAAGCTCAGTTCAGAATTTATTTTCTACTCAGCTCACAACAGCCAGCCCGCGTCGATGTACGTTGTAGAATCAAAGCCAGCCACAGGCTACAGGCATCTACAGGACTACTCATACGTCGCACATGGGTATATCGCAGCAGCAGTAGAGCCAGCCACAGTCAGTGATTAAGCAGTGTGCGCGTTCACATAAAGTTTAAAGAACTGTGTGTGGGATGATATTTTTATATTTTTTTTAATTACATGATTTTAAGATGAGCCGCCCTTTTCAAAAAATCATATCTCGACAGTGGAGCAAC
Source organism: Dioctria rufipes (assembly GCA_963924295.1). Lineage (NCBI taxonomy): Eukaryota > Metazoa > Arthropoda > Insecta > Diptera > Asilidae > Dioctria > Dioctria rufipes. The sequence goes on along the minus strand of OZ002741.1, from coordinate 99,524,970 downwards.
CAATTTTTCTGATTGAAATGCCCAATGAAGCTTTATATTTTTCTTAAAAAAGTATAGCTGTTCAGAACAAAAAAAAAACTTTTATTAATAATTGTATTTTTTTTTTCAAAGCAATAATGTTATTTACTATTAAGTACTTCCCGCACTTTTTTTTAATTTTAATTCTGAAGCTAAAAGCCTTATCTAACTACGTACTAATAATTCCGATGGTGCTCAGCTTTGTTCTTGAGATATGAATTTTTAAAGTCACCGTATATTCATCTTTGTGACTTCGGAAATTTAATAGATATATCTACGTCGTTTATATTTGTATTCTTAACTAGCTGTAAGTTATGCCTTTCTACCTCATCCAGAAACTACTGTTTTATGTATGTATTGTTTTAATTTGCCTATCAGAACCAGCTTAACATTTTAACAAATAAATGGTCAACAATACATGCTTTTAATAGCTTAGTCGGCGTTAGTATTAATATGTTAAACAAAACATAAACCAAGTACCACATATTTAAAATTTTCAATCAATTTTCCTTCCTATGAGGGAAGAATTAATGAATTATTCCAGGGTAGGTGCCTAAGAGCAAATCGTGGGAAGTTCCGCTAAACAAACTCGATATGAAAGTTGTGAAGGTCACTCTGTGCTGTTGGTAATCGTTAACAGATTTTCTTTTTATTGTTTATATTTTTTGCAGTTCACGTAAATTTTTTGTGAAGAATGGTGAGCGCGGGTATATACTTTTGCTACTACAACATAATAACCAATTCATTATTTGGTGGAGTTAGTTTTGTTTTTTTACAAATTGCAAAGAAGTATTGGTTTTGTTTATTATTTTTTTACAAACCTGTTTTTTTTTAGATAAAAGGAAATCTCATTTACTTAGCAATCTCTGTAATAGTTCTTAAAACACTGAATATCATATATAAAGAAATTCAAAATTGCCTTATTAGTAAGAATTTTTATAACTTTGACATGTATTCAATTATAGAGCTATTTTTCAGGAGGGACCACGTCAATCTATAGACACCAGACACCTTTCATTTCATTGCTTGTTATTATTGAGGTTTGTGCATATTGGCAAGTTTAATCGAAACCCTGAATTCACTTGAAGGGGTACAGCTACAAGTGCTTAACAATTTGCAATTTATCATTTCTTTTGTGTCCGCTTGATAGCTTTCTTGTTCTTAATTTCATCTATGATCCATTTGCAATGTTTTCTTAAAAGAACAAAGATCATAAATGATAATATTTTTCTCCTATGATCCACGCAGCTATCTTCTTGGGAGATGCATTCAGGGAATGATATTTCAGTTGATTCCAAGCATTTATTTTCGATTAAACTTTTTATATTAAGTAATTGAGGATTGCTATCAAAAAACTGCTTCAATGTTTCTATTTGTAGTTTTCCTATTCTAAAATATAATTCACTAGGATTGAATAATCTACTGATTACAATACCTCTTGTGAAAGGGAAAGAGCTCAGATTGATCTGATACAACAGAACTATTATTTTTTATCATAAGTTCATCACATCTCTGACATTTAATAATCTGATTAGTCCTTTGTGATCCCTTTAGATACTTTCCACAGCAATAACCGATGTAATAACGGCTGAACAAGTCTTGAGTGATAGCAGCATGATTGAGTGTAACTATTGGAGGTGGATTACTTGCAGTTATAGAATCATTTTCAATTTTGATGCTTACATCCTCCGAGCCACCCTCTGCATTATTATTTGAAATGTCGGTATTTTCATGACTATCACAAAAAAGTTCACCTAATACTGCTGACCAATCAACTTTCAGGAATTCTTCCTCATCTTTTTCGAAATTGGAAAAATTTGATGAAAATAAAAGTCTGATAGATATTATTTTCGCAATAGCAATGCAGTTTACATCCTCATATATCCCAAATATTTCATTTGTTATTTATATAACTGACTCTATAGTTAGAATTAAACCTTTAAAAAAATATACTGTTGCCTTTAAATTAATATGAGACACATGTTTTAAATAATTTTTCAACATAAGGAGAAAATTGAAATGCTCTGAGCCAGGCTGTAGGGTTGTACGACCGACTATTTAAAATGTCAGAAATCTTGTTGATTTTTGCGAAAAAGTCGCTTGTGAACTTGGCTTTCTCTTTATTTTTATCGGAAAATTTATCTAGGTCATTTAAAGAGCTAATGGCAGAAGAAATAGTGTAGCTCATAGCCTGCACAGCAAGACTTACTTCTTAAATGATGTCGGTTTTATGTGCATCTCTGTTAATTTTGGTGCCATTCGTGTAATATTTTGCTTTTCAAGAGCAAATAATTTGAACAGATGGGGATAATCATACATTGCATAATATTACTATTATTATATTTTGATATAATATACCTATATACTTACGACAACCTACAAGTTCTACACCTAATTCTTACCAACTAAACACAAAAGAATCAAAAAAATATCCCTAACAATATTCAAACCATAAGCTAACAATATAATTACAAACTAAATTTGAACCTAACACTAAATTTTCCCCAAAACAAAATACATATGTACCTATATTCTTACGATTACCTACAAACTCTACACCTAATTCTTATCAACAAAAAACAAAAGAATATAAACTACACCTAATAATAATCAAACCATAAACTCAAGAAATAATTACAAACTATATTCCAAAACTAATATACTTATTCTTATACGATAAATTCTACACCTAATTATATTTAGCGAAAAACCTATCCCAATTCTAATTCACCTGACAGAAAAACTACAACAAATTTCCACAAAAGTATTTTACATCCGACACCAACAACAAGGCAGAAAAGAATAAAGTGTCGGATTAATACAGCCCATTCCCAAGAAAAATTTCAACCGTCTTCCGCATACATTTCTAATACCTAACAAAACAACATCATCCTCCTTGATCACGACTATGGAGTGCTGTTTGAAAACCTGGGGAAAGCCAGCTTCTACAAAAAGCACTAGACCATATTATCACAGCTGCAGATACCGGACTTTTGGGAGGAATGGAGTTTTGCAGATAATTGTACCAGCCTGGTTCTGCGAGAATATCTATACCCGCATAAAGACTAGATGCACGATAGTTGTCAAGGAGATCAAAAGCTGGACATCAAAGATCGAGCGTCGAAATGAAGAATTGTTGCATCCCACCCATATAAAACCATCTCCGCGAGTAAGGCGATCGTTTTTCGATGGGATAGGCTGACTGTCCAAAGCGCTTTTTAGAACGATTGACCACACAGATTCCGAGAACATCTACGCGGAACTGGATGAGCTCAACAGGAAGGAGAATCGTACCTTCACGTTACTCCAAGAACAGGCTATGGTTATTAAATCCGCCTTCGAACTTAGCAACGCATCATGAGTCAGAGCCCCAGCAGAGCTCGAAGAACTGAGACAAAAGATGACAGCCATTGTTACTGCACAAAATAATCAAGTGGGAGAAATAGCATTGTTGCAGCAAAAGGTGGAGTTAAATGAGATGCTGACACTATTGACTCTGCAGTTATGAGAGATAAGCGAGGTACAGGAAACGTATGCTAGCATTCTGGTCTCATTGAGCGTGGGAAAACTACACCCATTAATAATCCACGCTCGAGAGATAACAGATACTATAAGGAACGCTATATGGCAATTGGATTTAGCTGAGGAATTCCTGAATTTTCAATTACTCGCTCAAATAGCGAAGGTGACATCAATCCAGAGGCGACAGAATATCCTAGTTCGAATAGACATTCCCCAGCCACAAAGAATAGCCTTTAATATTTATAAGGTCTATACAATTCCTACGGCAATAGATGATGAAGGTTACTTTATTTATGATCTGGGTGTTGAGTTTGTGCCAGCTAATAACCACGAAGGTCAGTACATCCTGTTAGATCAGAAACAATTTGGAAACTGCGAGCGGTTGACAACCCTCGAGGATAATTCACACCTTCTATGTCCACAATTAGGACCAACTGTTACGACCATTGCTGACAGCTGTGTGCTGAATTTTTTTCGCAACTTCAACGTCAACGCCAAGATCAGCAAAGAAAGAAGTAATCCGAAATGAGACAGCCTACTCCTGATGATGACAAGAAATTATTGGTTGTTCATGATGTCTAGAACCACCAAATTGGAAGTAAATTGTCGTGATTCTCCTACATCCATCGGTGAGTTGTCATCTACAGGAGTGATAACCCTAGAGGAGCACTGATATCTACAGATGGGGGATCTTCTAATTACATCCGATGACGACGCCCGACGTAACATACCTCTTTGGCAGCCAACCCATTCAGAATTGTCATCTTGGGACAGCTTCAAAGCTAATTCAATATCACGGAACGCAGAAGTGACAATCGGGAACCAGCAACCGATAGAGCTTCTAGCTGCAAATGACTTCAACAAGGCCTGAAGGAACCATGAAAAAGAAACTCAGAAGATGCAGGGCGCTGTCAAAGAAGAAGAGACTTACAGGCAACAACATCGTCCACATGTAATGTATATGGCCGCGGTACATAACCCTCGCCACAACAACCAATCACCTCCTCCACCTCCACAAGCTAACAAACAACCAACTAACTCACCTAAACACCAAAGCAACACAATAATTCAAAATGATCAAATCACCATAATCAAACCACCAACTTCTAAAAACCTACCTACACCACAAGCTAAAACCGAACCCCCTACTAACAAAACAACATTCCACACAACTCCAAAAAGATAAAGCCTTAAAGCTAAAAACAAGCAAACTCTCCATTTTACTCCAAAATCGGAAGACTACATTAAGCAATTATTGACTGATAAGGTGCTGAGCGCTAAAGACTACCAAGAAGACACCTTTGAAGCTATAAACTCAGTTTTAAATGTAGATTTGGATAGTTCAGATGCCTCTGGTCAAGCTATAAACTTAACCTCAGACCATAGCAAACCTGAGACTGAGTCAATTTTAATAGACGATGAATTTTAATGATAATGGCCTCCCCTGATGGAGCTTTTTATCCAATGCCCACATCCCAACATCCAACAACAACCCAAGACTGCCCCTTTTCCCTGACAAAAGGGCTAACCATCCTCCAATGGAATATTCAAGAATTTTACAATAACCTTCCCCACCTCCAAATCCTCATACACAGCTACTCACCTCACATCATATTATTACAGGAGACAGATTACTAGCGACGTGCACAGAAATTTGACGGCAGTACTTGCAGACAAAGTTGATTTTAAAATAAATGAACTCAATTCGTCTGTGATTAGCTGGTCAAATAGAGTCGATGCTCTTGAACGTCATCAAATTGCCTCGGATATCATTCTAAATGGTATTCCCAAAACGGGGAATGAAAACTTGCGTGAAATTTTCGATAAGCTGTGCTCTGCAATTAATATTAGTGCTCCTGATATAACCAATATATTTCGTGTGAAGTCAAAAGTTACTGATAGTGGTGACACCTCTATTATTATCGAGTGCCGCTCACCGCATGATAAAAATATCATTTTAAAGGGTGTATCAATGAAATTTAAAGACGACTGCAAGAGACCATTAATGCTGCGTGATGTTGGTCTAGACTCAACTATTCGCATATATATTCATGAAAGCCTTACTAAATGTAACTATGCAATATATCGCAAAGCGTTACGCCGTAAGTATTTGAAGAAGATTGTGAGTGTTTTCACTGTTAATGGCCGTGTTCATGTACAAAAAAATCATGGAGATAATGTCGTTGTGATTACCAGCATCTCTCAATTTAATGAATTTCATATATCTACCAATGAATAATCGAACTGATTCATGACCATAATTGCGTGCATTGTTACTCTGTGGTGTCTTTATTATGTATATAATTCTGTTCTTTTATTTATTTATTTAATTATTTTATTTTTCTGCCAATTTTGTTTTGTATAAAGTAGAGATTTGTAGCGATCAGCTTGTTAGGTAAATTGAATATAGTATAATGATGATTGATCTTGATATAAAGTATTATAATTTGAAAAATTTTATAACATGTTGCTTAAAATTTTATAATTGCTCTTATGTATGCTCTTTTTATTTTTTATTATTTATGTTGTTAAAATTCTGCATGATTGTTTACTTAATTAACTCAATTTTAATAACCAGTTTGTATTTCTATATATCGATTGCGTTCGTTGCTGCTATTTATCATGCTTGTTTAAATAATCCTTAATTAGTTATCCAATGGTGAGTTCATGCGTTTCCTTTTCTCCCGGGTTGTACGATAAAACTAAAATTATGTTAATTATTCTGTCTAACAAAAAAGATGGTCTTAAGGTTTGACATCTTAATGCTCAAAGCTTGTTTCCCAAAATTGACGAATTTAGAAATATTTTCTCCAATTGCTACTTAGATGTTATTTGTATCTCGGAGACATGGTTGAAGCCGCATATACGTGATGAATGGGAGGTGGAGTTGCTGTTTTTATTAAGAATTCGCTACATGCTCGTTTAGTGATTCAATCTGATCCTAATTCTGAAATTGAGTATATATTTGTTGAAATTCAGGTTAACTCTGCTAAATGCTTGATTGGCTCTGTGTACAAACCGCCGAATGTTTCCAATACTGCCACTTTGGAATCTGTCCCTGACGGATTTGGACATCTATACTCACATATAATTATTTCTGGCGACTTTAATGCAGATCTACTTGGACGCAGTACTACAGCTATGATACAAGTTGATGGATTAGATTTCGTTAACACTACTACCCCAACACATTTTACATCTACTTCTTCTACCCTGCTTGATTTATTTATCATTGCTAACAAGGAAGCTGCAATTTTTTTTAATCAAATCTCTGTTCCTATTTTTTCTAGACATGATCTAATTTTTCTTGCTTACGATTTAAAGCCCGTTTCATGATAGCCTTTTAAATGAAGCTGCCGAGCTTGATTGGGATATTATTTATTCACTCACATCAGTTGATGATCAAGTTAGTTGTATTGAGAATTTCATTGAATATCTTTTCGATAAATACATTCCAATCAAAACTCGAATTATAATTAATCCCTGCTGTCCATGGTTTACTATAAGAATTGAAAGTCTTATTTCTCAACGAAATTTTGCTTACCGTAGCTGGAAACGATTTCGCACCAGTGAATGCTGGAATGCTTTTCGATCTCTGCGTAATGCTGTAAACAAAGAAATCTTACATTCCAACATTTCTTCTTATAGGTCCAAGTTTGATGACAGAGTTTCCACTAAGAAACTTTGGATGCACCTTAAAGATTTTGGCGTTGGGAAATCTAAGCCTATTGACGAGAATGTTGATCTTAATGTACTGAATCAAAGCTTTATTTCAACATCTAGTTCGAGCAGTGAACATGTACTTAATAGTAGATATGCTGAATTCATTCGTAATATTCCTGCTGAGGGGTTTTCCTTTGTGCATATGACTGAGCAGGAAGTATATGCGGCAGTTATTGAGATCGAACACAATGGGTCTCGATCGCATACATCCTAGATTCGTTAAAACTATTCTACCTATTTTGCTACCGTATCTTACATACAACTTAAACGCTATCATAACTTCCTCATGCTTTCCCAAAAAATGGAAATTAGCTAAGATAATACCAATTCCTAAAAAATCTTTATCAGCATACCGTCCTATTTCTATTCTTCCATTCTTCTCTAAGGTATTCGAGAAAATACTGAATACCAAATCATGTGTTATATTGAAAATAATAGCTTGATATCCGAATATCAATCTGGCTTCAGAGTTAAGCATAGTTGCATAACTGCTCTGATTAAAATATCCGATGACATTCGTAATTCAATTGATTATAATATGGCGACAGTACTTGTACTGCTGGTCTTATCTAAGGCTTTTGGCAATGTGGATCACATATTTTTATTTATTAAACTCGTAGCTCACTTCAATTTTTCCTCATCCGGCTGTAAGCTTATAATATCTTACCTTAGTGGTTGCCAGCAGCGAGTTGTTAGTGGAAATAAAGCCTCTCATTTTCTTCCCGTTCTTGCAGGGGTTCCTCAAGGATCAATTTTAGGCCCATTACTGTTCACTATGTTTATTAATGATTTAACCTTGGTAGTCAAACATTGTAAATTTCATGTGTATGCTGACGACTTTCAACTTTATATCTCTAAGCCACTGGAATCTATTGAAGATGCAGTACACTGTGCCAATACCGATCTTATGCACATACATTCTCGGGCACTGCAGAATAAGCTAAATCTTAACGCTTCAAAGTCCGCCTCAATAGTTATATTTAAATTTGAGCTCGATACATCTTTTTTCCCTACTCTGAAGATTAATGATGAGGTTATCCCATATAGCAAATCCGTTAATAACTTGGGTATAGTATTCAACCAAACTTTAGGCTGGAGTGCTTATATTAACCGTGTTATTTGCAGAGTATTTGCTACCCTCCGCAAGCTCTCAGCAGTATATACTGCAGACTCCTCAAAATACCCGCATGTTTTTAGTAAAATCACTTGTAGTGCCTTTCATAAACTATGGATGTGAGATCTTTTATGCACTCGATTCTACCACCTGGAGAAAGTTAAATGTTGCTTTTAATTCTGCCATTCGTTACATACTTGGTTTAAAGCGCTATTACCATGTCTCTCCATATATAAAGTGAATCTTTGGATGTACACTTAAGTCGTATTTGGGAGTAAGAATACTACTGTTTCTGCGGAATATAATTTATAGCCAGAAGCCCATTTACTTATTTAATAAAATGAATTTTGTACAATCATCAAGAACACTTAATTTAATTCAGCCGGGTTTCAAATATCGGACTACTGAACGTCAATTTTTGGTACAATCTGCGAGAATGTGGAACGCTCTCCCAAATAACATAAAGAGAAGCAGCAATGGACGTAATTTCCGATCCTTATAACTTTTTTCAACTGTAAAATATGCAATATTCTTTAGTCAATAATGTAATTTCTTTATTTACTACTTAGCATACATAATATGTATTAATTAAAAAATAGCTTAATTAAATATATATAAATATTAGAGTATTATTAAGCATTAAGTTTCATTTTTCGAATGTTCGTAGTTCCTACACATAATTATAAATTGATAGATTTAATTGTGTAGTTATTCTGTAAATAAATAAACTAAACTAAACTAAAAAAAAGAAACACGTACGAGACCAGTAGAGGTGGAGCAGACACTCTTGTCCTCAATTCACTTTCCTCTTCAGACATTCCCACGGATCCCAACAACCTTTCGCTTTCCATAACCATCCACTCAAACCCCCAGATCACCATCAGCAATATATATTTGGAAAACGATAACTATCTCCAACCAGAAACCCTTCGAAACCTGCTTACCTATAGGTCAGGACACTCTATTGTGGCGGGCGATTTCAACGCCCATAGCTCAATATTGGGTTCCCCCCGCACAAATCGCAGAGGAAATTTGATTGGTAATTGGATACAGGAAATGAGATATGTTATGCTTAACGACGGATCGGACACACATCTGAGTACCCGGAACACCCTCATACACATTGCCCTGACCTTCACTACCCCGAACTTGGCCCCTTTTTTCTTCTGAAGTACTCATACACAGCTAGAAGGTAGTGATCATTTCCCCATAGTGATCACCTCTAGGGTAAAGACCAGAAACTTTAAACCTACCCCAAGATTCCACGACCAGAAAGCGAACTGGGAAAGTTTCCAAAAAATTGCCAATAGGGAACTGGAAAAATTCGCTCAAAGCCAAAATGTCAACCAGGAAGCAGCCAGAGTTAAAAAAATCCTCCGTATGGCCGCTGCACACTCCATCCCTTACTCACTTCCAAAACCGAAAACCCAACCCTGCTGGATGAAACAGGACATCCTGTGTTTAATATGAGCCAAAAATAAGGCATGGAAAACATTCCAAAGCCATCCTACGTCAGAGGACCTGCAGACCTATCGTAGGGAGTCGGCAAAAAATAAAAACGAGATCAAAGAGGCAAAAAGAAAATCCTGGTTTCTTTTCGCAAATACCATTAATCCCAACGTTGATCTCACAGATGCATGGAGGAAAGACAGATCCATCTCCGGTAATAGGCGCCCAAACCTCATTGCCAACTTGACGACATCAAACGGGAACATCAGGCTGTGAGTTTGCTCAAACATAGTCGGGTTACTCAACAGACACTGATTTTTCTCAGGACTTTATTGTCGAGAAACAAAACTTCTCCCAATCCAACCTACCCTATTCTCCTGATCCAACAAGAACCCTAACCTACCCGATAAACTTTGAAGAACTCAATGACACCTTGAGTCTTCTCGAAGGCAAAACCCCCGGTCTCGACAGAATCTCATATCGCAGGATAAGTGAATTCCCTATATCTTTTAAGAGGAGATACATCTCATTTATGAACAATATCCTGGACAACGGGATCTTCCCTTAGGATTGGAAGATTGCCACGATTGTCCCCTTCCCTAAGAGTTCCAATTCAGTTCACACTACGAACGAATTCAGACCTATCTCCTTGCTGTCATGCCTATCAAAAGTGCTGGAAAAGATAGTTAGAAGAAGGCTCAACTCAATCTAACTCTATTTCAGACCAGGACGAGGGACTCTTTCCCTACTCCACCAACTGGAAGACGAGCTAGCAGAGGGGCTATCATCAAAACAACATTCAATGGTTCTGTCGGCAGATTTAGAGAAGGCTTACGACCGGGTGGGCAGACACATTGTCGCTAAACGTATATGTGTCTATTGGCGTGATGACAAATTCATCCGGCTCACTTCAAACTTCCTCACTAACAGAAAAATGAGGGTCAAAGTCAATGGATTCATTTCCCACTCCACCGTTTGGATAACGGAGTTCCTCAAGGTTCCCCCTTTTCTACGAGCATTTCTAAAATTTACATCGACTCGCTATGCTCCATTCTTGAACCGATAACCAACATTAATAGCCTGATTTATGCAGATAACCTTCTCCTTACAGGTCACAGCAAAGACAACGAGGCGAACAGATGGGTGGAACAGGCCTTTAACAAAGCCAAAATTTGGGCCGAACAAAACGGAGCAAGATTCCCCAGCAACAAACTTGAGCTACTGCAGGTCTGCAGAAAGCATAACTGCCACACAAGCAGATGGAAAATCGACGAATACCAGCTAACGGCAAAAGCCAACATGAGAATACTGGAGATTCGTTTCTCGCGAAATTTAAAATGGAATGATCAGGCACGAATTACGGCTCAGGGTCTGGAAAAAACTAACAACCTGACCAGAGTGTTGGGAGCCAAAACCCTCGGAGTCCCTCCAAATAGCCTCTATCGTATAACTAAAGCTCTAATGCACGGAAAAGCGGACTACGGTATCACCATATATTGACACGCGGCAAAATCGCTCCTTCAGAAGGTTCAGATCTCCTGCAATAACATAATCCGCACAACAATGGGAGCCTTCAGAACATCTCCAATTGAAGGTCTGTTTATTGAAGGATACTTCACAATCATACAACAGAGAGCAGCAAATATTTTCGCCAAGGAAACCACGGACCCCAGAGGACCTTTGCACATTAAAATTAAATCTAAGTAGAATAACCTGCCTACATACACCCCTTCCACCTTAACCCCCGGACAAAGAAACCACACTCGTTATCTCTTATCACTATCCCATACAAAGTCATTTCAGACTGGACATGTTCACAGACAGAAAGAACGAGACACCTGCTGAAGTATACAGGAAAAGATTCTTAGAAATTAAAGAAAAACACCAAAGTGAAGAATTCTGGTTTACGGATGCTAGCTGCTCAATACACGGCGTGGGAGTCGCTATTGTCAGAGAACACGAGGGGACATGGCACAAACTTGGTCAGCCAGGCTACATCCTGATACCCCAGCACAACCAGCGGAAATCATTGCAATCCTGGAAGCTATAAAAATCTCTAAAAGTCAAAGGAAAACAATCACTATATGCACCGACACCAAGGCAACGATTGACGCTCTTAATAATAGAAAAAACGACGCAGCCCTCATTCAAGTAATACGAAGCACCGTGAAATTCACCAACACCACCATAATGTGGGTTCCCGGACACGTTGGTATCATAGGGAATGAAAAAGCTGACCAGCAACCAAGATTAGCAGCCAGAAACAGCCAAGAAGTTGTAATGAAGCGACACTCATTAAGCGGCATTCATTACTTCCCCACATCAATCAAGCGCTATCAATATCAAATTAAATGAACGAAATCCCCATAATTCCAATGTACATACGTACCTACATATTTCCCATGCATATCTTTTCGTACGTACATACATATGCCAAAAGCATATGGCCCAAAACCACGAAGGTGGCGAATTTGCTTTGGCAACTCATAAAAAAATAAATCTGAATGAATTTTAGTAAATAAGCATTTAATACTATTGAAATTAGTTGGATATATCTATACCTTGAGAAAATTATTTCAAAAATAAGTAATTATCATTAATTTAACAGAAAACAAAGTTAAAAAGTCATTTCGGGAACGCGTCCGAAACACCAACTTGTAACTTCAACTCACTTAAAAATGTAGTAAAATCCAACTTTAAACGTTTTCAACATTCATTGTGAGTATTTTGGTTCCTAAAAAATACATTTTTTAAACTAACATAGACAAAATAAATTTATTTTAAACCCAGGATTAGTTAAAAGCTTGTCCAACAAAGTATACGTCATATTCGTGAACGAAGCAATAAATAGGCAAAGCTTTTATTTCTGAACGCGACTTTTGGCGTTAGTGCGCTGTAGGTTTGAACAGGTGTTTTGTGAGATAGGGCGTTATTTGTTTTGTTCGCACAAATATAATAATTTTAATGGTAAGTACCTTTGTAACCATTTTATATTGACCGTACCTTTATTATAAGTCATTACGGGAATGTGTGTAACTGTTTGTTAAATTAAGATTCCAGTTATTTAATATATATTTCTTAAAATTATTATTGTAAGATTGCGATTAACCTCAAAATACGGCATCTAAGATGGCGGGCATCGGAATAAAGTGCGCGAAAGTTTAAAAACGTCATTTCGGGAACAGTCATTATGGCAACGTTCCCGAACATGATGACACGTTCCCGAAATGACTCTGTTGTTCCCGATATGACGTTTTTAGCGCTGAAGGAATATTAAACTAGTATTTTGTGGAAATTAGAGTTTTATATTTACTTGCAGTAAACATGGAAACAACTGAAAATGGGAAGAAGAAGAAAAGGTCTACAAAAGCACTTAAGAAGGATAGTTCATCTTATTTACGCCACAGAGAAAAAGCCAATACAAGGAAAAGAAAATTTTTAGATAATATGACAGAGGAACAAAAAGAAATTAAACGAGCTAAAGACAGGGAGTACTACCAGAAAAAGAAAGCGGAAAACAAGGTAAATAAAATATCGGATTTGACTGAACGTGAAAAACGAGTGCTAAGAAAACAATGGAAAAAAGCATCAAAAAAGTATAGAGACAAGAAGAAGATGTTAGCAAATGCAGTCAGTGATACGCCTCCGCCTTCAGATAATGAGCTAGACATACCATTATTACCATTACCACCCTCTCGCAGTTTAATGCAAAGACAACGTGGAAGAAAAAGAGTAAAAAAAGACCGAGCAAAAGCATATCGAAAAATATTAAAGCAACAAGGTATGATTACAGAAATGAGACGTGAAATTGAAGCAATTAAAAAGAATGGAACAACTAGAGAAGAAGAAAAATATACCAATGACTCCTAATAGCAAAGTGGATGCCTTAATCAAAGATATACCTGTGCCTGTGCCCCCTCAAGTACGCAAGCAGCTGTTATTTGGGGAGGTATTATCAACTCAACTGAAGACGAAGGCAACAACATTACAGAAAAACTCAAAAGAGAGAGAGGTTTTTCAAAAATGTGTCAGTGGCACCGATATTAGGAAATATAAATTGTTGCATATGGCCAAGAAATTTATGCCCAAAGAGAAAAATAATCAAACCATTCTGAGATCTGACCGGAAAGTTCGCGAAGTTGTTTTGAAACCGGATGTACGCCAAAAGATCAAGGATTTCTTCCAAAAAGACGATGTTAGTAGGATGTTCCCAGGTAAAAGGGACTTCGTAAAAAAAGACGGTGTCAAGAAACAAAAACGCGTCCTTTTATCAACAATCAAAGCATTACATCCAAAGTTTGTTCAAGAAACTGGAATCAATTTACCATACACAACATTACTAAGAGCGAAGCCATTTTGGATCGCAGCACCAAAACTAAAAGACCGTCAAACTTGTCTGTGTGTCAAACATGAGAACTTCGAACTAAGACTAAGGAAATTAATTAGCTTACATCAAACAGGTTACCGTGACACTGAAGCATTTATTGAAGAATATGTTTGCGACTTGATATCCTATGAGTGTATGAATGGATTATGCGATAATTGCAAAGAACTGACATTAGTAGAAGGAGAAAACGAAGATTCTGTGACATATTTTCAATGGCAATCCGTAAATAAAGAAAATATTATTAAGGGAGAAAAAAGAGATTTAAAATTACAAGTAAAATCCCTATTACAACCACAGTAAAAGAGTTGAGAAAAACTCTAGCTGAAGAAATTCCCATAATGAAACAACATCTTTATGGCATTTACAACTATAATAAACAAAAAAAGAGCTGAAAGAAAAAATGACTGAGAACGAGATCATGATCCAAATTGACTTTTCGGAAAACTACACGACAAGATACTCAAAAGAAATATAGTCGTCGCACTTCGTCAAAAATCAATTAACTATTCATACTGGAGTTTATTACTCACAAAATGAAGACCATCAGTTGCAAGCCACGTCGTTTGCTACAGTGAGTGAAAATTTAGATCATCAGGCCCATGCAGTGTGGGCACATATGAAACCAATTTTAAGGAAAATTTTTGAAAACAAGAAAATTGACACCCTGCATATTTACTCTGATGGACCAACGTCGCAGTATCGTAATCGTACAAATATAAATCTATGGCTCAAAACCATAAATGACAAATTCAAACAAGTAATAAAAGCTACGTGGACATTTAGCGAACCCGGACATGGAAAAGGCCCCATGGATGGTGTAGGTGGAGTCCTAAAAAGAACTGCCGATAGCCATGTGTTGATGGAAAAAGATATCAAGACTGCCTCAGAATTTGTTAATCTGTTTAAAGAGTCTAATATCCACGTGGAAGAAGTTTCTGTTGATGAAGTTAAAGGCATGAAGAAAATGATCCCTAAATCAATTCATGCTGTTCCAGGTGTAATGAAAATAACCAATATTGTTTGGCAAAAAGGCCCTGAAGTTATTATAGAATTGTTCCAATATAAAAATTTGCAAAAAGTGTTAAAACTGCAAATGGTTTCCAGAAATGAATGCAGCGATTTTCTCGAACCCACGGATTGTGATATACATTTAGTAGAATCGTGTCAACAAGAACCATCTAAGATAAATTTTCAAGATCTGACGAACACCAATAACAGACAAAACATTTTTAAAAGCATTTATGACTCTTCGTCATCTGATGACGAAAATTTGAAAATAATTTCTGATCGTCAGAAAGCTCTAAAGGTCAACGTTAAGGATAAAGAAACTGGATCGTCATATAATACAAATAACAAAGAAAATATTCATCCCAATTTTATTGGTCCTGGAACATTTTTATTGGTTAAAGTGCCTACCCAAAAGAGGAATATGTTCTATAGATACCTTGCCATCAGTCAGACTTGTGTTGAAGACGACGGAGAACTCAAAGTTACTTTCCTGAGATCAGTGCGCAATACTGCGAAGATATTTCAGCTACACCCAACAGATGTATCTTATATTACACTTGAACAAATTTTAAAGATTATAGCTACGCCATCACGGAAAATTGAAAAAAACCACGAGTATTACCATTTCAACTCTAATGTTGATATATTTGAAAAAAAAATGATCCATTAATATTTTATAAACGTGTTTTTTGATGCAGAAACGTGCAAATTTAGTTAATTTTTCACATGGTTGTGTTACCTATTTTGTTTATTTTATTATTATAATTTTTAAAAGTCTAATGTGTGACTGTTAATTTCATTTGATTTGTGATGTAAATTCACTTTCAACTTTGTTGATAAGACTATTTTGTTTTGTTTTTGTAATTGTCAATTCTATAATGGAATGTAACTACTACAAGGATTGATTAAATATTTAAAAAAAATTATTTTAGCATTTATTACTAAAAAAAACACCTTTACCAGTAACAAAATCCCAACTACATCATTCAGTGAACGCCTCAGTCATTCCGGGAACACTAAATCATTTTCGTGCACACCACTTTTATTTGTTTTTTATTAATAATTTCAAATATTTTTAAATGGGTAAATTCTTACATACAAAGAAAATAAAGTTCTTGTTATGATTCTAACCAAGTTTACTTTTCAATTCATTCGTATTCTCTAGAATAGTAACTTTAATGCTTCAAATTTGAAACTTAATGATCATTTTGATTTTCAGTTTATTTTTTTTGGAAAGCATGCTCATATTTTTCCGTATTTTTCTTTTGCGCTTAGTGAATATAATAAAACACTGTAAGAAATAACAATTAACGGGTGTTTTTAAGTTTGATTGTATTTTAAAAATTATATTTAGTATCGTTCCCGATATGACAAATTTTACTGCTGAATTCGCTTAAAATCGCTGTAATAAAAAGAAAAGTGAAATCTGTGCGCGCCCCTTCTAAATCTATTAAGAACAATAATGTAGCAATTATTTTAACTCTTTAATTTTGCTATTCCTTTTAAGATTTTATGTGCAAATTACTAAATCGGAATTCGCCACCTTCGTGGTTTTGAGCCATATGTACGTACATACATATCTATTGTAATACTAATATTCCCTGCAAATTATCTACAAAAAATTATGTTATGTAACACTTTCTTCTTCAAAGCAATTAACTATTTCTCTTTAAAGAATACTCGAATTACAAAAAATTAAAAAATATTTTCTTGTTCAAGTAACAATGACTTGATCTTTTAAATTCATATCGATTGAGAATAATTCCATCAGAATTATTCTCAACTCAACATTTTTCCATTTTTAATACAATAGCGGCAACGGGCTGCATTGTTTACATGAAACATACACCTCAGCACGAGACCAATTCTAGCCATGTAGTGGCACTGGGCTGTCCCTGACCTACCATACAACCAGTGCGCGCTTGCTTTAATTGTTTTACCATATGTTTGGAAATACGCGTAATGTGCCTAGTGTGTGACCCATAAATTGTGTTTTGTTGTTCTCCGTCTTTTTTTTTTTTTTTTGTCACTCGCTTGCTCATATGTATACAGGAAATACTTTGAGCAATGAGTATGATGAAAAAATATTACTATGTGTAATGTTACACTTCTTTTCTCGGAGTATACCACAATATGTTGCCAGTCTGCCCACTCGACTTATCCAATATCTTTGGCAGTGGCGTCTTCCTCTTGCACTACGGCGGCCTAATTTAGGTAATTTTGGGATGCAACAATCCTTCCCCCTTCAGAAAAGAGAGTTATTCTTGGAAGAGGAATAACTCTCGGGGTAAAGTGATGATAACAAGAATTCTGTGTGGACCTCTTAGAGTTTGAATTCCCTTATCTGTGGCTCATTAAATTTCGCTGATTCAGGGTTCGATACTTTTGCTGATGGGGATCTCTACCGGGCAAATTTTTGTGGAATTCACTGACGTATCGTTCTTCAGTGAAAACAGTCGAATTTTTCTTTTCCGGATATTCAACGAGAGAGAGAAAAATATTACTACTTGTTGGGATGTTATTTTCCATAATATCAAAAAAGGAGCCCTGGAGAAGTCCCGCGGGGTTTACCTCCACGTTTTATTCTCTGTACGTGTTGCGTGTTTCCCCCGGGTGGCAGGGTCCACTTCGTGTGGTGTTACTGGAGGATGGGGCGCGTTCCAGTACCGTATGGGGTGTTTCGGCCGTAGCCGGAACCTATCACAGGCTGTTAGTACCCTTGCTTCCTCACCGGGGCGGCCTTTGATGGCCGCAGGTAAAAAAAAAATTTTGGGCTTTGTGTTTTAATTCAGTCCTAGCTTTTTTTTTTTGTTTCAGGCGGCGTTTTCTCTCTCATCGCTGTGCGTGGACTCTGTATGTGCTGCCACGATGTTTTCGATTCCCCGGCGACGAGGTTGGCGAGGGAGTTCACCGCCACCCCTCCCATTCCCAAGGCCGGTGTGGTTAATTGGGACGACTCTGATAGTGATTAGATCCATCATGATTCGTCCAGCCGATTTCACTGCACCGATCGCTCAGTGCGGCCTTCTTGTGTTTTTTCTACAAAACATCTTTTTTTTTTGCACCAATTGGCGCAGCCGGTAGGTTAGTGGAAGCCTGGTTTCTAAACAGTCAATGTTAGAAAAGGCATAAGAGCTTTAAAGTCCGCTATCATGCGAACCTAAGGGGTCCGATTGACTAAGCCACTCAGGCCAAGTCACCCTTAAAACTCGGGTAGATACCATCTCTAGGCGCCTCTGCTCCAGGCGGGCAAGCGTTCAACCTAATTAGTGCAAAAGCACCACCGATGGATACAATCAAACAGTCCATAGAAAGAAGAGGAGGAATATATTGAAAACTTCCCCAGAAGGACGAACACAAATTAACCCGGACACAGCCCGGCAAGCAGCCTGAACTTTTAGCAGCCAGCGCTCATCTATAAAACGCTAGCAGTCAACGATCCGGAGTTGAAGAGGAAATCGAAGACGGCTCATAAGCCCCCTTTGCAACTAGATACAGGGGAAGTTAAGACAGCCCAAGCCCCCCCCCCCCCAGCTGCAAAACAGACTGAAATCAACCGACAAAGGATTCAGAGGGAACTCGAAGGCGGTTAAAGAAACCCTCCTCTCAATCACAGAAAAGGGACTTCAGCAGGTAAGGAGCCCCCCTTTCACCGAACAGCGCTACATATGCCAGCCGACAATCCTGCTATACCTCAGCAGGAAACAGACGCAGCAGCGAGGGAAAACTCTCCATCTTTAGCCGATCAACCCCAGGTGCCAATACACAGCACCCCGGTGAAGGTACATCATCTGCTGCAGGAGATAAATCTCCACAGTTATCGCCAACAGGACCTCGACTCAGAAGCGGGACCATTCCGCCAAGTCTTAATAGACAAGTAAGTTTAGATAAGTTTTTAAATAAATTATACGAGAGAGCGCGGGAATCGGATAAACTGACGATTACCCATTGTGACGCATTAGATCACAAATTAAAAACAGAGGGCGAGACCAGGCTCGCCAAGTTAAAGACATTAAAAGAAAATATAATAAAGTTCCGAAAGGAACTAGAACAGTTTCCCGAATTTCGGCGCTCACTCAATTTAGATCTAGAAAAGAATAAGAGTGTTAGGCTAAGTGAAAGTGACAGTGAAAGTGCCGACGGTGATAGTGACACTGAAGTGACTGAAACAACTCCCGAAGACCTGCTAATTGCCTGGCTCGAAGAATCCTTAACGGAAATCAGTCCAGAAACAAGCCCAGTTAAGTTAGTCCACCCAAATTTAAATTTCCAGTCAATAGACTACACACAATGGTGGACTACGCCAAAGTACCTAAGCTAACAGCTCAACTCGTCGACTTATTTTCGAGTGAAAGTACCCCACAATTGCGACGAGAATTACAAACCTTCATCGGCTGCTGCAAACAAACTATGCAGTGCCTAAATGATGAAGAAAAAGTGGCTTTCATTCAGGTCCTTCCTACAAGACTCAGAGGTGACGCATACCAATTATTTGCTCCAGACGTCCCTTCTTCGTTTACTGAAGTAGAGGAACGTCTAAATAGAACATATCTTCCCCGTGAGACATACCAAGAGTTAGTGAACAAATTAATAACTACCAGGCAAAACCCGTTAGAATCTCTCACTGTCTTCATTACAAGATTGAAACAGTTGTTGATGATTTGCAACGAGGCAGCGACACAGAAATATGGAGCTGAGGCAGTCCCTACTGTGAAAACACAGCTGATGGATTTCGCAAAAATGATTTAAAAAGTGGAGTCACTAACCCACATCTGTGTCAGGATTTGGAAGCACTAATTCGAAAAGCCCCGGACATGTAGAAATTACAACAAAGTGCTACATTCGTCCAGACTGCTCTGGTACAAGCTCCTCCAATGGCTCCAGTAGACTCAGACTTAAGAGTGAGAGCTTACTAGAGAGCTCCCTACTATCAAATGCCTTCCACACCTATTTTCGCATCACCTCGAGCTCCAAACCCAAATCAGTTTTCACGCAAGGTGAATAATCCAGTCATCACAGTCACGACAACGACCATTTACAAACACTGAAGCTAGAAATTCGGACATAGATGCACTGGTCCGTAACATCACGTGTAGCTTCTGCTAGCAAAAGGGTCATACGTACTCAGTTTGCCTTAAGCGCAAGAACACCCCTTTCTGCTCAAACTGCAAAATCTATGGATATGACGTCCGTGATTGCACAAAAACACAACAAACACAACAGATTGTTCCTCCACGCCTCTCCAATAGACCTACACAAGAGCAACACAACACAAAAAGTCCTCAAGTCTTCAACATAAGACTCAGATGCACCTTTTGCGGACGCCGAGGACATGCAGACGAAGATTGTCCCTACAGTGAAACTTCCACTGGACATAAGCCTTAACGGCCATACAAAACTAGTAGTGGACACTGGCGCTGAGATTAGTATTATTAAGAAAAGAGCAATTAAAGACCTCAATAAAATTAATTCCAACGAGGCATGCACTTTACAGACCCCTTTTGGAACCGGAAAGACATTGGGAAATTGCAAGGGCAACTTCAATTTTAAAAATAAAATTCCCTGCAAGTTTCAGGTGGTACAAAACCTGCCAGGTCTTTCGGATGACGGCCTATTAGGAAACAATTTCCTATCAAACTATTGTAATGTTAAAGGCCCAAATAAAGCACTCAAGTTTCCTTGTACGGAAACAAATCCCGAAGAGTTTACTGTGCGTTTGTCATGCAAAACGGACAAGCTGTACTCCAGAAAAGCAGTCGAAAAGTGGTCACTTGCAGAAAAGATGGAACCTAAACAGGTTAAGCTATCTACATGCAGTATCTCCAAGGCATCTCAAAAAAGTAATGCTGGGTGCCAGGTTCAACAAGAGCCGACGGAGTGCGAAAAGCGCTATCGGGGTGATCAAGAAACCAGCTTAATGAGGCAGCATCTGGTTACTTTAGAGGAACCCATATGCATACCTGCTAGGTCACAAACTATCCCGTTGCGAGTGAAGGAAGAAATGCTCTGTCTATCATAAGAGATAGGCGATGGAGTCTTCCTGGCCAACAGTTTACTCCCTACTGGGAAAGAAACAGTGTTAGTTGCTATACTCAACATTGACAATTTCCAAGTAGTCATCAACAGTTTATTATTACAACTGCTCCCTTTACATGACTACGCCGTAATCCCAATAGGAGAAGACACTGATACACAGCACGTTCTCAAGCCGAATAAATCGCAAGCGAGTAACACAAACATCAGTGAACTTCCCATGACGGAACAGAAGTCAAACAAGACTTCTTTCTCCAGAACACCTAGATATAAGTTACAAACACGGCCCAAGAGCCCTATTCACGACGCGTGCGAGCTCAGTAAG
Organism: Dioctria rufipes; assembly: GCA_963924295.1. Lineage (NCBI taxonomy): Eukaryota > Metazoa > Arthropoda > Insecta > Diptera > Asilidae > Dioctria > Dioctria rufipes. The sequence continues at coordinate 99,503,391 of OZ002741.1, read as the reverse complement.
ACTCGAGTAGAGGCAACAATGTGTCCACCGTCCAAGAAGATAAGTTACACAAATTTTACAAGTTCCCAGAGCCAAATCAGAGATGCGAGCGAGATCCAGAGGCCGACAAGCAAAATGCAGCTGACTCCTCCATCCAATATACCTAGATGTAAGATAACCACAATGTTAAGGAGCCCAATAAGAAGTGCGTGTGAGCTCAATAAGACCTATTCTCAGGCAAAGAAGACTACACCACCCAACAAAGTTAGTGTTAAGAAACAACAGTGACCCAAGAACCCTATCACAAGTGCGTGCGAGCTCAGTAAGATCTATTTAAAGGCAAAGTTGACTCCTTCACTTAATAAAATTAGTATTAAGAATAAAAAGTGGCCATGAGCCCTGAAAAAGACGCGTGCGAGATTCGTAAGACCTCATTGAAGGCAAAGTTGGCTCCACCGTCAAGTAACATTAAGAAAACCAATTTTCCACGGCCCATAAGCCAAAATACGAATGCGTGCGAGTACTCGGACTAGTCAAAAGTATCCATAAAACATGGTACTCCACCAGAGAAGGAAGCACATACCCTGCCAATTAGTAAAATAAGTAATAATACTCACAAAAAAGGCTACGACAACCTAAAACATAAGCAAGCTCTTCGGAAAATACCGCTATCTTACAACACGTATGATACTTATTTCCGGATCATGAAGATCCCACACACACTCCGCGAGTCAACAGGCTAGACCAAGAGTTCAGCCTAGACCCAAATCTAAATGCGGAAGAAAAAGCTTCGATATCCAAACTCTGTTATGAGTACAATGATATCTTTTAGCTTAAAGGTGATAAGCTTACTTATACAAACGCTATCACCCATAACATTCCATTCATACAAGATCAGGCCCCTATAAACCAAAAGGCCTATCGATTACCAGAGATCCAGAGACAGGTAATAAATGAGCATATGCGAGAAATGCTAGACAACGGGATAGTCCAAAATATCAAAAGCCCTTGGAATTCACCCTTATTAGTAGTCCCCAAAAAGGCGGGACCCGATGGTGAAAAAAGGTGGCGCGTCGTTGTCGATTTTCGCAAATTGAACGAGAAGACAATTGGCGATGCAGTTCCACTACCGCGAATCGAGGATATTCTTGACCAACTAGGTCATGTCAGGTACTTTACCACTCTCGATTTGGCCAACGGCTATCACCAAGTCTTAGTCGACAAAAAAGATCGACATAAGACCGCTTTTAGCACTAATTACGGGCACTACGAATTCGAGCGTATGCCTTTCGGACTCAAAGGAGCTCCCGCTACATTCCAACGCCTCATGAACTTCGTTCTGACAGGCCTACAAGGCCTCGAATGTTTCGTTCATCTTGACGATATCGTCATTTATGGTAAGAACCTAAATGAACACAATGATAAACTTCACAAAGTCTTCAATAAATTGAGAGAGAACAACCTCAAACTGCAGCCAGAGAAGTGCCAGTTCTTGCGACGACGAGAAGTTGTTTATCTAGGGCATAAGTGCTCTAGCGAAGGTGCATTACCAGACCCCAGCAAAACGGCCTGCGTCGAAACATTTCCTGTTCCTAGAACAGTAAGGCAAGTTCAGTCCTTTTTAGAACTTGCCAATTATTATAGAAGTTCATTCCAGACTTCTCAAAAATCGTTCGTCCAATTACGAATTTACTCCGTAAGGACGTAGAATTCACTTGGACCGAGAAATGCCAAGAAGCATTTCAAAGCATCAAGAATGCTCTAATATCACCACCAGCCTATCGCCTATGCAAGCCGAACGCTGAACAAAGCCGAGAGAAATTACTCCACTATTGAAAAGGAGTTATTGGCTATAGTCTGGGCCACTAGGAATTTCTGATGCTACCTTCAAGGCAGGAAATTCACGGTCTATACTGACCACAAGCCTCTCAAAGGTGTCTTTAATGTTAAAGACCCGAATTCCCGTTTGGTGAGATTTCACCACAAATTATCAGAATTCGACTACACCATCGAATACAAACCAGGAAAGTATAATACCAATGCTGATGCATTAAGCCGCATTCCACAAGTATTAAACGAAGACTATACAGCCAACACCTTAACGGTACAAGCCCAGGTCCACCACACTATGGACTCTGATGTGGAGGAAAATATTTCCCCAAATATAAAGAAAACAAAGAAACCCGCTCATTGCTTCGCCGTGACCAGAGCTTAAAAACAGAGAGCCAAAGAAGCCAATACTAGCCCCAACGCTGAAACACAGCCCACGGCAGCGGAAAATAAAGAAATTGAACCCGCAGAGGCGGAAATACAACCCCCTGCTACGCTTGAACAAGAAATAAGTCCAGTCAAGGCACCTGAGATAATCACGAGCCCCAAGGAATCTTATATATATATATCTTATATCTTTCAAGATAATCTTACCAAATTTGTCGATTGGTATGCCATACATAATGGAGAAGCAGCAACGGTGGCGCAAATCTTCTTCGACGAGATTGTCACGCGGTATCGCATTCCAAAGAGAATAGTCACCGATCAGGGAACTAATTTCCTGAGTGAGCTATTCAAGAAGGTCTGCAAACTGCTAAAGGTAAAGAAGTTACAGACTTCCGCATACCATCCACAGTCTAATGGAGCACTAGAGCGTGCCCATAGACCATTAATCGAATATCTGCGTACAATCGTAAACGAAAATCCCAAAACATGGGATCAATTCCTACGAACCGCTGCATTCGTGTACAATAACAGTGTACACGGAGATACTAAATTAGTCCCAATGGATTGCCCTTACGGCTTCACAGCGGATGTCCCATCCAATTTAAAACGGGACCCTGAACCCGTATATAACTACGAAAGTTATTACCACATGCTGAAATACAGACTCCAAAAATCATATGCCACGGCTCGTAAAAATCTCTTAGCCAGCAAACAACGCTCAAAGGTATATTACGACAAAACAGTCAGGCCTCTCACTTTCCACTTAGGAGACAAAGTCCTCCTCAAAAGTGAAAGCCGAAAATACAAATTGTCTCAAATCTGGGTTGGCCCATATCGGGTAATCAATGTACCCAGCCCAACAAACACTGCCACAAAAATAGGCAAGCGGCAGGTTGTCGTACACAACAACCGTTTGAAGCCCTATTATGAGTAGTGTACTGGTACATATATCTTTAGCAAATAAGTTAAGCCCATACTAAATTCCAAATTTAAATTAAGATCTTCTAGTTATACACACAAGATCATCTAGTATGACTAATTGACTAACGAAGCCTATCCTTCATTTTCTACAGAATATGAAGCACACATTGGTGTTAATATGCTGTTTCTATCTGGCAATGGGACAAATACAAACGGAACCCTACATAATAAGTCCGCTGAATAACACAGGAATACTGTACGAGGAAAATATCAAGTGTACCACAGTACATGGAACATACTAACGGAGATCAATCTAATGGAACTGGACAACCAAACGCTTATGGCAGAACAGGCGGAGCATCTAGTGTACAGATTATGCTTAAACCGCTCTCAAACGGATGAGCTATTCCTGGTTCAACAAAAACATGTTCATTCTCTCTTGGAAAATATCAAGAGAAGAGCAAGTGTCATTAGAGAAGCGGTCCCAAAATCAAGATCACCAAGATCTATCTTCGATGGAATAGGGAATGCAATGCACTACCTATTCGGGACCATGGACAGCACTAATGAACAGGAGGTATACAGTCGACTCGAGGAGCTCGAAACAAATACAAAAGCACTAGTCTACCTACAAAGACAGCAGATCAGTGTAGTCAAAACTACACTATAGCAAATTCAAAAGCCGTTGACATTCCTTCAGGAAAGGCAGCGTCAAATAAATCTCCAGGTAAATAAACTACAAAACATCACTGATGATTTACTAATGAGACAATTAAGGCAGGAAATAATTTCAAGCCTGCCTTACAAATTGTCGAGATTGAGTACAGGCAGAAAGCCTTACTCGACATAATAATCTCCAGTAAAAATCACTAGTTGCATCCGCTACAGGTGTGTCTCAAAAGTTTACTGGAGATATACCGCAAGTCCCACGCTACTTGCCCAGATTCACAAAACTGTCTCTCCCTGCTATATCAGACATTGGAAACAAAGGCTCGTCTAGTCCAAGACAAATTAGTTATTAGAATACAACTTCCGATTTTCAATCTACCACAAATGAAGTTGTATAGAGTACATAGTTTTCCCATACACATTAATAAAAAACAATTATTGGTACCCTATATACAGTACTCGCAAGTAGCGAACCAGGTACAGACACAGGATATTCTATTATTAAAAACCCAAGATCCTAAAATCTTCAAAAAGATCACGCAATATTCCAAGGAGGACACTTACATCGCTAAGCTAGGCATTCCTGTTACAAAGGCAGCTATGTCTAAAGAATGCATAGTGAAGCTGTTCTTCAACCCATTAAAGGAAGAGCCACAGTGCAAATTCAGAGTACAAATACCTCCCAGAGACCTACTTATTAAATTAAGTAAGCCCAATTCGTGGATATTCTCGTTGATAGAACCAACAATTCTTAACCTCAAAGATTGAAGGTCAAGGAATAATCACGAGCAACCATCCCTGCCAATTACAAGTAGGATCCCAAATCCTACACTATGAGGCAGAGAATATCCAGCAATTGAGTCTCAAGCAACCCACTTATTTCCCAAATATAACTACATTAGAACAAATAGTGGATAAATATCTAAACTAGAATAGGAACTAAATAACCTATACCTTTAGAATAGAATACTGTTATACAAGTGTAATAAAAAAAAAATGCATAACATACAAAAAAAAAAGTAGAAATTAGTAAGATAATAAAGGAATAGAATAGAATAGGAATAGATATTTAAGAACAATTTTAGAAAAATAAGATAACAAAAAAAATTTATTTTAATTAGAAAAAATGTAAAAGTCAAACCGACCAAGAGCCGAACCACCGAAATAGCCCCAACAGCAACTTCCCCTGAGAATTATTCCTCTTCAAAGAATAATCCTCTTTTACGCAGGGGGAAGGATTATTGTATACCTAAATTGCCTGAAATAGGTAATATAAAAATAATTATAATGGATTAAATTTAATTATTCATACATAGGTGTACGCTAACCATGCTTAAAACATGGTTAGCTTATCTCCTAACAAGGCGAAGAAATTGTCAGCAGCAATTTCTTCAAATTCCTTTGCATAAAATAATAAAAATATTCCCACAAAACGACTTGGGAAAAATAAAAGTTTTAAGTTACATACCAAGTCGTTTCAATAAAAAAAGCCCCACGACAAATCTTACCTTCAGTAAGATTTGTCGTAAATACGATATGTATGTACCTACATATATACATACATACATATGTACATATCGCAACAATGTATGCACGATTAGGAAGACGATGGTTTGATATTTATGAAAATATCAAATTTCATTTCAACCATCGTCCGTCACGATAATTCTGGGCATGTTTAAACATGTCCAGAGAAAAGCAATTTTCTCAGGATAGGAATGCTAATTAAGCACTTTCCTATTCTGAACCACTAGACTTGAGATTGAAAAATCTATGTCTCGAGAATTGGATTTAAAACTTCGGTTCGGACGGTTTGGCTGTTGATCGTTTTAGGAAAAATTAAAAGTGACTAAATCAGTAAGTGTTAGGAAAAAGAGAATAAAAAAAAGGGGTAAATGAAGTTTGTTGTTCGGTGGCTAGGTAAATAAAGTGAGAGTGATTCGACCTGTAAAAAGATCGCAAAAGATCCATAGATATAGGAATATAAAGTTAAAAGGAAGTGTTTCAGTTGTAAAATATATAAGTGGAAAACAAATACAAGAAAAAGGAAGAAGAAAGCAAAAGGCTGTTGTTATTAGTGTGGGGAAACAAAAAGGGATCCCCAAAACCAAGATAAAGGATTAACAAGGTAGGAGTGTATATATATACCAAAAAGATATACAACAGTAATATGCATGATGTTTTGACACCTTTAATGGCGCTATATGAAGTTCCTGGCCATGTATATTCTATTAGCCAATAGACGGCTTTTAAAATTCTTATATGCAGGGGAATCGTTCAAAAATATTGCTTAGCCATACAATATTGATTTTCGCCGTTATGTATTGATGCAATATCGGTAGGCGTACCCAAAATTTCCTCACACATTTAACTGGGGAAATAAGTTAGAATAGTGCTAATATTGCTGGAATTTTCCTAATACTCACTATATACCAATTTTTCTTTAACCCCACTATGAATAATTCAGCCTTTACCTGATTATTCAAAATTGGGAACCAAAATTCCAAGTAAAAAGCCGATGCGTCGTTAGCCAGAGGCAGTCAGTTTTTGAAAAGGAACCAAGTGACCCCCGACCCACGGTAAGGTCTCTTGTTCCCCCTAAAAATTATAAAGCTATAATAAGCTAGATATAAAATAAAAGTGTAATGTTATAAAGTCGGTACGGTGAAAAATATACAAGTAAAAATTGAAAAGTAACTTTATGTGACAAATGTAGATTCTTTTGAAACAGGGCTGGTGATCTTCTACAAAAAAGCACTCCCAGTCCCTGCTGTTAAAATTGCACAGCAAAGTAGTGTTGTGAAATCGCTCGAGTCGGCGCTAAAACGCTCGAGTTGTGGCTCGAGCATTATAAAACCTCGAGCGTTTTAATAAGCTGCTCGGCCATAACGCTCCTACAACGCTAGGGCTCAAAGCTCGAGCTTAAGTAGTGATGCTTACGAGCCTTTAACGCTGGAGCATACATATATGCACACAGCAAAGCGTGCACAAAAAAAGGCAATATTTAATAGCAAAGCATTAAATTACAAAAAAAAACAGTGTTGCAGGTTTACTATGAATGAAACACTCACTGCATGAATGAAACTGCAGTAGAAAAATTGTAAACAAAAAAAAAAAAAAGAAAGTGAAGAGAAAGAAGAAATTACAATTCAAGCATACTAGCCATGCGAGTGAACTCATAGGTAAACATATGCAAATAAACACAATGCATAATACCGTGTGAACTTTGAGTGTAGCGAAAAAGCTTACTCGACGCTTTGTGTGTTTGTGCATTGACCGATTTCAGGTGATCGATCGGTGTGAAATTAATTTTAAATTCTAAATACTTTTGCGATATTGATTAGGTAAGCGATTTTCATAATGCATAAAAAGAATGTAATTTATTGAATAAAACAGAGTTTAATTTTGACTCCACTTGGTATACATTGATTAAGCGAGCTCCCTTAGCTCCGAAATGGAAGTATTAAAAGGTAATTGAGCCTATTGGCTCTCAGCCCTGAGCTTGACTGCACTTTGAGCTTCTTAGCTCTAAATTCAATCAAGTTAGCTAAACTCTACTTTGAGTTTCATACCTCTGACCCAGCGAGGCATCATTTGCAACAAGATTCAATTTATATTAAAACCAAACTTTGAGCTTCACTGCTCTCACTTGGTCGAGATATAAGAGTATAGAGCCGTTGTCAAGCTCTACCGCTTATATCTCCTCGTTAATATAAATTTATTCTTTCTTTCTTTCCGGTCTCTTTGGATAAGAAGTAGAATCAGCAGAAGTGGTAAAAAGATCATTACATGGCGACCCTGCCCTACCGAACAGGAAATCTTCTGATCAACACCGAACTGATGAACTACTAAACCTGTGGAAGGAGTTAAAGAAGTCTTTGGAAGAAGCACTGAAAGAGCCACCAGCGGGACCGCGACCAATAACTCTGGAAGAATATCGCCAGAAATATAAGAAAGCAGTGCAACACGAAGAAATTCAACAAAAAAAGCAGAAAACGAGAGCCGGTTTTGAAGTAAAAATAAGAGCGGAAATTAAGGAGTACCATCGACTGCTTGTAATAGCGACTGGAGAGCAGAGTAATCTACTTTTAAAAAAAATCAAAGAACTCAATAATAAAAGAAATATGTATAGAAAGGCTAAGAGTTTAAGCAAAAAACAAAAACAACAATAAAAATTATTATACTTACTGTAAAACTTTTTCTTTTCAATTCGCATTTCGCTTTCAATTGTGTCTTTTAAATTCATAGTTCCCATTTGGTGAATTGATTCCTAGGTCAGTCAACAAAAATATATATATACCATCATGGGCAAGAAGGCTTCAAAAATGCAAACAGAGGAAATACTAATAAACAATAATGCAGGTTCCTCAACGAATAATATAACACCAAGCAATCGAAATCTATCAGATTTAGAATTGATTCTCTTAGTACTGGCAATCATTGCCTTAATCATACTAATAATCTGGAGAATCAAGAAGTTACTTGTCAAGCAAGTAAAGAAACAAGTAGCAGTCGCAAACGTTTAAACACAAAATATGCACGTGAAAGACTTAACAGCGAAATTAAAAGATATTTTGGACAACTTCAAGAAGACTCCGAACAGAGAATATACGTCCACCTACATTCTAAACAAATCCGCTGAGGTTGAAGACATAAAGCAAAACTTCAATGAAAAATATAGAGAAATACTGAAAATAAGTGAAGAACAAGCAATTGAACATAAGAAAAGTTTTGACAAGCTATACGACAGCGTAATTGTGATCTTAAAAGATAAAACCAAATCTGTATTGGATAACGAAATTCAACTAAAAACAGCAAAATGCCAAACTTCGACATAGCTACTGCGGCAAAAATAATACCAGAATTTTCTGGAGATCGTAAGAACTTGGACAATTTTCTAAGTCTAGTGCAATTTCTACATGATGATTTATCAGAGGAAGCACAAAAGAAAAGACTACTAGACTTTGTTTTGAAAACTCGTCTCACATCAATAGTAAGAAACAAACTAGGTACTTTACCAACCCCCACCAATTTAGATTCATTTCAAAAACATTTAAGAGATATATATAAAACAAACAAAACACCACTCAGCATTCACACTGAACTAACAAAGGTAACTCAGGCCAACAAAAATGTAACAGATTTTGCAGCGAAAATTGAAGACTTAATCACACAATGAAACACCTTACAAATAACAGAACGAGCTTTTAAGGCTAAAGTGCCTAAGACTCGCAAGCATTAAGAGCTCAACCTATAGCGGTCGAGTGGCATGGTTTTGACATGAACAAACACGCCGATTCCAAGATTTTCCAGATTAGTTCCACAGGTATACCCGATAGTATCCGATACCGACCTTAAAAGAATTCAATTCAGTGCAATTTTGCTAATCGTTCTATTCATATCATCGACGGAGGGTTTAGTGTAATAAGAGCAACAGAAATAGATCGCAATAGTGAGGTTGTTTGATGTGCCTTGATTTATTGTGCAGTGTCAAGTGTGTATATTACTGTATTTTTTTTACAATGTCGTATAAATCTGAAACTAATATTAATAGTGGTGCTTGGTTAGATCGTGATCACGAATCGATGGAGATTAGTAATGATTCATCAGTTAGCAGTTTAAATAAATCAAAAGAAAGAGTTCGGAGAAGTTGGAAGTGGGATAAATTTGAAATTCACACAAATCGAGTTTTGTGTAAATCATGCAATATAAGTTTTCTTCGAGAACTTCAACATCTATACTAAAAAGACACATTACTACAAGCCATAACGACGATGATGATACTCTAATTGGAATTCCTTCTGGTTTAGGAAAGCTTAAAGTTTTAGACAAAAATCACGATTTTGATGCCTTATTAAAAAACTTTATAATTCATGGTAATCATTCCTTCGTGGAATTATATAAGGGAAAAAGAAAGTGGTCATAGACATAATCAAATCAGTTAAAAGTAATATATCTCTGACTCTTGATGTTTGGACATCTGTGACAAATAAACCGTATGTAGTTGTAACTGCCCACCTTGTGTCCATGACGGTCAACTAGTTTCAATAGTATTGGATTTCGATATAATACCATACCCGCATAAAAGTGAACACATTTTGCAAAAAATAGTCAGCATATTTTCAGATTACTCACTTAAACAAAAGCTATTATCAATTACGACAGACAATGATGCCACAAATTCAAAATGTATCCGGCTTTTGAGATTGTTCCACGAGGAGTATAAAGATGTCACACATACAAGATATTTTGCCCATGTGCTCAACCTAGTAGTTGAAAGAAGTTTAACTAAACTCCAGTCCATAGTTCCTCCAGTGTCAAGTCTTGAACGTTTTCAGCAAAAAGAAAACAAACCTATGAGGAGTGTTGCACTATTCTTAATGTAAATAAGCTAAATCTTGCGAGAAATATGCCTATACGGTGGAATTCAGCTTACCTAATGTTGGAAAGAGCTTTAGCCATGAAGGCAGTTTTGAATTTCATTTGTTCTCAAAAATCAGACTTTAATGAGTATACTATTGAAAACTGGGATGATATTGAAACAGTTGTCAATTTTCTTCAGCCATTCTATGAGGCTACTATCATGTTGTCAAAATATGAGTATCCAAGTTTATATTATGTTATACCTATTATGGATGCATTAATGGAACACATAAAAAGTTCTGAAAATATTACATGTTTAAAGGAATGTTCAGAATTGATGATTTCAAAATTCATGGAGTATGAACCACAATTAAGGGGGGTTACCACTGAATTCTTAAAAAACACGAAAAGTTAATACAAATTTACTGCAAATCTGTGCGTACTATCATGATAAAAATTGCACATAGTTAGAGAAAATGCATAAACTTAGGTAATGACGTGTCAAAAATAAAGATTTCGGGGTTTTAAATGTATTTAATTAGCTTTAGAAAACTCTAGAATTCATAAAATTTGAAAAGTTTAGTACATCAAAACGTAATAATGGTACATTAAATAGATAAATTTGTACTTGAGTATGGAAGATCTTGGGCTGGAAGAGGCAGTGACGGAAAGAAAACCAGACAAAAAATGTTGGTTACTAATATATTTTCGTTTGAAAGTTGCTATTTTCCGAGACAAATAACTATCAAAATTATGATATTATTTCAAAGAAAGTTCAATTTGTAACAAAGATCGAACCTTTTTCTGTTTATTTTGAAAAACTCAAATTTTTTAGTGCAATGGTAAAGGAAATAAAGTCAATAATGTTAATGATGGTAACGGCAAAAATTTCTTGTTTTATTATATTTTGCATACAATTTGGCGTTTCCAATTCATTCTATCATCGTCAGATGGAGTAATGTGCTTTTGGAAGGCTTTCATCTGTTTTGAAAGCTCAGCGGGCTGTAGCTGCATGCTTGGAGAGTGTGCCGTTATTTCCCGGAATATTTTAATTTTTTTCATTGGTAATTTGTTCATTTTTGATTTTGAGGCGAGAAATTTTTTGCCAGTTCTATTATGGTTATAGGTAACGAATTGTGAGTAACTATTATTTAATCATGGGACGTATTAGTAAAATTCGGGCCAATAATTATTGAATAAAGACGAGAAAACTGAATATTGTTAGGTATGTAAATCTGTGTATATGAAAAGGAAATAATCCTATAAATGTGCAAATTTGTGAAATGTGAATTTGAATTTGTGAAATGTGAATGTGAACTGAACGAAAATTGATGAGCTGTAGTGAGTTGTCAGATTATATACAGTGTGTACCAATTTTTTGACTACAATCGATTATCTTTCTAGCGATTATAATTTCTAATACCATTAATTTATTTATGTGTATCTTTTCAAAAAGCGATTTTCGAAGATGAAGCATTTTTACAAATTACCAATAAAAGTATCGACTTTGAACCAAGACATCTTTCTTTTGAAATTATTTTTTTTAATTCTTTTTTTATCTAAGAGGGAATCTGCTGACGAACATTTACGCGATTTAATATATATTTCAGTCAAAAGCAATTTCTCTCTTATAAATGATTTAATAGAGCTCATTGCACGAAAATTATTATGCGGATTATATGGAACGCACTCAGGTACTTGCAATGCCCATTTGATCGGGTTAATCTTCCTCTTTATATAGCGATTATACCTTTCGATTAGCCCGTCCCCTCTAAAAGTTCTAGCCGCTGTCATTATGTGATGAATCTTTTTATCAATGCAGTATCGGTATCGCCTAAATTCTTTTAAAGAAAGATCAGTTCTTCTGTAAGTACCGAAACAAATAGCTAATTCATCCAAAGCTTTTATAACGGGACCAATTTATACTCCTTTAAAATGGGCTCGCCCCTTGCTTCACAGAGCTGTTTTTGGTAGATTTATTCGCCGTATTTTACGCATGCTTTGAAGTAATTTTTGACACTACTGCCTTCTTGAATAGGTAAACCAGCTGACCTTTCTGGCAACCAAAGATCTTCACGGAGTAACTCTAGCATTTTTCGAAATCGACTAGTGGCTCTCACAGCGAACTTCTGCCTCAAAGAATCAATTAATTTTTTGAATACCCCGTCCTGCGTCCTATTTTACGTGAATAGAACTATGAAATGGGTACAAATAAGTACTTTGTGGACCAGAGCAAAAATTTGCCTTTGGGAGACACCTTCTCAAGAAGAAGACTGTCGGAGATTTTTCAATCTAATTAATTTATCTATTTACTGTACCTACGCTTAGTGGTACTACCCATCGCGAATTTCAATGAAATATCTCCTAGCGGTTTGATGGCTTGCTCTGTTCTTATCTTCGTCTTTCTATCTAGACGATATATTTATACTGAATTGACATAGCGACTACGACAACACTATTCTGTATTCCATTATTGTGTTTCAGATCTCTACGGGAAAGCACAAAAGAAAATTTAACCGCACAGCAAAGAAATTTTGCTAATATAAATGAAGAAAGATATGAAGCAGGTAAAATGAATGCCAGCCCAAATATTGCGGATTATAGCGAAATAGATTCGTTCACAATTCTGATAGAAAAAGAAAATCAGGATGAATATATGAACGAAAATATCATGGAGGGATTTCGATTGGTTGATTTAAGGTACTTTTGGAATGAATTGAAAATCCTAAATGAACATTGCAATGCACAGGGTTGCACAATAAGCAATTTGGTACCAATAAAGGAAGACAAAAAGGGGTTTATTTCAAAAATTTACTTTAGATGCAATATGTGCAATGTTACGATTTCGATGAAAACATCTAAATCCGATGAAATAAATTCAATAAATTATGACGCAGTACTTGGTACTTTAAGTGGGGGATCTGGATATAGTCAACTTTAAGAATTCACATCAACATGCAACATTCCCTGTATTTCAAGCACATTTTATAATAATTATCAAAGAAAAGTTGGTGAAGCATGGATAGAAACTGCTAAAGAGTCAATGAAAGCGGCTGTTCAGGAAGAAATTGAGTTTGCAAAACAAGACGGCGATATGGACGAAGATGGAACTCCCTTACTTACAGTTGTTGTGGATGGATGTTGGGCGAAGCGATCATATAAGAGTAAATATTCATCTCTCTCGGGTTCTGCTTCTATCGTTGGCTTTCATTCAAAAAAGATTTTATGGATGAATGTCAAAAATAAATTTTGTTTTGTATGCGCTCGGGCATTTTCGAAATGTGTTGACCCTCGAGATCATGACTGTAACGCCAACTATTCTGGCTCATCCACAGGTATGGAAGCCAAGATAATTTTAGAGGGCTTCCAACAAAGTGAGGAGCTTTATGGGGTACGCTTCCATAAGTTTATCGCCGATGGAGACAGTAACGTATATAAGACTTTATTAGCAGCAAATCCTTATGGAAACCGCTTACAAATCCAAAAGGTGGAATGCAAAAATCATTTATATCGTAACCTCAGGAGTAAGCTCTTTGACTTAAGTAAAAACACAAAGTTCAGCTTAGCATCAAGAAAATTGCTTACTGCTGCTAAATCTCGATTGGAAATTGGAGTAAAAAAGGCAGTTCAGTATAGAATAGAGCAATCATCGTCATTTGAAACGAAGGTTTCAGAGTTGAGTGATGATATAAAAAACACTCCGATGCACGTTTTCGGTGAACATGCACATTGTGCTTCTTACTTTTGGAACGGTGGTGAAGAATCATCTATTTCGAAACTAGTTACATTGCAAAATGATACTCTTTTTGAAAGACTGGAAACAATTTTCTTGAATCTTTCTCGACATTCAAGAAGTTTAGTCCAAGACAAAAACTCAAATATTGTGGAACAGTATCACTCTATTGTTGCAAAATTTGTGGGTGGGAAACGAATTAACTATTCTCTTGGACAATCTTATACTTACAGATGTCACGCTGCCCTTGTGCAACATAATAGCAGTCATGCCGTTTCCGAACTTTATCATAAGCATTTAAATAAAAGTCCGAATAAGGCTGTAAAACGACTTGAAGATGAGAGGATCAAGCGTCAAAAGACCAAGAGGACTGCAATAAAACGCAAGTTCAATGGTATTGGGAATGACAATTACTATGGCGCCGATAGTTGTCAAAAGCCAGATATGACAGATACTGAATTACAAGGAGCAAAGACAAGGTTACTACTGAAATTGTCCGAAAATCAGAAAAACCGGCGAAGCATCGAGGAACAGACACGGGATCAAATTAATAGTAACAAGTGGTTACAAATAAGGAGAAATCTTCTTACGAGCTCGAATTTTGGCAAAATTTGCAGGCGACATACTGCAAAAGTTGGGAATTTAATCAAATCCATACTTTACACTGACATATCTTATATCCCGGCAATTATATATGGAAAAAAAAAAGAATCCAATGCCTTGCAGAAATTAGAGACTCAATGTGGTGTTAAAATTAAAGATTGCGGAATATTCATTGACGCAAATTACGAATATTTGGGAGCCACTCCAGACGGCCTGATTAACGACGATGGAATTGTTGAAATAAAGTGTCCTTATTCAGCAAGAGGAATGGAAGTTGATGATGCTATCCGTAAAAGAAAAATCACCTTCTGGAAGGTGGATAAAAATGCAAAGGATATCACTAAAATTAATAGAAACCATGCATACCTATTACTACCAAATACAAGGCCAACTACATATCACACAAAGAAAATATTGTATATTTGCTGTATGGACTGGCAATGACAAAGATATGAAAGTGGCAACCATACACAGAGATGACCAATTCTGGGATGATAATGTGGAAAAACTTATATCATTTTATACTAAACATCTTCTTGTAGAAATCGCTGATCCTAGATATCCACGGAATATGGAAATAAGAGAAAATCCCTGTTAAGTACTCATAAATATAACAGATTTTCATTATTTTCTGATTGGATGTACCGAAATGTATGTAAGTAAGTAAGTCATAGTAATTAGTATATAAGGGGATTAGGACTACAGGCGACACCCCTCTAAAAAAACGAGTGGTGGCAGTTACCTCTGCGGTCACTTGGAAATACTGCTTTACATTTATTTTTTAATTTTTTTTTTTAATTGGAATCGTTGCACACTCTTATCTTTTAGTGAATTCTTTTCTGCGACTCGATGTAACTACCGCCACCGAATCTGCTACCACCACCGAATCTGCTACCACCACACCAGTAGGGAAGAAAAGAGCACGAGAATGACAGATTTGATGGCAGTGTTAACTTCGAGTCGCAGAAAAGAATTCACTATTTGCTATATTGCTAATCTTTCCCAGTTATAGTAACTCTGACTAGGCTAATCTGGTTGAATTGCGTTTCTTGAAACATGAAAAATTTTATGCGAACAAAATTGAGGAATTAGATATAGATAAAATTGTTATATATATATATATACTAAAATTGGATTAGAAAATCTACCAGACATAGTTCAACCTGAAAATTGTGTTGTTGGTAAATTCAAATCTAATTCTCTAAAGGAATTCTTTGGATATCTGATGATATCTGATGATTATCTGACAACGTGTGAACATTGCAAAAATTATATGGTATAGGTATATTACAATTACAACTCAAAATTCTCGGAAGAGTTTTATTTGATGACCGGCTTCAGTAAAATAAAATTGCCCAAGCAATAAATAGTGCCAGACAAATTACTCGGAAAAGTGTCTGATCAACTGCACAGAGCGCATACATTTCGTTAGCTCCTTGCCTGCTCCTCAACAAAATTCTAAGAAAAATCCGACAGCCAAATTTAAAATCTCGCTATTCCTATGCAATTCTACTCACTGACTTACAAGTCAGAGATTCTACCCTACTGCTGTGCAGATGCCCGACATGCTTTGGAGTATAATACAGACGAATATCACAGCATCATATAGCTTTTGCATGTACATATAGTGATTTGTTTCAATTTTCAAATTGCATACTTTTATGCGTTTATGTTCACTAAGCTTTTGGGAACAGAAATCGTGAGCTTTTTTTTGGTGGTAACCCCCCTTAAGAACTGATTATGCACAAATTGCTACTGTTTTAGATCCTCGCCTAAACAATAATTACTTTTTAGCACGCAATAACCCCGTACCACTACACAAATTAAAGGAACTGTATAAGGAAAAATATTCCAATTTGCAGACGACATCAGTCGAAAATAATACCGGTGATAACGACGAAGTCATGGAATCTATTCCCAAAAAAGAAAAGGAAAGTGTATTTTCTTCTATATATAAAAAACAATGTAACACGAAAGCAGATGAAATCGAAACGTATTTGAACACCCCGATCGAGTCCGAAAGTACTGATGTTATGACGTGGTGGAAGGACAAAAGCTCAATATTACCAAATTTAACAAAACTGGAAACTGATATCCTCAGTATTCCAGCTACAAGTATACCTAGTGAGGACGCATTTTCCAGGTCGGGAAGCATCATTACAAAAAAAAAAAAAAAAAAAAAAAAAACAGATTGAGCAACAAAACAATACAAGCTTCCATGTGTTTATCCTCTTGATTGAACAAATTTAGTATTAAATCTTGCTTTCTAAATGAATAACTTAAAACCTAATAAATGTTTAAAAATATAGAATATATTTCAGTTTATACCTTTTTTTAATAGCTTAGGCTCGAGCGCCCTATAGCGAGCATTTAACGCTTGTGAGCCTTAAGCTCGCGTGAGTTAATGGTTCGTAAGCACCGAGTCGGCGCTCAAAACTCAGCGCTCAGCGCTAATTTTTGCATCACTACCAAGAAGACACCAGGTCGCCGGCAGAAGCTAAAACTTTGATCCGTTTGGGAAACATGGAGCTGGAAAGACTAAAGCAAGCCTCGCGGGACGAAACAAATACCTTCCAACACTGGCCAACAGTCACTCAACCAAAATACAACAGTTCGCTTAGTAGAAGACAAAATGTAACGTTGAGTAGACTAAGACTATGACTTACGAAACTTACGCATGGACACATCGTTAACAGAGCCCCGAGATCTTCCTGCCCGCTTTGCAGAATGCCAATAACAGTCCCTCACCTTTTAACTAACTACCCCAGATCACAAAGCATCCTACCCTCCTCAGAATTAGTTACCATCCTTAGCCCTAGCCAGTCCGGGGATTCCCCCCTTTTTCAACTGCTAAGCCATCTTAACATTTCACTGCCCATTTGGTAAAGCCCTCAATAAAAAAAAAAAAATAATAAATAAACTGTACATATTTATATTTTCAATTCATTTATATATAGCCAGTTTAGTTATGCAGAGATAGGGCGCCTTATGGTCTAAGTCACCGACTGCGTGGAGGTAGGCTTATTTAAGCATTTATGTTACATTTAGCAGATAAAATAAATAGATAAATAAATAAATTTTTTGTAAAAACAAACGGTATGTGAAGAAAATTGCTGATGCAATTTTCTTCACTGATTGAATAGATAATCTAATTAGCTTATATGAAAATTTTATAAAATATTTTAATATTTAAAATTTTTAGTGCTTTACCCTTTAAATACCCATTTCTAGATATATAACATTCCTACCCCATTGAGACAACAGAATTATTCTTTGAAGAGGAACAATTCTCAGGGGAAGTTGTTATTATTTCTATTTGCGCACTCTTATCTGAGGCATCCGATTACCTCTGTTTTTTTTTGCATGTGTTGATTCTGCATTGAAGACGTGATAAACGGATACTCTGTTGCAGTTGGATGCTTTAGAGATTGGCGTGGTTTTTCTCAAATGGATCATTCGCGTCTGAAGTATTGGCATCTAATCATTTTTACCAGTGACCAGAATGCTGCTCTCCGCGACGGTTAATAACACACCATATAAGTGTCCCGCGGGTCTAACTAGCGTTGCCAATGTCATCTACGTGGTCCACGTAATGCCCAACTGGCATGGACCCGTTCGGCTAGTGCTTCATAGAACCGGTCGGCGGCCATTTACCATCTTGGGGATGGAGGCCGTTGTTGGAAAAATGTACTGGGTGGACCTGCCGTTGTACCCCCACCAAGGCCAATCATGGGTTGGCGGTGGTAAGTTTTGCGTACGCCTTTGCACTGGCCTATTTATTTTAACCTTCTGTTTTGTTCTTAGATGCTACATTTCACATTACTGGGCGGCACGGACTGTGCGCATGTTGCCATCCGGTCTTCAACGACTCGCTAACTGCAATTTAACGCCGGGTAATGGCCACCCCCGCCCCCTCTTTCATGGACCAGCCGGACCCGTCGAAGGCAGAGATGATGGCTAGGCCTGTCACCCCTTGTTGTGACTCAGGTACTTATTGCCCCGAATCACAACCATATAGTCAATACATCAATATATTATCCTATATGTACAATATATTGATGTATTGCACGTTCGACAGTGTCTTCTTACTTTTTTTTCCGTATGTACATTGTACATACATACATTAGTTACTTCCTCCAATCTAATTGTACGTACATACATACATACAATTATCAGAATTATTCGCGCCCTCTTAAAATTAATATTTCAAGACGGGCGCAGAGGTGCATATCGGATTACAGTTTTCATTGCTGCATATAGCTTGCATCAAAACTTTTCTACATTTTCTCACGTACGATTTTTAACGTCGTGAGAAAAAAATAAAAATATAAAAAAGCGTTTGCAAGATATCGTGCCCAAACCTCGGAGAGTCGTTTTCTGAAATCCGCCGAGTGATATACGGGAATTGAAACAGCAAATCAAAAAAATTCTAAAAGGTAAAGATTGTGTTAGAAATAAAGATAAAGATTTTTAGTGTTAGAAAACAACTTCTAACAGATAGAAATTTTCGTGTTAGAAATAAATTCTAAAAGATAAAGATTTTTTGTATTAGAAATAAATTCTAAGAGTGAAATTGCTTTAAATAAAGAAAAAAAAACACAAATTAAAAGTTTTAAAATAAACCAGTAGATTCGAAAACGGAGTTTCCTCTTCTGTTTTTTTGTTTTTTTTTTTTTTTGTTCTACAAGAGCTGCGTGCTCTCCGTCAGGAGCACGGCACACTTAGCACACAACATTTTGGTGGCAGCGGTGCCTATCCAAATCAGTGCCTAACAAATTATTTTTAAATAAATTGATTAAAATAACAAAAATCTGACACAAATAATATTTTGGTGGTTAACTCAAAAACCAGTGCACAGTGCGAAAAACAAGGGATTATCAGTGAAAAATAATAAATAAATATATAAAAAATAATAATAAGCCCGGGTACCCAAAAGGCTACTTAGAGGAAATTTTGAGAATCGTTTAGAGTACCATAGTGCTCCACCGGTGGACCCTTGCGAGGCTTCATCCCTGTCTCAAAAAGACGATTCCCAGAAGGAAGACGTAATCATCTTCATCCTTCTTCAACATCTTTTAGAAACAATAACACTCCCGCAACTAATGTCCATCCTCATCACCAATACCTTCAATCGGATAATCAGGAGAAAGAAAAATTACAGGCTATTGTAGCAGTACCTACTTATCGGAATAAAGCAAGAAAAATATCAACTGGAAGAGCAGACAATTAATAAGGTAGAAGCAATTTATTTTCATCCACTTTTTTTTTTTGTTATTTTGTTCATATTCAATTTTAGCGTATTCCGCGTAGTTGGTGCTATACAGTTTTTGGAGTATTAAAAGGAAAAAGAATCGGTTTCGTGATTTACCCGTAAAGAAAAATCACGTGGCGCTCAACACTGTTCATTTTAGGACCAGCTCAACTCTACGTCATGTAGCGGAAGCCGAAGATAGTAGCGCATAAGATCGGTCTCTGTTCATATATGTATGAGATGTAGTTCGATCTCCTGTACCCTGATTGGTACTGAGTTTGAGTTGCTCAAGACTGCTACTATCTTTGCGATGTTGTTAGAGTTGCCTTGGGTTTGAATTGAAATCAACTTCAACAGATTTGGATTACCGATTGATAGCGTCTATATTCCTAGGCTGTAAATTGTTTGCATTAACATCCTCATGTACCGATGTATGATACATCTGTTTGCATTTAAAGCATCGATACCTACTGGAACAATTCCTATGTGATTGTTTCCTTGATAAGCAGTTGTATCAAAGTCCATTTGCCCTGATAACTTCTTTCTGTCTTGTATATCCATCTTCTGGAATCTTGTGCAATTCATACGGAGCATTTCACTGACTTGATTGCGTGTGTAATGCTTTCGTTGTAGTCGGTTTTTTTTTTGGCTTGACTTGACTTGGGTGCCAACGTGTATGAAATTGCTTCTAATATTTTCAACCTTGTATCCAAAAATATGAATAATTGCTCATATGTTGGCAGCTCTTGCGACGCTCCTTGGTTTTCTTCCTAAAATTTTAATGTTGCAAAAGACAACTTCTGTACTATTAAATACACAATTAGTTCATCCCATGTAGAAGTGTCAACTTACAAACCTTTCAATTGCTGTCGACACTCTTGTGTAGTGTCAACTAGTGATTTTAATTCCACAGCTGTTTCTGACGTGATTTCAATCTAAATCAAAATCAAAATTTTAAGTTGATGATTTACTAGAATTTTTTTTCTCATACCTCGCCTTTAATTTGTTCCAAGCGGGTAGATAATCTTCATTTATGATGGGAGTGCGGAGTAGAAATTTTTCCGCATCACCTAGTAAAGAGCCTTCCAAATAGTACAATTTTTGAACGCCCTTCAAGTTTGTATTTTTATGTACATACTACAGCTGTGAATAAATCATGGAACGAGCGCCAGCCATCATAGTTGCCATTATACTTTGGCAACATAATTTTTGGTAAAATGTTTTGTTGTTGTTGCCTCCACACGAGTTTGCTGTATCAACAATAGTGTGGAATCTACAAACTCCGATGTCGGATGAATTAAATCGTATAATTCTCCTATATATATGCAATATATATTCTGTATATTACTATATGTGTCATCAGTAATGTATTTTGGTTTATTTTCGGGTGGTGTCTCAATGATCAGCTCATTGATTAGCTGATTAATCTGCTCATATTCAGCTTATGTTCGCCTGACCTCAGGGAGTTTGGCTTCGTACAAGCCCTTTTAATGTTTTTCTGTTAATGTCTTCTGTCCATTAGCAATTGTTTTTTTCAGGCGATTCCGTAAAGCTGGTTACTTGATTAACAAACTTTTGAGTTCTGTCATCTTAAATTAATTAAGAAACCTGAGCAGTAAAGAATTATAGATTGAATTAAAAGTTTTAAAATAAACCAGTAGATTCGAAAACGGAGTTTCCTCTTCTGTTTTTTTTTTTTTTTTTGTTCTACAAGAGCTGCGTGCTCTCCGTCAGGAGCACGGCACACTTAGCACACAACATTTTGGTGGCAGCGGTGCCTATCCAAATCAGTGCCTAACAAATTATTTTTAAATAAATTGATTAAAATAACAAAAATCTAACACAAATAATATTTTGGTGGTTAACTCAAAAACCAGTGCACAGTGCGAAAAACAAGGGATTATCAGTGAAAAATAATAAATAAATATATAAAAAATAATAATAAGCCCGGGTACCCAAAAGGCTACTTAGAGGAAATTTTGAGAATCGTTTAGAGTACCATAGTGCTCCACCGGTGGACCCTTGCGAGGCTTCATCCCTGTCTCAAAAAGACGATTCCCAGAAGGAAGACGTAATCATCTTCATCCTTCTTCAACATCTTTTAGAAACAATAACACTCCTGCAACTAATGTCCATCCTCATCACCAATACCTTCAATCGGATAATCAGGAGAAAGAAAAATTACAGGCTATTGTAGCAGTACCTACTTATCGGAATAAAGCAAGAAAAATATCAACTGGAAGAGCAGACAATTAATAAGGTAGAAGCAATTTATTTTCATCCACTTTTTGTTTTTGTTATTTTGTTCATATTCAATTTTAGCGTATTCCGCGTAGTTGGTGCTATACAGTTTTTGGAGTATTAAAAGGAAAAAGAATCGGTTTCGTGATTTACCCGTAAAGAAAAATCACGTGGCGCTCAACACTGTTCATTTTAGGACCAGCTCAACTCTACGTCATGTAGCGGAAGCCGAAGATAGTAGCGCATAAGATCGGTCTCTGTTCATATATGTATGAGATGTAGTTCGATCTCCTGTACCCTGATTGTTACTGAGTTTGAGTTGCTCAAGACTGCTACTATCTTTGCGATGTTGTTAGAGTTGCCTTGGGTTTGAATTGAAATCAACTTCAACAGATTTGGATTACCGATTGATAGCGTCTATATTCCTAGGCTCTAAATTGTTTGCATTAACATCCTCATGTACCGATGTATGATGCATCTGTTTGCATTTAAAGCATCGATACCTACTGGAACAATTCCTATGTGATTGTTTCCTTGATAAGCAGTTGTATCAAAGTCCATTTGCCCTGATAACTTCTTTCTGTCTTGTATATCCATCTTCTGGAATCTTGTGCAATTCATACGGAGCATTTCACTGACTTGATTGCGTGTGTAATGCTTTCGTTGTAGTCGGTTTTTTTTTTTGGCTTGACTTGACTTGGGTGCCAACGTGTATGAAATTGCTTCTAATATTTTCAACCTTGTATCCAAAAATATGAATAATTGCTCATATGTTGGCAGCTCTTGCGACGCTCCTTGGTTTTCTTCCTAAAATTTTAATGTTGCAAAAGACAACTTCTGTACTATTAAATACACAATTAGTTCATCCCATGTAGAAGTGTCAACTTACAAACCTTTCAATTGCTGTCGACACTCTTGTGTAGTGTCAACTAGTGATTTTAATTCCACAGCTGTTTCTGACGTGATTTCAATCTAAATCAAAATCAAAATTTTAAGTTGATGATTTACTAGAATTTTTTTTCTCATACCTCGCCTTTAATTTGTTCCAAGCGGGTAGATAATCTTCATTTATGATGGGAGTGCGGAGTAGAAATTTTTCCGCATCACCTAGTAAAGAGCCTTCCAAATAGTACAATTTTTGAACGCCCTTCAAGTTTGTATTTTTATGTACATACTACAGCTGTGAATAAATCATGGAACGAGCGCCAGCCATCATAGTTGCCATTATACTTTGGCAACATAATTTTTGGTAAAATGTTTTGTTGTTGTTGCCTCCACACGAGTTTGCTGTATCAACAATAGTGTGGAATCTACAAACTCCGATGTCGGATGAATTAAATCGTATAATTCTCCTATATATATGCAATATATATTCTGTATATTACTATATGTGTCATCAGTAATGTATTTTGGTTCATTTTCGGGTGGTGTCTCAATGATCAGCTCATTGATTAGCTGATTAATCTGCTCATATTCAGCTTATGTTCGCCTGACCTCAGGGAGTTTGGCTTCGTACAAGCCCTTTTAATGTTTTTCTGTTAATGTCTTCTGTCCATTAGCAATTGTTTTTTTCAGGCGATTCCGTAAAGCTGGTTACTTGATTAACAAACTTTTGAGTTCTGTCATCTTAAATTAATTAAGAAACCTGAGCAGTAAAGAATTATAGATTGAATTAAAAGTTTTAAAATAAACCAGTAGATTCGAAAACGGAGTTTCCTCTTCTGTTTTTTTTTTTGTTCTACAAGAGCTGCGTGCTCTCCGTCAGGAGCACGGCACACTTAGCACACAACATTTTGGTGGCAGCGGTGCCTATCCAAATCAGTGCCTAACAAATTATTTTTAATTAAATTGATTAAAATAACAAAAATCTGACACAAATAATATTTTGGTGGTTAACTCAAAAACCAGTGCACAGTGCGAAAAACAAGGGATTATCAGTGAAAAATAATAAATAAATATATAAAAAATAATAATAAGCCCGGGTACCCAAAAGGCTACTTAGAGGAAATTTTGAGAATCGTTTAGAGTACCATAGTGCTCCACCGGTGGACCCTTGCGAGGCTTCATCCCTGTCTCAAAAAGACGATTCCCAGAAGGAAGACGTAATCATCTTCATCCTTCTTCAACATCTTTTAGAAACAATAACACTCCCGCAACTAATGTCCATCCTCATCACCAATACCTTCAATCGGATAATCAGGAGAAAGAAAAATTACAGGCTATTGTAGCAGTACCTACTTATCGGAATAAAGCAAGAAAAATATCAACTGGAAGAGCAGACAATTAATAAGGTAGAAGCAATTTATTTTCATCCACTTTTTTTTTTTGTTATTTTGTTCATATTCAATTTTAGCGTATTCCGCGTAGTTGGTGCTATACAGTTTTTGGAGTATTAAAAGGAAAAAGAATCGGTTTCGTGATTTACCCGTAAAGAAAAATCACGTGGCGCTCAACACTGTTCATTTTAGGACCAGCTCAACTCTACGTCATGTAGCGGAAGCCGAAGATAGTAGCGCATAAGATCGGTCTCTGTTCATATATGTATGAGATGTAGTTCGATCTCCTGTACCCTGATTGGTACTGAGTTTGAGTTGCTCAAGACTGCTACTATCTTTGCGATGTTGTTAGAGTTGCCTTGGGTTTGAATTGAAATCAACTTCAACAGATTTGGATTACCGATTGATAGCGTCTATATTCCTAGGCTGTAAATTGTTTGCATTAACATCCTCATGTACCGATGTATGATACATCTGTTTGCATTTAAAGCATCGATACCTACTGGAACAATTCCTATGTGATTGTTTCCTTGATAAGCAGTTGTATCAAAGTCCATTTGCCCTGATAACTTCTTTCTGTCTTGTATATCCATCTTCTGGAATCTTGTGCAATTCATACGGAGCATTTCACTGACTTGATTGCGTGTGTAATGCTTTCGTTGTAGTCGGTTTTTTTTTTTGGCTTGACTTGACTTGGGTGCCAACGTGTATGAAATTGCTTCTAATATTTTCAACCTTGTATCCAAAAATATGAATAATTGCTCATATGTTGGCAGCTCTTGCGACGCTCCTTGGTTTTCTTCCTAAAATTTTAATGTTGCAAAAGACAACTTCTGTACTATTAAATACACAATTAGTTCATCCCATGTAGAAGTGTCAACTTACAAACCTTTCAATTGCTGTCGACACTCTTGTGTAGTGTCAACTAGTGATTTTAATTCCACAGCTGTTTCTGACGTGATTTCAATCTAAATCAAAATCAAAATTTTAAGTTGATGATTTACTAGAATTTTTTTTCTCATACCTCGCCTTTAATTTGTTCCAAGCGGGTAGATAATCTTCATTTATGATGGGAGTGCGGAGTAGAAATTTTTCCGCATCACCTAGTAAAGAGCCTTCCAAATAGTACAATTTTTGAACGCCCTTCAAGTTTGTATTTTTATGTACATACTACAGCTGTGAATAAATCATGGAACGAGCGCCAGCCATCATAGTTGCCATTATACTTTGGCAACATAATTTTTGGTAAAATGTTTTGTTGTTGTTGCCTCCACACGAGTTTGCTGTATCAACAATAGTGTGGAATCTACAAACTCCGATGTCGGATGAATTAAATCGTATAATTCTCCTATATATATGCAATATATATTCTGTATATTACTATATGTGTCATCAGTAATGTATTTTGGTTTATTTTCGGGTGGTGTCTCAATGATCAGCTCATTGATTAGCTGATTAATCTGCTCATATTCAGCTTATGTTCGCCTGACCTCAGGGAGTTTGGCTTCGTACAAGCCCTTTTAATGTTTTTCTGTTAATGTCTTCTGTCCATTAGCAATTGTTTTTTTCAGGCGATTCCGTAAAGCTGGTTACTTGATTAACAAACTTTTGAGTTCTGTCATCTTAAATTAATTAAGAAACCTGAGCAGTAAAGAATTATAGATTGAATTAAAAGTTTTAAAATAAACCAGTAGATTCGAAAACGGAGTTTCCTCTTCTGTTTTTTTTTTTTTTTTTTGTTCTACAAGAGCTGCGTGCTCTCCGTCAGGAGCACGGCACACTTAGCACACAACATTTTGGTGGCAGCGGTGCCTATCCAAATCAGTGCCTAACAAATTATTTTTAAATAAATTGATTAAAATAACAAAAATCTAACACAAATAATATTTTGGTGGTTAACTCAAAAACCAGTGCACAGTGCGAAAAACAAGGGATTATCAGTGAAAAATAATAAATAAATATATAAAAAATAATAATAAGCCCGGGTACCCAAAAGGCTACTTAGAGGAAATTTTGAGAATCGTTTAGAGTACCATAGTGCTCCACCGGTGGACCCTTGCGAGGCTTCATCCCTGTCTCAAAAAGACGATTCCCAGAAGGAAGACGTAATCATCTTCATCCTTCTTCAACATCTTTTAGAAACAATAACACTCCTGCAACTAATGTCCATCCTCATCACCAATACCTTCAATCGGATAATCAGGAGAAAGAAAAATTACAGGCTATTGTAGCAGTACCTACTTATCGGAATAAAGCAAGAAAAATATCAACTGGAAGAGCAGACAATTAATAAGGTAGAAGCAATTTATTTTCATCCACTTTTTGTTTTTGTTATTTTGTTCATATTCAATTTTAGCGTATTCCGCGTAGTTGGTGCTATACAGTTTTTGGAGTATTAAAAGGAAAAAGAATCGGTTTCGTGATTTACCCGTAAAGAAAAATCACGTGGCGCTCAACACTGTTCATTTTAGGACCAGCTCAACTCTACGTCATGTAGCGGAAGCCGAAGATAGTAGCGCATAAGATCGGTCTCTGTTCATATATGTATGAGATGTAGTTCGATCTCCTGTACCCTGATTGTTACTGAGTTTGAGTTGCTCAAGACTGCTACTATCTTTGCGATGTTGTTAGAGTTGCCTTGGGTTTGAATTGAAATCAACTTCAACAGATTTGGATTACCGATTGATAGCGTCTATATTCCTAGGCTCTAAATTGTTTGCATTAACATCCTCATGTACCGATGTATGATGCATCTGTTTGCATTTAAAGCATCGATACCTACTGGAACAATTCCTATGTGATTGTTTCCTTGATAAGCAGTTGTATCAAAGTCCATTTGCCCTGATAACTTCTTTCTGTCTTGTATATCCATCTTCTGGAATCTTGTGCAATTCATACGGAGCATTTCACTGACTTGATTGCGTGTGTAATGCTTTCGTTGTAGTCGGTTTTTTTTTTTGGCTTGACTTGACTTGGGTGCCAACGTGTATGAAATTGCTTCTAATATTTTCAACCTTGTATCCAAAAATATGAATAATTGCTCATATGTTGGCAGCTCTTGCGACGCTCCTTGGTTTTCTTCCTAAAATTTTAATGTTGCAAAAGACAACTTCTGTACTATTAAATACACAATTAGTTCATCCCATGTAGAAGTGTCAACTTACAAACCTTTCAATTGCTGTCGACACTCTTGTGTAGTGTCAACTAGTGATTTTAATTCCACAGCTGTTTCTGACGTGATTTCAATCTAAATCAAAATCAAAATTTTAAGTTGATGATTTACTAGAATTTTTTTTCTCATACCTCGCCTTTAATTTGTTCCAAGCGGGTAGATAATCTTCATTTATGATGGGAGTGCGGAGTAGAAATTTTTCCGCATCACCTAGTAAAGAGCCTTCCAAATAGTACAATTTTTGAACGCCCTTCAAGTTTGTATTTTTATGTACATACTACAGCTGTGAATAAATCATGGAACGAGCGCCAGCCATCATAGTTGCCATTATACTTTGGCAACATAATTTTTGGTAAAATGTTTTGTTGTTGTTGCCTCCACACGAGTTTGCTGTATCAACAATAGTGTGGAATCTACAAACTCCGATGTCGGATGAATTAAATCGTATAATTCTCCTATATATATGCAATATATATTCTGTATATTACTATATGTGTCATCAGTAATGTATTTTGGTTCATTTTCGGGTGGTGTCTCAATGATCAGCTCATTGATTAGCTGATTAATCTGCTCATATTCAGCTTATGTTCGCCTGACCTCAGGGAGTTTGGCTTCGTACAAGCCCTTTTAATGTTTTTCTGTTAATGTCTTCTGTCCATTAGCAATTGTTTTTTTCAGGCGATTCCGTAAAGCTGGTTACTTGATTAACAAACTTTTGAGTTCTGTCATCTTAAATTAATTAAGAAACCTGAGCAGTAAAGAATTATAGATTGAATTAAAAGTTTTAAAATAAACCAGTAGATTCGAAAACGGAGTTTCCTCTTCTGTTTTTTTTTTGTTCTACAAGAGCTGCGTGCTCTCCGTCAGGAGCACGGCACACTTAGCACACAACATTTTGGTGGCAGCGGTGCCTATCCAAATCAGTGCCTAACAAATTATTTTTAATTAAATTGATTAAAATAACAAAAATCTGACACAAATAATATTTTGGTGGTTAACTCAAAAACCAGTGCACAGTGCGAAAAACAAGGGATTATCAGTGAAAAATAATAAATAAATATATAAAAAATAATAATAAGCCCGGGTACCCAAAAGGCTACTTAGAGGAAATTTTGAGAATCGTTTAGAGTACCATAGTGCTCCACCGGTGGACCCTTGCGAGGCTTCATCCCTGTCTCAAAAAGACGATTCCCAGAAGGAAGACGTAATCATCTTCATCCTTCTTCAACATCTTTTAGAAACAATAACACTCCTGCAACTAATGTCCATCCTCATCACCAATACCTTCAATCGGATAATCAGGAGAAAGAAAAATTACAGGCTATTGTAGCAGTACCTACTTATCGGAATAAAGCAAGAAAAATATCAACTGGAAGAGCAGACAATTAATAAGGTAGAAGCAATTTATTTTCATCCACTTTTTTTTTTTGTTATTTTGTTCATATTCAATTTTAGCGTATTCCGCGTAGTTGGTGCTATACAGTTTTTGGAGTATTAAAAGGAAAAAGAATCGGTTTCGTGATTTACCCGTAAAGAAAAATCACGTGGCGCTCAACACTGTTCATTTTAGGACCAGCTCAACTCTACGTCATGTAGCGGAAGCCGAAGATAGTAGCGCATAAGATCGGTCTCTGTTCATATATGTATGAGATGTAGTTCGATCTCCTGTACCCTGATTGGTACTGAGTTTGAGTTGCTCAAGACTGCTACTATCTTTGCGATGTTGTTAGAGTTGCCTTGGGTTTGAATTGAAATCAACTTCAACAGATTTGGATTACCGATTGATAGCGTCTATATTCCTAGGCTGTAAATTGTTTGCATTAACATCCTCATGTACCGATGTATGATACATCTGTTTGCATTTAAAGCATCGATACCTACTGGAACAATTCCTATGTGATTGTTTCCTTGATAAGCAGTTGTATCAAAGTCCATTTGCCCTGATAACTTCTTTCTGTCTTGTATATCCATCTTCTGGAATCTTGTGCAATTCATACGGAGCATTTCACTGACTTGATTGCGTGTGTAATGCTTTCGTTGTAGTCGGTTTTTTTTTTTGGCTTGACTTGACTTGGGTGCCAACGTGTATGAAATTGCTTCTAATATTTTCAACCTTGTATCCAAAAATATGAATAATTGCTCATATGTTGGCAGCTCTTGCGACGCTCCTTGGTTTTCTTCCTAAAATTTTAATGTTGCAAAAGACAACTTCTGTACTATTAAATACACAATTAGTTCATCCCATGTAGAAGTGTCAACTTACAAACCTTTCAATTGCTGTCGACACTCTTGTGTAGTGTCAACTAGTGATTTTAATTCCACAGCTGTTTCTGACGTGATTTCAATCTAAATCAAAATCAAAATTTTAAGTTGATGATTTACTAGAATTTTTTTTCTCATACCTCGCCTTTAATTTGTTCCAAGCGGGTAGATAATCTTCATTTATGATGGGAGTGCGGAGTAGAAATTTTTCCGCATCACCTAGTAAAGAGCCTTCCAAATAGTACAATTTTTGAACGCCCTTCAAGTTTGTATTTTTATGTACATACTACAGCTGTGAATAAATCATGGAACGAGCGCCAGCCATCATAGTTGCCATTATACTTTGGCAACATAATTTTTGGTAAAATGTTTTGTTGTTGTTGCCTCCACACGAGTTTGCTGTATCAACAATAGTGTGGAATCTACAAACTCCGATGTCGGATGAATTAAATCGTATAATTCTCCTATATATATGCAATATATATTCTGTATATTACTATATGTGTCATCAGTAATGTATTTTGGTTCATTTTCGGGTGGTGTCTCAATGATCAGCTCATTGATTAGCTGATTAATCTGCTCATATTCAGCTTATGTTCGCCTGACCTCAGGGAGTTTGGCTTCGTACAAGCCCTTTTAATGTTTTTCTGTTAATGTCTTCTGTCCATTAGCAATTGTTTTTTTCAGGCGATTCCGTAAAGCTGGTTACTTGATTAACAAACTTTTGAGTTCTGTCATCTTAAATTAATTAAGAAACCTGAGCAGTAAAGAATTATAGATTGAATTAAAAGTTTTAAAATAAACCAGTAGATTCGAAAACGGAGTTTCCTCTTCTGTTTTTTTTTTTGTTCTACAAGAGCTGCGTGCTCTCCGTCAGGAGCACGGCACACTTAGCACACAACATTTTGGTGGCAGCGGTGCCTATCCAAATCAGTGCCTAACAAATTATTTTTAATTAAATTGATTAAAATAACAAAAATCTGACACAAATAATATTTTGGTGGTTAACTCAAAAACCAGTGCACAGTGCGAAAAACAAGGGATTATCAGTGAAAAATAATAAATAAATATATAAAAAATAATAATAAGCCCGGGTACCCAAAAGGCTACTTAGAGGAAATTTTGAGAATCGTTTAGAGTACCATAGTGCTCCACCGGTGGACCCTTGCGAGGCTTCATCCCTGTCTCAAAAAGACGATTCCCAGAAGGAAGACGTAATCATCTTCATCCTTCTTCAACATCTTTTAGAAACAATAACACTCCCGCAACTAATGTCCATCCTCATCACCAATACCTTCAATCGGATAATCAGGAGAAAGAAAAATTACAGGCTATTGTAGCAGTACCTACTTATCGGAATAAAGCAAGAAAAATATCAACTGGAAGAGCAGACAATTAATAAGGTAGAAGCAATTTATTTTCATCCACTTTTTTTTTTTGTTATTTTGTTCATATTCAATTTTAGCGTATTCCGCGTAGTTGGTGCTATACAGTTTTTGGAGTATTAAAAGGAAAAAGAATCGGTTTCGTGATTTACCCGTAAAGAAAAATCACGTGGCGCTCAACACTGTTCATTTTAGGACCAGCTCAACTCTACGTCATGTAGCGGAAGCCGAAGATAGTAGCGCATAAGATCGGTCTCTGTTCATATATGTATGAGATGTAGTTCGATCTCCTGTACCCTGATTGGTACTGAGTTTGAGTTGCTCAAGACTGCTACTATCTTTGCGATGTTGTTAGAGTTGCCTTGGGTTTGAATTGAAATCAACTTCAACAGATTTGGATTACCGATTGATAGCGTCTATATTCCTAGGCTGTAAATTGTTTGCATTAACATCCTCATGTACCGATGTATGATACATCTGTTTGCATTTAAAGCATCGATACCTACTGGAACAATTCCTATGTGATTGTTTCCTTGATAAGCAGTTGTATCAAAGTCCATTTGCCCTGATAACTTCTTTCTGTCTTGTATATCCATCTTCTGGAATCTTGTGCAATTCATACGGAGCATTTCACTGACTTGATTGCGTGTGTAATGCTTTCGTTGTAGTCGGTTTTTTTTTTTGGCTTGACTTGACTTGGGTGCCAACGTGTATGAAATTGCTTCTAATATTTTCAACCTTGTATCCAAAAATATGAATAATTGCTCATATGTTGGCAGCTCTTGCGACGCTCCTTGGTTTTCTTCCTAAAATTTTAATGTTGCAAAAGACAACTTCTGTACTATTAAATACACAATTAGTTCATCCCATGTAGAAGTGTCAACTTACAAACCTTTCAATTGCTGTCGACACTCTTGTGTAGTGTCAACTAGTGATTTTAATTCCACAGCTGTTTCTGACGTGATTTCAATCTAAATCAAAATCAAAATTTTAAGTTGATGATTTACTAGAATTTTTTTTCTCATACCTCGCCTTTAATTTGTTCCAAGCGGGTAGATAATCTTCATTTATGATGGGAGTGCGGAGTAGAAATTTTTCCGCATCACCTAGTAAAGAGCCTTCCAAATAGTACAATTTTTGAACGCCCTTCAAGTTTGTATTTTTATGTACATACTACAGCTGTGAATAAATCATGGAACGAGCGCCAGCCATCATAGTTGCCATTATACTTTGGCAACATAATTTTTGGTAAAATGTTTTGTTGTTGTTGCCTCCACACGAGTTTGCTGTATCAACAATAGTGTGGAATCTACAAACTCCGATGTCGGATGAATTAAATCGTATAATTCTCCTATATATATGCAATATATATTCTGTATATTACTATATGTGTCATCAGTAATGTATTTTGGTTCATTTTCGGGTGGTGTCTCAATGATCAGCTCATTGATTAGCTGATTAATCTGCTCATATTCAGCTTATGTTCGCCTGACCTCAGGGAGTTTGGCTTCGTACAAGCCCTTTTAATGTTTTTCTGTTAATGTCTTCTGTCCATTAGCAATTGTTTTTTTCAGGCGATTCCGTAAAGCTGGTTACTTGATTAACAAACTTTTGAGTTCTGTCATCTTAAATTAATTAAGAAACCTGAGCAGTAAAGAATTATAGATTGAAAAGTAAAAAAAACTAAATTTAAATTGACTACAATAATCAAATGAATTGTAATGTCTAACTTTAATTCCTACAAAATTCTAACCTAAATGAATAAGTCGAATTTTGAAATAGAAAAAAAACTCTGTAGTGCCCAGTTTCCTGAGCTTTACCCAATTTCGTTGTTCCTCTTATAGAACCAAAATTATGTGCATTCATAAATTAGAACTTTGTTGCCGATTTCTTAGATCTGTCACCTGTAATGAAAAAAAAATCGACCAACCTGCGTTTATGCATTAATGCAACTTCCTGTACGTTAACATTAGTATAAACGTCTTCTGCTAAACATAAAATCAACAACGGAAACTAAAGCTGTACCATGTGGGCCCTAGCAAAGTGTAGCTTCCAATAAGCTGTCACTATGCTGCTACCTACTGTCTTCTGCCAATCAACGTGAAGAACAAGAATATTTAAGTAGCAGTAGTGTAGCGGTGAATGAAAAATCGAAAAAATCATTCAGTTGTTCATTCATTTAAATTTATTCAGCAAAAATTCCTCCTACTACTAAAATTAGACTTATAAAAATGACTTCAAAGAAAAAAACTAACCTAATTGCAATTCAATTTAATTATTATTTACTTCTACTAATTATGCTCAAATCTCTTAATGATACTTATCTTATGAACTACTTTTAAATTCTGTTCTGTTTCTTATAATTTATTTAATGCTGAAATTAAAAATATTATTAGTAGATATATCAATTATGGATTAATTTTCATGTGATGTATATGTGACCCATATGGGCACAATTTTATACCTTGATTAATAGACTTATTGACTGAAATTCGTGTAAAAAGGCTGAAATCAAAAACTATGTTCAATAGATTTTTAGTATTTGGTGATGTTATCTTGTGTAATATGTCCAATAAAAATTGGCAGCCATCCTTACACCTTAATACCCGTCACCTAACGAATAATTTATATAAAATAAATACCTCAAATTGGTTACGCGAAATATGACCGTCAAACCAAGTCGAAAAATTCAATAAATTTTGAAACAATTTCAGAAAGAGACAAAAATAACAAAACTTTAATGAAAATTTATGAACCAAACCGAAAAAAAAAACTATAAAAAAATTGAACAAAATAAGAAACTGATGGAACCAAAATACAAAAAAATACTTTAAGGGAAATTACTAATGAAAAAACGAAGAAAAACTATAAGTCCAAAATATTTCTGAGCTCTGATTAGAATTGCAAATTTGTGGATACTATGTCTGTTGTTAGCATATGTATACTCCTTGAGAATTGTTGAAAAATAGAAGAACGATTGACGAAATAGCCCGCTTGTTAAAGAGAAATTTGTTCCATTTTCGACATTCACAAAGCGAAATATTGGAAATTTTCACTGAAAATGGCAAAGGAAAGAAATTTTCTTAATGTCAATCGATAGCAAATTAAATGATCTACATTTTGATAATTTTCTCATGGAAATTGATGAATTGAAATGCGATGATTTTAATCAATTTTTGTAATTTTTGGAACATTTGCTATAAAAATCTCGATTCGCTACGTTTCATTTCGATGTAGTAGATTTTTATGTCATTTTTTAGTATTTGCTGTCTTCGTCCCACTGTAAGTCTCTTTCACACTCATTGTGGGAAGGAATTTATAAAAAAATCGCGACTATCTCGAATTACGCGAAAATTCTCGCGAAATGAGCGCGGCCATCGAAATCATGTCAAACGTTGAAAAACTATAAAGTTTACGTTGTTTTGACACTATCGCGTGAGTTACAGATACAATCCAACCATAAATATAATAGCCATTGCGAGGGCAACGTGACCCAAGTACAGTGAACCCATATGCACCCAACCAAATTCAATTATTCTTAAGAAATATTTTTATTAGTCTAGACGATAATTCAGCAATCTATGTAGTAATTTCATATAATTTTTGCTTAAAGAAGTAACTTTAGAAAGGTACGAATGTTAGCAATAAAATAGCAAATAAGTTCAGTTCGATTGTGAGTCTTAAAACGAAAGGTTCAATAAAGTTAAGTCGGGAAAATTTGTGCGTTTTAATTTTTTTTATTAAATAACTTAATTAGAAACTTAACTCGCGCGAGTGTCATATTGTATTTTTAATGTGTTTTTATGTATGTTTTTGTGGTTTTATCAGGTGTTTTCCTTCACTGAGGATATTTTTTAGGAACAGGTAAGCATATTTATTTACTTGGTGAATTTAGTGTTTAATTTCATGATTATGCGATTTTGTGGACAAGTTTGAAGATGAATGTTCTGTGGCCTGTTCCACTTGAATTGTCCGCAAATATTAAAAATAATCTCAGTAATTCTGTGATTTGTTGGGTACATTACTGGTTTATGTTGTATGTTCAACGGAAAACATGAATTTAAGCATGTTTTCCATACCTTCAGTTTGCATAGCATTGTTGTTGTACTAGGCATACATACATAAAGTCATGAGCTTAACTGGTGTTTATCACCTATGTTAACTATAATGTGTAAAAGACATTAACTTGATTTCATTATTAATGTATTTCTTTTCTTTATATTCCAGATCTTCAGTGGAGATACCCACCTGTGATACTCCAGGTGGAGGTACAATTTTTAAAAATATATCGTTAGGATTTTGTGCTAAATCTCTCCTTTTCTTTCAGGTTCACTGAACAGTCCTATAAGACAAGAGAGACCCATCTGCTATGCTAGCAGAACTTTAACAGGCTCTGAAGTAAGTTATTCAACAATCGAAAAAGAGCTGTTGGCAAAAATATGGGCAACTAAGTATTTTCGTCCATACGTATTTGGAATTCGGCTCAAAATTGTTACCGACCAGAAGCCCCTAACATGGATCATGGGTCTCAAGGAACTTAACTCCAAGGTAGTACCACGGAGACTCAAATTAGAAGAATTCGACTACGAGATAGTCTACAAGAAGGGAAAACAGAACATTAATGCAGACGCATTGAGCAGAATGAAAATCAATGGTCCTGAAACTAATAAACAGGTAGTGTTAGAAATATTACCTTAGGTAGAATAATAGAAACAACAACAAAAATAATCATAACGCAATATTATCTAGGTCATAAGAATATGATCATAAAGAAGTAAAATGCTTAGTTGCACGAATCAGTTAATTGTTCAATTTTACGTTGGCCAAGAAATTACGTGCATTTTTTGTTTTGGTCGCATTGTTTTATATATTTCTTCGATTGCACTTTCTAGCGAAATTGTGCACGGGTTCATTGAACGTTGAGGTAAATTTAATTATTATGCATAATCATCTTTTGTAAAGTGAATAAAATGTATAACGCTGACCAAATAGTTTAGAATCTTTGATTTAATTTGTTGTTATTGAACTAATTTACTGTAATCAATTTTCTGATTATAAATTAGCGGGTTATGAATAAAATAATCAGTCTATGTCAGACCAGTTTTGGAGTTGTTTTAATCATCTTACCTCGTATCAAATTTTTTAGTGTACTGGTTCAAGTACCAGTTGCACATCATCATCAATTATCAGTTAGGGTTTATGTAATACCAGCCCTTGGCTGTCTGTGAAGATGCCCAAAGAAAAAAAAAATAATAATGAATAGCCTGACTAGAGAGATGGAGAGAGTGGTGGAAAGGAGGATAGCTCTGTTTTTTTTTTTTTTTTTTACCTTGGTTACATTAGGTAAATCAACGGAAGTTCATCTTAATCATCGAACTCTATCTTAGTGTACTGGTTCAAGTGCCAGCTGCACATCGACAATTCAATCAAGGTTTATGTACTTTGGTTCCCGCAGTTAAGGCAAAAGAGCCTTATCTTAAAACAGGCAGAAATCAACATTAATGAGCTAGACACCTCAATCACCGTCCGAAGAACTGGAGGATCTACAGTTCACTCAGCAGAAGAAAATCTCAACGACGGAGTCCTTATATCAGAAAGAGCATTGAACGAATTTCCAAATAATTCTGGAAAACTCTAACAAGAAACCATCAATGACTCTAGAAGATCCGTTCAAAAATAATAATAATAAATTTCTTAGAAAAGGACATCATAGACATCTTTACGAAATTTCTACTACCCAACAAACTCTCTGCAATTTATTCCGACGATGAGACATTTAAGTTCATTCAAAGAGTATATTCAACCTATTTTGATAGAACCAAATCCTTCCACCTAAATCGATGTAAAGAAATACTAATAGAGGTCACCGGAGAGGACGCACAAGATAAACTTATAAATGAATATCATGAGAAAACCAATCACAGAGGAATAAGCAAGACATTGCTACACCTTAAACCAGAATACCTTTTCCCCCTAATGAAAACGAAAATAAGCAGAACCATAAATAACTACGAAAAATGTCAGGCCATCAAATACGATATACATACATCCACCTAAGATAAAATATGAAAACTGTGAAACCCCAGAAAAACCGCTGGATGTCCTACATACAGATGTTATAAATATATTTTTACCTTTTTTTTTTCACTTTGGGGTTGGCATACTTCCCTTCAGGGCACTGGTAGTCCGACAATGACAACACCTGTTTATATATTTTTTTTTATCACTTTTAATTTTCTCATTGAACGAGTGTTGTACACAAATGCTGTTATCACTAATATTTTATTATTATCTTCCTTCTTATTGAGGAAATTTCGTACACAAACTCTTACTAATATTTATTCACACAATTTCGGACACAAATTCTTATTGAATACCTTTTGAACCAATTTCTATATTTCAATCCCAAAAATGCAAAAATGTAATCTTACACTTTTTAAAACATCAGCCACCGTTTGAAATCGCGACGCGCATATACATACAATGCATTTATCCTGCGCGCGTTTCTTATCGTGAAAGCTTTTACACAATATGTATGTACGTATGTACATACATATTGAATTTTTTCACGGCAAATTGTACTGAAGGTACGATTTGCTTTTTGATTTATTTTTTTAATTAAATTGTTGAAATGACAAATTTCGCTGAAGGCAAAATTTGTCGTGGAAATTTTTAAGTAAAACGACTTGGGTTGTAAACTGAAACTTTTGTTTTTCCCAAGTCGTTTTATGAGAAAAATTTATGGTATGTGAGGAAAATTGCTGATGCAATTTTCTTCCCCCATTTAAGAGATAAGCTAACCATGTTTTAAGCATGGTTAGCTTATGTTAAAATTTATGGAATATTTTTTATGTTTTGCCCTTTTTCAGGTTTATGCAAAAATATTATTTATTTTAGGTTTATGCAAAAATATTATTTATTTTAGGTTTATGCAAAAATATTATTTATTTTAGATATATAACAATCCTTCCCCCTGAGAAAAAGAGAATTATTCTTTGAAGAGGAATAATTCTCAGGGGAAGTTGATGTGGATGCGTTTTTGGTGGCTAGGTCTTTGGCGGTTTTCGGTTGAGTTTTTACATTTTTGTGTTTGTTACAAAATTAAGCTATTCTAGTCTTAGCTTGTATCGTATATATTTTACTTATTCTATTTTCTATTTTCTATAGTCCTTATAGATTTATCTTATTGTATGTAAAAATAAAAAATTTTTGTTTTTAGCGATATTGATTATTCTATCCCAAGAAATTCTTTGCCGGCCCCAATTAAAAAACTCTGTTTGATAAAAAAAAATGTCATCTCATTTGGATATTTTGCCGTAATTTAATATCTCGTGCCGCTGATAAGCGAACGAACTTATTTTTCTACTGTAGAGAGAGTGTTTGCACATTGCAAGTGCAATTGTATATATTTTTTTTTTTTTTGAAGGGTCGGTGTGAGATTGAATTGAATTAAAACGAATTTGATATCTGCCTCAGTAAAAATAAAAAAAAATTCTTGGTGCACGTAGAGTTGGTATGAGATATTGGAGTGCATCTCGTACCGGCTTGGAAAAGAGAAAAAAAAATTGTGAGGTTTGTGTACTTGTAGCTGCCTACATACATAATGTACAAATTGCAACTTGTGGAGCTTATTTGTGTGTTAGGAAAGGATGAGAAAAAAAAACTACCATTGCTATTGTAGTTGCGTCTAACTGCATCTTGCTAATTTTTTTTGCTAACGTTTGGGGTTTTGCCCGTTATATGGGGCGATTTCTGCTGATCCGTTCATAGTTTGTTTCGACATGGAATTTTGCGAAGTTGTGTCACCGCGTGTTACGCCAGCCCCGCACCCAATTGTATGAGGGTGCTGGCCATTTTTGTACAAAGTGTGGCCCCCCGGTGGCGTGGACTAATCCGGTTGTTGCTGCGGAGGGATGGTCGTCCAGATGTATGCATCTGGGGTGCTCCGGCGGAGGCTGATGTATTTCATCGGGTGGAGCTGTGCTTGTGGCCCCACGGTGGGAGTTCATGGGTGGCTATGGGTGAGTTTTTAAATTCCAATAATTAATTTTCTTGTTAATTTTTCAAATCGTTTTCTAGGAGCGACTTTGGCGTTATCCGGGGAGGTCGGATGGTGTGCCTGCCCTCGTTGCAGAATGCATCCCAACTACCTGTTGCATGATGTGGCCGCCTGGGTTAGCAATCCTCCGCCGAGCTCAATTTCGAGCGAAGAGAATTGGGATCTTCCTGGAGTGGCGCTGGTCATGCCCAGGAGGACGGGGACGGGGACGGGGACGTGTCGTCTGCTCCCGCTCAGGAGGATTGTGATCTACCAAGTGAGTAGCCCGGCACTGGCTAGGAGTAAACCCTTCTTTTACCCGCAATCAGGTAAGTTTTTTTTTTTTAATTTTGTGTAACTTTTCTTTCTGTTTTGTGTTCTAGGTTTTGCGGATGGCTCGGGATCTTAAACAGGATTCTCCCGTTCTAGTTTTAAGATTGTGTGTGTTTTTTTTTTCTAAATTTTTCCTAAATTTTTCTTTTGTTAACTTTTGTAACTCTACTATAATTTCAGTTTTCATATTCCTTTTTCGTATTTTTTGTTTAAATAAAAGAATATAATTAACTACCTGTTGTATTTTGTATATTTGCTTCCGTTTTCTCTTTTTTTTTTGTTTTTTTTTTTAGGCCAGGGAGATGGACCAACTAATTCCGGACTTAACCAGCTGTGGGTGCTGCGCACCACTTCGACTCGTGGACTTGTGAATTTAGCATGTTTAGTATTCATTAGGTTACTGCTTTTGAATTATTCGGAAGTAGCTCTAGAGTCTAGGAAGATTTCGTCGTCTCTCTTGACAGACTGAGCATTTCTTCCTGTAACTGTAACGGTATTTTACTATGATCTAGGGCATTACTGTCATGCACCCGGGTTATTTCAAATTCACCTGTTGCAACTCGTCGAACTATTTGCAACTAAGAGAATTTATTTACGGGGATTAATTACGAGGCTCTTGCACCTCATTTTTCCTTTGTGGCCCGAGTTTTCCTGTGGTGTGGGGGCGTTCTGATTTTGGTTTTATGAGTGTACATATACATGTATAACTTCTTTCTTATAGGCATATATAGTTTCTACTTTTACCCTTGTTAATAAACTATCGTGATTTTCGTGTTTGTAACTTTCTATCTCACCTGTTTTATTTATTAAAGAATTTTCGTTTATTCCTAAGGACTATCTTGGTGGGTATCGGTTAATTCTCGTTTTTATTTTGCTTACCTAGCAAATATAGTATGAAGTTTCCTTAATCGTACAGTCTTATC
Organism: Dioctria rufipes; assembly: GCA_963924295.1. NCBI lineage: Eukaryota > Metazoa > Arthropoda > Insecta > Diptera > Asilidae > Dioctria > Dioctria rufipes. Next base: position 99,463,025 of record OZ002741.1, on the reverse strand, counting down.
TATTCCTATTTATTCTTATATTTATTCATTTATATCTACTTTTAAGGCCCCTTTTTTTTTTTATTTTACTAATTCGTTTGCAATGACGCCTTAATTTTTTCTTGCATGGACATATATTTTTGTTTGTTTTTATATTTTCTCTTCTACTATTTTTAGTCGCTCGTTTCTATTCATACTTTTAGTACGTTACAATTCTAGTCTATTTCTATTTAGTATAACCTAGGGATTTTATGTCTATATCTTACTAGTTAGTTAATTATTCCTATGTACTACTTAGTGTTACTGAATATTAGTTATTTATTATTTATTACTATTAATAACCCCTTTTTTTTTGTTTTGATTATATTTTACCTGGTTATATGTTTGTTTTAATTCTATTATATTATGTTTTTCTTTCTTTTATTTTCTTAATTGCTAGAACTTTGTTTGTTTCTTTTGAAATATATCTTCTATCTCTTATTGTCTAGTTTTTATTTCACTTGTTATTTTTATTATTATTACTTTTGTGTAAATAAATTTCGGTTATGCTTTATCTTTTAATTTTATTACCCTTTGCCTTTCTTTCTTCTATTTATTATTTTATTTTTTAGCTTATTTAATTTTTTATTTCTATTTTGCTATGTGCTACTTAGGTTTGTTAATTTTATTCTTAGATACTACTAAATAAACTTTATGCTTACGTATTATTAAATTTATGATGTCGCTACAGCTCTTATTTATTACTATTATTTCGACTTATTTTCTAAACCAGTGTATTGAAAGGATAGTGGCTTCTCCGGTAACAAAAGAAAGAAGCGGTGACAAAAATAAGTATACATCTTTCCATTACACTAATTGTATAGATCTCGCTCTGGGGAGACTTTGGGCCCGTTTTAACCTTTCTTGAGGTCTCGTGTAAACCGGTTCCATGAGGGTGTTTTCAGCTGCGGGCTATTGTCTGCGTTTAGCAACCCATGCCATGAATGCCGGTACGACATATTTTGCTATTGCCACCACTGATACCATTAGCAACAAGAGTCCGGTCATTGATAGGGATGTAATAGAGAGTATATGAGGAATCTTGGCCTTTGGTCCAAAGTGAATGTTGTTCACTTTGGAAAGGATTCCGTCTAGAGATTTTGTATCTAGGTGGATACTTTGGTTTGTATCGTCTCCGAGGAGTAACGTTGGTTGTTTCTGAAAGTTTTTAGGAGCGGATATCTTGGACATATATTCTGCCATCTCATCCTGAGTTTCGTTTGTGCCTGGGAAGTTAGTTGGTTGGAAAATTTTTAGCGGGTGCAGATTCTCTGCTTCATAATAAAGTGTATGAGGCCCTATTTGCAAGGAACATGGTTCGTTGACTGTCATGATTCCTTGTCCTGCGAGCCGATGAGTGAGTAACTGTTGAGTACAAGTTATATGTACTATAGTAGTTTCGGTTAAGGAGTATTAATTAGAAGTGTTTCTACTTATCGTTGAGAATTAAAATGGTAAAAATAATAGGATTTTTCTTTTTGCTGCCTGAAGTTTTTTTTTTAATCAATAAATTTTGGTTTTCATAATTGTGAATAGCAAGTGTTTCCATTATTTATATTTGAAAACATAAAATTAATGGTTTTTTTTTTCTTTTGCCTGCCTAGTGCCAAAAATTAAATTTAGAGATGCATTCATTTTAATAAAAAAAGAATGTATATGTTTTTTTTTGTTGGTTTTGCTGTACCTACGGAGTGTGTGGTGAGGTGCAAGTGATTTAAATAATTCAAAACCCAGTTAAAAGTTTTTTCTTGCCCTTTTCTAATGTAAATTTAGTGTGGTGCACATTATCTTAATTTAGCCCATAGACAATTTATTGTATCACCAGTGCGACGTGTTAGCTAGTTTCCAAAATAATTTCCCTTCGAAGCGGACGAGTTGTCCTAAAACAGTTAATAATGCCTGGTAATTCTGAACTGCAAAATCCTCCATGTGATAATGCACATGGCAATCCGGTTTGCGCAGGTGCCTCACAAGATCAAAGCCCTGTGCCCTTAACATTCAGTGACGCAAAATTAATTATACCCGGGTTTGATGGTGACCCTCGAATCTTACATCGCTTTTTATCTTCTTGTGATATTTTTCAAATTGACTCCCGTCCTGAAAACGAAAGAAACATTCTATTAAATATAATAAAAACTAACCATTTAGTATGTCACACATTACCGTTGGAGTGAACTAAAAGAAGAACTACAGTACGAGTTCTTAGATATACTTTCTCGCACTACCCTACAGAATGAATTGATGAAAACCCGTCAACTACACCAAGAAAGTTTAAGGGAATACTCGCAAAAAGTAAATAAACAACTCTCTCTTTTGAATAGTGCAACTACTAGCTCTGTGTCTGAGGTCACACTTCAAAATCTCCTCCTCGGGGAGAATAAAAAGTTCGCTCTACAAGCATTTGAAGATGGAATACGGAATGCACAAATCTGTATCGTTACTAAGTCTGCTCAAAAGCAAGACCTACGTGAAGCTATAAATTATGCTCTAGAACAGACTTCTAGTCTCGAAAGATGCACACCTCGCGCATCTAGTCTAAATTATTCTAGCTACAAACCCCATACCAACAGAGCAGAAGCAAACTATGCGATTCCGTCTCGTTTTCGATCGAATGACGGTCATTCAACTTTCTGTAATTACTGTAAACGCAACGGACATACCATCGAAATTTGTTTTCTCAAGAAAAGAACTCCACAAAATCACCCTAATTATATAAAAAGAGATACACCTTCGTCTTCCAAATTTTCTGCGGGTACTGTAAAAAGCCTAACTACAGCATTGCTAAATGCAGAGCAAGAGAATATAACAATTCGGGAAGAGTATATCAAACATATGTTCAACAGATAAGATCCAACTCGGCTCATTTACGACCAAATTCAAAAAATCATGCACACTATTCTGGACCGACAGCGCATCCTACAGTAGAACGTCGCAATAACTCAGCAAATGTTCAACCACATTATCAGGAAAACCAAACTCAGCGGCTGAGGGACTTCTGCCCTACAGCGCACCTAAATCAAATTACCACTCTAGCCAAGATTCACAGAGATTCACTCTTATAGTCTCAAAATTAAACGAAAACAGCAATCTTCTGGTGCTAAAGATCCCTTGCTCTCTCTCTCTCGAAATGAACTTTCCACATTCCTGATAGACACGGGAGCGGAGATAAGTCTTTTCATGTCGGGAACTGCGAACGGTGATTGCATAGTATACACTTCCCAAAAAACAAGTATCACGTCTATTACAGGAAACAAAATTTCTACCTTAGGTTTAACTTTCGCGAAACTCATGTCGGCGGCTTAATTGAACATCCCTTCACCTGATTGATAAGGAAATAACTACTAATTACGATGGCATTTTGGGGTACGATTTCTTCCACAAATACAAGTGTAAAATTAACTATGAAAATAAAACTATCAAGTGCAATACAAGGACATATGGCGAAAAGACACCCAGTTTGGATTAAGGTGAAATCGTACATGATAAGGAAGTAACGTCCTGTATAGGTGTCTGCACTCATAGTTATAATTTGCCTAACTTAAAACGGGAGCTCCAGGATGAAAATATTCCAGAAATAAAGCAAAAAAATATCAACAAAGAGCAGCATATTGAACACAGGACAAAATGAATTGCAATCCCTCAATTAATATTGAAAAATCGAAGGATATAAAGTCAATCGAATTACCTCCAAGATCGAAAACTATTATTCAAATCCCCATTAAACATACGAAAGACCTTTTAATTGTACAGCGAGAGATCGAGCCTTGTGTGTACATAGGCAACACAATTTCTACCCCCGAAAGCTCTTAAGCTAACGTGATATTATGAAACGTGCGTGACGAGAAATTTTCAAAAGCGCCTAGAATTATTGACAAGTCAACTTAATCTTGCACACTATAATTCTAAAAGAAGCAGCCGGCATCTTGGAGATCTGCCGAGAACATAATGATATCTTCTACTTAGAAGGTGATGTATACTCTCTGCGACTGATTCGGTCTGCGACAAAATCCCAACTATCCCAGATAAAGGACCTATAAATGTTAAACCATACAGATTACCCGAATCCCCGGGTGAGGAAATTAACCATCAGATAACTGGAATGTTGGAACAGAGAATTATAAGTCCGAGTACTAGTCCTTGGAACTCGCCGTAATAGTTGCGAAAAAGCCGAATGCATCAGGTGCTAAGCGCTGGCGAGTTGTCGTGGACTTTCGACGGTTAAATGACATAACCAATGGCGACTTTTTCCTCTCCCGAATATTACTGATATCCTTGACCAGTTGGGAAGATCCCAATACTTCTCTTCTTTAGACCTGGCTAACGGATTTCATCAGATCCGAATGGATATTACTGAAAAAGTAGCTTTCAGCACTCCATTTAGCACTTCCATTATAACAGAATGCCTTTTGGGTTGAAGATTGCTCCCTCTACACCCCAGAGATTGATGAACAACGTCCTTGTGGGGCTGCAGGGAATAGAATGCTTCGTCTATATGGACGACATTGTTGTTCATGGTTGTACCCTGAAAGATCATAATGCGAAACTGATCAAAGTTTTAGAGCGACTAAAGTCGTGTAGTCATACTCTACTCCCAAAAGGATAAAAGATGTCAAATCCTTCTTGGAGTTTGTGGGTTATTACCGTAGGTTCATTGACAGCTTCGCCAAAATGCCAGACTCTCACTCGTCTCACCAAGAAAGACACTCCCTTCGTGTGGGATGCCGATTGCGATGAAGCGTTCAGATCACTGAAGTCTACACTAATTACGACCCCAATTTTAAAGTATCCTTGTTTTGATGAACCTTTCTTGGTTACTGCCGATACTAGCAATTTCGCCATAGGTGCCGTACTCTCCCAGGGTGAGGTGAATCGGGATTGACCCATTCTTTACGCCAGTAGGACCTTGAATTCGGCGGAGGTTAAATATTCGACAATAGAGAAAGGACTTTTCGCTATTGTCTTCGCTGTCGAACAATTTCGGCCCTATCCTATTGTCGTCGGCTCACTATAGTAACTGATCATCAGCCACTCGCTTGGCTTATGAATTTAAAGAGCCCGACATCCACACTTATACGATGGCGTATTCGCCTGGAAGAATACGATTTCCAAATTATCTACAAGTCCGGGAAGCTAAATTCAAATGCACATGCTTTGAGCCGCATGCAACACGAAGAACCTTCTATTAACGCCATTACTCGACAACAATCTCGAACTGGTCAGCCAAGCGGAGAGGCATCCTCCCCCAAGATAACTCAGAAACCTTCTCATATAAAAGGCGATATATACGAGGACTACATTAGCTATTTACAGAAAGGTCCCCCAGACTATTCTCTTAGTCAAGAGAAAAGATGTTCGCTAGTACGTTTGAAAACTGCTTTACCTAAAATTTTCATTACAACCTCTAATGATAGTAAATTGATAAATTGCGTACTTCTGGACAGGAATGAACAAGTACATAGAAGCGTTTATGAAAAGGTGCTGATCAATTCATTATGCATGTTTAAATACCAATATTGGCTTTTCTTAGTTGTTTGATTAGAGTAACTAACACTGTAGTAATCCCGCTGTATATATGTAAGCTAGGTATCCGATATGCAAGCCTATGTAAAGAGAGTTCAGTTGTAATCAGACACTCCGAGTGATTAAATCGAAATATTGTAGTACTCAAGCACGCGTTGTTTCATTTTATAAAACACCCTTTCCACAATCAGCATCCTAGATCCTTCAACATAAACAGGTGCTCTTATTAAAGTGAAGAATAATATAATCAATGAATTCCACAACTCACCACATGGCGGACACTCAGGTGTCAAAAGAACGATAAATAAGATAAAACAAAGATACATATGGAAAAATCTAAACAAGATGGTTAAAGACTATATAAACAGATGTGAATTGTGTGCAAAGAATAAAATCCTAAAACACACTAGAGAAAAATTAGTGATAACGGATACCCCAAAAAGGAGTTTCGAAGTAATCTCTATAGATACTGTTGGTCCACTAAAAATGTCAAAAGAATTTCGATACATACTAACTATACAGTGTGAACTGACCAAGTATATTGAAGCTATACCATTGGAGAACAAGGAGGCAATTACAATTGCCAGAGCATTAGTTGAAAAATTCATATTAAGATATGGTACCTTCAATACGATAAAAACAGACTTGGGAACGGAATTCATAAATGAAATATTCACCAACATATGCAAATACTTGAAGATAGAGCAGAGAACATCTACACCATGTCATCACCAAACATTAGGCTCAATTGAGAGAAACCACAGAGTCCTAAATGAATATCTTCTACCATTCACACAGGAATACAATTGGGATGAATGGATACCGTACTATACATTTTGTTATAACACGACACCACATTCTGATACAGGTTACACTCCATACGAACTAGTCTTTGGAAAACTCGCTAGCCTGGCGAACGATGTAGATTTCAATGATAATACGCCTATATACAATTATGAAGATTACGCAAAAGAACTAAAATTTAGGTTAACACAAGCACACAATAGAGCTAGAATATTATTAGACTTAGCAAAAACAAAACGTAAAGAAAAATTAGATAAAGTAATAAACCCAATTGAAATAAAAGTAAAAGATTTTGTACTTCTGAAAAGAGAAGATAAACGAAAATGTGAAAGCCCTTATAAAGGCCCATATGAAGTAAAAGAAATAGAAGGAGTAAATGTCTACTTAGATATTGACAATAAAAGAAAGAAAGTACATAAGAATAGGCTAAAAAAGATAACTTATAACCAATAAAATATATAAATAGCATACCATTTCATTAGAATATAGAAATCTCATAGCATTAGAATAATATGATATCGACATCTGACATTTATTATAATATGTATTATAGTATATATACACATAATGTACATATCAACTTTAATAATTATAAAGAAACATTTAAAAATGTGAAATAATTGATTAAATAAAGATAGTGTTGTCATCTCCATCAAAATCATGTATATGCAAATTGCCTATTGCACTCATATAAGCAAATCAAAAAAAAAATTTTTTCTATAAAAAAAAAATTTTTTTTTCCTCTTTTTACGGTAAGGATGTAGAGCATACCTACATACCACAATAATAAATGCACATGCACCTACCTCAACAACGAATAATAATAAAGAAATAAAAATAAACGAAACAAACATGACAAGCAAAAGTAAATAGCAACAAAAAAAAGAAATATGATCGGAATAGCCATGCGCCATTCTACGATCATTTAATGAATTTCCGCTAAGTGAAAGAAAGTTGTAAAATGTAATATGATCACCACTGGTCACCATTGCACCGTGATGACACATACAATACATTACTCATTGAGCTTAAAAAAAAAAAGTAATTGCTCAATGACGCAATCGATAACTGTGTCATATCTACTTAGCATTTGTTCAATAAGAAAAAGATTGCAAAGTAAGCATCGAAGCAATGCTATGCTTGTTCATGTAGGGGTTAATGTATATGCATTTTTATCGATTAAATATATTCTTGATCGATATTGCTGATATGAGGAATGTAAGCAATTTTGTAATAGTCTTTAGTTCTCATGAGAAATAATATTTTTTGTATTAAGGTTTTTACCATGTAAGCAATTTTTAAAAGTATAAATTAAGTGCGATTGAAAATAAAAATTCAGAGTTTTACCTACAACTCCAAGCGTATTATTTAACTGCCAGATATTGAGCCCCTTGGCTCCAACATGGCTGATATTAAAGGTATTAAGCTGTATAGCTCTCACTAATAATATCTCTCCTTTTTTTTTTACACCAGATATTGAGCTCTTAAGCTTTAACTTGGTGGACTTTTTAGAGATTGAGCTTTCTTCGCTCTAATACTAAAAGTCGTTTCATTCATCCTTAATAGATCGAACAACTGAAGAAGGCAAGCAAAGTTATACCAAGAACACAACTTATTTACACAGGCTAACAAAGCCATTCGTAATCAGAAGGTCCCCGTGAAAATATAACCACCAGCACTAGACCTTTTGAAAATATCTATCTTGACATAGTTGGACCACTCCCAACTAGCTATAATGGGCATAAGTACATCTTAACATTCCAAGATGACCTGACCAAACATACCATTACCGAATGCCGAAGCGGAATCTATCCCCAGGGAGCAAACTCCAAAAGTAATATGTCGTCGTGGAATACTCTCAGCAAACGTTTTTCGGAAATATGTAAGCTCTTACAAAATTCATAAACTTCAAACTACCCCGTACCACCCAACAAATGGAGCGCTAGAGCGTAGTCACAGAACGCTTATAGAAGACCTCCGCCAATATATTAATAAAGACCACCTTTCCTGGGATTCATGGATTCCCTACGCAGTCTTCGTTTTTAACAAAACACCTCATACCAGTACAGGCTATACACCCCATGAACTAGTATACGGTTTTCCTGCTAAAATTCCAAACTCTTTAAAGGCCAATCCAGATATCTGTTATAATTATGAAAACTATTCCAATGAGTTGAGAGCTAGATTGCAATATTGCAAAAAAATACAGCACAAAAATAAATACAACAACTACTATGACCGAGGTTCTGCCGATCGTTTCTTCAATCTAGGAGACAAAGTTTTCCTGAAAAGCCATGCAAGAAAAATAAATTCTCCTCAGTTTGGCTAGGCCTATATGAGGTTGTATAAATAAATTCACCTGAAAATACAACTATGAAAGTTGGAAATAAAATTAAGACAACTCATAATAATGACCTGAAATTATACGTTGAATAAGCGCTATTTCCCTACCTATTTCAGAGACATAATGCATTTTGAAGCGGTGATCCTTTCTGTGCTGGTTGTGTGCTCGTGGAACATTGTGAGCGGTCTCAATGTGGCCTATTTGGAAAACAACTCGGGAATTTATTTCGAAGAAACAGATAACGTTGGACTATTCAGTCATGAGTGGCACATCGTGGTTTACTTCGATTTGAATAGTCTGAAGTACGAATTCAACCTGATCACAGAAAATATAAATAATATTAAAACTCTATGTAAAAAACTAAACATTTATTCCGAGGATCCCCTCCTATGTCAGGCACCTCTTAAATAAACTCTACACATATTCAATAACGTAATAGATAAGAGAGCCTCATAAGTCCAGAAATATTACGACGTGCTAAACGCAGCCCCTTAAATATTATAGGAGTATTGAGCAAAATTCTGTTTGGAACCCTGAATGAGGACGACACCATAAAATATGAGCAGCTTATTAATAACGCGAAAGATAATCAAAGTCATCTCCTCAACATAATAAAAAACCAAACGCTGATCGTGGATACGACTTCGAACATTTTCAATAAAAGTCAACACAAAATTAAGGCCCACTTTACTTTCTTACAACAAAAGATCAATAACAAGAAGCCTTTTTAAATTCCTCAGTTCTTAGAGAATCCTTATTTAATTTGACCGTTCAACTAGAATCACTTTTCAATACGTAACCCTATCCATGATTAGATATGAGACGACCGTTGATGCTGTTCGCGATTTAATCATAACCCCAAGTCAGCTGAGGACTTCACAATTAACAATACAGGAAAAGCTCCCCGAAAATATTAGGCTTCATCAGATTTAAATGATTTGTACGGTATCTATATGCTAAGTCAAACGAGTACAGCACGAACGCCGGAAAAAACTATCGGGTAATTCCATGTAAATGTCAACCCAGAGAGCATTTTTTCATCTTTCAATATATATATAGTGTTATATATCATTTTAAAGATAATTTCTTGAATTTTTAGAATTCAGCTTAGTTTTTACAAAATATTACTCCAAATTCATAAAAAAAGGCTGCTAACATGACATATTCAGTTATCAAAAATATCTTATTTTTTTCCTAAGTTTTCATATTCATATTTTATCAACAAAACTGCACCTAACAATTCAATTAGTTTTGTCGTTAAAATATGTTCCTTCTTCTGTTTAGAAAAATATCTTTTTTTTTGTGACTGACATAAAAATTAATATTGCAAAGATAAATAATATTCATTCTGATTTACTTGTTATGTTAGTCACAAAAATATAAAGAAAGTTGCATTCCTTCCAGAAAATCATATCTTTTTTACTTTTTTTTCTCTTGATGTCTTCAATGTGATGGTTACAGTTAGATAGATGTCATTGAACAAAAATAATTTTCTGTTTTTCTGTTAACAGTACATGTGACTAACATAACACCACTGCTTGTGACTAACATAACATGATTATTTATGAAGTAACTATCTTGAACAAACATGGAAATTATTTTGAGAATAAATAAATATCTACTTAATTTCTCATTTATAAATAATTTTCCCACTTTATGTAAAAAATTTAGTTTTTTTTTAATTGGCAACACTCATTTATTTTGAGCTGAAGTTGCTGAGCACATGTGACTGGCCACATGGTTTGTTAAAATAATCTCATTTGTAAGACTGGATTTTTTCTCTCTATATCTAAATTTCTTAGAGTTTATTGGATAAATACATGTGTAAACTTTAAATTTGTGCATAAAATAGTAAAACTTGCTTTTAATGCTGAAGAAGTGTTTAAGAAAGAGTTTAGGCTTAATTGACTCCTAACAACTTTTTTTCATGAGATGGAAGTAATTATGATTTCACATAAAATCTAGGATCTGGATCAACATTTTCAATTTTTTCTTAGGTCAATTAAATTATTGTGAGGAAGTCTTTTATTAAAAAGACTAATATGGCTAAAATTGCTGCAGAAAGGAAAAAAGAGAGTGTGCAAGGCAAAGTGAAGAAAGAAAGCTTGCAGAAAGAGAGAAATCAAGAATAGGAATGAAAGCAATGACAGTAAGGCGAAAATGTGATAAAATTTACAAAAAAAAAACACAGATTGGAGTCTCAAAAAGGAATGAAAAATATGAGACAAAGACTAAAGGAGGCTGCTACATCATTAAGTACATGCAAGTCACCGTTTACTACACGGCAAACATTGGGAAAAGCAATGAAACGAGTTTCTTCAGCGCTTCCTAATAGTCCAAGCAAACGACTTACCGTTATTAAAGAATTAGCCATGAGGGAAAATATACAAGTTTTGAATGATGTTCGTAAGGATGACACTAAAAGGAAAAGTGCATTGTCTGAAGAAACAACAAATGCAGTAAAGAACTTTTATAGAAGAGATGAAATTTCAAGACAACTGCCGGGAAAGCGATGTTCAATTACCTTACGGGACGCAATATCAGATTTATAAAGCTTCCCCACTGCCTACTCTTCATAATAATGATTTTTTTTATTATTACATGGTCGTAGATTATAACAGAGAGCATTACTACACTCTTAATAAATTCGATTTACAAAATTGTCTCACACGAAACTCTCCCCATTATCTCTGCCGATTGATGCATCCAATATTTAGTGTTCAGCCAGACAATGATATCTGTGAGATAGAGCTCCTGAAACATGTAACTGAATTACCTGAATCCTGTTATTAGAAAAGCTTCATTAGGTAATCTCTGGATTCAGTTATCCGAGGTGAACAAATGGCTCTTTGTCCTAACTAAAAAATAAACTACCCTTGATGAGGTCTGTGCTAACGAAATTAGTCCGCAAACACTACTGGGAACTGGGATATTGGAACTTTCTAATAAATGTTATCTTCGAAGCGATACGCTTACAATTCAACCTCATAGTGCCAAAGTTACTGAAGTAAATTGTTGAATATAAATATTATATGAATCAGTAATAGAAATAAAAGTATCAAAATTCCATAAAAACAAACAGATGAATGTATGTATATAACATTCATCATTATTGCTAAATTTTACAGCTCGTACAGCAAATTTGTTGACTAGACATTTCCCACATTCTTGTCGCCACAAAATCGTCTGGCAATGTAATTAGAATCCGACAAAAATATTTTGTGGTGATAAGGTGTGGGAAACTATGAAATGATAAAATTTTATGTTGCTTAGATTTTAGCGTTTACAAAAATGTCAAATAAGCATATTTTTATTATAAAAACGTAATTTTGTGTAAAATAAAATATAGTACAGTTCTCACTTTTATCGAAGCAGGCGTTTATTCATTTTTCTACCCAGTTCTCTTCGAATTGTTGCACTAGTTTTGTACTAGGGTAACACAAAAGGTTGCATAGGTATTGTACTTAGGCAACGTTCTTCTAAACGGGCGGCAATTAAACCAATTGAATTGTCGCGGTACAAAAACATAAATAATTACTATATCCCTAGCTTAAATTTGTCTATAGCGCTAAAAACGTACAATTCTACTAAGATCCCTTTTTCAAACACCACGAAAACACATTTGCTTAAATTTTCTTCAGATAACGATCTGCAACACTTAAGTGAAACCATGGAAAATATTAAGAAGATAGAATGAGAAGGTCTTAACACTCACGACGATAACCACTACACCGTATCTTAAAGTACATATTCAATCTTTATCTTGTTAATTCTTTCTATATGCGTATATGTCAGAAACCGCAAAGCAAAATTCCATTTAAATAACGATACCAGCAGTAACAGGTAAGCCCAACTGTCCAGGAAACTAATAATGTCGAAACCTCTGTGGAAGAAAGATCTCGTCCATTATGTAGAGGCATAATCTAGTAACTATTGTAAACTTTAGTAAAACACAAAAATATATATGTAATCCTTGTAATCAGTAGACATTTCTATAATTATATCCTTTTAGCGTGCGATTCTATTTTATACATAGCGAAAAATGCCTGATATCAGCGATGCAAGTACAAGTAATGTATGACAGTTGTTTCGTCTGCGCAATGCGCATATGAAACCTTTTTCCGGAGCTTTTGCTCCGATAAGCAGAAAGTACAAAGAACTGAAAAGAACATTAGCGCAGAGTTGAGCGGGTAACGACAGTGGTTTTTTTTAAATTCAGATGATCCAGTCGGGAGTGATGACTAAAAAAAAATAGATATATCTAGTTAGTCATATAGGTTTTTAGTTAGTTACACAAATTTGTAAAATCTTGTATTCAATAAAAGCAAATCGAACGTAAATAAATAACAAGAGATATATAAAGGTGGCCTGTTAATTTCAATATCCTGATAATCACTTTACATACTACAAAGGTTAGGTGAATCTTCCTCCAGCAGGAGAAGCACTACCTGTCCTATGTGGAACAATCACCACAAAATAGAGGATCAAAAACGAGACAACTTTACATTCGCAACGCTATCTATCATCGGATGCACCACCATCATCATAGCAATCTACCTAATAAAGAAAAAAGAAACAAGGACATCGGAACCATAAGGGAGATCTTCGCTCCAACCCAAGAAACTTGTACACCTCAGTTCCTGCGGTCATCGCCTCATTCCAAGGGGGTACGAGTTACATGATACCTAATATCCGCAATAGTAAAAATAAAACAATATCCGTTAGCATAAAATCATATTTAATCATATTCAAGTAAAAGTTGTATCATTATTTCATCATTTATCGATGATTAATTTCAAAACGTTCTTCTAAAACTTTTTAATTGTTACATATTAACCCAAATGTAAATAAAATAAAAGCATTTTACGTGCACTGATCAAAGCATAAATAAAAAATGACCTAATGGCTGATCAAAATTTATTGCAGGGTGACTTAACTTCGCAATAATGACCTACTTCGCAGGTGAACAAAGCGAAGTAGGAATTAAAAATAATCTTGTTTGAAAACATCTAAAAATCTAGCACAGAAATTACGCGTAGCCGATTCTGCATTTTTTTTTTTGAATGAACTTATTAATTTCGGGTGCAGTAGAATAAGTTGAGATTGAGTGTTGACAGTAAGTTGAGTTAGTTTTTAGCAATACAGTGAGTCGGATGAATTAAGTTTAGACGAAAGAAGTTTAGTTTCGTATATATAATATAACTAGGGAAACAAAAAGTTAATTGGATTATTAATGAAAAAGAACAAAAAGTTAATTTGTGTAATTACATCAAAAAATAAAAAGTTAAACCGTGGGACTTGAGTTGTGTTTATATATTTCTATAAAAAGGTTGTGATTAATTTGGCTTTGGCGTCACATCATGTTTTTCTAAGTAGCCAGTTTATATCATCAGCATTTTTACACCTCACCTATTCTTAAAAAAGTTCAATCCCCTAGAGACAAAGGTAGTGTTGTGACTCAGGTACCAATGCCCTAAATCACAACCATAATGTCAATACATCAATATATTGTCCTATACAATATATTGATGTACCTCATAAAGGACCCTAGAAATGAAAAATTATTTCATTTTAAAATCAATCAAAATTTAAAATGCATTTAGAAATGTATTCCCATATTTATGCTAAATTGCATTTTGTTATCAGACACACCTTCCACTCACACGATATGCACATTTTCGTACATACAGTGTCTTCGTACTGTTTTTCCGCATGTACACTCTACATACGTACAGTACCTATTTTCTTCAATCTAATGTACATACATGAATACATACAATTATCAGAATTATTCGCGCCCTCTTAAAATTAATATTTCAAGATGGGCGCACAAGTGCATATCGTATTACAGTTTTGCATAGATGCATATGGCTTGCATCAAAACTTTTGTACATTTTCTCACGTACGACTTTTAACGTCGTGAGAAAGCGATAAAAAGAGCTTTTGAAGCGAACGTGCGTACCTGGGTGCAATTTGCTCAAACCTCAAGGAGTTCGATTTTTGGAACCGCCGAGTAAAGTTAGCTCTGGGCATAAATGAAATTCCTTTTGGAAATATTTTAAAAGTAAAATTCTTTTTGGAAATGTGTGAAAGTGAAAATCCTTATGGAAGTATATTAAATATTTTAAAGTGAAATTCTTTTTGAAAATAAATTAAATGAAATTCTTACTGGAAAATTGTTACATTGAACTTCTTCTTGGAAATACTATTAAAGTGAAACTCCTTTTGGAAACATATTGAAGTGAAATTCTTTTTGGAGATATACTAAACGACCGTTTCTTCGCGTAATACTCGGGAGCACGAACGGTCTAACCACAATAGTAGCAATGTAAAACATTGTAGAAGCTACCTCAGCATAAATGTAATTCAATCGCTCAACTTAAAATTTCAACAAGACATAAAACAGGTAGTCAAATTTTAATACTCCAAAGTGTAAAAGTCGTCAATAAATAAGAAGGAGCTTTATGAACTTAACTTGTTTTTTTTTTTTTTGTTTTTTTTTTTTTTTGTAAAATTGAAAGAACCTATCCTTAATTCATGCTCCGTTGTTTTTTGTGTTTTTCCTACTCTTGTAAAGAAGAAGAATATGTGTAAATTTGGCATTTGAGTTGTTCATATAGAATTTGTTCGTTGACTGGGATAGCAACTTGTATTGCTGCTATGTGTGAGTTGGAGAAGGTGTAGTAAATATGCCTTGCTGCTAATTTTATAGTGTGCTGCTGCGTGAGGGTATGGCGGTAGCAGCACTTGTGACGTTTATCGTGTGCGTATTTTAGGTGCAGAAAATTGGAATGCTGCTGCGTGTAGGACTGCAATAATGGCTCTTGTGACGTTTTTTCGTGTTCGCTTATGTGAGTGCAGCGAATTGGAATGCCGCTAAGTGTGGGAGTCGATATTATAGTACTTGTGACGTTTGTCGTGTGCGTTCTTCTGGTTCTAGCACATTGGGTTGCTGATACGTGGGTTATGTATATCACAGATACTTCAAGCAACGTGACCAACGTGACGTTATCTGAACCGTTTGGGAAAATACATAAAGAAGGAATGTTTTAAAAAACTGCACATGGGAAAGTTGCGATAAGAATATTTTATGCAACTTAAGCTTTTTTCGGTTAAGAAAAGCCAAGAGTCTAAATATTTGTAGTAATTAGTTAGAGTTGAGTTCTTGCCTTGATCGTGACGGTATATTTGTAATCGTTTACTCGGTAATAAAAGTTGATTTAAATAGTACAAAGTAAAACTGTGTTTTCTTTCTTTTCTTTTTCTTTTTATAAATTACTTTTTGTTTTTTTTTTTTTTCATTCCGGAATTCAATAAATTCGTAATTGGCGCAGTCGGTAGGATCTCTATCAAAAGAAAAGAGATCCAGTGAAATCGAATCGATAGTTAGGAAGTTTATTAATCGAAAAAAGAAGTTTTCTAGCTCTTTCCAAATTAAGTTATATCAATTATATAAGAGTGAAATTTTAGTGTGGTTTTAAAATACGAACAACAAAAAATATATCACTCAGTTTAACGGAAAAACAAGCTAGAAGCGAAACAAAATAACAGCAATAAACTGTGTAATTTTCTTTTTTCTCTTTTAAAATAAAATGAGAAACATAATAAGCCAAACTAAAATTTAGTGGCTTGTGCAGAAACAACACTGGGAGAAAATTAATTCAGCACAATTGAGAGGCAAAGGAATCACGAAATATTATTCAACCAAAGAAGAAATATCGAGATGCCAAATCAGAATCAGATCGAGCAGTGTATAGTAACGTTGACTCAACTCAAACAATCAGCCCAGAAAACAAAAGCAAAGGATTGAAAGGGAAATTCGATACCTGCCAATATTCAATGGAGAGAAATGAACATTACCTTCATTCGTCGATTCTGTTACTACAGCTTTAGCGGAATATGGAGACGAAGCTGATAGAGTGTTCCAGATCATATATAATGAAAAGATCCAAGGAAGTGCAAAAAATTTATTAAAGGTAAATACTCCAGCTAATTGAAATGATTGTAAGCAACAACTAAAAAAGGCATTACAAATCATCGAAAGACCAAATGGCAATAACCAGGGAAATAAGTACATTAAAAGTAAGTAGTATTAAAGATTTGGATAGTAAATTACGAAGCATAGTAGAAGACATAACAGAATTCGCAGCTTTTGATGAAAATGGTACAATTATGACAGAAATTTTCAGTGGAATGTTAATACAACGAACAAAAGAATTAGTGTCAGGTTCATTAGCTTATGCTATAATGACGCAAAATCGATTAACAACAATTAGAGATATAGCGAATAATTTTACAGGTCAGGATCAAAGTAATTTAAATATGAATTGAATTAGCAAAAATTTTAATAAAAATTATGATAACAAAAAATTTGAAAAGAAAATCAAAGTAATCAAGGATTTGAAAGACCTTCACGGAAAGAATTCTTATTCTGTATTTTAATAAAATAAATTCTTAAATCAAGAAATAGGGGCTTGGATAAAATCATTCCTTCAAAATTTTAATTCATTCCTACATTTTCTTAATATCAATCTTTTATCATTGTTTTAAGAAAATCGAATTTTACTTGAATTTAACCTCATTTGATCAATAAAAGAAAATTTTTCTGAGACAAGAAATTTCTCCGTTAATAAAATATACCAATTCTCTTAAAACATATTTATATACCCTATGACATAAAACAACCTACACACAGAAGTATCATATAAAAAGATTTGGTATTTTCATATACATATTTATATAATAAGCAGTTATTTTTGCTTTGTCATTTTAACTTGTGTTTGAAAATAGAATATCGTTTCTGAAAACAAGAAAATTTTATATAAATTTACCACGCTTCACTTCACTATGTGCAAAACAATCCTCATTTACTGCTAAGAAGAAAAAAAATGCATATATATATTCTACGATATTCTCAATATTAATAAATTTTTCTGATTTAAAGAAAATACGAAATATTATTTCGAAATTAAGAATAAATGGAATCGTAGAATTCACGCAAAATTTTCTATATGTTTTCTGGTTAGTATGAACAAAACTTTTGTGAAGTCAAGTCAAGTCCAGCAGTGCGCGTTGCTGTCGGTCAGTTGAAAACAACAATATCCTGCTAATTGTTCGTATTATTTTCAAGTGCCAAATTATTAGTTTTCAGTGATGGCTTTAAATGATTTAAGCAGCGAATATAACTACAATTCGAGTTATTTTACTTTGGAACCAGTTCTAGATAGCAGTCAATTAGCAAGTGATTTATATCAATTGCTTTGTGAATGGGATTTAGCAAGTGTATACGATAAAATTGTCGGTAAGCAAATTAGACACACCTTTATCAAAACTTAATTTCATTATTTTGAATACTGAATGGTGTTGTGTAATCGCGTACTAAATGCGCTTCTTTAAAAAATCTAGTAAAAAACTTTAATATGGAAAAATCAGTCAGTTGACGAACCAATCTAAATAAGCGCAAAGTTGCATCAAAGACAGCACATAACGTACACTTAAAAAATCTTTTAGGCTCAATTAAAAATGTGGAAGAGCTCGTACTTTTAAAACTAATTGAAACTGTACGTCTTTCGCCGACCTTAGATTCTTAGTTCTGTCTAAAATTAAAATTATATAAATTTTAACTTAAATTTTTTCAAAACATAATGGCTGACTGATTTTTGCATAATATTTTCAAATTGCTTCTTTTGTTTTTTCTTGCTTGTTTGTTATTTTTTTAGGAAAAGGAATAGACATGAGCACATTGCATCTTATCACTGAAAGAGATCTTGACAAAATTTTTGCAGAAAGTGAATTAGGTCTTCTGATGAAATTTCGCGATAAATTATGCGCATGGAGGGCATCTAAAGTAATCAGAATTTATAAATTTATATATAGACTTTTTACACGAAAGAATAATTTAAATGCGATAGGATTCTAAATTTTATTATATGTATGTATTTTTACCATATCTTTAACAGTTTTTTAAAACACTTCACTTTGGTGTACATATTTTTTTATTCTTAAAGGGGAGAGATATCATCTTCAACACTCTTCTTTTGAGGGTAATATGGGAAAGCTTCTTCTACAGAATTTAACAACAAAATTACAAACGATTTTAACCATTTATTGACTTAAATTAGATTGACATACAATAAAAATCAATGTCCTAGGCTTTATTTAAATTCATGGCGAACTTTCAAGTGGGACTCCAATTCAATACGTATTATGATAATGCAAATTGAAAATTTTCAAAAATGCAGATAAAAGCTAAAAAAATTGAAAAGTTAATAATAAATAACTGTTTTTTCATTCAAGTAGTTTGGTTTTAGGTTAGGAAGATATCTATATTGCCAACAATATTCATGTGTAATTTGATATGGGTCAGAGCCCCAGTTTAAATGATACGCTGTTCAGTCTTTGCGTTGATATTTTTGTATGTTAATCAAACAGAGATTAATAAATGGCAAAACGAATCAATTCTGATGATCAGGAACTCTCTCAAAATTACTATCAAATGAAGGTTGTTGGAGCTGTGTCCCCCATAATGATTAAATACACTTTTTTTTTTTTTGTTAACTACTTTTGCTATAACCCCTGGTGGGAATATGTGATCATCGATTATCAGAAAAGCATCGAGAACAAATGTATAAATTTCTGATAATTAATTACTAAACCATTTTTTTAATTTTTTTGGCAACAATTGAATTAAATTCAAATTTTCCCGAAGGGATATTCAAGCACATTGGATAACTCCACAAATGTAGTAGAATCTTGGTTAAGGAAGATCCATGACTGCGTTTCAAGTTCAGCAGCCTCTTCCAATTCAAGATCTTCGTGCCCTTCAACTAATCCACCTGGAATATCTGAATGCTCCGTGGTATTTTTTGTACGTAAATAAAAGTAACTATTGTATTAAGTTCTACTACATCTCCTCTGCTTTCAACAGGACTTAGAATTTTATTTATCAAACAACGGAAAAAACATATTGGAGAAATATAAAACAAATGGCGTGCTTATTCCAGCCTGCAGAGAAAAGTTAATTAAAGATATTGTCAAGCATTACGTCGATCGGCAAGCATTTTTACATGACAAGGACTTTCACGTCTTAGCGAATCAAATAACAACAAAATTCCAAAAAGAGCGAAAGGTAATTTTGCGTCAATATTATAATAACATATCTTAATGAACTTTTACATGGTAGGAAACATACTATAATAAAGCTGGAAAATACCCATCTGGAAAATTATACACAGCCTACAAGAACTACACTTTTAAATTGCGAAAGAATGGACTGTTTCCTCGGGAGAAACAAACCAAAAAGGTTTTCTGTACGTTGACAACTCCAGGTAACTGAATTTAAACTCATTTCTTATGTCTTTAAATCACCCCATATTCACATCAGTCTTCCATTAGTTTAATACTTTTAAATTTTAGATTCAAATACGGTAGAGTATTCAGAAACAGATCCGCAGTTGAAAGAATCTCAGCTCTGGCTAAAACATCATAGAGATCCGTGGAACATTCTGGAAACTAAGTGGAAAGAAACTGCTCCTCTTAGACTAAAGAAGAAGGAAACTAATAGTAAAATTACGAGCATTTTGGAAGACTGGCCTGCATATACTAGCTCAAACGGTGCCCAACTTGTAAGTGTTATAATTTCATAATTTTGACTAACAAAATATTCTATCCACCCTCAAATAGCCTGTTAAATATTTCGTTAACATTTTAGGTAAACATAGACTTTGCAGTTTTACATTGTGGTAAAGGTTGCAATTTATTAGAGCAATGGCCAACATTTTTGGATGGCATAATACCTCTGTTTAAAAACCAAGTAAGGGACAAATCAAGCTTAAATCTACTAAGGGAGCTCCCTTCAATTACAAACGAAAGTAACTTTGGAGTAATATATATTTTATAATTATTTCTTTATAGCATATCATTTTAGATCATAAAGACTTGACAATTTGTCTACTCCTTCATGCGATACTGACACCCAATGGTAAAAGTAAAAATAAGTCCACAAAGAAATTCTGGAAATACAGTATAAGCGACAGCCAAGACGGATTTTTTGTACACGTTAAAGCGTTGAATGACCTTCTGCCTCTGCTGGAAAAAAGGAAAAACAAATACTTAGAGTATGATTTAACATGTCAACCGTTCCTTCTTGGTGTAGGTAACGAATTAGATAAAGCTGATTTTTACACAATTTATGACGATATTACTTATAAGTTTCCTAAATTCACTCTTGCATTATCATGTGCGTTTAAGATACACTACGTTTTTAATTTAAAGTACCAGGAAGAATGCAAACGTATTTGGGAATTTGTCCAAGGCTATTTTTTTTAAATTGATGAAGAGCACGTATCACCAAGCGTATCTTGTTTAATATCTTTGCTGAAGTAAGCTCACAAGTTTTTTAATTAATATTGCATGAAGCTAAAAAAAAATTAAATGAAATATCTTGGATTGATCTCATAAATTTTTTTAGTTATATAAGTATCGAGGATTGACCTCATAAAATTTCTTAGTTATTTGCTACTGATTTCAATAACATAGAAAGTTTTGGAATTACTAAATTAAATACATATAACTCTTAGAAATATCTACATCAAATGTAAAAATGTATTTTTGCTATATATGTACACAAAAGTTTCCTAGTGTTCAACTTCTTTCTGTACATTTCAAATATTTTCATATGCTAAGCTCGAATCATTTGTATGAATGCGCACAGGATAATTGTCCTCAAAAATTTTCTAATTTGAAAGCTTTTAAAAAGCATATCATTAACCATCATAGCGATATAGAAAGCAGTCCCCAAATAACGCCTAATGATGAAGCTTCTGTGCCCTTCTATAAAAGTAATATTATTTTAGGAAATAATAATAATGTCATTTTGTGTTCTGATACTAACGAGGGCCAATTGACTTTATGTAATAAAACTGAAACAAAATTCGATATCAATACAAAGATTAAAAGTGCATCTGTTAATTTCATCACTAAATTGAACAGCAACAGTAATCTAACAAACAAAATTATCGAAGAAATATTGTATGATTTCACTAGTAATTTCTCCGAAGTATTCCATTCGTTGGAATCAATGGTATTGAAAGAAATCCCTGACAATAAAAAAGAATACATATCACAACAAATGAGTTATTTTCTTAATCCTTTTCAGGACGTAAATACTGAATACAAACTGATTAAGTATTTATGTGAGAATGATTTCATGAAACAGCCGATCCAGTTTTCCATAAACAGTGAAGTAAGGGAAAATCTCAGGAAAGGTATACCTATACTTGAAGATGTAAATTTCACCGGTACAATTATGAATCTCGAGTTTCAAATGAAAAAATTTTTTGAGCTTCCGAATATTCTTAAAGACACTCTAAGCTACATTAAAGACTTGGAGTGCGCACGAGATTCAAATTCAGATATCAGTCATTTTATACAAGGCAAGCTTTGGAAAAGTAAAAAGGATAGTTTTGCAGATAATATCGCAATACCGTTCTTTCTATATTACGATGACTTTGAAGTGAATGATCCCATTGGTTGCCATACCGGTTCACAAACGATTGCAGCCTTTTATTATAATTTCCCCGTTATTCCTCTTTCGAAATATTCAAAACTTGAAAATATTTTTCCTGCAATGTTCTTAAAAAGTAAGATCTTCAAGTCATTCGGGAATGACGACTGTCTATTCCAGCTCGTCGAAACTATCAAGAAATTAGAGAATATCGGTGTTGACGTAGAAACATCCGAAGGTATTTTTCGTGTTCATTTTGTCCTTGGGCTTGTAATAGGGGATAATTTAGCGTTAATTAATATTTTAGGCTTTGCCAAATCATTCGGTCATAATTTTTTTTGTAGATTTTGTATAAAGCATAAAAAAGAAACGCAAATACCTTCGTTCGAAGATAAGGATCTTGCCAGAAATAAGGTAAATTATGAAAGACAAATTGCGGATAATAGATATTCGGAGTCGGGAATACAAGGTTTATGCCCCTTAAATAAAATACCTTCGTTCCATGTTACATCAAACTATTCTGTCGATATAATGCATGATTTATTTGAGGGCGTAATAAGCTATGGGTTAGTTCATTCCATTACTCACTTAATAGAAAAGAAATATTTCTCTTTAAATACTCTTAACTATAGAATACAAAATTTTGATTATGGTGAAATTGAGGTACGAAATAAATGTGCTGATATTAAATTAAGTCATTTACGATTAAAGAAGCTTAATACTACAGCTAGAGAATCATATAACTTACTTCACTTTTTCACTTGTTTTGTTGGTGATTTTGTTGATGAAGATGACGAAGTTTGGAAATATGTTCGACTTCTGGAAGACATGGTAGACTGTATGCTTGCCTCAAAATTTTCAACCAGCGATATTACTTACTTAGAAAATAAGATATTAGAGCACAATACAAAATATGTTGCACTATTTAAAGATACTCTGAAACCAAAGTATCACTTATTAAGTCATTATGGAACTATAATTAAGCAGTCCGGTCCTTTAAGGTTTCTTTGGTGCATGAGATTTGAATCGAAGAACAAAGAAATGAAAAATTACACAAAGTCAACCTCTTCTAGAAGAAATCTTCCTTTATCTGTAGCAAAAAAATGTGCAATGAAATTTGGATATATGTTAATGAAATCAGAAGCATTTACTAAAGATCTTATTCTGTTAAATGAGGAAAAATGTAATACTCAAAAGAAACATTATTTTAGTTTGTTACCATCGATGAATATTACAAATATTGGAGCATTAGTTATTTCTTCCCACATATTGTTTAAGGGAACTGTTTACAAAACAGGTTTTTATATTTATGTGTTATGCAAGCTTTTAAAAATAGTTGATATAGTTATTATAAAAACAATGGTTTTTCTAATTCTCATCGAATTTCAAATAGGCGAACTGGATTCGCATTATAACTGCTACTTTGTTAAAAAGGAAACAGAAAACTTATCTAGCATAAACATTGATGAACTTATGTACAAGCCTTTTCAATTGCATACCTTACCCAAAGGGAAACGTATTTTTAAATTGAAAAATTTGTGATTAATTTGTAAAGGTATACAAATATATGTATATTTAAATCTGGAATAAAAAATAATAATTCTTTTGGTTCATAAATCTGACTTTTATTTGCGGGGCACAAGGTTTTTGTGTTATTAGTTAACCAATAACAACTAGTAATGGTAAGGCCGTTGACACATCGAAAGACGAAAACGCTGAACAGAAGAACTCACTATTCTATCCTGCAACAGCGAATATTTCCAAGCAAACTTAACGTTTTCATCTTTCGATGTGACAACGGCCTAAAAAGGGAATAAGAAAAATGGTTTAAAATCAAGAAATTAATAGTATCAAATTAAGCATATTATGAGGAAAAATTTTCTTGATTTAAGAAAATTTATCATAATAGTAAGCAAACAATTTCTAAACGGAGAGGAAACATTAATAAGATATATTCTTGAA
This sequence comes from Dioctria rufipes, assembly GCA_963924295.1. Lineage (NCBI taxonomy): Eukaryota > Metazoa > Arthropoda > Insecta > Diptera > Asilidae > Dioctria > Dioctria rufipes. The sequence continues at coordinate 99,438,873 of OZ002741.1, read as the reverse complement.
TCTAATAAACTATGGCTAAATACAAACAATTATTTTCTGGTTTTTAATTTATATTTGCATAACCTAAATAAATTAATTTTCTTGGTTCTATTCTTATTTTACAATTATCAGTAATTGAACATTTTCTTGTAATAAGAATATTTAAAATTAAAATAAATTTATATCGGATTGGAGCAAAACCGACCAACGATTTTCTTGATTCAGACCCAAATTTGATAATTTGCAGACAATTTTTCTTTCCGTGTTATTATCAAATAAATAGTTACCAGAATAGAACAGGACAATACAGAACTAATAACTCACAGTCAAGACAGACTTATAATAATTACAGCAATAACAAATCCAACAATAATACTCAACAGATTAACAGAACCCCACAGTCGAGACAAAGACCAGAAACGAATTCTATTGATGATGCTTTTTTTTTATAAATTAGCCTCGGAACATAACAAAATTTTCATAATATTAACGAAACAATGAATATACTCAAAAACGCAATAGAAGAAGACAGAATTAAAATGACAAAAGCATTCGACGAACTTAGAAAACAGAGTAATGAAATTGTGAGAAAATCATTGTACTTAGATCAAATGATAAAGTTAAGATATTTAGAGAATAAAGTGAACCAAATACAGGATAATATTGCATCGGCAAAACATAATATTGTACATCCAAGTATACTAACAGCAGAAGAAATAGAATTGTATAATGTTGATTTTTATAAATTAAAATTGACAAAACTAGGAATTATGAAATATAAAAATGAACTCTTAGTGATTGCAATCAAGATACCTCATAGCTATGTCCGAACCGATTTAAAATTAGTTACACCGTTACCCAATAAGGACTTTTTAGAAATTCAAGAAAATAATGAACAGATTATAGAAAATGAAGGCAGGGTCTTAACATATCAAGAAGATTTAATGTTATAAGAATTGAAACCCAATAAAAATTGTATTTGGAAAAATCAGTGTAAATCTAGGTATAATAATAAAACAAAAATTGAAGTTCTAGACGATGAAACTTTATTAACAAAAAATGCTGAAAACGAAAAAAATAATTCAAAATTGTGATGATGGAAATATAACGATAACTAAAAACTATTTGATCCCGTTTTATGATTGTGAAATTAAGTTGTATGAAGAGACCTTTTATAATCAAAAGAAGCCCATTCGAGATAAATATTTTTATCCAAATAATAACTCTAATCAGTCTTATGTAAAAGCAGTAACTTTTGATATTGTATTTAAACATTTTGAGAATATAAAGGAAATCAAAGAATTAAAATTTCATAGAAATGTATCATATGGAATAAGTCTATCATTGACAATCATTATTGTAATAATTATAGGTATCGTAATAATCTGAAAAAAAGGTAAAAGAACTCAATTTAAAATAATAAATAAATTTTAAATGAAAGACTTCAGGAGAAGTCTTGCTTTAACCGAGGAGGGGTTATGTATACCACAGATACTTCAAGCAACGTGACCAACGTGACGTTACCTGAACCGTTTGGGAAAATACACAAAGAAGGGAAATTTTAAAAAACAGCTCATGGGAATGTTGCGATAAGAATATTTTATGCAACTTAAGCTTTTTTCGGTTAAGAAATGACAAGAGTCTAAATATTTGTAGTAGTTAGTTAGAGTTGAGTTCTTGCCTTGATCGTGACGGTATATTTGTAATCGTTTACTCGGTAATAAAAGTTGATTTAAATAGTACAAAATAAGACTGTGTTTTCTTTCTTTTCTTTTTCTTTTTATAAATTACTTTTTGTTTTTTTTTTTCATTCCCGAATTCAATAAATTCGTAATTCGTGTGAGATTAGAAAATATCCAATTTTGTCAGAATTAACTTCTATATTTATTGTCGTAGAATTAACCTCTGGTAATAGATCTGGACTGACCTTTGTATTAAATTTGCCTAGATTCTGAATTGCTTAGGATTAAGTCCTATGTAAAATTGCTGGAGTTAACCTCACTTTCTGCAATACTTTCGATTAACTCCTAGTCAAAATAATTTGATTCAACCTCAATTTGTGTATTATTTAGGATCAACTCCTAAAGGTAATAATTTGAGTCAACCTCAAATTAATATGTCCAGAATCAACTTCAAGTTATGGATTTAGATTGGAATTTAGAATTAACATTTGGATTTGGATTTTGCTCAGAACAAACTTCAAGGGGTGACTTCACTATGGCTCGCCGCCTTTTTATAGCTGCCGAGGACGATAATGTGCTGAACTCATGGTGTTGCCCTGGTAACGCTTCTGCCAAGTAATGTGACGAAAAACGCGTCTGACTGATGTAATGTCAATTGTTGTAAATACACGAATAAATGTATATTGAAGGAATTATATCCAAGGCAACTTTAGATTAATCGTGTGAAATCGCACGAATACTGAGGGTGCTCAATTAGATAAGTATTCTTGTTATTATTGATTTTCTAGGAACATGATACTTTGTGTTTCCCTTGTATCTTTTTAGGAATTAATATATAGTATAGTTTGGTGGTGGACCGAACACATATCTTAGACAACAACTATATTATCACATATGCAAATTGCACATTAAATATAAATAACGTAAAATTTTCTAATAGAGAAATTGTTATAAATAACGATATAACTATTCCAAATTATTCGAAACCAGTTGATGTAAGATTTTTAGTAAGCTTAGACGATATTCACTTGAAACAAATTAAGAATACAAAGGAGATCAAGGAAATTGGAATAAGCTTAAAGTCAAAAATTCTATTTTATGTTATTCAACAATAACGGTTTTAATTAGCATCTTTATAATTATTTTCTAACTAGAAGAACAAGAAAATATAAACTAAAAAAGACTCAGGAGATTGTTGATCTTAGCGGACCCCCATATATGACCTTAAGCCATTAAACATATAAAAATACCAAAATATGAAAAGCCGACTTATGTAAGCATTTCAATTAATTTTTCTTTCCCAAAACTTTGCAAAAAAGCAAAAGTCACTTGAAATGTAATTAGATCTTCCATTTCCTCTCACGCATAGATTATTTTCTAGAGTAAGATATTTTTATGCAAGCTTTAGAATAAGAATTCGTATTTTAATCAGTTCCATGTTAAACTTAAAAGTGTCCGGAATAAAAGTTGGAAGTTGAAATAATTTCGGTAGTTTTAATATGTTCAAGTATATTTTTTTGTTTCCAATCAATAATAATTATGAAAATTGCGTTGTACTTGTTGTGAGAAAATATCTAGAAATAAAGTAAAGTGCTTATGCCGAGTTCTTATCAGAGTACTCTTATGGGGTGCACGTATATTATCGTGGGAAATATTAAAACTGCATCGTATCAAGCGCGTGTGCACTTGATGAAATATGAATATTTTTACTCCAAACAGAATTTGTGACTTCTCCACTTTGTTTAAATTCTTGAAAGTAAAGACTTCTCAGATTTCAGTGTCTTTAAGTAAAAAATATTCTGGTGATGATAAACTAATGCTTTTGCATTTTGTGGAAAAATATTATTGAGTTGAAAATTTAATGCTTTTGCATTTGTGGGAAAATATTATTCAAAAAAAAAAAAATTAATGCTTTTGCATTTTTATGGGAAAATACTATTCAGCACGTGTACTGACTGAAGCCGGTCTAATTACTTATAAAACATTCTGCTTATGTTTTAATTAAGCGTTTTGGCTTATGTAACACCGTATTACAGAATCCAGCTCCAGGTAGATTCATTGTTGGGTTTATATTCGAAGGAGGTGTTACTGCTTTTTACATGACCAGGGGTCGAATTTTGTAACACGGAGATTTTGGGAGTTTGGGAAATGAGAATTTTCGTTTTCCCCGATTAAAACTCCCTAACTCTCCATTCGCGATTCTTTAACATACTTGAGGAGTTAGGGAAAACGTGAGAAGTATCGCAATATTGAAGGACACCTAATTCTGTGTGGGAGGGTCGACAGCATTGCCATTTTTCCTTCAGATTTAGGGTCTGGATTATAAAAATATAGATGAAAATTTTTTGAGGTATGGGCTTTTGGGGAAGGAGGTTCGTACAACCCTTCATTGGGGGTTGTCCAAAATACGTCATGTTTGGTATCAAATTGAAGAGGGAGAAGCGGGTAATCGAGTGGTGCAGCTTTTTATTTATCATTTTAACTTCCTAACTGAATTTTTACCGCCGAAAGACGAATTTATTGCACCTGGGTCATAAACACCTCAGTTCCTATATTTTGCATATATGTCTTCCGTTCTTTATTTCACATCCTTTAGAACTCTGTCGTGAACAGTTTTCTCAAGAAAAGTGAGTTTCCACGGCTTACCAATTCTTGATAATTATGAGTTGAAAATATGTCCATTTTGATACCAAAAAGCGGCCATTTTTTCATCTTAAGAAGATCTGATACACTTATTTTACAGTTAACTCCAAAACCATTTACCGGACTCAAAAACTAATTACATATCAAATTGGGGCACACAATGTAGATGCGATTTAAATTTTATAGCACATCTTCTGTACTGGAAGACGACCAAATTGAACATTTTCGCTTGATTAAAATTTTTAGCGGGTACCTTGAGTATCTAGAATACTCTCAGTTGAGAAATACTCTTTTTACTTCTCCACAACTAACACAGCCGAGGGTTTTGTCGATTGGAATAGAGAGTTTGGTAATTCTCAATACAAATTCCCCAAGTAACAGAGCTCCGAGTGAAGAGTTAAGTGTCAAAAGAACTCTCATCTCCAAAACTCCACAATTCTCCGAGTTAGTGAATCCGGCCTCAGGCAAAACGGTTGAGATTGCCACCCCCTGCCTTACAAACTTTTGTTCCTAACACTGAAACCTATTTTCTGTTTCATTTCAGACCACGAATTTAAAGTTCATCCTGCATCTACTTCGTTGGAAACATCAATAGGTTCTCTGTCATTACATTAGTTACTCATTTTTGTAAGGTAACCGTATTGTTTAACCGGAACATTCTATACAAAATATTTATTTGTTTTTTTATTTTATTTTCTGATTTATTGTTCAACTAACAACCCAGGAATTAGAGCAATTTGTCACAACGACTTGCAAAGTAAAGTTTCGGAATGGATAAAATCTTAACAAATCCCTTACGCGACAGATTAGCCAAGGCAACTTCTATGTGAAAATCCTGGAAAAAGGTTAAAAAAAAAACTTTCCATCACGTTATAAGGATATATATAATTTTTTTTATTTATAGCATTCTGCAGGTCGATTTTTCAAGATATCCACCAATATTATATGCATTTTTCCAAATTAATTCAAAAGCGCATATTATATGCCCCCAATGAACGGAAGGCCAGCGGAAGGAAAACTGTCGCAATGCTTATAAAAAAGACGCTGCTTTACGAGGGTTGATAAAAAAAAGAGAAAGATCTTTGTCACGTCATTCAACCCCTACCCCCGCTTAGAGTTCTCTTCGTTCTACTCCTTGTTCTTCTTCTTCTTCTTCTAGTACTATAACGTACGATTTGGACGAATCAATAACAGACCTTGGTAATAAAATCCGAAATTATTCGTTAGAAAAAATCACTCAAACTGCATTTGTTACGGACTATGAGTGTGATGAACAAACAAGTCTGTTTTAAATGAGCTCAAATCGAATTTTGAATAGAGATTGAATACGTTCTCTAGCAAGTTCTTAATTCAAAATGCGTTATCTGCGTACATTTAAGCGAACTTCGGACATTAAGGCGATATGCCACATTACGTAGTGGCCCTCCCCGTAAGCGTAGATTTGATATATCAATTCACTAATTAATTTTTTTTCTTACAATATTTTTAGAACTAGTTTATTTATTTATGATTCAGGAACAAAATCACTTCTGTAGTCTATACATTACAAAGAGGGAAAAGTTTATTATGCTATCAAAAATTCCACATTAAGGTTAAAGTAAAAAATTTTATGCTGACAGTTAGTTACCGATCAGGAATGTTGAATTTTTCAAACTTATGACATGACGTGTATGCGTGATATCTATCCAGAAGCACTATGCATGGTCCCCATGTTCTAGTGGAAAAGAAATGACAAGATTTACAGAACCCAGTTGCATAGGGTAATACCAAAATTAATAAAGAAGAAATCCTAGGAAAAGAACCATAAGCTGCAGATGCCCGAGGATATTTTGGTGCCAGTAGTAAAGGTAAGAGTTTCGTACTACGAAGTAAAGTGGCAAGAGAATCACTTAATAATTTTGTAAATTTTGTATATACAAAACTGGTGCGCTGAAAGTGATCAGGCGAAATCTCCCTCCGCTCTGTTGAGGAGCTCTGCATATCTTTATCTGAAACCAGTTTAAAGCAAGCATGAGCGTAAGTGCGGCAACCTTACATAGGCGTGCAGTAGAAACCATAGGTGATTAATTTAGGCCTGTAGGTATTCTCAGGTACCTAGGAAGTCACATTTTGGTAGAGCTATGCTAGCGTATTAATTCCGCGCGTAGACAATACAATTGCGACACACGCAGGCACTGAGGCTTTAAGTCCTCTCATATACAGGGTGTTTCCTCCATAGTGGTCTATAGAGCAGGAGGTGATAGTACTCACCTAAACAAACAAAAAATCGTATGGCAGAGGGGGGCCATATCAACCGTTTCGGAGTTACAGGGTGATTATGAAAAAAAGCTAGTTTTGCACAAAACACCCTGTATCTTAAAAAGCACACGGCGTACGGTCACAGTTAAGAGCTCATTGTATGCAGAACTCCATGGCCTTTCGAACGACTGCTCAATCAGCCCCATAGCCCTCAAGAATTATCGTTGTCTAAACCCAAAATTTCGGATTTTCTTATCTTTTTTTTTTCATTTAACTTCTATTATTTTTGCAAAAAGGTCATTAACATACCTTTTTTTTATAAAAACTGTAAACTGTAGACTGTCATCTTTAACTTGACCTATTACACCCTATGTGTTAACACCCGCCTTTAAAGAGTTATTAACTCATAACCTATTCAGGTCTCACCGAAATTAGACGATATTTTGTGAAATGACATTCTAAGGGAACAAATTATCGTTGAGAGAAGGTTTGAAAACAGGTTTTAGAATACGTTTAGAGCTAATAACCCTTAAAGGGCTTCAGATAGCACATTGGGTGTAATAGGTCATATTAAAGAGAAAAGTCTACAGTTTACACTTTTTATAAAAAAAAGTTATGTTAACGACCTTTTTGCAAAAATAATAGAGGTCAAATTAAAAAAAGGTAAAAAAATTCCAAATTTTGAGTTTAGACAACCATAATTCTTGAGGGGCGAGGGGCACGGTTCTGGTTGAGCAGTCGTTGAAAAGACCATGAAGTTCTGCATATAATGAGCTCTTAATTGTGACCAGACGCCCTGTACTTTTTAAGATACAGGGTGATTTGCGAAAAACTAGATTTTTCTCTTAATCACCCTGTAACTCCGAAACGGTTGATATGCCCCCCCCCCCCCCCTGCCATACGATTTTTTGTTTGTTTAGGTGAGTACTATCACCTCCTACTCTATGGACCACCATGGAGGAAACACCCTACGGGAACAATAGAAAATTTATACTTCGGGTTAACCGATTAAAAGGAGAAATTCTTCGGAAATTGGAATGGGTTAAATTACATTTTTGTGCTATAACCGTTTTTGTTTGATTGAAACATATGGATCTAATCTGATCACCTACACACATATATATACATAATAATTTAATAAACTGAAATTATATTACACATTTTATATATATTATTTGTTTTATTTTATTATATTATAAACATATTTAATTAATTTGATTTTCAACAAAATATCTCTATAATTTTGGTGGTGGTGAAAGCAAATTATCCTTTTAATATTGTGCGGTGCCCTCAAAGCAATTTAAGAGGGAAAGTTATTCATAAGTATTCTGTATTTTTTTTTTTTTTTGTGATTTGTCATTTTTGCATTCGAGGGTTACTAAGAATTCCTGGGCGGCTGCCAGTAAACGTAGTTTACTATTAAACAAGCTTGTCCATATGGTACATTATGTACGTATCCTTTATGATATCACTGACAATTCACCATGCTCCGAATACTTGATTTGGAATTTGAATTATTTCGTTTTTTTCTACATGTTGATAATTATCTTTTATAAGTTTGGTTTGGCTTCTAGAACAGCTCAATCACTGTCATTTAAATCTCTGCATCATATTACATATTGCATCTATTCATAGGTTAGCTATATAAATTTATTCTTTCGCGTTCTCTCTTGCGGCGATAAACAAAATGTAAGTGAATAGGCTAGCGCAGGACGAACTTAGCTATGAAATCGCTATTTGTGGCCTTAATACAGGGACTGTAGATGAAATGCGAAAGACCAAGGGCAGCAATTAGAAACGTAAAATCTGGTGATAGCTTTGAGATTGAGTACTACTCCTTCGAGTTTGAGGAAGATAGGAAAGCGATAGAAGACAAGATAAGGGATTAGTAAACTTTTAGATACTTTCACAGGGGACTCAAACAGTAAGGATTTTAAGAAGATATCGGTAAAAATAATATTTGCTTTAGGAAGGCTAAGCGATCACAACCTGAGGGTGTACAAGAACAAACGGAAAAGTCAAAACTTAAGGGAACATTGATACTATATTTAGGGTCCTTACAGTCTAAATCCGAACGAAATTTTCATGCTGAAATGAAAAGAGAAAGCTATACAGAACGGTCCGGAACTGATGGCAAGTGCGGCTATAGGGGGCGATGGACAAATGGGACCTCAAGCTTTCAGGAGGCATCGAGGAATCTTTTAATTCATTTTTACAAAGGGGTATCGAGTTAAGTGAATCTCGCTGAGTGACTAAAGTGCAATTGCTTGGATCACCTGTTGATTTGTTTTCGGGTCAGGCCTTAATTTGGTATCGCGCAAACAGAAGTAAGATTTCTAGCTTGAGTGATTTAGAGAACGAACTGCGTAAACCATTTTTATCCGTGGACTACGACGACCGGCTCTTGGATGAAATTAAGCGGAGAACCCTCGGAGAAAGCGAAAGGATCGGAACGTACGTAGCAGTTATGCTAAATATGTTTTCAATGCTTAGCGCCCCACTGTCCGAAGATCAACAGTTAAAGATTCTTAAGCGAAATCTTAGTCCCTTCTATCAGACTTTACTGGGAGTGGGTGATGTCGATACGGTGGATGATTTAGTGGAACTTAGATGAAAACTCGAGCCGGTACGTATCTCAGTAGAGAGCTTTATGCCTCCCCCATCAAAGCGCAATGCTAATTTTTTGGAACCAGATTGGGCCTACGTGGCTACAGCATCTTCTTCAGCAACTGCGATTAATCCGTATATTCGAGATCAAAACCCTTCTTGTTATCGATGCCTAAACTGTAAAAGAGAAGGACACACCGCTAGATATTGAGTTGAGCTCAGAATCAAACAACACAACCGCCAAACGTCCATTTAGATTAAAATCTCCGAAATCGCTTACATGTAAGCATTCCGAAGAAATTTCAACATTATTGTCATATGTTTTCCAGCACGAAGGAAGCGATGAAAGGCCATATTTGAATGTTTCAGTTTTAAACACTAATCTTCGAGGTTTATTGGATTCGGGAGCAAGTAGAACAATATTAGGTAGGAGTGGATGGGACTGCTTAAGGAATGCGGGTAGACACGTCAAATGCTAAAAGCGTTGTTCTTGCGACTGGCAGGGAGTTAAGGCTATTGGCGAAACGTTGTTACCTATTAAATTGAAAGATCGGGTTAAAATATTTAATCTTTAACTTCTGGGCATTCTTTCATGATCCAGATATTTCATAAGCAAAATAAATATTCAAAACAATTTCACTTTCTCACGACGTTCATTTCCTTGGAATTTTTTATTGCAAACAAGCCGAATAAATGCAACACAAACATTTCCGACCAGTTGCAATGCTTGAGCATCTCACATTACGTCTAGCCATTCAAATCCTTCAAGGTAAAAATTATTATTATCTAGTAAATTCGTGAAAAATTTAGTTCCCAGGGAGGGAAAAATTCCATGCTAACGTTTTTAATAGATTCTGCCAAGCTAGAATAAGATCGCAGGTAAAAGGTTTTTGTTATAAAAAAAGGTGAATTGATGGAATAAAATCAGTTGCGTTCAATAACTTTGGAAAAAACAAGACTTTTTTTTTTTCTTGGTGAGGCTGCCAAAAACATAACAATCCAAAAAAACTGGAGTATCAGTACAAGCACTGTTTGCTCCCACAACAAAATCACGGTACAAGCATCGTTTATTTGATTCATAACAAAAATAAGCATTTTGGTAATCTTCGTCATCCCAACACAGCGAGTATTAATACAAGCACTAATTACTCTATCAACAAGAATACGGTTCAAGCACAATTGGTCCTCTCTAAGGATCGACGCATACAAGTCAAGGCAAAAGAGTGTTGACCCAACAATTTTGATCGTGCCAGATTAACCCCTTGGAATGATTCTTGGTACCGATTTTTGGAAGGGAATGGAAGTCTCGGCGAACCTCAAGGACGACTGTTGGCACTTTACACATAGTGATATAATTCACCAGCTTGCTTTCTTGGGAGGAGTATCAAAACTGGAACCAGCGCAAAATTAGAGCTGGATGAACTTATAAGTAGATCAAAATTAAAAATGGGTAAAAGTCTCGGGTGTACTAGTGTCATCCGACATTCATTAATACAGATTCAGAACCAATTAAGCAAAGATATTATCCGGTTTCACCCACGATATAAAAAGATATCAATGAGCAGCTAGATGAAATGCTGCAAAATGGGGTTATAGAGCCGTCAAATAGATCATTGTCATCGCCAGTGATTCTGGTGAGGAAAAAAGATGGAACATTCTGATTTTGCGTGGATTACAGGAAACTTAATAAAGCTACAAAAAAGGACGCTTATCCTCTACCTTATGTGTCGGCCACGCTCGATAAGCCCAGAGATGCAAAATATTTATCTTCTCTCGATATAAAATCGGCGTTTTCGGGTGTATTAGAAAATTTCTTGTTCGTTTATTTCGAAAACTGCGAATTTTGTAGAGATGAACTTAAATATTTGGGATAAATTGTAGGAGAAAATGGTTTGCAAGTCGATCCGGGAAAGATAGAAAGCATATTAGACATTCCCTACACAAAATCGGTAAAAGAAGTACGTCGTTTCATAGGAGCTGTATCGTGGTATCGACATTTCGTACCGAATTTCTCGACGATCGTTGCTCCTCTGACTAGGAAATTTTTGTGGGATAATAACTTTCAAGAAATGTTTAATTCAATAAAAGAGAAACTTATTACAGCCCCAATAATTAGATGTCCAAACTGTGAGCTCCCGTTTTACGTTCACACGGATGCATCAGCGTATGACCTAGGAGCCGTTTTGACACAAAGAGAAGAAGATAAGGAACTCGTCATCGCATACTTTAGCAGATTTCTCAATCGAAACGATAGTTCTGTTCGACTACTGAACGAGAATGGTTAGCCGTTCTATGGGCTATTGAAAAGCTTCGATCATATCTTAGAAGGAACTCTTTTCACTGTCATCGCGGACCACGCGTCATTAGTGTAGTTAAATAATCTCAAAGATCCGACGGGTCGATTAGCTCGATGAACAGTTATACTCCAACAGTTTGATTATGATGTGGAGCATTGTAAAGGTAAAGAGCACTTAATCCCAGATCTACTGTCGCGTTAAGTACCTCGGGTTCAGAACTACGCTACAGTCGCAATTTAATAATCCCAAACAGAGAATAAGGGAAAGCGTGAAAGATTTTCTTCAGAGACTTAACACAAATCTATCTAAATTAAACGAGGCGACCCACTCATACACAAGTGAAAAATTCTTTTGAAATCGCTATTAAAAGATGATGAGTGTCAAGCAGTGAGAGCTATAGAGGACGGATTATACAATCCACAACTACAGACTTTAGCAAAACTCCAGTCTGATATATCTTTCGCTTCACTAAGGTCACATATTCTAGAACACGCATCAAGTTTGGAGCTGAAATAATCCAATTTTCAAACGAACTACAATGTAAACCCAAAGCTATTTCAACAGAATATGAATCCCAATCTGCGTTGTTTTATATGTAATCGACTAGGGAATGCTGCGTCAAGATTCCCAGTCATACAACGCTCTGCACAGAAATTGAATGCAATTCCAGAAACAAATTCACAATTACAACGTCCTCCGGATTCGAATAAGGTTACATCTCCAACGCTTTCTTGCCGATATTGTCATTGGATGGGACATTCCATTGAAAAATGTACAACAAGGGTGGAAAATAATTCCAGTTTTGGCAGCAGCCAAGGAAATGGTAATAATTACCAAAAATTAAACAATACTCCATCAAAGCCGACTGATAGACAGCCACAAAATAGGAACTGTCAGGAGCCAGTAATCCGAGAAAATCGAGCTCCACCGCCAAAAGATCACCATCTCCAAGGAGGAAAAATAACGGGAATACAGACGCATTCAGGCATGGAAACTGGATGCAGTGAGGGGTCACATTCGGAAACCCCTCGCACAAACACACTACAGCACAAGTCCACAGGAATTCCGAAACAATATCGACGAAAAACTAGGCAGCAAGAAATTAATTCGAATCCCCGTTCAAATAAATAAAAATTCTTTAACTCGTTCTTTGCCTCTGTTGACATCTGCTCTGCGCCAAAACTTATATTTTTAATTGATACTGGAGCAGAGATCAGTTTAATAAAACCGCAGCCATTAAATCCAGACAGTATCTGCTACAGAGATTCTGTCTGCAATATAAACACATTATTTACAGAGTCCACTTCTACAGAAGGACTCAATTGTGCTAAGTTAAATTTGAAGTCTGAACAAAATAACTCCATCCTAGAACACCCATTTCAAATAGTGGGAAATAACTCCATCCTCTCGTACGATGGTCTGCTTGGTCACGACATTTTATCTCGATAAAATGCTAGTATCAATTAAAAAAATAAATGCTTTCGGTAGAAGAAAATGAATCTGATTCATCTTATCCCTACGAACAATACTATTCAAATTATCCATGTTTATTTGAAAGGCGAAGACACAGAGAAGAGATCTCAAGTTAAAAGTTTATTATATACGGAGAAAACATTCTCTAACAGAAAAGTTGATAAAAATCTATCTCCATCTATAGCCACAAAAGAGGCTGAATTAAATAAAAATCTATCTCCATCTAAGGCTTCACAAGATATGAAGCAAAAACATAAAAGTATATTTCCATTCAAAGCCGCACAAAAGCTTGAATCAAACAAAAGTCTATCTCCATCATCTAGCACTTCACGAAAGGTGAGGTCTGAAATCAGATCACCTTCCTATTAAAGATCCGCAAGAATCGGATCTACATGAATCAATCAAAATTCCGGCTCGATCGGAGTATATTATAGAAATTCTAACTCCTTCTATTCAACATCAATCGATTTGTTTCAAGAAGGAAATAAGGCCAGATTTATTTTTCAGAAACTCGATCGTCGAACCAGTCAACGGTATGGGAAAAGTTCTAATCCTCAATACAAATGAGGAGGACGCCGATCTGGCACCTTACGAGGTAAATCCAATTTACCAAGACTTGGACGACTTTGTGGTTCTCTCCACAGACTCTGAAAGATATCCAATTAAGGGCAGAATAATGTAACTGCAAAACCTTATCAAATTGAATCACTGCAATTCGGAGGAATCTGAGAGTATTCGCAACACCTGTAGGGAATTCAATGAACTCTTCTATCTAGAAGGGGATTTCCTTTCGATTACGCACAAAATTGAGACACTCCATGATAAACCGCCCATCTATACCACGCCTTATAGACTTCTTGAGGCAATCTGAACTGAGATAAATAGGCAAATATATGAAATGCTTGAAATGCTGCACATAGTCCCTAGTATTCTCCACTTCTCCTGGTTTCTAAAAAAAAAACAGTTGAGAATGGAAGCAAAAGGTGGCAAGTTGTGGTAGATTTTCGTCGTTTTAACGACATCACTGTTATCACTAATATATTAGACCAGTTGGAGAAGTCGAAATATTTCACCACACCCGACATAGCCAGTGGATTCCATCAGATAAGCATGGACTGGAAGGACGGGGAGAAAATGCCTTCAGCACACACTATGGCCACTACGAATATAATCGTATACTATTTGGTTTAAAAGGCGCCCTTGCTACCTGAGTAGATATCGAAGTTAGATTTTTCTTAAAAAGGTGAAATATATATATATATATTGGAATAAGATATATAAATAAACATTTTTGCTCAAAAGTGAAATATAAAAGTAAATATACAACATTTGTTCTCGAGAGTGAAGCAGTTGTAACTTTTCTCAACAAAAGAATAAATATATATTGTAACACTATGACTTACCCCGCTTCTGTTAGGTACTAGCAACTACCTCAGCCCTAGCAGTCGGCTCCCGTAAATTGTGGCCAACTATCATTTGGAGGCTTATTGTCAGGAGCTAATCCAGAGAGAAATCTAATCTCTCGATATAGGGCAGTATCCCTAAAAAGGGTTAAGTCGGGTCGCCACCTTATAATGAGAGCCTTTCCAGTGCAGTACTTCCTGACCATTCGCTGCAGTTCATGTACAAGATGTTCTTGGTAGTCATCGCTTTCACCTTCTAAAATTATGCTGTCAAGGTATTGGTCCATGTCGGGATAAGTTGAATAATTGCCCATGCATAAGTTCTCAACATCATTTCTTGAACGATGAGACCAACATATTAAGGAGTAGAAAACTTGAAAAATGTTGACATTTAAATTATGCAGGAAGTATTTCATAAAAACTTAGATTTGTCACTTTTTCACTAAATGTGAGTTTTTTATCTTCCACAAGAATAAGAAAAAAAAAAGAAACCTTTATTCAATAGTGAAAAACTCTGTAATTACTTTCGAGGAACTTTTCGTCTATTTACATACGTCGAGAAAATAAAACAGACGAGACAAAGAAAACGACATACAATCTAAGAGCTTCTCTGTCAGAAGATAAACATCGAAACATAACAGAACCCTAAACCTAAGGTAAAGACTCGTTTCCATTCCACTCCTAGATGTCACTACAATTCTTCTTCAAATCTACTCCAATTCAAATGAACCACCCCAACCGATGTATAAAAGGCGAAACCAGACGTGGCCGCACCGAGCCGAAGTATTTTGCTGGATTCGTGCTTAGACATAGAATCGCCGAAACTTGCAAGAAAATATTCTGTCATCTCTCCATGAGAAAATTAATATTGCTCACCCAAAAGCGTTAATAACTTTGAAGCGAAGGCTTTCGACACTTGGTGGAAGATTAGAAGAAAAAGAAATTTGACATTTAACATGAATTTAAAATGGAATGAAAGTTCTGACAGAGGTAGAAATTTGGTAAATATAGAAGTTTTTTAAATGGAATGAAAACTCTGACAGATGTAGAAATTTAGAATTGAATAAAAACCATGCCAAATATAGAAGTTTTTAAATTGAATGAAAACGCTGAGAGATGTAGAAATATAGAATTGAATAAAAACCTTGGCAAATGTAGAAAATTAAAATGGACTGAAAACTTTAACAGATGTAGAAATTGGAAACCGAATCAAAATTTTGGCAATATAGAAATTTGAAATTGAATAAAAACCTTGACAAATATAGGAATTTAAAACTTTGACAGATACGGAAAAAAAAGAAAATATAACCAAGGAGCCAGAAAGAAGGGCGCAGCAGGGAGTTTGCCCATTACAGAAGACAAAGTTTCTCTGCCGACGCAACTAAAGGTAGCCGCACCACCGGAGGAAGCCTGAGCTTTTCCGCCAGGCACCAGGTAAAATTGTTTTGTTGTACTGCTCAATTGAGTGCCATCCGGCACTTTCCACGCCACCTAACCTTATATGAGAGTACAATCGGAAATGTTAAAAGTACAATCGAAATAACTTCCGCTTATTAAAATTTGAATTTTCGCATACAAGTTTTGGAAATTGGCTTCATGCATTTCGAATCCAAATATCGCATATATGTATGTATAATGTTACATTTTCATGTGTATAATTCAATAACAGAGAAGTATTAGAAGTAATGTAACACAACTTCTTCCTCTTAAAAGTAATTACAACGTAAATATTTTGACACATTTGTCGTGATTTAATAAAAACATTTAATGTTAAATCCAAACTTAAAGTATATGGGGTTATTAATTATATCTACTCACACTTCTATTGGCTGCACAATTCCGAGCATAAAACTTACCTATTTTGGCCAGCAACCACCCAAGCAAACAGTCTCAAACTGAAACTACGTCTCCATTTTTCGACAAAATCTCTATCGGTCGAGTTTAATAGACATGTCAAATATCTATAATAATCATATCATTCGCGGACATCGCTCGATTTTACTCAGATAAGGAAATCTCATATGAGATGCGCTGCAGAAAGCAAAATCCTGAAAACTATACTTACAGGAATAAAGTAATCTGGTGGATGAAACAACTGCAAGTAGAATCACAAGAGACTACTGAGACAATTAATCTGGTAGCACACATGCCGGTAGATGAAGATCTAGAGGAATGTAAAAACCTGCTGGTAGAGTTTCAGGCTGACAGTATAAAGAAAGACCCAGATGAACTCGAACGGGTGAGTGTGAGACTCACATTATTATCCAAACGAGTTAATAGGATATCAACTACTGATGATACAGAAGAATCAGAAAAAAAATTAAAAATAATAGGAGAGATTAAAAGTCTTATCAAAGACGTGGAAACATCTAGATATCAACTATGGAAATCGTCATCTGATAAAGATACTGATAACGCCAAAAGTGGCACCAAGTTTCAGGAGGAAGAATTTGAGATAAATTTCGACAATCTAAAACTGGATGATATAGACGCACACTACCAATCCACGCGTGCTGCGGGCAAATTTTCCGAATTACATTCGGCAAACGAATATAACAGGCAGAAACCACAGTTGTATAAGTGGGGAATTCATCTCTCAGGAGATAGTCCTAACGAATCGGCTTCAGAATTCCTACAACGGGTAATGGATTTTGCTCAATGTAGAGACGTTTTTGAAGCAGAATTGCTTTCGAGCATGACCGATCTTCTTGAGGGTTCAGCTCTTAAGTGGTATCGGTATAAGAGACGAGACATCATAATCTATCGGGATTTTGTTGAGAAGTTAATAAGCGAGTTTGAGCCTCTGCATCAATCAGGTCAACTACTGGAAGCAATCAAGAAGCGCAAACAATTGCCTTTTGAGTCGATTGTACAATTTATCGCACATATGCAAAATCAATTTATGCGACTACAAAATCTTCCGTCTGAAAAGTATCGTATCAAGATAATTCGAACTAACCTTTTATCCATGTATATAAGAGCTATATCTTTACACGATTTCTCAACTATAGATCAACTCAGCGTAGCATGTCGTAAGGTGGAGTTGAGCGAATCCCAAGCAAAGTCTAATACACTTTCTCAATTTATGGGTAATAGCCAAACATCAACACCACGGAGGTGGTATGACGAAGCTCCTTTTCAAGGCCAACGCAGACAAAATGAGTGGTTTAATAACAACGCAAGATTTCCTCAGGATCACAATGGTAGTAGACATGATAACCATTATAATAAATGGGGAAACCTGTTACCAAACAATAACAGAAGCAATACGCAAGGAAATGATAACTACAACGATAATAGAAGCAGATATACATATCAAACTACTCCCACGAGGAAGCCTGATTATTATCAACAATCACATAGCACTCCAATAAGACAAGTTAGTAATCACAACACCAGATACAATCCCAACCAAGATAAGTACTATAATTCGCCAAACCAAAATCAAAACACTTATTACTCAGACATTAAAAGAGGTGGACAAACTGTAAATACTCGAAGAAGTCCTAGTCCTTTAGCAAGGTGGTCTACTGATGGAGTGCCATGCAGGAACAGACAAGTCACATTTAGTAGCCCAGTTAGGAGCCCTCGAAGAAATTCGGCTTCGGAAAACATAGAAGGGTAGTCCCGAAGGTGGACACGAGACACCCCAGCTCTATAAAGTCCACTAACAATCGCCAGTTTAACCAACTGCATGGAATCCATAAGGCTCCCATATGGGGAGATCCCAGACCATACGTTAAAATTCAAATCCTGAACTCGTCAGTCGTATGCTTATTAGACAGTGGAGCTAGCAATTCGGTAGCTGGTAAAGAAGGCATCCAATTACTAAAGAGCATGGGTCTTGAACTGTTAAAGGAAAGCAAAGGCGACATAAAAACAGTAGACAAAACAAATCACAAAATCACCGGCGTATTTTATGTACCTGTAAGCTACCAACAAAAGTTCCACGTGATAAGAGTTTTGGCGGTACCCACTTTGGCCCAAAGTTTAATTCCTGGCATTGACTTCTGGAGTTCATTTGGAATTACAGCCCAAAATAAGAATGGCAATTGGCATCTCCATAACATTTCCATCCTAGATGTCGACAAAGCTCATATTTTAGACCAAGAATCTTGATAACCAAAAGAAACAGAAACTGGAAGCGTGCTTAAAACATTTTCAAGCTTTAACGAAGCAAAAGCTAGGACGCACAAACGTTATCGAACACGACATCGATACAGGTAACGCTACACCAATTGTACAAAGGGGCTATCAAGTTTCACCAGCAATAGAAAAAAGGCTTGGAATCGAACTCGAGCGTATGAAGCAGTTAGGCGTAATAGAACAGTCAATAAGTCCATGGTGCTCTCCCGTTGTCTTAATTAAGAAGAAAGATGGTAGAGACAGGCTGTGCATAGACAGTCGCAAGCTGAATAACGTCACGATAAAGTGTGCATATCCTTTGCCTCGAATCTCCGAAATCCTAAACAGGTTAGGCAAGGCACGTTACTTGTCATCCATTGACTTGAAAGATGCGTTTTGGCAAATACCACTTTCTGAAAGATCTAAACAAAAGACAGCTTTCAGCGTCCCGGGTCATGGTTTATGGCAATTCACCGTAATGCCATTCGGCTTATGCAACAGTGCCGCAACACAGCAAAGACTTATGGATATACTATTTTCTCCTGCAGAAGAGTGTGTGTTCACATACCTAGACGACCTGATTGTAACCACAGAAACATTCGATCATCACATTTCCGTTCTCAATAGAGTAGCAAGCAAGCTCAGAAAAGCAAATCTCACCATTAACCTTGAAAAATGCCAATTCGTTCGCGCATCATTAAAATATCTAGGTTACGTAGTAGATAAACACGGACTTAGAACAGACCCAGACAAAGTTCAAGCTATGATCGACTTTCCAAAGCCAAAAAAATACACAGAAATGAAAAGATTCATAGGAATGGCTTCGTGGTATCGCCGGTTTGTACACAACTTCGCCGAACTGGCATCACCCTTGCACGATTTAACCAAAGGTTTAACTAGAAGAAGATGTCTGCGTTGGACTAAAGAAGCTGAAGAAGCATTCGTCAGGTTGAAATCAAAATTGGTCGAGTCACCACTCCTAGCAAACCCCGATTTTAATAAAACATTTTACCTCCAATGTGATGCTTCCAACTATGCAATTGGAGCAGTGTTGGTCCAAAAAACAGATGAAGGTCAAGAAAAACCTATAGCATATGTTAGCAGGAAACTGAGAGGAGCAGAAATAAACTACAATGTAACAGAAAAAGAATGTTTAAGCGTAATATTCGCAGTTGAGAAACTAAGATGCTACTTAGAGGGTCAAAAATTCAAGATATTAACGGACCATTCCGGTTTAACGTGGTTGTTCAAGCAACAAAATCTGACGGGCAGACTCGCAAGATGGGTTTTGAAGTTGCAACAACACGACTTTCAAATAGCACACGTAAAAGGAAAAGAAAACGTTGTCCCAGATGCACTTTCCAGAGCTCCCACGATTGATCTGATAGATTGCAACCCTAGTCCGTCCGACAGCTGGTACATACGTATGCTAACCATAGTTCAAGAAAGCCCAGCCCGTTTCCCATGCTGGAAACTAGAAAATAAAAATCTTTTTTACAAAGATACCAGTGAATCAAACAAACATCAGGACTTCAGGTGGAAACTAGTAGTTCCCGAGTCCTCCCGGCAGACAGTTTTGGAAGAATGCCACGACTCCCTTTTCGCTGCTCATTTGGGCGTTCACAAAACTAAATTAAAGGTACTACAAAGGTACTATTGGCCAGGAGTATCTCGAGACGTAACGCAGATCATTGCTTTAGACTTCATGGGTCCCTTTCCTAGGTCAACCAAAGGCAATACATACATACTAGTGGTTGTAGACTGGTTCACTAAATACCCTTGTTTATTCCCTCTGAGGGATGCAATGGCAAAAAGAGTAGTCAACATAGTGGAACACCGCATATTTCTTGAATATGGAGTACCAGAAATCGTATTTCAGACAATGGTAAACAGTTCGATGGCAAAGAGTTCCGGAATCTCCTAGGAGAGTACAATATCTCAAAGTTTTGGCTTAACGCACGTTACCGGCAGCGCACTACGATCATTTATCAAGGATAACCATCGCCTATAGGATAAAGAAGTATCAAAAATTACAGTGGCATTGAGAACAGCAGTAAATTCAATCACAGAATACTCCCCGTTTTTTCTCAATTACGGCAGAAAATTCACATATGCTGGATCCGATCACACAGCCTTCGACATGCTTTCGGTGGGCCAGGAAGCTAGCGAGAGAAGAATTAAATTCCTAAATAGTTTGGACGGAATCTACAATGATATCGCCACAAGAATATTTCAATCCTATGAGAGAAACAAACAATACTTCGACAAAGGCAAGGTCAACTTCGAATTTAATGTAGGTGATATAGTCTATCACAGAAATTTCGTTCTATCTGACGCAACAAAACAGTTCTCTGCAAAGCTCGCTTCTAAATATCAAAAAAGCAGAGTCGTTGAAAAAAAATCCAAGTTAGTCTACAAATTAGAACATTTAGAAAACAATAACTTGGGATATTGGCATATAAAAGACATAAAAAATATTTAACTAAACAGGAAAGACAATTACTATTACACATAAAAAAAAAAATAAAAAAAATCAATAACTGAGTACAAGTACTATATCAATCCTTTCTAAAAAGAAACTCCTTGGTAATACAGTAGTCGTTATCTTACACGGATTCATTCCTTGGTAGTTCTTGGTGAATTTTGTTTTTGCAGTCTTCAGATATATCGTTTGTCCAGTATTGCCTAATCCTAGTATGAGGATGCAATATCCTTTCCTTTTATAAGAATACTTGTATAAACCGTGTAGAAGAATACATATACATCACAGAGTCGTATGTTTTCAGAAAATGGTGTCAACCCCTTTATACCAAAAATGGTTTTCGATAGGTTAAGCAGTTGTGCTCACTATCCCCTCCTTCATCGTTCATTGATGATATTCACCCTTCTTAATAAATGTACAATACCTTTAAACAGTCCAGCAGATTTGATGTTACTGTTAATCAAGCATTGTTCAACGTTATTATGTTCGCAATTCTCTAAGGTATCATGTAATATAGAAGTTAAAGAAGAAATACAGTAAACTCAAAACATATGGGGTTCAAATATATATTCTCAAACAAAACATTAACCTTCCGGGCCGTAATCAATTATGTGATTTATAGATAAAGCCATCTATCACACATACTCGAAGATTATCCTTAATAAAGTGAAGTCACATAGCTTCACATAACCCACCATGTGGCTAAGTTGTACGCCGTGTACATATCCAATCTAAAACATATTTCGGCCTTACGACCAAGCAAATTTTACAAACCATTTACGGTAGCGTCAAGTTCGCAAAAGTTTTTATCACATCGTGACAAAAACTTCCCCGGGCGAGAGGGGAAGGTAATGAGAGTACAATCGGTCCTCCATCCCATTCACTGAAAGTAATCGACATTAGTAGAATACACGGACTGTAAGCTGTATAGATATTGTTGGGTATAGCTATTGTTGGACTCTGAACAACTTAAATATTTTAATATTGGATTTACTCGCATTCTAAGAGAAAGTCTAATATAGTAACTGAATAATTCGTCATATAAAAAAAAAAAAAAACTTACTTACAAATCAAATAAATGCAGGGTGTTCGCTGCAACAACATAAAAATAAAAGATATATGTATATATATGCATAATTATAATACAATTCCAAAATTAAAAATACGTAGATAAATAAAACTCGCTTGGTCAAACACTTAAGAATACATATTGTTACTTGAATTCAACTTCAGTAGGAAAAAGAATTATTGTTAAATCTAGAATATAAAAATGGAAAAGGAAAAATGTTTATAAAACAAAAAAAAATGGAAGTAATATGATAAAATTAAAAAGTATAATTCGTAAGCCATCGAACAGCCTTTAAAAACACTGCAGAATGAAACAATGAACAGAACCTGTGAAACTACGAAAAGTGTCAATACGTCGTATGAACGGACCCCATGAACCGAATGAGAAGTGTGACAGAAAAATGGAACGGCCGAGAAGAGAACAACGTGAACGAGGACAGATGTCTTGTCGGAGCCGTGCCAAAAGGAAAAGTTTAATTAAATAAAAGTAGATCTAAAATAAAAGAACGAAATATTTAACATAAATATTATTTTCGTCAACCCCGAGCACAGTGAAGGAATTCGTACCAGCACAAGTTTGCGGAAGTTTCAGATAACTGAATTGACTGAACTGAAGCAGAGAATTGCAGTCAACCACAGTTGGAGAATTGATATTCACATACAAGGAAACCCATGGAAGGCAAATCTTTTGAGTTGTAATTCAATCATAATCGCCGGCAATTCGCCATTATTAGCCAGCCAACTTGCCAGTGAATGCAGTGCAGGGAAATAACGGGATGCCGTCAATTAATAATTCGACACGGTACAATTTAATTATTTTGTAAGGTAACTACTACATTTGATTTATAAATACCGTATTAATTTAAGTTAGATAGGTTAGGTTGGGCCCAGAATTAAAGTGTTAAAAGTATAAAAAGAAAAATCTTTAAATGTGAGATGATAGGGCAATGAAGAAAAGCCATTAAAGCAAAATTTTCTAATCAAGCGTATTTATTTGAGAGCAGTAATACGATCAAGTGAGTTTGTGCAGCGATAACTACCCTAGACATTGGATCGATTATAAAAAAACGTGGTATGGTTCCCAGAACTCGCACATTGCTTCGATAACTCGAGAATTTGTCGGTAAATTAGCTTTACAACCTGACTCAATTAGTAACCGCTCGGCCAGGTGGTCAGGTGCTGAAATAGCGGGAGAAGAAAAGCTGCAACACTTCTTCCCGTATATCATTTTGCAACAATATATATAAGTGTACGTGACTTTCTAAAAAGTGAAATAAATTTATTAAATAAATAGATGAATTTAGTGAAATACCTTAATTGAAGTTTTTTTTTGTGAAATAAACAAGTCCAGTGGAACATGGGAGTATTCTTTAAATAAAAATAAGTAAAACCCTTGTAGCAGTGTGTTCTTCTCTGGGAGCATGGCACACGCACACAACAGCTGCGCGGTTTCATTCACGAAACTAATGCAGAAGGTGTTGATAGAAACAATTATGCAAGAGTAAAAAGTATCACTTGCTCACTCAAATTAGTACGTTGCTCTCATTGACCTGTTTAGAAAACTTTTTAACTACACTTTACGTTAGTTGAAGAAATTATATTTGAATTGAAAAAATTAGAAACGCGCCACATCTGTATTACCACCATACAGACGTTTATTTTTTAAAGCTATCGTAACAGAGATTGTCAGTTCAATAAACTGATGTCAGCATGCAGTAAGAAATAAGCGCGTAATCGACAATTTCACACCGGCAAAATTAAGAGAAGCCGTTCTACGCAAAACCATAAAAACGACTTAGCAGCAATATGAAGGAAACAATGAATAGCATTTTTTCACCTGAGTTGTTATTCGGAGCTCAAAAAAATCGTTTAGAACTTATTAACTTGTAAAATAAAGAAGTTTTTTTTTGAAAAACCAATTTGTTTTACATAAATAATTACATTTTTTTTTTTGCATTTCGGAATGAGATAGTTAGCGCGGCAAAAATTTTATGTATGACTTTACTCAATCTCAACTTTTCAACATATTACAACAAACAGAAAAAGATAGTAATGCGATTTATCTTCCCATATTTTTATATGACGAAGACTTCGAAATTAATAATCCTCTTGGTACTCATGCTGTTGGATATATAAATAATACCCTAATACGTACCTACATGCGTATTTCCTTCTCAAAAAATATATACATAAAATGTTAATTAAAAAGTAGAATGCTTTTTTCATAACAGTTTTCTCGCCACCTTACCTAAAAACCTAAAATTGGGTATTTTAGAAAAATAGACAAATCGTAAAATTTCAATAATCTAATCATGCTTAAAACTAGGATTCTGTTCAGAGCAACACGCTATAGTGACTTCGAAAGCGTTTTGAAGTAACTCTGTGAATTTGACAATAGCATAAAAAGCGACTTGGCTGCTCTGAACAAGAAAAAGCGAAAAAAGCAAATATTCTTATGTGTTTGTACATTAAAAGAAGGCATATACACGATCAGAAAAGAAGCTCGGGGTTTGTTTGCCGGTAAGTTGGGATTTCAATAAATTAAAACTATTAAACAGCAATGAATTAATTTTCTTCTTGCAAACATTTTAGTTTTATTTACTAATTTCTAATGTGTTTGACATTTTAGTGAAAATACATAACCTAAAATGGAGAAAGAAAGTAGTTTAGCTGTCGGAAATGATGGGCACATATATTTGTTTAGTGGAATGTCTTCAGGTAATTATTATAGGTATATAATAAATAAATTCTTTTTAGTATTTTTATGTAAAATATTTTATAGGAACAGTCCAAATTGTTGGAGAGGTAATAAAGGAAACCACGGGAACAGAGGCTGTTGTTCAGAGGTCAGGAGGAACATTGACAACAGATGAGAATTATATTACAGAAACTGAAAATAATTCATTGTAAATAAAACAATTGAAATCAATCACTTATATTATAATTTTCTTTAGATAAGAGGAGATGGGCCACTGCAGAATTAAGAGAGCTTATTGATACATACAAACAGTATCATCACGACATAATGAGCTCATCTATAAAACACGACGAAGTATGAGATAATATTTCTAAGAATTTAGAAGGCTCAAATATATTTATCTCAGATAATAAGTGCAAATTCAAGTTCAACTACTTAAAACGTCAGTATACTGCCACCAGAGATCATAACAAGAAAATAGGCGCTGCAACAAAAACCTGTCGATCTTATGACGAATTGGACGAAATATTTGGAACTGAATATTTTGTTGATCCTATTGCAGTAGCTAGTTCGATAGAGGGATGCTCTACTATTCTCTCAGTAGCAGAAGATTCCGATATTACCGAAAATTCTGAATCAAATGAAGAAGTGAGGGTACTAAAAAGGTGGCGAGAAACCACAACAGAAGTCCTTCTAAAGGAGATGAAAAATATGAGAAGAGACAGAAAAGAAACAAGAAGAAAAACAAATTTATTTATTCAGTGAAAGTATTAATATCCAAAAGAGACTTATTGAAGCTGTCGAACGTGAAAACGACACCCACAAAGAGATGATGGAAAAATTGCTGGAAAGGCGGTAAAAAAGCAATTATAAGCTGTGCAATTAATCTAAAAATAAAATACTGAAATCGTTGTGATTTATAATAAAATTTTACTCTGAATTTAAATAGTTATTAACAATTAAATTAATTAATTAAATTCTAATCAATTCTTCCACGCATCATATCCCAAAGTTCATTTGTCATTTCATCGCGTACTCTATGACCATCTGCAGTTCCCTCGTAGTTCTGATGATTTTACTCCGTAGAGCTCTTCGTAGCATGTTCCAAGTCTTCGCTTATATAGTCAGAAGGCCAGGCCCAAGGGCCAGGCGACCTAGGCGATAGCCTAGGGCGCCTTTTTTTGGAGGGCGCCAAAATTTATTATAAGCAACCAAAGAAAATTAAAAAATAATCCTCCAAAACTTTATATTTTACGTTTTAAAAAAAATTGAAAATAAGAAAAAAA
Source organism: Dioctria rufipes (assembly GCA_963924295.1). Classification (NCBI taxonomy): domain Eukaryota; kingdom Metazoa; phylum Arthropoda; class Insecta; order Diptera; family Asilidae; genus Dioctria; species Dioctria rufipes. The sequence continues at coordinate 99,412,892 of OZ002741.1, read as the reverse complement.
CAAAAAAACGAAAGTACATGCAAAATATACGAATTTCATATTCTGAGAAATTTTGGTATGTATTGAATTAAAAAAAAAGAAAAGGGTCGGGGGACCCCCGATGGAAGTAAAACTTCAAGTGTTGTGTTATTTCACTCACTTTGTATTTAAAAGAGAGAGTGAGAGATTCAAATATCCACGTAGTAAGTAGTATTATAAAATAAAGTTTATAGTCTACACCAAAGTACAAAAGTACCATTGCTGAGAAAACAATTGCAATTTTATATAGAAATATTTGTCGCAGCAAGTTCATATTCCATGATAGCCTCAAACATATCTTTTATTGGGTTTTAACGTTGTAAACAGAAAGATGTGTGTGTTATTATCTTGTTTATGTAGAGATATGTACTTGCATGTCGGATTATGTATACCAAAGGTACAATTGTACCTACGTATATTCAGGGGCTTTATTATGGAAGCAGAGACAATATTCATACATCGACAGTATAAAAGAATAGGGAAAAATAATTTTGAATCCTCATAAATATTTTCATTTTCAGACTGAACTCGATCGAGATGTAGAAAACATGTCTTGAGAATTTTATTAGGATTCAAGATGTTTCACCTGGTTTAATTTTCTAGTTCCCTATTGTTTATATAGTCGCATAGGTAGGTAAATACTAGCGCGCTCAAAGATTTTGATGGATTCTAATGGGCTGATTTACCTTCAACTCGGGGCGGGAAATCTGCTAGCGTGTATGTTCTTGTATGAAAATCATCTCGGTTTCCATATAAATACAGATTGCTAGTGCTGTTATTTCACTTGCATTTTGAGTTTTGGATAGTATAAATATATTGTTGTGTAAAAGAAGTTGAATTTTTCTAAATTTATTCAATTCAAAATGGAATTTGGAATTGATGAAGTGGATATGATGCCAGGATCACGATATTCTCGGTAAGTGTTATTGCTGCAGATTACTACGTGTTTTTACTATAATATAGTGAGTATTATTCTTGTTGTTTTGCTTTCGCTTATTTCAGCATGACTGTAGAGCAGCAAATAGCATACATAGAACGTCTAGCTGCTTCAATTGCAGTAGACGAAGAAGACAGTGATGCTGGAGATTATAGCAGCGATGAAGATGATCCTGATTACGTTTATGATAGAGATGCATCCGATGCAGAAATTGAATGTTCTGTTGAAATGCGCGAAGAGGAAGAGGAAGAGGAAAATGAGGATATGGAGGAAGATGAAAGACAGCAGATGGTGGAAGAGGAATTAATTATGAGACACCGATCAGCAGTAGCTGCAGCAGTAGCAGCAGCGGAAAGAGCAGAAGCTGCAATAGCATCGCCATCAACAGCAGCACAACCACGGCATGAAACACCGGTGCTAATAGCACGAGATGGTACTCGATGGAGTACTGTTCCACCTCCCACCACCCGCACACGTACTCATTGCTTTGTACGTCAAACTGGAGGCCCAAACCATCATTATGACATAGTTCCTAGACCACACACCTTATTCAAAGAAATTTTTACGGATGAAATGTGTGACATCATAATAAGGGAATCAAAACGGAAGATGAAAGAAAGTTTCGAAAAGTACAACAGTCAACATCCAGATAAAAAGAAGAATTATGAATTGATAACAGCGATGGAATTCAATGCTTGGCTGGGGCTACTATTGGCAGCAGGAGTATCCGGATGTGGCTCTGTGCATACCAGAGAATTATGGGGGACGCGCTCGCTTCCAATTTTCCGAGCTACTATGTCGTTGCAACGGTTTTGGACAATCAATCGTTTTGTGCGGTTTGATAATCGAAACTCCCGAGTTGAAAGAGAGAAAGGCGATAAAGCTGCAGCAGAAATAGGGCAAGGAGAACGGGTGCTTACCGAAATAACAAAACAATATAAAAGAACTGGGCGTACAGTGGTCGCAGATAATTTTTTTACAACGCTAAATGGATGTGAAACTCTCCGTCGAAATGAGTTGTCATTCCTTGGTACGATTCGGAAAAATAAGCCATATATTCCCACTGAAATGCTTCCTCATAAAAGCAGACCTGTAGAAAGTTCTGTGTTTGCTTGGCATAATGATGAAATCGGGTTAATATCCTACGTACCAAAAAAAATGAAGGCGGTTATTTTCATGTCGAGCGAGCATTATACGCCAGATATTATTGCAGGAAAAAAAAACAAGCCTCAGGCTATACTAGATTATAATAAGCACAAGGGGGGCGTTGATGTTATGGACAGGATGCTAATGAATTATAGCTGCAAACGTAAAACCAAACGTTGGCCTTTGGCTTTTTTTTATAATATTTTAGACCTCTCAGCTTTGGCCGCTCACATTATACAAAAGGAGGTAATGGACTCAAAAGGAATTGCTTATAATAAAAGTGACGTTCGTCGAAAATTTCTGCATGAACTAAGTGGCTGCTTAGTGGAGCCACTTATGGAAATCCGGTCCACAAATCCACAAGTAATGAAGCAGTTCAATTCACGGACAGGTATTACATGTTACAATGGCGTTGAATTGCCTACTTTAGTTCCTGTGCCAGTAACTGCTGTTACTGCTACTACTTTTTCCACCACCGCAAGAAATGCATTCGGCCATACGGGCTCATGTTTTATATGCAGCATGGAAAAGAAGCCGCAACGAAAAACACGAAGGAGTTGCTATACATACTTGCAAGAAACCAGTTTGCGTTCCTCATAGCGTAAATAAAGGCTGTAATTGTCATGTTTGTGAAAATATAATTGAAGCACAAAATTAAGAAAAATAAAAAAAAAAATCGTATTATGTAACTTTTTTGTACCTCAGTAGCTTTATTTCTTTTATTTTAAAATAAAAATAGTTAAATAAACCTAAACACTCTTCTTTTCGTTTTATATACCTTTTTCTCCATCTTATTTTCTATATTAAATCTCACTCCACACGCCTTTTATTCTCAAAAACAAGGAGGCACATTTGTACCTTTGGTGTATCAAAAAGAAGGTGCGGGTATGGTGTAGACTCTAGGGTTAAAAAGAGTTAAGCTAAAACTAAAGTAAATTTCTTTTTTAAAGAATTGGAAATTATTTATTATTTGAAGGTACAAAAAAATGCTGCCGAAACATTTTCTGTAAATTTTTAAGAAGAAATGAATGCTTATTGCTTCACTAGCGTCTACGCTCATAAAAATTATTAGCCGCCCCCCAAGAACCCACTGCCGTCCAAATGCTCACAAATTCTGAAGAACATGTACGGAAGGCCACAAATTTTTCTTAGAAATTTACTGGAATTTTTTTCCTTAGAATTGTTATGCATTATTGGAAGACGAGAACGGGTGCTCGAGCCATTAACAATTTGAGCTTAGACCAAGGTTGCCAACCGTACCATAATTATCGTTTTCGTACCTTAAAAATTGCACTGGACACATGAAAATTTCATCATCCCATAATTATCGATTCGTACCATATTTTCTCTAAATTTATCACTTAGGCAATTCATGTAGGTTTGGCAGCACCAATTTTACAAAACAGAACAGAAATAGAGAAGGAAAGTGAAAAGGAAAAGTGTAGGTACGCTGAATACTGTTACTGACTGACAGACTGTATAGAGTGTGTGAATTTTCGCTCTATTGAAATTACATGCGGATGGTTGCTTGTTTTGTAGATGCAATATTGATGATTCAAGGTATTTGTGCTGTTTTCTCTGCATTTTCCTTCGTAGCCTGTTTCGTTCAAGCGTTTCGGGGAATCACCATCTCCCTCAAATTACATATTTCATTCTATTTGATGGATAAAAACAATGAATGGAAGTACGAATCATTTTTGAAGTAAGATAATTATTGAAATTATTGTTATTATTGTGAAAAATGAGTACTAAAAGTAACTGTAGCAGTTATAGTGAGAGTGAGCCAATTGAAATGTACTGTTGTAGCCCAAAGAAATTGTTTAAATCTGACTTATCCAAAAGAAAGCAAAAATTTCGTTCCGACTGGAGAAAATGTGATGATTTTAAATCCTGGCTTGTTCCTGTTGAAGGTATGTTCTCTGATTTCGTTTTTACTTTATTTAATTGTAAGATATTTTTCAAGGTGATAATGAAAAAGCTTTTTGCAATAAGTGTAGCAAAAAGATGAAAGCCGATATTACTGTGATTAAAAATCATTTGAAATGTAAAAGTCACCAATTAGCTATAAAAAGTTTATCTGGATGTTCTTCGGTAACGAAATTTTACTGTAAAGAAAAACAAAATTCCATTGACGATAGAAAAAAATCAGCTGAGATAAAACTGACAGGCTTTATGGTAGAGCATAATATTTCCTTCAGAGTTGCCGATCATTTAACTCATTTGGTAAACAACTTAGTTTTGGATTTGAAAAATATTGATAATCCAACGTTAAAGTTAGGTAGGTTTTCCTTTCCAATTAAATGTTTGAATATTTTCTTCATAGTGCACAATTTTAAGGAAGAACAAAAGCTACAATGATTTGTAAAAATGTCATTGGTGATACACAATTTGAATATGTTATATCCGTAATGAGGGTTTCTAGATTCAGTCTTCTGATAGATGAAAGTACGGATATCAGCAACTCACAGCAATTATGTATTTGCGTTCGATTAGTTTTAAATGGAAAAATTCAGACACTCTTCCTTAAACTTGTTGAATTGCATACTGAATTAAATTATGATGCGCCGGTTAATGCTTCAGCAATATACAAAATACTTAACGACTTATTGATTAAACATCAAATCCCAAAAGAAAATCTTGTTGGATTTGCCTCAGATGGTTGCAGCTTAATGATGGGGAGAAATAATTCAGTCAAAAGTAGACTATTGAATGCATATCCGGGTATACTTTATTTTTATTTATATCCTTTAAACACAGTTTATGAATATTTAATTTTAAGGGATCTTTATTCAAACGTGCATTTGCCATTCGCTGCATTTGTGTACAAGTGATGCTTGCAAGGAACTACCCGACGACATTGAAACATTTGTTCGAAATGTTTGCCATTATTTTAGTCATAGCGCGAAAAGGAAGCACGCTTTGGAGGAATTTCACAAATATTGTGGTAAAGAAGTGCATGCTATTCTAAAGATTAGTTCAACGCGCTGGCTTTCAATGTACGCTGTTATTAACCGACTATTAGAACAGTGGGATCCTTTGAAACTCTTTTTTATATCTGAATCATTAGATAAAAATATTCATTCTGCTAAACTAATTTGTGACCAATTTACTTAAAAAAAAACTCAAACTTATTTACTATTCCTTGAATGGGTCCTTCCGAAAGTAGTTAAAGCCAATGAGCTTTTTCAGAGTGAAAAAGTATTAATACATTTGTTATATTCGCAAATGAGTGAGATACTCAAAGACATTCTTCAATCGTACATGGAATTTGCATATGTTAAAAACACATCACCTAAAGAACTTAATCCTAATGACATCCAGTATTTTAAACCTGTTAAGGATATATACATTGGTATAAAAGCGGCATCAACACTAAAATTGCTCGATGAAAATGATCAATTAGAAGTACTAAATTCATGCGCGGCCTTTTTAATTACTTGTTGCAAAAACATAAAAGCTCGTTTTAATTTTGAAGATGAATTTCTAGAAAATATTCAAATAATAGACCCGAAAAAAGTTTTATCATTTGAAACATTAATGCCATTGTTACAGAAATCAGAACGATTAGTGCCACAAACATTATTTCAAATAATTGATGATCAGTGGCGACACTTTCGCGCGAATAACTTTAATAGTTTCGACAGCACTATTGAAATAGATAAGTTTTGGGAATTAGTGCAAAAATCTAAAGATGGCTCTGACTGTTATATATATAAAGAATTATGTGATTATATTTTTTCAGCTCTTGTTTATCCGCACTCCAACGCTTCATGCGAAAGAATATTTTCTCGCATAAATTTAGCGAAAACAAAGATTAGGAATAGATTGTGCACAAACACAATAAATGGAATATTATTGACTGGACAACATATTTGTTATTCCGGAGGTTGCACAAAGTTTGAGCCAAATAAATCAATGTTAAATAAATTAAATGTGAACGCATATTATTTTAAAAAGCCAGAATATGTTTTGGATAACGATTACGATGAACATGTATTATTATAAATTTTTATTGGCTGGAGAGCTCTAAAATAAAGCCTTTGTTTACTCGAATTATCTATTATTTCCTTGTACCATAATCGTACCATAATTTTAGGCCCGATTTCCGATAATAACTTTCCAAAGGTTGGCAACACTGGCGTAGACTCGTAGATGAGCATAAAAGGAGGAGAGTTAACGCCGCGAAGAGGGGGAAGGCCAGGTTTTTGTCACTCATTTTCCCTCTCGCGGCAGTTCACAGCCCAACATAAGAAGTTTTACTTCAAAAATGTATATTACAAAAACTGATGTGCGCGTTAAATTAACAGCTACCAGTTTTTTTTTAACTATTTGTTTGGTTTCAAGTTTGTAACTAATGTGTTGTTGCAGTTTGTTCTACTTAAATTTGTATTTCTATTCTGTTTTAAAAATATGAATATATAAGAGGTAAGATTAAGAGCATTTTTTAAAAATTTCTTTGAAAATATATTTATATAAATTTATGCAATAGCTAAGATGCCACCAAAAAAATTGAGTGGGTATGAATATCGGAAACGAAAAATAAATAAGCAACAGCTTTCTGCTAAAACTAATGAAATAATTTTCTTCTTTTCATCCATTTTAGTTTTGTTTACTTCCAATTTTAAATTTTCTTTGACATTTCACACATTCAAACACGAAAGTGACTATTTTGATAGCAGTCCCGGGTGCTATCAAGAAAAGTGACTTCAATAGTGTGTTGTATACACAATATACAACCAAAACCCTGGGTATCATTTTAACAAAAATAAAAAAACCACATATTGGTTAAAGAAAATTAAAATAAATAATAAATAAAAAAAGGGCTCAATAAGCTGATCACATTTTTAACAACGTGACCAGCTTATCTTTTCACAGGCGAGAGAAGTTACATCAGCAATTTCTTCGCATAGCCCACTTGAAAAGACGACAAATAAAGTTGAATTCCATGACAAATCTTACCCTCAGTAAAAAATGTAAATTCAAGTGAGCAACAAAGTAGCATGGCAATAAAGCGACGGAATGGTGCTCGATATTTATGAAAATATCGGATTACACCTCCGTCCGGCGAGAAATTCTTGTGGGCATGTTTAAATAAGTTTCTCAGGATAGGAATGCTATTTAAGCATTTTCCTATCCTGATTGTCGTGACTTAATTAATTAAAAATTAAAAGACGAGAGAGTTCGTTTTTAAACCTCGGAAGGGTCACCTCGCGGGAGTGATTTGTCGGTTACTAAGTGGTTAGATCAGAGAGTTGACTTTGACTTGTCGATACGTTTGCCTCGCGAAATTCTTGAGTCGTGGTATTTGGCACGAATGTATTAATTAGTACAAAAGTTATAGTTCGGGTTTTTTTTTAAATTGAATATCAATAAAATTTAATAGAAGGAAAGATAATTGCCTCGTCTTTCTCTAACAGCACGAATACATTAATTTGTACAAAAGTTTTAGATCGAGTGCTTGCAAAATAGACTATTGGTTTCACATTTGGTGGCTCTGAACCAGATAATACTTTGGTCGATTTACAGAAGGTTAAAGTAATTCATTTAGAATTGGTTGGTTTGAATCAAACAAATTAACGCCTGAGAGTGTTATTTATAAAAATTTAAAAAAAAAAAAACAGAATAAATGCCTGAATACATGTAAGGATAGTTAGAAGTGTGTTTTATTGCGGAATTTCCTTTGTCTTTGGTTAGGCAAAACACAAGTGGCTTAGTTTACCCAAAACATCCTAACCCAAAAGCTGGACGGTGTTAATGTATTAAAGTGACATATTGGTGATTGAGTTACGTCGGCAGCAAAGCCCTGTAACATACGTAACAAGTGACTATAGCGTGTTGCTCTGAACAGACTCATGGTTAGCTTATCTCTCAATCTGCATCAGCAATTTTCCGCACCTACCATACATTCTATTCCCATAAAACGACTTGGGAAAAACAAAAGTGTCAGTTTTCAACCAAGTTGTTTTAATAGAAATAATTAAATTCAAAAAGAAATCGTACCTTCAGTACGATTTGCCGCGAAAAATACAATAGTACATACGTACATACGTATTACGACCAAAGCTTTCGAAATAAGAAATGCGCGAGTCACGTTGTCACGACACAAAAACATAATCCGCAAGTCCAAGGTTACATATGTACATAAAATTCAAGCAGGTTCCCGTGAGAATTTTCATTCTTCTAATCAATTCTTGCCGTATCAGCGTCTGCAATGAATTAAATGCAGCGATGGTGTTTAATTTCATAAAAGCTAAGTTTTACAAGTGGAAATTCTCACGTTCATAGAAAATGATAAAAATTAAAATCAAGTAAAATCAGTTTTGACGGATATTTTGTAATCGTCGGTTCATTCAGAAATTTGTGTATTACTATTAATAAAGTCCTAATTGGAAAATAAAATAAATCAAAGTGTAAATTCTTTCACCACGACATCGTGTTAAATCCCTTTCTTTGATTTTTTTTTCTCATCGAATTGTAACAAATTGTAACTCGCGGCGCACAAATACATTGCATGTACATATATGCGCGCCGCGATGTTTATGAAATGATAAAATTACATTTTTTCAAGCCACTGTTCGTCGCGATAATTCGGGACAAGTTTGAAAAGTTACAAAATAATTATAACAATGGGCGCAGCCGGTAGGATCAAGGAAGCTTGGTCAAGTTAAAAGATCGTAAACGCTTGAAAAGCCTTGGTCCCACACGAATCTACTGGTATCCTTTGACTAAGCCATACTATACGGCCACGTCACCCCCAACGCTCCGGGTAGATACCATCTATAGGCGCCTCTGTTCCAGTCGAACAAGCGTTCACCCCATTAAGTGGAAGACATCACCAAGAGACCTGGACCTCCAAATTTAAAGTCATCATCAAGCACCATGAGCTCTGTAACAACATCGTGAAAGAGGACATCAGCCACTTACTAAAAACACGCTCCAGGAAGAAGATACCATAGTTCCTGGGTTGAAGAGGATTCCGAAGAAGGCGTGAAGCCCCCATTTCAACCATATCCAGTGAAAAATAAGACGACAGGAGCCCCCCTGGTAGCAAACAGAAGAATCCAAAACAACAAACTTCATTCCAGGATTTAAAGGGATCACGAGGTCGGCAAAAGCCCCCCTTTCAATCTCAGCCAAAGGAATTAAGACGGCAGAAGCCCCCCTAGTTGCAAACTCATTCTAGAAGGGAACATCCTAAGAAGGCTGGAAGCCCCTCTTTTGGATAACGCGCGACGTATATGCAAGAGGAAAACTCTATCCCGGCTCCTGAGGTAGGCAAGATATTAGAATACCTACATTCATCCGAAGCTGAGAAATACCCTGGTGAAAATCTTCATCACCTCCGGGAAGGTATAGGCAACACCCCAGAGGACGACCAAACTGAAAGAGAATTCCAGGACAGTCCACCTTCAGATCAACAGCAAGAAGGCGCTGGAGTTCACCTTCGAAGCGGTACCGTTTTAGCAGGGCACAGTTAAAAATAAAGTAAGTCTGGATAATGTTTTAGATAAGTTGTACGAGAAAGCACGGGAATTAATTAGAAACAATTACCACGACAAATTTCGCCTTCAGCAACATTTGTTAGTGGAAATAATTAAATTCAAAAAGAAATCAAAAGGCAAACCGTACCTTCAGTACGATTTGCCGCGAAAAATACTATATGTTTGTGGGATCGTACGAACGAACCCCATAACAAGCCTGGCAGCACCAATCCATTCGACCATTTTCAACTAAAGCCGAGAACGAGAACGGCAACGAGAATATGTAGCTCAACGAAGATGACAAGAACCACGGCCATTTTTGACTACTTGACTTCTTCCCGAACTAGCTACCGACCGCATCAGAAGTATCATTTTTTGTAAAGCATACCAACCAAGTTTTTTCGCAATAAATTTTGTTAACTTCAAGTTCTTTTTCTAAATAATCTCTTCCCCAATCCCACATGTTTGTACATACGTACATACATATTACGACCAGCAGCCGATGTTTATGAAAGGGCAAAATTACATTTTTTCCAGCCACTGTTCGTCGCGGTAATTCTGGACAAGTTTGAACTCGCCATAACAATTCCAAATCAAGATTGAACTTGTCATAGCAACGCCAGATCAACAAGCCTCTCGTTGTCAAAATAATAAATTCGAAAAAGGCCTCCTGCTGCACCATTAGATTGCCTTGAAACTAGATAAAAATTAACATGATTTGTTTGGTTTTGAAATCATGAGGTTTGCAAAAAATACCTCTTGTCTTTAATTAGCATTCATAAAAAATATTACATCATAAAATAACGTTTAAACATGTTAGTTATGATAAAAAGAAATATGGAGCTTTTTCAACGCCATCTACATGCTAGAACCCATTTTCATGCACCTCCACTCTGCGCTCCACTTCACACTGCATTGTGAATGCGGCATTAGTATTGTAGACTGAGTACTAAAAGCTCTGTCCCATTCAATTTAACTTTTCATTATTACTTTGCTACTTGTCTACAGCCTTCACAAATTTCAAAAGCGGTCCCTCCTTACAAACGTCTAAATTACTTGTACTTGAACTATTTATAATTTCTATCTTTACTGATAGGAGCAAAATGGGCTTTCATAGGTAACAATCATTCGTCACTCTTATTCTTTTAGATATTTTAATGACCGATCACCGTCACATCAATTGATTACGCTTAGTCTTTATAAATTGTATTTTATCTTAAAAAACGGGAAGCATTTTGTCAAATTCCCTTATTAAACCCTTCAGCCCTGAATATACATTGGTATGCTCATAAGGCAAATAAACATTTAAATATTAATTATCCACGTTTTCTACATAATGCAGGTATTTCATAAATAAAATTGCACACGAAAGTTGGAAATGAGCAATGAGAAATTTCGTGTGCGCTTCTTATATTGAATTACTCACTCGTGAAAAATGATCAGTGAGAAATTTCGTGTGAGAACTCGAGTGTCTGCTTTCTTATTTTAAATTACTCACTCATGAGCAATGACAACAACTCACGCACGTGCACAGGAGTTTTTAAAAATGGAGCGCGAGTTACATGCGTAGCATAATTACCCTTAGCTTAATAAATCATTCACCATAGTCGCAGTTACCAAAATCTTAGTCAGCAGAAACTTTTCAATATTGTACTTTAGTAAAGTTGATTGTAATAATTTTTCCTGCAAACCTGAGTTCAATTCCCTGAAAAATGCTTAGGTAATGTCTGCAAATAAAATAAGGTCTTATTTCAGAAAGCTGAAATATAATTGTATTGCTAGCAGAGTTCGGTCTTTTTCCCTTCGCTGATTGTATTAAATGTTTTAGTTTCAATAAAGTTAAATTTTAAAAGTAAAAGTTTATTTTTTTTTATTAAACCATTTTATTAACAAACGTAACTGGTACAGTCGACGATTTATCGGTTCGGTCTAACGACTATTGTGAACAAATTGAAGGAACTTGAAGAAGGAAAAAATGAGGAACCACAAAATTGAAAATTTAGAATATTCAAGTCTAGAAATTTTTTGTGAAAGTGTTTCATATAGTGTGAATTATAACAATAACTCTGATAATATTTTAAATCGTTCAACACAAGGTGAAAACAAGTTTGAAATCTCAAGCATGGCTCAAAACGATAATAACCCAGATATACAAATTGTGCCTCAGAATCGAGCACCATCTAACACATCAACTGTAACTGCTATAGACGTTTTTAACTCATAAAGACTTCCTGATGACATCAAAGATCTCAAGATTCGATGGAAACCCAAGAGTACTCTTTGATTTCCTCGATAATGTCGACGAAATCATCTCAATGATATCTATAGTTAGTGGTACAGGATACGGTCAACTTTTACTTAGGGCTATTAGGAACAAAATTGTAGTGCCCGCTAACGAAGTATTAAATATGTATGGTACCGAGTTAAATTGGGATAAAATCAAGGAAAATCTAATATTACACTACTCAGATAAACGGAACGAGACCTCTTTAATAAGGGATATAAAATTAGACAGAATAATAGCACCGTCGAGAAATTGTATAGCGAAGTTGTTGAATTATTTTCCGGTATGATGAACTACGTAAATATTCATGAAAGTGACAAAAGTGTTATTCTCGCGATAAAATCTCTATACTCAGAATTGTGCCTAAACGCGTTTTTATCCACTAGGTTCCACTATTCGTGCAATGAAGCCCCAAACACTTGCAGAGTTCTTTTCTTTAAAAGAACAAAATATATTTTATGCTAAATCAGTCCCAAATAAATATTCAATGCCCGCAAAATCGGCGCAAGTTTCCTCCACGAATACACAAAGAATACATATCTCACAACCCCAAATTAGATTTCAAAATAGGACTTAACCCCAAATTTTCGGATAACAACAGAGATTTAATCAAATGCAAAATTTCACACAACAGTCAAGAATTTCGCAACCAAATACCTTTTCCCAACAACACAGACTACCCCAGTTTAATAACCGTACTTTTCAACAAAGACCACAATACTTTAACCGACCAAATTTAACACCCCTTTCAAAACCCGAAGCAATGGATACTTTTTCAGTAAATGTAAGTACAAATTACATCCAACCTCAGAATAAATTACACCTCAATAAACCATACAGACCAAATAATCAACCAAACTTCGAAGGAAAAGAACTATTTAATGTTACTGAAAGAAATCCAGTAATAAATCCTACATCCCACCAGAGAAACTCTTCCTTACAACAACAAAATCTTTACAGTTTTTACAATTACGGAAACGAATACTTAACGGATCACCTTAATGGTGGTAAATTAGAGGATAATGCATCAACTTGTAAAGAACTAGATGACGGAAATTTTTCATTAGTAGCCTCAACAGACCTATCGGATATATAGATATTAATAAACACGGATTCATCCTTCATTTCTTCTCCATACAGGTGTTGGTGATGATACAGGTGCATCGTCTTCATTTATAAACCCTGTATATGTTCATCCCGAATATCTGACAGAAACTAAACCCATAGTCATAACAACAGTCCTACGTACACATAAACTTAACAAGAAAGTTATTCTACCAAACTTCTACGAATTCAAACAACCTGACCAAATTAGATTCCTTATCTTTAAGGGTGAAACACAATTCCACCATTTCGATCCGATTCGTACAAATGTTAAATTCGCTTATATGAGACATACATGCAATTGGACACATTACACCGAAATGGATCGAAATGGATCGAATCGAAACGGAGAAGCTGAGCTAATTTCAACTTTTACGGATGACATAAACTAGAAAAATCATCTGTAAAGATTTCTTTATACTCAAAGATACATGAAAACGATTTTGTTAAGGAAATAAAAAAAGACATGAGTTATATGACAAAAGAAGAATGTTTTCATGGATGAAAGACAAAATCTGGCAAGATTTTAAAGTCAAGTGTTTGAAACCGAACAGAACAATTGTCCTCATGCATCCGTTTGCATCTAAATGGGTTGGATCGAATCGGATCGAAACGTCGAAATTGTGTTTGGCACTTTAGATTTCACGGGTATTTCGATGGTCTACTCGGACTCGATACCTCAACAAAATTAGGTGCCAAGGTCGATCTTGCCAATCAGGTATTAATCACTAATAACAGCACGATCCCCTTGCGATTCAAACCCAACCTCATGTCAGATAAGTACCAAATTCCTTGAAATTCTAAACTTATCGCGAAAGTACCGGTTGATATCAGAAATGGCGATATATACATTAAAACAACAGATTAAACCGAAATTATTCATTCCTGAAGGAATATACCGTGCTGAAGATTGGTACAGCCTGGTTGAGGCCGTCAATCAATCAGACCATGAACAAATACTCTTTATTGAGCAATCCCTGAAAGTTTAAACATTCTCCTCAGACGATTTCACAGAAATTAACAATTTCAGTGTCAATTATGATATCGAAGATCAAACTATCGAACCCCAAGGCGACATTACAAAATTACTTAGAATCACTGTTCATGGGCAAAGTGACTCTTTTCACAGAGTCGACTCATTGAATCTGACTCTTTTCGCAGAGTCGACTCATTGAATCTGACTCTTTTCACAGAGCCGGCTCGATGAGCCGACTCAAAAAGAGTTAGGTGGCTCTTCAGATCGCCAACTCATTCAACGAGTCTACATACGGCGTAAACTGTCACTCAATGTGTAGCTCAAACGAATTGCTTTGCTAGAGTGAGTCACTGAATGGGAATGTATTGCAAGCTTGCAACTCTTTTCTCTTTGTCAACTCAGCTCGTTGTAGATGAAATGATGAAACTCATCGGCTATCGGCTCCATGAATAAGAAGTTTATACATACCTGTTACGTTTGTATATATATGCGGTATGCTGTGCATACGGTAATGGTAAATTTAATAGACTTAGGGCCGTATTCACCAAGCCATTTAATTGAAATTTAATTTAATTTGTGTTTTAGTACTCCCGTTAGAGAGGGTTAGAGCACACTAAAATTTAATTAAAATTTAATTTGGGATATTTTATTTTATAATAACGCATGTATAACTTTAATTTTAATTTAAGTGAGCCCTAACCCTCTCTAACGGAAGTACTAAAATAGAAATTAAATTAAATTTCAATTAAATGGCTTGGTGAATACGGCCCTTAATCTTATTTCTTATTCCTTTTTACCTGACTTGAAATTGAATAAATTAAGAAATGTGGGCAAGGAGGAAATTGAAAGTTTCATACAGGGTGGCACAAAACTTGATGAAATAAATAAAATCTTTTTTATGTTTATTATATTTATGTAAGACAAAATAAATAAGTAGCATCTACGGTAAAGACAGCCGGAAACAATTATTTATATATCAGTTATAATTATAAATGATTTCTAATGGAAAGCAAAATTAGAAAAATATTTAAAGTAATTTTGCGGCCGTAATAGTATATCTTATAGGCTAAAACTAAGTAGTGTATTAGTGAGAGATCCTTTTTCAATCTTGGGCAGTATTTCTCAAGATTTTTGGTAAAGATCATATACTGGAATAATAGCCTTCTTTGTGAAATATGTTGGTGCTCTATTGCTCTACTGCAGTGTCACAACAGCAGTCAGCAAAGTGAATTAAATTAATTAGTAATGCAATGAAACTTGAATATATTTAGAACCAATTAGGAAAGAGTATTGTCTGTGAAATGTGATTAACATATTTACATTTACACTTTACTACTCTTTAATAGTCAAGTACTCAAATTTTTCTTTAACACTAACAATTACTTGAATATAAAAACTTCTCCTTATTTTCGAGCCTACGCCTACCCACCATAGTCGCTCCTACGTACCTACCATTCACTACGCCAATATACCAATTCTGTATCGAGGGATGCATACATATAATAAAGAGTAAGAAAAGGCTTCTTATTGTTTCACAAGGTTATTTTATTATACAAAACGCGTTTCGATAGCTAAGCTACCATCATCGGCTAAGCTACAATCCTCAATTTTCCATTTTTCGGTAAAAACTTACATTTAAAAAGTATATACATAGTTAAAATACAAGTGCATTCATACAGCAAATTAAGACAAGAAAAAACTTAATTGTAGAAGTCCCAAGCTCACCCACATATACGTTTGCTTTGATAGTATGTGTAGAGGTAGGTCTGTTTCTTTTAGGATGGGAAGGTCTTTAGAAAAAACAACCAAAAAGGTTTTAATTTTAAATAAGTGTATTTATCAATTTATCATATATCCATTTATCAGCCGACTTTGTTCACTTATTTTATTCTAGTCACTCAACTTTTTCACTTATTTGATTTATTCATTGATAATTTCAATAACTTTATTCACTTATTATATGTATCTATTCCCGTTACAAACTTTACGATCTGAAATTAATTGCTGCCCGTTTTATCACTTGCGCGATGTACCTTTCTTGGTCCGTCTTCAATCACTCGCCCCCAGTTCTTTCCAAAACCTTTCTTCATGCTTTCGCACTGACCTACTTTCATTTGTTGCTTCATATTGTAGGATCAGCGGAATTAGCGTATTTTATAAATTTAAAGTTGATCAGCTATTGCGAAAGTAAATAATCGATGCCTTATAGGTCGATACCCTTAAAGAATTCAATTGTCTCACAATTGCTTTTCTGACTGATCAGCACTTAACGGTAACCACTTTTACATTACATATGTATGCATGTTTTAATTAATTTTTTGAGCACTGTGAAACACATTTAATAAAGAGTAAGAAAAGGCTTCTTATTGTTTCACAAGGTTATTTTATTATACAAAACGCGTTTCGATAGCTAAGCTACCATCATCGGTAATCTTTTTAAAACTGAGAAACAATTTCAATAGACAGTACAGAAAATATAGTAAAGCGTCACTACAATAAATTGAAAACAACTCAAACATCAAGTACAAGTTACTGATAAAAAACTATTCAGAAAAAAGAGAATGTAGTATCTGCTATCAATAGATTTAATCTAGCAAATAAAAAAGGCCATGCTCTATCGGTGCTTCTCCTGAATTTATCAAGCGGTCTTCATAGAAATGCATAAATAGAGATTCCCAAGCGTCTAGTTTTTGTTTATTTGATTCAGCCTTAATTAATTTGAAGTTATCTAAGTGAAGTTCATGGTTCAAATTATTCAGAATATGATGTGCGACACTTGATCTATTACTTTCATTGTTTACTATGTGTCTATTGTGTTCACGCCATCTCATTTTAACCGCTCTCGATGACTGGCCAATATATATAGAATTACATGAACAATTCAAAGAATATATACCACTTTTATCCAGAGGATCAACTATATCTTTAGTTCTGCAAAGATGAGCGCCAAGTTTATTCTTAGACACTGGAACAACCTGTTTTTCGGTTTTCTTAAAGATGTTTTTAAGTTTCCCGGTAATTGCTGGATGATATGTAATCACCACTCTCTTAACCTCATTCTTCTCACAATCGCTTTTTAAAGTAGTGATGGTACGTATCCACTTATTTTGGTTTATTTTTTGTATGATTGTGTCAATTATTTGAGGGTTATAGCCATTTATCGAGGCAGTATCCTTGATATATTTCAACTCATTTTTGTAGTCAATGTCAATCATCGGAATATTCAGCATACGATGGATCATGGAGTAAAAAGCAGACATTTTATGTTGGTAGGAGTGGTTGGAATCCGAAGTTATAAATCTCTGCGTGCTAGTAGATTTCCTATATATTGAAAAATTGAGCTGGCTGTTGACTCTTTTAATTAAAATATCCAGAAAAGGAAGACTTTTACTTTGTTCTATCTCATAAGTAAATTTAATAGATGGAAACAAACCATTGAGCTCCTGCAGAATGGACGTAACCTTCTCACTCTTAACTACTACAAAAATGTCGTCAACATATCTAAACCAAATCCGTGGAAACCAATCCTTTTCTTTGCACTGTGTTTCCAAGTATCCAAGAAAAATATCAGAAGATAAAAATGGAGATAGTGCGCACCCCATTGCTGTGCCATCAACTTGTTTATAAAATTTATCCCTAAACATGAAATAATTGTGGTTCATGCATAACTTGGTTAGTGCAATCAACATCAATCTTTTTTCTTTATTGATATCCTGTGTATCCAACCATCTCTCTAAAAATTTAAAAGTATCCGACAGAGGAACGCTAGGGAAAAGTGCTACAACATCAAAGGAACACAACACTTCATCTTCTTCTAAGGAAATATCTTTTATTTTCTCTACCAGACTGACCGAGTTTTTTACTGACATATTCATCGGGGGGGGTCAAATTTCGAAATTCAGCTACTAACCATTTAGCCAACTTCTCCGACGGGGAATTAATATTTGATACAATGGGTCTCATGTTGTTACCTGGCTTATGCGTTTTTGGTAACCCATACAATCTGGGACATTTCGGGTTAGAAACTAATAATTTCATTTTTGTAGCCCAACCTAATTCCTCTTTATATTTATTAAGAGCTTGTGAAGTCTCCCTTACCATTCTTGTTAATGGGTTCTTGACTATAACGTAATTACCTTCACTAATTAACTTTAACATTCTGTCATCATAATCAGTCTTGTTCAATATCACAACATTGTCGCTTTTATCCGCTTTCAAATAGTAACAGTCCTTTGCAATTAAGTTTTTTATTAAGATACGAGTGGAGTTAATATTAGAAGAATTAATTTTCTTGCATGTGTTATTATTGATAATGGGAATGACACCTCTTCTAACAAATTCTTTCTCACTGTTAGGGGCATATCTGATGGCTGTTTCTATGTCCACTATCAAATCCCTTTTTGGAATAGTTATATCAGGAGGGGCAAACTTAAGGCCTTTATTTAGTATCGACAATTCAGATAAAGTAAAAGATTGATCAGAATAATTCTGAACAAAATCATCTATATAAGTTGGTAAATTTGGTTCTCGATGGGAAAGTTGTTTAAGTTGATTAAATTTACCTTTCAAGGTGCAATATTTTTTAGTTATCTTGTGTTGGATAACATTCTGGATCTTATTGTCAATGCGCTGCCAACTCATAGGATCTCCCGCGAATTCTTTTAACAGAAACAAGTGAAGGTCATATACCTTAGGTTCCAAATGCGCAAGTTTCCTATAGCAATTCTTGATTTCTTCTTTAAGCCAGACTTGTTTACCGAAATCCAAAGCTCTGTTCGATCTTTCATTAGAAATTGAGCAGCTCATCTGTATAAAATTAGGTATGAGATTCCACCGTCTGCACTTCTTCAAAAAGGTTAAATCGGCCCTCACGTACTGCACTTTTGTTTTCAATTTGAAAAATTGATTTAGCTCGCGTGACTTGAATGTCATATTAGTTTTAATTAATTTTTTGAGCACTGTGAAACACATTTAATAAAGAGTAAGAAAAGGCTTCTTATTGTTTCACAAGGTTATTTTATTATACAAAACGCGTTTCGATAGCTAAGCTACCCCTCCTGATATAACTATTCCAAAAAGGGATTTGATAGTGGACATAGAAACAGCCATCAGATATGCCCCTAACAGTGAGAAAGAATTTGTTAGAAGAGGTGTCATTCCCATTATCAATAATAACACCTGCAAGAAAATTAATTCTTCTAATATTAACTCCACTCGTATCTTAATAAAAAACTTAATTGCAAAGGACTGTTACTATTTGAAAGCGGATATAAGCGACAATGTTGTGATATTGAACAAGACTGATTATGATGACAGAATGTTAAAGTTAATTAGTGAAGGTAATTACGTTATAGTCAAGAACCCATTAACAAGAATGGTAAGGGAGACTTCACAAGCTCTTAATAAATATAAAGAGGAATTAGGTTGGGCTACAAAAATGAAATTATTAGTTTCTAACCCGAAATGTCCCAGATTGTATGGGTTACCAAAAACGCATAAGCCAGGTAACAACATGAGACCCATTGTATCAAATATTAATTCCCCGTCGGAGAAGTTGGCTAAATGGTTAGTAGCTGAATTTCGAAATTTGACCCCCCCGATGAATATGTCAGTAAAAAACTCGGTCAGTCTGGTAGAGAAAATAAAAGATATTTCCTTAGAAGAAGATGAAGTGTTGTGTTCCTTTGATGTTGTAGCACTTTTCCCTAGCGTTCCTCTGTCGGATACTTTTAAATTTTTAGAGAGATGGTTGGATACACAGGATATCAATAAAGAAAAAAGATTGATGTTGATTGCACTAACCAAGTTATGCATGAACCACAATTATTTCATGTTTAGGGATAAATTTTATAAACAAGTTGATGGCACAGCAATGGGGTGCGCACTATCTCCATTTTTATCTTCTGATATTTTTCTTGGATACTTGGAAACACAGTGCAAAGAAAAGGATTGGTTTCCACGGATTTGGTTTAGATATGTTGACGACATTTTTGTAGTAGTTAAGAGTGAGAAGGTTACGTCCATTCTGCAGGAGCTCAATGGTTTGTTTCCATCTATTAAATTTACTTATGAGATAGAACAAAGTAAAAGTCTTCCTTTTCTGGATATTTTAATTAAAAGAGTCAACAGCCAGCTCAATTTTTCAATATATAGGAAATCTACTAGCACGCAGAGATTTATAACTTCGGATTCCAACCACTCCTACCAACATAAAATGTCTGCTTTTTACTCCATGATCCATCGTATGCTGAATATTCCGATGATTGACATTGACTACAAAAATGAGTTGAAATATATCAAGGATACTGCCTCGATAAATGGCTATAACCCTCAAATAATTGACACAATCATACAAAAAATAAACCAAAATAAGTGGATACGTACCATCACTACTTTAAAAAGCGATTGTGAGAAGAATGAGGTTAAGAGAGTGGTGATTACATATCATCCAGCAATTACCGGGAAACTTAAAAACATCTTTAAGAAAACCGAAAAACAGGTTGTTCCAGTGTCTAAGAATAAACTTGGCGCTCATCTTTGCAGAACTAAAGATATAGTTGATCCTCTGGATAAAAGTGGTATATATTCTTTGAATTGTTCATGTAATTCTATATATATTGGCCAGTCATCGAGAGCGGTTAAAATGAGATGGCGTGAACACAATAGACACATAGTAAACAATGAAAGTAATAGATCAAGTGTCGCACATCATATTCTGAATAATTTGAACCATGAACTTCACTTAGATAACTTCAAATTAATTAAGGCTGAATCAAATAAACAAAAACTAGACGCTTGGGAATCTCTATTTATGCATTTCTATGAAGACCGCTTGATAAATTCAGGAGAAGCACCGATAGAGCATGGCCTTTTTTATTTGCTAGATTAAATCTATTGATAGCAGATACTACATTCTCTTTTTTCTGAATAGTTTTTTATCAGTAACTTGTACTTGATGTTTGAGTTGTTTTCAATTTATTGTAGTGACCCTTTACTATATTTTCTGTACTGTCTATTGAAATTGTTTCTCAGTTTTAAAAAGATTACCGATGATGGTAGCTTAGCTATCGAAACGCGTTTTGTATAATAAAATAACCTTGTGAAACAATAAGAAGCCTTTTCTTACTCTTTACTAATGTGTTTCACAGTGCTCAAAAAATTAATTAAAACATGCATACATATGTAATGTAAAAGTGGTTACCGTTAAGTGCTGATCAGTCAGAAAAGCAATTGTGAGACAATTGAATTCTTTAAGGGTATCGACCTATAAGGCATCGATTATTTACTTTCGCAATAGCTGATCAACTTTAAATTTATAAAATACGCTAATTCCGCTGATCCTACAATATGAAGCAACAAATGAAAGTAGGTCAGTGCGAAAGCATGAAGAAAGGTTTTGGAAAGAACTGGGGGCGAGTGATTGAAGACGGACCAAGAAAGGTACATCGCGCAAGTGATAAAACGGGCAGCAATTAATTTCAGATCGTAAAGTTTGTAACGGGAATAGATACATATAATAAGTGAATAAAGTTATTGAAATTATCAATGAATAAATCAAATAAGTGAAAAAGTTGAGTGACTAGAATAAAATAAGTGAACAAAGTCGGCTGATAAATGGATATATGATAAATTGATAAATACACTTATTTAAAATTAAAACCTTTTTGGTTGTTTTTTCTAAAGACCTTCCCATCCTAAAAGAAACAGACCTACCTCTACACATACTATCAAAGCAAACGTATATGTGGGTGAGCTTGGGACTTCTACAATTAAGTTTTTTCTTGTCTTAATTTGCTGTATGAATGCACTTGTATTTTAACTATGTATATACTTTTTAAATGTAAGTTTTTACCGAAAAATGGAAAATTGAGGATTGATTCTATAATAAATCGTATAAGAATTGTCTTTTTCTTGTATGCAATTTTTCACATCTTAACAGTTATTGAAATTGAATTGTATGAATGCACTTGTATTTTATATAGGTCGGTATATATGCATAGTTTTTAAAGGCAAGCAAGTTCTTCTAAAACAATAAGGAAAATCAAGGATAAATTCTATAATAAATCGAATATTTCTGGTGTTGTCTCTTTCTTCTATGTAATTCTCATTTTAATCGTTATTCAATCTAATGTATAAATACCAGAATTTTAACTGAAAACCTTCTTTAGCAAAGTCCTTGTGATTGAGTTAATCCTAAAATCGTGCTTCATTTCATCTAAAACACGTGCCGGTAGCAGCTCAATACCTGATGGACTTGTAACATCAGTAGAAATCAAACAATTGCTGGAAGGTGTCAAGCAGCATTTTGATACCAAGTTAAAAGCCACGGAATCAAAGTTATCATCTAAAATTACAGAAATTGCTAAGGAGCTCAGTGATGTATTTGCAAACATAAAATCACAGATAACCTCTCTAGAAAAACAAGTGTCAAGTCTGGAAAATAAGGTTAATACGCTTGAAAGAATTTCTAAATCTAGAGATGCTTTTCTATATGGAATTCCTCAGCTTGCCAGTGAAAATATTAGTGAAATTATTCACAAATTGTCCGAAATGGTTAATTGTCCCATTCCATTCGGACCAGAGTATTTAGATTGAGGAGAGCGAGCGGTGACGGCAGTAAAACCATACACTCAAGGCATGCAGTTCCAATTATCATCAAATTTGATAGCTCGGATGAAAAAATGAAATTCGTAAGGGCAGTGCGAAAAATTAAACCAAAGCTATCGCAGCTTGGTTTTCATGGAAATAATAATATCTACATAAAAGAATGTCTATCGTCTGCAGATCAAAATGTTCTACATGAGTGCATTAAACTCAAGCGCAACGGGAAAATTGCTTCTGTTTTTACTGTTCATGGTGTTGTATATATCAGACGCAATTTGAATACTGAAGAGTCCCCCCTCAAGGTCAGCTCTCTGCAACAATTAATGACTTGGGAGCAGCATTCGACACAGGGTATGCTTGATTCGGAGGCAGTGTAATGTTGTAAATTATTTTGTTTGTTTTTTTGTTTTTAAAAATGTCTCAAATTTATTATCTTAACTTTATCTTTAGTTGCTTCTTTCTCTTCATATGTTACTTATTTAGTCATGCATTTATAATTTTTTCTATTATTTTCACTCTTGTAATAATGGTTTCCAGGTTTATGCGTGTTAGTTTGAGTTTATGATATGATTTTTTAGTACATATCATCTTGAAATTCTTGCTGACGATTTTTTATGGCATCTACATTCTATGATAGTACAGACTCTGACTCCATTTCAGAACGAGATGTAATATTGAATTTTACTGGTGCTAATGAGGAGTGTATTAATATCTGCCACATTAATGTCAGAAGTATACTCTCTAGCATTGATGAATTTAAACATATTTTTCAAAATAGTAAGCTGGATATAATAATGATTACAGAAACTTGGCTAAAGGATGCCATAAGTAACCATTCTGTGTGTTTACCAGGCTTCCAATTATTTCGTAATGATCGTGGTTACTCAAGAGATGGCGGCATAGCGGTGTATGTAGGCGAAAATCTTCGATGTAAAGTAGTTTCATCCTCTAATAACAACATTCCTGGTCCTGAGTATTTATTCCTTGAAATGTTAATTCAACAACAAAAAGTTTTATTAGCATGTGTATATAAGTCTCCCAGAGTTACAGATATTAATGGATTCATTGATGATTTAGTACAACTTTCTAGTGCATATGAAGTTAGTCTGATTTTTGGAGATTTTAATATTAATATGTTGATTGAAAGTAGTGTTAAGGAGAGTTTTATCTCATATCTGAATGCTATTAACTTAAAAATTATTAACACAAATCCAACCTACTATCATAATAATGGATCCAGCTTGCTCGATTTAATTATCACCAATAAACCTGATTTGATTAAATCTCATACAGAGCTTCCTCTCCCTGGATTTGGTGATCATAGTGCTGTCTTAGCCTCAGTGACATGTCCATTAGTTAACCCATCATCACACATTGCGTGGTTTTAAATATTGTTCTAAATTTGGAACAATCACACACCTCAATAAAGAAGATGGGAAAGCACTTCTTAACCTTTCTGGCACGACATGGGGTACATTTAGTAGCCCAAAAACACAATTTTTGTGATATTCATAAAACAATTCATAATTATGAAATGAAATTTCTTGAAAGCCTTTCTTGGAAAACTTCAAATATTTTAAGCAATTCACCGACCTCTGCAAAGAACCTTTACATTTAGAAATTATAAAACGGTTGATCTGGATAGGCTTCATAGTAGAGCGGCTTCTCTTGAATGGAATTATATTTATTCCAGCAATAACACCACAGAGCAGGTTGAATATTTCAACAACGTTATTAACAATTTATATGATGAAATTATTCCAATACGTACTATAACCACGAATTATTCCTTACCTTGGATCAACAATCATATTAAATCATTGATTATCGAGCGAAACTTTGCCTATAAGTCGTGGAGAAGATATGGCAGCATTGAGCTTAAAAGTAATTAGCAAAGGCTGCGAAACTTAACCACGGCTGAAATTCGAAAGGCAAAAATAAACTATTATTGTGGTAAATATAAGCCATCACTGCCATCAAAGATCATTTGGAAAAACATAAAAGATGCAGGAATTACTAACAATAAAAATAGCTCTAATTCCTTTGATCCCGATGAATTAAATGCATTTTTTGTAACAAATTCTCAGGGTAATCATTATAATAATCCAGTATCATCTCATACTAATGATTATGATATACAGTTTTCATTTAGAAATGTTACTACTAATGAGGTCATATTTGCGTTTAAGTCTGTTAAATCCAATGCAATTGGATATGATGGTATTGATATACGATTTCTTAAATTAATATTACCACATATTATTAGACCTATTGTACATATTATCAATACTGCTATTACGACTTCTTCCTTTCCACTACAGTTTAAAGTCGCCAAAGTATATCCGATTATGAAAACATCACATCCTTCCGGGCCATTGGATTTTAGGCCAATAAGTATTCTTCCGAGGTTACAGAACGATTACTCTATGAGCCAATTCAGATCTTTACCGATGCCCGCAACTTAATCGCTAAAGAGCAATCAGGCTTTAGATCCAAACATAGTACAGTTTCCTCACTATTACACCTTACTGAATCTGTTAAACGTAATACTGAGCTAAGGCAGACTACGATTTTGTGCTCGATAGATTTTTTTAAGGCATTTGTTTCGGTTGACTTTTCTATCCTTTATGAGAAACTATTAACATAGTTCTATTTTAGTCGGTCTGCGGCTAATCTCATATTGTCATATTTAACTGACCGTAAACAGGCCACTGTAGTAAATAATTGCTCTTCAAAGCTTCCCCCACTTTGTTCGGGCGTTCCACAAGGCTCAATATTTGGCCCGCTCCTATTCACGATGTTTGTTAATGATATTGTCAAAATTCCTAAATATTGCTCAATTTTACTATATGCTGATGAAATTCAACTGGTTCTCCCTTCCTCAGTGAACCAAGCTGGCAATAATATTAGTAAATTTAATAGCGACTTGGCTTGCATAGTTGACTGGTCAGAAAGAAACACACTGTTGTTGAACCCAAGCAAAACACAGAGCATAATTCTTTTTAACCGTGAAATTGATGTCTCCTTGTTTCCTCCTTTGTGTATGAATAACATTAGTATCGATTACAAGCCTGAATTAAAAAATTTGGGGATGATCATTGACGGTGTCTTGTCATGGAGAGCTCATATTGACTTTACGGTCTCGAAGATCTATCGTGGCTTAAAGAGTTTATGGCGACATGCTGAGTATACACCACGGCTACTACGAGAACGTCTGGTCAAGGCATTACTTGTACCCATTATCACATATGGTGACTGTGTCTATTGTAATATATATAGTTCAAGTCGAAGAAAGCTGGTCGTTGCTTTTAATGCCTGCGCTAGATACATTTTTGGTCTCAGGAGATACGATCATGTCTCAGTCGTTTCTAGAAGAATCTTTGGATATAAATTTGATGACTATCTTCGCTACAGACTGTGTGTGATGATGCATAAAATTATAAATAGGCATAGTGCTCCATATCTTCATGCCCATTAGAATTTCTTTCTTCGCAGCGAACTCGGCTACTTTTACTTCCACGTTTTAATCTCCAACTTAGTTCTCGCTCTTTCTTCGTTCATGGTGTCAGAGTCTGGAATAGTCTTCCTGTAAATCTTATAATAATACAGAATCATAACGGCTTCAAGGTAGAAACTTTAGAGTACTTTAAACGTTTATAGATTCAATGCTCCACTGCATGCATAACGTCTTCCATTTTCTTTATAATATCATAAATAATTTCAAATCGTAATTATTATTGTACTTAGATTTTCTCTTTTCTTTCTTTTTTTTTTTCTTTTTCCTAGCTTTGAATTAATTTTATACTTCATACATATTTTATACTTCATACTTTCTGTTCGTTTGATAATAATTTGCTAATTATAGTCGCTTTCGAAATTAATCTTTCTCATTGACATATACATACTTAATTATTTTTCGTTTACCATAGAGAATTGCACATTATAAAGATATTTGTATCTCAATTGTGTATGCTAATAAAGAAATATTATTATTATATTATTATTTTAGTTTAAACTATTGAATATGAGTGCTAGAAAAAGTAATGAAATATGGAACCATTTTTCATATATTGCTGATAGCAAGGTAAGGTGCAAATATTGTTGTTGCTCAATTGCAATGTCTAGAAGGTCTACCAGCAATTTGACAAGGCATATCAAGAGTGGGCATCCTACAGTACCAATATATAGGAAAGAGTCAGAATCAACTGAAACTACTGAGACAGTGAGTCATCTCCAACCTATTACTGTACCTAAATCATCTGAAAGAGGAGATATCGGGCAAGGCAGTAGCACTTTAATACAACCAACAAAAATTGCTTCTAGACGGGGACAAGGAATGATTACAGACTATTTACAATCCAAAAAACCACTTCCTCTAAAGAAAAGCCAAGAGCTAGATAAACAGCTCGTAAGGATGATCATCAAGGAGTGTTATCCATTCACAGTAGAAGAAGATAAAGAGTTCAAAGTTTTCGCGTGGATGCTTAATTCAGCCTATAAACTATCAAGTAGAACAACAATTTCTGAAAGTCTAATACCTCAGACTTATCATCCGGTGAAAGAAATAGTTAAGGCAAATTTGATTAAAACTTCGGCTGTTTGTTTGACTACAGATGGATGGACATCAATAAAGAATGGGAGCTTCATTGCCGTAACAGCACATTACCTCGATGAAAATACTAGTCTGAAGTCATATTTAATTGGATGCTTTCCTTTTAAGGAAAGACGTACAGCGGATAATCTTTGTAACTTTTTAAAAGAAGTTATAGAGGAGTGGGATTTAACTAACAAAATTACACCTATTGTGAGTGATAACGCGGCCAATATTTAAGCTGCAATCCGCTTAAGTGATGTCATATTACTTGCATCGCTCACTCTCTAAACCTAGTAGTCCAGACTAGTTTGAAGGAAATAAAATCCGTGTGCAGTACTTCAAGCAGAGTACAAATGCCACATACAAGCTAAGGAAAATATAAGAGTAAATGAAATTGCCTCAGTTGAAATTAAGGCAGGACGTTCCCACACGCTGGAATTCGACATATGATATGTTTATGCGAATAATTAAGGTAAAAGAAGCAGTGGCTTCAACTTTAGTACTAATGAATTGCGATTTGGACCCACTTACAATTAAAGAATAGTAAATCGTGGAGAAAGCCACCAATATCTTAGAAATTTTCAACACTGTGACCGAAGAAATTTCTTCTGAAAACACAGTATCGCTTTCCAAAGCTATATTATTCTCAAATGTAATGACAAAACAAATGATAAAAGTTTTAAGCGAGAATATAAAATACGATGAGCTAAAAAGACTTGTATTGTTGTGAGATCTGTGCTCAAGCTAAAGGGGGGTGCCGGTTGTAATGAATGAATCATTACCTGCATTCATCATTATCTCATTAGCGCCACAATATCCCGATCAGTAGAACTAACGTACATACATCATACATATGTACATATGCATATATCTATAACGAGTCGTTATCATAATAAGAATCTTGTTACGTACAAGATTACAAATATACATACGTACATACACGATAACGTACTTCTTGAGGCTAGCAAGCAAAACATACGCACATATGTACATACATATAACGTACAAACATATAATAAATTGACAAACGCGAGTACGCGCATCAAATTGCATTCCAAGCAATTTCGCGGTGATTCCACCGTCAATTTATTTATGAATTTTTACGTCACATATGGTTCATATGGTTAACCAATTCTATTTTCGTTTTATGAAGCAACTTTCTCCGTTGTTCTTTTAAAACGATAAATTCTTGGTTGCGTCAACCTTTTTGCGGCAAAACGCCGGCTCTTTGTTTACAGAAATACAAACACGGCATGAGACCAATTTCATGCATTATAATGGCACTAGGTTAACCCTGACCTAACCCACAGTCATTACATGCCGTTTATTTTTTCCGCACACAAAATTAAGAAACTTCATGTGTGACATTTTTACTTTTTACTTGTACATAATTGGGAAATCCCTTGTGTAAAGTGAAATGGAAACTGACCCACTTATTGGGCAATAGTGCTGAGTTTTTTGTAACATTGGTTTCTTCCGTATATATATGGTTGACCAATGGTTGCAAAGGAATTTTTGAATGAAGGGGAAATATTCTTGCGGAACTACAAATATTGAGGAATATGCTAAATTGGCTATTACCAATATATTGAGAGGGCGTTCCCGATATATTCGATTTCTGGAATTCCTATATGGAATTTCCTAGATAGTTACCCCCATACCTATTTTTACCAATTTTGCTGAGCAATGCCAGAATCCAACTAAATAAAAAGCCGATGCATCTCAGGGACAAGAGAGAAGTTTTTCCAAAGTCTAAGGAATAAGGTTGACCCCCCACCAGAGGTAAGGCAACCTATTCCTAGAGAATTAACAAAAGATAAGAAAGATAAGAAAAATTAAAAGTAAATTATTGTCAAATGTTTAAGAGAATAAAAGTAAATTATTAAAGAAAGTGTTTAAGTGCTACAAATTTATTCAATTGGGCTAGTGATCTTCGCAGTAGCAAGCACTCCTAGGTCCAAGTTACGGCAAGTCACACACCCGTAACAAAAAAATTGGTGGCAGCGCTGCGGATCTTATTCCAGCTACCTATCGTCACGATTATAGCTTCGATAAAGTAAAGAAGCTTCAACAAAGGTAACCTAAGCCAGGCGCTATAGGTGTACCCATCGTTGTGTATCACACAACCCAATCCCAGCCAGGCGCTCAGGGATTGTGATAAATATAATATAAAAATATCATCAAATACCAGCACAAAGAAGAAATGGACCCCAGAGAAAGCAGAAACAGAGGAAACAAGCTCCAGAACATCAAGGCGGAAATTAAGGAGTATACCCGACCAGCAGAATCCGACGAAGAAACAATGGACTTCCAGGAATTCGTAAAAACTCAGCAAAGACTACGCAGATACAGCACTCTTCGAAAGTAAGTCAGCTTGTTATATGTAAATTTAGATACTAAAAAATTTAAATATCTGTCAAGAAATTAATAAGCAAATCAAATATTTATAATCATATTAAATTTATTATCATATCAAATCATATCAAATATATAAGTGTTTCTCAAAAAAAAGAAAAAAAAAAAACGTAAGGTGTTGTGTTAGTGAAAAAAAAACTTTCTCTTTCGACGTACATATTAATTATTGCGTACATATTAATTATTGCGCCCTTTAACGTTGTAATAATTCTTCAGATAAAGTAATGAGGTGTTTAAGTCCCGCTTGCATTTTTTCATGACTTCGGATTTCTTTTCTTTCTCTCGGCGACATAATAATAAAATTTTTGTTGTTGTGTGCTGCTACAAGCTTGATGCTCCCTGTTGTAAAAGTGAAATACTTGACGGCCTTTTGTAAAATTTAAAAAAAAAAAATTTTTTTTTTCTCTCTCTTTGTGTTATTTTATATTCGCGTATAGAATTTCGTTGCATTTTTTTTTTGATCACGTATCTATTCTTTATTGCTCCATTGATTCCGTGTGTTAAAAGTGTTGTGTTCTCCATCATTCGCACCTAACCACTATAAAGTAAGTGAAGGCGTGTTAGCAAGATAGTCGCTACACGTTTTCGCGATTATTCAGCCCAGGCCGGGAATAGCCGTAAACGTACGGTTGCCCAATTAGCTCGCGCTTCTCGTTTATTACGTGCCTCTAATCGAGTCAAAATGACTCAACCTCCACCTACTGGTAGTAATTCGGGGTTATCGGACCTCAGGATAACATTAACGGATGCACGGAATATGATCCCAGAGTTCGATGGAAACTCAGGTGACCTGCATCGGTATCTCTCGTGCTGCGACATGTTATTTACGACATCCAAGAGCGACGCCGACAAGAAAATACTGCTTAGCATTTTAAAAACAAAGCTAACTGGCCCGGCATATGACATCTTTAAATATAAAGATGTCTCAAACTGGGATGAATTAAAAGCAGAACTCGTCGAGCAATTCCAAGAGCATAGACCACGTGTGGCTATACAAGGTGAATTGCTGCGACTCAAACAAACTTCACGGGAAAGCATATATGATTTTGCTTCACGCCTATCAAAACAGCTAGCTGATTTGAATAGCGCCACGGTTAATGAAGCCACAGAATCTTCTGCAAGGGCATATCTCATCTCAGAGAATGAGAAAAATGCCATTAGAGCATTTGAAGACGGCCTTAAAAGCGAACAACTTAAGGTCATCGTTAAGGCACGTTCAGAGACCTCACTAAGGAAGCTCATAACTTTTGCTTCCGAACATGCTCAACGCATTGAGGAAACTCAACCCCATACTCAAAAAACAGCGCCTAATGTGCAAGTATGCGACTATTGCTCAAAAAGAGGCCACACTAAAGAGAATTGTTTCAAGAGGAAGCAGTTGCCCTTAATAAATTCTTACCCAAACATAAAAAGGGAAATAAATAGAATTACATGCGGCTATTGTCGCAAACCAAACCATCACGCTAGAGAGTGTAGGCAAAGACAGTTTGATGAACGCCGCACTCAGTACCCAACAAATAGGCAAGCTCAATTTGGGGCTCATCCAAGAGCTTACCAACCTCAAAATTTGCCTAATGCCGAAAATAATGGCAGAGGACAACCTCGCCACATGAAGCAAGTAAGGTGGACAACTCCAGAAAATTTTTCCTTGGGAAACGATTGCACGCGGGTGTATTCAGACGGCGAAACTTCCCGCGAGAAAGATATTCAAGCCGTAGTCCATCAACCACCCAATTAAGCATCCCAATAAAGATGCATAAAAGCGCCCTAGTGGTTGCTTTCCATATCGATATCTCTCAGAAAACAAAAGCGAACTTTATAATAGATACTGGTGCAGAAATAAGTCTACTCAGAGCAGAAGCTACTGACGATTCCGCTCTCGTATATGAGAAGCAAAAATGCACAACTATCACCCTGTCTGGTAATTGTTTTCCTTCATTTGGAGTTTCATATGGAACAATATCCATCCAAGATAACTGCAAAATAAAACATCCTTTTCATATCATACCAAACGGTAATAATTTACCTTATGATGGGATAATAGGAAATGACTTCCTATCCAAATACAAATGTGTAATAGATTATTCCAAAAATATGCTAATTATAAACACAGATGCCTGCTTAAGTCAGGAACACGAATGTCAATTCAGAGAAATGTCTCCATTAAAGGGTAAAATAAATAAAATAAATAATGAAAGCAATACTTCCGAAGCAAAAAATTCAGCTACATTGAGCGATGTACCCACAAGTAGTAATTGCAATAACGCAAACATATTGACAATTCTCCTCCAAATAATATATTATTTTATGCTGTATGTTCTAAAAAGACCCGCGAGTTCATCAAAAGCTAATAATGATCAAAAATCTGATACAGATTCACGACGCTACGACTGTGATCTGTATACAGCTAATAATGATCAAAAATCTGAAACAGATTCACGACGCTACGACTGTGATCTGTATACAGCTAATAATGATCAAAAATCAGATACAGATTCACGACGCT
This sequence comes from Dioctria rufipes, assembly GCA_963924295.1. Lineage (NCBI taxonomy): Eukaryota > Metazoa > Arthropoda > Insecta > Diptera > Asilidae > Dioctria > Dioctria rufipes. Next base: position 99,380,827 of record OZ002741.1, on the reverse strand, counting down.
ACGACTGTGATCTGTATACAGCTAATGATGATCAAAAATCTGATAAAATTACATTACCTGCACGTTCAGAAGTAATGGTATCACTTCCAATAACAGAGGAAAAAGGCGAATTATTAATAAAACAAAAAGAAGTAAGACCAGGTATATACATAGGAAACACCTTGGCACAAACGAGTAACAGTACGGTAAGAGTACTAATGATGAATACGAACGAAGAAAATATTGAAATCTCGAAAAATGAGATAGAACCAATTTGGGATTATGTACGGAACTATGAGGTGATTCAGCCCAATTATAAATCCGACCCAATAGAAAACCGCCTAAAAACATTGGAAAGTAATTTAAAATTAGAACATTGTAACCAAGAGGAAAAATTAGCTCTCACGAATATTTGTAGAGAATTCAATGATTTATTCTATTTAGAAGGAGACGCATTAACATATACTGATGCCGCTGCACATACGATTCCAGTCAAAATAGATACTACGCCCATCTATGTCAAGCCATACAGATTACCGGAATCTCAACGAAATGAGATTAATAGGCAAATTAATGACATGATAGACCAAAATATCATAAGCCCTAGCAAGAGTCCATGGAACTCTCCCTTGCTACTGGTACCAAAGAAACCAGATGAAACAGGTCAAAAACGTTGGCGAGTAGTAGTGGACTTTAGGCGCTTAAATGAAGTTACTCTCGGAGACGCCTACCCACTACCGAATATAACGGATATCTTGGATCAACTAGGACGATCCAAATACTTCACAACCTTGGACTTGGCCAATGGATTCCACCAAATCCCGATGTCACCAAAAGACAAAGAAAAAACAGCTTTTAGCACACCATTTGGACATTATCACTATAATAGAATGCCATTTGGACTGAAAGGAGCCCCAGCAACCTTTCAGCGACTGATGAATACCGCCCTAACGGGACTTCAAGGTATTCGCTGCTTTGTATACTTAGATGATATCGTGATTTATGGGTATAATTTACGCGACCATAACGCCAAGCTTGTAGAATTGTTTAATCGACTAAGAATGCATCAACTAAAATTACAGCCAGATAAATGTCATTTTCTACGTAAAGAAATCGTTTATCTAGGTCATGTGGTTGGAGAAAATGGAGTTCAACCTGACCCGAGTAAAATTAGCGCGGTGAAGACATATCCGACTCCAAGAAAACCAAAAGATATCAAGTCATTTTTAGGATTTGTGGGATATTATAGACGTTTTATCCCCAATTTTTCCAAACTCGCTAAGCCACTGACTAATCTCTTGAAAAAAGATACCACTTTTGTATGGGATACGTTTTGTGATGAATCATTCAAGGTCTTAAAGCAAAAACTCATCAGTGCACCAATTCTGGCTTACCCCGAATTCGATAAGGAATTCAACGTCACCACTGATGCAAGTGATATTGCATTAGGTGCTGTGCTATCGCAAGGCGAAATTGGAAAGGATCACCCTATCTGTTTCGCCAGCCGGACGTTAAATCCTGCAGAATGTAGATACTCTACAATTGAAAAGGAACTTTTAGCTATAGTTTATGCTGTGGAACAATTTCGTCCATATATCTATGGAAGGAAATTCAATATAGTCACTGATCATAAGCCCCTCGTATGGCTCATGAGTTTGAAAGACTCAACCTCACGTCTTATGAGATGGAGAATTAAGCTAGAGGAGTATGACTATACTATAATCCATAAACCAGGTAAACAAAACGCGAATGCTGATGCTTTAAGTCGAATCAAAATTGAGGAACCCGAAATTACAGTCCAAAAATCAATAAACGTAATGACCCGCAATCAGGCAAAAGCCTCCAGTCTGACTGAAGATACACTGGATCTAAATAAAATATATAATGAATACGTTTCATCCCCCCATACAGATGATTGTTCTGAAATAAAAGGACATATACTGACTCAAAAGAATTTACCATACAGATTCTTCATTTTACCTAAAATAGAAGATCCAACAGGAACTTACCTGAAAGAGTTGTTTCCATCATTGAACGAGGAAATGCAAAGTACTCAACTACGCGAGTACGTGAATGGTAGACAAACGTATATAATTGCTAATGCACCCTTACCTATGAAAACTATAGACAGTTTCAAACAAATATTAAATACCCTTTTAAAAATCAGGGATTATATCAAAAATAAAAACTTACGGGAAGTTCATATTTCTATACCTAAATTGGACATAGTGGCGCACGCAGAGCTAAAAAATATGATAACTTTCTCTTTAAGGAATATAGATGTCAGAATAAATATTTACACAACCCAAGTAAAAATAGTATCTGACCCAAAAGAGCAAGAACTCATAATGGAATCCTTTCATAAAACACCATTAGGTGGACATCAAGGAATAACTCGAACTATTAAAAGAATTCAGACAACATATAATTGGTCCGGATTAAACAGAGATGTCGAAAACTTTGTAAAGAAATGTCAATCATGCCAAATGAATAAACTTGTTAGAAATCCTAGAGTACCCATGAAAATTACCTCGACTAGTACGAGACCATTCGAGAGAATAGCGTTGGACATAGTAGGACCATTGCCAGCAAGCTATAACGGTAACAAGTACCTCCTCACATTCCAGGATGACCTCACGAAGTATACTGAGGCCATACCTCTACAGAACGCGGAAGCTCGAAGCGTAGCAGAAGCTTTTGTTATAAATATAGTCTGTAGACATGGAATACCGGAATCAATATTGACGGACCAAGGTTCTAATTTTCTAAGCGAAACGTTTGCGCAAATGTGTAAACTTTTGAAAATTAAAAAACTGCAAACGACTCCATACCATCCGCAGACCAATGGAGCTCTGGAAAGAAGTCATAGAACTCTGGCCGAATATTTACGGCATTATGTGAACCGAGACCCGCAAACATGGGACACTTGGATACCGTATGCTATGTTTACATATAATACAAGTACACACTCCAGTACCAATTACAGTCCATACGAGTTGATATACGGTTTTCCACCCAGTATCCCAGCTATAATTAAAGCAAACCCAACGGTAAATTACAATTACGATAATTACAGCAATGAGCTAAAAGCGAGATTGCAACATAGTCACCAGATAGCTAGAGAATCTATTCTAAAAAAGAAAGAAAAATCAAAACAATTCTATGACAAAAACTCGAAAGCGAGAACCTTTAACTTAGGAGATAAGGTCTTTTTAAAGAACCACACAAGAAAAAACAAATTATCCCCGTTGTGGACAGGACCCTATGATATAGTAACTATTAATTCTACGGAAAATACTACTATTAAAATAGGGAACAAAAATAAAACAGTACACAACAATAATCTTAAGCTATACGTCGATTAAAAATGTAAAGCCAAAAGGCTTGGCGCAAACAAAAGCACACAACAAAAAGACTTAGAGATCGAAAATCCCAAGTCATCTTATCAGTTAACAATGCAACCTTAACCACCTTAAGCGAATTTTCAAAAAAAAAAAACACAAATATATGCACACAACTCGAAAAAGAAAGCAAGTTTAACTACAAAGCACAAGAAAAACAAAAAGCTGTTTAATCTATGTAAGTTAATCTATTGTACGCCTAAGGAAAAAAAGGGATAGTCATATATAGTCATAATCCTTGAAATTATATACAAATAAATATAATAATAATAATAAATAAAATCTAGAACCTAATAACTAGCCTACTATTAAACCTAGTAACTACTTTCTATAAGATTAGTAACAAACAAGATTTATTACAATAACCTAGAGGTTAAGAAACAGTACTTTTACTATCATATCTTTACAACTACGATAAGTAATTATCCAAAAATTTTTATATAATTAAAATATTTTTATTACTATAACAATAACTAATAGTCAATAGTCAAAAATTACTATTATCTTTATTACTATAATAATCAATAATCTAGAAATTACCACTACTGCAATTTTACTATAAATAGATAATACAAATATAATAGTATTAATATAACAATAGTATTATAAAGAAAAAACCAATAACCTAGAAATTAGTGTTACCGATAAACTTTTATCTACAAAAATTATAATGTAAGTACCTAGATCATCGGCTTTTCGTTTTGCTCAGTTTTATCAGAAAGTCCCATTCATTTCATTCCCGGAACTTTCTTTTTCCAAGGGGGATGGTGTAATGAATGAATCATTACCTGCATTCATCATTATCTCATTAGCGCCACAATATCCCGATCAGTAGAACTAACGTACATACATCATACATATGTACATATGCATATATCTATAACGAGTCGTTATCATAATAAGAATCTTGTTACGTACAAGATTACAAATATACATACGTACATACACGATAACGTACTTCTTGAGGCTAGCAAGCAAAACATACGCACATATGTACATACATATAACGTACAAACATATAATAAATTGACAAACGCGAGTACGCGCATCAAATTGCATTCCAAGCAATTTCGCGGTGATTCCACCGTCAATTTATTTATGAATTTTTACGTCACATATGGTTCATATGGTTAACCAATTCTATTTTCGTTTTATGAAGCAACTTTCTCCGTTGTTCTTTTAAAACGATAAATTCTTGGTTGCGTCAACCTTTTTGCGGCAAAACGCCGGCTCTTTGTTTACAGAAATACAAACACGGCATGAGACCAATTTCATGCATTATAATGGCACTAGGTTAACCCTGACCTAACCCACAGTCATTACATGCCGTTTATTTTTTCCGCACACAAAATTAAGAAACTTCATGTGTGACATTTTTACTTTTTACTTGTACATAATTGGGAAATCCCTTGTGTAAAGTGAAATGGAAACTGACCCACTTATTGGGCAATAGTGCTGAGTTTTTTGTAACATTGGTTTCTTCCGTATATATATGGTTGACCAATGGTTGCAAAGGAATTTTTGAATGAAGGGGAAATATTCTTGCGGAACTACAAATATTGAGGAATATGCTAAATTGGCTATTACCAATATATTGAGAGGGCGTTCCCGATATATTCGATTTCTGGAATTCCTATATGGAATTTCCTAGATAGTTACCCCCATACCTATTTTTACCAATTTTGCTGAGCAATGCCAGAATCCAACTAAATAAAAAGCCGATGCATCTCAGGGACAAGAGAGAAGTTTTTCCAAAGTCTAAGGAATAAGGTTGACCCCCCACCAGAGGTAAGGCAACCTATTCCTAGAGAATTAACAAAAGATAAGAAAGATAAGAAAAGTTAAAAGTAAATTATTGCCAAATGTTTAAGAGAATAAAAGTAAATTATTAAAGAAAGTGTTTAAGTGCTACAAATTTATTCAATTGGGCTAGTGATCTTCGCAGTAGCAAGCACTCCTAGGTCCAAGTTACGGCAAGTCACACACCCGTAACACGGTTGTAAAAGGATAACTCAGCTTTGTCTTAATTCAAATATAAAATTTATTCAGTATATTGCTTATAAACTATTATCACAAATTCAATTCTCTTATGACTAACCTAGCTTACGATTACGAATTCAAAAACTTATACTACCTTAAGCTACCAATTCAATACAAATTCATTAATTTTAAAATAATATTCCCAGAAAGATTTGCTCCCCTTATTTCTGAAAAGAGAGAGAAGAAAAATGAATTTACCATTAAATTCATGAACAAATGAAATAGAAGTTTTTGTGCTGCACGTCTAAGCGCTATAGCAGTAATAGAAATAACTAATTTGGCAGAAGTCAATTTCTGCAGCAAGAGTAGATTCCTGCTTCGATGATGGATGAAATAAAGCAGAAGTAGATTTCTGTAGCAGGAGTAGATTCCTGCTTAGACGTAGGATAGAATTAAAGCAGAAGTAGATTTCTGCAGTAGGAGTAAATTCCTACTCAGGTGGGAGATGAAAAATAAGCAGAATTAGATTTCTGCAGTAGGAGTAAATTCCTCCTCAGGTGTGAGATGAAAAATAAGCAGAATTAGATTTCTGCAGTAGGAGTAAATTCCTACTCAGGTGGGAGATGAAAAATAAGCAGAATTAGATTTCTGCAGTAGGAGTAAATTCCTACTCAGGTGGGAGATAAAATATAAGCAGAATTATATTTCTGCAGTACGAGTAAATTCCTACTCAGGTGGGAGATAAAATATAAGCAGAATTATATTTCTGCAGTAGGAGTAAATTCCTACTCAGGTGGGAGATAAAATATAAGCAGAATTATATTTCTGCAGTAGGAGTAAATTCCTACTTAGATGGGAACAAAATTAGGTTTGGATAATTTAGGACAATCAGAGTAAATTCTGATGTTTTCAGATTAAATTCTGAATTGGGAATGGATGATTCTGCTGCAGCTCGTCGCCTTTTTATAGCCGCCGCGAACCGCTACGTTTCGGCTTCATGATCGGTTGCCTTGACAACGCTCGTTCTCAAAGTTGTTATACTTTGATGGCGGCGTCCCGTAGTGACGTCATATGAGACCATTAAAGTTGCACTGAACTCTGACTGCGGCGAAGGCGAGAACATCTGATGTGATGTGTTGACATTTTGACATGTCAATTTGTAAATATACAGCAGTAGGTATTTTTGGTAAGTTTGTAATATTTATTGATTTTATTAGTTATTTATAAGATTTTTTGTTTATTTTCAGGTGAGAAAATAGTGGAGGAAGTTTTAGGACGGTGTTGGAATGGAGGGAGGAAGTTCCCTAGCCTTAGATGAGTATTTTTGTTTAAATTTTATTGAGATAAAATTCTTTGTGTTCCTTTTGTATCTTTTTAGGAATATTATCGGAGGAGGAATTAAAGAATCATCGTGGGATACTGGTGTGGCCTGAACATCCTCCCGCCTCAAAGTTGAAGAGGCAATTAATATATATATATATATGTAATTTTTATTATAATTTTAATAAAATCGTTTGGTTTTAAATTGACTTACTGTGGTTTGTTTGAAGAAGTGGAGTACGCCTTTCTTTTTTATCACTTTTAGTGTGCTGCCATTCGAAAGCGGGAATCGGAAGAACTTTTTCGCTCTTTTGATGTGATCCCATGGAATATTATTTGTTTCTAATAACTGGATTACGCTGGGAGTGGCCATAATTTGTTCATCTAGGTTGACTGGAATCCCTAGTGTTGTGCTTAATGGTTCCCTGTTGATTGCTGGAGGATTTTTAGATTGTGCCGGAATAATCATCGGAGGATCTTTAACTTGTGTCGGAGACTCTAATATGACATCTTGGTAGGTTGATTTTGGCCTTTTGATTAGTTCGCACAATTCTGGAATGTCCAATGGTATTGAGGTAGATTTTCTAGATTGCCGTGATGTCACGGTTGTAGGAGATTGTTCATAATCGTGTGACTGTGTTGACACACTGACTTCTGAGACACGTTGATTTTGTTTTGGTTTATCCTTTGCTTTGGGACCAGTTATGCTAGCTGGTTCTGTTCCTTCGTGGATCACCGTTGTGTGTAATCGATTTGGTGTTTTAGCTAGCGCAGGTAGCTGTGGCTTCGTATAGACTCGAACTCCTGGGCTATATTCCAATGGCCTTGTTTTAAATTTGAGGCTATCCTTTGGTTTGGCCTCCTTTTTATGTCCTTTAAGGTTTGCTGATGCTGGCCTAGATTCAAATGGCCGGAGAAGTTTTTTCACAGGCATGACCTCGTGAGGTGGTGGTCGTATGATGACGGATTTAAATGGCCGTGCCTTTTTTGGCGTTGGTGGCAATGGGCTCACGGGCTTAATTGGCGTAAAAGAAGCCAGAAGCTCTGGTGGTGTAAGTGACAAGCCTGCATCCATGGAATCTAGAGATTCTGGATTTAAAATTTCGAGTATTTCTTCCATTGTAAAAGAGTAACCCAAAAATAATAAACAGGGAAAATTAAAGAAAGAAAAAAAAACTGAATCTAAAACTTGCCCGCACTAATATACACTTGACAACTTTCGAAACTGATGTGAATTTTGGCGGATTTAAATATAACGGCAAGTTTTGGTATTTAGTAATGCCAAAGAGAAGTGTTATTGGCGGGGATTTTGAAATTATTTTTGATAGGAGAGATTTTTTTAGAAGGGTACTTTAAAGGGATTTTGATATTAGTTTTCTTTAATTGGAATTAGAAAACCTATTGTTTTTTATTTTTTTTTTCATCCTTCCATATGTGTTTTTGTGCAAAGTATGGGGATATTTTGCTTCAGATTGTGTCGCTGGTGAATTAGTATTCTCTTTCATTACTAGTGTAGAGTGAAAAGGTTTTTGACTATAGTGACGCCATCTAGTACTGAGATTCTGAGTTTTTCTACAATCGAATTCAGTTTGTGTCGGGTGTGAAGTAGCTGAACCTGATCGAGATGGTGATAGTTTTGATGTACCTTTTCCTTTTGTACTGAAGGTGGAGAATGTGGTTAAGGTGTAGTGTTTTACTGCTTTACTTGAAGCATTTCTCCACTTTTTTCTCTGATACTCTTGGTCTTTGGGAACATCATGATATTTGGTGAATGCATAATTTTTGGAGGGAAGGCGTTGCCTTGTTACAGCGTGGAGTCTGTCCTTTGGTGGTATTGTTGACGTATTGGTGCATTTACAAACTCTTTTTAGTTCGTTGTTTGATTTAATGTTTGTTGTGGTGTAGGTGGATAGCACAGTCGTAGTTGTGCGTTCTGTTTCTGGTACTCCTCCAACCAGAATCCAACCCAATTCTGTGTTTTGGGCTGTTGGAGAGTTGCCAGATCCTCTCTTTATACCATTTTTGATAATGGCGGCGTATACTTCTGCTCCAAGGAGAATATCGATTTCTCCTGGAATTGAGAAGGTAGGATCTGCTAGCGGGAGATTGTGAATATGTCTCCAGTTTGACACTTCAATTACATTGGTTGGCAGCACATCTGTGATTTTTCTAATCACGAGCATGTTACTTGCAACTTTAAAATTGGTGTGTAAAGAATTAATTGTGACTGTAGCTTCTTGTACAGCTGTATTGGTGGGAGTTGTACCAAGTCCAATTAATTCTTGGGTGGTTGGAGATCCTTTAAGTCGTAATAGCTTAAAGGCCTTTTCTGTCATGATTGACACTTGTGACCCTGAGTCTATTAACGCTCGGAATGTCATCGTGAATCCGGATGGTGCAGTGACATTAATCAGAGCTGTAGAGAGAAGAGCTCTTTTCATGTTTGCGGTTAGAAAACTTTGAACTTGTTGTTCATCATTTCCATAAGTGGGTGTGCTTAATTCAGCTTCCATATTGGAATTTTGGGAGGATTGATTAGGTGATTCTGTCACCGAATCGTTTTGCTCATAGTGGAGCAATGTGTTATGATTTTGCTGACAATGATAACACTTTTTATTGCTAGTGCACTTTGAGGTTATGTGATTGGGAGATAAGCAATTTTTGCATAAATGCTTATTTGTGACAACTTCATGTCGTTGTCGGGTGTTCATATTTCTAAAGGTAGGACAGTGAAATATGATATGGTCACCCTTGCAATGGCTGCAAGAGGACCTTTTTGTAGGTGGGTGATTTGGTGCTGAACTTTTATGTCTGTTCAAGAGACCATATGTAGGTTTGGGTGAGAATTGTTTCCTCTGTGTCATATTGGATGACGTAACCTTGTTTCCAATCATTTCTAGAGTTCGGAAGCGAGACTCTAGAAATTTGGTTAAAGTCTTTAGTTCAGGTAGGTCTGTGCTACTCTGTAAACTTTGCTCCCATAATTGGTGTGTGTCTGGGTGTAGTTTTTGCACTGTCAAGTATATGATCAGTGGATCCCAATTCCTTGTTTCTATTCCTAAGTTTTGTAATGCTAATAACGCTTCGGTTATGTTGTCTAGCAGACGTTTAATATTATCGGCAGTGTCATGGTGCATGGGTGGGAGAGATAATAATTTCTTTAATTGTACGTTGACTAATATTCGCTTATTGGAATAGCGTTCTTTTAGGAGCTGCCAAGCTGGTCGGTAGTTTGCATCGCATACTTCGTAATGCCTGAGCAATTTCTCAGCCTCTCCTATTAGATTCGTTTTTAAAAAATACAATTTGTCAACGTCTCTCAAACTATTGTTGTTGTGTATAACCGAATTGAATAAATCGTGGAACGAAATCCACGTAGAGTATTCTCCATTGAAGGTGGGAAGTTTAATTCTGGGGAGTCTTTCATTATTACATGAGTTTGTGCTAGCATGTGATGTCTGATTCTGAGGAGGATTGTTGACAGACGTTGGTGTTAGTTTGTCTATATCCTCTTCCATGCTTGCTGCTTTTTCGATGTAATACTCCTGTACATCACTAAATGTCTCTTTCGTGAAATATTCTAATTTGCGATCTTCCTTTGTCGCTCTCTTTTGAATTACCCTATGCCGTGTTTGGAATTCTTTCCAATATTCGGTAAACGTTTGTAAACGTTTCTCTGTCGATTTGACAGTCTTTTTCCTGCCTTCTCTTTGATGCCTTTTAAATAGGTCTTCTATTAACTCTTTGACCTGTTTTTGGGACTCAACCAACTTTAATACTGAGCTAATGGTCTCGTCCCCGACGTCAGATTCGTTATCTGTAGACATTTTGAATGGTTTTGAATGGAGAGGCTTAGTTTTTTCTCACTGTGATGTAATAAGCAATATTTTTCTCAATTCTATATTTGAATAGCTGAGTTATCCGGCTCGAAGGACCAATGTGAGATCTGTGCTCAAGCTAAAGGGGGGTGCCGGTTGTAAAAGGATAACTCAGCTTTGTCTTAATTCAAATATAAAATTTATTCAGTATATTGCTTATAAACTATTATCACAAATTCAATTCTCTTATGACTAACCTAGCTTACGATTACGAATTCAAAAACTTATACTACCTTAAGCTACCAATTCAATACAAATTCATTAATTTTAAAATAATATTCCCAGAAAGATTTGCTCCCCTTATTTCTGAAAAGAGAGAGAAGAAAAATGAATTTACCATTAAATTCATGAACAAATGAAATAGAAGTTTTTGTGCTGCACGTCTAAGCGCTATAGCAGTAATAGAAATAACTAATTTGGCAGAAGTCAATTTATGCAACAAGCGTAGATTCCTGCTTCGATGATGGATGAAATAAAGCAGAAGTAGATTTCTGTAGCAGGAGTAGATTCCTGCTTAGACGTAGGATAGAATTAAAGCAGAAGTAGATTTCTGCAGTAGGAGTAAATTCCTACTCAGGTGGGAGATGAAAAATAAGCAGAATTAGATTTCTGCAGTAGGAGTAAATTCCTACTCAGGTGTGAGATGAAAAATAAGCAGAATTAGATTTCTGCAGTAGGAGTAAATTCCTACTCAGGTGGGAGATGAAAAATAAGCAGAATTAGATTTCTGCAGTAGGAGTAAATTCCTACTCAGGTGGGAGATAAAATATAAGCAGAATTATATTTCTGCAGTACGAGTAAATTCCTACTCAGGTGGGAGATAAAATATAAGCAGAATTATATTTCTGCAGTAGGAGTAAATTCCTACTCAGGTGGGAGATAAAATATAAGCAGAATTATATTTCTGCAGTAGGAGTAAATTCCTACTTAGATGGGAACAAAATTAGGTTTGGATAATTTAGGACAATCAGAGTAAATTCTGATGTTTTCAGATCAAATTCTGAATTGGGAATGGATGATTCTGCTGCAGCTCGTCGCCTTTTTATAGCCGCCGCGAACCGCTACGTTTCGGCTTCATGATCGGTTGCCTTGACAACGCTCGTTCTCAAAGTTGTTATACGTTGATGGCGGCGTCCCGTAGTGACGTCATATGAGACCATTAAAGTTGCACTGAACTCTGACTGCGGCGAAGGCGAGAACATCTGATGTGATGTGTTGACATTTTGACATGTCAATTTGTAAATATACAGCAGTAGGTATTTTTGGTAAGTTTGTAATATTTATTGATTTTATTAGTTATTTATAAGATTTTTTGTTTATTTTCAGGTGAGAAAATAGTGGTGGAAGTTTTAGGACGGCGTTGGAATGGAGGGAGGAAGTTCCCTAGCCTTAGATGAGTATTTTTGTTTAAATTTTATTGAGATAAAATTCTTTGTGTTCCTTTTGTATCTTTTTAGGAATATTATCGGAGGAGGAATTAAAGAATCATCGTGGGATACTGGTGTGGCCTGAACAATTGTCTTTAAAGGAGCAACTACAAATGAGATTCCGTAATTTAGAAGAAAATGAGTTGCCAGCGCAAGCTACTATACTGGATCCTAGAATAAAAAAATTTGGTTTCTCCTCCGATAATAAGTTCTTACTTGCTAAGGAAGTATTGCGCCGGAAAGTCTGCACTATAAGTATTGAGCCATTGTCAGTCAGAGAACCTAATTTTGAACCCCTACCGGGTACTTCATCTGCATCCTCTTCATCAAGGTTACTATGGACGAGTATTGATGATCAAGTCAAGGCTTCCAGAGGAGACACAAGTTCAACTGCAGCGGGAATCGTAGATTTGGAGAAATATCTACAGGAACCTCTAATCGAACGAAGGGAAAGTCCATTATCATGGTGGGAGCAACGTAAGTTGATTTATACTCGCCTGTACCAAATTCTCCTTAGAAGGCATTGCATTACAGGAACATCCGTAATATGCGAAAGGATTTTTTCGAAAGCAGGACAGGTCATAAATGACAAAAGATCTAGATTGAAGGCGGAAAAAGCTTCTCAAATAATTTTTTTAAATCATAATTTATAATCAGGTATGCTTTTATAGTAGGAAAATGTTCCAGAAATAACTATATATTTTTTTACAGACAAGCCTTCTAAAACAAAGGTGCAAGTTATATATCCAGAAAATGAAATTATTCAAAGAATAATTTCCTCAAATTCCGTTCCCACATAAATTCAAAGATAAGCAAATTTACATTGACTTATATAAAACACAAAGAATAATTTCATTAAATTCCATTCTCAGTAAATTTAAGAGATAAGCAAATTCACATTGACTTATCTCACACACAATTTCAGAAAATCATATTTCACTCACGAAACGAAACTAACGTAGAGCTTTTAACGTTTCACACGCTTTTTTGATGACAAATACAATTTCAGCGGTTGTCTGGCTTCTCTAGTTAAGTTATCATTTAAGAAATAATTAAGACAGTCTTGACTTGTTTGTGAAGAAATTAAGATCGAGTTGAATAAAGTTGGTTTTAGAGTAAATTGATTTACAGTTTATAATAAAGGTTTCCCTAAAATCTATTAACGGTTTACCTAATTGTGAATTTATCTTCTTTTTTGGTGTGTTAATGGAAGATAAATTTGTTTTGCATCCCACAAAAGAAATTTCATATTTATTTTTGCTGCCTGTGATTCATAGTTATATAATTTCTAATATATAATATTTTTGATACATTATATAATTTTAATCACTTATTAAATATCTTGGTAAAAACGTGTATCTTTGTGTTTTTGTCCGATTCCAAAATTCATTGAATTACCAACAAGATTTCATAAGTCAGCTCCCTACAACTAAATTGCTTTCTTTCAAATTTTATGTAAATACGTTACGTATAATGTTCAATGAACTTCTAATGCTGGAGTTGGAGTCTGTGCCGTTATATTTCACTTAAAAGCCTATATACGAATGTCAATGTATTTCCATAATTCGAATTAACTTGAATTCTGAACATATTTACCGCTAATTTTCATAAGTTCTTTAAAAGTGTTTACAATATCAATACAATCCAAACGGCAATAAAATTTTTGTTTATATTTTAAATAAAAATTAATTACAGTTTAAAAAAATTCATAAAAAGTTCCAGTGATTCCGAATGCATAAATTTAATTATTAAAATTATGCATCATTAATTTCCACATTTCATTTTAGATTTACTCAGTAAATCGAAATGCTTACATTTCATATTTATTAATCCGGAAATAAATTTTTAAAGAAGCACCCTGTACGCAATTCATATAAAGACAAATTAGGTTCTCGTCCCGTTCCCCGTGCTGCGCGAGTCAACTGACTCGTAGTGAGTCACCTTCAAATAAAATGAAGAGTCGGCTCAGGCGGCTCACTAATGAGGGCCGACTCTTTGAGTCACCTCAACTCAGGAGTTGAGCACCTCTCAGAGCGAACACACAATTAATGAATAATGTGGTGAAAACTGGTGCCACTGGTATAAAGTTAGTGGTTCTATTCGGTTTTCTACTAATTCTACATTTCACTGTCAAACTGGAGTTTTAATACTTAATAAATATAAAATATATAAATAATTCAATTTATCCAAACTCAATAAATGTAGATAACAATTTTCGATTTTGCAGAATATACTTACTTACTTGCAAGAATAAAATAATTTGTAGTAATATACAAAACGGCCCACGTACACGTAGCTAGATGCATATGTACATCTAAGCAGCACGCACGACTTGCTGCAGCCGTTCCTACTATGAAACCGACATCAATCGTATACGCACTCGTACGTTGATTGTGCTGCAGTTCAAAACGTGGAATTCTTCAATTTTTTAAAACTCCTGTTTTTTTTATCTGTAAATTCTGATGCATGTTAGCAGCGTGTACGCTTTAAGCAATGTTTCGGTGAAGGTGCTGCTATTTCGTTCCAATACATATCGTTTCCATTTTATTTTAGAGTATGTTTTGTTGCTCCAAGTTGTCAACATTGTGTAAAATGGTCATATTGACGTACGACAGCTGGCATGGGAAAATTTTATATCTGCTACTTTACTTCATGGAAACCTTTGGAACTCAATTACGTAATACTAATAAGTTCATATTTTTAATAAATGAAATGATTCTTTGTGGTTTGTTTGTATTCCTTTTCAGGATCTTTACCAAGGGCAGAGCTGAAACAAACCAACTTAACTCAAGAAAACTGCTTTGTTGAATAGTGAATGCTAACATTAACGTCCGGCCGCTACACATCCAACCTCTGGGAATCATAACCTGATTGTAATTAGAAAATCTTTCACTTTCCGGACAATCTCACCAATGCACACAGAAATGATCAAAGCGCCAATATACTATTGTAAGCATCTGAATCACCCTGTACATGAAAAGCCCCATGTACCCGCACACTAACCCAAATACTGTCACACATTTCTCATGAACAGAATGAGCGACAGCCCGTCATCGCGACCAAGAACAATTTCAGGCGTCAGAGTAGTGTTTTGGTAACGTAGAAGGGGTAATCCCCTAAACAAAAAGTTCAAGAATAAGTAACAGAAAAGGTGAATTGATCATCAGTTTGAATAGTGAAGTGACTGATCTTGGTGCTGGGCGCGATGGCGGGTTCGTCAAGTATTCATTCGGTCCATTATTGATTGTTGCAATTTTAAATTCAAAACGTGTCATCGAGTGTTACAGTTTTCAGAAGTGGGATTATCCACCCTACAATACTCGTTCCGAAGTGAAAGTGCAGTGTATCGCGTATATTACGTAAATTTTGCCTTTTCTTCCTTCCCATTGGGCGCAGATGGAAAAGAGAACATTCTTTTTTTGTCTGTTTTTCTTTTCTTTAATTTTCTTTGCAGAATGAACGATCGTTGGGAGTTGAGAGAGGGAGACTGTCACTGTGTTTATGAGCGATGTAGTTTTATGCATATATTAGTGCATGATTTGATCACGGTAAGTGGTAACGGGAGACAAGTTGGAGATGTCAACGGATAGATTTGTCTGTTGCTGTTTCAATGACTAGGGCAGTTTTTCCGGGATATTTTCGGGTGACTCAAACCGTTGTCAGGTTTTTACCTTATATGGTAATAATCGAAGGTTATGAGATCATATTTAGAAGATTTCATTGGTGCGAAATCCAATAGAGAGAATTACAAGGAATTCAGCAGATCGGGATGAAAATCGTTGGTGTTTATTCGTTTTGATAAATCATCGGCGTTTTTCACTTCTGTTTAAGATCTGGTGGAGTGCAGTGAAAAGGTAGTGCCGGGAAAGTATCTTTTAAAATAACAGAAGCATTAAAGTACTTGTAATAAAAAAAATTAGTAAAGTGTTTTTGGCTGATAAGTGTTTTGTGCAGTTAGAATTCGATAGGCAAAGAAAAAAAAAGAAAACATTTGGACTGGATTGCGTACATTCATACCTACATTTTCTTTATTTTACATTCGTACATTAATTTATTTATTTCTTTTTTTTTATATATGAGTACATTGGTATATTTTGTTTTTTTTTAATATATATGTGTTGACAAGGATATATAATCAAATAATAATAGAGTTTAAATTAAGAGGATTACCTGCTTCAATTTGATTTTGTTTTTCCTCTTTTTCTGGCTTTTGGAGTATTGCATTTGGTTTCCTTTTATTTTATTATTAATTTTTTTTATATATCAAATATCAGTATTAATTTTATTTGTGAATTTCTTAATTGTGGCAGCTCAGCTTACATTGTTTTTACCATAAACATATTCTTCAATATATATAAATATTCGTTTATTCCTTCTTAAGTAGGAATATTAATTGATGCATACTAGTATTAAGTGGAGTTCTTTAATTTTGTTTTAATTGTGCGCCATAGCAAATTGCTATAATTCTTAATTGTGCAATCGCAGTGGTCAATTTGTTGTTTTTCTTCCTTAGGATGGTTCTGGATATTTCTTGAAATAATTCTGTGTATAGTCCTTTTGTGGTGGTGTGAATCAATTGAATTAAGTAAACTCATTCGTTTCTTTTTTAAGTGTTACTTTGTTTTTTGAGAATTTATTGATTTTTTCTGGGGTGTACTATTTTCCAAGTATTGTTTGAGTTTCGCGTTGAGATACCCTTAGTTGAAAGAAAGGCATAGGGATAGTCTTTTCCATTTTAGAATAATGGGAGGAAAAAGGTTAAGCAGAGTTAGAGAAGGTACGTCAGAACGGGTATTTGATAGATCTGCGCGTAGAGTGCCAGTGCCCAAAAATCAAATAGTTTCCACCCGGGATGATGATTCAACATCGACTCTGAACGAGTCTGTTCAAACAAACGATGATTTGCACGTTCAAATCGTTGGGTGTCAACCTACTCAATCTTATCGCATGGGACTTACTGAGCTATGCGAATTAATTCCAGAATTTCGGCCAGGAAGTTTCAACAATTTGAGTGCCAAAGAGTGGGTTGAAAATATCGAAAAGTTGCGTGCAGTTTATGGTTGGAATGAGCGAGTGACATTGCTATATGCTTCTCTTAGGTTAAAAGATGCTGCTCAGTATTGGAACCAAAGTCGTCAATCTATAAATGACACTTGGGTCAAATTTAAGCAGGAAATTGTATTAGGTTTCCCCAGTGACTTCGATGAATCCTCCGTGCATTCCAAATTAATGTCCCGAAAACGTAAAGCTAACGAACCAATTGAGTCTTATCTTTACGAAATAGCTTCTCTTGCGAAGCGGGGAAAATTGGATGATCAGTGCACAATCAAATATATAATTTCGGGTTTGGGTGATCATAAACTAATGACTGTTCTAACGGCATCAGGTAGTAAAACGCCAATTGAGCTGCTCGCCCAAATAAAGCGATATGAAGTCATAGCTGAACAGGAACGCGCTCGTAACGTTATCGAAGAGCAAAGACCTAAATTAACCACAAATAATTTTAACTCAAGACGCGAACTCGTGAGAACATCAGTTTGAATAGTGAAGTGACTGACCTCAAGCCTGAGGCTGGATCTTGGTGCTGGGCGCGATGGCGGGTCCGTCAAATATTCATTCGGTCCATTATTGATTGTTGCAATTTTAAATTCAAAACGTGTCATCGAGTGTTACACTATGTAGAATCGAAGCCCAATAATAGGCCCGCAAGGTCCGACACATAGTTATTGAAATTGCCAGCGATCAGAAATAGCAAATGCCTTCTACGAAGTAACATCCAATAGATGCTAAATTTGTACATAAAACAAACCTTATTGTTAGTTCGGTCCAAGTTGCAAAACTTGTTCTATTTTCAGCAATATAGAAGTTGTGTGCAGATCGTATAATCGCCCATCATCACACATTGAGTGGTTTTAAATATTGTTCTAAATTTGGAACAATCACACACCTCAATAAAGAAGAAGGG
This sequence comes from Dioctria rufipes, assembly GCA_963924295.1. Classification (NCBI taxonomy): domain Eukaryota; kingdom Metazoa; phylum Arthropoda; class Insecta; order Diptera; family Asilidae; genus Dioctria; species Dioctria rufipes. The sequence goes on along the minus strand of OZ002741.1, from coordinate 99,362,877 downwards.
AAAGCACTTCTTAACCTTTCTGGCACGACATGGGGTACATTTAGTAGCCAAAAAACACAATTTTTGTGATATTCATAAAACAATTCATAATTATGAAATGAAATTTCTTGAAAGCCTTTCTTGGAAAACTTCAAATATTTTAAGCAATTCACCCATTTATTTTTATGTAAAAATTTGCTTTTGTAAGTATAGAAAGCAGCTGGGAACACTTTGTACCCCATATTGTAATTAGCGTATTGTAATTAGCGTAACACATGTGAGTACAACGTAGGATGAGTCTGATAACTGGAATCTGTTTCAAACTTTCCATCAATTTGTTGTTTTAGGTTACTCACTATAGTGCAGGCTTCATAACATTTTATCAGGAGATATTTCTCATTTATTGACTGGAATTAATGAGTCACAAGATATGGTAGCAAGCAAGGACCTGCAGGTAAAGAGACAGACTAAGGTTTTCATCTAAAATATGAATACCAATGTCCTAAATCGGTATCACCGGTTCAAGATAGGCAATTAGTAATAAAGCAGTATAGCAATCAATGGATCTTACCCAGAAAGGTGCAGAGAAATGCCGTCTCAAGTATACCGCCACAACAAAGTAATAAAATATAAGTTAGGGAAATGGTATGATACAGCCCTCAGGAAAAACACACCGGAGTGAATAGTCTATATTGACCTGAACTCGGCTCGCTTTTTTTAGTATAAGAGAGCAGTTCAACTTCTGATTTTTCATTCTAGTTTTGGGTGAACAAGTGAGTAAAGTGTATTTTTCTGTTCAGTGCTATACGTTATGTCGAAAAGGCAAAATCCCCGTTTATCTTGTGAGTCCCAGAGGGGCAATTGCTTAAAGTGGTTAGATGAAAGTGATGATGAAAGTATTGAAGACTTATTGTTATCTGATAGCTCAGAAGAAGAAGACTTTATGATAGCTGATGATGATGAAAGCGAAAACGAGGTGAGAATCCTTCGTATGTGTATTTTACTTCTTTATAATAGTTTACAAAATAGCCTTAGCTTGTTACAACTGATGAGGCTGATAGCGGAGAAGAAGATGAATTATCAGAAGATCCACTATTTGTTTTAAAGAATGGAACAATATGGAAAGATATTGTAACAGAATCACTAACGGATGCTAAAAACTCACGTTCCGCTTCCCGGGCAGCATCATTTACATAGCTTGAATGTCCTCTGAGTTGCTGAACAGTATCACTATTCTCTCACCAGCAGCACATAAGATGACAACTTTCGGGAGAACAGCTAGAGAGTCTCTGGGGCAAAACTAATTGCATGGCAGCGACTTTCATGATAAATTTATTTAAGTTGATGCCATTCAAATGAATCCGATTCTGATTCTTCCGGAAATTTAATTATTCCAAAAATGAGTTTCTTTGCAACAGCAATGCATACCAAATTTTGTGGCCAATCATTTCCGGATAACTCAAAACAATAAATTTGATCACTTAGACTAATTATATGCGATGGAGGAGTTGAAATTCTCATCCTGGAAATATTTTAAGGTGTTTATTTCACAAAACACTGCACTTGACTTGACATTTCTATCAGCTGATCTGCCAGAAATAAACACTGAACCACAGTGGAACCAAGAACTCATTCTTACAACTTCGCGCGACACCTGGTCGTCACAAATAAACCACGCGAGCCGACTGCATAAAAGGCGAACCCAGACGTGGCCGCACGAAGCCGAAGTATTTTGCTGGCCTGGCATATCCCAGATAGGCAATAAATACTACTCAGTCGATGTCAAAACAAATAGAGAAAGATCAAAACCCATAAGTCAGTTGACATTTATTTTCTATTTTAAATGCCCACTAATTTAACAATTATAGGAAAAGTAAAACCAATAAGTAATCCGGACAAAACGAATTTTTAAAACCACATCAACTACACAAGTATAGAAGAATGCAAGTGAATAAATCAGTTGACATTTATGGCATTTTAAATGCCCACCAATTTAACAAATATAGAAGAATCCTAGCCAGCAAATTAGTTTGACAGTTATCGCACCTTAAACTACACCACTTTAACCAGTATAGAAAGGTCATCCAGTAGATCAATCTGACATCTACAAAATTTTCAAAACACGCAGAAAGAGAAACAGTTGACAGCTATGGAAGATAAAAAGAATTAGATAAAAAGTTTTCAAAGAAAACTTAACCTGTAAAGAAACAAAAAGTCAAATGTCATTAAATAAGTTAAAACCTAACCTGTAAAGAAACAAAAAGTCAAATGTCATAAAATAAGTAAAAACCTAACTTGTAAAGAAACAAAAAGTAAAATGTCATTAAATAAGTAACACTTAATCTGTAAAGAAAAAAAAATGAAATGTAACTAAGTAGAACTTAACTAGTGGAAACGATTAAATGAAAAGGAATGCGTAGATGTGGCCTCACCATAGGAGCTCTTCATAAATAGATGTCGTTAAACCTAGTTAGGGATAGAATAAAAGTCACGTAGGCTCGAAGTTTCTTTGTGTTTTTTTTTTTTTTGTGATCGCCATCTTACAAAGAGTTGGAATGTCCTCCCGACAATCGTCTGATGTAGATCAAGTTGTTTAAAAACGTGGAAATCAAAAATTGAATAAAAAGTAAAGTTGAATTACAAATTTTTTTTTGTTGTCGTGTTATTGCTACCCTTCCAAATCCAAAAATTGGAATAAGAGGAAATACCCCAGAGGTAGAGATTACTCGAGGAGGCAGATCACAAAGGATAACAGCGCCAATGAAGCCCGAGCTCGTCCCCGCCGGGCCCCAGGTAACAAGTCAGTTTTGACGCAACACAAGTAAGCAGATTCCACGTGAACGCCTCCCCCGAACCGATTTTTCGCCGGTAGACGCTCGGCCAGGCGGCAATACGGTGACCCACGCTTAACTGTTCCTATAGCGGGCGGACTCCAGAAATTAATACATCCTGCACAGGAAAAGGTAAAGTTATTACAATATGCTCCTACGAATAACTCGCCGACAGACTGCAAATATAATAACCATCAAACGTGGGCTTACTTCTGAATCAGCAAATGTTTCACAAATTGTTGAGTGTTTTAAAAAGTTTATAGATGGTAAAATAGCAGACATTATTGTGAAATTTACCAATCAATAAGCCGAAAAATGGCACGAAGAATTCAACAGAAACAATCCAAATACAACAGAAATATATGCTGTGTTTGGCCTTTTAATTACAATGGGCGCTCTCAAAGCAACTCGAGAATCAGTAGAATTTTTATGGTGTAAATATAAACTCTACTCTAGATCGATTTTTTGTGCCACTATGCCTCGCGAGAGGTTTGTTCAACTTCCATCATTTATGAGATTTGAAGATCGTGCGACTAGAGTACTGACAAAATAGCACCAATCAGGAAATTATTTGAGGTATTTGTTGGAAACTGAGTTAGTAACTATAACCCTGGGCCACACCTTACAATCGATGAACAACTTTTACGCTTCAGAGAGAGGTATTCATTTAGAGTGTACATGAAATCTCAGTCAGCCAGATATGGCATAAAAATATGGGCACTTGTGGATGTAGATACTACGTATGCAAAGAATCTCCAGGTATATACTGGTAAAGAGGGAGATAGATCTGAGAAGTAGCAGGGTAAACGCGTAGTACTGGATTTAGTTAAGTGCCTTGGCCGCGGTTACGGTATTACAACGGACAACATTTTTACAAGTATACCTTTGGCGAGAAGTTTGTATGATCTTGGACTAACACTTTGTGGCACGCTTCGAAAAAATAATCAAGATATCCCAAAAGCGCTGTTATCCACCAACAATAGACTAGAAAAATCTTCAGTTTTTGCATTCCATGCAAACATAACGATGGTTTCGTATGTAACAAAAACCAAGAAACATGTGATTGTAATAAGTACCGAATATCATGATAATGCTGTAAGTGATGTAACGAACAATTTCAAATCCGACATGATTCTGCATTATAATCACACTATGGGATCTGTTGATACTATAGATAAGATAGTCAATGAGTACACAGTTCCAAAACTGTTTGGATATTACTTCGTTGAACGTGTTCGTTTTATGGACTACAAAAAATCCACTGCAAAAAAACAAATGGTGTTATCGAAGGAAGTTCTTTTTGAATCTTGGGAAAGAGCTAACACCTGCCAGTGCAGAAAGACTCCACAATCGACCAATAAATTTACCTAAACGTATTTCTAAAGCTATGTCAAAACTAGTTCCACAAGTAGAACGAAAAACATCAAATCCGGAAGAGCGGCGGAAACCATTTGGAAGGTGTACTATTTGCCCCCGAAGGAAGGACAGAAAATGCTGAAAGCATGCCAACGTTGTTCAAAATTGATTTGTCCTGATCACAGCCTTACAAAAAATGTAACAGTTTGCACTTTATGTGAGAATGAAGCATAAGCAGTTTCTTTTATATACTTTTATAACTTTAAGTTAAAATATAAGTATACTTTGTTAAGTGCTTCCTAAATTCTATAAAAAATAATTTTTTTCAAAATTTTTATTGTTATTATTTAAAAAAGTGTTAATGTGCAATATGTAAGTGATAAAAGTAAAATAATATATTTATACAGGTTCATTCATGATAATAACTGTGCGGTACCCTTTGTACCCCTAACGGTGGATGTGGAAGGTTCAAATATATCATGCTAGAAGGGTTAAAATGTGCAAAGAATATAACGGCACTTTCTTTAAAGAAGGTCAAGACCTCACATTCACTAATCAGATAAAACAACAAATAAAAACATCGGATGATGTACCCATATACACTAAATCATATCGATACCCATATATACACAAAGACGAAGTTGGCCGCCAGATTACTGAAATGCTTAATCAAGGCATAATACGCCCAAGTTATTCCCCTTGGAGCTCTTGTTGTGTATACACACAAACACGCAAAGACAGTCCCATCTAGCCTGGTAAATGTATTTAGAAAATTTTCATAAGCTAACCATGCTTAAAAACTTGGTTGGCTTATCAGAAAAATACGCGAAGAAAACAGCGTCAGCAGTTACTTCACATATTTTTCCCACAACTATTACGCTAAAAAATTCACGATAAGAAAGTCGCGCAGCACAAATACATTACATGTATACGAGCGCCGCGATTTTCAAACGACGGGACGGTGGCTGATGTTTATTAAAGGATAGAATTGCATTTCGTCAAGCCGCCGTCCATCGAAAAATATTCTGGACATGTTTAATCAAGTCCGGAACGAAGGAAAATTTTTTTCAGGGTAGAAATGCAAACGATGCATTTTCTACCCTGAACGATGGCTCTTGATCGCAATGAATGTGATCAAAAGCAGAGTTCGTTTTTAAAATCTGAGCGGTGCGGTTGTAGAAAGAAAAAAACAAAGCAAATCTTCGGTCGTATTTGATTTTAGAGAAAGATAGATTGAAGAATGTTAAAAAAAGACAGATGGTTACGAGTCGGGAAATAAAATTATTTAAAAAATGAAAAGAGATAATTGAAACGGTGAAGTAAAGCGAATAAACCAGGAAATGTGAAAAGAAACCCCAATTGTGGTAGAGTAATATTATATATTATTAAGTGGAAAGAGTAATACAAGTTGAAAGTGTTTATAAAATAAAATACACAAAAGAGGATTAACTGATACAGCTTGTTTGGATTAGAAAGTCCCTGTCCCAGCTCGCACGAGGTAAGAGCGGAATTATAATATAACACTCTCCCGTCTGGATCGTCCCAAAGAAAAAGGATGCCAGCGGCAAAATAAAATGGAGACTTGTTACTGACTACACTGAACGAAAAATTGTTCATAATATTTGTAAACATCGTTCACTGTCAAACGTTCACAATATATGTGAACTTTTTCTCAAATAAAGTGAAACATTGACCTGTGGGTATGATATAGCAGAGAACCTGTTCCTAAATATAGTGTACTAGGTTTCATTATAGAAATTCCATAAAAATAATTTGTAATCGTGTAGATTATAATGAGCAACAGTGAACTCATTCGTGAATCTAGTGATCATTTTTTACTGACTGTTTAACTGTTTTCTTTTTAAAACTATCCTTAATCGACTAGTTAGAAAACAATTACAAGTTCTTAGTGATCACTATACACTGTATCCATAAATTTGTTCATTAAATACTCGGATTTATTCGATGCACCAGTGGCACTACTAAAACCACGCTCTTCACCATATTTGAAAAAATATTAACCGTAAAATTCGTATGAAACAAGAGTTCAGTGAAAAGGTTCATGGATACAGTGAAAAGTATTCACATTTGTTTTTTTCTTCGCTATATTTGAGAAAAAGTTAACAGTAAAATTCGAATGAAACATGAATTCTCTGAAAGGGTTCATGGATACAGTGAAAAGCATTCATTTTTATTTTTGGATTGTAATTCCTTCGAAAAAGTTTTTGCGAATTCGATCAAATGGACCCGTCTTTATCAGTCAGTTTGGTCTGGCTCGACTAACTTAACTCATGTGCAAATTTTATTGTTTGTATTATTAAAGAGGAAGAAGTACAAAACATTAAATAAGTAAGATGAATTGAAATGGAGAGCACACGGGATCCCTTGAACTATCCCGATTATCGTTGTTATCCATTCCCTCTCTCAAACCACTTTTTACCCCGCAAAATACTGAAAATTTGTCTTTCTTCGAAGATAGCGGTGACGTATGTCCTTATAAATCGTTATTATAAATCTCCGAAAAAAACGATAATTGGGACACCTCAAGGAATCACCCTGTGCTATCCATTTCAACTTTCGGTTCATTTTGCACATCTTATTTTATATTGTTATCATTAATTTTTTTTTCTATAGATTGATGCCGTTTAAGAACACGCTTCCCATTCTGGATAAATGGGATGCTATATCAGAAAGATGACTACAGATCATAAAAGCCCAAATTTCAAATAAACAAATCATAATCTTGTTCCTAACGTAACTATAAAAACAGCTAAAAATGTTTTAGTAATACCAACCAAAAAAATAATTCCTCCTATTGAAGAAAACACAAACTAACGTTAAATCAAGCTATTTAAAAAAAAACTAAAGCAACTACAGGGAAATACAAACAAGAAACAACGATTCGGTTGCCTCTAATAAAAATATATATATCATTAACAGTTTATCCATTAAAGTAGGTAAACCAAATACAATGGACACAGATTGGTTGGAGATTTGCACAAGTTCGTTAAAGAAACTATTGGATAAGGGCCCTGTTTATAATGCGATCAAGCTCTTTTGCTTGCCCGCGACTTCCTTAACGTGGTATATTAAGGTACTCAACCTTAATAGGATTTGTGCCTTAAGGTACTCAACCTTAAAGCGGTAGTTCTAGTGGCGAAGTGTATTGAGGTACTCAACCTCAATAGAAAATAGTTGTAAAGTATTGAAGGTACTCAACCTTAATACGTTTATCAATGAAAATTCGCTAAATAAAAACTCTCGACTTCGGACGAACAACTAATAATTTATTTTCTCGAAAAGTCCCTTTTTTATACAAAATTAACTACTGAAAATCCAAAAATATCAAAGTCAGCAACAATTCTAAATTATTTTCTTCCCATAGTTACATGAAATCAGATATATGTATTTTGCTTACCTACCTACAAAATAATTGTCACTGCGCCTTCTGTTATCACAATTCTCATGCAATATGATCTTGTTTACTTGCATAGTGCAGAGGATTTCATGAGAATTGTGATGGGCAGCGGTGAGAAATCAATTGTAAGCAGATTTACAATTAATGAAATTTATGTTTTTGGTATGTAAAGCTAAGGAATGTGCTATAATACTATGCATATGGCTAGGCTTGAACAGGCCCAATAAGGGCAATATCACCGCTACCAGCCACACGTCCAAGAGCACCAAGACTAGCAACACCACAAAAAGGACCAATGGAGTGCAAACCAGCTTCAGCATCCATAAAAAGGCTGATAACATTCCCTGGACAAAGGTACTGGCACCCAAACGTCCCTACATCCATAACATCGAAGACGGTAACCAAATCAAGGTTACTAAAAACAAAAGGGCAATTATATAAAGTCACTGTCAAGCCACGTAGTAAGTATTACACAGCATTCAAATCGAGAGCCGCGAGAATGTACAGTCGTATACCAAATTTATAAATCGTTGCCAAGACTACTGAGGTGTATAGTCTCCATCAAGTAAACATCAACTCAATTAATAAAAACGTTTCCAAGGTTACGAAAGACAATATTTTCACCTCAGCCGTCTTTGCAACTGACTATATAAATGGGGACAAGCGCTCAAATCATTGGCAGTCCTTCCTGAGCAGACCTAGGTAATGTTCTAAATTACCAACCTGCTAAGCCGTGCTTTAAACTGCTTGTTTGCCACCAATTGTATAGTGTTTTAAACTATACAATTGGAATGATCATAGCTATCAGGAACTATAGCTTGCTTTAAAGTTTATGGTTGTAACGTATTCCCCTTACGCTACCCTTTTCCTTCCCCTCTTCGTTTTTTTTCCACTGTTCGGCTTCTCTACCTCCTTGAAAGGGGTCTAAAGAGTCCAAGAAGTAGCCCTCTGCTACTTCTCCATTAAAAAGCATAAAACCTGAAACAAATTAGAAATGAGAAAACAGGAAAATTACAACTTGTGCAGAACATGCACAAATTACAATTTTTCCTAGGAATCCCAGAAAAAGTAAAATATATAAAAACCTGAAAATTTAAGAGAAAGAAAAATTATATTTTTGTTCAAGAGAAAAATTTTAATTCACGCAAAACTAGCACAAATTACAATTTTTCGTTCGAATCATACATTCCGCAACGGGAATTCGCCTAGCTGTAAGTATCACGCGATACCATCACGCTATGCATTACAGCAGGCCCGCCCAAAATTCCTAGAAAATTTCGGCTAGAATGTGCAGCTGTGTCAAGAATTCGAGATAAAAACTATATACACACACACGTACTCAGGCAGTAGCACAAGCGCTAACGTTGACCCAAAATTCCCGAGAAACGAAAAATGTTCGTCTAGCGGTGGGCACAAAAGACACGAAGCCGCTTGTCGGTCGATGGCTGGAAGCGAAGAACGGCAGGAAGGTAGGCAGACTGCATGGAGTTGGGAGTTCATTTTTGGATTTGGTAGAGAACGGTGGTAGCCGCGCGGTCAGAAATTCCTCGTGAACATTTTCTGTAGAAAATCTGAGAAAAATAAGAAAATAAATGAGTATTAATAATTTTATCGTTCAATAAATTGCAATTTACCTGTGAGTTCGTGTCAGTGTGCATATTTCGGAAATTTTCCAGATAGAAAATCTGTGAAATAAGATCAAATTCAGTGCCAAGAATTTCATCAGTGTTAAGGATTTTATTGTTAATAAATTACTTTACGATTTACCTTCGAGTTCGTGCCAACGTGAATATTTCGGAAATTGTCCAGATAGAAAATCTGTGAAATAAGATCAAATTCAGTGTTAAGAATCTTATTGATAATTAAATAAATTACGATTTATCTTCAAGTTCGTGTCGGCGTGCATATTTCGGAATTTTCCAGAAGGAAAATCTGTGAGAATAAGAGAACAAGTTAAGAATTTGGATGTTGAACAGCCTATGATTTACCTGAAAAAGGAAAAATAAACAGTTTGTTGTGCACAAATTCTTTTGGATTATTTGAAGAATTCTTACCTGCGTGCCGGTGGATTTTATACGTCTACAGTGATTTACCTGAAGAGGAAAATTTATTAAACGCTTTCGTGTGCGTAAGTTATATTTACAATATTCGAAGAATTCTTACTTACGTATCAGTCAGGTTATGCATCCTTAGTAATGTACCTAAGGAGGAAAATTAATTAAACATTTTCGTCCGCACGAATCACATTTGGTTTGGATTATATTTAGGTTATTTGAAGAATTTCTACCTGCATATCAGTCAGTTTGTGTATCATTAGTGACCTACCTGAAAAGGAAATTTCATTAAACATTTTCGCGTACTGAATTATATTTGAACTATTATTATCGTCATTAGTGTTTCACCTAAAAAGGGAAATGAGTTAAACCTTTTCGTGCGTAGGAACATTATTTGGATTAAATTATATCTAGGTTATTTGAGAATTCTTAGTTATTTATTTATTCTTCAAAATAAGTCACGTACCTGGGGCGATACAAGTTCATTATTGGGCGCGTTCACTGCCACCGAAATAGTGACTTTTTGTCGACTACGAGTCACTACCGAGCGTTCACTCGGGCAAATTTTGACAGTAAACGACTACGCTTGACTACGACTATCGTTCACTCCGCACTTTGAAGGTAGCAAATAGTCGACTACATTCGACTACGCTCAGGAGGATAGTCGATCGTAGTCGTAGTAATAAAAGTCATTTGACAGTTCGGAGGTGATAAGTGGAAAATGGCAAGCGCGGCAGAGAAAAATATAAATATTTTGCTAAATGAAGGAAATTCACTCATTTTTATGGGAAATACTGTGTTAGCAGTTGAAGAAGGTAAGAATTATATTGCTACATCGTCAGCATGGTTGACACCCAGAAATTTGGAAGAAGACACAAGCGGCGTGGGTGGTAAATATAAATTATTATTATAATAGACGCTTAGTTCCTTTACGACACAACTCAAAACCATTACATTTCAAAGAATTTTGTGTACCTGCTCTATTGTAAATAATAAATTTTAAATTGTAGATATGTGTATGGTAAACGTAAACAAATCTCGGTGGAGCGGAGCTTGACAAACGATCTTTCGATATTTTATCGTTTTCGTTATTGATTTCAATTTATTTAAATATAAATATGTGTGTAAAGTACATAAAATAATAAATCGTAACTATACTTGCCTGAAAAATGATTTCCCACGTGGAAGTTTGGAATTGTTGCGGCAATTTTTCACTAACCATTATAGAAATAAATATGAAAAATTGCTTTAACAATAAACTTGCACAGAGTGGTAACTCTATACATACGTACATACTGGCATTCATCTAGGGCATCGTAATAATTGTCGAAAATGCCGTATACAAAATCTCAAGTCCACTTCAACGGGTTTTCAATCAGTGTCCAAATAGATAGTGTAGTATATAGTATTTTTTATAATTATTTAGTAACTAATTGTTGTTGCTATTATATATTAACTTGACTAACATTAGCAAAAATTCATTAATTTTTAGCACTCACATAATGTCTTTAAGTCACCATTCGATGTAGACTTGAATGCTAGCAACGACTAGAGGAGGACATGTCCTTCTAAGCGGAGTTGACAACCAGATTAATGGCTACCGATGGCTACCGACAACACACCAGTGCTGATAAATCAGTAACAGTAACTCCAAACTGTTGCCAGTATAGTTTTTTATTTTAATCAATATAATGCAAAAAATTTTAATCAATATAAACAAATATTTTAATACAATTTTTTACAGGAAGCAAATGGAGTAGAAGTGCTGTGCTGAGGTTGATTTCCATTTATGGGGAAAAAAAGAATGAGTTCCTCAACTCCGGGAAGCGGCATGCAGACATATGGAAAGATATTTCTGTGGAAATGTTGAGGCGAGAATTTCCATATTCTGGCAGCCAATGCAAAGGGAAGTTCAATGCATTAAAAACGCAATTAAGAAAAAAAAGGACAACTTGCGTTCCACTGGAGCTCACTGTTACATGCATAAACGAGATGCAAATCATTCTCTATAAACGAGACACATATTGTACATACATACATATGGCATGCTTGCTTCATGCGGAATTACAATTTCTAGCAATAAAGAAATGTAAACAGGTAGATACATACATACCTACATCATTTCCATTGCAAGCAGAATTGTATTTCCTATAAATGCATGTACAAACATACCTACAACTACGTCACTTGCTTAATCAGTTGAAAGTAAATCAAGCATAATACCCCTGCGCGCAAAAGTTCTCACGTTGCAAAATGATAACCTTGCGCCAGCGGTAGAACATGAATGGTTCACATTAATGATGTCATAATAACAAGCGGCAACCGCTTAATCATAATTGACATTCATGTGTATATATGTAGCAATGGCAAAGCTAAAAAAGCTTTGCGGAAATAAAAATATAAAAGAAAAGAATTTTGCGGAAGATGTTAAAATGCGGAAATTGTTGCATGTATATACATAGCCGCGAGTGCCATCAGGAAATAGAAATAGTAAGTGAACAATTTGTATAAATATAATTGTATTTCTAGAGTAGTAAGCAGTCAGTAGTCAGTAGTCAGTAGTCGGTAGTAAGTAGTAAGTAGTGAGTAGAGAGTCGAAAGTCGTAAATTAACAAGTGAAGTACCAACAGAAGCCAGTGTTTTTATTCAACAAGGGAGCTAAGCTTATTCAAGCTACTCCATAATAACAACAAGGGAGCTAAGCTTATTCAAGCTACTCCATAATAACAACAAGGGAGCTAAGCTTATTCAAGCTACTCCATAATAACAACAAGGGAGCTAAGCTTATTCAAGCTACTCCATAATAACAACAAGGGAGCTAAGCTTATTCAAGCTACTCCATAATAACAACAAGGGAGCTAAGCTTATTCAAGCTACTCCAATATAACAACAAAGGAGCTAAGCTTATTCAAGCTACTCCAATTTAACAACAAGGGAGCAAGACTAAACTACTGTGAAATTCTATACAGACGAATAACGACTGAAGACCTCCCCAGGAATATTCTTATGAGACACTCTAGGAGTAACTCATTTGGTATATGAGAATATACTTAACAATTTTGGCGCAGCCGGTAGGATCAAGGAAGTTTATTCAATACAAATACTTGAAAAACCTTGATCCCCGAACCTACACGAGTGCATAAGAATTTACTGGAAGAGATCAACACGGTTACCAGAGGAAGTAAGAGTGAAAACGGGCTGGTACCACAATTTCGACACCCTATAATAGAGGATACGGCCAGAAGACTGAATTAATATCAGTCTACAATTGAGGCAAAAATAAAAAGATATTTCCATCGAAACTACGCTACGTAAATGTAAGTTCAAGAAACTGTTAGACTGCTAAGTAAAGAACAAAAGACATAGTAATTAATTAAAAACGAGTTTGTAAAAAAAAAAAAAAAAAAAAAAATCTGTGATATATATATGTATATGTGACAGAAACAATAGAACAAATTTCAAAAACATTCTAAAAAAAAAACAAAAAAGGTTAAACTACCTAGTCTCCAATCCTCTTTCCTTACGGAAGAAACTCAATTAGAGTTCGGCTCATGCCCAAACCAAATCGAAGCCTTTCATGTTCCGATTTTGAAACGGCGATTGATTCCTTGTCATTCGAAGACACAAGCCCTCCAGGTAGCCCGAATACAGAACAACGTGCTCCCCAAATCACACCAGTTCCAAATTGGTATCGGGAACATCGTTCAGGAAAACGGTTTCGTAGACACAGTCTGGTAAACTTTCTAATAAGAACTTACAGTGTACCAGCCATAATACCCGAAACAACCCCGGGCTCTGATAAACCCATTCAAAATACATCTCAAACCACACAGCCAAGTAAAACCACCACAATGCCAGTCAATTACGAAAAGGTGGTTAAGCTAACAGCACAAATGGTGCCCTTATTCTCTGGGGAATTTAGTCCCCTCATCCTCACAGAGTTACAAACTTTTATAGGTTGTTGTAAGCAAGTACAACAATGTCTGGAAGCGGAAGAAAAAGTAGCTTTTATGCAAATTTTCCCCACTAGGTTGAGAGGAAATGCATACCAGCTAATCGCATCAAGCTCACTCACAACATTCGAAGAGGTTGAAAAATTACTTTATCGTAATTACTTACCTCGTGAGACATACCATGAGCTGATAAACAGACTAATTACTTGTCGGCAATATCCACACGAGTCTTTTAACTCCTTCACCACTAGGCTAAAAGGCCTGTTGTTACAATGTAACGAAGCAGCACAGAACAAATACGGTGCTGAAAATTTCAACGTGGTGAAACGACAAATACAGGATTTTGCAATGGCTTCTGTGAAGAGTGGTGCAACTAATCCGCATCTAAGTACATATTTACTCACCTTGAATGAAGATTCAGTAGACCAGCTCATTCAAAGGGCACTAGACATGGAAAGACTACAACAAGGTCTCTTCTTCGTAGCGCCACCCACAAACTACAATCACCCCCCCACAAATTATTCTCAAATGGACCACTATTTAAGATCCAATAATTCGCACTTCTCCAACAATTATGGTTACCCTACACCTGAGAGTGCAAATTTGTCTTCCTACCCTTACACAAAGGAGATAAATAAACCCAACATAAAAACGGAGTTCAATATACCTCCCATAACGGAGCCTCCAAAGGTGCCATCAGTGTCTTTTAATACGGATGAAAATCCAACAAATTGGCACTCAAATCGAACTAGTATCACCCGAAAACAATCAGGAAGTCCACCTCCATACCAGAACTCCTCTTACCAGCTGGAGGAAAGAAAGTACGACAAACAAAAGGTACTTTTGAATAAAATCACCTGCAGCTACTGCAACTTCAAAGGACACACGTATGATGAATGTTTAAAAAGGAAAAACACTCCTTTCTATGTAAACTGCAGAATAAAGGGCCATGATGCCCAACATTGCAAACAAAATGCTAAGGCACCACCCGAAGGTGCAAACAGTAACCATGCTCGGTGGGGCTCTGCAAATCAGATACAAAGAATAAATCACATACAGAATATGTGCGATTTTGTGGCCGAAGAAGCCATACGGTGTCTACTTGCCAACAGAAACAACGATGGGAAGCCACACATTCGGGAAACGGCACTCTGTCGACCGAAAAATCCCCGGCTCGACATTAAACAGAACAGTGCAACTTACTTCAGGGTCTACTCAAACAACAAAGAAACAAACCAGAGAAAATGTTCCAGTGGTAAAATTACCATTGGACATAAGTAAAAACACAGCCGTTCGGCTGATAGTAGACACTGGAGCCGAAGTAAGCCTAATAAAACAGGAAGCATTAAATATACAAAAGCGGATAGAAACAGGACAAAAGGTCATTTTGAAAACTCCATTTGGAGAAGGAAGAACATTGGGTAACTGCCAAGGCACCTTTTTATTAAGCAGCAGTATCCCGTGCAATCTACAGGTTGTAGAAGATAACGCCCAAATCTCGCACTATGGGCTATTAGGTAACGATTTTCTTGCAAAAAATTGCAATATAGAAGGGCCTAACAAATTACTCCGGTTTCCTCGCACGGAAACCAACCCTATTGAATTCACGGTACCTCTCGAAACATCCATAGAAGATGGAGAGGATATACCAAAGGATCAAATAGTGGAGGGATCTGAATCTACTACCGTTTCACGGGCACCCAAAAACAAAAGTTCCTTACTTCCAATGGAAGAAATTTCAAACACTTTGAATGAAGATGAAGGTAGGCAATATGAAGTAGAACTTCAGCGATCTCATAGAATACCCCCTCGATCTCAAATCATACTGAGCATACCGGTACAATTGGACCAGGAAATGCTCTGTTTGTCTCAGGAGATTCAAGAAGGAGTATTTGTCGCAAATTGCCTAGTTAGTCCTCATAGAAATTTCATACCGTTAGCTGTTCTGAACGTAAACACAGAACCTGTATTCCTAAGAAAATTAAAGCTTACTCTAGTTCCAGTTAATTATTATAACACTAGGTCCCTCTATTCATCTTTGGACGAAATAAATTCCCAAAGTTCTCAGAAAGAAGGCGAGTTTCCTTACCCACGTGCACAAGACAAAAGTATAATCAAAATAAAATCTCTCCAGTTACCTTTGGACGGAAAAAATTCCCAAAGTTATCAGAAAGAAGGTGGTCCACCTTCCCTTCAGGCACATAGCAGTAATTTCAAAAAAGAAACGAAAAATTTCAACTCCAATCCACATTCAATAAACGTAAACCACATTTCAAATTACAGTCAAGATAGGCTAGTGGCTTTACGTAAAGAATTACTGTTGGATAGAAATCTAAATCAAGAAGAAGAAAATTCAATTCTCGAGCTATGCTATAAGTACAATGACCTTTTCTACCTAAAGGGAGATAAACTAACGTACACTAACAGTATAAAACATACTATTCCCACATTACATAATCAACCACCAATAAACCAGAAAATGTATAGACTCCCAGAAACGCATCGGGCAGTCATAAATGAGCAAATTAAGGAAATGTTGGACAATGACATAATCCAATTAAGTAAAAGCCCGTGGAACTCTCCATTGCTCGTAGTCCCCAAGAAAGCTGGACCGGACGGCAATAAACGTTGGCGAGTAGTAGTAGATTTCCGTAAAATTAACGAGAAATCTATAGGGGATGCTTTTCCATTACCCAGGATAGAGGATATACTGGATCAACTTGGGCATTCGCGATATTTCACTACACTTGACCTTGCAAGTGGATATCATCAAGTACTTGTTGATCCAAGGGATAGACCCAAAACTGCGTTCAGTACCGCATATGGGCACTATGAATTTAAGAGAATGCCATTTGGACTGAAAGGCGCACCTGCGACCTTTCAGCGCTTAATGAATTACATTCTAACGGGTCTCCAAGGATTAGAATGCTTTGTCTATCTCGATGATATTGTAATATATGGAACAAATCTAAGAAGAGAGCCCGAGCCAATATACAATCACGAAAGTTACTATCATATTCTTAGGTACAAGTTACAGAAATCATATGCTATCGCCAGGAAAAATCTGCTGAAAGCCAAGGAAAAGTCAAAACAGTATTACGATAAGCAAGCGCGTCCAGTAATATTCAAACCAGGAGACAAAGTTCTACTAAAAAACCCAGCTAAAAAACACAAGCTGTCTCAGATATGGCTAGGTCCATATCCCGTGGTACAAGTTTTTAACACAGTTAATACTGTTATCCAAATCGGAAAACGAAGGGTAACCGTACATAACAATAGATTAAAGCCATTTCACGAATAACGGCTGGTCTTAACACAAAAAAAAAATTTTTTTTTTTAAAGAAAAGAAGAAAAAAAACATGAATAGTTATTTTATTTTATTTCTTTTTATGCTCCGTTTTACAAAAATTTAGCGTAGAGTTTACCATTTCTTTTTTCATCCTTTTGGCTTCGTTGAACAACTTCAGTCTATCCTTTGCCAACTTCTCGTACTTCTCACGCTCGTCCTTGGTCACAGCAAGGCCAGCCCTCAGCTTAAAGTAGTGTAGCTCCTTGGCCAACCTCACGCGTCTACCTCCTCGGGAAGTCTTGGGCTTTAACATATCTCTGCTAACGGTCGTTCCACACTTCCCCGATTTCTTTTTAAGGTCCTCTAAGGACAGCCTCTGTAGTCCAGGGGTATAACCCGGTGCCTCCTGTGTCGATCCAGGCAACGCTTTAGGTATATACGGCTCTACCGGCCTACCAGCTGGATATAGGGTCAGGTTGCTAAGACACCTCTCGGGGATGTTCTTCGATACTGCTTTTGGTGTTAACTTTCTGGACATTTTGCTTTTTCTTGAAAAAAAAAAAGTAATGATTTAATAATTAATTATTTGGTAAAAGGAGAGAGAGAAACACTTACTGGTCTGGAACACTAGAACACTAGATATTAATATGGGAAATTAAAATCATATTACCGGTTATTTATATAAAAAAAAACTGCTAAATTAGCATTTCAGTCCAAATAACTACGGTCACCGGTACACAACACAAAAAAAAAGAAAAGAGAAAAACAACACATTCAATAACATATCGTCTCGCTGCGTGACACAATTCTTAGAGGGCGATTGATTTGTAAATCAATTACGACACCGTGCAAACAAAGCATAAACGGTCAAAGAAATTCAGCCAATTGACCTATAAACACTTTCAATAAATTCGTAACACAAAATTTTTTTTTTTTTCTCTTTTGCAACAACAAGAATAAAACACACTACAAACATTGAAAATCATTGCACAATGGTCACTTACAGTATTATTTATATATTTTTTGCAGATTCTTCTTTATACAAAAATGGCACTAATCTTAATTGGAACCTTTTATCTGATCCTTACGGCAATAACAAACACTGCTGCAAACCCCTACGAGATCCAACCTTTAAACAATACAGGGATAATGTTCGAGGAACTTGGAAAGATTTTATTATTCCACGACACATGGAACCTATTCACGCAGATAAATGTTAGTGATCTGGAAGCAGAAACCACAATAATGGAGCCCACCGGATTTCTTCTTAATAGATTATGCGAAGTACATAATTCCACCACTAGTGCATGTACGGAACAAAACGTGTATATACACAGTCTAATAGCAGCCATTAAAAAACGAACAACGATCATCAGAGGGATGATTACCACTCGACATCGAAGATCCTTGTTCGATGGAATAGGTAGTGGCTTACATTATTTATTTGGAACAATGGACGCTAGTAATGAAAAACAAATATATAGCAAAATTGCTAATTTAGAAACAGATACGCAGGCGCTATTAGAATTAGAGAAACATCAGATAACGTTATTCAAATCATCGTTTGAGAAGTTGAGAAAACCAATTAATCAACTAGAGTCAAATCAGAGAGAACTGACAAAAACAGTAAATGATCTAATCGATATGGTTAATGGAGAAATGAGCACGAGGCAACGCATACAAGAAGTAGTCGCTACAATTAGTTTGCAAGTATTGGACATAGAGTTGAGACAGCAAACGTTTATCCAAATTCTAACAGCACTAAAGAATAATCAGGTGCATCCCCTATTACTATCCCCTTCCACATTATTAGAAACATATTATAGGGCACATCCTAAGGAATCTAATAAATTTCAAGACCTAGCTATCCTGACACAAGCACTTGAAGTAAAGTCTGGACTAATAAATGAGCTCTTAGTAATTAGGATTATTTTTCCAATACTTAACATGCCACCTTTTAGACTGCAACAGATACATTTATTCCCTTTTAAAACCCCAGATAACCACTCCATGGTGTTGAATATTAAACATGCCTATGTTGCAAGTCATCTAGCCACACAAGAATTCGTGTTATTAAAGCAATCTGAGCTCCAGGTGTACAAAAAATTGTCAAGTAATCTTAATGAGAGCACCTACATTGGTCCACTACTGAATCCTATACTTCAAGGACATTATATAAAAGAGTGTCCTATAAACTTCTTATTCAACCCTTACAATGAGACTGGTAACTGCGAATACCTAGTCCAAACACAGGCCCCGCAGCTACTAATCAAATTAACCAGAAAAAATTCATGGCTCTTTTCATTTCCCACAATGCAGAAAATCACGATTTCTTGCAGGAAAAACCTACATAGTTCTAACCTATTCGGCAGCGGAGTACTAATGTTGAGCGAACCTTGTCACTTCCAAATAGCTGATCAGACTATATATTTCGAGGATGAAGATCATCAGAATATTAGGATATCTCAACCAGAATATCCACACCCGTTAAAATTTAACTTGAATGAAACCATTCAGAACTTCATCAAAAACATGAATCATACTACCCAAAAACATGTAGTGATGCTGAAAGCAGAGGATGCAAACCATATTCTGAATGAAAATTTATACACTTTGGATCAGCTGGAAGAACAAATAAGTACATTGGAAAAACAGAGAAAAGAGCGTAATAAAACTCAAATCGTTCAGATAAGTTCTCTATCTCTAAGTTCCATGGTGATACTATTACTCAGCTTAATAGGAATACTGAAACTATGCAAGGTTATAAGGAAAAAGAAAAGGAATGCCATAGCCAAAACACCCAAAATAATAATAACCAATAACCAAAAAGCTCAGTTAGACACTGAGAAACACCCTCAAATTTGCATTGAAACCGCGGAAGTTTTAAATCAAGTGCCCACAGATCTCAAGAATTACAATTTACCAATTTCTACACCACTACAAGAGACGGTGCCAACAAACAAGGTCAGGCAAATCTCACAAAGTTTCCAATCGGAAATTACAAGATCAAACAAGTCTCGAATTTCCCCACTAATACCTAGAAAACAAGAAATAACGACAGCAAACAAAGCTATTTCACAATTACAAGATGCAATTAAACATCGCGCTACCCAGCCTACACAGGCAAATAACCAACTAAGTTCAAAAGCAAGATCACCTCCTCCACCACCTCCACTTCCAACATCATTAATTCATGTTGAGCAGAATCCAATTACACGTACCCGTCATCTACAGGTAGTTTAACTGTTTTAATGATAAAAAGAATAAAATAAAAACAAGATCGAAGATGTGGATAGTAGAATATGTTTAAACACATGTATATGTAGTAGAATTAAAAATAGCATACCTATTTATAGATAAATCTAAGATTTAATATGTGAAAGTGAAAACGCATATAAAAAAGAAAGAATATGTATAAACACATATAAGAAGTTTGTAAATAAAAAGAAAAAATATATATCAACAAATATAAACAATTTCTTTTTAACTAAGAAAGAAGATATAAAAATTTTGAAAGTAATGAAAACATTTGTATACACATATATTATTATAAATGGAGAAAAGAAAATTTTATTACAGAAAACATATGTACAAACACATAAAAAATTTTTAATTAAAAAGAAAAGAGACCACACACATATATAAAAGTCAAAAAGGCATATGTATCTAGAATTTAAATTATTAACAAAAAAAAGAGAATAAATATAAAATATGTATACATACATATATATACATTAGGTACATATGTTAGGAATAAAAATAAGTAAGTAATACTGAAAAACTAAAAAACAACAAACATATTTGTAATTAATTAATCATGAGATAAGTCAAGAAATGTAATATTACTTATACTGGCACTCGGCAGCATGTATATACATACAAATTAAAACATCAAATGCTTATTTGTCGAAATTATCAAACGATTGAACCCTGTTCTAATGCATTATTCCTCTTCCAAGAATAATACATGTTTTTTAAAAAAGGGGAAATTTGTTACATGCATAAACGAGATGCAAATCATTCTCTATAAACGAGACACATATTGTACATACATACATATGGCATGCTTGCTTCATGCGGAATTACAATTTCTAGCAATAAAGAAATGTAAACAGGTAGATACATACATACCTACATCATTTCCATTGCAAGCAGAATTGTATTTCCTATAAATGCATGTACAAACATACCTACATGCTAAAAACCATTCATTACTGACCTACGTCACTTGCTTAATCAGTTGAAAGTAAATCAAGCATAATACCCCTGCGCGCAAAAGTTCTCACGTTGCAAAATGATAACCTTGCGCCAGCGGTAGAACATGAATGGTTCACATTAATGATGTCATAATAACAAGCGGCAACCGCTTAATCATAATTGACATTCATGTGTATATATGTAGCAATGGCAAAGCTAAAAAAGCTTTGCGGAAATAAAAATATATATGTAATAATAGCAAAATGAAAAGAATTTTGCGGAAGATGTTAAAATGCGGAAATTGTTGCATGTATATACATAGCCGCGAGTGCCATCAGGAAATAGAAATAGTAAGTGAACAATTTGTATAAATATAATTGTATTTCTAGAGTAGTAAGCAGTCAGTAGTCAGTAGTCAGTAGTCAGTAGTCAGTAGTCAGTAGTCGGTAGTAAGTAGTAAGTAGTGAGTAGAGAGTCGAAAGTCGTAAATTAACAAGTGAAGTACCAACAGAAGCCAGTGTTTTTATTCAACAAGGGAGCTAAGCTTATTCAAGCTACTCCATAATAACAACAAGGGAGCTAAGCTTATTCAAGCTACTCCATAATAACAACAAGGGAGCTAAGCTTATTCAAGCTACTCCATAATAACAACAAGGGAGCTAAGCTTATTCAAGCTACTCCAATATAACAACAAGGGAGCTAAGCTTATTCAAGCTACTCCAATTTAACAACAAGGGAGCAAGACTAAACTACTGTGAAATTCTATACAGACGAATAACGACTGAAGACCTCCCCAGGAATTGGTATATGAGAATATACTTAACATCACCGTTACCACTTCCCGTATTTTGAGGAAATGTGTCAAATTTTCAACCGGAGTCATACGGTGGACCCCATTTCATTAGCTGACTCAGCTCATTATACAACACCGCAGCCTCCACGGAAAGTAGAGGAAAGGCAACCTCAGCCAAGCACTTCACGAGCGGCGGCGAAAACCGAACAGGATATTGATGTTGAAGAAGCGGAGAATGTTAATTCGCTGTTCGACCCAACAATACCAAGGCGACGTCGTCGAAAGACTGTGGCAGAGACGATTGAGGAAATAATGGAAAAGGGCAGAGAGGACAGGAGACAGCAGCATGACGAGAAGCTACTCAAGCTACTCCATAATAACAACAAGGGAGCTAAGCTTATTCAAGCTACTCCATAATAACAACAAGGGAGCTAAGCTTATTCAAGCTACTCCATAATAACAACAAGGGAGCTAAGCTTATTCAAGCTACTCCATAATAACAACAAGGGAGCTAAGCTTATTCAAGCTACTCCAATATAACAACAAGGGAGCTAAGCTTATTCAAGCTACTCCAATTTAACAACAAGGGAGCAAGACTAAACTACTGTGAAATTCTATACAGACGAATAACGACTGAAGACCTCCCCAGGAATTGGTATATGAGAATATACTTAACATCACCGTTACCACTTCCCGTATTTTGAGGAAATGTGTCAAATTTTCAACCGGAGTCATACGGTGGACCCCATTTCATTAGCTGACTCAGCTCATTATACAACACCGCAGCCTCCACGGAAAGTAGAGGAAAGGCAACCTCAGCCAAGCACTTCACGAGCGGCGGCGAAAACCGAACAGGATATTGATGTTGAAGAAGCGGAGAATGTTAATTCGCTGTTCGACCCAACAATACCAAGGCGACGTCGTCGAAAGACTGTGGCAGAGACGATTGAGGAAATAATGGAAAAGGGCAGAGAGGACAGGAGACAGCAGCATGACGAGAAAAAAGGAATTTTAAAAGAATTAGTCAAATTACAAGAGCGAGCAGTAATAGCACAGGAACGAGCAGCAGTAGCGCAAGAAAATGCCGTGGTTGAGTATAAAAGTATGATGAAGCAATTAATTGATAAGATGTAGTTGTAGTTTTTTAATTATATTGACCATATTTTAGCGACTATTCCTTAATAATATAGTTTTTACAATTAGTATATGTATAATATGTAAAGTAGTATTAATTTAGAGTATAGATTATGCATTTAAATTAAAAAAAAAATTACAATTGAATGTTCCACGTCTTTTCTTTAATATACCTTCAACGTCTCCTACTGTCCCACAATTCCCTGGCAATAGCTTTTCGAATATGCTCAACATCTCTAGTTGTTGTCTCCTGTGACATTTGTGCGTATGAGTTGTCCGAATTTTGGGTTTCATTCCGGCGTACATCCGAAAGACCTTCATCAAGGTAAGTGTCGACTCTAGAATCAGGAAATTTAAGGCAAACATTGTGAAGTACACATGCCGCTAATATGGTATACGGAACCAAGTAGAAAGCGTTCACTTCAATGTACTTCAATCTCCTATACCTCCCAAATAAAAGCGCAAAACTTCTTTCAATAACTTGTCTTGCTGCTGCATGAACTTTGTTGAAATGTTTATCTACATCACTTAAATTTCCTCTGTCAATGAAAGGCACCAAGCAGTACTTAAGATGCGGATACGCCTTGTCAACCAAAATTCGTTCACCATTTGGGAAGAATAATGATGGATTCTCGGTGATGTCACGATAAATGCCAGAATTATTGAACACTCTTCTATCATGCGCTGAGCTTGGAAACCCAGCCAAAACAATTAATAAATTCCATTTTATGGTTGCAAATGGCTTGAAGCGTTACGGATGTAAACATCTTCCTATTAGTGTAAGCTTCTTTTTGATCGGAAGGAGCTTTTATGGCTACGTACGTACCATCAATTGCGCCTATTACCTTCTTAATTTTTGTGGTTTCTTCTATGTAAATAGAAGTTGCGCGCATTTCTTCTATACTGGGCCATGAAATTACATCGCAAGATAATTTATTTAGGCAGTCGACAACTCGAAAAAAAACTTTTGATAAAGTTGACTTAGCCATATCAAATCGCTTGCCAACCGATCTACAAAGATTAAAAATGAACTTCTTTGGTTTTCATTAAAGGGTGTAAAATACCTGTAAGACTCTTGATTAGCCAACAGCCATATTACGGACAGAACTTGCTTGTTGAGAGGAATGCTCATATGTGCAGCATCACAAGAATCATTTAGGAGAGGAGTTAATTTTTCCATTAAAAACTCGAAGGCACTGGAAGTCATGCGGAAATTTTGCTGAAACTCGTCATTATTATAGTTCGTGACAATACGTTCAACAAACTTATCTATCCTAGTTGGCCTTTCTCTGTAATAAGCTATAGCTATAGCACCCAACAATTCTTCATCGTCAGTATCCGACTCTTCAAGAAGCAATTTTATTTGAATCATATTATCCTGCTATATCACAAAGAAATGTTTTTATAATTCTTATAGTACAACTACCTTTAATTTATAAATTACCTGATTGCTTCTCAGAGTACCAAGCAATTGTTCACCCAATTGTACAGCAATTTGCAACTTGGTATTCATATTTATTTAATTAATTGAAAAAATTATTAATGAAAACGGTTGAACACCATGCATAAGTGGCAAACTGTCAGTTATTGTTTGACAGTTCAGAGACAAGGATCGTTCACTCCGCCGTAGTCGTTCGATAGCGTAGCGTAGTTGTGTGATGGCTTTTGACAGAACTACGCTACGACAACGACTACGCTACGCAAAGTGGCAGTGAACGCGCCCATTGTATATCTAAAAAATAAGAAGAAAAAAGTATAAAAGATCGACCCGGATCAACAGTTGCGCTTGGCGAGCAGAGGAGTAGATGGCGAGGCGGTGACCCCACTCATGTTATTTCTTTTATATAAGAGTTCAAGTAGGTGGTATTTAAGTAAGTTAGGTTCGGCCGATTCAGGTGTAGGATTATAGGTTTGGAAGTAGGTTAAGCCTAGCATAGGGTAGCTCTCCAAATTACCCAGGTGAACGAAGAAAGAAAGAAGAAGATGTTAGAAAGAGGTGAAAAAATTTGATTCAAATCTTATTTTATAACGATATACATTTTTTTTTATTATTATTCTTATCCTTTTATGCATGTGGATTTTCTATTGTCTATCTAATTTACAGGTTCTTTGTGCATTCTCGTATATGGTATACCGATACATGGTAAAAGTAAACGCATTTAATTGTAATGCCAAAGGTCTGATGATACGGGAAGAAGAAATTGCTTACAGTGCGAATCTTACTTGTAAAAAAATCTAGTCCAGAGGGCCCTATTGGGTTCCCTTTTTGCTGTCGTTGGTCAACATTGTTTTTTCCTCATTTCTTCTCATTTCCGAGGAGCATTAAGATGAAGAAGTAATTATACAAGGAGAGGGGTGGGGGCAGTGATGCTGATGATAAACACACAGATGGGGCTAAGCAAGTAGAGGTAGGGCTTTGGAGGCTTCGCCAGGACGGTTGGGGGCGTTCGTTCGTTCGTCTTCCCAGCGTTGTAAACTCTCCGGGTGAATTAAAACTTGTTCGGCGTTGCTGAGGTCTTCCTTTTTTTCAGAATTTAATTACATAAATTTTCTTCCTTCCAGGCTTTTAGGTTCCCCCAGCAGGAGGAAGCCCGAATAGATCTTTTTTTTTTGTCTGTCTGTCCGTCTGAAGTCACACATATAAGTACTTTTCTTTACTGTCCGTCCGTCTGTCTGATCTATCTTCGTGACGATATTTGCACAGCTTAACAAAGATCAAGGGATGTGGGTGGCAAAAACCACCCTAAGCCGGCTGATCGCCAGCGGCTGATCGCCAGCGGCATATTCGCTGTGTAGCCACCCACGCTAATCCTACGATGATTTTGTAGCAAAGAGGTGTCGGATGCGGCATCTATCTGTATCCAGGTGAAAGTGGATGCAGATAGTACTGTCGACTGACAAGCTCTGCGTTACAAATCCTCATAGTTGGAACAGTTGTACACCGCATTCAAGTGTAGAGCTGATAAGCATTTTTAAACGCAATAAACTGTGTATTGTGATTTTGTAGAACGCAAGTTAAGCGACCCTCAGCATACATATATGCACACAGCAAAGCGTGCACAAAAAAAAGGCAATATTCAATAGCAAAGCATTAAATTACAAAAAAAAAAAAACTGTGTTGCAGGTTTACTATGAATGAAACACTCACTGCATGAATGAAACTGCAGCAGAAAAATTGTAAAAAAAAAAAAAAAAAAAATGAAGAGAAAGAAGAAATTACAATTCAAGCATACTAGCCATGCGAGTGAACTCATAGGTAAACATGCAAATAAACACAATGCATAATACCGTGTGAACTTTGAGTGTAGCGAAAAAGCTTACTCGACGCTTTGTGTGTTTGTGCATTGACCGATTTCAGGTGATCGATCGGTGTGAAATTAATTTTAAATTCTAAATACTTTTTGCGATATTGATTAGGTAAGCGATTTTCATAATGTATAAAAAAGACTGTAATTTATTGAATAAAACAGAGTTTGATATTGACTCCACTTGGTATACATTGATTAAGCGAGCTCCCTTAGCTCCGAAATGGAAGTATTAAAAGGTAATTGAGCCTATTGGCTCTCAGCCCTCAGCTTGACTGCACTTTGAGCTTCTTAGCTCTAAACTCAATCAAGTTAGCTAAACTCTACTTCGAGTTTCATACCTTTGACCCAGCGAGGCATCATTTGCAACAAGATTCAATTTATATTAAAACAAAACTTTGAGCTTCACTGCTCTCACTTGGTCGAGATATAAGAGTATAGAGCCGTTGTCAAGCTCTACCGCTTATATCTCCTCGTTAATATAAATTTATTCTTTCTTTCTTTCCGGTCTCTTTGGATAAGAAGTAGAATCAGCAGAAGTGGTAAAAAGATCATTACAATTTAAACGGTATACAGTGCTTTAAACTGTTTATGGTGATTTGAACCATACACCATATAGTAGACCTTAATGACAGTGCTTTAAACTGTCTCCAGTGCTTTAAACTGGTTACACTGCCTGTAAAGTATTTATTGAGAATCAATTACACAATAAATTGGAATCTTTTGAATTCAAGAGTTATAAATCACAAACATTTATAACCCTTCTCATATTGAATTTATATACGGTAACCCTCGATTAACGCGGCACTTCAATTGCGCGGTTTCGGTTTTACGCGGAAATATATTTGCAACTTATTTTACATAACGCGGGTAAAAAATTCGGTTTTACGCGGAAATTTTTTTTTTATACGAAAAAAAAATTTACGTGCACATACTTTTTTTTTTGTTTCAAAAAAAATATAAAGGGGGGTATTCTCCGAAAGTGTACATAAGAAAGTCGAACTGTACATCATTTTTGTATGTTGAAAATTAATTAAAGGTTTTTAAAAAGCATTGAATAAAAATTTATTACATATATTTAGTAAAGACAGTAAAGAAAATTTAAGAAAGCCATAAGAAGAAGAGTGATAAAAACATTTTTAAAAAAGCTGGATAAAGCCAATCAAGCAACTTCAAGTGCTAAACAAATTGAATTTTGCGCCAGCAAAGGCTGGTTTGAAAAATGTAAAAGTTGTTTTCCTTTACATAACGTTAAATAGCAGGGAGAATCAGCTTCGGCTGATGAAGCAGCTAAAGTTTTCCCAGAAGCGCTTAAAAAGATTATTGATGATGAAGGATATATTGGTGATCAGGTTTTCAATGCTGACGAAATAGGAATTTTTTGCCTGCTCGTACATACTTATCAAAGGATGAAAAACGGCAAAAGGATTTAAAGCTGCAAAAGACCGCGTTTCACTCCTTCTATGCAGCAATGCATCGGGAGATTTTATGACAAAGCCACTAGTAATTCACCGCGCTTTAAATCCTCGGCCTTTTAAAGGTATAGATAAGATAAAATTACCCGTTTATTGGAGAGTTAATAAAAAAGCTTAGATGACGGCTGTCTTGTTCAAAGATTGGTTTTATAATTTATTTGCACCAGAAGTTGAGGCTTACATGAAAAATAAATAAATTTAGACTTCAAGGTTCTACTATTAATTGACAATGCTCCAAGCCATCCATTAGAACTTAGTCATCCAAATATAAAAATTATGTTCTTACCACCAAACATACCATTGTTATTACACGCACAAGATCAGGGCGTCATTGCTACATTTAAAGCAATTTTCATACGAAAAACATTCGAATTCATTCTCGACAAATTAGATGCAAATTCCGAATTAACAGTTAGCGATGCATGGAAGAGTTACACAATGATTAATTGCATTTCATTCATTGGGCATTCTATTAAAGAGTTGAAACCATCAACTTTAAATGGGTGCTGGAAGAAGTTGTGGCCTGATGTTGTGCCTTCCACTCATATTTTAACCCAACGTACAGACACTGAAATAAATTGGATTGTTGAACTTGGACATGCACTGCGACGTGAAGGTTTTGATGAGTTAGAATCGCCCTATATTCAACAGTTAATTACTGAGGATACAGACTTAACTGAAGAAGATTTAGTCCGTATGATATAGATGAAAACAACACATCTGAAAGCGAAGTAGAAGAAGAGCCAGTTCAAAACTTTACATCACGTAATTTGAGCGAAGGGTTAGGACTAGCACATAAACTTGAGACTTTTTTATTTAACATGATTTAGACATGTCTAGGCGCTTAAACTTCCAACAAAAGCTTAAAGAAGTGTTATGCCCGTATATTGAGATTCGAAAGGAACTAGATAAATCCAAGAAGCAAATGTGTATCATCGATTTTATAACCCTGAAGGGTTACCTGTAATGCTTTAGAGTATATAAATCACCACACTATAACGTTTCTTTCAATTATTCTAACCACTACGTTTTCTATTTATCAAACAGAAAACTGCAGCATTAAAGCGTTAGTATTAATACCAAACAAACCGAATTGTTGTTAGATATAAGTGTTGTTGTTCTACATATTATAAGTGTCTGGTGTCAGACGTTTGTTGTTGGTGTTTTTAATAAAGTATGATTTCAAAACTGACTGACTTATCGTTTTTAACTAGCACCTTTATTTATTTATAATTTTTTTAAGACGACCTAATAAGAGGTTCGTGCAATAGGTGAGGTGTCTAGTTTCTACACGGAGAGAAATTTATGTTCACAAATTAAGCATTAATCATTAACTTTAAAATTTCTTTGACTTATGAATTATATTCCTGTATCCTGCATAAAATTTACAAACGAGAAGATTTTAGGCATTACATATGTGCAAAACATTATAAAGCCCTGTTCATATAGTCTGAATAAAATTGCAATACTTTGATAGTTTTGACTAACAAATAATGTTTTTTTTAAGCAGTTGAGGTAAATTTCATGAGTGATTTACTCACAACACTGCAAAAATATTAGGTACTTAAGCATAATTCATGATTAAAAAAAAGTTGGACAGATGTATTTCACAAGTGCAGTTTTAAAGTTCATCTAAAAGGTACATACTCGTATATAAGGTGAGTAATTTTTACTGCTAACGTGTATTTGCTCTTCGTATAATTTTTTTTTTCAGTATTCAGTGCAGTAGTTCGTTTAATTTTATATAAGTATAACGAAATTAGAAATGGTTTTTTTCGGGAATTTGTCAAAATTTACTCTTTAATAA
Organism: Dioctria rufipes; assembly: GCA_963924295.1. NCBI lineage: Eukaryota > Metazoa > Arthropoda > Insecta > Diptera > Asilidae > Dioctria > Dioctria rufipes. Next base: position 99,333,286 of record OZ002741.1, on the reverse strand, counting down.
GCTGGTTCTCGTTTTGTGTGTAGGGGCATTTATGGATTCAAACTTTTTGCTTCAGACTTTTTTTGAGATTAAGTGTTACAATATCATATCCTAATCAGCCAATAATATAAAGGCTTTGAACCCTAACAAAGATGCACCGTCATCAATTACGTAAACTCATTTCCATTTTCATTCCCACAGTTAAAGTCAATTCGTATGTAGAAATAATTTTACTAAAAACAAACTCAGCAAACTCTTAAAGTCAAGAACCTACATACCTGGTCTCACGTGTAATATTACTACTTGCCGCGAGACCTTTTTTTTTTTGTCGACTCAAGACTTTTTAGTTTCCCTTCATGAACGGTGCTGATAAAAATTAAATCTAAAAATTGCAGTTCGTGTTTCCACCTCGCCCGGTAAAGTTACCCCGTTTTCAGATAATAAAATAAAGTAAATGCTAAGTAGAATTATTAATCATATTTTTATATTCGATTGGTAGTAATTTGACAAATAAATTTAAAGGTAAAAAAATTACGGAGTGTTTTTTATTCAACAACTTTTATTTCGATTTTATAAATATAAATATATATATTTTTTTTTTCGATTGCTAAAGATAGCAATCAAAACTATTAAGCGCAAGGTGTATTATTTAAGTGTAAGCACCACTTTATTTTTAGTCCATTTCCATATATAATTTTTTATACTTTTTCAGTTCAGTAATTAGTATTATGTACATAATATTTTAATTTTAGCTTGAAAATTTTTCACTATTAAAATAAATGATTGTTTGGCCGACATTGTAAACAGTGTCTTGGATTCTGAGGTAGAATTAAATGGTAAATGCATTTATTATCACACTTATTACGTTGGGATATTTTGTGGTTGGCTAACCATCCTATCTTTTGCAAAAATTCTGCATTTAATTATTTCTAAAAAAAATTTATACATTAGTGAAAGCCTATTAATTTTTATATCCACTAAAACACCAAATCTTACAGAAATAAAGGGAAATATGAGAAATATTAGAAATATGAGCATATTTATATTTAAAATTTCGTGTACCTACATATTTAAATTTTTTTATCCACATAAATTTTATTCAATATTTCCTGTGTCTAATGTTAAAGAAATATTATAATTAAAAAAAATAAATCAAAAGCAACTGGGAAACTTTAGCTGTGTTCTTTTGTGTTCACAGGACAGAACAGAACAAAAGATACACAAAAGAGCGAATCATAGATTTTCATAGAAGATGTATAAATAAAGCGAACTGTACAAATAGTTCGCTTCAATCGAAACAGCAATTTGTTCTCTTAAGTATATGGGAGCTCTAGAACAAGGTATACAAAAGAATACATCTTTTATAACAAATACCATTCTATGGCAGTGTCTTTTAGAAATGTTGATTTTTTTACGGCTCGTCTTAGGAAAAGAAAATTGACACTTGCAGCTTTCTTATTACTTTGAGTATAGTTGAAGAAAATTAAAGAGGCAACGAGGCTCAGCCTATAGAAGAAATAGCAAGTAAAAGTCAACTGGAAAAAAAGCAGTAGCTAAAAACACGGAAATTTTCCCTGCACTGAGAAAAAATTCTTGGCCACTTTTAAAATTCATCGTGGTTACTTTAATATTCGTTCAAATTGTACAGAATAGTCACATTATTGTTTAATTTAAACGAGCTTTTCGTGGTCATATTAAAAACTTCAAAATTTGTATTTTATAAGTAGAAAATCGTTCAATCGAAATATTTTATCCGTAGTAATATCTACACACATTTAAATTGCATGCTATGTCGTTGAGCTAACATAAAGCTTTAAAGTATTTACATTGGTGAATATACCAAGCATGAACTCGGTGATGCCACCAATACATGAAAGCCATTAGCGGCCCCTACAGTCATGCAGTAAGAGTTCATATTTAACTTTTATACATGGAAGAACGACTACGATTTCATCTTAAGCAGACTCTAGCACCTAGCCTATCGCTCCCACAGAAAAATGAAGTTATAACATATTACAGCCGCTTTCTTTTTAATGGTGTAAAAAAAATTGCATATAGAACAAATTTATGAAAATTATGGTGTTTGACGAAATCCAAGCTAGTTTCATATGAAAAAATCCTTCTTGATACAAGTCTAGTATGCAGTGATGCCAGACCCGCATTTTTTGTGCTATTTTAGCACATTTCTCCCACGATTAGCACAATTTTAAAAGAAACATATGGCGGCATTTTTATCGCACATTTAATTATAAATGGCATAATTTTAGCACATATTAGTTTTCATGTTGTTTTTGTTTGTATCCATCCCGTTATTGCAGTGAACTTCTTATTGAAATAACATTTTCAAATCCAATAACTTTAAAGTTCGATTTCTACCTAATACTTTGTTGAAGTGTCAAATCCAATTGTGTGTGCTGTGCTTGTGAAACGGGTGGACCTGAAATGGAATTGGAATTTTCTTTGTGCAAAAATGAGCATTTTAACCATGTAAGTATTTTAATATTTATATATCTGATATATAGAATAAGTTATATACCTAAAAACCTGAAATATATAATAAAAAAATTCTCATACATCTCCGACAAATATTCGTAAATTTTCATATAAGCTAATCATGCTTAAAAATGATTAGCTTATCTTCTAAATAGACGAAGAAATTGCGTCATCCTCGCAGTATTTAAAACGAAAAATAAAAACATTCCCACAAAACGACTTAGGAAGAATAATAGTTTCTTCTTTCACCCAAGTCGTTTTCGTTTAAAAAACTGCCACGACAAATTTTGTCTTCAACAAAATTTATCAGTAGACATAATTAAATTAAAAAATAAATCAAAAGACAAAAAACGCAATATGTATATGCGCGCCGCGGCTAATGTTTATAAAAACATCAAATTACATTTTCTTTTTAAGCCACCGTCCATCGAAAAATATATTTTGGACTTGTTTAATCAAGTCCAGAATAAAAGTAAAAATTTTCTCAGGGTAAGAAAATGCTATTAAGCATTTTCTACCCTGAAAAACGGCTCTTAATCACTATTGAAGTGATCAAGAGTTGAGTTGATTTGAAAATTTGACAACGCCAACGGTCGGTTCGGCGGTGTCTATAAGTTAGAGTGTACTTACAAATAGGAAATTTTATAAGAAATAAAAGGAAAGTGTAAAAAGGAAAATAGTGTTTGGATACCACTCCTGCCAGTTCCAAAAAGGTACGTAACAAATATGATTATTGGAAGAAATTCTACTATCTCTACTTCGTTATCTTTAATAATCATTTTAAACTTCATGTGGCTCGATAAAAATAAAAGTGTGAATACACCAGAAATTAGTGATGGTGAGCTCGACAACAATTTACCAAGCGCAAGTACAAATGCAACCACTAAACGAAAAAGTATAATCCACACTTTCTGACTTTATATCTCGAATCTTTTCCCTATAAAAATTTATCGCGTCAACTAGGCTTGAGCCCTTATGGTCGAATGTTCATCCCCATGCCATCACATTCCATTCAATCCCACGCTCATTATCCCTTTTCCTACACTCATACTTCATCCACAAGGTTACCCGGGCATACACGTAATAGTACAGCTTGCATGCAATCTACACTGCCACACTTCTTGCACGTGTAACCTCTACTGCCATGCTAGCAGCTCAGCTTTCAGCGAACTTGCATGGGGCCTGAAACACAATGGTAGCTTTTCACCCAGCTTTATCGCCAGCTTTCTGCTAAAGCCTGGTACTGAGTTCCCAGTGAAGCGAAATTTTTCACCGGTCTCCAAAATTGCAAGATAAATGCTAGTGAAAATCTGACAAAACGAATTTTGTAGACTTTCGTGTAGAATTTCTCTGTCAGTCGTGTCCGTGTGTCACTTCTTCTCTTGTCAATTTATAATAGTACAACATTTGGTTTGAAAATGAGCGGAAACCAAATAGAAGTATTAATAATTTTAAGTGTGTCAGCATTTACGTATATCCTTTTGTGCCAAAAAATTAATACAAGGAAACGAAATGCAACAGATAAATATTTGCAAGAACGTCGTGTGAAAGGCCGGTTTCATACTGATGTATGTATTATGTATATGTACCAATTTAATTAATTCTTCCAGCTGTTGTTAATTTCAATTTCTTCAGTTTAATGACTTGGTTAATAGTGAAGGAAGATTTAAAGAAAACTTCCATATGGATTTTTCGGCTTTCGAAGAACTGCTAAAATCGGTAGAGCCGCATTTATTATCAAAAAAGAATACTAGGCCAAATGATGAAATTACTCCAAAGGAAAAATTAGCCGTTGTATTAGAGTAAGTGTAGCATAATTATACAAGGTATAAGTAAGCAACATTTTGGTCCAATTTTAGATCAGGTCTGTAATGCAATTTGTTCGGCATTAAAAGATGAAATTCCACCTTTAACGCGGGAAGGATTATTGAACACGGCCAATAACTTTAACAGGAGGTGGAATTTTTCAAACTGCACTGGGACAATAGACGGTAAACACGTAAATATTAAATGTCCCAAGAATTCAGGAAGTTTGTTTTACAACTACAAGGTTTTAGTAACACGATTAACAAAATTTGTTTTCATAAATTATGTATTTTCAGGGATTTCATAGTCTAAATTTAATGGCCGTGGCAGACGCCGAATATAAATTTATATATCTGGATGTAGGTGGATATGGCAGCGAGGGAGATGCTAATGTTTTTGCCAATTGTGAACTAGGGAAATCCATTTCAAAAAATAAGTTAGATTTCCCAAATGATATGAACGTAGGAGTTAAGAAACTCCCATACTTCTTTGTAGCAGATGACGCCTTCCCTCTCCACAAGAGATTAATGAAGCCGTTTGTGCCACGTAAACCACAAAAATTAACTATTGAGGAGAGGATATTTAATTACAGGCTAAGCAGAGCAAGGCGCTGTGTAGAAAATTCGTTTGGAATTTTGTGCTCTAAATGGTATTGTCTGGCTAGAACAATGTTTTGTAATCCAGACAGAGCACAAAAGATTATAACTGCTTGCTGCTATTTGCATAACTTTTTACTTCAAACAAGCAAAGATACCTACTGTCCTAACGGATATGCTGATTTCTATGATGAGTTTGGTCAGCTTATTGAAGGAGAATGGAGGAAGAATATTCCAGAAGACACGTTTTTCTTTTCGCGTCCTCCGTCTACTGCAGGAAGGCAAAATAATTTGGCCAAAATAAACAGAAACATATTAAAAGATGACTGCAATTCCGATTGCGGTTCAGTTCCTTGGCAATGGAAATCAGTGTTTTTAAAATAAATTATCTATTTTTGTAAATTGACCTTTTTTTTAAACATTAGACAATTACAAACACATTTTAATTATTTTTATGATCATATTTATAGATTATTTAGAGAAAAGAACATTGACATACTTTATAAATTATTTCTTTGTTTTCTTATTTCCTCATACGCTAGGTCCATATATTTCTTATTTAGGTCTTCTACTACGTCATCTGGTAGATGTTGCAACATTCTGTCTGGATTTGATAGCATGACAAAATTCTTTATTGAATGATTTTCTCCCTGCTTTCGAATATTCACCAGCTCCGCGATACTTGCAGATAAGCTTTTGGCGCTCTCTTCGAAACCATCGTTTTTCTTTTTTGATGGGGTTTGCTGCGAAAAGACGTAATGATTGGAATACATTTATACATTGTAATTGCACATATCCTTACATAAAAGTAATTACTACTGCTTGCGTCTTCACTTCCGCCCGCACTCTCCATGTTTACTGTCGCACTCTCATCGCATCTTGTACTTGTTGTAAAAGTCCTGTTAAAAATGAATTAGTACAATAGAAATTATAATTATTTTGCCATTTTAATGTTTACCTTCGCTTTGATGATGTTGGTACAAGATAAGATAACGAGTCAGCAAACTCCCACTTGTTACATATACAAAATGTATACAAAATGTATTCATAAGGCATCAAGAAACAAATCACAATTTTCATAAGCCAATCATGGCTAAAAAACGGTTGGCTTATCTCTTGCGCATACGAAGAAAGTTGCATCAGCAATTTCTTCGACTACGCGCAACATTCCTTCAACATATTTTTCCCAAAAAACGACTTGGGAAAAATAGAAGTTTTAAATTTCAACCCAAGTCGTTTCGATAAAAAAAGAAAAGCCCCACGACAAATTTTACCTTTAGTAAGATTTGTCGTATATACGATATGTATGTACATATATACATACATACATATCGGGCGCATGAAAATTTTACGTCGGTGAAGACTGAAACGATCAAGTCTTCACCGAAAAAAGCTCCTATCAGCAAATTGTCACGAGCTGCATACATTGTGATTGCAACAATGTATGCACGATAGCACGACGATGGTTGGATATTTATGAAAATATCAAATTTCAATTCCAACCATCATCGTTCGTCGCGATAATTCTGGGCATGTTTAAACATGCCCAGCGGTAAATAATTTTCTCAGGATAGGAATGCTAATTAAGCACTTTCCTATCCTGAACAACTAGACTTGCGATTAAAAAGATCCAAGTCAAGTACAGTCGGTTGCGAACAACGGTACTTGCAGCGGTGCGATCACGGAAGTTTTTGGCAAAAGAAAATTAAAAACGGTAGTTAACAAGAAAAGTGTTTGTTACAAAGAATTAGTGTTAATGAAAAATCTGTAAAGGAAGAAAAGTTTTTGGCAAAAGAAAATTAAAACTGTAATTAGCAAGAAAAGTGTTTGCTACAAAAAATTAGTGTTAAGAAAAGTCTGTAAAGGAAGAAAAGTTTTTGTTAAAGGAAGAAATAAAAAGTTATTACGAACAAGTGTATTAACAAATGAAAACACCACGGGATACATACCTCCATTACACACGCTGAGTGACAGTGAGTACCCCTTTTTGATTGTATATGCATGACAAAATTGGTTATAGTATACAACAGTGCAAGTGGTATAGTGTCACCACTTCAAACGGTCACAATCATGAAGCATTATCACTGGTACTAGCGTACAATAAAACAGAATGTAAGTGGTTTCAACAAACCGAAATAAATAATTAGAATATACATATGATAGGAAACGTAAAAGGAGAGAAGAAATAAGTAGTATTAAAAGTTTAGAAGTAAGAAAAAACATAAATTTATTCACATAGAAACATACAAACAAAAAAAAGGAGAGAACAGAAAAGGCGCTCTCACCACATCCTTTTAATAGAAAGTAAATATAAATATATAAGATAGACATAAGAGCAAAAAGAGATATATGCATAGAAAAACATCTTCCCCTTGTAACAAAAGAGATGTTCCCTTGTTGAAATAAATAGTCATTAATAAATAGAATTACAAATAAATATAACAAAATATTACAATAAAACTAACCTAGCATAGAAATTAGATAACCACGAACACTATGACCTAAAATATACCAATAAATATTGTACTAGGTTAAAGTTGAGATACACATAATTAACAAAAAAAAAAAAAAAAATTTTAATAAAAAAAAAGATAAGAATAGAATAGAAATAGATAATTAATACAATTTTAGAAAATAGGAAGATAACAAAATTTTTTTTTTAGAAATAAGAAAATATGTAAAAACTAAAAACCATTGTCAAACCGAACGACCGCGCCGACCAAAAGTAAAAACAAACAACAAAATCCTGAAAGGGGACGGGAAGATTAAGTTAAACTCATTTTTTTTTAATTAGAAAGAAACTTTTTTAATACCAATAAGGAAAGAGAAGAAAAATAGGACAGATACAAAAATTTTAATTTATAATAGAAAAAAAAAAGTTATATGAACCACTCAGAAACCCTGTTCTTCTGCGTCCCAATCTTCGGGGTCGTCTTCCCGGTCTCCAGGGTCCGCATCTCGCCTGCTTCCCAGTCTGTGGAAGCCATGAGACCTCCCATGGCCCCGCCGTATCCCGGCGGCGACCCAAAGGGACTGGCACGTTCCTCGGAGCCTGATGGTGAGGCGGGAGGAGTGCCAAAAAAGGCCTGATAAAGTGAAGCCACGGGGTCATCCCCGGAAAACAGGCAGCAGAAACAAAAGGATAATTCCCCGCTGATAACCAGGGTGCCTCCTGTAAATAATAGATTGTTAGTTTAAAAAAGAAAAGAAATTATATAAGAGGAAACTCACCCGAGGCCGACCTTCCCATACCTCCATGAGGAAGCAGGAACAGGTTGGTAGTGTAGGAATGCCCGGCCACCGCGGGCTCCATCCATACTACAGCAGGACGCTGCCCCGCTCGTGGAGAAGTAGGCGAATGGGTCCTTCCCACTCGCGGACAACTCGCAGCACGCAAATGGTGGTGAGCCTGGCGGTAAAATAACCGGGAGGAAACCACGGCGTGCGATCTAGATCCACTCGAAACGTCATTGTAAATGAATGGCCCGGCTCAACATAGTCTCAATTAACCTCGAGATACATTACAAAGTATCCAAGCCCTTATACAACAAATCTTTCTCAACTTGAGATAAGACTTATAATACTAATCAAAAAAAATTTTTTTTTTTTAAACATAAACATCGGAACAATACGATTGCGCTAACGTGCACAAATTTTCTCTCTCTCCCACCTTCCCCCGAGAATTATTCCTCTTCAAAGAATAATCCTCTTTTTCGCAGGGGGAAGGATTGTTGTATACCTAAAAAGGGTTAACAATGATAATTATAATTAATAATTATCTTGGGGAAAAACATGAAAAATATTTGATTTTCATAAATGGAAATAAGCTAATCATGCTTAAAACAGCCATCAGCAATTTCTTCAAATTCCTTCGCATACAACCAACATATTTTTCCCACAAAACGACTTGGGAAAAATAAAAGTTTTAAATTTCAACCCAAGTCGTTTGGATAGAAAAATAGCCCCACGAAAAATCTTACCTTCAGTAAGATTTGTCGTAAATACGATATGTATGTACACATATACATACATACATATCGGGCGCATGAAATTGTACGTCGGTGAAGACTGAAACATTGTGATGGCAACAATGTATGCACGATAGCACGACGATGGTTGGATATTTATGAAAATATCAAATTTCATTCTCAACCATCGTCCGTCGCGATAATTCTGGGCATGTTTAAACATGTCCAGCGGTAAATAATTTTCTCAGGATAGGAATGCTAATTAAGCACTTTGCTATCCTGAACAACTAGACTTGCGATTAGAAAAATCGAAGTCGAGAGCAGTCAAATTTTAAAGGCGAAAGCGGTCAGTAAAAAGCAAAGTCGAGTGTTAGAAAACGAAAAAAGTCAGTGTTCGGCAATAAAATTAAAAGAGTCCCGAGTTTATTTTTTGAAAAGGATTTCTTACTTTTGGTGGCGGCGCGGTCTAAGTTGAATAAAAAGAAAAGGTTGTGATTTACGGCCGTCGTGCATTGTATTATAGTGACGAGTTCGATTGTTTGCTAACTTATAAGTAAAATAGTGTCTATGAAAATAAAGAAAAAGGTTAAAACAAAAGCAATGGAGTGTCATTTTTTCACGGACCCAGGGAATACATCGGCGAATTAGCAAAGTTGGAAGGTGAGGTGTTACACAGAGTGTTTGCAAATAAACCCGAGGATATATACACAACACACTCTACGTCCTCGTTTATAGGTGTATCCTCTATTTGGTCAACAACGTCGAGAGAGCTTCCAGATTTGCTCTTTACTTTAGCTTGGTGATATCTCAAGCTATCACGTAGACTTTTCCACATATATTTGCAGTGGTCAACTGAAATAAAATACGAGTATGTGATTCAAATATTTTTACTTGTAGCCTTCATAGATGTATTAAAAGTTACTTACCAGGTTCTTTCATTTCATCAGCAATGCTCTGCCATGCCGCTGAAACTGCTGCATGATTGCAATGAAGCTTGTGCTGCACATTACTAATTAGGGAATGTTTCTGCACTAAGTTTGCCAGTTTTTTTTTTCACGAACCGAAAAATTTCCTTTTTTATTGCTTTGCTTTACTTGCCGGGAAGATGTCGTTGTTTCTTTTTCTAAAAACTCGATGTCGTCGAATAATTTTCACAGATGACGAAATGTCAAAATTTAGCCCAGGGAAAATGCAACGTTCAATTAATTTTGCAAGCTAAATCAATGGAGAATTCAAACAACGCCATCTACTGCAGAGTAGGCAGGTAAAGTAAACTGTCACATTTAGCTAGTAGTTTTAGCTCGAACTTAGTATTGACAAACTAAATCGGTAGCGAAAATTTTAGTTTTGTGTTTAGCCGAGCTAAATTTTGTATAAAAATTTCGCTTAGCGATGAACTCAGTACTAGGCTTAAAGCTGACTGAAAAAGCCGAATTGAACACAACTGGCGTTTTTGACATTTGCAACTTTAACCATTGTTCACGAGCGCGATACGATACGTACGATATTTTGGTGACGTCCTGTTCTTTCCATAGATCTATCTCTATTTGCGTTTTTTTTATCGCGCGATACGTTCACAAGGTTGACAGAGGCTACAACTTAATTAGTTTAGTTTTTTAGTGAAATTTACATATATTTATGTTTTTATATTTATATATTTACATATTATAATGAATTTCGACATCACTGCAGAGCTTTAACATCCGATTACAAATGTAAACAAACATAAATGTTGAGGTTAAGGTGAAAATCGCACCAAACTAAGAGCATTGCTGCGATAAATTTTGGTATCGCACGAAACGTAGAAAGAGTAAGCATATTCAGCGACAACAACATTGCTGCATCCAATCAGAGCTCTGTCGCATGCGATAAATCGCGCTCGTGAACAAGCCCTTAACTTGTTTATGTTGAGAACTATCTATCTATCTATCTAGTATGTCAGCCGCTGAGTAAAGACGTGTTTCCTGCCTCCTCGTTTGGTTTCATTGTTTGCTTAACATTGCAATCGTATTGCGCAGAATTTCTTTGAATTTGCTTTCTAACCTGCATAAATTTGTATTCGACAGTTCTAATATTATACTCGTACGGAGTTTTTCTTTTTGTTGTTTATGGCACTCAGATCTGGCAAAAATCGATCGGCATCAATTTCTAAGAGTGATATCATGGCTGATATAAAAAAATTGGAGAGTGATTTATTAGCTAAGTTGGAAGTTTCGTTGAAGACTATAATTGGTGAATTTTTCGGTGAATTAGAAAGAAAGATTGACGAGAAATTTAATGTTATGAAGCAGGAATTTGAAAATAAAATTTCCGCTTTGGATTTAGAGATTGAAAAGTTGCAGTACAAGTATACTTCCATCAATAACAATGTGTTCTCTTCAGATATTGTTATCCATGGTGTACCGTATGATAAAACAGAGAATATAAATAATCTATTAACAAAGATCACTACAACAATCGGCCACAGTATCTCATCATATTCACTCGTTTTTCGTTTGAAACCAAAAAACGACAGTTCAACGGTGCCGATAATAGTAAAACTCTCCTCCCAGGCAGAACGAAAAGCATTTATGCATTGCTATCACAACCATAGGAAATCACGAAGTGCCCATCTCTCAATTAAAGATATTGGTTTTTCGTCAGCAGCTAGAGTGAAAATCTATGAGAGTTTAACTAGTAACAGCAGGAAATTGTTGAAAGCAGCCAGGGACAAGGTGCAGAGTGGTTCACTTGTCAGGGCATTCGTATACAACGGTGCGGTTTATATCAAGCGGAGTGAGAATGATTCCCCTTCTATGATTTGTCATCAAGACCAGCTGACTTTCGAAAAAAATACTGTTGCTGAATTAAATGAGCGGCAGCATGAGGCTAAATTTTCTTTCACCGTGTAATTAACATTAGCTGCAAGAAATTTCATCTGTAATTTGCAGGAATAGGTATTTTGTTTCATCAAACATATGATCGCGTTAAGTAAATATGTGTATTTTTCTTTGGTTGTGACTAAATTATGAGGCAACGTATGTACATAGGTATTTTCTTAAATTTTCAAAAAAATTGTTTCTTATTTTGCTTCGTTTAGTTTAATTAAAATAGTAGCTTATAATTCTTTCTGAATTTATTATACATATCTTAACATGAATTATCGTTATTATTTGTTTTTTTCTCTTTGTCCTAAAATTGTGAACCTTAATTTTTTAATTTTTAATCTTATAGATTTGTATAACCCTAAAATGCTGAAAACTAATTATATTTCGCACTGTTGGGCTAGGCTGAGATTGCTGCTGTCCGGGAGGAAAGACCTGGCGATTTGCTCAATACCACATACATGTCCTTAATGGACGCCAACGTGAACTGTGCAGTGAATTCTTATGTTCTAATAAATATATTATGTAATCGGGTAAATGGATTTCACATAAGCCATATAAATGCACGTAGCCTCTTCCCCAAAATTGATGAGTTTCGTTATATGTTACAGGCAAGTAAGCTTCATGCTCTTTGTATTTCAGAAACCTGGCTATCTGAACACATCCCCGATTCATTGGTGAAAATTCAAGGGTATAATTTGTTTCGTCATGACAGAATGGGGGGGGGGGGGGGGTACATGCATTTTCGTTAGAGAAGAGTTAAAGGCTCGAACAGTAGCCGTCTCATCATTGGGTGATGTTGAGTGTATCTTTGTTGAAATAAATTTAGGTCTGGAGAAAGTACTTGTAGCATCTGTTTATAAACCTCCAGGTGGCTCTTCAACCACTGAATTTTTCGATGTCTTGAACCAGTTAAGTGCTACTTATGTACACGTTTTATTAACGGGGGATTTGAATACGAATCTTCTTGTCGTCAATAGTCAATCCCTCACTCTGGTGGACAATCTATCCAGTGTTGGCCTGCAAGTTGTAAATACTCTGCCCACCAGGATTGTGGAAAATAGTAGTTCCTTACTTGATCTGCTCATTTCCAGCGATGTTTCCAAAGTTTTATTTCATGATCAGTTCTCCCTTCCTGGTATATCTGATCACGATTTAGTATTTCTTTCCTATGATATTCAACTCGACCTGGTTAATGAAAGAGTTTCTTTTTACTACCGGGACTGGAAAAATCTAAATTTACCGGCTTTACATGAGGATGCTTCTAACTGCCCTTGGCAGGAAATTGTCAATATTCCGTCGATTGACGAGCAGGTTTTGGCCTTTAATAAGTTAGTTCTAATTATTTATGAGCAACATGTACCTTTAAAGCGTAAATATAAACATCGACTATCTTGTCCATGGTTCACAGGCTATATTAGAGGATTAATTGCAGAGAGAAATATGCTTTACTGCAGATGGAAAAAGGTACGGACAAGCGTTAATTGGGATGTGTATCGCAGAGCACGTAACTTTGTTAAAGTGGAAATTAAGAATGCCAAGAGTGCTTACTTCCGCTCTAAACTAAATGCCGATCTCCCACCCAAAATCCTCTGGAGTAATCTGCGTAACATGGGAATCGCTGGTGCAGCCCGTGAGAACTGTTGTGTTGAACTTTTGTTCCTCAAATTTACATGCTGATACTTATTTGCAGGACGCATCAGTTGATTCTGGTTTTTCATTCCATCCTGTAACTTGGGATGAAGTAGTTTTGGCAGTGTCTTCAATCTCGTCCAACGCTATCAGCATGCATGAAATTACGCTGAGGTTTATCAAGCTCATATTGCCATTTGTCATTGAGGCTCTTACCGCTATTTACAATAATTGTCTAAATCAGTCTGTGTTTCCCAAGAGCTGGAAGATCGTAAAGGTTATTCCTATCCCTAAAACTTCTCGACCTTCCTCGGTTAATGACTACAGAGGAATTCATATACTCTCCCCATTATCGAAAAGTCTGGAACGCATAATGTGTTTGCAAATTAATGATTATCTCACTTTCAAAAACCTGCTTTCCACATTTCAATCTGGGTTCAGGACAGGACATAGCTGCACCACAGCTCTGGTTAAAATTGTCGACGATCTTAGTAAGAATATAGATAATAATCTGGTTAATTTTCTTACTTTACTTGATTTCTCGAAGGCCTTCGACTCAGTTGACTTTGGCATATTAATAACGAAACTGAATCGTAGGTTCGATTTTTCTCGCTCTGCGGCCAAACTCATTTATAGTTATCTATACGAACGAACGCAAAGAGTGTCTGTAAATAATACATTATCGGACTCTCTCTTGATATTATCCGGTGTTCCTCAGGGCTCTGTCCTAGGCCCACTTCTTTTCAGTTGCTTCATAAACGATCTGCCCTCTGTAGTAACTCACTCTAAGGTCCACCTCTATGCCGATGACGTCCAGGTATATCTCGGACCTCCGGTTGGTTTAATTGAAGATGCTGCAAGCAAAATTAACGAAGACCTTTGCAATATCAGTGATTGGGCAGTAAGTAACTTGATTTTCTTAAACCCCCGGAAGTCGAACTGTATTATAATATACAGGCATGAACTTAATACGTCCTATTTTCCTCCCATGATTCTTGATTCCGTGGTGATACCTTACTGTAGTAAAGTTAGGAACTTAGGTCTGACTTTTAATAAAACACTTACTTGGGATGATCATATTAGTAATGTTGTGGGTAGGATATATGGTGTTCTGCGCAGATTATGGTTATCAGCTAAGCTTGTTCCACTTGAAACTCGACTGCGGCTCGTCAAAACACTTGTATTACCCTTATTCTTTTTTTCCGATATTATATATTGCCAAGCTAACTCACAGTCCAGGCGCAAACTCAATGTAGCATTTAATTCATGCGTACGTTTTGTCTATTCGTTGCGCAGATACGATCATGTCTCCCCCCACTTGAGTTGCTTAGTTGGGTGTCCTCTTTTTATCTATTATAAGCTTAGAACACTTATCTTTATGTTTAAAGTCATTCATTATAAAGTTCCTGAGTACCTTTATCTGAATTTAGTTCATCAACTCGTACCAATAACCTGAATATACGAGTTCATATTATCTCCCAAAGAAAAACGTCACTGCTAGTTCACGTAGCTCAAGCTTGGTTCTCTACCTAATCATATAAAAAGTATCACATCGCTCGGTCGTTTCAAGCGGGCAGTTGTCGGTTTCCTCAATCCCACAATTTAATTGTTTCAGCATTTTACTATACTTTACTCTCTTAAGTAGCTTTTTCTTTGGCTTCTTTACTTAATTTGTGTTGTACATTAATATTAGGTACCTTAAGTACATTATTAAGTTTTTTACTTCATTAGTTCTTTACTTTGTTGCATTCTATACACTCTAGATATTGTTATAAGTTTATTTGATACCGTTGGATTGTGCAAACTTAAAGGGACTTTGTCCTAATTGCACAGTATAAAAATAAATAAAATTGAAAATTGAAATTGAACTTTGATTAAGGAGCAACAATTAATGCATCCGATTTATCAAAAGTCCGATAAATTCATGCTTTTTTGGATAGTTTCGAGATGTACCAATTATATGTAAAAATAATGTTGAGGTTTTTTATATGTCCCAAAGGAACTGCTTATCTTTTACTCACTATATAAGTTTTCTTCCATTTTAATATTTTTGGTAGCTGTTTACTTCTTAAATGTGTCAGCAGAAGCTATTCTCTTCTAATATTCGACATTCGTACAGTTGGCAACATTAAAAATTCCCTCAAGTTGGCGGTCATTGGGCTTGGAACTTGCAATTTGATCAAATCTCAAGCCAGCTTAAAGCTGGCAAAAAACTTAAAGCTCCAATTGTGTTCTTCTACATTGATTTACATTGTGAACAAATCTCAAGCTGGCTGAAAAGCTCCAATTGTGTTTCAGGCCTGATGAAAAACCATGGCAGCTGAGGCGATAGTACGTTGACCTTATACAGTTTTCAAGATGGCGGAAAAGAAATGCTTGAGAGAAATTGATAAATTTATACTAGTAAATGAGATTTTATGGGATCATTTGCATTGCATCATTTACCGAAGGGGACTTCATTTTTGTTCTTGGATTTTTATCAGCCTGCTACTTTTTTTATTGCTATAATTTTCCAATATACGCAAGACTTTACGTCTCAATGACATTGCATGCAAGCTGTACTATCTCGTGTAACCCCCGGATAAGTCATTCTACATTTCCCTTCACACGTACATACATTCTGCGTTCAGGTATATTGGACTACAACACCCGATCCTCAAGCCTAGTAGACAAATTCAATCATCGTGCTGATCAAGAGGGATTTCGCTGAGCTCGTTTAATTCAAATTTATTTGTAGACATTATTTATTTATTTATGTAATTCAGTCTACAGGTAAATAACATGTTTTAATAGAGTTTATTTTTAAAATTTATTTAAAAAATGGTGTATTGAGTTGGACCAAGCACGGAGCCTTATCATATTGTATTCCAGCGGAAGCTAGTTTGTAGGGGAAAAAAGAATTTTGTACAGACCAATAGATTCCTAGCGGCTAAATTTATTTTTATTATGTCTCGTAAACGGATATGTGGTTTTATAATTATTCCTGGAACCAAATTGCTCATTCGATAGAATATAATTTTCATCCACATAGTTTGCTTGTTGGAACTTGATCAGCTTTTTAAATATTTTACCGAGTATTGGTAAAAGGATGATTGGACGATAAGAGTTAGAATATCATCCGTTGGTTTATTAGGTTTTAGGACTGCAATTATCTTAGCTTCTTTCCATTGAGAAGAAAAAATATATATTAGTTTGAAGAGATCAAGGTAAGAAAGACTAATGCAACCTTGGGTAAGACCTTAATATGATTTCCTTTAATGTTATCAATCGCGCTTGTTTTCCTAGATCGAAGCTTTTTGATTATTTCTCTTACTTTACTGAGCTTTAGGTGGATTTCCTGGTCAGAAAATGCTACATTCACAGCAAATTCGTTAGTCCTTCGCTGGACTAAATTCTTGTATTATTATCACTTAATGGCAGAAACACATCCAGGCCTCGGAGCTTCCTCGAGGTGTTGTCAAAATTTCCAACACGGATTTTTAAATGAGGCAATACAAAACCAAGCCTAGCAGGTAGTCTCAAGGCCTAGCCGCAAGGCGCGCTTAATGTTGGAAATTTTTCTCCCTCAGGCCTACTTTTGTCAACAAGTTTTTTTTTTAATTTCATTCTGTCAAAGGTGATATTTTTCATTTAACAGTTGAATCAAATTTGAAATTTATAATAATATAATAATATAATTATTAAAAATGGAAGAGAAGTTGATCGAGGCTGTGCGGAGTAAACCTGTAATTTATGACTTGAAGCATCCCAACTATAAAAATATAAGGATCAGGGAGAAATATTGGAAGGAAGTTGCTGAAATTGTTGGCGAATCAAGTTAAACTTTTTATGCAAATGAAGATAATTTATTAAAATTTTTGTATAAAACTTTACAGTACAAAGATGTCGCCAACTCTGGAAATCGCTACATGAACGAGCTATGAAGGAGTTTAATACGTATACAGCATCTGGCAGTAGCTAGGGCAACCGACGTCTTGGCCTTACGCTAACTCCCTGCTCTTACTAAGGGATAAGTTCGGAGTAACAAAGTAAATATTTGCATTGTTTCATTATTGTATACTATAATGATAAAACCTTTTCATAGAACTATAAGTAATTTCACAGGCGCTAAGTCGTCAGACGGGGAAATAGCAAAAGCTTTTGCACCTGCTACACCAAGGTAGGGCACAAGTTCATTTTGTTATTCGGCGAGCTCTGCAACACCTTCTCCTACTCCGCGGAAAAGGCGTAAATTGGATGATGGGAAGAATGGAATTCTCTCAGAGCTTCAACAGCGTACTAGGCGACATTAGGACGAATTTTGGAGGGGGGAGGGGCGCAAAAAGCTAACTCACCGATGATACTCTTCTTCGAAAATCTGTCCAGACGTATTGAGGGTAAATATACGGAGAGTCAGGAATCGGAGCTCCATCAACCTTTCCTTGAAGCTTTTATAAGGAAAACACGGGAGTTTAAAGAAAGAAGCGAATAAACTGCAATACAGAAATATACAATAAAATAAAAATAAAATCAAAATGTACAGAATTTAGATAAAATAAAAATAAAATAAAATAACATTGCCATTGATGTTCTCTTTTAATTTATTCCTTCAGTTAAATACAGTGCGGGGACAATCGCCCCCAGTTGTATTTGCAATAGACTGAAGACTGGCAGTTTCTTCACGCCATATTCCAGGTATCATTTCGGTATTATTTTGCGGGTCCGTAAGCTTGCAGAAATTATACAACACAGTTGTCGTCATAACAATCTTTTTTACGTTTCTCGAATGTGCATTTATTGCTGTTGGAAGTATCCGCCACCGTGCTGTGAGAATGCCAAATGCATTCTCAATAGTTCTTCTCGCTCGTGACAGCCGCTTGTTGAAATATTCCTCCTCTACTGTTATTGCTGCAGAAAGTTAATAGGTTTTAAACTGTACTTGTTTACATTTTTGTGAAAACACGGACCTCTGGCGGATATGGTCCCATTATATTGCATGTTTATGGGAACGCCGCACCAGCCATGAAAAAGCGTGGTAACATTATATTGCTATTGGGTAACGGGTTGTCTGGCAAGGGAATGAGCTCACCAGCAAGAACTTTTCGCCCAAATACACTTAACGCGAATATGCCTCCGTCACTGCGTCTCCCAAGTGCTCCAATATCTACCGCTGTGAAGCAATAATTGTGCTGCTAACAATACAATAGTATGATGTCCTTTATAATTGAAATATGAGGATCCCGCGTTTGGTGGGCAAATGATGTTTACACGTTTTCGATCAATAGCGCCAACACAGTTTGGAAAATTCCATCTGGTCGCAAACCCATGGGCGTAAGCTTGCCAGTCAATTTCATTCGGAGGTGACAAATATAATTCAAATAGAAGCTTCCATATATATATGTGTATATATATATATACGATTCCTTGTACCGTGGACACTCCAATTTTGGAGCTGCATGCCAAAACCTACATTGGAGCACCGTGTGACAAGTATCTATTAAAGCAATTCGCGTAAAAATGCTATTATTTATACAAAAGTCATTTTTACAACAAGGTCACTGCTAATCGAGTTTCCGGGTCTATTGGCTCTCTGTTGGAACTTTTGATC
Organism: Dioctria rufipes; assembly: GCA_963924295.1. NCBI lineage: Eukaryota > Metazoa > Arthropoda > Insecta > Diptera > Asilidae > Dioctria > Dioctria rufipes. Next base: position 99,314,361 of record OZ002741.1, on the reverse strand, counting down.
AATTTGTGTTTTATTAACGAAAATAACCCATCAAATTGATTCGAGGTCATCCTAGTTGCCTTGGAAACATGCTCATAGTCTCGTTCTTTTATTATCTTAAAAGTTTTATTTGAAAAACCATGAATTGTTCTACTTGTATAAATTTCGCGGACCCATATTCGTCTATTTATCTTCACATCACAAGCATTTATAATGTTTATTAGTGTCATTTTGTTTTCAATTCTCTGAGGCAAGCCTTGAGGCGAGCTGAGAGGAAGCCTGGTAGAGGGTAGGCCAGAGGCTTGCTTGGATGTGTTTCTGCCTTGAGTCATATGATATACGGCGACTATTTGAGAAACCATTAGCTAAAACTTCAGCTTTTTCCAAATTTCTGATAGTTTGTAGCCTTGATATTTAAGGGTAAGGATTCCTCTCATTTTGTTTTTAATTAGTTTTGTTATATTCCAGAAAGACTTATCAGTTTTGGTTAATCTGCAATACTCCTGCCCACACCTAAGCAGAAGAATAATTCTGCGCAGAGATTTATCTGCAACTCTCCTGCTCACATTTACAGAAGTATAATTCTGATGCAGAGACTAATCTGCGCTTCTTCTTTATAGTAGCATAATTCTACTAATCTGCGCACGCGCAGAATAATTCTACACGCAGAGACTAATCTGACTCATTTTTATCAGCCCTTGTGCCATCACGCACGAACAAAGGTATTTTGCTACCCTTGTGCCCTCATGCACTAGCTAGGAGTAGTTTTACTACCCTGCTGCTCACACGCAATAGCAGCAACAACATTTCTACCTTATTCTGTTAACAGATAATTAATTCAGGTTTTCTCCTTGTAATGAGCCGCCATTACCTCTTTAAGATGAGATTATCTTCGTAATCTCTAGAATTTTATTAAATCAGAAATTCTGCAAGAAATAAAACTCATTCTTCAAATTATCGCCAGAGTAAAAGTGCGACGTCATATTTCTAGCTGAATTATGTTGACTGCCCGCTGGGGTTAGCATTGCAACAACATTTCACTAGCACGAGACCAAAAGCGCAACCTCAGCTTTGTTGTGCATTGCTCACGAGCTTTTGTGGGTCAACCCGTTTACGCAAGTAAACATAAGCAATACGCCGGGCGATAATCACTACGTATATTAGTGCGGTGAAATTTTCCCCTATATCGCTATGTATGAAGCTAGAACTAATGCAATGGCGCGCGAGTTACATACCTACATAATATTAAACAAACTCTACATACCCAACAAATATTCAATCGTTTACTTAATAAATCGTTTACTTAGCATTGCATAAAGTTCACTAAAGTTCATTTAAATTTCATGTCAACAGTTACCCAGGCAATTATTAAGAATTACTTGCAGACACAATTTTTTCTAGCGTTAGCAAAATGAATTGAAAAAATCAGGCTAGGATGGAATTTCGGTATGTAGAGTAACCGCATTAAGTTTTGTAATCAAGCTGTGAACATATATACACTAAACCCTCGTATAACGCGGTACTTATACAACGCGGTTTCGATATAACGCGATTTATAATTTACACTAACCCTCGTATAACGCGGTACTTATACAACGCGGTTTCGATATAACGGGATTTATAATTTACTTCTTTTATGATACAAAAAAAAAATATGTGTATGTACATACTAAAATTTCGTTTGAAACCAATGCACATACTAAAATTTCGTTTGAAAGCAATATTTTCAAATATGTATTAAAAAATTTAATCTTAGTAACCTCGTCACTATAGCAACTTCAAAGACAACTGAGACGATTGCTCAAAATCTCGGCTCACTTGGCTCACTGAGCCAGTGCTTGCCGAAAGCGCCTATAGTACACAGTGTATATGTACATACAAATTAAACAAATTTAATCTTAGAAGTCTATAGTGATAGTCTATCGTGTTTATTTAGTTACAGTTACAAAACTGATCTTATAAGAATAATTTTCTGGTAAGTTACATGCATACAATAAATAAAAGCTTTTTTCTTGAAAAATATATTTTTATAGTAATGGCTACCCAAACTGCGATGAAACCAACTTTGAAAAGGAAATTCATTTCTCTAGAAGAAAAAATTAAAATCTTGGATCAGTTGAAAAGTGGAGAAAAACCAGGAGTTATTGCAAAGACTTTGAATTTAAATGAATCGACAATTCGAACAATTAAAAAAAATGAACGTAAAATCCGAGAAAGTGTTATTGCTGGATCTGCGGTAAGTTGAAAGCGTGTTGCCCGTGTACGCGATATTCATATGGAAAAAATGGAGAAATCTGTAATGATCTGGATAGAAGATTGTACACAAAAAAAGATTCCCTTGGATGGAAATGTTATTAAACAAAAAGCTCTTAAAGTGTATACGCATTTAAAAGAACTTGATCAAGAATCTTTACCAGACTGCTCCCATCATGAATTTTGTGCCAGTAAGGGGTGGTTTGAAAACTTTAAAAAGCGTTTTTCTTTGCATAACCTTAAAATCCAAGGAGAGTCGGCGTCAGCAGACGTAGAAGCTGCCAGGAAATATCCAGCAGAACTTTTAAAAATTATTAACGAAGGTGGTTATAGTGCTGACCAGGTGTTCAATGCAGATGAATCCGGGTTAAATTGGAAAAAAATGCCAAAACGCACCTATATTTCAACAAATGAGAGATCAGCTCCCGGGTTCAAAGTAGCAAAAGATAGAATTACTCTGCTGTTTTGTAGTAATGCATCCGGTGATTTTATGACAAAACCAATGTTCATAAACCGATCCTTAAATCCGCGTGCTATGAAAGGACACAACAAGTCCACTTTACCAGTTTATTGGCGGGCCAACAAAAAGGCATGGATGACAGGAAGCATGTTTGATAATTGGTTTAACACCTGTTTTGTACCCGATGTGGAAAGTTATACAAAAAAAAAGAATATCGACTTCAAAATTCTACTAATTTTAGATAACGCACCAGGTCACCAAAAAAATTTAACTCATCCCAATATTAAGATAATTTTTTTACCGCCTAACACCACCTCACTTATCCAGCCATTAGATCAAGGGATCATTTCAACGTTTAAGGCATATTATATTCGTCGAACATTCCAATTAATTTTGGAAAAAATAGAATCTAATCCCAACATGACACTGCCTCAAGCGTGGAAAGAATTTTCAATATTAAATTGTGTACAAATTATTGCGCTGTCCATTACGGAATTAAAATCTTCTACACTGAATGGGTGCTGGAAAAAAATATGGCCTGAAGTCGTTCTTCAACAAAATTCCGTACCGCCCATTGATGGCGAGATAACTCGTATAGTAAACGTTGCCCAGACTCTTGGTGGGGAGGGTTTTTGTGATATGGCTGAAAATGAAATTCGTGAGTTAATTGATTTCGAAACAGATTTAAATGAGGAGGAACTGGTACAATTAATAGATGACCATAACACAAATTTCGAGAACAGTTCTGTAGAAGATTCTGATTGTAATGAATCAGTAAAAGATTTCGGTTTAATGAAATTAACAGAAGGTTTGGAGTTAGCAAGAAAATTAAAAAATTATTTCACGGATAATGATCTCTCAATGATACGCTCTCGAAATTTCTCAAGACAATTTGATAGTTGTTTCACTCCATATTATGAACTCAAAAAAAAATTGCAGCATAGTGGTAAGCAAGGTCTTATTACCGACTTCTTAATAGCCCAACCAGCTGAAGTTGGCAATGAAAATGATACAAATGATGTCAAAGAGATTTCAAGTGATGATGGCATCTGGCCACTTGCAAATAAAGAAAGACAAAATATTATTTTTGAAGATAGTGATAGTGATTAAAATATACATTTTAATCTATGCAATATGTAAAATGAAGTTAATGTATAATTTAGATATATGTTTAGTTAAATTACTTGAACTACCTGAATTAAATAAATGCATATACATATATATATATTGGTCATTTTTATTTATATATAATTAAAATAAATGATTTCGGCACGTAACCCCATTTTTAATATGTGACCTAAGTCTCGCATAACGCGATTTGTATAACGCGGCAGTTCTGTGGAACCTAACTACCGCGTTATACGAGGGCTACCTGTATATATATATAAAAAAAAATTACCATTGGAAGTAAAATTTTAATTTTTTTTTTTTTTTTTTCAAAAAGTTACAAGTAGAAACTTTAACTGGCGCAGTCTTAACGGATTTCTTTAAAAAAAAAAGTGAATAATTAAGTGTTGCGTTAACCGACGAAAGAATATCGCCGCTGCAACATATTCATCAAGAATCCTACGTATAAAATCTCAACTCGACGAAGGAATATCGTCACCACATTTTTAAAGATCACGAGCACATCAAATAAACGAAAGAATATCGTCTGAGGTGTGTGTTGCAAAGGAAGTAAAATGATGATGATCTTGATTCTTATGGTATTGTAAGTAATTTTGAATATTTCCCTTCAATACATTTTCCTATTTAATTTCCAATACATAAATACATTTATATTGTTTATGCCATTTAGAAATAACAATATATTTTCTTTTCTTTCTAAATACATATATAAATAAAGTGATAAAATTATTTCTATTTTCTATCGATTATCAAAAGTGAAACACGAAATTAATTTAAAGATATTACATTAAGGAAGTGAGTGTTTGTTAATGTCATTTAAAAACACTAAATAAAAAAATAAATCAATTAAACGAGACCGATATAATAGATTAAAAAGATTCTTTTCTCTCGAAAGGCTTTCCGAAATTTCAGAAATTGAAAGTGAAAAAAAAAGTGAGTGCTCAATATTAGGAATTAACCACGAAATTGAAGCAAGTGTATCAGATACAGAATATAACTCTAATCGCTTAAATCATCCTAATTGTTCTAAAACGCCTGCTGACAATACAAGTGCGAACGTAAGTGCTCCTAATCCTGTAATAAAACCAACCGACATATTTAATTCACTTCGTGTACCCGACGCGACCAAAGACCTACCCAAGTTTGACGGTAATCCGCGGTTAATATTTGAATTCTTGAAAAATGTGGAAGAAATTCGATCAATTATTTCCTGCACGGAAGGTACGCCTAATGGTCAATTGTTGTTTAGGGCCATCCGAAATAAAATCGATGGACCTGCAAATGAAGTATTGAACATGTACGGAACTCCACTAGTTTGGACCGAAATAAAACATAACTTGATCCTTCATTATTCAGATAAGCGAAACGAAACCTCGCTTACCAGAGATCTTCATGGATTCAAACAATCCAATAAACCAGTTGAACGCTTCTATAGTGAGATAATCGAGATACTAGCCACCATAACGAATCATATACAAATACACGAAAGTGACAAAAGTGTTATTCAGTCAAAACGTGATCTATACACAGAAATGTGCCTAAATGTGTTTTTGTCAGGTCTGAGAGAACCCTTGGGTTCAACTGTAAGAGCAATGAAGCCGGATACTCTGGCCAATGCATTCGCATATTGCATGAAAGAACAAAATATATCGTATTCCAGATATGAAAGCTCTGTCTCTAAATTTACCCAAAATTCAAGAGCAAATAACTCACTTTTATCAACAACGAGAGCACCGAATCAAAATGCTTCTATGGCGAAAACGCCACCCTCAAATATGTACATGGTTCAGCACCACAAACAGGACGTGTACCTGCAGTGTATAATAGAACACCAAACTCTTTCTATTCTCCTCCATATCAAAATAGACCTGATTTCTCGAACTTCAATAATTCAGCTCCAGCTCCTAGATCAGCTCAATATAGATTTCCTCGACAACAATTCCAAAATAATTCTTTCAACCAATCAGTTCAACAAAGAAACAACTCGTTTGGCAGCGCAGTAAATAACACAAATCTGCCAAAACCAGAGCCGATGGATACCAGTTCCACAAATACTCGACAATATCGCTACCCAACCTTACATCAAAACAGACCCACTCAAAACATTCCATTCAGACCTGCAGTTCCTAGATTTACAAGCACGGAATTATTCAATGTATCTTCTGTAACGGAGCCTGATCAGAGCGAAAATCTGAATTATCAACAATTAGATCAATATTATGATCCTTAATATTGTTGTGTATACACACATATACACAAAGCCAGTCCCATCTAGCCTGGTAAATGCATTTAGAAAATTTTCATAAGCTAACCATGCTTAAAAACTTGGTTGGCTTATCAGAAAAATACGCGAAGAAAACAGCGTCAGCAGTTCCTTCACATATTTTTCCCACAAATATTACGCTAAAAAATGCACGATAAGAAAGTCGCGCAGCACGAATACATTACATGTATACGAGCGCAGCGATTTTCAAACGACGGGACGTTGGCTGATGTTTATTAAAGGATAGAATTACGTTTTTTAAAGCCACCGTCCATCGAAAAATATTCTGGACTTGTTTAATCAAGTCCGGAACGAATGAAAATTTTTCTCAGGGTAGAAACGCAAACGATGCATTTTCTACCCTGAACGATGGCTCTTGATCGCAATGAATGTGATCAAAAGGGGAGTTCGTTTTTTAAATCTCAGCGGTACAGTTGTCGGAAAAGAAAAAATAAATCTTTGGTCGTGTTTGATTTGAAGAAAAAATGATTATAGATAATTTTTGAAGCGAAAAATAATACGAGTAAAGTAATTAAATTGGTTTCACAGCCTAACTTGTTTTTACAAATTTATTCAGGTTGACCAATTAACTTAGTGTCACAAATTAACGTAGTTCACGAATTAAAATGGTTTGCAAACAATAGAAAAATAAAAATATAGTTGAGAGTGTACTACAAAGATAAAAAAATAGTTGAGAGTGTACTACAAAAATAAAAATATAGTAGAGAGTGTATTACTAATAAAAATAGTTGAGAGTGTATTACTAATTAAACTGTACTTACAAAATAAAAACAAACCAGAGAGGATTAACTGACACAGGCATTTTGGATTGAAAAGTCCCTGTCCCCGTTCGCAAAAGGTAAGAGCGAAAAATATTTACAACAATATACGGACCATATTTACAACTACGAAATAGATAGATAAAACCTAACCTTCACTAACCAAATTAAACACAGGATTTCAACGACAGACGAAATACCTATATATACGAAATCGTATAGGTATCCATATGCCCAAAAAGAAGAGGTCAGACACCAACTAAGCGAGATGCTCGAACAAGGTATCATTCGCCCAAGCTACTCTCCTTGGAGCTCACCCGTTCGAATAGTTCCAAAAAAGAAGGATGCTAGCGGCAAACAAAAATGGTGCCTAGTAATCGACTATCGAAAGCTGAACGATAAAACTACACTCAGAAAAATTTTGCATGGTAATTTAATAAGTATGGTAGGGTTAGCTTAAGCTCTTCCTAAAGTTCTTGACATAAGCATTGCATGCTTAGATTTTTAAACGAATTTAGCATACATTGCTTAGTTTAAGCATATTTTTTATCACTTTGAGAATGACGAGCTTATTTTTTACACAATCAATGCATGCTCAATTCAAGTAAGAACTTGCTTAAACGGTGGTTGCAATAGTGCTTGATTTAAGCATGGGATGTGGTAAATACTAGCATGCCTTACATGGCTGTTAAGAATGCCCATATATTTTCTGCTTGGATTAAGTATTTATTGTGTTTGGAGCATTGCAAAAGTTCTAACTTTAAGCATTCTGACCTTATTTAACAGTTTAACAGACGCCGTTGTTATTATCAAGTATAATTAGACGCTGTACGGTTGTAAAATAATGAAATTTTTGGTTCTGACTTCTGTTGTGTTAGCGGTATTTTCAATAAGTGCACTTTTATTAAAATTATAAACTGTGAACAAGTGAACCAGTGAATTTAATTTAGATCAATAAATTGGTGTGCCTTTTAAATAACTTATAAAATTAATGTCGGAAGTTTGTACGGTAAGTAGTAATTCAATGTTAATGTGAATTTTAATCACGGAGCAGATTATTTAAGGCGACACAAATTTAGGGGATCGAAGTGTTTTTTCAATTCAATACCTTTTTTCAACCAAATTTTGAATGCAAAAATAATTCAATCAATAGCGTAGACAGACGGGCAAAATCAATGGGCATTTATCTACAATTTGATTTTCAAAAGTGTGTTGTCAATAACATATAAAAATTTACTGGAATTTTAGTTTAGTTCGAAAGATCCTTGAATAATTAGATTTTTGAAAAATTCCAATACGAATGAATGATCATTGATTTTGCCCGTCTGCCTAGGGTTAAGTCAAAGGAATCTGCGATTAATATTTCAACGTTTCATAAGGATTTCCTGAAACTTATTAGACAAAAAAATCTTTACAAAGCTTACATAATCTGGCTCCAGATTACTTAATACTAGTAGCTTTTAATGCTTTTGATAAGTTAATATGTATTAGAACAGTTAGGAATTTTTGTTTTTAACGTTTAATTGTTATTCTCAAATGCCTTCAACGAGTTTGTTTATAAAATCTACAGTATACTTAATTTTTCTATTCTATTGAATACATCAATTCTGAGCTTTGGATTGCTTTAAAAATTATCATTATATTGTAGTTGGCTAAGCAGAGAGGGTTGGAAACAATTTTAGAAGAATGGGGATTTAAAAAATCAGTTTTTTTGAAACTTAAAAAGTTCTGTTTGCTGGATATTGAAGACTTCTTAGACGAGTCCCTTCTTGCAGAAATTTTTCCACTAGAGGAAATAGCGAACAGAATTAAATTTAGATATTTGCTTAAAATTCTTCAAAAGGAAAACCGAAGAAATGTTGCATATCGTTTCAAATTAAAGGAACATTTCGTTCGAGTGTGGTTACACAATCACCAACAATTTTTTGGTCAAAATGAATAATCAGGACGCAAATACTTCTGAGAATCTCATCCAAATTTGTTATAACGATGGGTATCAGCAAAATACTTTTACCGTACTTTCGTCCATATTTAACTCACGGTCAAACCATGAGAATTCAGAAGGTATTGCAGCTGATAACACTTTCAACGAAAACTTAATCATTATTCCATCAGATGAAAAAATCGAATTCGAGACGCTTCTTAAATCCTGGGGATTTAAAAGTGATATAATAGAAAAACTTTATGGTAAACTTTTAGAATCTTTAAATGCTCCTTTACACATTTCTGAATTTAGGGACAGGTTTAACTATTTGGCACTTAAAAAATATATTTGAGGGCGACATCAACGATCTTTTTCCTGTCAATCAAATGGGTGATCGTGTTCGATTCAAAACTTTCCTTGCTTCCTGGCGAAAATCAATTCAAATAGAAAATACTGAGCTGGAGACAGCACTCGAAAATAGCGTTCCAAGAGAAGTCATACCAATATCAATGCTTTCTTCAGAAAATCAAGGATGTTCTTCAAGCTCAGTCGATTCATCTTCACCGGTTAGACATAATTTAATTGTTATTAACCGCATGTTTCAATAGTTATTTTGCTTCAGGAACTGCTTATCTTATTACAGTCATGCTCATATGGCAATCGCATTCTGAGCAATTATAAACAAGAAAACTTTTTGGATGAGGAAGACAAGAAGGTGTTAATGGACATTATTACAGAATATTTTATGTCGAAAAATCAGATTATGTCCTTAGGATAAATAAAATACTACTCGGAACAGATCACACAGCTGTTTCCAAGTGAAAGCGAGGTATTTCAATTTTTTAAGAAATATCTAAGCATAATATATGAATAATTGATTTTTTCAGTTAACATATTACATTGCGCGAAAGGCAGGGGGTTGCCCCAGAGGTATGCTGTACGACAAACATAGGAATAAGGCAAGAAAATTGAGGAAAAAGGGTTTAATAGAAAAAAAAAAAAATTAGTTCCAAAAATACTGTCCCAGTTAAGGATCAAAATGCGCCGCTTTTGAATGCACAACATGAGATTGAAACAGGAAAACTAGGTCCTTAAATATTTAATAACATTTTCTTAATGAATTTAATATTTTATTGAAAATTCTTAGATTGTGAAGAATATAAGAAAATCAAAAGTTGGCTTCGCCATAATTACACTGGGGAGGATTCAAAGGGAAAATATCAGCAAATCGCAAAAATGCGTTTAAATGAATATAAAAACTGTCGTCTAAATGATATTTTTATAGAATGGCCAATGCTTAAAAGTAGTACCGCTCATGTCTTTGTAAGATTAATATGAAATGAATTTATAAAGATTTTAACTCTAATTAAATTTCAGCTGGACCTGGATTTTGATATTTTGCACCCGGGAAAGAAGGACGAATTATTGCTAAAGTGGGAGCATTTTGCTTCCAAAATACGGTTAATTCTCAAAACTGATTTAAGAGACACATCTTGTATCACTTTACTTTCTTCCCTTAAAGATGATTCCACAGATGGTAAGTTATCATTTATATAGCTACATACAATTTGATTTAATCTATAATAATGATTTTTAAAATTAATTTTAGATACAATAAACTATATTTTATTGTCTTCCCTGCACGGACCTATAAAACCAAATGCCAGACTTCAAATAAAAACATATTTATGGACAATGAGATTTGAGGGGAAACATCAGGAACTAAATTCTTTTGCAAAAAATACGAATTCAAGAAAGAACATTTGCTTGACCATAGCAACAAAATGTTCTCTTAAATTTGCAGCGTTTATAATGAAACGGAATATACTCTCCTCTGAAATTGAATTTATTTCCAAATCAGCGGTAACCGAACAAATAGAAAATAAATTTTATTTTGAAAAACTAAAGGAAAATTGTATCCAAAAAGAAATTAAAGAAATTGTTTGTAACAGCCAATGTATGTATAAAGGAAAAGTGTATAAGAAAGGTTATTTGGTTTCATTTTCTGATCTTGGTAAATACAGCGTATGCGAAATTATTGAATGTTTATTAGTGAGCAATAAAATATATTTCTCTGTACAGCATTATGATGTAAAAGGTATTGATAATCATTTTAGAGCTTACGAACTAATGTCTAGATTAGATGTTTTCACTATTTTACCTATAAGCACATTTACTAGTCCGCCGCTTCACTCCTATGTTTTGTCAAATGGAAAGCGATTCATTAGACATAAATCTGTTAATAATAAATAAGCATATCCACTGTATTTTATAATTTTGGTCGACTTTTTCAAATAGTATAAGTATAAGTTTATATAATCTGTTTAAAATTACTTTTGGGTTTAATACGACTACACTAAAAATGAATTACTTATCCGAGTATACACAAAGATTTAGTATAACATTAAACCTATAATATACTACTTATACATACTTACATATATGTAAGTTTAAGTTTTATATTTTTTTAAAGAATTTTGTACACAAGCTTGTTATCTTAAATGTTAGAAAAACGTCTACTTTTTTAAATCAGAATCAATGATAAATATGTATCTACTATATATATGTATTATACACTAATCCTAACTAAACAACCATGAATGGAGATTTATACCTATATACCTATTTTTATATAATAATATACCTAGATATGAGTTAAAGTTTTTTTATATAAAGTTTTTCGAAATATATGTATGGCTTGACTTTTATTTCTATAATAATGATATTGGTTCTTATGATACGGATAACTGGGCATTTTACTATAATTATGTTTTGTAATAATTTAGTAATTAAATTTGGATTTATGAAATATTTTGAGTCCATTTTTCAGCAATCTTGGCATCTATGTATTGAGAGATGGTTATTAGACTTTATTACATTGTGATGTAACATCAAATTCGATGAATATGAATAACATGATTGACATTGAAGAATCAATGTATATTTTCGAACTTATTAAAAAGAGATTCTGCTTTTCGTATATATGTTATACCTATTAAATTCAAATAAGTGTGAGATAATGGTTAATTGTAATGTACATATGTAGAGCTGAGGCGAAATAATCCAAAAAGTGACAATTCTTATGCATAAAAGGATCACTTTAATGCTTAATTCAACTACTAAATATATTGGTTACGTTGAGTATAAGTTACTTGTATTATGCACGTCACTATATAATTAAGCACGTTTAAAAGTGCTTGAAATAACACAGTTATTAAATTTTAATGCTTCCCCCAATCATTTTTAGGTACTCATTTTTAGCAACGATCGTGATTAATTTAAGAATATGTTTTAAGTATGGTGATGCTTAATATAACAATATACCATACTTGTTTCTACTTTAACTGAAATGCTTAAAGTCAAGCAACGGTGTTATATATATCAACCTCTTGTCGTGCTTGACCCAAAATCATACTCGTTTATGCTTGATTTAAACCCCGTTTTCGTCAATATTTCTCTGAGTGTATCAGTGATCGATATCCATTACCGAATATCACGGAAATACTCAACAAATTAGGGAGATCTATGTATTTCACCACATTAGATCTAGCCAGTGGGTTCCACCAAATTGAAATGGACCCTAAAAACATTTGCAAAATGGCATTTACGGTCGAAGGCGGGCATCACGAATACATCCGAATGCCTTTTGGACTCAAAAATGCGCCTTCCACGTTTCAACGCGTGATGGATAATGTTCTGAAAGAGCTACAAGGGAAAATATGCCTTGTATACCTAGACGACATTATCATTTTCTCGACATCACTGCAAGAGCATGTCGAATCCCTAAGGAAAGTATTTCAGACGCTAAGAGAAGCAAACTTTAAAGTGCAACTCGACAAATCCGAGTTCATTCATAAGGAAATTTCCTTCTTGGGACACCTTATAACCACTGAAGGTGTTAAACCCAACTCAGATAAAGTAAGAGCTATAAAGGAATTTCCAATCCCTCGAACACAGAAGGAAATAAAATCTTTCTTAGGGCTTCTTGGATATTACCGGAAGTTCATAAAGGATTTTGCAAAACTTACCAAAACCACTTACAGAATGTCTCAAAAAGGGAAAAACTATTGAGCTAAACCAAAGGTACATTCTAAGCTTCGAGAATTGTAAAGACCTGCTTCTCAATGACCCGATTCTTCAATACCCGGATTTTACAAAAGATTTCATCCTTACCACTGATGCTAGCAACTACGCAATAGGTGCCGTCCTCTCACAAAGCTCAATTGGAAGAGATAAATCTGTTTGCTACGCGAGTAGGACTTTGACTACTTCAGAAATAAATTATTCAACAATCGAGAAGGAACTCTTGGCCATCGTTTGGGCCACAAAGTATTTTAGATCATACCTGTATGGTAACAGCTTCACGATTGTCACCGACCATAAGCCATTGACATGGTTGATGAAAGGATCCCAACTCAAAACTAGTCAGGTGGAGGTTAAAACTTGAAGAGTTCGACTATAAAATTTATATAAAAAATAAAGTACGAGCTCCAATGCTGACGCTTTGCGCCGAGTCATTATCCCTGAGGATAAAAAACCAGTTAATGGGAATAGAGTGACTGAGATCAATGTCGGATAAGAAAATTTACCCCCAGAAACGCAACTTACGCTACCTCCACTATTCATTCTGCCACCGAGGACCTTAACGATGGCATATCCATTTCGCAACGACCATTAAATGAATTTAACCTTAAAATTATTTTCAATAAAACTGATAAAACGCCCCCAACTTCCGTTGAAGTAATATTTTGTAGCAAACACAGAAGAACATTTCGTTCACCCTAGTTCACGGAAGATAGTATCACACAATTGTTTAAAGTATATTTAGCCCCCAATAAACTGTCAGCAATCTACACAGACGATGACACATTTAAAATAGTACAAAGTGTGTACTCAAAATATTTCTCCAATAGGAAAGTTTTCAAAGTGGTTAGATGTACCAAATTAATGATTGGCGTTACTGAAAATGACGAACAGGACAAACTCATACAAGACTATCACTTAAAAAATAACCACCGAGGAATAAACGAAACATTGAGGCATCTAAAAAGACAATATTACTTGCAATTTATGAAAAATAAAATAGCTCAATCCATTAACAACTGCGAAACTTGCAGTAAACTAAAATACGATCGGCAACCCTTAAAATTAAAATTCGAAAAACCAGAACAACCTTTGAAACCTTTAGACATCGTTCATATTGATATATATATACAATTAATAGTAACCAAATCCTAACACTTCTAGATAAATTTTCAAAATTCGCTTCCGCCTATAATTCAACTGCCCGAACTAGCCTAAATATTGTAAAAGCGATAAAACACTTCATAAGCCTACACGGCCTACCATCAAAAATAGTATCAGATCAAGGATCAGAATTCACTGCCAACCTATTTAAGGATTTCTGCAATCAATACAATATCGTGTTTCACCAGACGTCCTTTCAACAAACAAGCAGAAATTCACCAGTTGAAAGGCTACATTCCACACTGACGGAAATTTATCGCATAATACTCCAAAAATACAAAGAAAACAATTATGAGTTAGATCATAATGAAATCCTCTCAGAAACCCTTATTACTTATAATAATGTTATCCATTCAGCAACGAAGTACACACCCTATAAATTAAAAAAAAAAACATTATCTTTAATACAGAACACGAATAACTTCAGAAACTCAATAAATTCCAAAAAGAACTATATCCCTCCATAAAAGCCCACGTAGAATCTTTAACAAATAAAAATATAGAAGAGCTAAACGAAAACAGAGAGGATCCCATAGATTTCAAAGAAAACGAGACCGTATTTAGAAAAGAATGCAGGAGAAATAGAATTACACCTAGGTTTAGTAAACATAGAGTAAAGAAAAATAATAAAATTACTATAATTTCTACAAAAAACCAAAAACTACATAAGACAAAACTTAAACGAAGACGAAAATTTCAGGACAGCAACGATACTAGGCCAGAAATTGCTAGTCCACGATTTACGGAACAACCAAGGAACTAGGGACAGGTAGACTAATAGAAGGACATAACGACTTTCTACATATTATTAAACTACAAACGTACAAAGAGACGATAGACGCACTACAGGACGCTGTTAACAACCTAGACCATATAGATGAACTGCAACTGGGATTAAATTAAACGAATTAAAAATAAAACTGCAAACCCTTCTTCCAAGAGAAAGATCAAAAAGAGGTATCATAAACGTCTTGGGAACAGCTATAAAATTCATTATAGGTAATATGGACGCAAACGACGCCGAACGTCTCAATAAAGAAATCGAAATACTAATGTCAAACTAATCAAAATTAGAAAACGAAATTAACCAGCAATCATACATAAACAACGGTATGATCGAGAGATTCGAGAATATAACAAGCCACATAAATACACAACAAGAAAAAATCACATACTATCTAAAATAAAATCAAAATTTAATTAACAACCAAATTAAAGAAGAACACTATCTCCTTAACCACTTTCAATTTCTGAAGCAAATAAATTACAATATCGAAATTTTACATAATCATTTGTCAAATATAGCAGAAGCTATCTTACTCGCAAAACTAAATATAATCTCAAAACAGATTTTAAGTACAAACGAACTTTCCGAAGTGTATAGTATTTTGAATAACCAAATGGTAAATATAGAATCCGACGAACATTTATACGAGCTACTAGGTCTTCAAGCATACTTAAATGGTACCAACATTATTTTTAATATCCGAGTACCTATTATCCGAAACGAAACCTTTTCATTCTTTCACGTAATCCCAATTCCTATCCAAAACCTAAAATATTACCAACAAAACCCTATATAATCCTAAATCAAGAGCATTTTCAACAATTCGACAACAGATGCCCGGAAATTGAGAAAATCTTCTACTGTCAAGTATCCCCTTACGGAAGAAGCTTCAAGAACTCCAATTGCATCACACAGATCATACAAAATGTTCCAGGAAATTGCAAGCTTACCGAAGGAGACGAATACGCAGAGATATATCAACCCGAGTCTAATTATGTACCCAAAACATTAATTAACTCTTCCTACAATTTTAGCCCAAAAAGCGTTACAGGAAACATCCTCATCCACTTTGAAGGTTGCGAGATCCAAGTAAACGGCATCACCTACATGGGACATCCCAAGGAGCACTGGGACGAGATCACCATACATCCGGCCCTGTTCAACAAAATAAATTTCACTACAGGCCAACAAAATATCACTCTGCAAAAACTACAGGGGTACAACTTCCAAAACAGGAAATTCATCGAACTTCTCCGAGATAGCACCAGCAAAATAGATCTCCTTATATTTATCCTAATAGTCATAATTGTTGTAGCAACCTATACTACCTACAGACTCCGGAAACGTACCATACATGTGACATCTTCTGCTCCGTCAACAGAACCTAGGAAGGTACAGTTCCTGTTCCCTTCGCTTACATATTAGGGGGGAGGAGTTACATACCTACATAATAGTTACATACCTACATAATATTAAACAAACTCTACATACCCAACAAATATTCAATCGTTTACTTAGCATTGAATAAAGTTCAGTTACCCAGACAATTATTAAGAATTACTTGCAGATACAATTTTTTCTAGCGTTAGCAAAATGAATTGAAAAAAGCAGGCTAGGATAGAATTTCGGTATGTAGAGTAACCGCATTAAGTCTTGTACTCAAGCTGTGAAAAGGTGTAAAATAAAAATAATTACTATTGGAAGTAAAATTTTAATTTTTTTTTCTAAAAGTTACAAGTAGAAACTTTAACTCGCGTTTCTTGCTGCATATGGTGTAAATAATAAGAATAGGCGTTTCCCTTCCTTTGAGGTTCCCCTCTTAAAATGTATGATGATCGATATGCTTCGATCAAGAAAAAAAATAAAAAAATAAATGAAAATGGATAAAAAGCCGGTGGTTCGTGAGTTCAAGTGGTTAACTAAGAGTTATAGCTGTGAATAGGAGAGTCCCCCGAACAACGGTAAGGGCTGTTAGCCCGGATTTAAAAGAACATTTATATAAAGAGTTTTATAAAAAGAATAAAAATTTAAATAAAGAAGTTCAATTTAAAGTCAATTAAAAGACTTTCAAAGTAAAACAAAAACGTTTGATCAGAGCAGGTGAACTTCTGAAAAGAAAACCACTCCCTGTCCTTTGTTGCAAATAAATAAGAAGATTGGCAACATCCTCCTTTTTCAGAACGAGTAAGCCAATGGTAGCAACTTGGAGCAGGATTAAACTGAATTTGAATTTGAATTTTTAATTTGTTCGTTTATTTCTATTTTATCTGTTTGAAGTTTTTTTTATATTGAATTTATTGTGATATTAGGTTAAGAAAATTGAATTATTAATAAATTTTATATTTGAAAAGACTGAGTTGTCCATTTTACCGGCATGCTCCCTTCTACGATCGAGACTAGATCTCACATTGGTCCTTCAGAGCCGGATAACTTAGTAAAATCAAATATAAAATTGAATACATTGCTTAACACTATCACGTGATTCAAGACGCTACATACAAAATGGCGAAATATGGAGAATCCATCTCATCTGACGTTGGTGACAAAACTATTGACTCTGTGTCAGAGTTGATTGAGTCCCAACTCGAAGTTAAACAGATAATGGTAGACCTATACAAAAGGCACCAAAGAGAAGGGAAAAAAGAAAACTGTCAAATCGACAGAAAAATGCCTACAAACGTTTACTGAGTATTGGAAAGAATTCCAAGCTCGACATAGGGCAATTCAAAGGAGAGCTACAAAAGAAGATCTCCAGCTATATTATTTCACGAAAGAAATATTAAGCGAGCTTCAGGAATATTACATTGAGAAGCCAGAAAGCATGGAAGTAGACATAGACAGGCTAACACCATCTGTCAGCAATCCTCCCTATACACAGACAAACTCTGCTAGCACAATGTCATGCAATAGCGAAAGACTTCCTAGAATCAAACTGCCGACATTCAATAGAGAATATTCTACATGGATCTCATTTCATGATTTATTTAATTCATTAATACATAACAACAATAATTTAAGAGACGTTGACAAATTAAATTTTCTAAAAACGAATCTAATTGGAAAAGCTGAAAAATTTCTCCGACAATAATATTAAAAGAATACTAGACAATATAACCGAAGCATTATTAGCATTACAAAATTTAGGAGTAGAAACAAACAATTGGGATCCGATAATTATATACTTGAGTGTACAAAAGTTACACGCAGACACACCAATTATAGGAACAGAGCTTATATAGTAGCACTGAATTACCAGAATTAGACACATTAACAAAATTCCTAGAGTCTCGATTCCGAAGTCTGGAAATGATAGGAAATAGAAATACATCTTCGAACATGACACAGAGAAGAGCATTTTCACCTAAACCAACCTATGGACTCTTGAACAGAAGTAAGAGTTCAGGACAAATACACCCACCTACAACAAAAACCTATTGCAGCCATTGCAAAGGTAATCACATCAAATTTCACTGTCCAACATTTCGAACTCTGAGCACCCGACAGCGATATGAAGTTGTCACAAAGAAGCATTTATGCAAAAACTGCTTATCACCAAACCACACTACACCAAACTGCACAATAAAAAGTGCTATATGTGCAACAAAAGTCACAATACTCTGCTATATTATGAGCAAATTGATTCAGTGGCAAATAAATCCACCCAAAATTGCAGTATGGAAACTGAACCAAGCACACCCTTAGTTTGTAGAAATGACGAACAAAAAATTCAAGATTTTCTAACCGCCAATATGAACAGAGCTTTCCTCTCTACAGCTCTGTTAAAAGTCACCTCATCATCCGGAATCACAATTACATCCCGGGCATTAATAGACACTGGATCTCAAGTGTATATACTCTGACCGAAAAGGCCTTTAAACTATTACAGCTTAAAGGGTCTCCAGCCACCCAAGAATTAATTGGACTTGGAACAACTCCCACCAATACAGCCGTACAACAAGCCACAGTCACAAACAATTCTCTACATAGCAATTTTAAAATAGCGAGCAAAATGCTCATAATTCGAAAAATCACCGATCTACTACCAACACAGCCAATCAAAGTTTCAAATTGGAAACACATAAATAATCTCCTGCTTGCAGATCTTATGATCTGAATTCCAGGTGAAATCGATGTTCTGCTCGGAGCAAACATCTATGCCACCATCATTAAAAATAGAATTAGAAGAGGATCTAGCAGTACACCTACAGCCCAAAACACCAAACTGGAATGGATTCTGGTCGGAGGAGTAGCAGAAATAAAGAGCACGACTACTACTGTGCTGTCCACATATACTACAACAAGCCGCAAGTTGGATACAAAATTAAAGAGAGTTTGGGAATACACTACCACGCCAAAACGTTCACCAAACCATCGATTCCATACAAGAAAACGCTTATCCCCCGGAAAATATGACTATGTGTCCACCAAAACACCTCAACCAACCATCTCAACACCACAGCTCTCAGAGAAAAATCTGGACAAATGCACCAAGTGATGTATTAATTAAAGCACTACACTTTAAACACTGTCTCCACCATTATCACAAAATGGAAAAATGAAACTAGAGTATCGCCAGCTCGTCCAGTGTCATCAACTTTGCAATAAAATACAAACTGAACTAGATCACAGAGAAACTAAAACTCTCGCCACTAGATGGTGTCACTATCATCCAAGGCCTACTTCTCATTTACAAGAAATACCATTTCCCCAGTGATACGAACTTGAGTAAAATATGTCAGAAATCTTTTCTCCTTATCCAATAATAGAGCTGAATATAATATTCTCACCCGTCCAATCTCAAAAATTTGTCCTCTCCCCTTCACCAACTTATCACCTGACAATCATCAATTATCCCCACCAAAATTTACTACTCTCTGGCAATCCCAAAATTCAAAAACACCCGTTACATTTGAATATAAACGATTCCAAAACCCGCCAAAAATCACTTCAGTTGTGAACGTGGACAAGTGCGCGCAGTGATTTTCGGTTTCGTTTTCATTCTTTATTATTTTTTTTATTTTCGTTTATCATGGAGGAATTACTGGAGATATTCACCTCCGAGTCTAGAAGTTTTAAACAACACGAACACGTTTAATAAAAAAAACACAAAATAGAGAATAATAATTAATTTTATTACTATGAATTTTTCCGATACACATATGAATTTAAGATTATACTAAAAGTAAAGTATTTGCATATTACTATTAAAACTGATAATCCGACGGAACCCGACAAAGGCGGTACTTTCCTTCTCGAAGATAGAATTAAAACTTGTCCTCTGTAAGATTGCAAAAGACAAATTTCGATCACGGATAATGCCAGTGGTCGAAACTAGCCAACGCACATACGACACTTGCGGTATGATATTATTATGATGGCCATTGAAAATGACATAAATGCACGTACGACACTTAGGGTATCGTATTAACTAAAGACTTCCAAGTCATTCGCTGATGCAATGTTTATTGCAAGTGCAATGGACATTGCTTTGCTATGGAATATCTTATCTGGATAGGAAAGTATTTGAATTAAAATATGTTCCCAGACAACGTGTCTGTTACATCTAGACTCAGATGATGTAGGTCTCGCACCTACACCTCTGGAGCTCTTGTCGCCTCCTAAGTCAATCAGGTCAGTGAGCCCATTGCCTCCAACGCGTAAGAAGTCACGCAGACCCCGATCAGCTATCGTGCGACCACCACCACCTCTTCATTCATCGGCTATCAAAAGGCGTATTTGAGGCGCAAACCTTACGGGGCTTACCCAATAAAGTATTGAGGTTTGGGCCTGAGCCGATTCCAAATCACCCTGTAATTCGAAAGGCGACTAGACCAAAGCCTCTTCCCACTAAAATGAGTTAAGTACTGCCAAGGCTACCAGGGAATTTACAAGACGTAACTACTATTCAAATTTGACAAGCAGTTTGCAAGTAACCAGCTACCAACAAACGATTGAAACACAAAGAACCAAAAGCAAAGGATTGCCTCAAAAGGCCAAGGAAATATAGCTCAGTAGTACATGTCTCGCAGCCACAACGAACAACAACAATATTACCAAGTCTACCAGGAGATCTTGATGAAGTAACGCCTACCGCAAACATTTCAAGCGATAACAAGGCTCCAGCTGCAGCAACAAGTAGCAACAACACATCACCTCAAAAAGAGAATGCATCTCGATCGCTTATGGATATTCCATTTACTCCCTGGAAGGAATTCCAAAATTATTCAGCAATTGAAGAGGAACCAGCTGATCATCTTACACTGAAAACAAGAGCAACAAAGAACACCCTAATACCACCACTACCACCTCAGAAAAGGGCCACAGAGCTTCAATACATTCCGTGAAGACCTCGACTACACCTCTAACAATTAGTACTGAATTATCCATCTTAAAGTCCGGAATCCCTGGACCCCTTTTATCACTCAGCTTCTGCAAAATACTAACAATCCTTGGGACAAAATAATAGTAGCAAAATCCTTCTTCAAATGGAGTCTTCCTGGATGAGTAACGAGTAAGAAAGGAAACAGATTCTACATCTTTTATCAAAATGTAAGTTTATTATAAAAAGCAACATTTATCTTGTTTTTTAGGCGGTAGGATCTTCAGTCCACCTACAAGAATATTTCCCCGATGATTTGATATTAACATCTCCAGACCATTAATCCCTCAAAGCAACCTTTTCATAAAAATATAAAAAAGGTATAAAAAAAGGGAACCACAAAGTAACAAGTTTTAAATTAACCATCACAGAATAATCATCTGAAAATTCTAAATTCTAAAGAATTCGGGAATGTTTGTTAGAATTTCGGTCATTAATCCACCCGAACATTTTATCTTTCCAAACTGCAACTGCTGCCAATTCATCACAACTCGGTTATCTAGAACATAAATCAAAATTAATCAATTAAATAAAACAAATTATATCAAAATGCAGCAAAGCATAGCTATCTCCTGATATTAACATTTTCGATGACAGCAAAATTGATATTACGTCAGCCAGCTGTCGGTGGTACGTGCAGACATCGTATCAAACGTGGCTAGGGCAACACCAAGAGGCAAGAACTCATAACTGGATACAGCGGCTAAATAAAGACGACGAGTTGCTGCAGAAAAGCATTCTTGGCTCAGAGTTCATCTGATTCGGAGACTAATCCGAGTAACAAGAATAATATTCATAACCTCCATTATAACAATAATTGAAATTGGATCTGCTATATAGATGTAGGAACTGAACGCAGCCCACACAGTCTAAACTTAACCGATCCACTGAACTGACGGCGACCGAAGTGAAAAGATGACAGTGGAGAATCAGCTGCGAGCGAACATCAAGAAGAGGAGACACCATCCATCAGGAAGCTAAAAAACCAAATCCCTAATCATCCGCAACAATTGTCAAAGTATCCATTCAAATCGCGTTATTAAATTGTTAGTTTTTAATTCCAAGTAAATAAACTTAATTGAATTTATCACGAAGAGCGCGTTTTTCTAAGAATTCCTACATACATTTGCTGTTATACATCCGTAAGTGCTGTAGATCATTCTATAGATTTCCAAAAGCAAAATTGTAACAAAAATGACAATATTAAGCATATGACTCTAAACAGAACTTAGTGCACTGCATACGTAAATAATGTTATTGCTCCAGATTTTAATAATCAGCTAATAAAAGATATTGTTGATTCATATTTTAGTTTAATAATTGACAAATCGACCAATATCTTTGTATGTAAATACTTAGGGGTAGTAATAGAACATTTCAACAAATGTGTTAATGAAATAGTTACTACTTTCTTAAAATTAGAAATACTACAAGACTGTAATGCTGACGGCATGATATCAGCAATTTTTTCGGTATTAAACAAATTTAAATTATCAACTAAGAAATTATCTGGTTTAAGAACAAACAATGCTGCAAACAATGAGGTTTACATAAAATTAAAGAAAGAAAACCCAAACATAATTTTAATTCCTTGTGTTTGCTACTCTCTTCAACTTGCCGCGGCCTGTGCTGCAAGGTATTTCTTTCCCGAGAGAATTGAATACTTAGTTTCTGAAACATATAACTGGTTTAGTAACTCAAGCTCACGACACCAAACATATTCCACAATATTCAAACTTATCAGTGAGGGTAAAACCAATTTAAAAATAATGAGAGCATGTAAGGTGGAAGTCAATTTACAAAACAGTTGAAAGAATAACAAACTCAATGGATAGAATTAAAAACACACTTTGGAATTGCCGCTCTTTCAGAAAAATGTCATAAAGCTAGAATTCTCTCGGATTTATACGAAAATATTAAAAATTACATTTTTCTGGAATTCCTAAAATACATATTACAAGAAGTTACAAAAGTAAATAACTTATTTCAAAGTAACTAGGTAGATATTACCAAAATAGTTGAAGACTAAATATTTTTAATAAAATTTGTTGATTTAGTTTAATGTCAAAAGATATTCCAAATTTTGACCCTATACATATGTTCACCCCTTAATAAAGAACTTGTTATGGTCGTCTGTGATGTGACATTTTTGCAAATTTCGCACCTCGATTTGACGTGTATCATTCCTGAAATGTCATCCCCACGGATGATAGGATAAGCAGGGAGGGGTTCGCTAAATCAAGTTATGAGGGTTTTTGTTCTTGCTTCGGTGTTAACCCCTTAGAATATAGAGCAAACAGGAATGGTGATAAGCCAGATTTTGCGTAATGAATTTCTGGTTGTGTTGGTAGTCCATTTTTACATGTATTTACACGCCATCCCTATTCTAAGCAACTTGTCAATTTGCAAAAAGTAAACAAAGGTTTTGAGCGGAGCATATGTGGTAAAAAATGTTCTTTTTCTGCTTTATTTTGAAACAATTCACATAATTAATTAAAATAAATCTTTGCTTCTATTAACAAAAAAGATAATTTAGGTAGTGCAGTTGCCTCAAACGGGATTCCCTAGTTTATAATCCAATTTATATTTGCAAGCACTGACCGAACATTTCATTTCTGTTTTTTTTTAATTAATATGAAGATTTTAGCAGGCACTAGTGGCACTATAAAACTTTGCACAAAATAAACTTCAAACATAAATAGTTTTGAAAAGAATTACTTCCGTACTTTTGTTAAATTTCGCAACAGAATTTTAAATTGCATAAAGCTGTTCACAAAACAAAATCACATTTGACAATTCTGCACCCAGCTTTGACAAATCTTTCTCCCAACATCTCACTTACTCCTATGTATAACCTCCTGCTCTTGACAAATTACGCTCATGTACACGAATTTTACACGATTCAACCATTCCTGTTTGCTATATATTCTAAGGTTAACCCTCATGTCCATTTTGTGTTCGATTTGCCAGAGTCATGGCACTCGTGACTACCGAAGCTGTCACTTTCTGTTTTGGTTTGCTACTTGGGTTAACCCCGGGTTAACCCTAGCTGCTCCTGCTCTTGACTGGGAGCACCGCGGTTCTTGTTGAAATGTCGAAGAAAGAAGAAGAATGCAGTTGTTTACATCACATGTAATTATCTTTATACATACCTACAACAAAGAAGAAGTGAGGTTGTGATTTTTGTACAATAATTATTGTGATTTGTGTTGCAAAAATCTTAATAATCAAATAACATGGAGGATGTAACTGTAAGTACATTGTATTCGAAAAGTTGTGCACACTATTTAAAGATTTGAAATCATGTTGTCATGTTAAAATAATTATATGGAGTGTTGTAAGCGCTCGCTGTACGCGTCACCTTACACCCTAGTGGCTCCACGCACAAACATCGCTCGGTATCTGTAAATTACCCTGAAATTCGAAACATTCTCATATCATCTCAAAATCTGAAATCTTAAAACATGCATCGCACTAGCAGGAAACCATTAATTTCTTTCTTAATTATTTTCAAGCAATTCATTGTTTACTTTCCCATACAAAATTCCTCCAAAGCAATAGTATCTCGAATTTCACCTTCTAAAATATTTCTTCACGAAAACCGATAACGCCGATGTAAAGAATTTTCCCGCGATGAGTTTAAAGTACTTGAACGCATATGAATTATGCGATTTGAAATTACTTCTCCACGAAAACCAATATCGCCGACGCAAGCGATTTTTACGATTTTTTGTGCGATGAGTTCAAAGTACTTAAATTCATCCGATTTATGCGCTTTTTCCCTTTAAGCCAATTATTGATGAGAATAGCATCTTTTTTTAAATATCGAAGGAATTGATTGGTCGATAGATTTTTTAATGGTTTCTTCCAATAAATCGATGGAGGGAGAAACCAAATAAATTTAGCTGTTGGTACTGAAAAAGGTCAGAGTTTTCCTACACGTAAAATAAGAAAGTGATCTGAAGAGTCCCCCTATCAGAGGTAAGGCCTTCAGATCATTACAATCAAGTGTAAACAACAGTGTAAAAAAATTTTAAAAAGAAAGAGTTATAAAATTGGGAATAAACGACAGTGTAAAGAAGTTTTAAGAGAATAAAGAGTTATAAAATCGGGACTGGTGATCTTCTGAATATCAAAGCACTCCCCAGTCCTTGGGTACTAAAATAGACCCAGAACAGGAGAAGGGAAAAAGCATATCGCTGTCTCACAAAGCTTAAATATAGTGCACTATTTTTCGAAAATAATTTGTTTAGCCTGTAAAATAGTATGTATGGATAATAAATATTGCGTTTATATACAGGATCTCCTAACAACTGTTTGCGAAAAATGCCAGAAAAGGATAGTAGGGCGAGATCTCTATAGCCATCCGTGTTTTTCGGAGGAGACGATATTTGTTACCCACGATTTTTTTGAAGAGCTGCAAAACAACAATTTAGTTGAAGGATCAGAGCAGCAAACGCAGCCCCAACATAGAGAAACCAGTAGCGGAAATAGCCGTAAGTAGTTGTGAATTATACTTTGTTGAAAGATAATTCAACAGACGTTTGGTTATAGGTGAATGGAACAGTAATGAAGTGCTGCAACTAATTGAGTGCTGGCATGACCATAAGAATTTATTCAGTACTGGTGTACGGAATGCCAAATCAGCTTGGCAAAAACTTAAAACAATTCTTGATGGGTTCGGCTTTAAGCATTCCGCAGAAGAATATGCGACAAAATGGAAAAGCCTAAAGCGAACCTACAAGAGATAAAAGTTCTGGCCGTGGGTACCAATTATGGTCATATTTCGATGCTATGGATTCAGCATTAGGGGACCGTCCCGAAGTTCGGCCTGTCTCTAAGGCGAACGAAATTCAGGAGCTTACGACAGCAGACAATGAAATAGAGAATGAAGAAATAAGTCCAGATACAGCATCCAGAGATCAGCCGGGGCCATCCGGTACAGCTGTACGTAGGAAAAGGAAGCCGGATTAGTTGAAGGATCTCCTTGAAGGTCAACAAAAGCGCCATGAGGAGTTGATGCTGGCGCAACAGAAGCGTCACGAAGAACGCATGTTGGCGTAACAAAAGCGTCATGAGGAGGCAATCAAGTCCACATCAAGTTGTGCTCGGTGCTTGAAAAATTTTTGAACAAATAAAAAGTACTAATTACGATGTGTGTTTAGTTTTAGTGTTTATTAATATTTTAATGTTTATATAAATATAAATTAATAATTCTAAGAATTAGGTATTTGTTCTTAGAAAACTCATAATAAAATTTCGATTTGTTTTTCCCCTGGTGCCATCAGCAAAAACCTCTTGGCCGATAATATCAGGTTCTTCTTCATCTTCAACTGTGACTTCTTCATCACATTCGTCTCCATATTCGATGCATATGTTGTGGAGAACAACACATGCCAGAACTATCAACGGTATCTGGTCTGTTCTGTACATATATATATATACTTATATATATATATATACTACGGAACCTTGACTTAAGTAATCCGAATGCCCGTTCGATAACGACTCGAGTGGCAGACAACTTTTTATTGTACAATTTTTGGCTTGCACTTAAAATTCCTCTTTTTTTAAAAGGAACCAATAGAATTTCTGACAGAGGGTATGCAGAGTCTCCAATCATATGGCTGAGGCCAGGAAATAAGAGAATTTTCTGCTCTCGAATCATTTCGTACAGATATGTCCACACTTATAAATTTCAAGTCCGAAGTGCAGACCGCTTGCATATTTAAAGCGTGAAAGTTTTTTCTGCAGATGTAAGATTCCGGATGCTTCGTAGGAGCACTAATACGAACGTAAGTGCCATCAATAGCACCTACTACACCAGGGAAACCGCAAATCTACCGGAATTTCCTCATTTCGCCTTTAGCCCTTTCACCTTTAGGCCACTTTTGCAAGTTGCAAATGCGAAAAACTGACTGGCAAGCGGTGGAAACGCCTACTCCAAACCTGTCAGCCACTGATCTAAAGTATAAAGATTTCTTAATCCCAAATCGAAAAGTATAACTGAATGTAGACAGTACCTGTACACTTCCTGGTTGCCCAATATCCATAAGGTAATTTCCAGCTGCTTTTTTAATGTAATTTGTGGATTTCCAACAGAGTCTCCCTTAATGCTTTTCCGGTTTAAGAAATCCAGTAATTCCTCAAACGAACTTCTCTTCAAACGTTGCAGCAATTACTATTTTGCGCGTCTCTGCCATTTAAAAAATTTGACGTTTGCTGCTTCCTGTGTACAAAAACACGAACCTAACACTTCGGAGTTAATGGATTTTTGACAAGGTTCTGACATGTCCCCAGATGTCCCAGGTGTCACGTTCTGGTAGCAAAAACAAAAACCCGGTATATACATCGCTCAGCTCCCAGAGAGCCAGTGTAGTTTGATTATAGTTTCCGAAAATCGCAGAAATTACTTATTTATTAGTTATTTATTTATTTATTATTAATATTGTATGCGGTTAGACGCAGTGTAACACTCAGATCCCTAGAGTCAGCGAACGTGATCAGCCGAATGAAAGTGTACCTTGTGACAGAGATGGAAGCACTTGGCTGACATCTCTTACAATCACTTAATTAAAATTCCACAATTATAGGAAGTTCTTCGACACCAATCTGGAGGCGCTTCTACGTTGGACCTGATGAAACAGTGAGTATCGATTTTTGTTTTCGTAGTCCTTTTCATTTATCTTCGCAATATATATATATCTATTAAAACAAATAAAACAACCATTAGAAGAATAGAATACATAATAACTTAACGCTGACACTTAAAAAGGAAAAAGGAAAGTATTCCCGTCAGCTTTGTAATTTGTCGGGAACATCCAATATAGTCGAAGAGAGATGGATGCAGCACATTTGTCCTATCCGGGTACAGGACCTACCTACCTTCGGGCTGTAGTTTGCCATTTTGCACGGGTGGTTAAATAGTGCTGGTGGTATTTTCGTGAATTCAATTCATTATTAGATCTATTTCCGGCTCTGTCCGTAGCGTACAGATATATATCTACATATAAAAATTTTCATCATCCGGTCCGAGCATTTTATAGGTCTTAGGAGTACATATAGTGTTTAAAATAATAAGTTTATATAAGTACATACATATTTAATTGTGAAAAAAAAATTTTTCTCAGAATCTCTAAAATTAAGTTGGTTAGACTGCTCACGCCCAGGACATATTACCGGGTGGATTGAAATAATTAACGGATTCAAAACCGATTTTGCTGATAAGTGTAGTCTAGCAAGCGACGTCCTGTATAATGGGGTCGTAGAGGATATCTTAATTTTAATTGTTGGATGGAATGCTTTATACCTTTAATAAAAGGAATTACATGTAATCATTTGTAGAAAGTGTAGTTCAAATATTCATTCTGATAACCAGTTTTTTTCTTAAAGTTTCCTTACTGCTAAAATAAAAAAATAAATTTATTAATAAATCTGGCGCAAGGCTACATTAATTATAACGTTGGGTAGGTTAAGTACATCGAACATATGTACATGTAGTAACTAACGAGCATCAGAGTAACATTAGACCGCAGAGAAAGGAAGAATGTGAGGAAGCTTACTTAGCGTGCAAGTACATATCTAGACTAAGAAACTGAATTCGGAGCAGTGCTCATCATCTCGCTAGACAATAGGCTAAATATATTATAGTTGGAAATGGAGACATTGAATGTACTTTAAGAATTTTTGTACATCTAAATAAGCAATAGATAATCTAATTGATTTGTTGTTACATCACGGCATTCATCGCTTTCATAAGTACATACATAAATACTTCCGTAGACCACCCGCCACTTTGCTGCTATTATGACATCATCGTGAACTATTGCTTCGTTCACCTAAGTTCTACCGCTGGCGCAAGGTTATCAAACTGCATCGTGAGAATTCTTGCGCGCAGGGGTATTGTCTCACTGCCTTCACTTGTTTCTTTATGTGATTAAGAAATTGGTGTAGGTCAGTAGCGAGTGACTTTATTCAATTACTGAACTTTATAAATATGTTTGTAGATATGTTTATACATACTTGCAGCTGGGAATTATAATTCTGCATGCAATGAGAATGCTGTAGGTATGTATGTATCTACATGTTTACATTTCTTCATTGATGCATGCATTTTATAATTCTGCGTAAAGCGAAATCGACTCAGGAATGTATGTACGTATGTATATACATATATGTACGTATGTATATACATATATGTACGTATGTATATACATATATGTTAACTGATGCCAATGGATTCCCCGTATGTAACAACCCAAGAGTTTTGCACATCCTTGCCGAGGTCTTGCAATAATCTCTGAAATATTCCCTCACGTAAAATAGACTCAAAATTGTTTGTCTGTTTAAAATATCTCTGCAAAAATGTTATTACATATTTTGTCCGTTACAATGCTGCGAAGTGTAATGCAGACTGACATATAACAAAATGAATTTCTATGGAGTTGGTTCTTATCCCCCTTTTCTCCATAGGTCATTCGAAAAATTCCGATCAAAAAAGTGCATTTGGATTTGGTTGAATAGGAGCTTATTGACTTATTCTCTTTTGCCCTTCTAGTCTTTTATACAATTTTCTTAATTCGGAAAGCATTTGCATGCCATGTTAAAGCTTTCACATAAAAAAGTAAAAAATTTTAGGGATCATATAAAAAGAAACATATGCGTCGATCTTGACTGTATTTATATTTGTTCAGGTAAATAGTTTATTAACAAAATATTTTGCTTATAAATTAAAGTATATATATAGTGTGTATATACATATATATATAATTTTTGAAAAATATTTACAGCACACACAAGGCACTTTTTTAGCACACTTAAAATACGAAGATAGCATATTTTTCAGGAGGTTTTCTGGCAACACTGATTGTATGCAGTGATGCCAACTTAAGGAATTTATTCCTAGATACAGGGTTAATTTTCGGTTTTAGGAATAAAAGTTCCAAAAATGATGAAATCTACGGATATTTTGTGTACCAAGAGTTTCTAATAATTTATTTGCTCCAAGCTACAGAGAACTTCTGTAAGTTGAAGAAACACTAGCACAGAACAGAATGAGATTCACAGGAACTGGAGTGGACTGGAAGTGGACTATTAATTTTCAATTGTCAATGTCAACACTTGCTTTTACTTTATACGCACACCCACTCTTCTGTTGTGTTTTTTTGTGTAGTGAAAATGCATAATTCAGGTAAATTAGTGTAAATAATTATAACATAAGTGGTGTTATGGAAATAAACTCTAATAAAGCTTTTCATTTCTAGTGATTCAAGTTCAGTATGACAGCAAGTGCAAGTTACACCAAAATATAATGTTGTATATTTTCGGGACTCACCTTAGTCTAAGGCAATCACTCCACGCTGTTTCGGGAAGCCACGATTAAAATAACTAACACACTTTTTTTTTCCTTTTATATATATATTTTCTTTTAATATATTCACAAACTTTTCTAAACTTCTGTTTTCTTTACTTGTTTATAATTGAGACAATTTAGGTAACAATTAGTGTACAGCCTCCCGTGACCAACCGAACCGTTATTTTTTGTGTACTTTTTCGTCAAAATCAAACCGTTAGTCCACTTCAACACAATGCTAAAAACCGACTGTCGAGACCTAGATTTTTCAATCGTAAGTCTTGTGGTTCAGGATAGGAAAGTGCTTAATTAGCATTCCTATCCTGAGAAAATTATTTACCGCTGGGCATGTTTAAACATGCTCAGAATTATCGCGACGGACGATGGTTGAAGCGAAATTTGATATTTTCATAAATATCAAACCATCGTCTTGCTATCGTGCATATATTGTTGCGATCACAATGTATGCAGCTCGCGACAATTTGCTGATAAGAGCTTTTTTGGTGAAGACTTGATCGTTTCAGTCTTCACCTACGTAAAATTTCATGCGCCCGATATGTATGTATGTATGTATATATGTACATACATATCGTATTTACGACAAATCTTACAGAAGGTAGGATTTTTCGTGGGGCTTTTTGTTTTTATCGAAACGACTTGGGTTGAAATTTAAAACTTTTATTTTTCCCCAAGTCGTTTTGTGGGAAAATATGTTGATTATATGCGAAGGAATTTGAAGAAATTGCTGATGGCAATTTCTTCGCCTTGTTAGGAGATAAGCTAACCATGTTTTAAGCATGATTAAATATTTTCTTATATTTTTCCAATGATAATTATTAATTATAATTATTATTTTTAACCCTTTTCTGGTATACAACAAGAATTAGAAATGGTCATTGCGAAAAGCAAACCGTTTATATGCAAAAGTTCCGGGAAGAATGGATTTGTGATCGTGAATTCAAAGTTTTTTAATATTTTCATTGTGCTTTTACTTTTGTTTTTTATAAAAGTCCATTTCAAAATTTAAGATTGGATATCAAAAGAGGAGGTCCACGTGACATGTTTTTGTTTGGCATATCATGTTTCATTAAAATGTGGTAAAAGCGTATTGCAGAAGCATGCTGTACTAAAAAGCATAAATTATCTATTGGTGGAATTCAAAATATGAAACCAATATCGGAACACTTTCATGGTGCGCATAAACATAATGCACAAGTCGCAGAAGCCGAAACAAAATTTGCCCACTATTTTGCGCAGCATAATGTGGCATTTTCAATTATGGACAATTTGTCACCTTTATTGAAGGAAATGTTCCCTGATTCTCGAATAGTAAAAGATATACAGCTTGGTCGGAGGAAGACTATCATCCAGAATAATTAAAAATGCTCTTACGGAAAAAGAAAATAATGACACCATAAAAGAGTTAAGTGAATGTAATCTTAGTATCTTAATTGACGAAAGCACTGACAACAGTCTTAACAAATTGCTCTGCATCATAGCAAAGTATACATTAATAATCAAGGAAAATTATGTGGTAAGGTCTTAGATCTTGTGAATATTGATGCCCCAAAGATAAAGAAAGAAATAAAGAATTGCTGTGAAGAAAACCATATACCAATTAGAAGTATTATTGGACTACCAGTTGATAGTTCTTCGATCATATATTAGGACGAAATAATTCGGTATATACAAAGCTGCGTTTTGAAACCTAAAATTTAGTTTTAATTAGTTGTTTATGCCATTCGACTGCATTAGTTCCAAGCAAAGCTTGCTCGAAATTACCTAGAACACCCGAAGAGTTTTTACGTGTAATATCAAGTTATTTTTCAGTTAGCTCAAAACGGTGTGCAAAACTTGTCGAGTTTCAGGAATATTTTCATAAAAAAATGTTAAAATCGTCGGGAACAAGATGGTTTCGTCTACATCAATGTGTAAAAATTGTTTTAGAGAACTAGACTGTATTAGTATTTTCAACTCGAGGTATTTGAAGAATGTGCAAGCAGCAAACAAGCCAAATATTATTTTTAAACTATTGTTTAAACATTTCTAATACTTTCGAAATCCTTTTTCAAAGTAGAAATGTGTTAATACCATATCTGTCGGAAGAGTGTAAGAAATTATTTAAGCAATTATTAACACTTTTTGTTAAACTTGAATTTTTCGAATTGATCAAAATTCAGTTAACTTCTGCATACAATTTAGATATTAAAAAAATTGATTTGGGACTTGGTTGTTCATTACTAGAAGATCTACCTGAAGAAATTTAGTTAAATGTTAGGAGAACGTGCTTAGATTTTTCTATTCGTAGTGCGACAGAAAGTCAGAAGTGGGTCCCACAAAATGATAAATATTTTGATGGCTTATGTTTTCTAATACCAGAATATGCTCTACACAGTAATAAGACTGAATACACGCGTTTATTGGCTTCTGTATGTAAAATATTTACATCTGTTGACTGTAATGAAATTAATATGGAATGGAAAAAATCCCTTGAGTTTGATGCAGTGCAATGGCAAAATTTAGTTAATATGAACATTTTAGAATTTTGTAAATGCCTTGACCAGGGGGAACACAAATTAAAAAAAAAACGCGCGCTTAGCCAGACTTTGCTTATGTCTACCTCATTCAAATGCTGAATCGGAGCGTATATTTTCTGTTGTAACTGATTTAAAGAAAAACAAAAAAGAGAAATAAAATAGGGTCAAAAGCTTTGAACGCTGTTGCTGTTTTAAGATATTCAAGAAATAATTGTTATAATATTTTTACAGTAACGGTGATTTTTATATATTATTATTTCTTTTTGCAATAATTAAAGAAAAATTGTGAGTGGAAATATCTGAAAAATTCTGGCAGATATGAATATAAATATTTATATTAATAGAACATATTTATATGCGGATACAAAGTATTTGTGACATGCTTTATTTGTCGTGTGTGTAAGAGCCTTTATAGCAGACATATATCGTTAAAATGCCTGATTTTTGAAATTGTGTACAGATTGGGGTGGTGCGGCGGAGTTCAGGTTTCTTTTAAACGATTTTGTATAATGTTTTATATATTTTATGGGAATACTTCAATTTTCTATTTTTAACCGTATATGGGTTTCAATGTGAAATAATATTTTTCAGTTTTTTCATGCAAAATCTTTTTACATTGAAGTATTTACATTAAAGTGCAATTATCTCCACTAAACTACTTACCGGAGAGAAAAAATATTACACTACAACGTTCGCAAGAGTACGTAGATGCAAATTAATATGCATTATGTCATTTAGATTATGTACCGTTATATGATGATTTAGGGAAAATGTAATGACTAAAAAGTAGAAAATAAAATACATAATCTTTTTTTAAATGCATAACTTTTATAAATAAATCGCACTAAAATTAAAAAATTATTTTTTCTTTCTCAGTGATATACATAAGAAAACTTTCATTGCTGGTGCTTTTAACGTTAAATTTTATATGAGTTTTTCTGGGAGCAATATTATTTAGCGTGCGAGAAAATTCAATTTGCGGGGCCATCAGGGGAAGCAATTTTTGTTTTTCGTCCGTTGAAGCAAAAAATGGGCTTCTTTTTCAAACGGCTGGCATTTTGTTGTTCAGCGATTTTTTTGAAAACGAAACCCGGCAAGGCCCCCAAATTTTATCTAGTTTAATCATTTTCGATCCTATTTTGTTTGATTGGAGCTGGAGCCGCCATTTTGGATAATTTTCTTTTTTTTAAATAAAAATAGAATTTACTCTCCATTGATAGAAGAATAAAATACGTTAAAACCCATTTCCAAAAGTATTTATTTTATCTAAAAAAAAAAAAATTTCCAAAGTTCATGCATTTTTCATGCCTCTCGACGGTAACCCCCCTTAAAGAAATTTATTAAGGCATATATGTAAAAACGGATGAACATTTTAAAAATTCAGCTTCGATAAAGATTTCCATTTTGAATTTGTGGTATATTTACCATTCGTATATTTCACCTCTTTCACAGGTTTTTGCCTTTTTGACTCTGAGAGTTGTTAGCAAGTTCATTGGAAAATCAATAAAGTTTTTTTTTTTTTTTAATGAATATTTTAAGATCAATCAATAACTGTGAATCGTTTTAAGATCATCATAGAAAAAGATGTCGAGGAATTATTTAGAAGAAAAAAACTTGGACTAAAGTTGGACTTCAGACATGCTTTGAACGGATGGAGAAAATAAAATGTAAGTTTTTTGAAAATCCAATGATTTACCTCTTTAACTTTGTACGCAGAATATACAAACCGCTTCACGATGCGAAGCAACTGAGGCCAATTTGGACAGCACCGTTAGTCACTGGCTTGCTCTTAACGCCGACTGTATTTCAGAATCACAGAGCTCATCGATTGTTCACTCTACTCCAGTTCTTTTGTAAGTTATGTATTTTAAAATAATATCAACGAAATTTTGACTTAAATTGTTATATAGAATTTAAATGAAGCTATTTTAGCAAGCGCCACTGACGGATTTGTATATTTAAAGATTTTAAACAAAATAAAAAATTGAGTGAACTTTCAAGAAGCATTATTATAGACGCCATTATTTCATGGCACACTCATAACAGTAAAAGAATAACTCGAAAAGACTTTGAAGAAATCTTTTTATCCATTGAAGAATATTTCGGAGATAAATAGGTAAATGAACACCTACGTATATATCTTTACATGAATTATAATTTTTTTTAATTAAGGAAATACATTATAATCCTCCTCATCCGGGCACAAAGGAAAATCCAAAAGCGCGCTTGTATACGTGATATTACAACGTAAAGAAAAGTTTGGAAAATTAAGAAGCTTTTTCCGTACCAACGATTTATTAAGTACGGCTGCAGCGAAGATACCGGTTGAAGACACAGAAGTATTAGTTTCAAAGGAATTGGAAGGTATGTACACAGAGCCCCAATAGAATAATTTGGTACGAAAATTTACAACAGTTGAATTATTTTAGATATCAAAACTTGAGTGGAAGTTTACTCCGAAACTTAGTCGGAAAAAAGAGCAAGTGGACGCAAGCCTTTACAGGACGAAGACAACAAATCCTTGCAGAAAAGAAGAATGTCAAAGATGAAAAATTATGTTATATAATTAAAAATTGGCCCCTCTATAAAGACGCTCATGGATTTGACCTGAACTTTTATTTTTAAAACTTAATCGAACTCTCGATGTTGATAGATTGATATTGAATTTGCTGTAATTTTTCCCGATAAGTCAACCAAATTGATTTCTTCCTGGGAGAATTTCAAGGATCTTACAAGACCTATAGTTTTGAAAAAAAAAAAATTAGACAAAACTTAGAATTACTGAAGCAGTTCGCTAAGAAAGGAGAAGAAAATTTACTAGGAAACATTCTGACGACTCTTTTACTACATGCGCTTTTATCGCCTACAGTAAAATATTACTCAAAAGACGAAGTAAACAAAAAAAAGGTAGTGGAAAGGACTATTAAAAACTTTCAAAATTCTTTCTTAATTATAATTAACACTATAAATGACTTACATCCACAAATTGATAGCTTATCTATGACCTTGTGAGAAAAACAACAAACCTTACAGCCTCTTATAATATTTTGCAACCAAGATGGCCCCAAAAGCAATTTCGTATATTTATATTTTTTGCCAGCACTTGACATTTTCTTTAAATTATTTCACATCTTAAATTTGAGATATCCAAATTCTTCCAATACAGTGTGGATATTCACACAGAAATACTTTTTTTGAGATTCACTTAGAATATGAAGATCATGTTTGCCCAAATGCTCTATGACAAATAAAAGATTTAGAAAAATATTAATTGATCAACGTGAATAGGTTATTGCTAGGCACATCCGCTATATTCAACATATAATATATTGTTACGCGCCACAAAGTGATACAAGCGACATCTGTTGAAAATAGAAACAAATTTTAGTTAGTGACTTCCTAGTAAACTTTGGGTTCGGAGAACGGAATATTCAAGAAGGTTCTAGGATAATTTGTAGAGTATAAATACGGCGAATCTTATTTCAGACAGTGAAGTGAGCGAAGTAAATTATTTGGATTGCGATAATTAGACGTACAGTACAACTAAAGAGTTGATTTGATAATTATTTGTGAATGTTATAAAAGTAAACAGTAGAGTTAAATAAAAGAAGAACTTTTGAATTATATCTGAAATATTATGTTTTAAATAACGAACTAAAGCCACGCTCGTAACAATATATAAAATTATATTTAATTTTAAATAGATTTATTTCAATTCTTACTTTATACATACTTTAATTTACTTACTTTACTTTAAATATACTACTAGTTTTGATTGCAGTTATCTTGCCTTCGTTTTATAATGAACCGTTTTAGAAATGTTCACTAAAATTAGAAAATTGCCAATATGATTACGTGCTATATTTGTTTAGATTCAGCTCCTTTTTCATCGTCTGTTATAATCGTCATTTCGAAAGAAGTGGGAAATCATCCAATTCATTAGGTAGTCCAAACAATATAATTTAAAAACCTTCTGAAATTGATATTACGCCCCAAATCAATAATTATAATTTAAAAGAAAAAAAAAGATAGTTCCATAATTTTTGAACCGTTAGATGGTATCAAGTTATCTTTTTTAATTTTTCTGAGTGGTTTATATGGAAAGTCTAATCTACCTCGATCCTTTGTTCACGAGATTGTTCAACGTTTAAGTAGTGGACCATTTAATGTAATTTCTGAACAGCTAAGAAAAACGATTCTGCCAAAACTGTCTGATGATTGCACAACAGGAGCAACAACATTAGATATTTTGGGAAATCCATTCAAAGACCTTAATACATTCTATAAATTTATTCAAGTAGTAAGTGAAAAGGAGTTTTACAAGTAACCATGAAGTTAGACCTATTATCATAAAATGTATTTCAACATTTGATGGAGATATCGTGCGGGGAGTAATAATGCCTTTAACATTCCAGATCAAAAAATTTTTTGCGTTAACTGGGGTTTTTAATGGTATGATAAAAAATTTTGAACATACAGGGTGTTTCATAATTGGTGCACCAAACTCAAGGGTTTGATAGCTGAGGTGCAGACAAGCAAAAAATTATAAGGTGAAGGGGGGGGGGGGCGACGCGTCGTTTCGGCGGTAGATGGTGTTTAAGATTTTTAGTACTTCTTCCACTTTACACCCTGTCACTTTCTTGATATACACCCACCCTATCAAGGTGGGATTCATCTCAGATGATAGCAAACCGTCTAAGTGAATGCCCAATCAGCCTTCCTGTCACCTTCCGTCGGAAGTAGTAGGACGTCAAAGTCAAAAAATTGGAAAAAAATCCTAATTTTTTCAAATTTTAACGATTTTCCCGCCAAAATGCATGACAACTATACAGTTTTATTACAAGATTTAGAAACCCCGGAATGATACCTTTAATTTGACTAAGCACATGTACCGGCCTAAATGCAACCGTTTTTGAGATATTCTAGTTTTTATGATGCATAATTTCATAAATGAGTCACCTACCACGCTCAACCTGCTTTGAAGTAATCCTCATTTTCTGCTTACTAACGTATCAATTGTCTCTCGGAAAAATAGCGCAGTATCAAGTACCTTAAGAGCTCTTTTACGGAATTGGTAAAATGTAAGATAGGTTAGGTTTATTGGGTCAGGTTTAGTATTTAAGGAGATTTGTGAATTTTCACTGCCATTGTATTATTAGCAAACAGTGGAAGAAGTTTAAATTCTTTGGTAATACTATGTCCCGACAATCTTTTTCAACCTTTGAGTACGTAGACATGGTGTACGTCTATGGTTGGGCAGACGGAAGTACTTTACGAGCAGTAGAGGAATATCGGCGTCGTTTTCTCAATAGAAGAGTTCCGCATGCAAATACTATTTCCCGGGCTTTCAGATTGTTAAGGGAGAGAGCTGAACCCCTACGAGGTCGTGGAGCAGGACGGCCATTAAGAAATATTGGCGAAGAAGAAATCATAGATATCGTCGAA
The DNA here is from genome assembly GCA_963924295.1 of Dioctria rufipes. NCBI lineage: Eukaryota > Metazoa > Arthropoda > Insecta > Diptera > Asilidae > Dioctria > Dioctria rufipes. The sequence goes on along the minus strand of OZ002741.1, from coordinate 99,275,828 downwards.
AGAAGTCCAGACATCAACGTAAGAGAAATTGCACGAAAGATAAATATGTCCCCATCAACAGTAAGATCCCTTACTTACTTACTTATCATTATTATTATTATTTATTATTATTGTTAATTATTATTACTTACTATTATTTAAGGTATAGAGAACGCTTCATTGGAACGAAATGCATCCATAACATATTCAAAGGGTACAGGCCTTAGTTGAAGGGTATTTTCACCCTCGCATAGAATTTTCCAACTGGATTTTAAGGAATCGAAGTCAGCTCAATTTTATTTTGTGGACCGACGAAAGTACTTTCACCAGAAGCGGAGTAAGCAATTTCCATAATATGCATAACTGGGCATATGAATATCCGCACACCATAAGGCGAGCCGCATTTCAGCAACAATTTAGTATAAACTTGTGGGCAGGAATTGTAGGAGATCATCTGATTGGCCCTGTAGAAATAGAAGGCACTTTAACTGGAGAAAAATATTTGGAGTTCCTTCAAACAACTTTGCCTGACTTGTTGGATGACCTTCCATTACGCTTGCGATCTAGGATGATTTTACAGCAGGCAAGTGCGGGGTTGGCTCAATCAAAATTTTCCTCAATAGATTGGACGCGGTGGCCCTATTTCTTGGACTCCTAGTTCACCGGACCTAACACCACTTGATTTTTATTTCTGGAGTTACCTTAAAAATGCCGTATACGGAAACATAGGTAGGGAGTTTAGTACTCGCGAAGGTCTGCGGCAAAAGATTTTTGAGGCAGCAGAACAGGTTCGGCAGAGTTTTCATGCACCAAGTGTAAGGCGATCCCTGATTCGCAGAGCTCGGGCATGTATTCGGGCAAATGGGAATAACTTCGAGCAGTTTTTATAATTGTTACTTAGCGATTAGTTCTTAGTTTTTTATAATTTGCTAGCAAAAATACTGTTATTAGATCTAATAGGAAGGCTGATTGGGCATTCACTGGCAAGCTTAGACGGTTTGCTATCATCTGAGATGAATCCCACCTTGATAGGCTGTATATCAAGAAAGTTACAGGGTGTAAAGTGGAAGAAGTACTAAAAATCTTAAACACCCCCCCCCCCTTCACCTTATAATTCTTTGATTGTCTCCACCTCAGCTATCAAACCCTTGAGTTTGGTGCACCAATTATGAAACACCCTGTATATAAAAAAAAAGCACATTAAGTATGTCATTGTATTAATAGCGAGTTATGGAAAGATAAAATAAAAAACCATTTATATCAAGTAAATCACCAAAATTCCCTCAAAAAATTGAACGGATTACGGCTTACGTTCTAAGCTTACTAGAGATCACCAGAAACAAAGCCAAAAACAGTCCAAATAGGAGCTGTACTTTGACAAGTCTAGAATTGGACAAGGGATTACACACCATAATTAAGATAATTCAACTACAAAAATTACCGGAGCTAAATAAAATTAGCCCACTTATTAGTTTTGCTCCATTTTTAGACGAATAGGGGATCATTTGAGACTGTTATGGTCGTAGCATGCTGCATGCAGCATTATGCTACACTGAAGCTAGCAGCAGTATGCTATACCAACCCACACTGCGATCGTGCTGCCATTTTTCTCGACGGCTGTGAGACAGAGACCTGGCGGGCGAACGTTTTCGGACGAAAAAAAAAGAAATAAGAAGAAGAGACATCGGTGATGCCGGATGAGTGACAGCCGGCCATTTTTTCTGAAAGAAGTTCTACGCACAGGCACAGAAAAAGTAATAGGAAAAATAAGTGGTGAAAACTTCGGGAATCTTTTAAAGAAAACAAAAAGGAAAAGTTCACTTGCATAAAAAGAAGAATGAAGCTGAAATACAGCAAGTCTCACATAATTTACAGCAAATAGTAAGGTTACTGTGGCACCCCAGGCAGTTATTACCAGGGGCCCAGCCAAAGAAAAAAAAATACGCTCGGATTACTGGAATGAAAACGGAAAAGGAAAACGTTCAAATCAGGTACCCTAGTCTAGAAAAAAAAAATAAAGGAAAAGGAAATATAGGCGCCACAAGAATCCACATGCAGTTGGAGAAAGAGATCTCCGTGAATTGCAAGTATATACCTATTCAGTCTGACGAGAAGATTTATGGCAGAACATGTACTTACCATATTACTACACAAAGAGAATAGATACAATAGAATCTATTATGTTGGAGTAGTAAATTTTACAATAACGAGAAAATTTTCAAATTTGTGCAATTCTATTACATTATTGCAATCTACAATAAAATTTACAGGTTCGAAATGTGGTGTAAAATTGGTATGTGTGTGCGTCTTTTCGGATCTATAGTTACAGTTTTTGAGAATTTGTGCAGTGACAAATTATAGTGAATAAAAAAAAGCAGTGTGTTACAAAGACCACCATTCCTACCTGAAAGCATGCTACTTCAGGCTTATGAAATATTTTTTTTTTTTTTTTTTAATTGAAAATTAACAATTTTGCATTAATTTTTGTAAAAAAAGTCATTTTTGAGACGAATTTTTTTGAAACTTTTTTTTCGCTTATTTCAAATTAAGCTTTTTGAAAATTATTAGTATGGTTGCATGGAGGAGAGTTCAAAGTACATTATGGTATTTTTTTTCTTTCAATTTTTGTATTATTTATTGCACTGCAAAGTGGCTGGGGTAAATATCACCCCGGATGACCATTACGTCATTATTTCGAAGTGTGACCAGCAAGGGTTAATCAAATCAAGGTATAACAACAATAGGAAGATTGTGACCACCTATATAAACACAATAATTGATATTAAGAACACTGAGCATAGGTCGCAAGAAGACATTATTGCCTTGTACGACACAATAAGAGAATGCTTAGAAGCATTGAAGAATCTTAATTGTGTTACAGACAATTGGAGTCCCATGATTGTTTGTATTGCAATGAACAAACTAGATTCAGAAAGTTTTCGGCTTTTTGAAGAGGGTCTACCTGATCCTACACTGAGAAAAAAGTCACTTATTTAAATCAAAAAGTCATCGTAGTTATTTTAAAATGTGGGAAAAAACTTTAATATGAATATGAAAGATTTTGTTTTAAGAATTTTCGTCTTTATAATAAAATTTGTTGCATATAACTCATTCCTCGTTATAAAAGTTCAGAAAATCTTACTTGAAAAAGATTCATTACTTTTAGTTTAATAATTTTAATAATGCGTAATTTTTATTTTAAAAGGTTATGTCTTTTATTAATAAAAGCAAAGGTGAGTAAACTTAATAAGAAAATGTTAAATGTTCATTTTAAAATTGGTGATCATTTAATTGAAAGTGTACAATATACATTTTGAAATAAAATGATTTAACAGTGTCAGCAAAAATTTTGAAGTTTTGTTTCAAAGTGTACCAAGCTTTAAAGTAAATGAAATGCGTTTTAATTTTATGACTTTTCTGGCATCCTATGCATTTTGCATTCTTCAATGTGTTGATCTCATCGAAACTAGGTGGACGTGAACATTTTTTCTGTCCGTAAAACTGTTGAGTAATTTAATGATTTTGCAGTGAAATATTAAAAGTGTTCTAGTGGTATCAATATTAGTTTCAAGTACCTACATAAAAACTGAATAATTTCGAACCTCTGTCAATTCATCATTAGTCTACTGAGTAATTTAATGATTTTGCAGTGAAATATTAAAAGTGTTCTAGTGATATCAATATTAGTTCCAAGTACACAAAAACTGAAAAATTTGTAAGCTCTGTCAATTCATCCAGATGTGAACAGTTATAAATGTGCCTTCTCTTGTAAATATTAACTGAACGCCAGTTAATTTTTTTTTTTTTTTCAATTTTATCTTGCAATTATTATTGATATGATGTCTTCTAACTCAGAAGAAACAATATTTCATCACGAAACTCAAGAAGAACTAACTGTTTCAAGTTTCCAAAGTGATAACCAGAGAGTTGACATTACTCAGGACAATCATAATGAAATTTTGAGCCCAATTTATTTTCAAATTTTACCTGAAACTCAAAATCAGGTGACTCAAAGTGAACTTAATGAAAATCAACTGTTCACGTCGTGGGGTCTGTCATCAGATGTACGTCGATTTCTATCCAAGCAAGAAATCACTTTTAAAGTCTTGCATTTGATGAAATTAAGCGATATACCCGCACTTTTTTCAAGTGGAAATATTAGTTTTGGGCAGCAAATAATATTTACAGCGAATTTTAAGGAATGGCGAACACTTATGGTAACTTATTTATTTGAAAGTTAAGTATTATCAATTACTTTTCATTTAAGGGAAGTCCACTAAATTCTGAGGAAGGATCAACTCTTCCACTCAACAGTTCGGTAACGAAATGGATTGAATCTCTAACAAGTGTACCTACTGCATCTTCAACGTCTTTATCGCCTTTGTCGCCAACCTTTAGTAATCAAGACTCTATGTAAAATTTAACGCTTATCTCCAATTCATAAAATATTAAAACGTTTTATTATTAGTGGTCCATCATCTTCAAATGCAGGGGACAACTATAAACTTGTGAGTACACAAGATTTGATAACTCTTTTAAGGGAAAGTATAAAAGGCCAAATAATATTAAATGATTACAATAACACTGGAAAACTTACAAATGAAAATCAGCGAGACTTAGTTCATTTGACAATTGATTATTGTACTAGCCATAGGAAAAAGCTCACTCCAAATGACTTTCAAAATATCACAAAAATAATTACAGAGACTTTTGTGACAGAAGACCCGGTAAGTTTTGCACAACTCAAACGTAAAGTAAATCGAAAGGATTTCTGTGTTCGTGTTTTTTATTATAATTTCTCAATTTTTGAACAAATCGTTAAATTCATTTAAAGGAATATAATTTGTGGCTAGAAATGAAAGGTCTAAGTTGATTTAAAAATTTTTTTATTTATTGTGCCGTATCCATTAAGTAGTAGTTATTGGCTTCTTTCATTAACTTTCACTGAACTGCATACAGGAAAACACATTTTACTCTAAAATAGTTCAATTTATTTCAACTAAGGATAGATTTCTTTAAGATTCTTTGCGCGAACAGTTATTTTTTTTTTGCCATTAGTATAAAACTTGCAAGATTAGAATTAACCAAGTACATAATATTTAGCAGAATCTTAGGAATGTTTTTCGAATGGTATATGGCCTGCGTATGTATGTGTTTTACATAGCCAAAAATATGTATTTTAGTAGAGAACTAATGTTAAATTAATCATATCTTATTCTATTTTGCCAGGAGTTTTATTATAAATCACGTGAAAAGCGTAAAAATCCATGTGGTAAGCTGTATGATAGATACAGTAACGTATGCTACAAAACAAAATATTTGAAATTAATGAAAATTCCATCAACGCCAAAGGAAAAGGAAGGTTCTGTACATACAGAAAGTAAGGGAAAAATTGACATTGGTAACGAAGTACCTATATTCTTATGTAAACAAAACATAAGCAAAAATGTTTTAAATTCTCAGCTTCATTCAAGAAAAACAAATTGGTCTTACAAAATGAAATTCTTCCTGAAGATGAACTTACTCAGCTATGGAAGGAAACATCGGTTGGTAGAATACAAGAGTTTAAGGAGTCTGAAGAGACAGGAATATCCAGTCTATTAAGAGAATGGCCTCGCTACAATGATTCGTATGGATACAAGCTGGTAAAATTTATATTTATGAGATTTCAGGCATATATAACTAACTAAATGTCTTTTTATTTCACAAACCTGCATAGATTGAAATTGATTTCGAATTGATGTACCCTGAAAAAGTGAATTTGCTGTTAGAAAAATTTGACAGATTTGTCACAAAAAGGAAATTAAGGATAAATCCAGTAAAAATCTGTTGGAAAAGCTGAAATGTACTGATGACTTACAACAAGGTAAATATTTCAGTAAAATTACACTGTCTTAGTAAACTTTTCGTTTTTCAGATTCAAAGGATTATATTACAACTAAGCTACTATTTGCAATTCTTCAACCAAAAAGAATTAATAAACATTTAAAGCCTACAATTACTGATGGCCAGGAGGATTTTGCCCTTCACCTTTTAGATATAAGTACTTTATATGAAAGACTTGAACAACTTAAAACCAAATTTGTGAAAGAAAAATCAACTATTCAGCCTCGAATAATTGTTGTCGGTAAGTCTGATGACGCTTTGAAAGACTTTTATGTATATTGCGATGGAGTAAAGTACAAAGTTGCATCTTTTCGAAAATGTTTGGATATTATTCTAAAGTTAAGCTTTGTTTTCAATCTGAACTATGCAAATATAAGTAATGAAGTGTGGTTATTTCTCCAAGAGTACTTTTTTGAAATTCGGTCTAATAATGCTAAAATCAGTAATTTAATTAAAGAGTATAAACAAATTCAAAAGGGAAATTAACTATATTAAAGAAATCATATCCACTCATACTTGGATACATACCAATATTTAGAGACTAAGAATTTCTTTTGATTTTTACAATGATTATTTGTTTTATGTGTAAAGAAGTTTTCGAAAGAGCAGTATTATTGGTAGATCATCTGAAATATGATCACAAAGCTCCGTCAATTTTTAGTTTTAAATGTCTTAATTGCTTTCAAATTTTCCAAAATATATATACATTCAAGAAACACATCAAGAAGCATGAAGACTTACTTGAAAATGAACGTGTAAATAATTCTATTAAGATTAATAACAGTGCAAATCTGCAGCTATACAAAAGTCAATCAGAATCCATTGAAACCAATTGTGAAGCACTTAAAGACGATAGCTCCCAAAATGGTTTATTATTATTCAATGAGTTCAATAATGGATATACTAATTTTGATATTGAAAGTAACATTAATTTTTTAAAACAATCTCTACTGAAATTCTCTTTAGATTTGCTAAGTAAAAGTGTAATTGCAAGAAAGTTGGCTATCGAGATTCAAAACGACTTTGCAGAATTATTTTCTGGACCGATTTCAAATATTTTACGACAATTTTCAAAACATATTAGTAATGCTGATAAGCGCAAAGAATTTAATAAGTGCTTAGAATTTTTACAAAACCCATTTCTTGAAATAAAAACAGAGTATAAACTTTTTAAACACCTAGAGTCACTTAATATATTTTCTTACCCTAAAACGTTTCTAATCAACAATGAGTTGGCAGAAGTCATAGTAAATAACACTGCTACTTTAGATAGCAATAAAGTAGAGGGATGCTTTTTGGATATATCCTTTCAAATAAAGAAATACTTTGAATCGGGAAATATTCTTCAAACGACACTGGATCACATGAAAAATTTATCAGATTCGACATCAATCAGTAATTTCATTAATAGTTCTATTTGGAAAGAAAAGCAGAAATCACTTTTTGTAGGAAAGATTGTTATTCCTATTCACATATACGCCGATGAGTTTGAAATCAACAACCCGTTAAGTTCTCATGCGGGAATACATGCTATATTAGGAATTTATTATTTTTTTCCAACAATACCAAATTTTCAAATTTCAAAAAGAAGTAACATTTTTATTGCGGGGTTTATAAAGTCCAGAGATTACAAGGAATTTGGAAATAAAGCAACATTACGACCTTTAATTAAAGAGCTGCAAAAATTGGAAAGCGAAGGGGTTGAAATAAAACAGGAAAATTTTAACATCCATGTTTATTTTACTTTAGGACAGATATTAGGAGATAATTTAGGTCTAAACAGTTTACTTGGTTACACAAAAAATTTCGGGTACCAACCAACATGTCGTATCTGTCGTAAAAGGAAAAACGAAATTAAAAAGGACACAAAAGAGGAAATAGAGTCTTTAAGAAATCCTTCGAATTATAATTCAGACATAGCTGCAGGTAACTCAGCTCTGACAGGCATAAAGGAGAACTCAATATTTAATGAAATAGATGCATTCCACGTTACTGAAAATGTAGCATGTGATATCATGCATGATATATTTCTTGGCATATGTAGATATGATTTATCGAAAATTTTAAAATATTTTATTTATACTAAACATTACTTCTCTTTAGAAATATTTAACTACCGGAAACAAATGTTTAAATATGGTGAATATGAAATTCAAAATATAAGTCCTCCAATTGAAGTGAACCATGTGAAAAATGGGAATTTTAAATTAACCGCTCGAGAAATGCAGACTTTGTTTCATTTCTTGCCATTAATTATAGGAGAACTAATACCGAGAAATGAAGAAGTATATGAATTCCTCTTAATTTTCATTAGAATTATAGACTTTGTTTTCCTTCCTTCTTTTACTGAAAATATTATGCAGTTATTAGGCAGACTAATAGAAAAGAATAACGAACTTTATCAGTTATTATTTCAAGATGATTTGAAAATAAAATTCCATAATCTCGTTCACTATCCTGGAATTATAAAGAAATGTGGTCCTCTAAGAAATCTATGGTGCTATCGTTTAGAATCTGAGCATCAAGCTAATAAGAAATATGCTTATAGTATAACATCTCGTTTAAATATACCACTAACTTTATCAATAAAGTCTTCAATTCAATTTTCAAAAAGTCTCTTGAACAATGAATTTTTTAGTGAAGAGATAGTTTGTAAGAAAAAATATGCCTCACAAGAGAAAGATCTTAGCTATTCTTATTTAAATTTACCTCAAGGTGAAATTTTTTATACGGATTGTGTAACTTTTAGGGGCACTATATATAAAAAAAAGAATTATATTACTATAAGTAAGAGTGAGAACGAAACAGTACATTTGTATGAAATTTTAGAATTTATTTTAAACAATGGTAAATGTTTTGTTATTGCTCAAGAATTTGAAACTAAATATGAAGCTTATTTTGAGGCTTATGAGATTAAATTGCCTGTAATAAGAAAAATTGTCAATTTAAGCAATTTTGACGGTCCACCTATTGAAAAGTTTTGTCTAACAGATGCTAGAGAAATAGTCAGGTTGAAGAAATACTATAATTAAGAACTTAATTAATGACTGTACTAGAAACAGATAAAATCAGTTACAACTTTAATTAAATGTACTATAATAATATAATTAATGTAATTATTATTATAATTAAATAATGTAAATATGAAGAATAATAAAAAGGAGTAATTGAAAGTAAATATTTTTTATTTGGAACTATATATATTATGACCACGCAAAATTTTGTATGATTAGTACCTTCATTTTGCAGTCCTGAAAATCTCCATTATTACTTTTGAAATAAAAGTTTGTAATTTTTGGAACAAAGTTTTAAAAATTTCCATATTAATTGCATTAACATTTGTATTCAAAATAACAGCCTTTAGAATTAAAGTGGTTGAAAATTTGGTTCAAAATCGTACAAGTATTTGTTTTTACATTTTTACACATCAAAATAAAATTTCAAAAACTTTAAAATAACCTCCAGTTCATTTTGTTTTAAAAACTAAATTCCTTACATTAAAAGTGGGTTTTTTTTTAATTGAAATGTAATTCATTATTGACTCCGCTATTAAAATATGAAATCAAAATGGAAAAGTTTTTAATTTAACGTTTCATCTTCCCTATAAAAACAAGTATTTTCCTTAATTTAAAATAAAAGCACTGCACTTTTGGATAAAATTTAAGTTTAAAAATGCTTGTTTACGTATGTAAATTCTTTGATTTTACCCTTGTTTTTTTCTCAGTGTAAAGAGATGCCATCAATTGATGATCTCCTACGTTTTCTGGAAAAACGTTACCAGGTACTCGATTGAATAAAAAACTCCAGACAACAAAAGCAGAATGAATTTAAAAACACAAAGAAGACTTTCCATACAACCATTAAATGCACATGTGTGATGTGCAATAAGCAACATTATCTTTACCAATGTGCCGATTTAAAGAAAATGAAGACCAATGTAAGGCACGCATTCGTTAAGAACAGCAGGCTATGTAGCAATTGCCTTATTCATATTAAAACCGATCCATGCAAGTCCAACAAGCTTTGCACATTTTGTAACAAAAGGCATCATACACACATCCACCATCAAAATCACGACGCAACAGCAATAAATGGAGAGGCAAACAACATCACAGCGCATTTGGCTACAAAACGCTGCAGAAAAGGCACTACCCTTTGTGAGGAAATAAGAGATAACAGCGTAAACTGACACTCCACCAACCTAAAGATTCCCAACGTTCTACTGCCAACTGCAATTGTTCGAATAAAAAACATTTATGACCAGTTAGAATCTCTTAGAGCACTCATCGATCCAGGTTCACAAGTCTCACTTATAACGGAAGAAGCCGCTCAGATCTTAAAACTAAGAAAAGATCAAAACAGAGCAACCATCTTTGGAGTTGGAGAATCAGAATCTGCCAAAACTCATAGTAAAGTAAACATAAGCATACAGCTTAGACACGAATCAGATTCCTACCTTTCGCTCGATGCTCTGGTACTATCAAAGTTAAACTCATTTTTGCCTGAAGTTCCTGCCACTGGGGTTAATCTGGAAAAAATACAAAAACATAAACATGGCTGATCCGAGCTTTCACAAGCATGGCCCTATTGATCTCTTATTAGGAGCTGATGTCTACGCAAAGATCATAATAGACGGCTTCAGCCTGCAGCCCCTAAGTTAGGCTGGATAATTTTCGGAAATGTACCCAACACAAATCGAAGATCTCTCAAGCTGTCAAGTTGTCTGTCTCTTGCCGAAATAGAAGAAACACTACCAAATTCTGTGGAATTACTACCATCCAGGAATCTACCCCAAAAAATAAAAATCAGGTTTATATACATATAAATGCATATATGGACATGGATATATCCCAACTTAGATTATATATATATAACATTCCTTCCCCCCGCGAAAAAGAGAATTATTCTTTGAAGAGGAATAATTCTCAAAGAGACTGTGTGGGTGTATATTTTGTATAGGGTATTGAATCAAATTTAAATGAATTTGATGTTGTCCTCAATAAAAAATAATAAAAAAAATATCATGGGGTACGTAGGGTCGGTGTGAGATACTGACTTGCATCTTGCACCGGCTTGGAAAGAAATAATAAAAAAAATGTGACCCAAACTGCAACTTACATAATACAAGGTTGAGAGGCATCTACTATTGTGGTTAACTTACTTTGATAAGGAATTGGTACATTGTATGTGCTGTTGCATAATTTAGCTGTTTTGTCCTTTATATTGGCTGGCTTTCCTAGTTTTGTTCACAGTTTGTTTGAACATGGAATTCTGCGAGATCGTACGTCCGCGCGTGCCCTATATGAGCCCCAACCTTTTTGTGTACGGGCATTGGGTATCTTTGTCACCAGTGTGGCCCCACGGTTCGCTTGCTTTTATGGAGGGAGGGGCGCCCGGATGTATGCATCTGGGCAGCTCCCCCTGAGGCTGACGCCTTTTTTCATGTGGAGTTTTGTTTGTTTCCACATAGTGGGAGCTCCTGGGTCGTTTAGGGTAAGTTTTTCTTTTTTGAAAAAGCGTAAAAATTTACTGTAGCACACTCTTTTTGTTTTTGTTTTTTTTCTTTAGGGGCAACTCTGGCTTTATCCGGAGAGGCTGGGTGGTGTGGCTGTCTGGTGAGCCGTATGCACTCCCTTTATTTATAGCCCGGGGACTATGAGGCCGGCGGCTCCTTAGAGAATTGGACTCTCTCCAATGCCCGCCATCAGCATATGCTGATAGGACTAACTAACGTCAAGCAGGTGAGGTTCAAATGAATTAAAATTTGATATATCGGGCGGCTTCTATACAACACGAACAAGACACTACTCAGAGCCAATGCAGATTTCCACAAAAATAAACTGTACCCCAGCATTATTTGCTAATTGCGAAACGAGACGTGCATGTATAGAGCTACGAATGTACAACGCTACACCCCCACGCACGAGAAGCCCGATCATCTCTAAACACAGTATAGTCAGGAAGAGATATAATTTGTTCGCTGACGCATGGATTTAACCATATTTCAGATAATCATATCACATCTAAAGATAGACCAAAGGAGATTTGTCGGAACTCATCGATCTTAGGCTATGTCCACCCAGTTTTCTTTCAGTGGTCTAACTATCAGAGATATTTTATATGTATGAAATTTCGTATAAAGCATATAAGCGGGAAAAACATCTTAAACATCATGTAGCTTCTAAACGGTTAGCACTGCTCCCTTACCCCTCGGAAATTAGGTTGTTATATATTCACTCCTAAACATCTCAGAAACACCAATGCCCTTCTTAAAGTTCTAACTAGTGACTGGGACGAGAAGGACATTAGGGAAGAATTAAAATCCATAAAAATAAATTCTAAAGCTAATCAAGCTGAACAGTTATATTTTGCGGGTAAGACCAGATATTGACATTAAAGATCTGACTAACATTGGTTCTTTGTTTAATTGTAGAGTCACATGGGAGAGGCTGAGGACGAGAAACACCATAATGCAATGCTTCAATTGCCGGACATTTGGTCATGTGACAGCCAACTGTAACACGGAGTATAAATGTATGAAATGTAGTAGAAAGCACAAGCTTTGGAAGTGTCATCTCATCGCGGGATCTCTTCATCACCAAAAAACCCAAAGCGCCTCACTTTGCGACGGTAGTGCAGTAAATGAAAATGAAGTCACGGCCATAGAAGAGGAGCCTAATTGTGTAAACTGTGGCTTAACTGTACATCCAGCAAATTATAAAGGTTGTTTAGTTTACAAAAATTTATTAAAAGATAAGCTTCAGATGCACAAGATGAGAGCAAGGCAAGCTAAACAAAATGACTCTTTTGTTCAGAAATGTATAAAATACAGCAGAGAAATTATGTCAAATAGGTAGTTTTAATATTAAATTAAAACAGATTAAATTTCATACTCTAAATGTAAACAATACCTATTGTAAGCCATACTAAGAGGATTGCTTTTCAAAATTATGTCGACAAATCCACACCGGATGTAATCCTGATACAAGAAACTAAGCTTAATAGTAGACATAGAGCTGAGTATAAAAATTACAATATGATTAGAAGTGATGAGGGAAGGCCGTTGGTCCTGAGGAACCATTTTAGCTATCACATTTCTGATCTGTCTAGCAATGGTTTCAACAATGTTAATTACACTGCCGTGACCATTGATTTAAATCACAGACTCAAATATCTAGTATTATCAATATATGTGCCGCATGGCCTAGTTAGTACCTACTGATTTCTATCAGGATATAGAGGTGCTGTATGTTTTGATAGGTAGTGATATGAATGCTAGAAGCACCCGATGGGGTGACCACTTTTCAAATATATATGGAAGAGCATTGGAGAGATGGTTGAATGCTAACTCGCAGATTTGTGACTTCTCAATCATCTCATCAATGTCACCGACTTTCCCCAACTCTGCTTCAGTCTTGGATAGGATTTGAGGGTTTTTATTTGCAAACCGATTTTAAATTAAGAAAACCGGCTTAAAAGAATTCTATTCAAATTATTATGTAAAAATTAATTTTTAACTTATTTGAATTGAACGAATTGAAAGAAATCTGAATGCAGGCAACGGCACAGTCGAGTCGCGTGTTGCATACTAAAAATCTATAAAAAGGTATTTTTGGGAAATAAATATTTTAATCATACATTTTCATATAAGCTAACTATGCTCAAAACATGGTTAGCTTATCTCTAGAATGGCCGCACAAAATTGCATGTTATTATATAGATAAGACCCCAGCATATACAAAAACCACTATAAAATTTCGACACCGCAACGACATACAATATGAGACATGGGACAACTTGATTTATCTCGCGCCGCCATCGCTCTTGCGCTTCAGTTGCTGTGTGGTAATTAATAAAGAAGGACATACTTTTATGTAAAAACAGTGATTCTTGTGGATATTGATAATGGCCAATCAACCTTCAGGTATGTGATATTAAATGCATAATGAATTTTGTCCGTAGCTTACCGTAGTTCTGTAAATAATTACGCTGTTATTTTCATAAAAATGTAAATGTAAAGAGTTCGAACCCTCATGAGTCCTCGTCCACGAGTTTATCTTTACATGTAAAGGAACTATTCGTCTATAATATCGCAAAAAATTGCTGCTACTTTTATGCACTTTTCAAGGTAAATAGTTTTCTTTATAGGTAGCGCCACTGCGCGCTTGAAAATAACCCGACGAGAGTTGTACCTAATTCTACAAATAGACAAGATTTCTCTGACAACTCCTAGTGAGTGCATAGGTCACTTGCTTAATTTTATTGGTGATACATTTAGATTGGTAGAACATTTTAGTTTAAGCCCAGGATTCGAAAAAAGGGTGAAAAAAGCCATAGAAGTTTTCGTAAGAAACTAGAAGTCCCGCTGGCTTTCCTGTCGAAGAATTAAGACAAAATTTACCGAAAAAAATATTCTGTGGCGGCAGAATGAGTTCAAAGTGCCCACATTATCATCTAATCAAGAAAGCGGAATGCGAGGAAGACTAAGGAAGCTGTTCACCGAGAGTTAAAACAAAACAAAAAACAGAGACCCCTCTATCACAAATTTAATAACGTCATCAGACAATGAAAGATTGGTATATGCGACAAAAAAGTCTCTACACTCTCTAGGCGAAAGAAAAGCTGCGGAAGTGGTGCAACTAGCCAATGTTGCGACCCCAAAAAGTTTAAAAAGAATGAAAGACGCATTTTCCCCACCCATTCAGAAGTTTAGGCCATATTCGCCGGAAGAGTCACTAGCACTAATGATTGATCTAAATCTAAGTAAAGAAGAATACATCACAATGCAGAAAGGCGCGAAAGATAGAGGAGTAGATCTTTATGCTGCTTACTCGACCATATCACAGATAAAAAAACAAAGCTTCCCGGAAAATGATTCTATTACTGTCACCGAGTTAGGAGCCAAGGTACGTCTCCAAAGCCTACTAGACCACACCACTATACGACTCACCACACTCCAGCAACCGGTTCTGCAATATATTCCGCAAGACAATGACAGTATAAACTTTTATTATAAATGGGGATTGGATGGAAGTGGTGGGCACAGCATCTACAAACAAAATTTCACAGATCCGAATATATTTCATGCTGATTCAAACATAATATTCTCCAACCTTGTCCTGCTCGAGTTGTCCGGCCCATCCTCAAACGCAGATCCAAAGCAGATATACTGGAAAAATACGACCACATCAGCGACTAGATACTGTAGACCGATTAAATTTGAGCTGGAAAAAGAAACAAAAGCGAACATATCCCGACACTACGCTGAAATAAAAGAACAAATTGATCACCTTGAACCGACTGAGATTGTCGTAAATGATAGAACAGTATTCGTGAAGCACATAGTCTTAGGTACAATGTTTGATGGTAAAGTTGTAAATGTTCTAACAAACAACGCGGCTACCCAGAGGTGTTACATATGTAAGGCCATGTAAAAAGACATGAACAAGTTGGAAATGATCCTAGAAATATAATGCAATGAAAGTTACTACGAATTTGGGCTTTCAGTTCTCCACGCATACATTCGGACTTTCGAACTTCTTCTGCACGTCTCGTACAAGTCAGAATTGAAAGAATGGCAGGCTCGAGGCCTTGAAGCTAAAACTACCGTCCAAACTAAAAAAGTTAGCATAACTAAAAAATTTTACGAAGAAATGGGACTGGTGGTAGACTTGCCAAAGCAAGGGGGCGGTAATAGAAATGATGGGAATACGGCACGCACATTTTTTTCAAATCCTGAAAAATCTGGCGAGATCACAGGCTTAAATCCCGATTTGATCCGACGATTTTGTACAATTCTCACAACACTTTCAAGCTGGCAAAATATAGATACCGCTAAATTCAAGAAATACTGTATAGACACAGCAAAATTCTACGTAGATATGTATAAATGGTTCCCCATGACTCCAACCGTTCCCAAACTTCTAATTCACAGTGCAGCAATTTTTGAAAAAATGATCTTACGAATAGGCCAACCATCAGAGGATGCTCAAGAACCGAGACAAAAAGACTGGAAAACAACAAGACTAAAGCATACAAGAAAAACTTCTAGAGTCAACACCAACACAGATATAATGAACCACCTTCTAATCACATTAGATCCGATAATCACCCATTGTCGAAAGCGGCCAAGGAAAAAATTCATGCCATTCACCCAAGAAGTTCTACAGCTCCTCAAAGCTCCTTCTGTAACATCGATGCCTGTCGAAGACGTTACTGACAGTGAATTATCAGAATGAATTTTCGAAATTTTGCAAATTATTGTTGATTTCGTTGTATAGGACTTTTATTTTTTAATATTTTATTTTGTATATTAAATTTACTTGTTTTGATATTCTGGTTTTTCATTCAAACATAATTAATATTATACTCTTACTAACTAAATTAGTCTATATTAAGCAATAACGAATACAATATAAATACAAATTACATGTAAGAATAACTGAAATATTTTTGTCCTCCTAAATCATACCAAATGCCGTATGTGCGACGGGTCGGTGGCTGATGTTTATAAAAGCATCTAATTAAATTTTTCTAAGCCACGGTCTATCGAAAAATATTCTTGACTTGTTTAAACAAATCCAGAATAAATGTTAAAAACTTTTTCAGGGTAAGAAAATGCAATTATGCATTTTCTACCCTGAGTGACGGGGCTTGATCACGATAAACGGTGGTCAAGCGAGAGTTGAATACAACCCGGCGCGAGAAGAGTTGCTTTTTCCTTTAAATTTGTCTCGAATTGTTCACAAAACGAAAAAAAAAATAGAAAGGTTCGGTCGGCCTAGGTAGGTTTGCTTTGAATTGTGAAAGAAAAGAAAGTGTAATTGTAGGGTCAGAAAGACCAATCAATTAAATCAAGCAGCTGTGTTATATTGTGTTCAAAATATTGTAAATTTCTGAAAGTGGAAACAAAAGGTGAAAGAAACCCAAAAGTGTGTGCATTGTTTAACTAATAAAGATATCATCCCTGTAACGGTGAGGAGCTTTTGACTTCAGTCTAGTGAGCGGAATATATATAAGCAAACTGATTCTGGATACGTCGTCTGCTACTTTCGCAGTAAATAAAAGAAGAACCCAAGAAGCCAATTTTGCAAAGTAAAAGAAAAACATAAGAGCTTGATAATCCGCTACCCTGCGAACAAAAAAGGTTTAATTAGATTGAGCCTGTTCACGCTAACCGCCCCCAACGCTCGGGTTAGTTCAGCTATAGCTGCCTCTGCCTACTAGCAAGCAGACACCCGTCAGCAAAGTACCACAGTGCCAACGGTGGACATCAGCGGGCTTCATCCCAGCACAAATAAAGAAATTCAACTCACGGAGGCAATACACACAGTCATCTGCGATCCGGAGCTGAAAGGAATTTCGAAGCAGGCAACGCACTCCCCTTTCAGCTTTTATTCAAGGGAATATAAGAAAGCCAAGCCCCCCCCCCCCCCCCCCCCGCCAGCGCAAAGGAAATTCAACCAGCAACAAAACAACGATCCGGAATTGAAAGGAACTTCGAAGACGGCATCAGCCTCCCTCTCAATTTGAACCAAATGAGCGAAGACAGCTACACCAAGAAACGCAGGAGCAACTCCACAACAATCTTCTCCGCCGGGCGACGCACAGGAAGCTCCACCCTAGTATGAAGGAGGCAACGCACCAGAGGCACAACGACACCAGGAGGCAATATAATTTAGATTTAAAGACATATTTGAAAAATTAGAAGAGAAAGTGCGAAGTTCCTCCGAACTCTCTGTACTTCAGTGCTATTCGGTAGAAAAACAAATCGAAATGTCGCGAAAAGAAAGACTGGAAGCAATCGCCAAATTTAAAATAAATACAGAGAAGTTCAACAAGAGCTTGCAAGAGTTTGGAGAATTTTCGCACTCTCTCGAAGTAGATATTGTACAAAATAACAGTGTTAGTTTAAGAGAAAGTGCCATCGAAGACAGTGCCACTGATTCCACCGCGAGTAAAGTCTTGTTGGATTGGCTGGGCTACTCCGTTTTGGATACCAGCACAGAAGTACTAGCTTTCCAATTTAAACATGGCAGATTATGCAAAAATCGCCAAACTAACTGCCCAGCTAGTTCCCCTATTCTCGGGAGAACACCCAAAATTGAGTCTCGAGCTCCAAACCTTCCTAGAATGCTGCAGGCAGGTGATACACTGCATTACGGTGGATGAGCTAGCAGCATTCCTGCAAATATTCCCCACCAGACGCAATCGTATGCCATTCGGGCTCAAAGGCGCCCCCGCCACATTTCAACGCCTCATGAATTTCTTCTTGACAGGCCTCGAATGTTTTGTAAAAATCTAAATGATCACAACGAAGAGTTGAGAAAAGTCTTCAACAAGTTGAGAGAGAACAACTTAAAACTGCAGCCAGAGAAGTGCAATTTCTACGAAGAGAAGTTGTTTCTCTAGGACATAAATGTTCTAGCGAAAGTGCACTAGCAGACCCAAGTAAGACGGGCTGCGTCCAAACATTCCCTGTTCCCAAAACAGTAAGGCGAGTCCAATCATTTTTGGACTTGCCAATTATTACAGAAAATTTATCCCAGACTTCTCCAAAATTGTACGTTCAATCACGAATTTACTCCGAAAGGATATAAAATTCACTTGAACTGAGAAATGCCACGAAGCATTTTAAAGCATAAAAAATGCTTCTAATTTATCCTGATTTTTCGAAATCATTTTATCTCACTACGGACGCAAGTACACTAGATAACATAGTTAATAGTACAATTTGACTAAATTTGCATGAAAATCAAATCAACTACATCAATAGCACGAATATTGCCAGATTGAAAAAAGACGTCAATTACATCAAGAGTTGAGAATCACTTCCCAGGACAATCAGCGCTCATGATATTCATCATTACACCGTTGGAAACCTGGCATTAATAATTGCAATCGTCGGCATTATTATCTGGTCCATCTTAAAATTCAAGACAAGATGTTCTTGTTGTAAACTTAAGCCTACCAATGAGACCCAACCCAAAACGAAATGGGTGACTTCAATATATCCTTCTAAATTACACTATATTGAGAACAACAAGTCCTTAAGAGGGGGAGGATGTTTAAGCCATCTAATTATCTTACTTTGCATTCCATAGAAATGTAAGCTTTTGAAGTTCATTTTAATTAGATAACGTCTATGCATCTTATTTTGTTTGCATTCCTTAAGAATGCAAGCTTCTCAAATTTAATTTCAAGTTGGAAATATTTTCTGGCTGTTCCCATAAAAATGTGAGCATTCCTTATCGCGGTTTCAAATATCCATGCATGCACAGGTTTCGTCATGAAAGTCTCGTCATGAGAATGTTCACAATTTTTGTGTGAACAGTCACATGAAATTCCAGAAATCTAATGTTTTTCTCACTAGATTTAAGGTAGAAAATTTGTTGACTTAGCATATTTTTAATATAAATTACGAATTTCGAATAAATGTTTTTAAGTCTTTGACGATCATCTGAGTGGTATTTTTCTCAACAAGTAATATCAACCCAAAAATTAATGAAACTAGCAATGAAAATTGTAAATGCTACTCTGATTTTGCTTTCATTATAAATTTAATTATGCCATTGTACTATTTACCATGTCAGAAATTGTTCAATCTGCTAGCAGTTCATTGTTGTTAACATTTTACTTTGACATGATCAGTTTAAACATGACATATTAAAATTAACTCTGACCCAGTTGAATCAAATTGTTTTATAGTAAAATATGCCGTTAGGCACAGAAATGTAATAATTCCATGCAAGGGCATATCGATTCATTTTTATATATAAAAATCGAGTGCAAAAATATGTGCCTTGACGAAAATTGGTATATTACAGGTATAAATGTTTCAGAAGACCTGAATATTCAGGAAATTTCTGAAACCCATGAAGTTTACACTCTTGAAGAAAGGTAGGGACATATAATAGTTATATAAATTATATTAAAATAATGCGAAAAATTGAAAATAACTGTTCAGCAACCTGATGTGGATTTAGATCAGGAAATTTCTGCATTGTTAAGCGAGTGGGATCTGAAAATTTTATCGGCTGTATTTGAAAGTGAGTAATAAGTTAATTCACACGGATATATACAGGCTGTTTCACACTAGGAGGATATTTTGTAAAATGACGTGCTAAGGGAACAAATTTATAGGCGATATATTGATATTTAAAAGCCTTCGTTGCTTTTTTTTAAATGAACAAAAGAGATAAAATAAACAAGAACATCTGTTCTTGTTATCAGTGCAAATTCTGATCATCACAATCTGGTTTGTGTGTAATCCTTACAAGCTCTATTGTGCGTGCTGTGTATATTCATACATATATATGTGCCGCTATGTCGATCGTTCTCGATTTAATCATTTTTGTCTAAAGGTCAGTCAATAAAGTCGTCTCAAGTTGAAAACAACTACGTGTGTTATTACTTAGCCCTTTTCCTAAACCCTTCCAACAAATTATCGTTGAGAGAAGGTTTGAAAATAGGTTTTAGAATAGGTGTAGAGCTAATAACTCTGAAAGGGCTTCAGATAACACATTGGGTCATATTAAAGAGGAGAGTCTACAGTTTTTATAAAAAAAGTTATGTTAACGACCTTTTTGCAAAAATAATGGAAGTTAAATTAAAAAAAAGGTAAGAAAATCCGAAATTTTGAGTTTAGACAACGATAATTCTTGAGAGGAGAGGGCTATGGGGCTGATTGAGCAGTCGTCGAAAGGCCATGGAGTTCTGCATACAATGAGCTTCTAACTGGGACCATACACCCTGTACTTTTTAAGATACAGGGTGTTTTGTAAAAAACTAGCTTTTTTTCTTAATCACCCTGTAACTCCTACACGGTTGATATGCCGCCCCCCCCCCTGCCGTACAATTTTTTGTTCATCTGTCAGAATACTATCACCTCCCGCTCTACTGACTTCCTAGTGGGAAACACCCTGTATAAGCATTATTTTGATTTTTAAAGAATACAGAAAAAATATAACATGTTTTGAATTCATGAGCGACAGCGACATTGATGCCATTATACACATACAATTTTTCCCAAAAAAAGTGTTTGTTTAAGAAAAAACTGAAGGAATGGCGTGCCTTAATGGTATCATCGCTATTTATTTAACCATGTAAATTAAAAAAATAAGTGAATATGATTATAGGGCCATACTGGCACAGTTACTGTAGTGTTTAGTTATTACAACCACACATATAATTAACATATTACACTCACACACAGTCAACATACGTTCGGCTTGACGCTAGCTTCAGTCAGTCAGCCAGTCAGTCTTCTGTAGATCGCCGCCGTGATTGTATACCGCCGCAGTACTTTTAGTAATGTAATCCGCATTATAATTATATCTAAGTTAGTTGTTTAAATAAGTAGTGTTATGTAGAGTTATGAACAATGAATAAACTTCATGAATTATATACGCATTCTTTATAATCGTATAACCCTACAAACATAACATATTGGCGACGAGGTAAAAACGGAACACGCATAGCGGAATTAGCGGATAATTCTTTGTTAGTGCTTTATTCAATTAGTTTTTTTTTTTACGTGCGAAAAAGACAAAGAACTAAATCAATGAGATGGATCAATTAGCATCCGTAATTGAGAAATTGTGTAAGTCTCAAAATGAATTATTAACAAAAATCATCGCTGAACAATGGAGTGGAGAAAAAATCAGGATAGTAGCTCAAAAAATGCAGTTGGAAGCTCTCAAAATATTCCACCATTTCATGCTTATAACAAAGAGAAAGGGAGTTGGTCTACATATGTGCAGCAACTTCAACAACACTTTACTGCGTATAGTGTTTCATGTACTGAAAAAAAAGGGCTTATTTCTTATCATGGTTGGGCGCAGAAACCTATGAACTTCTAGAAAAATTGTATGGCTAAAAAACATTGACGGAACAGACATATGATGATTTGTTAAAGAAATTATCAGTACATTTCGAAGTCAAATCCGCATTATAATTATATCTAAATTAGTTCTTTAAATAAGTAGTGTTATGTAGAGTTATGAACAATGAATAAGCTTCATGAATTATATACGCATTCTTTATAATCGTATAACCCTACAAACATAACAGTTACCAACAGTGACACATTGAGCTTATATTCTAGTTTTCGAAGCAGTGTAAATAACTGGTTTGCACAAAGAAAAATTACATCTTCTCCATCATCCGTAACTTCATCAAGTTATTTCTAGTAAGAATATAATAAAAAATATTTTGCAATAAATAAATATGGATATATGATTAATAGCATTTAAATACTTTGCTACAAGAAACATATAAAGGAAGAACTCTAAAAAAGGTTTATGATAAACATAACACATTATCAGAATCAGCATCAAACAATTTTAGTGGAGATTATTACGGAACAGCTACTTTCAAAGGATTGTTCAGTTAGACCTAAGGATTGGAGCGAAATCATAAAGCAAATACAAGAAATTTTTCCTACCGAAGACCCGGTAAGTATAAGCGTCCTAATATACTTACGTTTTTAATGATTTTTCATACGAAATATTAATATAAGTTACTTATTACGCCCCGAGAGAAAATGTAAGAGCGCCAAAAGGAAAACTCTACTGTAAATATTATAACAATAAGAAGAAATAAAATAAAATATTCCCTTGTCAAATTTCCGAGAGCACAAATAATTTTGGTTCCTATAGCTCCGCAATATCTGACGCAGAAATTCCTCTTCAAGCCGCGTGTTGCATACAAAAATTCCTAAGAGGAATTTGGAGAAGGGCAATGTACTTGAAATGCATAATTCAAAGCATAATTCAAAGTTCTATAAGCCCGCTTAGAATCATGCCCAGCTTATCTTTTTTTCGAATGGAAAAGCCACATCAGCAGTTTCTACACCCGAACGAATTATACTTCTTAATTCAAAGTTCCATAAGCCCGCTTAAAACCATGCCCCGCTTATCTTTTGCACGTGTAAAATAACTAAAATATTTTCCCACAAAACGAATTGGGAAAAATAACAGTTTTAAGTTTCATCCCTAGTCGTTTCGATAGAAAAAGCCCCACGACAACCTTACCTTCACAGTAAAAAATAATTCCCTAAAGTGAATGGCAACAATTTGTCCCGCACAAGTTAGGCATTTGTCGATAAGATTAGGGAAAGCTACACCTTGGAAAACTAAGATTAGGTTTTTATTACTAAAATGTAGGTAGGTTTTTCTCCCTCAAATGTAGGGAATTTTGGTTTCCCCCCCTAAAATTTAGGGATTATTCCCTAAAATGTGGGGACTTTTCATAATTTTTTTAAATGTTTTTACCTTCATTTTAGGGAATATTCCCTAAAATGTAGGGAACATTCCCTAAAATGTAGGGATCATTCCCTAAAATGTAGGGAACATTCCCTAAAATGTAGGGAACATTCCCTAAAATGTACGGAATTTTAAATAGTTGTTTTGTCCCCCCCCCCCTAAAATGTAGGGACTATTCCCTAAAATTTAGAGAATATTCCCTAAATGTACGGAATTTTAAATAGTTGTTTTGTCCCCCCCCCCCTGAAATGTAGGGACTATTCCCTAAAATTTAGAGAATATTCCCTAAATGTAGGGAATATATGATAGCACCAAACCACTCTCCACCATAGGTGAAGGTGATAGAAGACCACTCCTTGTAAAAAAAGAATGAGCTGAATACTACTAAGTACACTGAAAAAAAAACGACCCAGAATAGCGCACTTGTAGCAAGAAAAATTTTACTGCATCAAATACAATAAACAAAGCTTATCTGCGTTACTATAACAATTACTCCTCAGAGGGATCAGTTTATCTTATTTGGCCCTGAAAGCTGTACGCTAAAAAAATTTGTTTGTCACAGCAGCGCTGAAAACTAACTAAGAAATTATATGCGGAATTTACGTATTATATAGCGATTAATGTTAGCTATGAAACTGTAACAAGTATATCCCTCATAGTTATAATTTTACTCTTAAAGACGAACAAACAAACCGGTTTTAATGTGAGAGGCAGAGTTTGGACCTTGACTCCTATTACATTACAAGTAGTATTGCCAAAGAACATGTAACTGTTAGATGTTCTTTGGTATTGCGAATAGAAAATTTTTGGAGAACATTCTCATTTGGATTGCCAGTAGAATCTATTCGTTTTCAGTAAAAGTGAATTTTAGTGCGCAGCAGGTTGTGATTAATATTTAATATTTGTGCCTTCGGTTTTTCACTTTAAATTGGTGAGTAATATGTATATTATTATATAGTGAGTATATATATTAAAATATTTCAATAACGATATGTTAGAAATTGCGCCAGCAATATAAAAATAATAGTGAATAAAAAGAGATTACTCTTTTGGACTTTTTACCGGGTTAAACTTAATTTTCTTCAAGAAAGAATTTTTTGGGATATCTCCGGTATATAGCAAAAGCTAAAAAATGTTCTAATTTGTTATTTCATCACACAACCCATTAATTTTTGATGACAAGTTTCAAGTCTTGGTTTGACTCATCAACAGGTCCCAAATAGCGAAATTGGGTGATTAGAAAAACAAATGAAAAAATGAAAACAGAAGAAAGAAATGAAAAGTTTAAGAAAAATAGAAAAAAACCATTTTTTTTATTTATTAAAAAAAAAAAAAAAAAATTTTTAATAAATAAA
This sequence comes from Dioctria rufipes, assembly GCA_963924295.1. NCBI lineage: Eukaryota > Metazoa > Arthropoda > Insecta > Diptera > Asilidae > Dioctria > Dioctria rufipes. The sequence goes on along the minus strand of OZ002741.1, from coordinate 99,251,344 downwards.
AAAAAATGGTTTTTTTCTATTGGGTGATTAGAAAAACAAATGAAAAAATGAAAACAGAAGAAAGAAATGAAAAGTTTAAGAAAAATAGAAAAAAACCATTTTTTTTATTTATTAAAAAAAAAAAAAAAATTTTTTTAATAAATAAAAAAAAATGGTTTTTTTCTATTTTTCTTAAACTTTTCATTTCTTTCTTCTGTTTTCATTTTTTCATTTGTTTTTCTAATCACCCAATTTCGCTATTTGGGACCTGTTGATGAGTCAAACCAAGACTTGAAACTTGTCATCAAAAATTAATGGGTTGTGTGATGAAATAACAAATTAGAACATTTTTTAGCTTTTGCTATATACCGGAGATATCCCAAAAAATTCTTTCTTGAAGAAAATTAAAAATAATAGTGTGAACTGAGAATACTGTGATTGTTCAGTCATAAAATACCTAAGGGCGTTTTCTGATGTTAACAATGATGCTAACCTAAGCATTGATCAAAAATTTCGAAAAAACTGCTGACTGTTTTGACTAGTTAACTATAAAAACTATAAAAAACACTGATTTCTTCTGTGGTCCCAGCAGAGAATGTCTTATCGAAGTGGAAATAAACTATTAAATTTAGAAAGAGTATTCTAGAGAGCAAAATTTCAACTGCTGATTTTTTGCAAATGTTTCCAGTTTTGAGTGAACCAGAGGGCTATATACTTGTAAGGTCTAAAACACTAATTATATTCAAAATTTTCATTCAGAAATACTTCTCAGTTACAAACAGACGTTGGATTAATATATGGGAAAATCCCGGACTTAAAGGAAAATATCGATATATTTTACGAAGGCTTACTTCATATGGTACGCAAACAACAGAAGAAAGCAGTTCAAAATATATTGAAACTTATTGAGAAGGAAGAAGAAGGTATGTATCACACAAATTCTAGTTTGGGCTCTCATATTTTGATAATGCTTCATCTCTATGTAGCTTATTATTTAATATTTATTTTATTTTTATTTTTTTCAAATATTTAGATGAAAATAAGAAAGCACTAAGCCTATTTCTCTTGGCGCATATATTACCAAATCCTACAATTAGACGCACTAAATCAAGGGAAAGTTTAAGGAGACCCTGCAAAATAGAGGTACAAGAGTCTTTTGTATGCCATTACAATGTAAGCATTACCTACTTATTTAAATTCAAATAAGTATATTCATAATACCAAGTGTACTTTCCAACAGAACATTGCTGAAGCTGACACCAAGGAATGAAATTATTTGAATTTCTGCTCTTCAAATAAAATATCTTTGCAGTAATAGCTCCTATATCACTAGCATTTGTGATCATAGCAAATATAAAATATTCCTTCACATCGCTCTCTGAAGCCATTGAAATTTGCATGCCAATATTTCGTATCCTAAGGAAAGACAGACCCGAGTATTTCTTGCAAAGGAAAATTTTTGAAATAACAACTTTATATGACCATCCAGACCATGCTGTAACAACATTATCATCTGATATTAATATTTTGTATGTTCGCATATTGTTATACATAATATAATTTACAATAATTTCAAATTTTTTCTAGACATACACTTCAAAAATATAAAGAAGTTGCAGCAAAAATATCCAAAGACAAGAAGGATCTGTATAGCTGCCAATAGCACATTCTCGTGTAGTATGTGTAGTCGAATTTTTAGTTGTATTTACCATTTTAAGGCTCATATGTTAAAACACGTCAAAGAACAAAAAAACACACATATGAATATTTCCTGTTTAATGTGCAATGACTCTTCGATTAATAATAAAATTAAATTAATTTTAAGTTTATTTTGCCTTTTTTTGCTAAAAGTGAAATTCCGCGGAAGTACTGCTTTGAAAGTATTAATAGTTTTAAGAAGTTTTTACATTCGATGTTACTCGACGAAACACCACATAATTCCTTTATAAATGATACATTTAAACATAATATTTTACAACCGAAACAGCGTTTAAGTTTTTGAAATATTTGCAAAGTATTGGATTTTTTTATTCCTTGTAATCAATATGAGGTCCATAAGGCTTATGCAGAATATGTGGGAAGTTGAAGGGGCTTACAAGTATTTAAATGTATCCAGCAGAAAATTAAACTTGGATCGCATATCTTACATATGTGTAGATGAGCGTAATAGGCAAATGGTGGACTTTGACATTCCATACGATATTGTTGATTGAACGCAAAAAAACCTTACTTTTCTGACGTAATAATATATATGGATATTCATGGTGTTTCCGATTTAAACTATAATACTGAAGCAAACGATAGTATCTACTCATCCTGATAAATAAAAACTGTGTGTTTGCCTGTATAAGTACCTACTGTCTTTTATTTCAGTAAATCTGAAACCCCTTGTATAATAATAACATTTTGATACTATCTATATAAATATATATATAAATTTTACTATGACAAGTAACAAGTAGCAAGAGTTCTGCTGCGAAAGGGAAAATATGAAAAAAGGTTGTCCCTACAGCAATCAATTTTTTCTTTTAACAGGAAAATAATTTTCCTACGCAAAGGAAATTTTACTTGTGTGATGAAATAACTAATATAATAGTATAACCAGTGCAACATAAGTGTGGTTGACGTAGGAAAAAATATTAGCACAATATTTTACTACTTCAACAAAAATAATTTATCTATAATTCCTTTTCGTAGCATAAAAAATTTGCTGGCTATAAGAAAAAGTTCTTCTGTCTAAAAAATTTCCCATCATAGGAGAACAAATTTTTTTCAGCAAAATATTGAAAAACAATATATGACTTGTTTTGAAGAACAATGTGTGAATTATATAAACGAAAACATATTTCCATAAAAAATGTGGCATAATACCTTACTCGTTGAATGTTCTCTTCCTTATATCCAAGAGAGCTTAACATTTTGGGAATTTTACGTACTTTAGAGGTTTCCTGGCGCCAAATACCTAAATTCATTGATTTGAGGAAATTAAACTGATTTTCCCTATATATCAGAGAAAATTACATTTATTTTTAGGGAAAAACGTGTCTCAAATTTAGGGAATAGTCCTAATATTTTTTAAAGTGTTCAGTAGGATTTGTCAAATACACGACATGTATGTGCGTATGCACATACATATCGGGCATATAAATTTTACATCGATGAAGACTTAAACGATCAAGTCTTCACCGAAAAAGCTCCTATCTGCAAATTGTCGCGAGCTGCATACATTGTGGGTGCAACAATGTATGCACCCAAGGCAAGACGATGGCTTGATATTCACGGAAATATCAGATTACACTTCAAGCCATCGTCCGTCGCGATAATTCTGAGCAGATTAAAACATGTCCAGCGAAAATAATTTCCTCAGGATAGGAATGCTAATTCAGCATTTTCCTATCCTGAATAGCGAGACTTGGGATTAGAAGAACCCAAGTCGAGCAGAGTGGGTTTTTGAGCGTTGTTTAAAAAACTTGGCGGAGGACAGTACGATCTCCGTCGAAATAAAAAGTTAACAAAATATAAAAAGGAATACCAGTATATTGTCCACATAAATTAAAGTGTACTCAGAACCAGATAAGATGTTCTGGTAATATGTATAATTAACAAAAGTGTAATAAAAGAAGTAAAGGAGTTATGTTAAGTGTTATAGAATAAAAGTGTAATAAAAAAAGAAAAAAAGTGTTTGTTTTTTTAATATCTTCCGGAAAGATTAAATAACAAGGTAGGAGCTATAAACGCCGTTATTCATATATTGAGTAGTAGTAGAGATATACCCGAGCAGGTAACACAAGAATACCTACGTAGAGTGGCAGTGAGTCCTCCTAGTTACAATAAAATTGTAACACGCGGGAGTAATTACTGGTTTGTTTTCATGAAAATAATTTACCAACAGTTATATTTTACAAACTTATATTATATAATACTAGATTCTGATGTGGAAAATTGTGAAAAATGGTTAAAATATGGTGTGAATGATCCTTGGAGCAAAGTTGCAGAATACTAGAAGAAGACGAATTGTTTAAGAAAACCCTCGACTGCTCTTCTGAAGGAATGGCACCAATATAAATTCTCTAATGGTCATGCTTTGGTATAATATTATAATTTAATTGATCCAACGATATTAGTATAATAATTCAATGTGCAGATTGATATAAACTTCGAAGAGCTATATAAAGGAAAAAGCTATAAACTTCTGGAAAACTGGACGAAGTTTTTACAAAATATTTACTCACATTTGGTCCAAAAGAATTAAAGACCGGGAAATAAAGTCTTTGCTGAATTCCGTTGATTTTTCTAGTGGTCAAGGTAATAAATTATTTTTAATTGCTGCATAATACATTCTTTAAATGCTTATAAAAACAATTTTTTTTCAACAGACTATCAGGGATATGTTGTAGTTCTGGCATTATGTTGTGATCTCAAAATCAAAGCCATGTCCACAATTAATTACTTACCCTCTATGAATCATGCATAAATATATTGTGGTCTCAAAATACCATACCATACATATTCCCATAGATTTTATGTCCAAATATCTAAAATCACATACCTACCAGGCATATTCATAATTACTTACCCTCATAATTTTTCTAACATGTCTTAAAATGCACATAATGTGCAAAGATTTTCATTCCTTACTTCCATAAATTACTTGACAACGCATTAATAGCCCAATTGTAAAAAGTAAACAAAATGCTTGCATGGCATTTTCGTACAAACGTAAATCACAAGAGTTAATGTACTCCACATCGCTTATCGCTCGAAATTTCAAGAGCAATATCAAATTACGAGACCCAAGTGAAGAAATTAACAGTCACATGTTTTGCTTGACTTAATGTAATCGTCTTATCTTTCAATTTTTTCTGTTTCTGGTCTGATTGGTCGGCTGAAAGTACCAATCACAAAAGATATTCTATACTTTCGCTGACGCGAGGGCGTCAGCTACTTTGGCGATAAAAATATGCTCCAACGATAATTAAGTCGAAGTTCAGGATCGGTATTGAAAGCGAAAGCACGGCTGAGGTCGAAATTGAGAAGTTTTGTCTTAATATACTTACATGAGTACATATGTGAAAGTGAATGAATAAAAAGAATCAATAGATATTACTTGAAAATACATTTTAATTAACTAATATTGCGAGGTGACATACACTTGTAATAATCTAATTTTTCCTAAATAAAAATCTATTATCTAAATAAATATTTGCAATAACAAGTGTTTCCTGTTTCCTGAAAGATCCTGAACCTTCCCCCTGTGCCACTCTTCACCACGCGAAAGTACGGTGGTACGTGGGTTATAACAATTACAAGGATTTTTCCCACCTTCAACCAGGAACTCCGTAAAAGAAAAAAACTGATAAAAAAAACACTTTTGGAAACCTAGTATAAAAAATTCACAGGAGTTTTTTTTACTGCTCGTGAGCGATGATCGAACTGTGCACAACATTAAGGGGAAAAAAACAGGAAAGGTACTTGGAACTAGGATTAAGTCTTCAACCTTTTATGATTGCAATAGGAGAATCATTCAAAAAGGTGCAGAAAATATTAATTATCTACGACGATATAATGTACAATTCTGACTCGCTTCCTAAAGCCATTGATATTTGCTTTAAAATATTTCAAATATTTTATTTAGAATACCCAAAAGAATTTTATACAGTTTGGCTATTTATTCAAATATCTTTTTATAAGATCAATACTAACTTTGATCTGAAAATACCAGCTTTCAAGAGTTTTCTTTCTGAAATAGGCAAACATGATTAACCTTTAACCGGACAAAATGTTTTTGTAACATAAACGTCCTTCGGATTCTTCTGCTGAAAATTTAATGAATACATAAGAAATTCCTTAAAATTATAATTATAAAATTATTTAATGTTCAAATCTTTTTTTTTAAAACAAAAATAACATAATTCAAGCCATACATATTTCATGGAAATAAAAAAAAATACATATGAAACAAAACCAAACATTAATTCATATAAAACAGGAACATTGAACTTATCAAATACAAACAATACATACAACACAAATTATTATTTTTTTAAGCAATTTTGGCAAAAAACTGTATTTTGTGAATGTTCTTTGCATACATTCCTGTTGCAAGTGACGCAATACTGCTTGGATCTACGGCCACTTGCATTCGGGCATATGTAACGCCGTATACCCATAGTAGGGTGAAATATAGGGTTTCCAAAAAGAGGATCCCAAAAATCTTCATAATTCACATTTCCTTGCTTATTACCACCTGCTGTAAGTAGGAGTCCAATGAATGCGCCGATTTCTATTGGGGTAGTGATATTCCATTTACCACCAATTTTTCTTGTAGCTTCAATATTTGTATGTTTCACAATTATTTCAATTACTTTGTTGTTGAAAAATAACGAAAAACAATCAACAGGTCTGTCTATTTTATAACCAGCACGGAGCTTCACGTTTTTGCGTGGGTTTTTGAATAGAGGTGGCCGTCTGTGATTTAGTGTTGGTCTCGATTCCCATTGAGTCCCATCCTTTCCCATAAAGCTTTCACTTTCATTTTGTTCTCCATTCATCTATTCATCTTCCTCTGAATCTGTTTCCGTATAGTTAGATTCGCTATCTGATACCGAATCCACATCAGAATTTTCTTCTGCAATAGTATCTTCATTTTCTAAATCTGATTCCACTTCAATTGCACGACGAATTTGTTCCTCATTCAAACCTCTATCCATATTTATAGCAACACTTTCTTCTGTAAGAGTATCTTCATTTTCTTCCTTTGTTTCTACTTCAAATGCACGACGAATATCTGAATCATTTAATCCTCTAATTATATTTTGTCTTGAGCCCATTTTGCTATCTTATAATATATATTTTAGGATTAAATTAATATTTAATCGTTATAATTATTACTTACTTTCATGTTTTGATAAAAAACTTTGCCGTAATTCAAGTATGCTTTTTCAATATAACTACTTAGATTTAGATATAACAAAACCACTGTACTCGACAAATTACTCACATAAAATGAGAAATTAAAACCTACTTTACAAGTTTTTCGCATTATTGGGGAATACCCTTTTTAGATTTTTACATAAAATGACAAATTAAAAGTCACTTCACCTTTTTTTCGCATTATCGGAGAATTCCCTTTTTAAATTTTTCTTGTGAAATTTAATTGGTTCTATATAATTTTATTTGATGAGTCTTTCGGACTCTTCTGTCCGTTTATGTTATTTATTTTTTTTATTTTTCGAAATTACGTTATTTTAAAAACTTCAAAATTATCTAACATTGTTTTAAGAAAATTCATGATTCGTTAAAAAAATGTGCAAAAAAATTAAATTTGAATTAGTATTTTAATTTTGGTTTTACGTATGGTTAAAAAAAAGAGTCCAAAAGACTCTTCTGTCCGGTTAAAGGTTAAGTGTTTTAAGTGTAAAAGTACTTTTCAAAATGCCGACTAGATAGTAATACATCTTCGCTACTTTCATAATGTTGCCGCATATGGATCCTTTACTTCCCGTGCAACAATTTTCAGCATTCAACAACCAATACCGGCTCTCGCTACTCCGGAGAGATTCAATATGCGCCATTTTATTTTTGAATATCGGAGTAGTACCGAATTAATACCGTATATTTGAATTGAGAAAATTTTTCGAAATTTAGATATCCAGTGATTGTTACATCACCGCATCAGTTTAGAAATATATAATTCAGTTCTTGTTCCTTCCTTCTGAAGAAATTAAGAATTTCAGTACTGCTGTATTACCACACCAATAATTGGAAAAAGGAATTTAAAAGAAAAATTTATAAGAATATCGTACCTACATCTTCAATACCTATACAGTGTCTCGGAAGTTCTGATTACCAGTACTGAGACATATACAGCCAATGAAGTACTTTGTATAGCTATATATTTTCGTCAATGCGTTTGTAGTGGCTCTTCAGTACTGAAAACTGTCACTGTTGTTTTCAAGTAGATAGCGCGTGATTTCGTCAACAATAATTTAGTTTTATAATATATGTTTCTTTTAAAATGTCATACAAGGTATACAAATTTTAAAACGATAAGACGATAATGGCTTTGCCCATCACTTGGGTTTGGGACTGCATGGTAATTTTTCTTAAAATATACTATTTTATTATTTATTTACTAAAATATTTTTCAAGATACCTTTCAATACAAACGCTTCCAATTTTATAGCTACTCAAACGAAACCTTTAAAAAGGTGGCCGCTTTTTAAAGTCTGATCTGTAGATGAGCTAACTTATGGTAAATTATCTAATTTAGCAACTTAGTGTTTTGTAAATATTTTTAATTCGTACGTTTGTTAATTTTTAAAATAATTATAAAAGTGCCCTTAAAGCTGAGATAAATTTAATGGAGAAAACGGATATAGAGTCATCAGATTATGAGCGTGTTACTAATGCAAATGATTATAATGGTTCTAAGACACAAAGAAGGACAGCACCAGTTGATGCAGCCTCCTCGTCATCATGTGATGCAAGCAACAAAGGTTTTCATATTCCCATAGTGCTCGCAGTGCCCGTTAAAATATTTCTTTCTTGTCACAATAGCAACAGTTTACTCCCATCGTACAAGTGTGGAGCGCAAAGTACTTATGAGACGCAATTCGAAGTACCATCAGCTATTCATGGTAACCTAATAGAAAGTATTTCTTCTCCGTCATCTGATACATCTCACGGGAAGTATCCAGCGGGCAATACTTTTGAGGATAATAGTAAAATTAAAATAGCATTTTATTTTATTCTTTAAATGTGTTTAGCATCCTCTGAATTTTGCAGACTGTAATTTGTTATCACCACAAAACGAGGAAGTATATCTAAACGGATGTAATGAAAACAATTCAAATTCACCATCACTCTTTTTACATTAGTCCCATACGCAGATTTTGAGAAAAATATAAACGAAAAGCTACGTAATATGATAAGGAAAGAATTGATCGCATTTCGTAAATTAATAAAAGATGACATAAAAACCATTTTGAAGGAAGAAGCCGACATCAGTAATCTGCGCCCGAGTCTTAAAATAACTTCATCGCAATTTGAAAACGAATTAAATTTCCCTTTTAACACTATTGAAGATTTAATCATATTCGATGACGAAATAAAAGATGACACAAGTTCAAGTCGCAAGTTTGTCAGTATAAAAATGTAAACATTGTTTAATTAACTAAGTAACACAATTTTTCAGAGATATTATTTAACGCAAATTGGAGGAAGACATGCTAGAGACCATGTTATCGTTCTATTTTTGTATTCGCAGGCATCGCCCTTGACGAAAAGATATCCGCTTAAATTAATTATAATTTCACTGATCTGAGAAACGTTTACTTCGCAATGTTCTTTGCATTTTAGGTATTCTAATGGAGGGAGGAACATACATCCAGTGGATTCTTACGAGAAGGAACGACGTACTATGGGTATTGCAGACAATGGATTGTTATCAGAAGCAACAACGTACTACGGCTACATCCAGCGAATTCTGCTGAGAAGTACTTCTGACTGAATTGGGGAAATTAGAATAAGCTCTTAAAAATTGAATTAACTAATGTATTAATTAATTACGTACATTTAGGTAAATATTAACTTTCTACATTAACCGTCAAGCAATCACCTCAAACAAAAATTTAATTCAAATAAGAATTACGTTTCCCGCCTTTCATTTGTTGCCAATTTTTAAGATAAAATATTTCTACCCGGCTGGATTGGTAGAACAGGGAACCAGCTGTCGTTTTACTTCTTCTGTGTTTAGCTCTTGAACCGAGCAGTACTAATTTTTTTTTAGTTCCGACTTTTTTTTTTGGCTCTTGCACTGAGCAGGAATATTTTTTTATTATTTTGGAATCAAGCAGAAGTTTATTTTATTCATAAATATCGTGCCAGGACTTTGGGATTTACGAGCAATTAAAGGCAAGTAATCTTCTGAAATAAGTACATTTTTAGATCTTTCTTTTGTCGTGATTAAGTGCTTGTCGGCAGTATTAGTTTGTTAGTTTCGTACGAGATAATCACGGTCAATTTGTGCGAAATCTTGAAGCATATCGAATAAAGTGAAATTGAATTGTTAGAAAGAGTCTCCTTTGTTTTACGGTTTCTTGGTTAACCAAAGAAAAAAAAAACAAGTGGCGCCCATATGTCACTTTCAAGAACCATCGTTCCGAAGGTAATTAATTTTGAGTATTGAGCTTGGTAAATCGTAAGACCGCACCCTACCTCCCTGAGTTAGCCGCAAAAAGGAAATTCGAAGCCCTTTTACTTGTTACATAACATCAGCTGTAACAACCATCTTAAAGTCATAAGTCGTATATATAGTCTCGATTTACAAAAACCCGTATCTTATATAGGAAGAGAGAAGAAAAAATTTGTAGTAAGAAACTTAAAGCACATTAAAATTTTAATATGTAAGCTACATATAAAAAATATTTTTTAAATAATTTGCTAACTTATTCCCTATAATACGCAGAAACATTGACGCAGAATTTTACTGAATTGACGGAAAGGATGACAGTATTATATTTGGTCCAAAAATATTTACAGCAGACTTGCGACCGAGTTCGTGCTGTGGATGTTCTTCATGTTTCCTTTTCTGTGAATATTTCTGCAGAGAATATGCTGAAATTTCACAATTTTTAAATCTGGGTTTCTTTTCGGCATAGATGCAATTCAACTTTTTTGTATATCGCGTCTTATTCTACAAAATTTGATATACCTTAACAAATATATAAAAAAATCTATGTCTGCTGGGTGTGACCTGTCAACGTGGACGCGCCTATATTTCAGTCCTGCATAAGTACGTATTATGAATTCCAACAATCTTATGAATTTTTATTGTTTCACTACTGTTCCATTACCAGTATAGATATAAATATTTTGATTGTATTAAACAATTTAGCATCCTCTCGTATAGGCCGTGATAGCTGAGTGGTAAATTTTTTGGCTCGTAATCTGATGGTCGGCGGCTCAATTCCAAATTGAAATTAACTAAAAATGGTGTGCTAAGATACGAAAATTATATAATAATATATTAATGTATTAATTGCAGAAAAGAATAAAAATACTTATTTAAAAACAAAAAAACTGAGTTTCTTCCCGAAATTTCTACAAATTTTAAAAATATTTATGTTATGTCCATTTTTTAATGATTCTAAATTGCTATATTGACCTATATTTCAGTACTGAATAGGTACTGCAGCAATATTATTTAATAACTGAATGGTGATTCACAAGCACTAGAAGGGTATTTATTGTGTAAGTACTGAATAGGTATTAAAAATTACATTTCAGCAAAAACAAATCGTTCGCAAATACCGATTTCCGGCATTTATAATGAATTCTACAATTTATGAATATCTGTACAGTTCCGAAAATACCCTGCATATTTCAGTACTGGGAGGAGAAATAAATTCATGCAGAGTACCGCTCAAATATTTTCATGTTACGCGGGTTGTACTCAGGTAAATTGTCCTCAGTCCTCTTCGAGCATATATGCTTTCAAAAAGCATATACAAACTAAGCACTTGTTTTGAGAACAAAACTGTTTTAAAAAAACTTCCAATAGCAATAATTTTAAATTGGATGATCCGAATCTCCACCAAAGCATTGATATTCCATTCGAGATATTTTAAAAATCGAATCTTTAAAAAATAACATGCTCCTTTTTGTCGCGAAATTACATAGCAAGAATAACCTCAAAAGGAAAAAAGTTCAAGAAATTTTATCAGATGTAACGAAATATATTACAAAACCTTTAGCTGAGGCTATAAACATTCATTCTAATTCATGCGGAAATGCTAGTTCACTCAGTGAAATTTCTCGAATTTTACATGAACCTTTTGAAAATTTAGAAACAGAATATAAACTGCTAAAACATTTCGAATCTCTTAATTTTTACTCTCCTCCGAAAACTTATACTATAGATGACACTATTGCTGAAATACATAAAAAAGGTGAAATCTCGATTGAAAGTATCAAAGCAAAGGGTGTGCTGATACCAATCGAATTCCAGATTACAAAGTATCTAGATCAGCCAGGTGTACTTACAGAAATTTTGAATTATTCTGAGAAAATGGAAAATGAAACAAATAGATCATATTTGATTAATAGCAAACTTTGGAAAAAGAGAACAGAAAATGCCGGAAAAGATATTGTTCTTCCGATTTTTTTATATTACGATGATTTCGAAATAGATAACCCTTTAGGCTCTCATGGTGGAGCACATTCCATTTCTGCTTTCTGTTATACATTCGCAAATCTCCCTAATTATTATTTATCCAAGGTAGAAAACATTTTTGTAGCTTTGTTGTTCCACCCAAAATATAAAAAAAATAGGATTAAATTACTGCATCCGCCCAGTGGAAGTTTTGATTAAGTTAGAATCAGACAGATTGGTTATACAAACCGAAAATGGGCCTACCCGTTTATATTTTTCTCTTGCTCTTATATTAGGCGATAACTTAGGCCTTAATTATATTATGAACTTTTCTAAATTCATTTTCAGCAAATTACTTTTGTAGGTTTTGTAAGGTTCATAAATCGAAAACTGAAAATGATATATACGAAACAAGAAACTTACTGAGAAATCAAAAAAACTATCAAGCAGACATTAAATTATGTACTTTCACGTGACGGAAAATTTCTGTGCAGAAATAATGCACGACTTATTCGAACGTGTGCAGATATGATATCGCAAAAATAATATGCTACTAGGGTGTTTCAGATAAGGATAGGGGAGCTCGAGAAACGAAAATAATTGTATGGACAATTTTCAATTCTCCTAACGGTTTTCGAGGAATTCGAATTAAAAGGATATTCCAAAATCAAAGTGTAGGATTTTGCATTTTTGCTTATAACTTTGAAACTACGCAACGTTGCATAGAGATCTAACACGCATTTGAAAGCAGACAAATAATTCTTGAATTGATGTAGTCTTGAAGACTTTACATAAGATAGTTGTTCAGATATCAAAACTTAAATTCAGACTTTTTCCACGAAATATCACTTTTTTTGTACTAAAAGTCCAATAACTCTGTAATTTCTCTTAATTTTTTTTTATTTTATTACCTTAAATAAAGCCTACTTTTATCTTCATTTAGCTGCTTTTTGTTTCATCCCTTTATCTTTGTCTACTCAAAAGTTACCGAACCTAATGCGCGACCCTTACGTTTCATGTTTATCTGAAATTTTATGTATTCACAAAAATGAATTATTGTATATGTTGCACGTGTTACTTAGTAGGTAGGTTGCCACAATTTTAAAATGCATCGCATTAATAATCCTTATTAACTATCTTAGAACTAACTACTGAACAATCAGGCACAGAGTTGAATTGCAAAACATTGCGCTACTCTTACTCTGCATCTTTACATAAATTTTATGACTGTTGATGAAAATGGTTTGAAAGATATCGTGTACGTATTATTTAAAGCTAGGTACGAAGACTGCTGGAACCTCGAAATATATTAATGTTCTGAATTTACCAATAACTTAAAAATTAGATAGTTCATTGAACCTGAGTACCTGTATCGGCAATTGTTTATGTTATAAGTATCCTTTTTTGTGTAAATAACAAACAAACAAAATCTTATTTAAATACTCCCGTTAAAATTTCATCTGTCATTCTTTAGTATACATTTCCGGTAAAATAAACTATTCCAAAGTTTTGGTGTTTTAAAATAGCGAATTTACAATACAGCTGAAATTTTTTATTTACTAGAACGAACAGGTATGTTTTTGCTATTATTACTTTAGGAGTTGGATCTCGAACTCCTAGTTCTATTTAAGCGAAAAAGTAATGTTTTTAATATCTACAGGTACTTTTATTCGAAGATGGCTTCATTTTCCAATAGGAATATGCAGATATTTTATACTGTTATGGTTTGTCTGATGGAAATGCCGTAGCAGCGCAGCGTGTTTATCAGGAAAGATTTCCCTTGAGAAGATTACCTGATCGCAGAGTTTTCGCTGCAGCATATCGAAGAGCAAGAGAAGGAACTCTCTTTGATCATCGAAGAGATCAGTCTAGAACCAACTTTGTTCAAGATATGAGAGACCGTGTAATGGAACTTGTAACAGAAAATCCTGAAACAAGTATCAGCCGGATTGCTATTAGTACCGGTATTTCAACAACGTCTGTACGGAGGTTATTAAGGGATGAAAATCAACGACAATATCATTTTACTCCTGTTCAAGAACTGCTTCCGCCTGATTTTGAAAAGCGGCGGGAATTTTGCCACTGGATTCTTGAACGGAACTTCGATGATTATACGTTTCTTGAAAAGATACTCTGGACAGATGAGAGCCAATTTACAAAAACTGGATGTCTTAATTTTCACAATCTCCATACATGGGCTGAAGAGAAAAATCGAAACGTAAGAACCTCTTCAACCCAGCACAGATTTTCTGTCAATGTATGGGCAGGAATAATCGGGAACAGACTCATCGGTCCTTGTCTTCTCCCTGATAGAATGAATAGCGAAAGTTATTTAAGTTTTCTGGAAACCACAATTTCCGATGAACTCGAAAATATTCCGTTGTCAATATGGAGGAATATGTGGTACCAACATGATGGTGCTCCAAGTCACTGTAGACAAGGCGTTAGACTGTGGTTAAACCACAACTTTCCCAATAGATAGATCGGCAGATTGGGTCCTATTAATTGGCCTCCAAGATCACCAGATCTTACACCTCTGAATTTTTACTTATGAGGACAAATGAAAGAAATTTCTACCAATAGGAAGTGAGTACCAAAGAGGAGTTGGTATATCGCATTGAGGAAGCAGGAAATAATATAAGAGAACAGTTGGAAACGACTGACATAATGAAGTCCATAAGAAAAAGGTCTTTGTTATGTCTGCAGTCAGACGGGGGCCATTTTGAAAACTTGCTAAATTAGTCTAAGTTAGGTTAGTTGTTTTTCCTAGTTTGTATGTAGAAATATAGTTAGAATGTAAGCAAAATGAGAAAATTAATAATAAATTGTATATCATGCAAAATTTAAATGTTCGGTTCGGTATCTTTTGAGTAGACAAAGATAAAGGGATAAAACAAAAAGCATCTAAAACAAGATAAAATTAGGCTTTATTTAAGGTAATAAAATAAAAAAAAAATTAAGTACAAAAAAGTGATATTTCGTGCAAAATGTCTGAATTTAAGTTTTGATATCTCGACTGTAATGTAAGTATATTACGGTCACACGCACACGTCCGACATAAAACATATAAACGGTCACACTCGCACCTTTGACAGTGACATGAGAATCTCTCGGCTTTTTGGTTTGGCCTTTTTGTGTGTTCTGCGGACGAGTGCGGTTGGTCCAGAAGTTTACTTTATACTTACCTAATTACTTTACTTTACATATAATAAATAATCATAAGCAACAACAATTGTCTTTTTATTCGTTAGAAAGACAAAACAAATTCTGGCGACGAGTGATAAATCAAAAAGTGAGCAAAAGCGTGCATTAAAAATCTTAAAAGAACTAACGGATGGGAAAACCACATGGTACAAAAAGGTGCTACTATATACGGAAATAATTTATAAAATATTAAAAGAAATGGCAAAATTAATCGGACAAATAGAACCGTTTGTTCCCGGAGGAAATTTCAGTGCCTATGAAGATAGAATTCGTCAATTTTTCCTAGTAAATGATGTACAACAGGAGGCAAAAACACCGCTTTTTATAACAATAGTGGGAACTGAGATTCATGAACTGTTATGTGCAATAACAATGCCAGATTTGCCAAGCACTAAAAATTTCGATAAATTAATAAAAATGTTAAGAGAACATTTTGCTCCAAAGAAGAATAAAAGAGCGGAAAGATATAAATTTAATAAATTGCACCAGGAAGAAGGTGAACCCATTTGTGATTATATTGTCCGTCTAAAATCAGCAGCACAAAACTGCCAATTTGGAGATTTCATGGAGAGCAGCAAAGAAAAAAAACGCTGGAGAGTATAAAATTAAAATATTGGATGACGCGCTTACAGATCGTTTCACAATTGGAGTAAAAAGTGAAAAATTCAGCAATCGTTGTTAAACGAAGATAACTTCACATTTGAACAATGCTGTCAAAAGGCATTAAACTTGGAGCTATCAGAAAAAGCTTCAAAGTCACTACATTACACACCGCAACAAGCAGTCCTGCAAAAACAAAAGGCGCGACCAGTCAAAACAGAGTACAACAAAACGTACGTCCACAGAACAGCAACAGTTTTCAAAGTAAGAAAAATAACAATATCAAAGCAGTAATATTTGTCGCCGTTGTGGGAGATCACACGAAGAAAGCAGTTGTCCTGCAAAAAATTGGGAATGTTTCATTTGTCATAAGATGGGTCATACATCAAGAGTACATATGTTACATAAATAAAAGTCGCAACAATCGGATAAATTATATTTACAAAAACCACGAGGAAGACAACATAGAGCCGATAAACGTAATCACGTCACATAAAAACAATGAACCAGCTGATTGTAAACTGGAAGTAAACAATCAGGAGATGAACATGGAAATCGACACGGGGGCGACGGCAACCATAATTAATCAAAGAGAGTATAATACAAAATTTAAAAATGTTAAACTACAAAGCTCTGTAAATAATTTTTGTACAGTTACAGGTAGTCCAATTCAAGAACTAGGTAGCATCAAGGTAGAAGTAAGATTTGGAGGTCAAGTGATAGACGGTATGGGAATAGTCGTGATAAAAGGAGACTGACCGAAGAAACCAATAAATGGGTCGTACATGGATAAAAATTTTCCCAATTGGAAGGAATATTTTTGTTTTAAATGGATAAAAAACGTGAGTACAGACCCAATAATGCATGAAATTACTCATAAATTTCAAAATATCGTTACAAAAAATTTAAATACCCCGATTGTTGGATATACGGCGGAGATTTTATTAAAAGAAAATGCTAGTCCTGTATTTCATACTGCGTATAGTGTTCCATTTAAACTAAGAGAAAAAGTCAGTGACGAACTAAATCGTTTGTGTAAAGAAAATATTCTAGAGCCGGTAAAATATAGTAATTGGGCTAGTCCCATCATTATTGTTCCCAAATCCAATTGGAAAATAAGAATTTGTATAGATTGCAAAGTAACAATTAATAAACACATTAAAACGGAACATTACCCTTTACCTAAAATAGAAGAAATATTCGCGGGGTTAGCAAATTGTAAATACTTTTGTATTATAGATTTTACGGGAGCTTATCAGCAACTTGCGGAAGTCAAAAATCACAAGAACTCTTAACGATAAATACATTTAAGGGACTTTTTGCGTATCGCAGTATCAAGTGCACCATCTGCATTTCAATCCGTGATGGATCAAATATTAGTCGGAATGAATAACGAATAATGTATATTACGGTCACACGCACACGTCCGACATAAAACATATAAACGGTCACACTCGCACCTTTGACAGTGACATGAGAATCTCTCGGGTTTTTGGTTTGGCCTTTTTGTGTGTTCTTCGGACGAGTGCGGTTGGTCCAGAAGTTTACTTTATACTTACCTACTTACTTTTTTTTACATACAATAAATAATCATAAGCAACAACAATTGTCTTTTTATTCGTTAGAAAGACATAACATCGACAACTATCTTATGTAAAGTCTTCAAAACTACATCAATTCAAGAATTATTTGTCTGCTTTAAAATGCGTGTTAGATCTCTATGCAACGTTGCGCAGTTTCAAAGTTATAAGCAAAAATGCAAAACCCTGCACTTTGATTTTGGAATATCCTTTTAATTCGAATTCCTCGAAACCCGTTAGGAGAATTGAAAATTGTCTATACAATTTTTTTCGTTTCTCGAGCTCCCCTATCACATCCTGAAAGGATGACATCCTTATCTGAAGCACCCTGTATAGATAACCGGCGTTTATCACTTGTGAACAACAGAAAGCAGAAATTTGACTATGGTGAGCTAGAAATCGGCAATAAATCAGGACCTTTGACAATAGAAAACTTAAGAAGAAATAACTTTCATATGTCTGCGCGGGAAAAGATGTGTTTTGTACAACATTTCTTTTTGATGGTGGGAGATTTGATCAACAACTCGGATAAAATATGGGAATTTTATTTAAAATTGCTCGAGATGATAGATTTATTTCTAATGAAATCCTTTCAAAGCAAAGATTTAAAAACACTTGTAGCTGCGCATAATCAAATGTACGTAGGACTATTTAGTGACATGTTAAAACCAAAACATCAGTTTGTGTGGCATTACTGTACTATAAATGAGCAATCTGATCCCATGAAACAGTTTTGGTGTTTCCGGTACGAGTAAAAACATAGAAAATTAAAATCATATTGTAAGAATATAAAATTTAGGGTAGCTCTGGATTTCTCTAGTTCATAGGAACATACAATTTTATTTTTTGCTTAACATGTGCCTAATAAAAGATACTTGTCTTACTGGTGCATTGCCACTAATATATGTATACTAGTTATATGTATATGTAAATAAATAAATTGAAATAAATTGAAATTGAAATAAATGTGTGCATATCTGTTGCAATTAAAGTTGGCATATATGTTTTTATGTTCTATGGATACTGAAGAGGAGACTATTGTCTTCAGCAAATACAAAAATATTGATATTTTAAAGTCCGGGAAGGATTTTTCGTTGCTGTATTTAATCCAAGTTTGAAATTATTTAAACTGGTGAAGTTTTTTAAAGGACATGAAACTTATTTAGTTCTCCAAGAGATAGAGATTAAAAAATTTGATTCCCATTTTCAGACATATCTGGTAAACAATTTGAAAAGTGCAACATATGAAGTAATTAACATTAATTTCCGCCCGTTAACTTATATAAAAATATTGGAAAAATTTACTTTCGACTTAAGTATTATTAAGTTTGCTTAATTATAACTCTTCACCTTTAAAATCTATGTTCAGAAATGAGCCAGCAGAGATCTTATTGGAAGTAGAGGGCAAGGAATTTTCCATGGAGGTAGACACTGGAGCCTGTGCATCAATGTTATCCGTAGCTGAGTATTATAAGAATTTTTGTAATATTCCTTTAGAAAAAATTAACCCAAATTTTAATACAATTACAGGCGAAAGAGTTGTTGTAAAAGGGAAAATTATCGTCAGTGTGGTGTTTGATAATCTCAGTCATCAGTTGGAAATGTTTGTCATTCAGGCGGGTAAGCCATTCAAGCCTCTTTTAGGCAGAGACTGGCTAGATGTATTGTTAAAAAATTGGAGAGAGTAATTAACAAGTAAGTTACCGCATAAGCTAAGTTTTGTTTGTGAAAATTATAGTGCACATAATGAATTGATTAAGGAAATAAATAAAAAATTTCCGATTGCAGTAAATGATTCGGCTGACAGTTCGATCGTAGGGTTAAATAGAATTAAATAGATTACTTGAGAAAGGTATTTTAGAAAAAAGTTCGTATAGTCGTTGGGCAAGCCCGATAGTAATTGTTCCCAAATCCAATGGTGAGCTGCGTATTTGTATGGACGCAAAAGTGGCGGTTAACAAAAGCTTAAAATATCAGCATTACCCTCTTCCGACATTAGAAGATTGTTTCGCTCGCATTGGTCCAAGTAAATATTTTTGTATTATTGACTTAGAAAACGCGTTTACTCAAATGGAGGTTAATGAAAATTCTCGTGAATTTCTAACGATAAATACGCATATCGGGTTGTTTAGATATAAAAGATTATGTTTCGGTATTCATAGTGCACCTGGTAACTTCCAGTCAGTGATGGATCAAACGTTAATGGGTATCGATCAAACAATTTGTTACCTTGACGATATTCTATGTGCAGATATGACATATGAAGGTTGCAAAAAGAAACTATTTCAAGTTTTATCTCGGTTAAATGAAAGAAAAATTCGTATAAATGTAAATAAAAGTAAATTTTTAGTGGAACAAGTAGAGTATCTGGGTCACGCATTGTCGCCTCGCGGTATAGAACCAAATAAAAGGAAAGTTTCTGCTATTTTAAACGCTCCGTTACCTTTGACAGTCCAGCAGCTACAATCATATTTGGAATTAATGAATTTTTACTGTCGTTTGCTACCAAATTTATCTCAGAAAATGCAGCCACTATACAAAATGTTGCATAGCATTAGTCAAAGTCCTAAAACATTAGTACAATGGACAACTGAAAGTCGTGAATGTTTTCATAATTCTAAAAATCTTTTAATAAATCAAAACGTTATCGAGTATTACGATCCAAGAAAACCAATTGTGGTCAGTACAGATGCCTCAGATTATGGGCTAGGAGCGGTTTTAGCTGACATTGTCAATGGGGTCGAAAAACCTGTGATGTTCGCTTCAAGTACATTAAATACATCACAGAGGAGATATTCTCAATTACACAAAGAAGCATTAGCAATTATATTCGCAATGGATCGATTACATAAATATTTATATGGGGGTAACAAGTTTATCCTTCGCACTGACCATCAGGCCCTTAAAGAAATTTTAAATCCTAATAAAGGAAACCCTTCAATAGCATTAAATCGATTACAGCGCTGGTCAGTCACACTATCCATGTATAATTATGAAATTCAATACCGGAAAGGCAAAAATTTAGCACACGCAGATGATCTTTCGCGATTGCCTTTAAATGACAGTAGTAATATTGAGGGAACATCTAATATTAATTATTTTAAATTTGAAAAAAATTTACCAGTAAATTTGGAACTGATAAAGAAGGAAACTAGACAGGATATCATCCTGAGAAGTGTTATTAAATGTTTATCTAAAAATTGGCTTTATAATAAAGATCCGAAGTTGCAAACATTCTTCCAAAAACGAAATTCATTATCCGTCGAAAATGATTGCCTTTATCTTGAAAACAGGATTGTTATTCCCACAGCTCTTCGAAATATTATGCAAAAAAACATGCGATAAAGGCTTCAGTAGAAATGATGTTAAATACAACTGTAACGGTTTTTGTGGTTCTGCGGTACTTAATAAACGCCATGAATTCTAACACGAATATTAAATTTATTTGTGATGACTGCAAAAATGCGATGAAAATGGTAGTGGATAAAATTGAATGCGTGTCGCATGGGCTAAATGAATTTAAAAGGTACATGCTTAAACGAGATGATGAAATGAAAACGCTATTGCTTAAAGTTGTCAAATTAGTTGTAGAAAACAATAGCTTAGTCAATGAAATTAAGGAAACATTGATTATCAACGATAATGGTAAGATCTATGCAGAGAAACTGAAAATGAGTGAGCTTAAACCTGTTGAAGACAATTCTGTTAACTCTAGTCATAACGATAATATAAAATTCAATATTGACCCCAATATCATGGTCTGCAAGCGTCTAACAAGCTGGGTGTTCCTGACTACATATTTCCCGACCTTCTTAAGGACGATGTCTGGCCGCGTAGGATAATTGTGCGGAAATTTGTGTACTTGCCAAAAAACCTGATTACTCAGAGCCCTGTACTTCCGAACACCTAATTGGTTTCTCCAATAGTTTTGAATATGATAATCCTTCGTCTGATATCCTTTTTTTATCTCAGGAGACTTCTTTAAAAACCTCATCAGAAACCTCGTCTTCTGCAGATGCAGTTGTTTTATTCTTTGTTTCGTACATCCCGCCGAACTCGCCTGTGGAGATTTACCAGAAACAAATTCTTAAAATTGGTTCGATCTTGGAGACTATTGTTAATGACAATGTTCACGTCTGTGTTCTTGGCGATTTTAACTTCGGCAATGTCCAGTGGTTATGGAGTGATGATGACAAGATGCTTGTTCCTCTTAATATTCTGAAGAATTTTGAACGATGTCTGATTGATGGACTTCTGTCGATGGATGTTCTTCAGACTAAAACGATGGCGAACTCTATAGGTAGGCTTCTTCACTTGGTATTTGTTAGTCATAACTTAGTTTGAACTATCGATTCTGCATCTTTTTAATTTCTCCTAAGATACTGTTAATCATTGTGCACACTGAAAGAAAAACCATGGTTATTGCAAGTTTGCATTAACCAAACTATAATTATAGCAATCATGATTTTGATTGTATATTTCGAATAGTAATGTGAATAATTATAATAACCATATGGACATGGTTGTTATGGTCATTAAAATCATATTATGGGTAGCATCAAAATGGCCTCATATTTGTTCTAACTAAGCTTTCATTATGCTTATATGAAATTTGTAATATAATTAATAGAGCTATAATTTTATCATATTATGTTTCCCCCAAACATAAAATAGTTACATCAATATTTCAGACAACCAAGGTTTTTTCAACCATGCTAAGGCTCAACTAAATATAAGTTTTGTTAAATTAATTATGGTAAGGTTAGACCAACCATATTTTGTTTACATTTACCGTAATCAGTGTTTGGTAATGACACATTCGTAGTAGTTTTCATTTGTTTGGTAAAAGTCGACGGGAATAGACGTGTGTTCAGTGAAATTTTACAAAGTTAAAATCAGTGCTGTAAAGGAATAATACCTACCTAATTGTAATAAAAAATAAAAGGTGAATTTTTTATGAATAAACTTTTTGGTTGAGATTGGAAAGTGATATTTATTTTGATGGGTGATAAGCTTCTGTTGCTTTCCTTTTAGCGTCCATTTACAGTCGCACATTAATTTGCGCTTGGATAATTGATTTCAACAGCTGGTATGTGATATTTAATAGCATATAACCTTAGCTTTATATTATTTTTGTGTTTTAATATTACAAGAATATTCGCAGAAATCTATACTATTTATTAACTTCAAATTCCATAAAAATAGATAAAATATTTTTAACAGTCGCATATGATGGCATAAAAAAAATAGTTAAAGTGGTGTACGAAAATCTTCTTACCGTAGATGCATTAAAGAATTCGGTAATTAACGCCTTTTCCCTGGAAGAAAATCATGTGTTTCTTATAAAAGCAGATTCAATAATCCAGAGGAAGATGTTGCTGATTATATAAAGCAATACATCTCTAACTTAAATTTTATTCTATATATACAAAGTACAGTTTTAATTAATACGGTGTTTTTAGAATGTAGTATACACTTTCCAAAATTAATGTAATTTTAAAACTTCATGTTCTATTAGGCAAGGTAAAATCCAAAATCAATTTAACATCAGATTCAGTCCAGTTTTCAATTGAGAATTACAATCCCCAGCTTATAGCGATCCCGTCTTATTTACCTGAAACACCTATTTTGAATTTAACTGATGGTACATTATTCCTCAATGTATTTAATAATCTTCAATCAAAAGAGGTGCACTGAATTTCCATTTCCACAATATTATTAAATTTTGCTTTTGCTATTTTGCAAAAA
This sequence comes from Dioctria rufipes, assembly GCA_963924295.1. NCBI lineage: Eukaryota > Metazoa > Arthropoda > Insecta > Diptera > Asilidae > Dioctria > Dioctria rufipes. The sequence goes on along the minus strand of OZ002741.1, from coordinate 99,228,079 downwards.
TTATAATTGCAAATTATAGAGAAAAGAAGTGCTTATCGAATTCCGATAGGATTTTATTGGCCAAATTAATTATTCGTCATATTATTAATACGGATCCCAACAAACAGTATTCAAAATAATTTTTTTTTTAACAAATTGTAGTATTGCCTAACTTTTAGTTTTCAACGGTCCGATTTTGAAAAATTATCTACAGTTATTGATGAGATTTTTCCAAGTGAGGTGCCCTCAACATATTACAAAAAATTTTGCAATTGAAAATTAGCTACTGGTGAACTTTGGGACTCATATAATAATAATAGAGTTCAACTTGCCAAGGCTGGGATTATCAAAAGATGTTCGAGAAGTTCAACTCCTAACACTAACACAAATTTTGTCAATGTAATCTATTTTAGATTTAGGTAGGCAATCCTTTATTATTTAATTTTTATACTTTCCTTGATATAGCTATAAAAATCCTTTCATTAAGGATACTTAATAACTAATTGTATTAATATATTACATATTAGTATTATTAATTACATTATTAATTTAAAATTTTTTTAGAAAATGATGATAGCTCTAGAGCTGATTTAGATTAATTAAAAACACAACTATCTGAGGAAGGTTTACAAAAAAGATTACATTTAACTTGAGACAAGAATTACTCAAAATCAATAATACCAGTGAAACAAATTGTAAGTAATTCTGTTTATATAACTTATAAAATACAAGTTGGACTAAATTTCTGATGTATATTTTCTAGATATACGTAAAAGTGTACTCTCTTTATTATTTTTAACGTTCATCCTGCTAAACGTAATCTTAAAAAAGTTACAATTTCAAGATATATTTGAAAGGAACTACATTCTGAACTATAAGGAAGAAAGCATACGGATTCAACCGAAACTTATAATTGTTGGTTCGCCAGTATACACAGCATTCCTATTACTAGCTCATCTTACACTTTGACAGATCTAACATTTCAAAGAGAAATCTAACTATAAAATTTCATTTATTACTACATTATGAATTTGTAATGAAAAATGTTGGTTCCTTAAGGCACATTTCTTCTATTCGGTTCGAAGAGTTTCATCAAACTTTAAAAAAACATAGCATATAATAGTAAATGCAAACTAAATATTATTGAGACTATTAGCATTAAAAACAGTATTCAAATGTCCAACTTCTTATTGAATTATAATGAATTAACATCACTTCATTTGGAACATGGTATCTTAAAAATATTAGAAAGAGAAAGTTATGAAAGGTATAGGTGTACAAGTTGAGTCTTTCATACTAAATTCATCAAATTTAATGAATTCTACATAAAAGCTGGCGCTGTAGTATTTACCGCAGCTAACAAACTTGCTCAAATTGATTATATCATCAAATATGAAAATAGCTTTTATTTTTGTTTGTTTGAATAGTTCGTTTCGATTCCCATTATATTGATTTTTTGTTTAACTGCCAATGAAGTACAAATGATTTATTTTAATAATGTAATATTTGCTGTGCAACAAAATAGTTAACTCTTGAAAATTTTTATAATTATATAAATAAAAAACTTATAATATACAATGGAGATTGTTTTTATGAAAACCTATACTTTTATTTATAAATTTAAACATTTCCTCATTTAAAACATTCAACATTCTACTAAGATTCAAATATATTACTTACATCCCTCAAAAATTAGCAAATACTTGAATTCAACAAGAATTATTTTTCAACTAAAACATAATTCCAAATAAGTGAAAATTTTATGAAATACTCAGTATTCATCAGAATAACAACTGAAGATTTTTTTAGGTCTCTTGTACTAATCAGGACTATATTTTATGGTTGCTTGATATATTATACCGTAGTCCAATTAACCATAATATGTTTTTGTAGCTATGTGTACGTTGTTGATACAGAAATATTCGTGATTACTACAACTATATCTAATGCCTGTAATTATCATACTTTGATTGATAGAACATAATCCATGATGATTGCAATAATGTGATATATTCCGAATAACTATTCTATGGCTGTTCTCGCATAATTTTAGTACTTAAGACTGAAACTTTTGATTGAGGTAAATATATTATAATTCGTCCAGGAATATAATTTTGATTAATGTAACTATACTAATCCTTATTATCGTATTGAAAGCAATAATGATAATTAACAAGAACTTGAATTATTATTACGAAATGATGATCACAGTCATGAATTTATTATCACACAAACAGTTTGCGAAAAGTTATTCAACTATAGTATATTTGTTATATAGTAGTTCCAACTATAAAGCCGAACTATATTAGAGTTCTTTAAAAACGTAGTTGAACTGATTATATTCTTTCTCTGAGTGCACTTGAGATTGTTATTGCTTTTATAGTTCATAATAGTACTTTTAGTAATCCTCATCTATGTGATTCATTATATTTTTATAACTTCAAAAAAGCAAATTATGCAGCTATTAATGATGAGCTAGAATTGATTGACTGGCGGAGTCTGTTTTTTGAATGCGACTTAGTTCAAGCGTACTCTAAATTTGCTTCAATTTTGGACGACAGTATTTTTGCTCATGTGCCCTTAGCAGTAAGGAGGGGCAGTTTAGGCCATCCTTGGAGAAATCGTATGTTGGCTAAATTAAAGAATACTCGTAATGCGGCCCATGTGAAATATCGTGTGACGGGTGCTGTAAACGATTATATCCATTTTAAACGACTTCGAAAGGAGTACGAATTTTTGAACAAATTTTTATATAGACAGTATCTGAATTCTGTAGAAACAGAAATTAAGCATAATGTCAAAACGTTTGGTCCTTTCTCAATGGTAATAGGAACTCGTATGGTATCCCTTCGTGCGTCCATTATAACGATATGATAGCAGACAACGCTATCGATAGTACTTTTGCTGACTACTTTGAGTCTGTCTATGTCGAGGACATGGATCAACATTCATCTGTTGACCTGGGGTCATTACATATATCAGTAGATGATGTTAGCGATGCCCTTAATAAGCTTGGTACATCGTCTTCGTCGGGACCTGATGGCATTCCTGCCAACCTTGTCTTTGGCTGCCGGTTGGTCCTATCTTATTCTCTGTATCATATTTTTAATCATTCTCTTTCCTCAGGAGTTTTTCTTGACCAATGGAAGCTCTCTATGCTGCTGTAGTCAATTTGAATCGGATTATCCATGGTTAAATCTACCATTATCTATTTGATATTTGAAGCAACAATATGGTCATAGCTTATTGGATGACGTTATTGTTGAATCGACCACGGAAACTATGGTTGTGAAATATTAAATTTATACAAATCGATGGAGCGTTTTAAAAGAACGCATCAAGACAAATATGCAGGGATGTAGTCAAAAAAGATGGTCAGCAAGGTATAAAGCCTTTACGGCTCTGACCGAAAACCTTCCGGAAGTAGCTATGGTGTTAGAAAAAACACAAGAAAATTACATACCCGAGACAAAATTCCAAGCTAGATGTCTTTATCAAAACATTACAGACTTTGGTTTTATTTTTAATCTAGTTGTTGGGAACAATATTATTCGCGAAATTAATAGAGTCAAAAACGAAGTTCAGGAAAAGGATATATTGCTTTCGCTATCAATCGACTTACGGGAGGGGCTGATTTAAAGTTTAAGAAGAATGCGAAGCACACCCATCGGATCTTGTAAAGAAGAGGCAAAATATATTGCAGAAAAAATGAATATAAAACCAGTCTTGCAACCCAAATGGATACCTAAACGAAAAAGAGTGTTCGATGAACTGTCCGAAGACCAATCACCAGTATTAGTTGCGGATGAAACAGTTACTAAAGACCTAAATATTTTCGACAGGATAATCACATAAATTTCAACAAGGATGGAAAGTGTCAGGAAATTGAATAAATATTTCTCATTCATGAATGAAATCGAGCTAAGAGAAGTGTCTCCCGATGAGTTGGATCAACTTTGCGTCAATTTAGCATTAAATTATAACAAAGACTTAAATGCCACAGAATTGTGCTGCGTTTCAGTACCAAGCTCCAAACCTTCTCAAATCTGCTGATACAAATATAACCAATGATCTCAGAAAATGATTTATGCAAATAATTAATTTTTTTAATTTAAGACGCGTTTCCAAATCTGTGTATTGTATTGCGTATATACTGTACACTCCCCACTACTTCTGCAAGTTGCGAGAGAAGTTTCGGTAAATAAAAATTAATAAAAACAAGTAAAAATGCTAGAATTGGTCTACGACCAATTTTTATGAGACCCTGAATACTCGAATCTCATTGCAAGTTTGGTTTTTGTGGTGACTTTTTGCATATATTTCTATAACGGTTCGTCGGACAGAAAAAGAAGAAGAAGATGTGTCAATTTGTGTGTCAATTTTTGTTCCCAGCGTGTCTAATTAGTTTTATGTATTTATTTCTAATCGTTTTTTGTTAACTTTATGTGTAATCAAGTCTGCTTATTGTTTGTTTTTTGCTTTTCCGTCTGGTTTTGCAAATTTTTTTCTCTGTACTCTTGGTAACCGCTTGCTTTGGGGACTTTTTGTTCTTATCTGCTGTTTGTGCCTTTTGACACTGGCATTTTGTTTACGCATTTAATTTATGGTAAGCTTATTTAATAATTTTCAGTGTTCCAGGCTACTGATATACTTCATTTAATACTGGCCTTTTTTCATTCTATTTAGTTGTTTATCATCTCCTTTATAGTTTGATCGCCATCTGTCAGTCAGAATTCTCTCCAAATATCGGAGGCTTTTCGTGGCTTGTCTTCGACACAATCCTTCTTTTTTAATTAACGCCTAAATATCTGCTACTCTTCTGTTATACAGTTTACACTGAGTAATCATGACCATGTCTACTGTATGTTCATCTGCCACCAGTGAAAAATGTCTTCGTTTGTAACGGAATTTGTGGAAAATCTTTTCATTGGTGCCGCCTGTGCCGTATTCAAACAAGTTCTCTTGTTTCCGGCACAACCTGTGGCGAGTGCCTAGCGATTAATCCGTGGCTTATTCTACGATTTATCAAAGGTATTTTTGATATGTTCTCAAGTGACCAATCTTTTATTGTGGCTGGTGTTAAGCACATATTTACCAACTGGTCGTACCTCAATGCTTTCTCCGAAGACCTTCATACCTTCAATTCAAAACTCGAGAAGCTTCTTAATTTTTCAGAGGCGCTCAGTTCAAGCTCATCCCTCTTACTTGATAAGTCGCATTCTCTCTCTACTCGCTTCGAATGACTGGCGTCCACTGTTAATGATCTTCGTGCCTCGCCGAACAATTGTAACGACCTACTTTCACCACCTGGTGGCTTAAAGATATTCAGCACAATATCCGACTGGTCAAGAATAATCTTGCGAGAGTTGGTCTGCTTCTGCAGCTAAGGACTCCGTGCTTATTGGCGCTATCGCTGCGGACATTAAGGGGGGTAATTACTGAAATCTTAAAAAACACGAAAAGTTAATACGACTTTGCTCCAATCAGGGCGTCTTATCATAATCAAAATTGCACATAGTTTGAGAAAAGCAAAAACTTAGGTAATGACGTGTCAAAAATAAAGATTTCGCGGTTTTATATGTATGTAATTAGCTTTAGAAAATTCTCAAATTCATGAAACTTGCAAAGTTTGGGACAAAATAACGTAATAATGGTACATCAAGTTGATAAATTTGTACTTGAGTATGGAAGATCTTGAGATGGAAGAGGATGTGGCGGAGAGAAAACTAGTAAACAAGTTATGGTTACTAATATATTTTGATTTGAAAGTTGCTATTTTCAGAGACGAATAACTATCACAATTATGATATTATTGGAAAGAAAGTTCAATTTGTAACAAAGATCGAACTTTTTTCTGTTTATTTTGAAAAACTCAAATTATTTAGTCCAATAATAAAGGAAATATAGTCAATAATGTTAACCATGATAATGACACAAAATTTTTTGTTTTTATATATTTTGCATACAATTTGGCGTTTTAATTCATTTCATCACCGTCAGATGGAATGATGTGCATTCGGAAAGCATTCACTTGTTTGAAAGCTCTGCGGCGGCCTGTAGTGTACAGGCTCGGAAAGTATATGCCGCCATTTTCTGCATTAGGTATATGAGTCTAGATTTCGCGGAATATTTTAAGTTTTATCATTGGTAATTTCCTAGTTTTGCTTGGGAGGCGAGAAATCATTTTGGCAGTTCTATTTATAATCTATTTGTTTCTAATTGTGAGTAACTATAATTTAATCATGGGACGTGTTAATAAAATTCAGTCCAACAATTATGGAATAAAGAAGAGAAAACTAAATGCTACTAGGTATGTAAATTAATTTGTGTATATGCACGCAGTGCTTATACAAAAATATTTTTGGATTTTTAGAACATGTTAGAACAAAATTCGTTACACATTAACAAAAATAAAATATAATTGGGGAAATTCCCAGAATTTTTACGCAGTTACAAAATAAAATATAATGGGGAATTCCCGGAAGTTTTACACAGTTACAAAAATGAAATATAATTGGGGAAATTCCCAGAATTTTTATAGTCGCATTTTATATTTTTCTATTTAAAATTGCGTTAAGACTTCATTAAGAAATTGTATAGAAAAGTGTTAACATTTTGGTGGGTCGAAGAAAAAAATATTTATGTTTAAAAGTTTTAGTGCCAATACAATTTCTGTTTGGATATTCTTACAACGGTTTGGATTTTCTTACAGCGAAAAGGTTCTATTATTGTAAAAATCTAGTTTAGAAAATTGAAGTGATTTTTATTTAAATTTTGTTATAGCCTAATAAGATGTCTGAAAATCAAAAATTAAACTAAAGGGACAAGCGAATTCTTTAGAAACTAAAATTAAAATCTTAGACTCTCTTGAGAGAGGTGAAGGTTCAACATCTGTTGGCAAAAATTTTGGTTTGAATGAAGCGACAGTCAGAACAATAAAAAAAAAAATGAAGATTCGACAATCAGTAATTTGTGGAGCGAATGTCAGTTCCAAAACATCATCATACAGTCGAAATACTATCTTAGAGAAAATGGAAAAACTTACAGTGTTTTGGATAGAGGATCTACTGCAGAAAAAAATACCTATAGACGGAAAACTTATAAAAGAGAAGGGACTTAGAACATACGAACGACTTCAGGAATCGGATCCATCAACAAGTCTCCAAACAACCAGGAAATTGATATTTAATGCAAGTGAGGGATGGGTGACAGGATTCCTAAAAAGACACGCATTTCACAAGGTAAAAATAAAAGGTGAAGTAGCATCAGGCGACAAAAATTCTGCAAAAAACTTTCCTGGGAAGCTAGTAAAAATAATTCAAGACGGGGATTATACGCCAGATCAAGTATTTAATGTCGACGAAACGGGATTATTTTGGAACAAAATGCCTACTAGAACCTACATATCAAAATCAGAAAAATCTGCTGGTGGTTTCAAAGCGGCTAAGGATCGCGTGACATTCTTATTGTGCAGCAACGCATCTGGTGATAAAATTTTAAAGCCTCTGTTAATCAACCGATCACTCATGCCGCGAGCTTTGAAAGGAAAAAACATTAAACAACTTCCAGTTCATTTGCAAATAATAAGGCATAGATGACGTCAGCCTTATTTAAAAAATGGTCCCACGAGTGTTTCGTTCCTAAAGTAAAAAAATATATGGAACAAAAGTGGCTTGAATTCAAAGTACTTTGCTCGTTGATAATGCGCCCAGCCATCCTGTGATAGATCATCCGAATATTCAATTGGTGTTCTGCCGCCTAATATCACTTCACTGATTCAGCCATTGGATCAGGGTATAATAGCACCATTTAAAATTTATTACATGGAGAAAAATTTGGCCAAAATGCATAAAAAGTGGCAATTTTGTAACAGAAGCATCAGTTGTGTGTTCTGAAATTATTAATCTATCACAAGCAATTGGTTGTGAAGGCTTTGAAAACCTTGAATTTGCGGACATCGATGAATTGATGATTGATAAACCTTTGGATGAGGAGGATCTAATTGAAGCTACAACGGTTGATGCTATTAATGAGGACCATGATGATGAAGACGAAGTTGAAATTCATCAATTAACAACTGATTTAATTCGGAGGGCTTGAAATTTGCTGCAAGTATGGAACATCATTTTCTCACTTATGATCCCGATATGGAACGTGCATTAAAATTTCAACGTAACCTGCAGATCTGTACGGCTGCGTATCAAGAACTGTATAAGCAACTTGACAAACCAAAAACACAGAAGCTAATAACAGATTTCCTAATTAAAAAAAAAAAAAAAGCCAACATCAGAGAACGTTAATAATGAACCAGACTCTTCATTGGATTCAGACTGATCAGATGTGTTAGACATCTCTAGTGATGAAAGCGATTTTTGTCCAGTCGGTAATAAACGCTCGCTCTTATAATCAAATATGTAAAAATTTTATTTCTATTCTAATAGCGTCTGTTGTGTTCCGCAGATTGTCAATCTGATTGCTTATTTGATGTTGTCGTTCAGACAGTGAGGATAGGGGTTTCTGGATTTTTTCGAAAGTGGTTTTAATTACGCTGATCTGTTGTTTTTCTAGATCAGTTAGGGTTTGAGTATTTACCTCTAATTCGTTCAGCTGGCTGTACTCCTCCTGCTCGTGCCAAAGAGATAGTGCATCGCGTTACCAATTCCATCGAAGATGGATCGGGGCTTGCGTGATTTAGGCACTGCCTCTTTAATAAGATTTGTATGCCTCTGGATGATTTCCATCAGGGCGTGTACATGTTTAGTTTGTAGGGAACATAGATCCTGTTCAGAGCATTTGTTGCCACATAACTGGTGTGCGTAGTATTCCGCTCGCTCTGCTAGTCTCGTCGGATTTTGCAACCCAGTAATGACGCTCCAGGTGTTGTGGTAAACTGATAAGCTTCCTTGATCCTCGAATAGCACTCCCGTATTATTTAGAGGAGTAATGGAATAAGGTTCCCCAGCGAGAGCTCCTATCGTGATCAGGAACAATCCATAGAAAATTATTGACCGGATTGGAGAGGATAAGATAAGATATTAAAATGGGTTTTTGTTGTCTTTGTAGCTTATATTCTATTATGTATGTACTAGAACTACTTAGATTCTATTGACCCCCTTTTATTCGTAGAAAGGTTTTAGGCGGTTGTTATGTACCGCGACCTCTTTTTTACGAATTTTTATTGTGGTGTTTTTGAAACTATGCAAAGAAAACAAACAAAACTTTAATTCACTATATGTCAATTCCTGTAATTGACATATAATGATTTACGCTTACAAATTCACAAATTTCGTCAATTCCGATAAGCAACACAGACATTTGTGGTGTTCTGAAAATTTCAAAATGGTGGGTAGTTGGTGTAGCGATAAAAAATATATCATTGGTTGTCATTCATTTTTTTTTAATCATCAAATTCATTAATTTTAACAAATTTACTAATTTTACGCTTAAAATTAAATTTAGCACAATTCAAAAATTTCAATTTCCTTAATGAAGTAAACTAAACAAAAATCTACTCAAATATTCTTAATAACTGACACACATATGCAATTTTTAATTCATTCTTTATTCATGTAATTATTTAAAAAAAAAATTCACTCTTAACTTAAATTAATTTCAATAATTATTTCTAGCTATGTTTTATCGTTTAGACATGTCTTGCTAAAGATACCATATAGGCATATTTTTAGCAAAATGTCACCACAATAAATTATAATTTAATACACCTAATAAATGCTGAAAGGAAAAATTTATTAGTTAAATTTCAATTTGTTTGGTTAATCTATGACCAGTAATTGTACCCTTATGGCATGCGATTACTTTCGTCCCTTAACCTCAAATTGTTTAGAAAATGAATAAAATAATTACCTTTTGATGATTGTTAGCAATAAATTCTTTATCGAACACCAATTTATTGAATCCCTTTGTCGATTCGTACAATACACCAATTACAATGGCTACAAAATTTAGAGCCAGAATTTTCACTCAAATTCTTCTGTAGAACTGATGAAAAAATTTTATGAAAAAAAACTCTAAGTTCAAAAAATGACTGAAGCACTATTAATCCCAAAAAACACTTGCATATAAAGTAAATTATGACCAACTTGGCATATGTTAACTAAATGACAACTCGAAAGAGAAAGAGATCGAATGAAGGAATGACACGCCTTTTATAGACAAATTTGTTTCAATTTCACTATCCATAATGTGAAATTATCAAAATATTGCCCTTTTGTATATAAATTAAGACCTTTGATTATTATTGGTATATGCCAAAATGGATTTTACATTTTTTGGCATGTTTACCATAAAGATTTAATCTTAATTTTCTTGATTTTCATTAATTTTTACGAATTTCTGGTCTACTTTATCGACGCGCCATTTTTAGTTCATTCCAAATAATTCCTCTCATGACTTTTGCTGTTTTGTCTTGTTCGCACGGTACTTCTCTTTCGCACTCGTTAGTGTGAATAGTAAATATAAAAATCGCGAATTACGCGAATCCCGCGAAAAATACCGCGAAACGAACGCGGCCATTAGAATCGCGCGAAGATTCTACCCCGGTTTAACACGTCAAATGTCATGGGAACATGAAGTTTCGCCGTGTTTATAAATCGAGAAACGTCAAACGCGCGCGAAGTGATTTTATTAAATTTCTTAAATTTAATAGTGTATTGTAGTGCTGTTTGTGCTGTTTTCATCGAGGGATGTTATAATCTTCAGGTATGTAATACCAGTTTGTGGATTTAGTGATGTTTTATGTTGTTTTTCAAGGTTGGTGGACACCTGTACAGGTGAGCTTGTTTGGGTGTTTTTTCACCTGAAATGTCCACTAATCTTCATTAAAACCTTATCGATTACCTGATTGATGAGTTCTATGCGTTTTTTTATCTTGTGGCAGGTGAATTGATTGAATTATAGTTAATTTAATCGTACTTCCCTGTATTCAATGTTATTTGTTTTGGTGTTGTTGGTATGAAAAAAAAATCTTGAATGCTATATAGTTTTAAATTTATTTGTTCATTAGTTCATTTGTTACTTTGTTTGTATTAATAGTTCAAATTTTTTGTATTTCATTTATTTATCTTCATTTCCCTTTTCTCATTTTAGATCATCGGGGGATCTTTGCACCTGTGGCATACTCCAGGTGCCGGTAACATGCGTTGCATACTTTGATTTTTAATTTGATAAATTCCCCCTTTTTCTTTTCAGGTTCGTCGAACAGTTTTGTTTACGGAGCTAGGGATGTCGGTTACCATATAGGGTCCTACCCAAATCTGGGAGAGTTTATGTTTACGACTATCGCTCTTGAATAGAACCTTGTCTCCTCTGTGAAATGCCAGGGGTAGTACAGCTTTGTCGTAGTAGTTTTTTGAGCATTGTTTACTCTTCAGAAGATTTTTCCTTACCATGCCGTAAGACTTCTGAAGCTTATACCTGAGAATATCGTAGTAGCTCTCGCGGTTATACACGCGTTCAGGGTCTCCGCTGTGAAGCCGTAAAGGCAGTCCATAGGAGTTAATTTTGTCCCTTCATGTACAGTGTTATTGTACACGAATGCAACGGTTCGCAGAAAATTATCCCATGACCTGGGATTTTCGTCCACTATAGTTCGTAGATATTCAATCAATTGTGTATGTGCACGTTCGAGTGCTCCATTTGATTGGAGATGGTAAGCAGAGGTTTGCAGCTTATTTATCCTAAGCATTTTGCATACCTTTTGAATAGGTCACTCAGGAAAGTACTTCCCTGATCGGTGACTATTGTTTTGAGGATGCGGTAGCGCGTGACGATTTCGTCGAAGAAAATTTGTCCTACCGTTATAGCTTCCCCATTCGGTATGGCATACCAATATACAAATTTCGTGAGGTTATCCTGGAACGTTAATATTTATATGTTTCCGGATGCAGTTTCCTCCAGTGGATCGACTAGATTTTATCAAAAGGTTGTTCCGCTACGTCTGTTTTCACCATTGGCATTTTATACTGCGGTGAGGCCTCTTATCACTCCCTGATGGCCGCCAAAGGGAGAATCTTTTAATCTTTTAAGATTACTTGAATCTCATCGGGGCTTGTGATTACTTCAGGGGGACGAGTTACATTTATAACTGGCGGATCTGTACTAGGTGGGATTTCAAGATCCTCGGCCTCTTCTGGATGATGAATTTGTTTCTTCTGTTCGAGTTGTTCGACTTGGCTGTCTGGGTTTGATTCGCTTCCCTGAATGTTTCGTGTTTGGGATCTTGTTACTGCATTGCATTGCAGACACTCCTTAAGGTCCGATGAGTATTATTTCTTTTAAATGCCGAGTCCATTTGGTGGTGGACTATAGCCTCTACCGTGAAGGTTGTATTGTCATCGTCTTTGACTTTATCCCGTGGGATGCGGCTTAAAGCGTCGGCATTTGTGTTATACTTTCCGGGCTTATACTCAATTCTATAATTGAACTCGGAGAGTTTGTGATGAGATCTCACAAGACTGGAAGTGGGGTCCTTAACGTTAAACACCCCCTTGGGGGGTTTGTGATCTGTATACACCGTAAACTCTCGGTCTTGCAGATAACACCTGAAATTTTTGGTCGCCCAAACTATAGCCAATAAATCTTTCTCAATCGTGGAATAGTTACGTTCGACTTTGTTCAGGGTACGGCTAGCGTAGGCTATCGGTTGATCACTTCCTACCTCTGCTTAGGAGAGGACTGCACCAAGGTTTTGAAAAGTCGGGATATATTAGGAGTGGAGGGGAAATTAAAACGTTTTTAATGATATGAAATGCCTCGTGGAATTTCTCAGTCCATTTAAACTTTACATGTTTCGGAATAAATTTGTTAGAGGATGTACCGTTTTTTGAAAAATCGCGTATAAATTTTCTGTAGTAATTGGCAAGGCCCAAAAATGATTGCACTTACCTTACTGTCTTAGGAATGGGGGAAGTTTGGACGCACGCCCCGGCTTGCTAGGATCGGGTAGTGCTCCTTGGTTAGAACATTTGTGTCCTAGGTACACCACCTCGCGACTGAGAGATTGCCATTTCTCTAGTCGAAGTTTCAGGTTATATTCTCTTAACCTGTCGAAGAGTCTACGAAGCTTTTGATTATGGTCTGCCAGACTTTTTCCATAGATGACGATATCATCTAACTAGATGAAACATTCTAGGCCTTGCACGCCAGTTAATATGAAATTCATTAAACGCTGATATGTAGCCGGGGCTCCTTTGAGTCCGAACAGCATGCGTTTGAATTCATAATCCCCGTAGTTGGTACTAAAAGCCGTTTTTACGAGATCTTTCGGATCGATGAGTACCTGATGATAGCCATTGCCTAGCTCTACCGTGGTGAAGTATCGTGAATGGCCCAGTTGGATGTCCTGAATCCGTGAAATATGAGTATAAAATTGTCTACAAACCTGGAAGATCTAATTCGAACGTTGATGCGCTAAGACGTATAAAAAATGATGAGAATAAAAACGGAACATCAAATAATTTAGGAAACGTTAGAGTTACTACTAGATCGCAAAAAGAACGATTGAAAATTCCAGAAGGACTTTTACAGAAAAGTGATAGGTATACCAAAAAGAAGACTAACAAAGTACAATTGCATTTACGAGAAAGTTGTGATTCAATCAATCGAGACAAATCAGCAAGTAATAAAATCATTATATTGCCGCTCCTTAAAACGCATGAAGAGACTGTCCTAAATAAACTCGTAAGCCTAAATAAACTCGTAAGCCTGATATGTGGACTTAAAAACATTTGAAAATAACTCTGACAGATTTATTGTGGCTACGGCCGCTATCCTCCCACGATCCGATCGCGATCAAAACAATGTTACAATTCTCTTCCAACAGCTTTATAATTTTTGTCTAAAGCGACTAATCTATAGAGCTAGGCTAACAGTTCCAACAGTCGATCGCAATACACTAGAAATAATAAGATTAACGATAAACGAAACTTTCAAATCTTCGCATATTGAATTGTGCATATATAAAGACTCTAAATCATATGTCGATAATAAAGATCGAATAGCAGAATCGCTGCTAGAGAACCACAACTCTCCACTTGGAGGACACCACGGAATCTTTCGTATCCTAAAGCGTCTCAAAACTAAATACTATTGGCCCACAATGGTAAAAACCTAAGAAATTTTGTTCGAAAGTGTCAGTCCTGTCAGAAAAACAAGCTTCAGAGAAACCCGCCTATACCGATGAAAATTACATCGACCAGCTCAAGACCGTTTCAACGGATAGCACTGGATATAGTGGGTCCCCCTGCCTGTCAGTTACGAAGGTAATAAATATTTGATCACATTTCAATATGACTTAACGAAGCTCTCTGATGCACTGCCAATTCCAAATTCCGAAGCACCAACAGTCGCCAGGGCGTTTGTAGAAGAAGTGTTTTGTCGTCATAGAATTCCCGAGCACATCCTTACTGACCAAGCAACTAATTTCTTAAGCACTCTATTCAAAGGAGGTTGTAAATTGATGAAATCCAAGAAAATAAGTATTCATTTTTATACCATTCATTCCATACCACCCCCAAACGAACGGTGCGCTCGAAAGAAGCCGCCGGACTCTTGCTGAATATCTCCGACATTATGTGAATCAAGATGCGCTTACGTGCGGCACATGGATACCATACTTCATGCTTGTATATAATACCACCCCATACAGTAGCACAGGGTACAGCCCGTACGAACTATTATATGGTTTCCCCGCAAACATTCCAAACATTTTCACACAGAAACCTCTGTTAACTTATAATTACGACGACTACGTCAACGAGATGAAGGCCCGACTTCAACATGGCTACCAGATAGCTAAGGAAAACCTGAGACACTAAAAGGCCCAATCTAAAAACTACTACGACAACAATACCTAAGCAAAACATTTTAACTTAGGTGACAAAGTGCTCATTAGAAATCATAGAAGGAAAAACAAGTTTTCTTCACTCTGGAATGGACCTTTTGATGTTATCCAGGTCCTATTAAAAGAAAATTCCATAATAAAGGTCGGAAAAAGAGATAAGATCGTACACAATAATGATTTGAAATTATTCGTCGAGTAATAATAAGCCTGGATGAGTGATGTCAATAAAATTTTACAAGTAAATAACTCTTCTCTTATCTAATCGCTCTATGTGTCAACCTGCATAAACTAAAACGCTAAAAAATTTTAGTTATCCACACGCTTATATTCCCATTTGCAATAACAAATACAAATATACATATACATACTACGTTCCCTTAAGAATAGTAACATCACTTCCTTTCAGATTTTATAACGTCGGGACCTTGTTCCTGAACGTTATCTCCACATATGGGAGCGAGCTTGTTATCACTCCTACAAAACAGAATACTGGAATTTACTTCGAGGAACTGGGGAAAGTGGAGCTTTAATCAAATGAATGGAAAGTATTGGTGTATTACGACCTTAAGAACTTGGCTCAAGCCTTGCGCTATATAGGCAGATACGTAGATCTAGTAAAAGTTTTCTGCAAACTCCTCAAGGATGAACCAAACCTCGCCATTATCTGTACCGGAACTGTGTCTGAAATCAATCACCTCGTGAGTGACATTACACAAAAATATAGCTTACTTAAGAGCAAAGATAGGCAAAAACGCGGCATATTTGACGCAATCGGGATTATTAGTAAAACCTTATTCGGAACACTTAACGAAGAGGATGCTAAAATTTATGACAAGCAAATTGACAAGTTAAATTACAACGAGAGTCACTTGTTGTCACTAATAAAAAATCAATGTTTTATACTAGAAACCACAGTAAATGTGTTCAATAAATCGCAAGCCTCAATAAACGATCAACTCTCAGCTGTAAATGCCAGACTCACCAAGGTAAAAACGATGATGAATTAACTAATAAACGCGACCCACGATAATTGCATTATGCAGAAATGAAGTCGCTCACATCTTTAACTACATTGATCATTATCAGGTATCAAAACTAGTCAACACAATAGTTGACCTAGTTACCGATGTTCGACATGGTAAGCCACATCCAACCATAGTAACACCTGAATAATTAGAGGCAATTCTATCTACGATACGAAAGAAGATCCAGAGCGAGACTCGCTTATCCGCATGTCTAAAAGATGATAACCTTTTATCCTTGTATCGTATAAGCCAAATGAGCACATCCATCGTGGATGATAGAATTTTGTACGAATTTAAAATTCCCTTACCATATAAAGAGAATTACCAACTTTATAAGGTTATACCCTTACCTACCATACACCAGCATAAGCTCGCTTTCATACAACCACAGATAAGCATACAGATTTCCAAGCTAAAGGGAAAAAGGTGAGGCACTATTTGCCTCATAGCCGACAGACCATGGAGCCTATTCTTGAATTACGAATGATGTTTACGAATTCGTTATATAACGAATGGTTGATAACGAATCGAATACCCCGTTCGTATTCTTGAACCTCTTCGTTATAAAGTCGAAGTGGTGAAAAAGTATTTCAACATAACGAGTGTGGTAAGATTAAATTTGTCAATTTACAAATTGAATATCGTCAGCTGTTTCATATTTTAAAATATAATTTGTAAAAAATGGCAAGCTTCAGTGAATTGTCATTATTGTTTGGTCCTGAAATCGTTAAAGAATCTATGGACTATCAATTACGTCAATAGTTAATCAATTCTTGCACCCTTAATTCAACGCTAGATAGAAAAAAAGGTTGCAGGAGGACCTCCACCAGATTTTCCTTTCACCACTCATTTTAAATCCTGCCAAATCTGGAAATTTTCTATTACCTTTGTTTCGAATATAATACCATAAAAAAACTTTTCTAGTTCATTTGTGCTTCGGGTATGGAAATTAATACTGATTTTATTTTGCCACAATTCCGTGGCATCTTTTGAACTGAAAGAGTTATCATATTTACCAAATTTCAGTTTCTGGTTTTCCTCTAAAAACTGATATTTTCGCACATCTTTTATCTCCCATTATGACCAATAAAGTAGCAGCTGATTCACTCTTCGTTTGGCATAACGAATGGTTGAACCCACTCGTTAAATAACGAAGGGTTTGCGTTCGGTATATAACGAATGCGGATTTCAAGAATACCACAAGTGTCGATTCCGAATGGTTTTGACAGTATAACGAATACGGAATGTGCCTTAGTTATTCAAGAATAGGCCCCCATAGCCGACAAAGAGCTTTCTTCACAAGTAGCAAAATGCTCCCACGTCACAATGGTTGGGTTGAGCTAAAGCTTTTTTACATTCTCTCTCATATTTCATATACCACCCTCCTGCATAGCGCAATGGTTCAGCTCGAGTGTCGGCCGTCGGATGCTGGGCTGTGGGGCTAGTATGCTAACTGGCCTGTCGGCTGTGATTTGAGATTTTGTGCATATACCATTTTCTCTCATATTTTATGTGTATCCCTCCCATGCCTATCCTACCACGCATGCGGAAATGGTTCGGTTCTAGTATTGTGCTGAGTTTCAGTACTGGTGCCTGTTGAATTTTTGAATCTTCGTGCTAATTCGTCATTCTGTTGTGAGCTACCTTTCAAAGCGTTTGATAGATTTTTGTTATAACGAGTTTTTAAATATTTTCTGGGTTTTTCCTTTCTGTCACGATTTAGAGCCTTTCGATTATCTTGTGTTGTGTTGTATTTATAACTTTTTTTTCTGCACTGTAAGACCTCCGTACTTTTCTTTATTTATCTGTTTTTGAATTGGGATTCTGAGAACGACTTTTTCCTGCCCTTGGTTATTAAAGCGATTATCTTCTTTTGGACTGGAATAATTGTGAATTTTTCGGTTTTTTGATTAAATTCTAAGAACGGCCCTTTTGTTATGAAGATTGAGGAATTTGGATTTTTCAACATTCTTCTATTATTTAAATTTTTTTTGTAAATCTGGAATATCTGCTTGGAGTGTTTATTGTTTAGCCGATAGTATTTTTCCAGATTACATATATTTAACAATATGTCTCGGAATAGGACAAAATGCATTATAAGTTGCTGTCGAGCAACTGGTAGAGAGTTTCAGGGAAGGCGATTTTTCCTTTTTCCTAAGCCCGAAAATGAGAGCTATAATAAATGGCTTCAAGTCGTGAGTATGTCTGCCGATGAGGTTAAGAAGAGAAAAAAACCTTATATATGTCACATACATTTTGAGGAAAAATATATGGGGAAAAAGTTTCTTAAAAAGGGTGCGATTCTAACTATTTTCTTAGGGTTGACTGAGCCAGTATATGTGGCTAATGCAGATAAGTATATGTTTGATCAATCAAATGCTTCAAGAACCTATTCTAAAAAGAGGAATATGATTAATGTTGACTACACTTTAGTAGAATTAGATCAGAGCTCTAAATATTATGGACCATTTAATTCAACACAAAATGAACACGAAGATGAAGGTGTTATGCGTTCACAATGCATTAAAATATCAATTGATACCTTCTTAAAAAAATGCATTTTAGAGAATATAGTAAAAAAATTAAGAGCTGAAAAAAACCATTATTAAAAAAAAATAGATACCGGCAAAATAAAATACTTCGATATAAGAAATCATATGAAGATGTCAAACGAAAAAGTGTAAATACTTTGAATGATACAATTGATTTGCTACCTGAGGTAAATTTAAACGCACAAATTTTTGCGAAATTGATTTTGAATTTGGGTAAAAATTGTTACTCAGAGGCTGAGATATAGTTGACTGAATCCATATATTTCCGGTCATCTGCCGGTTAAAGATTTTTGAGAGAAAATTTAGAGCTGCATTTGCCATCAATTTCGTCCTTCCATAATTGGACTAAGATTAAAAGCCTATTACCTGGACCCGATGCTACAGTTCTAATAGAAATTAGCAGGGTGGTTGCAAGTCTCCCAAACCTAGAAAAGGATGTTGTTGTTATTTTCGATGAAATGAGTATTCAAGAAAATATGGTATATAATAAATAAAAAGATCGAATAGATGGCTTTTTCGATTATGGTCATAACAGACCAAACACATTAACAAAGTCTGTGTGTGTCTTTATGTTTAGAAGCCTAATCGGCAATTTTAAAGTAGCTTTGTATTATGTTGCCTGTTCAGGATCGATTCCTGCGGAACGCCTTAATGATGAAGTAGAAAGATGCTTAAGTATTGCGGAACAGGTTGGTCTGAATATAAAAGCTATAGTTTGCGACCAACGCTCTACAAATAGGAAATTCTGAAGGAATAGTAATATCGCTGTAGAAAAACCTTTCTTAACATGCAAAGAAAAAACCATATATGCTCTTTTTGATGTACCACACCTATTTAAAAGCATTCGAAATAATTTTAAAAAATCTGACTTAATGTCATCGGATGGTGAAATCAGTTGGGCTATCATAGTGTTCTTATATAACATAGAAAAAAGTGAATCAACTAAAATCTGTCCTAAACTGACATCATCCCATATCTGGCCAACGGATGAATAAATTTTTTTACGCCAACACCAAGAACGGGTTGCCGGATTTGAAAATATATATTCTATTTTGATAAAAACGCCGTGCACAAAATTTGACCTCTATACGTCGACGCGTTCAGAGGCGGTTTTTTTTTAAATGGCTTAATTGTACGCGTTCTCGAGTAATCGTGCGGACGGACAAATTTACAGGCGGATAGACAGACGGAAATGCAAAAAGCAAAATAACTTTTTTTATTTCTATACGTTACAATTACAAACAGAATGGCTGCTAACTTAGTATACCCTATGATTACATCATCTAGGGTACGAAAATCGAGCAAACAAAAAACGCAAAAAACCTTTAGATAGAAAAAACAAAGCAGAAGAATTAAAAGTATTTTTAGAAACTTTATTATAACTAGTGGAACAAAAATTTTCAATTATTAAAATGATAAAAAAAAATCACTTTAAAAGATCACAAAAAGATTTATCTGTGCTAGCATCCGAAGACCGACACTCGAGCTGAACCATTTCGCTATGCAGGAGGGTGGTATATGAAATATGAGAGAGAATGTAAAAAAGCTTTAGCTCAACCCGA
Source organism: Dioctria rufipes (assembly GCA_963924295.1). NCBI lineage: Eukaryota > Metazoa > Arthropoda > Insecta > Diptera > Asilidae > Dioctria > Dioctria rufipes. Next base: position 99,208,101 of record OZ002741.1, on the reverse strand, counting down.
CCATTGTGACGTGGGAGCATTTTGCTACTTGTGAAGAAAGCTCTTTGTCGGCTATGGTCTGTCGGCTATGAGGCAAATAGTGCCTCACTTTTTTCCCTTTAGCTTGGAAATCTGTGATACAACCTACTATAAACTACCTCGTCATAGACTACGGAAAGGAACACTATTACACGGAAAAAAAATAATTTTAAAGAAAATCCTATGTATTATTAAAGGAGAAATATTATTGCTTTTGTACCTACAAAAATTGCTAACTCCCCAAAAAAGAAATGCAATTCTACAATGAAAATAGGAAAAATTAATACATACGTAGCAAAATGTCCAATAAATAAATCTCCTAATTCATATCTGCCTTTTTACTATGGTCTATATTGTAAAGCGCAATGTATCATAGTAGAAACACACATGCAGTTGAATTCACCGTAATTATATTGCTATTTATATTGAATTTGCGTTTAAGAAACTTCTTCCCCTTCCATATCAAATGCAGTTTCGCTATAAAAATATGCAAAATTCATATACACATAGCAAAATCTCCAATGACAAATCCTCCTAGGGTCCATCTGATTTATTTATTTATTATTGCCTCTAGATTTATATAACAGCAATGTGTCATACGTAGAGTGCTATGCACATAGGAAATTCTCAGTTGGTGCGTAACTTTGGAAAAGAGTGGTCAGATCGTGAGTGAGTGTTTTTAATTTATATTTTGGTTTATATATGGTAAATAAATTAATATTGTGTTCCGAACATGGCTGAGTTTTTAAGAACTAAATTAACGCAAATGGGATTTGAAAAATTCATTGATCGATTTATGGATAAGTCGCACGCATTTTTTACTACATTTAATCGGGGTTAGATCAGTAGTCACATTTGCTTTGTTACTTTTTTTTTTATGGTACAATAGATTACTTATACGGTTACTACGTTTTGCAAAATAAATACTAACGCAAATAACATATGTGGAAATAATTCGGACAAAATTTCAAGCAGTTCGAACCCATTATCGTGATAATTTATTAATTGTTGTAAATGTGATATGTATTTACTATTTTGCTCGTAAATTAACATTTGAGGATTAATTTTATACTGAAAATCAGAGCTGCAAGTGAATCGTGAGTTACTTTAGAATAAATAATTTTAAGAAATAGGCGTTTATATTGTAGGATACACAAGTATTGTGTATCGTGTACATCACACAAACACCCAGTACCGCTAAGCTAGATTAGCAGTAGACCTATGTGCTAGCTCGAGAATAATTTAGTTTTTAGTCTGTAAAAATCTTCTGTAGAATAAACAGCATTAAGCAGACTCAAGTCTTTCACTGATTACATATTTCATAGCGCAGTCGGTAAAAGAAAGAAGAAAAGTGCTAAAATTTTATGGGAATTGTACGTAAAATACAACACAAGGAGCATTTGCCGAAACCACGAGGGAGGCCACCAAAAGGTGTGAAAATTTTAACAAAGTTGGTTCCAATGGAGTATGTGCGAAAAGTAGAAAAACTTAATTTAGAAGGCTCCAACCTAGCCGAAAATTGGCGCATTTTTTGGCAGAATTTTAAAATTTTCTGCACAGCGGCGAAACTTGATAAAGAAACTGATGAAGTGAAAGTAGGGGTGTTCCTAAATGCCATAGGACCCGAAGCAGTCGAAGTTTTCAATACCTTTGGATTGACTGATGAGGAGAAAAAAGTGTACCTGAAAGTGACACAGGCTTTTGAGGACTTTTGTCGGCCCAAAAAGAACGAAATTTATGAAAGTTTCGTATTTAATAACAGAGTGCAAGAACAGAATGAGCCCTTCCACAGTTTCCTTATGGACATCAAGAAGCTGGTAAAAACATGTGAATATGGAACTATGGAAGAACGGATGATAAGAGACAAAATCGTGATGGGGACAAGTGATAAAAACTTACAAAAAAAAAAACTACTTGAAACAGTTGATCTCAACTTGGCGAAGGCGATTCAACTAGCACGAGCAGCGGAAACCTTTAACAGTCAAGCAGCACAACTACAAAGAAAGTCGGCGATCACCGTACATGCATCAAACCATATGGGAATGGAAGTAACTCTAACAATAGATCAAGTGATAGAAATAATTATTTTAATTTTAGGTCAAAACCAAATTATATTTCCCCAACAAAGACAGCAAATACTAGGCAAAATAATAATAAAATATTAGACTGTAAATTTTGTCTGAGAAGCCATGAACCTAAGAAATGTCCAGCATTCGGTGTAGTATGCAACAAGTGCAATGGAAAAAATCACTTTGCAGTAGCTTGCAAATCAAAACAAAAATTGAAGTATAATCAGGTAAGAGAAATAAAAATAAAGAATAAAACTGATGATAGTAGTACCAGTGATACAGAATATTATATTGATACTGTGGAGCAGAATAGAATAGATAAAATAACATGGAATGAACCAATAAAAATAGAAAATATTATTGTTGAAATTAAATTGGATACGGGCGCGGAGGTAAATGTATTGCCATTAGATATTTTTAAAAAATTGGATAGGCCAGTTTTAAATGAGTCAGATGCTATTGTTCAAGCTTATGGAGGAAATGCGATTGAGGTATTAGGGACAACTAAGTTAGAATGCTGTATAAGAAACGAGGAAAAAGTAATTGAATTTATTGTAACAAAACGCGGTAAAACACCTATATTAGGGCTAAGTTCATGTGTGGAATTCAATTTGATTAAGCGCATTGATATTTTAAATAAACGGCTTACAAAAGAAATAATTTTGGTTGTTTGAGGGGATAGGTAAATTTGCGAGAAATGTAAAAATTGAAATTAAGGAAAACGCGGAACCGGTAACCAAACCTGCTCGGCGGATACCGTTGGCTATTCGAGATGCTGTAAAAGATGAACTAACAAAATTAGAGAAGTTAAACATAATTCAAAGAAATAGAGGCGCTGTAGAGTGGATGTCAAATATTGTTATTGTGGAAAAGCCCAACAAAAAGATTAGGTTGTGTCTAGATCCCGCGCAGTCGGTAAAACAAAAAAACAGATAAAAGTAATAAAAACAAAAAAAAAAAAACAAAAAAATCTAGTGAAATGTTAGTAGCAGACTTATTATCTAGACATTTTGACGAGACGAATAACATTGCAGAAATTTCTGATATTGATTTAGTCGTGCATTCGCTAAATGTTAGCGACAGTAAGAAAGAGTATTTTAAAAAAGATACTTCACTGGACCCGGAGCTAAAAGTAGTAGTAAAATATCTACAGGAGGGTTGGCCTGAAAAGAAAAACGAAGTCCCAGATAGCGTAAAATGTTATTGGAGGTTAAGAAATGACCTTACTTTAGATGAAGGTTTAGTTTTCCTGCACGATAGAGTGATAGTCCCACTAAGTATGCGACGAGAAATTCTGCAGCACCTACATCAATCTCATCAAGGAATTGAGAGAACTAAAGCACGTGCTCGCAGTCTCATTTTTTGGCCAGGTTTAAATGAAGCCATAGAAAACCTGATAGCGAAATGCGAAATATGTCAGCATTATAGAAGTTCAAACACAAAAGAAACTTACCTTTCCCACGAAGTACCTGACATTCCATTCGATAAAATTGGAATGGATATATTTAAACTGCACAAAAAAATCTACTTAGTAGTCAATGACTACCTATCGAAATATTTAGATATTGTCCAGCTGAAGAACAAGACAACTAGTGAAATTATAACAAAACTAAAGCACATATTTTCTTACCTTGGTATTCCCAAAAAGATTATAGCAGACATCAATCCATTCGGATCGTTTGAATTTAAAAAATTTTGTAGTAAGTACGATATAGAAATTGTGACAACGAGCCCTAGATATCCTCAAGCTAATGGGTTAGCAGAAAAATCGGTTCACATAGCCAAAAATTTGATTCGCAAAAGCATCGATTCAAGCCAAGAGTTATGGCTTACACTTCTAGAGTACCGAAATACCCCAATTAAAAGCACGGACGTTTCCCCTGCAGACATATTAATGGGCCGAAGACAGAGAACGATTCTACCAGCTCGTCAAACACTTTTTAAAATTAATAACGCGCATGTAAAATCTATAAAAAGAAATAACGAATGAAACCGTATGTACTATAATCGCACGGCAAAACAGAAGAATAAATTAGTTACTAATCAAGCAGTTTGGTTCCAGAGTAATAAATTCTGGGAAAAAGCGAAAGTAGTGGCAATACACAAGTCTCCGCGATCCTATTGGATAGAAAAGGAAGACGGCACAGTTCTGCGTAGGAACTCATCAGTTTTAAGACCAAGAAAATAATAATTAAATAATAAATAAGAACATCCAAATTTTATTATACACAGAAGAATGCTGCACATTTCTTAACGTCATTATAGCAAATAAATCCTAAATAAATTGAGGAGGGGAAGAGAATATAATTAGGTTACAGAATTTGTATTGTAAAATTGTAAAATGAAGTAAATTTGAACAAGAGTTGTAAATCTGTTTGTTATCTAAGGAAATAATACATTACACTTGAATTAAGCAAATTGTAAATCGGTAAATTTGAAAGTAAATTATAAAAATCATTATAAGCTAAGGAAAATAGAAAGTTGTAATAGGTAGACAAACTTTAATACAGAACCAACTTTGGGAAAATGAATTGTAAATTCCTTTAAGTTAGATCGAAGCAAATAAACAAGAAAAGGGGGAGATGTAGGATACACAAGTATTGTGTATCGTGTACATCACACGAACACCCAGTACCGCTAAGCTAGATTAGCAGTAGACCTATGTGCTAGCTCGAGAATAATTTAATTTGTAGTCTGTAAGAATCTTCTGTAGAATAAACAGCATTAAGCAGACTCAAGTCTTTCACTGATTACATATTTCATATATTAGTATGGAAGATTTGACAATGGCAAAATATAAAATGCAAACCTGGCTTAGGACGCAAGTGTAATTTAAATGTTCATTTCCAAGAAATGTGAGCAACTTGGAAATTCACCACTGGAGCGTTGCGCAGAGTTATTTAACATTACTCGGAACTTCAAATGTGATAAAAAAAATGGTAAAGAAAGGTTAATATAGTTTGTAAATATTATTGCACTGTATTGTAGCATTTTTCGATCTCATGTGTATTTCCGACGTAGTGCACGATAACTTTACGCAACTATATAGACTTTCTTAGCTGCTTGTCGACCATTTAAAGTAGACTAGTTTATATCAAGTTTTTAATAAATTTATTGATTAGTATTTTTCAAACTCAGCGGTAAATTTAACAATTTCTAGAATTATCACCAATTACTACAAAAATAATTTCGAAAAATTCGTTCCCGTTAGTGTTTACGAGCATTGCTTTCTGTATACATTTTATACGTACTCGTTTTAGGAAAATAAACCATTCCACAACAAATTTCTTTGAAACTGTAAATTTAGGCCAACTCGCTACAATTACTTGTAATAAAAGGAAAAATGATATTCCGGTTTTAGTTTTTTGAATTGTAATTAATTTTTCAAGAATGTCATTTTTATGGAATTTGCAGGGCAATGGTTTTTACCATGGTTGATTTTTGAAAGTATGTCAAAATTATCGTACGAACTTTTATTTCATAGAAGAAGAATTTGATCAAGAATCTTTTGAAAATTTGGATTACGAGACCTTAAGAACAGTTATTCCTCGTCAGTTGTTTTGGCTGCGGTATAAAAAAGAATACTTTACCAGATTTGAGGTTAGTAATATGTTTTGAATTATCGAAAGTATTTCCATAGAGAAGGCTCAAACGCCAATATATATAGTATAACTGTGTGAATTAAGTAGTAGAATGGATGGCACAAGACCTATGTATCTCATGGCTTACTAGAGCAAGGTATACAGATTTGATATGGCTGGTACATTCCGGAATGGACCACAAAACTCGAAATCATACTTCTAATCATTCATATTTTCATGCATATGCCCTGTGAAGGGGGTTGACCAAATTTTACCAAACTGCTGTTGAATCAATATTTGTTCTCGGCACGCTCTGAAACAGTTATGGCCCATTCCGGAATGTATCAGCCATTTATAATCTGTACATCCTGGCTCTGGTATACCATGCGATAACTAGTTATTGTGTCATCTATCGTAGTAGGTAATACGTTTCGTATTTCAAAACAAATTTATTAAAAACTGCAAATATTTAATATCATTGAATAGACTTCATCAAATGCTACAACGCTTTCTGAATCAAACAGTACTCTAACCCTACCAGAAGCTGCTATAGATATTTCTACCTACAATAGTATTAAAGACGTAAGAAATTAAATATTAAGGATCTCTTCATATATTTATAATAAAATTTATTCCATCAGTTAATAAACTCTGCTGAGTTAGAGTTTATCGAATCAAAAGAAGATAGTACGGATCCCAAAGAAAACTTTCTAATCCCGATTCCAGGATGTTCACATATACAGGAATATTTACGATGTGCTAATGGTATAATTATTAAAAACCATTACGAAAAACATAAGTGCCTAAATAATCACAAAAGAAATCTTTTTGCGAAATTAATCATTCATAAAGAATTTGAAAGAATTTCAAACGCATCAGAATTTAAAATAACTACAGGACGATTCATACAGTTAATAGAGGGAATCGAAAGAATCTTCACGACAGAGCCCCAAAATATTTATTTCGTTCCATATAATAGAATTTCTAAAAAAACGCATCCGGAAAATTATGGGAGGCTTTTAATAGATTGAAACAAAATGTTAAAAGGTCATCAACAATTTCACATTCAGTCAATTCAGAGAGTTCGGCAGGTAGCAGTAACAACGTCATAGATAAAATTGCATTTTTGAAATCTAATTTCGAACCATGGGAAAAAGTAAAAGAGTGCAGGGGCTTCTAGTTATCAGTACAGGCAAAATCTTTTAAAAACTATCTTAAATATCAACGAATATTTGAAATAATTTCCAATTTTACGTGGACCTAAGGGCCATTACCCTGCGACGATTTTGATGTCCTTCATGGAGCTTGCACCAATTATTTATTTGCCAAATGGACAAATGTATGCAGCAAAATCTTATCTATTGCCAGGCATAAAGAATATTCGTTTACTTACTTACATATCTAAGGAAAGTTTAGATTTGATTATTAAAATATATAAAGATAGAAATATTTGCCGGAAATCAGGTCAAGATATAGTTCAAATATTTTCAGTATTTATAAAAAGCAGTATATTTTTAATCTTTTTATACCACGATGATTTTGAAACCAACAATGGTCTAGGGTCACGAACAGAATTTCAAAGCCTAGGCTATATATATATTTCACTTCCATTTCTTCCACCAAAATTTCGTTCCAAGGTAGAAAACATCTTTTTGATTATGCTCGTAAATAGCCATTACAAACAAAGTTTTGGAAATCGAGTTTTTGTTTGCGTACTCAATGAACTAAAGGAAATTGAAAGAGAAGGCATAACTATTAATGGCAAAAAGATTTATTTTATTTTGACTTTATGCATTGGTGATAATAAAGAGTGTTTTGTCGCCAATTACTTCTGTAGACTCTGCAAAATGCATCGAAATGATACACGTAGACAAGCAAGAGAGGATAATACTTTGTTGAGAGATCAATTCAACTATAAATATGATATAACATTAAATAATGTTTCTCTAACTGGTATAAAATCAGAATGCATTTTTAATGATTTGACATCATTCAGTGCAGTTGAAAATTTTTCGGTCGATATAATGCACGACTGGGCAGAAGGAATACTTAAATAAATGTTGATAATTTTTTCTCTTTAGAATCATTAAATAGACGTATCAATGTATTTAATTTTGAGGACTATGATCATGTCAACAAGACCGTAGAAATTAATGAAGAATATTTAAGGGAACATAAATTAAAATATTCATTGTCCGAAGTTTTCTGGCTCACAAAATTTTTAGGAGTCTTAATAGGGAAATTAGTTCTCACTAAAAATACTCTATGGAAAATTCTAGGTGTAACAAATAACAGTTTTAGGTAAATCGATTATCTTTGATTGGCTGAATATAAAATACCATCACATTAGGTGCATTTGAGCAAATTCACATATATTTCAGAAATATCACCTAAATTTTTAGATTGGTTTAACCAGTTGTCATCTCGCCTAAAACATTAGTCAATATCGCTGCAATATTTAAGAGGAACGAAATAGACGGATTTCTACATGTAAAGATTCTACGAAGCAAAAAATGTACGTACTTACTCAAATAAGCAGAATTTAACGGAGTTTATCTCTTGCAGTGTTAATACACATTTAAAAATCTGAAAAGACGAAAACTGTGTACAGTTATCATATATGTATTTGTACGGGCTTCAGGGAATAATAGATAATTTGCCTTTGAGATTTGGCAAATTATTAAGAACTACCTAATGTTGTGTTGGTTTTATGCTCAGTTCTCCTAAGGCTTAAAGGAAAAAACAGAGGTTTTTAGTGTTTGCTTAGAAGTTCATGCATGCGGTTCAGTGCGGAATTAAAAAGTTTGAGTGATTTAATTTTCAAAAGTGAAGAAGGTTTTTAAATGGAAAATACTAACGATAGCGCGATTATTATAAATTTAAGCGAAGCAGCCAACTTGGATGAAACTGTCAACGACCTTTTAATAAAATGGAAACTTGAGACTTTAATGACGGATTTTGAAAGTAAGTGTATATAAAAATAAGAAATAAATAAATATAAAAATTTTTAACAACAAATTAATAAATTAAAGTAAAACTATATGTTGAAAAGAGTGCGAAATAAGTTTTACAGTACATAACTGTCGGTGTTTAAAATTTTGAAATATTTTTAAATGTTAAAATCCTTTTTTTTTAACAGGAAATATCGGCCGTAATGTTGAATAATTAATTAGTAAATGATTTAAAATATTAAAGGATCTCAAGTATTGTATTGTTATGGCCGTAAGCCACAAAACCCTCAGTACATATTTAGTTTGAAATTCAAGGCTGTATAATTTGGCAACGTTGCATTATATATTTAAGGTTCCTATAGTGTTACCGTTTTGTAATATTTTTTGAGGAAAGTAAGTAGTAAAAATATTACGAACATCTCAATATCACATTTTCTACAGAAAAGGGAACAGACATTGAAGTTTTTAAGAACTTAACGGCCGAGGATATAACCAAACTCATACCGGAGGAAAATTTTGGTACGCGCATTAAATTTCGTACACATTTGTTTGAATGGCGATTCGCGAACGTAAGTCTATTGAAGTTATTCGGATAATTTATGTAGGGGAGCGGGAGGCTAGTAGTAACAGGGGTAAGTAGTAACAGCTTAATTACTCAGCTGGTTTTGAATATTTTCTTTTCAATTTACACTTAATCTGCTGCTTATAACAGGACCTATGACGTAAGCACAGATTGTCTGGCGCGGGAGTGCGCAGTGAGTGGTTCTGAGCAGGCGCAGGTAACATAACAAAATTAAGTTCGTAAAGTTTGATTCTAAGTTACTGCAATGTCTTTTTGAAATGAGTATCTATTAATTAGTGTAGACAATATACTAAGGTATCATATGTAACTACTTTCATTTGACAATAACATAAACTTTTTTTTCAATAAACAACAATGTTCAAAATATTGCCATGGGGCTAGTTGTAACGAAACGCCGAGGCACTTTGTAACATGTTACAACTTGCCCCTTCATGTTTTTATGTGAGTGCCTATGTTTGTCATTAGGTCTGTTTAATGAGAAGAAAAGAGCAGAAAAACATGTTTAATGAATTCAGAGCACTGCTATAAAGTACCCGGAAGTGAACTGAACTGAACTCAGTGAGTCTGTTCTAATGTGAATTGGAGTAACCTAAAGCAGAAACTGTCGCACAAAAAGCTACTTCGATGCAAAGTGAAGGAGACTTGACATTTGATCTCGAAGACCCCGAATTGCTACAATCTGATGTTATTAACCAGCTGACAGGTGAAAAATCTAGTGAACCAGTTCCAGGACCGTCAGGGATGCAAAACACATCAAAAGATTTTTCACCCGCAAAACTCAGACCACTATCTAAAGCTCCATCTAGGAAAGAATCTAACAGAGGTGGACGCAAGCGAAAATCCGCTATATTGACTGACACTCCAGAAAAAGAAGCCTTAGAAAAAGAATTCGAAGAGAAAATGAAAAAGAAACTGAAGCAAGAAAATAAAGAAAAAAACAAAGGAAAAGGTAAGGGAAATGGTAAAGGAATAGCAAAAGCAAAATCGACCGAAAAAGGAAAGATTTAGAAAGTGAAGAAAACGGTTTTGAATGACGAATCAGATTCAAAAACAGAAGAGTGGTTCGGTTCTGTTTGATTTGCGGAGAAGAATACAGCAGATCTGACGGAGAAGAGTGGCTCAAATGTTAAATGCGTAAAAGGCGATTCTGTTTCATACGTTTTGTATGAACTGTGATTCTGATGAAGACTGAACTTAGAGAAGCCATTTGATTTAGGTATATTTTAAAACTATACAAGTTCAATGACCAAAATTTATGTTAATCTTTGAAAATTATTTTGTTTTTTTTTTATAGAAATGTTATTTTGTTTAAAAGACTAAGAAACAATAAAGGTCTCTAAATGTTAACCCTATTATAAATCCGTTATAAGTAATATTTTTCACATTGATTTACAATAAATGCCTAAAAATCATACAAATATTTTATTTTATTATATTGTTACTACTTGCCCCACGCCAGTTACTACTTGCCCCGAGAACGGGGTAAGTGGTAACATGCTACTACTTTCACAAAAAGTTTTTTATACGAGCATTTGTTATTAATTTAAGCCCAATTATCATTCTAATTGATACCTGAATAGACGTCCTCTCATTTAAAACTGCTTCATCATAAAAATACTCAATATTTTAACTTCCCCATTGAAAAAACTAAAATATGTTACAACTAGCCCCCCGCTCCCCTATAATTAATTGTAATTAACTTTAAGGGATTCGTACCAACAACTGAGAGCTTATCTGTAACAAGCACAATAGAAGATTGGGTAACAGATTCCAAATCATTGACGGTCAACACCCCTACAATTTTGATTCCTTCACAAAAATTCGAAATTTGGGTAAGCAATATGCCACTGATGTTCATGTTAAACTTTTTGCAATTTACCTAAATTTGCATGGGTTTCAGAATTTACAAACATAACTTGAGAGAACTGCTTACGGAAAATGTATTCTAAATGAGTATGAAGAACAAAACACTTTAAGTAACCGAAATCGACAATATATTGTTCAAATGATATGCGAGTACTGGATAAATAATGGTGAACAATTAACACAAAAATCATATTTGAATGCGGCTCACGATATCAAGAAATTATTTCCGACTGAAGATGAGGTTTTCTCCAAAATTTATAATAGTATGCATTATATTTAACAATATTATACCGATATTTAGAAAACTTATATTTTAGGAAAGGGCCAAAGGGGAAAATTAGTTGAGAAATATTACAGCTTATGTAAAAAGTATAGAAAGGCTGGATTATTGCAAAGTAGATACAAGCTCAAAAGACAAATTAGTGACGTCGCTTGATATAATTTGACACTATATTTATAAATATTATCATAAATTCTTGCTTTAATACGGAAGATCCTAATGAGGTGCATACCAATTCATATTATGAATGGTTAAAGAACAACGTTTATCCCGAAATTTTGGTAATAGAGAGGTGGAATCTTACATTTGAACGCCGTAGAAGAGAAATATTAACAAAGAAAGTGGATATTTTTCAAGATTGGCCAATATTGAAGCAAAGAATTGCAGTAACCTTAGTATTGTTCACCGATGACATAATTTTGTTAATTTTCCTAATTGTTATTTGTTATTTAGATTGAATTAGGTTTCGAGCGACTGTATCCTTCAAAAAACCTATTATTGTTTGCGAAGTGGGATCTTTTCTGCCAACAAATTAGGAAGATATATAAAACTGAAATTAAAGACCCGAATAGTAAGAAACTTCTTGCACATTTAGATGACATCGACTTATCTCTTAGTAAGGCATACATTTTAACGATAAGACATGATATTATGTATATATTTATTTACAGATTCCAAGAATTACATAATAACAATTCTTTTAAACTCTATACTAATACCTCAAGTAATAAAATTAAAAGATAGCAAGAGACAATGGAAGCCTTCAATACTGGATGGACAAAATGCTATAGCTCTTCATGTAACAGTAAGTCTTTTCAAAATAAATTATATTTGTGTTGAAAGTTGTTAATTATACGAAAGAAGATTTCTCGTCTAACAGACTGAAATTTATTGAAAATAATTTCAATAAATGTACAAAAATGCATTTAAGTGCAAAAGAATGATTGAACTTTTCGACCCAGCGATCAGAGAGGTCTCATCGGTATGGTTATCTCTGATCACCTACCATAGAAGTTCAATGATGGAGATCACACCAATTGCCCATATAAATACTTTTTATAAAAAGTAAGTGTGAATTATATGGTGGCAAGATTTCTCATTGCACTTTTCAAATTGGGTGATTGTTCCCCCTTTTTGCCTGGTGGCACATGGATAAACCAAGTAGAAATCATACGAAAGAAGATTTCTCGTCTAACAGACTGAAATTTATTGAAAATAATTTCAATAAATTTACAAAAATGCATTTAAGTGCAAAAGAATTCTTTTGCATTTAAATGCATTTTTGTAAATTTATTGAAATTATTTGGTTTTTACTTTTTATAAAAAGTATTTATATGGGCAATTGGTGTGACCTCCATCATTGAACTTCTATGGTAGGCGATCAGAGATAACCATACCGATGAGACCTCTCTCATCGCTGGGTCGAAAAGTTCAATCGTTGTTAATTATATTTATTTTAGGACTCAGCATTCATCCAAACGGCCATGAACATTAAAAAGAATGTATATCTAGCCAAGAATATTACAGTTCAGCCAACAATACTAGTTACATGAACGGACATAAAGAACCTGGAACATTTTCGTGGGATCTGGCAACGCCATACCATACAACCTTCGTTCCAAAAGTATAAGTATTCCGATATGTACTAGCTCGCCTGTGATGAAATACAAAAAGAAGAAGATTGTGATGAAATAGAAAAAGTAAGAAAGTTGTGACAAGTAAAAAGTAAAGTTGTATAAAAAGAATTCTAATAATTAATTAAGATAAAGTCGTGTAAAGAGTCATTAAACTCTTAGCAAATAGAAATAGGTAAAATTGTATGGAACGTGAAGCGGATTTCTAATATTGATCATATTAGAAATACACAACAAGTCGCAAATAAATTCCAAAAAGAATCAAGGAATCACCGTGTTTTAGTGTTTTCTTTCTCTACGAGAGGAAATCGTCATAAGTAACGAAAATAAATAACAAATTGTGGGAACTAACAGATCATACAACCAGGATAATCCTACATTTTTATGTAATTTTGAACGACATTCTGTATGATGTAGATAGCTTCTTGAAAGCGCTTTCTGTATGTTTCCAATTTCACCAAGTACTAAATTTGGAGTACGACAAGCAATGCCAGCAGATTTGGGCATTTATTGAAGAGTTCTTTTTTGAAAATGAGTCCAAAACAAAAAATTCCACCGTAACTGCATTATTATCTAATTTAAAACAATAAGTTAATTTGCTTAGTTAACACACAATAATCTTTCATAATTCTTGTTAAAAAAAAACTAACATGGAAGAGGAAAAATTTAGGTGCTTCTTATGTAATATATGTAGTTTTCAGCAACGTTAATAGTTATATTTCTCATTTAAAGTTAGTCCACAAATTATCAAGCACTTCAGTTTTTAAATGTTTGGAATGCTTTCAGGCATTTCAATCTATTAACTCTTTTAAAAGACACTTGGTGAATCAACATAAAAATACATTTGAAAGGAAAGAGTCTGAAAGTAATGAAGTAGCATGTAAAAATTCTCCCAAACAAATAGATGATATCAAAATTTCGCAAAAAGTTCCAACAGAATTAGTAGATGATTTCATTTCACCCGATATTGATAATAATGTTCAGTCAGAAAAGATTCTTGATACTTCTAATATATTACATTTCGTGGTACAATTATATGGAAATATGTCTCTTAGTAGAAAAACTGCTACTAAAATTATAACACGCATAAAAACTGAAATTTTGATTCCAATGGTTAAACTAATAGAGCATCAATTGAAGCGTGATCTTCAGAATGAGAATGTTGCCAATTTAATCCTTATGTTAAAGAATTTCGAGAGCTTTTTTGAAAGTTTGTTTACAGAACATAAGCTGAAGAAATGTTTACAACAAAATGATATTTTTACGGATCCCACAGAATTTTTAATTAATGATTCAACTACAATTAATAATATGAACAGTAAGGCAGGAGCTCAAAAGGGAACTTTATTTCCTCTAAAAGATAATTTGAGACTATATTTTGAGTTACCTCACGTAATAAATACAATGCTTTCAAATTTGAGAAATCTAAATCTTAGCAATGACATTACGAATGTATGTCAAGGTTCTGCCTGGAAAAAGAAGGTTTTAAAATTTGAAGGAAAAACCTTGATCCCCTATTTATTATACCAGGATGATTTCGAAGTCAATAATCTGTTAGGTTCCAAAAGCAGTGTCCATAAAACTTCTGTCTTTTATATGTAATTTCCGTTATTAGATGCTGAAAGCTCTTCAAAGTTAGAAAATATTGTTGTATGCTGCTTAACAAAATCCTCAAATCTGCAATTCGGTAACACAAGTAGGCCCTTTATGTTCAGAGCTCCGGGACTTAGAGGAAATAGGTTTAACAGTTAATTTAGGCGAAAAGGTTGAAAAGATTTACTTAATTTTAGCTGCAATTGCGGGTGATAACTTAGGGCAAAATACAATTCTAGGCTTTACAAAATCTTTTTCTGCAAATCACTTCTGTCGATTATGCAAGGAAAATATAGCACAATCGAGTCATAAGAAAGTCGTGTCACTTTCTTATGACTGACCATAGTCATAATGACTTACACTTACGACGTGATTAAATCATATACAAAACGTTCATATAACTAAAATGGGGAATCGTATTTCAGTTATATGACGCAGTTGTAGCTCATTTGTAACCACTAAAATGACTTCTTTACAACATAAATAAAGTCAAACAAGTATCAGAGGACGGTTGTAAATTTGACAATTTAACACGTTTAAGACCTTTTTGCATCTGCTTTTCGTTTTCGGCATGATTGATTAATTGCATAATAGCATACAATAGTAAAACCTTGTAATAACTTTCATGAAACTTTTTGGTCCTTTGAAAGTCAAAATTAAGATGCAAACTTATCTCCATCTAGAAACTATAAAAGTTTTTTACAAAAACAATCCTAAGTATAATATTTATAATACATTAATATTATACTCTTGTTATTTTTGTAATTGAGTTGGATGTTGAAATGTATTGCGGAGAAAACTTTATTGTGTAGTTTTGTAAAATAGATGCGTAAATATTACGGGCCTTCGATTTATTACAATATAAGTCTACATAATCCTTTATTGAAATTTACATTAAATTATTTTTGGCTACAAAATGTATTTTCAGCAATGTGACTCAGATCCCTAAATTTTCCACATAAAAAATATTGCAAATTAACCGGTAAATGAAATTGAAAATCTTAGTAAATGGAAAAAAATTCTCATATTTTTAATTCTCTTGATTTTCTATCCATAACAATATGGCGCATTTATTTGTGACTGTATAGCAACGTATATACAGCTCTACAGCCTTGTATATGGCTTTAGTTGTATTTAAGATAGTTTTCAGTCTTAAATTAGAAAATATAACTAATAAACAACTCTTGCACGACTCTTATATTACGTTACTGTCTGTGCCTTCTCTCCGACTTTTACGCGACTGATACAAGTTTAACAGATTACTTCCATACCTCGTGCGTGCTGCGTCGATTTTTGTTGCGCGATAGTTAAAATGTTTAAAGTGGTATCTACCGAAGAAAACGGGGAAAAACTAATTTCGGCAGTGCCATCTTCATGGAAAGATCATAATATCTTGCGATGGCCGAGAAATAAACTGCAAGTAAAAAAATCCGAAAGAATCCACTTTCAAAATCAGCAGAAGATTGGTTTTCTTTCCAGTGCAGTGTAAAAAGTGCAAATATAAATTCCTTTGAGGAAGCAAGCATTATTGAAAAGTCACTAGCGGCATTTTCCGATACGGAATCAGAAAAAAGGTAATTCCGGCTTATAATTAAAAGGGCAGCAATACGTCGAAAAGCAACAAATTTGTTAGTAAATTTGTTTTCAATAGCAGAATTTTTGCGCATAAAATTTGAACCAGATGCTTAATTTTCGCTGTATTACTGCCTTAAACTGCCATTTACTTGCAGGCCCTTGCTGGTAGTCCAGCACACCTACGCGTAACTATCTGCGGCCTGTGAGTAGATAGGCACTAATAGAGTTACTTAAAACAAGTTGTAATATTATGTTTCTTTTAGACCCAAACAGCGGAAGAATTTATATACAGCCGATTATAGAAACTTTGATACTCTTTTCGACGGCATGGATCAGCCAGGCCCGCCAGGAATACAATTGAATGAAACAGCAAGATTCAATTGTAAATCCGAAGCTTTACAAGACGAGCTGATCGTAATGAATGATACAAACGTAATGCAAGGCAGTTCCATTCTGCCAGCACCTGCGTATGAAAAAGAACAGGCAAACCGCCAATTTGTAGATAGTAACGCTATTCTTTCACCAACTGCGTTAAATAAAGAACCTCATACTGAATGTACACCATTGCAAACGGTAGAACTTGATTTTAGTGTCTTAAGTAGGATTCCATTGTGTAAGTTTGTTTTCTAACTGTAAATTAAATAAATTTTTTCATATAACAAAATGAATTCAAGTGGAAAAAGAAGTTGCTGAAGTGAATTGAAAAGTTCGAATTTAAGGAAAAGACGACTCAGTGAAGACCAGACCGATGATGAAGAGGAAAACATCTTTCCACTATTGAATGTTGAAGATATTTACACGTTTGAGGACCGCCTAAAAAATCTGGAATTCTACCACAAAATAGTAAGTTTTTCTGAAATATTTTGCATAATTACGTCTGAATTTTCTTTCTTGCAGAAGAAATCTCTGTCAAGAGTAGTTGGTAAAAAGAACATCACGGGAAGTGGAATTAATGCTGCATACAAACTAGTTGATACAATTTTTTCAAGATCAGTTTTAATAAATTTCACGTGGACAGGAAATTCAACTATTCATGACAATAAAGACAAAGTTATGGCATTTGTTTCTTTGAAAAATACGATTAAAATTTTTCACGATGTTGTCTATGATGCTGACAGAACTTTTACTTATATTGATAATGAAAAGTTCTTTAAAACTAGGATTTTAAAGTATGCAAAAGCTAGTTCTATTCTCGACCTGGATGACACAAACCTTCGATGCTCTTCAAAGAGAAATGTTCAATCACGTAAGAAAAGGTACATCTAAAAATTTAAATTGATTCTGCTTTTGGAAAAATATTTATTTTACTTTTAGATTATATACCAGAGAGGACTAGTTACTGTGGAGTTTTTCGTTCTTTTTTTTTTTCAACTCTGAATTTTTTTAGTTTTACGATTTAATAATACTTACAATAAGTACAATACCAAAGTCTGAAAAAAAATATTAAATGTGAATTAACGAGGTCTTTTTTGTGATATTATTTGTGTAATCTGCATTTATTACATATACATACTTATATAAATGTGATTATAAATCAACTGTGTGAATTAAAGGAATAAAGATTAGTTGCGTTTTGTAAAATAATCTTATCATTTTACACTTAATATTAATTACTTTAGAGTATTCTGGTATGCCTTTTTGTCCCAAGCTGGTGTATATATTTATTCGAGATGATTTGAATGGTGTGTCAAAAATGTCAATTAGTGCCAGTATTTCTTTCCCATATATGCACAGTTCATTATCCAAATTATGAATAGAAATAATCTCTATTATTTTGTTGTTTTCCAGTAGCACGAAATTATTTCTGTCATCATCTTTTAAGACAAATCCATTTTGTAAGTGTCATTTAAAGCTTCTTGTATTTGGTTTATCACTATTAATAAAAGCATTTTTGTTGGAAGAATAATATGTTGAACTGCTTTCTTTTGAAAATCCACATTCGGAATTTTCTCAATTATTCGTTTTGCTGCTTGCGATAATGGCCTGTTTCCGGAACGAAGTAGCATTTTAATTTCATGAACAGCGTTTTCGAATGGATAAAAGCTAAATGATGGTAAAGGTCCAAATATTTTCACGTCATCAATCATGTGGCATAAATTATGCACATTGCTAGTGATTGAAGATATTCCATATATTTCAATATATTTTTCCAAATATTCGTAGATTAATTCATCAGCAACATTTATAAATTTTAAATATTTATCAGATGAGCAGATGGTAACTGCACAAAAAAGAAGTAAAAAATGCTGATATACTTCCTCTTGTAAGACGTCTTTTAGAGCCACCGGACCTAGATAAAGCAAAAATGTCCTGAATTCAATTGCCTTCCAAAATTTGATGTGCTCTAAGGTTCTGACAGTACGGTGTATCTCAATGGGCATTCTTCTACTGCATTCCTTCAATACATCTGAAACATTTTTCGTATCAGTTGCTGTCCATTTTGTGTCAAAACCGAGTGAGCCATCTATCCATCCAACTAAACATATTTTCATTATACCAAGATGTAGTAAATGCATAGAATCTGCAACCGGAAAGGCTTGTATCAGATCAATAGAAAGCTCTTCAATTGCCGAATATTCCTTATGGTGAATGGGATCGCATCTATCCCGAAAACTTGTATTGCTTCTTCGCGGACAATCAAATCGTGGAAAACTCATATGTCGGTCGCTGTGAGAATATTCACCCATAACAGTGCATTTCGTACACCCGCTGTAGTGGTTGAAACTTACAACCCCTATAAATAAGATAACTATGTTTGTTGTAATGAGCAATTTTCCTACATACCTCTACTTACCTTTGACAAAAGAGGGCGTATCTCAAATGAAAAATATATTTGCTATCTTTAAAATCCTCTCCTGCACAAGAACACCGTTTTGCATTATTTGTTTCAGTTCGCTTACAAACTTTGATAAATATTCTTGTGCAGATGGTGGTTTACACAAACCGTAATAGACCGCAACCACTAATGGCTTGTGGTTTAAAAAATTATTAATTTTACACAATATTGGCCAAAATTGTTGCTTTGAGCTTTTACTTAGTGGAAGTCCATCCATGTTAAAACTCAAAATCAACTCAAAATCATCCGGAATTTCTTTCATGGATAAAAATCGAGCAATTAATATTTCAAGCCTCCCATTGTGCCAATATTGACCATCGCCCATTGATGAAATTTGAACTTCTCTCGGAATTTTGAGAAAAGTTTTACTGCTAAGAGACAAATCAGGTAAGCCAGATTGGTTTAAAATTTTCAGCAAACTTCCAAGAGCAGAGTGACGAATTTTGTACTTAACAGCCCATATTCTCATTTCTTCAGAAAGTGTTTTACAAGAGTCTCCATCTCCATTGCTTTCATTTGGATTTTCAGTTGGATTGCAGGAATAATCAGATACATCTATATATGACAAAAAGCACACACCTAGTTAATAAAAATTATGTCTTATAATGTTAACTTTATAAAAGTACCTTCTTCCCTATCATTGCAAAATGCGGACGGGACAATTATGTGGTCTGGTGGTTCTATTTGATCAAAACTCTGAGGTAATGCATTATTGCCTTCGCAATAAAAAAAGAACATTATTAACATTGGTTATAAATAATATTGAAATCAAAGTAATGTTCTTACCTATATCTCGTTTTGACCTTAAACGCTTAACGACTCGCCTGTAATAAGTGGAAGAATGTCTAAAAGCCTTCCGGTTTGAGCCCATTTTGACATTTATGTCGTATTGTAATTTATTAGTGGTATACTAGTGAGAAATACGAGCGATTAGACTTAAAACAGTCGGGTTAAAACTTCACTACATCCAACTAGTACGTGACGTAAATCCGACCGTTATGCATATGGCTGTCTTATTTCTGTCATATTAGGAATGTAACATAGTTATTATGTTTGTTTTGTAACAGCAATACTACTCTAATATGAAGAGTCGTTTAGTTAACGTATATGAATCATTCTAATAGCTGAATTAATTTACTTTACTTACAGACTTTTTCACGATGTTTATAAAACTAATTAATTGTGACTATAATAAGACTTAACTTTATGACAATTTTGTCGTAATACACAGTTATATCGACGTCATATGACACACAGAAGGTTTATACGACTTTTAAGTTATATGGTGCTACTTGGGAAGTAAAACATGCAAAGTCAAACAGAAGAAAATACAGAACTATTAAGAACTCATGAAAATTATTTGATGGACATTAATGAAGGAGATATTTCCAGTACTGGTGTAAAGGAAATTTGTTCCTTTTGTTGTATAGAATCTTCCAATGTTACAGAGTGTGTCTCTGTCGACATAATGCATGATCTCCTAGAAGGTATCTGCCACTGTAAATTAGCCCATATTTTGAATTATTTTATCTATACGAAACAATATTTCAGTTTACAAAATCTGAATAATATTAAAGGTCAATTCAGTTATTGCCACAATGATAGCAGTAATTTACCTGTCGAAATTAAAACGATACATTTAAAAAAAGGAAATTTTAAAATGTCAGTTAGTGAAATGCTGTGTTTTTTGCATTATCTTCCAATAATGGTAGGCATGTTTGTTCCAAGAAACGATTCAGTGTGGAAATTGCTTATACTTTTGATAAATTTAGTAGAATTTAGTTTTCGCCCATCATTTAACCCAGAGACATTGCATGAATTTAAAATTATAATAAAAGAACATCATGAGCTCTATTTAAAACTCTTCGATGTCCATTTGTTACCTAAGCATCAATTTATATTACACTATCCCTAAGTAATTGAGAAACTGGGGCCGATAAGACGTCTATGGACTATGCGTTTTGAAGCCAAGCCTAAAGAGCTCAAATCGTATGCTTATATTACTACTTCAAGAAAAAACATAAATTTAACACTTGCTACCAAATTGCAGTTTAACTTTGCCTTTCAGTTGCATAAAAAATGCAAAGTTGCTGAAAATATAGATCAAGATTTTTCTTATACCGTAGATTTGACAAATAAAATAAGTTGTAATGATATTCTTTTACCTGAAATCTATGAACTTAAAAATGTAAGATGTAAGAGAGAAGTAAGATTAAAAAATGTTCTGTATAAGGAAGGAGATGTTTTAATTGTTAGTTATACGGAAGTAGTAAATCTTTATTTAATTAAATATATAATTTTATGTAATAATACAATTTATTTTGTCGTAAGCCCAATTTATAAAAAGAATTTTGATACTCACTACCATGCTTACAATGTTATAATAAAAGATAATCTTTTATTAGAATTTATAAAATCTTGTGCTGTACGACATTCGCCAGTGAACTTTACTACTCTGCCAAATAAAAATATGTTCATAAAATGTAAACCTCCACTTTTCTAATATATATTTGGAACATAGAAAAACTAATATTAAATTTTATTGCAATACTTTCTGTGAAAAATTTCTTTAAAAAAATAATTTTGTATTTTAAACTATTTAGTTGAATTATTCATTAAATTATAATTTTTGCTTATAAAGCCTGCGTTTTATTAGAATATACTTATGTATAAATTCACACAAGTACATAGAAATTTTAGATAAGTTGTCTACTTAAATAGATAAGTCGTCTAAACCCCTAAGGAGATTCTACTGTTTTTATGCTTGGAGATTTTAGGTAAGCTGTCTACTTAAATAGATAAGTCGTCTTGGCCATTTAGAATATTCTACTATTTTTATAGTTGCGAAGTTTGGGTAAATTGTCTACTGCAATTGAAAATCGGCCTAAACCCTGTAGGAATTTCGACTGTTTCTACAGTTAAAAAGTTTGGGTAAATTGTTTACTTAAATACATAAATTGTCTAAACCTTCTAGAAAACTCTACTGGTTTTATAGGGGGAAACCGACCTAATTCGCATTAGATACAATGCCTAAAGGCTAAGCTGGAAATCAATTATTTTTGTAGATGTCACACCTATTTTTTTAGTGGATTAAGCAAAAGTTTTCTTTCAGTGCATATTGTTTCTTCGGACTGTCGATGAAGAGACTATCTCTTTTATGGCAAATTTAATTGAAGATCATCATGCAATGTACAATGCCCTTGGTACAAACTAAATTTAAAACCCAAGCATCACTTACTAACGCATTATTCAACCATAATGCGTACAGTAGGATCTCTTCATAATCTATGGTCAATGAGGTTCGAAGGAAAACATAAAATTTTAAAAGATATTACTAAGTCGACCACATCTCGTAAGGACATTTGTGACACTATGTTTGAGAGATATATCTTAAAGCTGATTTACCGCCACATATTTTAGATTTGTCTGAGTACTCATCTTATTTTTCTATAGAAATTAATTGTACAAAATATAAGAAAACTCCATTGTTTAATTAAAAGTAACAGACAATTTTCCCATATTCGCAAAAATTAAAAATATATGCAAAAACTCTGATAATGAATGCTTTATCTTTTTAAACCTTTATGAAACGTTATATTATGATTACTATAAAAAAAACAGAAGAATTTAAATTCGTTGCATAGAGAGCATATACGAGTATGACTTGCATTACATTCATAAAGAAAATGGTTTATTTATTGTTTAGTTAAAAAAAAATCATAAGATCTCATATAAACAAACATTCAAAGAACTTTAGACAATAATTTCTTGTTTCAAATAAATGTTTATTAAAATTATCTGTTTTATGTTTTTCCAAATTGATATTAAACCCTTGTGTATATTCGTGATGAGCTAGACTTTGCATATTTCTGTATTTATTAGGATATTAAGCATTACCCACTTTAATAAACTGAAGTCGAATTGTTACCTTATAAATAGTTATGCTACGTTGAAGGGTGTATATCCCAAAATAACAAAGTTTCATTACAATATAATGTCCTACTTATGTATAGTTATTGCAATGATCATGTCTTTAATTTCAAATCCTTTGTTGTGATTGCGCGCGGTCGGCACATATCATAACTCATTAGTTGAGATAGTGCCTGACCGACGCAAATCCCAACTCATTTTCTCACGATACAATGTATCGTTTTTCAAGTGCGCAACGAACACTTAAAAATTCTTTCTCCCAAAGTAATAAATTTCAAATTTTATTTCGAAGTAAGCAACTTTTGTTTACTTCACGTTCTCCACTCGTTATATTTTTTAGAGAATCAAATTACATCCTGTTGAAGCGATGAAGCATCTAAAGTATTATGCTGATAAGGCGCGATCGCGAGGCAAGTAGAATTTTATGAATGCAAGAATCGGGGAGTTCAGTAAAAACCTCTACACGGTTAGAAATGGGACGTCAGACGTACTGATGTACGTGAAATAAGTTGTAGTTAATTTGAATTTTAACTAATTTTGTTCGAGTATTATATACAAACAACTCCCCACAAGGAAATAATTTATGGATATTACTAGGTTGTGCGTTGAGGATTAATACATAGACCAAATGTAAATAATAATAACTAATACAAAGAATCAAAGTTGACTCATTTTTTGGTGTTCAACTATTAACTATCAGCCGTACATTACATTGGTATATATTCGTAGTCCACTATGGTAGAATAACAATATGGCCGTCTTTAATGTCGAAGAACACACAAATGTTCGCAAAATTTGACGAGTCCTGAGAGTTCCGTTATTAATCAACTTCTCTCAAAACAGTGAACTCTGCGTATTTTTTTTTTAAGAATTAAACTAGAGTATACGTTTATTGTCAAAACGCATAGAATTCTCTAGAATTTCTTGTTTGATCTCGATTATTCGTTTCCATGTGTATATAAATATTCAATACAACCACAAGCCTGAAATACAATTCCGACGAAAAGGGCGAACGATAAACAGGTTCTTCCAGTTATGAACAATGAAAGGCTTATACAGCATGTATTCCCTGCTCACACTGCTGTTAAAATACATGCTAGTCGCACGTCTGGCAACAGAAGTCCACACGTTTACGTTTTTGCCACATTAACAGCATCATAAAATGGAATCGTAAGCGTAACGTAATCGTGAGAGCAAAACGTCCTCGTGACCCAAAGCAACCAATAAAACATACGCCGGTCACCAACTTTCGATCGAATGCACTGTTCCTCAATCCGCACTTGCCCCGCACCAAGATTGCTGGGCTGAAGAACGGGGCTATCAGTACAGTGGTGTGAGCACACATTTACATAGGAACTGTAGCTGTAATCAGCAACTGTTAGTTTAGTTATGAGTGGCACCTCGTGCAATGCGTTTTAAAATGGCAGAAACAGAAGAAATCAGCGTACGATTCAATAATAAATTAGTTATTTTACAGTATAATGGACCAAGGCAATATGTTAACGTTGCCTTTTCATCGGACCGATATTTTCCAACCTACTTGGATATTTTGCACAGTGGTAAGTTTTGACTTTGCTAAAAATAAATCAAACTTTTCATAAAAATTGTCTAAAATTTTCCTCTGAAAGTGAATCGGTTGTGTATTGCTGTGTTTATGAGTGATCTGTTTGTCTGCTTCATATACAGTAGAACTCTTAAGCGTATTGTAATCTAAGTTATGTATAATAACTACATAGCTTTTTTAGTCCTTCAATCTTATCATTCGCTGTGCATAAGTTATAGCTGTGCCTACTTAATTGAATTTTTTTCTGCTAAGGAGTGTGATACATTGCGAATAGTCTCGAATAAGACCGTTGATTGCAAAATTTTTTCTTTCATATTACAAAGTTTGCATAAAAATTGTCTATAATTTTCCTCTGAAAGTGAATCGGTTGTGTATTGCTGTATTTATGAGTGATCTATTTGTCTGCTTCATATACAGTAGAAATCTTAAGCGTAGTGTAATGTAAGTTGTGTATAATAACTACATAGCCTTTTTAGTCCTTCAGTCCTATCATTCGCTGTGCATAAGTAATAGCTGTGCCAACTTCATTGAATTTTTTCCCGCTAAGTAATGTGATACATTGCGAATAGTCTTTCAATAGTTTCCTGAACGAATGAATAACTAGACTACGTAAATCAACTGGTAGTAATTACACCAATGTTTTTGGCATAAAGTCTTCTCAATTTACCGTATTGACCATTTTATTACAAACATATAATGGTGTTACAAATAAATTAATTACCTACATACGTATAAGATCACAAAGAATTTCGAATTTCGTATGTCTAACTTTCGGTCCTTTTTTTATTGTATTCATTTTAGCAAAAAAAAAGTTTAACATTTCCGATGATCTTAATATTCAAATCTGCGATGAAAGGGGAATTGTTGTAGAGGAGGAAGTCTTTGACTTTTATGTATATTCCAAAAACTACGCTATCGATACCTTTATCATTCAAAATAAATGTATTGTTGATTTGGAGGATATATTGAATTTAGATACCACTCTGCCAAAGAGCCAGCCTATAACCCCAGAAACTCTTTCAAATATTTCTACCACAGATACAAATTGCAGTGATGAGATCCATAATTTATGGAAAAAACCAAATTCATTAATTCCTCATGTCCTCGAGGTAATATATCTAACATTTTATATATTTTGGAGCGTTATACTTATGACTTTTTTAAGGACTTAAGAAAATATTTTAAAACCAAACAAATATTCTCGTTAACGGGGAAAAGCTTTTAGAGGCAAGTAAAACAGGATCCATAAACGACTTCGAGCGTCGCTTTGCTATAAAAATTATAGGAGATCATCTGCTGATGTCAAGGCCCCATCCAAAAAAAGACGACAAAATTCTATGGGCGAAGTGTACTATAGAGCTTTTTCCATTTTTACATTCGTCCACGAAGGAAGGATATGTATGCTAACCATTTTGCTTCCATTTACCTTCAGTTTAATTAACTATATTTGTTAAAGGAAATAATATACGACCCGGAAACGAGAGGTGGATTCCTAGGAAACCGTCTCAAAACTTTAAGTAAAATAAGAGCAAAACGAGCACTGCAGTTTGGAAAACCTAATAAAGAAAACCTTGCCAGTGTCAATTGCAATGAAGAAAAGGATAAATTAAGCGAAGATGAGTTACAAAATGCGAAGGACTACTTGCAATTTGCTGACCCAAAAATAGAAAAAGAGGAAATTGTGGAAGCAACAAAAAAAACTTTCCCGCTAAGGCAGCGTATGATAAAGGCTAAAAAAGCGGAAGAAATTTGGTTTGAATTCCCAAGATTTGCGGATACAGTTGGTTTGGTAAGTAATCGAAGAAAATTGGTAAAATGAATTACTACTTTTTGTTTTATTATTCTAGATCGCAATAAATTTTGATCTGACGTACCCAGGTAAAGGAGAAGCCCTGTTAGAAAAGTTCAACCAGAATTTCCTCTCGAAGATAACCGACGCCGCAAAACAACAAAATAAAACGAGATTGCTAAAAGAAAAAGCTGCAGGTACTTAAATAAAAAGTCGGATTTGAAAATATTTAATACTTTCGAATATATTATCTTATAGATTGGGATACTGACGTAGTCGCCATTCTTAATCTCTTGGCGCTACTTCCGCCAACTCAAAAGGGAAGAGGATCTAAAAATCGATGTCAAACTTCAGAAGCTGTTGATCAGCTCATACAGTTCTACGACAACAACAATTTCATACCAAATTTCAAGGACCCAACCATCATTTTACAAGGTACCGATAAAAATAATATTGCAAAATATTATGTAGGAGTTGATAGACAGGTTATTCCTACGTCTGGCAGTTTTATTGATACATTAGATATACTTTTTAAAATTCATTTTGTTTTGAACATCGATTATAATGACAATTTGAGAAATTTTTATTTATATTTGCAAAATTTCGTATATGAAATACCTTCTGACACAATACCGTCCACTGTACGCTATTGTCATTCAGTTTTAAAAAACATATAACGACATAACAATAAAAACAAATGCAGCATTTAAATTTTTATAAAGGAAAATAGTTTTTTTATTTAACTAAAATCACGATTATAATTTTTGAAAATGAAAATAGTTTGTTATTTATGCAAATCGATAATACATACAATTAGAGATTATACAAACCATTTAAAAATAATTCATTCCTTCATAGAAGGAGGTGAAGTAAAGATCAAATGCGGATATATGTCATGTACAAAAACTTTTCAGTCAAGTAATGGATTAAAGAAACACATGCAGCGTTGTATTTGTAATAATATTACTTCAACAGTAAATAATGAAGAAAGTTCTGATTTAAATGGAAAAGAATTAGAAATATCTCCTACACACTTTTTTGAAAATATTAACGAAGTTAGCAATGAAAAGCTTGTTGTTTCTGCAGATTTTGTAAAAAATTACATAGAAGAATTCATTACAGAAGCAAACAAATTAACAATTGCTAATAATGCTTTACAATTTTTTTTTAAATCCTCCAAAGCTCTTATAGAACACGTATTTTTAGCCATTAAATGTAATTTTGACTGCGGCACTGTAGATCATTTAAATTTTATCCAATATCTAAATTTATTTGAAAATGATATCAGAAACATGTTTGCTGATGTGGAGACTTCCTATAAGAGAAGAAAACAAACATTTAAGAGAGTTCCAAAAGCTAAGGAAATAACACTAGACAGGCGAAATGATAGAAGATGGGACGAAAGTCAAAAGTCGTTTATAAATATTCCGGTTTCAAATACATTTATGTACATAAGTATTTTAGATACTTTAAAGTTCTTACTTTCAATGGAAAAAGTTCAGTCTAATCTAATAAAACAAAATTCAAGTAATCTGTTTTATGAAGACATTAAAGATGGAACATTTATGCAATCACTGAATATTCATAATTCTTCCAACTTTCTTGCAATCCAAATGTATTATGATGACTTTGAAGTTGCTAACCCACTAGGATCCAAGGCAGGAGTTCATAAGATTGGAGCTATTTATTTCATACTTAGAAATTTACCGAATTATTTAAATTCTAAACTTAGTCATATACACCTCCTAGCTTTATTTAACGTAAATGACATAAAACGAGTAGGTATAAATAAAGTTCTGATTCCAATCGTAAAAGATTTGAAATTGTTGGAAACTAATGGAATTGAAGTCATCTATGATGAAAAAAAAAATCATTTACAAAGGTAGCCTGGTTGCTGTGAGTGGCGACAATTTGGGCATCCATTCACTATATGGTCTTATAGAAAATTTTAGCACTGACCACTTCTGTAAATACTGCTACTGTAAAATAAAAGATATTCAAGATATATTCCATGAATCTGCAACTTCGATGAAGACAAAAGAAACATATAACACCCATTTAGAAGAGGTCCTAAGTACAGACACAAAACATATATTTGGCGTTAAAAAAAAGTGCCTCCTAAATGATCTGCAGTATTTCCATATATATGATGCACCGACTGTTGATATAATGCATGATTTGTTAGAAGGCGTTGTTCAATATGAACTTTATCTCTTTTTCTCTTATTTGATAAAAAGCGGAGTATTCAAAAGCATTAACGAAATAAATGAACGAATCCATTCGTTTAATTTTGGTTATCTTGAACGAAAACACCTACCAAGTTCAATTAATTTAGAAAAGTCGGGAGGCAGAATTGGGCAAAAAGCAGCTCAATGCTGGTGTCTCTTAGTTAATTTGCCTTTAATATTTAAAGACATTTTCTCTCAATCTACTAATAAGGATATATCAAGAAAAGCGAATGTTATTATATTATTGATAAAATGTGCTCGGATAATTTTTTCACCTATTATTTTAAAAGTGAAGGTAGATGAACTCCAAAATTTGATAGGGCAACATCATGCGGAATTGAGGGCCGCATTTCCCGATTGCAAACTCAAGCCGAAGCATCATTTCATGATCCATTATCCATCAATTATCAAGAAGATGGGACCTTTAGTTGGACTTTGGACTATGAGGTTTGAGGGAAAACACAGTACATTGAAATCAATAGCTAACGTTCACCATAACTTTATTAATATTTGCAAAACCTTAGCTCATAATTACCAACAGAAAATGGTTGCTAATTTCGACTCCGAGCAAGAAATATCGTACAATTTCATGATAGGATCAGAGAAGATTAAAAGTAATAATAATAATTATACTAATAGAATTTTTAAACTTTTAAATACCCAGCAGAACAACATTTCATTTCTAAAATCCGTTACTTATCGCACTGAATATATGGAAGGTTTATACGTATACAGTGATTGCATAAATAAAAGACCAATTTTCGAAAAAATTCTTTGTATGTTTTTATACAATAATAAAATATATTTTTTACTTGAAGTATTCGAAGCCATATCATTCAATCAAAATTTACAAGCCTATGTTCTAACTTTAAAAAAGAAGACATTAATTAGGGATATCAAAGACCTAACCTTTGGCTATACTTTTGAGACAAAAAATGTACAAGGTACAAATTATTTAGTTGCAAAAATTTGTTTACCAGAGGAATATTGAACACACAACTGAAATGTGATTTTTGATTTTATTTTATTTTTATTTGTTTTTTTTTTTTTTGTTAATTCCTGTGAGTAGAATAAACTTAGCTATAAGCCAAAGCTGTAAAATCGAATTAATTTTAAATTAATTGTTTTCAGAAAATTGCTTTATTTTAAGTTAATAATGTAATAAATGAATATTCAATTAAATGATTAGTTTTCATTTACAAGAAGGCGTTAAAAAATCCATTACATGTATGATAAATTTGACTACATTTCCTTCATTAACTGCACTACATCTTGTAGTGTATTTATTTCCACATTGTTTGGTGTTTTTGTGTAAATTTTGGAGTCAGTTTGGT
This sequence comes from Dioctria rufipes, assembly GCA_963924295.1. Lineage (NCBI taxonomy): Eukaryota > Metazoa > Arthropoda > Insecta > Diptera > Asilidae > Dioctria > Dioctria rufipes. Next base: position 99,178,270 of record OZ002741.1, on the reverse strand, counting down.
TTTTGTAACGGAATTAAAATTAATACATTGGGTAGTGAACTCGTTCGCACACCGAGTTCTTTCTTTTTACACATTTTGGAGTTTTTTTTATTTTCATAAGGGACATGAAAAACAACTGTTTCCCGTTTCGTGTAGAAAATCTAACACCTTTTTGAAATCTAGATTGACAATATAAATTCATAATACAAAATATAACTCCGAATAGTTCTCTATTACCACTATTAGTGAAAGTAAATAATACATCCTTATGGTTCTTAAAAAAATTAATGAACATTGTGCGTCAGATGGAAAACCAACACCGAACTATATTTTTAACGAACATAGGTGGCAGTTCGCGCTGGTATGAACCGTAAAAAGTTAAAAAAGCAGACCGATTTCTAACCGTGTAAGTGAGTCGGGCGGGCCTCGTTTTTCATCCTTAATTAAAAGAAAGTTGTATTATAATGAAACCTAGATGGTAAAAAAGTGTTAAATTTAAACAGTAGGAAAAGTGTTTGTTAAAAGATTAAAGTTTAAATAAATAAAAGTCTAAAATCTAACGCGGTCGTGTGAATTTTATTTCCGGTTAAAAATAGATTTTTTGAGACTAATTACAGATCAGACGCAGGACACTGGACTCCACCTGCCCGCTCTTCACCTGTGTAGGTAAGCACGGCGGGAGGTTACAACACCTTTAAATAATGTTTTTTATTGTTCAATTTAAATTTAGATTGAATTTGCAGCAAGAACCCGAATAAGTAATGCTTCTATGCGTAAAATGTTATAAAATTATAGACACCGTTGTCCTGTACACAAGCTGAATGGGAAACAAAATCATAGATAATTTGACTAAACACATAGGCACATCGCCTATGTTTCAAATGTCTTATGTTCCATTGTTTCATAGTTTCTACAGAAAATACACAGCCAAATTAGCAATGTTGCTCTCCTATATTTCAAACCTACTTCGGCAAAACCCAGCGGCAAAATTGCAATGGTGTACTCTCATATGTTTCATAGCTCGTTCCACAAACTACAGATGTACCCTTGCCAAAATTTATTTTCCTATATATTATGCTAGTTTAGCGAAAATAATAGGTAAGCTTGGAATAATTTGCTCTTCTATTTAAGTATAGCCATTTTCACAACAAACTATTGCTGACGCTTATTCCCCTGTAAATATGGGAGAATTTCTATATAAAAAATAACGTTTGGAGCTATAATTTTATTCCGTGTACGATTTAACATCGGAAGAACTAGGAAACTGTATAACAGAAGATCATCTAGAATACTTGTATCGAATACAACATCCCATATTCAATGTGAACTCCGACAGCCAACTGTGTGAAATACAACTAATTAAAAGAAAAAAATCCATATCAAGCACCTGTAATATCAGACAATCAGATCATAAGACAATATCGAGCCAGTTGTCTCAGGTGAATAAATGGCTTTTCTCAACTACCGAGAACCTCATTCTAGATTCGATATGCGAAGACAAAATAAAGCATTACACTATATCCGAACTCGGAATTATAGAACTTCCGGGCGACTGCTACTTACGTACGCCAGAACTAACCATAAGAGGGTATATTAGCAAGTCAGCCCAATATATATGTATATACCACCCAATAACATTTCAATACTTTTACGTAATTTCACCAAAAACTACCTTAATTACTCTGATAAAGTAGCCGTAGTAAAATACGTTTCAAATGGGGACCTTACGGCAATCTCCGATCAGATCAATATCTTAAAGAAAGAAGAAAGAGTGGAAAATCTCACATTGGATCCATATACTATCCACAATTACTCACTGATATACTTCCTATTCTTAGGATGGTTTTGCTCGTGGTCTATAATATATATAAAAGGATCTCTAATAGATTAACACTGAGTAAACCCAACTCAACTGGTACAAGATAGGAGAATGAACAAGTTACAGTCGACCAACCTGTAGTTTTTATGCATCAAACGAATAAGTAGGAGGTCTAAATGTATGTGCCATGCAGGATCCCTTTTTATAACAAAAAAAAAAAAAAAAAAAGAGAGAAACAAAAATATAATAAACCTAACTTAAATTTTTGTAAAAGAAAGGAAAAACTTTTATCCAACATTTTTTTTAAAACGAGACGCGACCGGCTGAAAAAAAAAATAGAAGAAGTTCCAACCTACGAGAAAATTTTTGTCCTTAAGCCAAAAATTTTCTTTTTCTTAGTGGGATGGAATGTTTTGTTTGCGCTCAGTCAGCACTCAGCTCAAATCAGAATTTTTTGGTTGTGTCAGTGCTTGACCGACGCAATTCACAACTCATTTCCCAGGATACAAAGTGTCGTTTTTTCAAGTTCGCAACGAACACTTAAAATTCTTTCCTCGACGCATAACATACAAAAATAAAATAAAATCTAAAAAGAAGTTCTAGTTGAAAAGTTTGTAATTTTTGTAAAAGTATTAATAAAGAATTATCAGAATTACATACATATAATAAAATCTAAAGATTTGCACGCGACCGAGTATTTTTATTTTTATTTCCTCTTAACCAAAGATTAAAGATTATTTTCAGACTATTGTAAAAGAAAGATCGAGGCTCCGACAAACACTGGACCCCGCCTGGGCGTTCTTCTCGAACAAAAGAAAGCACGACTCCCCGGGATTACAGTCTTTGAGGCATCTGCGAAATGTAGCACTGGCTACAGTTTGAATGACAGGATAATTGTAGGATATTGTCAGATATTCTAATAAGATGGCTGAAGTACAGAATGATAAAGGTCGCAGATGAACCCCAAGACCTACAAAGAGTACTGTGGAGATTGTTTCGTCATAGCTAATAATTATAACTTACGATATATTTCCATTCAATGTCCTATATTAATTATAATGCCTTCTAACAGTCATTTGGTTCTAGTTCAATTAAATTTTCAATTTCAAATTACCGCCAGAAGTATAGATACTATAAAACTAAACTTGTTAACTTGCTATATTTGTAAAGTTGTCATTCTGCTATAATTCGAGTTCAGTGAAAGAACCTAAAAAATTTGTAATCGCTCTGTCCTCTCATAACCTTACGCCAATAAACATCATATAGTGCAAGTAGCTAGTTCTTTTTTTAATTGATTTTTTTTATAAGTGCAAAAACTATTGCATTCCAACATTTGGCGCCCGAGCAGGGACCGTTTCTCGTGGAGATAATAATTACTGCAGCTGTATCAGCTTATCGTCGTTGGATCAATTTTTACCTATCGTCGTTGGATCAATGAGGAATTAATAAATTGATCAGCTCATCACTTCATTGCGGTGTACCTACCTACATATATACGTACGTGTATAACCCAATTTTTCATTGTTCATTGTGCAGCAAATGCAAATGCACTTATTTCGTTGTCGGGACAAATCATCATCATATGATAAAAATTAATATCCATCGAGGAATTGTTCCAGAAATAGCCACTTGCACAAAGTATCAGGATTGCATCAAATCGCTAAGTATATTTTTTACATTATCCAATTATATGGTATGTACATATTTATTGCTGTTATGAAAAATTAGCCCACAATTGCATAATATACGGTGAATAGGACTTTAAATATATCGAGCTCGCATTTATACAATCTAAATAGCAGATATTTTTGTGAAATTTTATGATTTCGGTGAGATATCAGATAACGTGATTATGTTATGTGGATTGCGGTAACTTTTATTCACAGTTATGACATTTTTGATTTGCGCAAATCTGCCAAGAAATTCTTAATTGATCATTCCATAACAGTTTATCGGAAAATAAAAAATAAAAAATATTCTTTAGGAATTTAATTGACATTGGACATTGCTATGTGTGGTAGTGATATTGTTGTTGCATTTGAATAATTGACTAATAAAGACCATTGGTGTGATTGAAATCTTACGTGATTTGATTCTAATAATTTTGATATTTTATTTTAATCCTCGAACTTTATTGAACTTTGCATTATACTTCAATACGGCAAGTGCGGTTGTTATTAGAATATTTTAAAATTTTATAAATATGAGCGAAATTGCAGAACTTAAAGCTCAAAGAGCATCCACTAAGGGGTGTATTACGCGGATAAAGAATATAATCGAAAGCAAAGCAGATTCGTTATCTTATACAGAACTTGAGTGTCGATTAGGAATTCTCGAGTCATATTTCAAACAGGCATTAGCCTACCAATCGTCAATTGAAAGGTTAGCCCCAGAGGACTCCAATGAGGCAAAGTTCAGAGCCGAATTAGAAGATCTCTATTGTACAGTAAAGTCGAAAATTTTAACATTAACGAATGGGCAACGGAAGTCTACCAGTTTTCACGAAAATACGGTATTGGTAAATCCCGCTGCTCCAGCCTGTAACCTTCCAAAGCTTAAGTTGCCACATTTCTCCGGCAAGTACTCAGAATTTCCTAATTTCTTCGGAACCTTTTCAAAGCTCGTAGACAAAAACGAATCATTATCCGTGATTGAAAAGTTTAATCATCTACTTTCATGTTTAAGTGGTGCGGCATTACTAACAGTAAAGGCCTTCGAAGTAACTGATAACAATTATGATAAAGCTTTAGGTCAGCTGAAGGCAAGATATGATAACAAGTATTTGATATTCCAAGAGCACATTGTCGATTTGTTCAATTTACCAAAGGTACATAAAGGATCAGCGAGCCAATTGCGCTATTTAGTGGATAGTGCTAATGCACATTTGAATGCTTTGCAGTCATTAGGCTCCCATGAAGAGATTACACATGCATTTATTATCTATTTGGTCAACGCGAAATTAGATCCTGACTCTCAAGGTAAATGGGAAGAGTCGATGGAGCTTTCGACACTACCTACTTGGATTCAGTGTGCAGATAGCCTAAATAAGCGCTGTCAATTCCTCGAAGCCAAGGATTCCAAGTCCGATTCAAAGAGTGAATTGGCTTCATTGTCTTCAAAATCGCACTCATTTCGAAGAAAGGAGTACAAGCCGAACGCAACCTCGTTAACTACTTCAAATGCTCCTTGCTCTTTTTGTAAAATAAATGGTCATCATATCTACAAATGTACAAAACTCTTAGAGCTTCCTGTGTTAAGTAGATTTGAGCAAGTTAAAAAACTAGCACTATGTATAAATTGTTTATCGAAAGGTCATGGAGTTAATAGATGTCCATCCATTCATCGATGTCGAGTATGTTCCATGCCTCACAATACTATTTTGCATAGATATGCTGAAACTACAAGGCCTAGAAGTAATACCTCCTTTAATTTTAATAATCACCAGAAACCTAATGCGGAAGTCAGCACCTCAGCTAACGCCAATCACGCTTACTCTGCTTCGTCGCTGTTATCTAAGGATAAAGTTAGTAATCACGTTTTTCTTGCTGCTGCTGTCGTAGAGGTTAAGGACAAGTCGGGCCAGTACCATCTCGCAAGGGCATTGTTAGACTCAGCATCTCAACTCAATTTTATTACTGAAAATCTAGCACAAGCTTTAAGGTTGAGAAGGTCACAAGCTAAAACCAATATTAGTGGAATAGGAGATGTGTTTTCGAAGGTTCGTTGGTCTACAGAAGCTGTAGTTAGGTCTAGACTTAATGGATTTAGCACAGACTTATCATTTCATATTCTTCCACATATCACCGGCCTTCAACCAGAATCCAGAGTAGCAATTGATGATTGGGATATTCCTGATAATATACAGTTAGCGGACCCACAATTCTTCAAACCTCAAAGAGTAGGTCTTCTTATTGGAGCCGATACTTTCTTCAAATTGTTATGTGTAGGTCAAATAAAGCTTAGCGATAATTTACCTACACTGCAAAAAACCGTATTTGGTTGGGTTGTCTCAGGGAAATATTTAAGTCCATCCTCGTTGCCATCAACTCTATCTTGTAACATCACGTGTGATAGAGAAGAATCTGGGGAAGCGCATTCGGAGGAAACTTCATTGAACGAATTAGTCGAGAGATTTTGGAAAGAAGATAATATCGAAGAATTATCAACTAAGTTAAGTGCAGAACACATACAATGTGAAGTTATATTCCAAAATACAACTCGTCGTTTACCAGATGGGAAGTTCATGGTGAAATTGCCGTTTAAAGATTCACCAATTCAGCAGTTAACCAATTCTTGGGAAACAGCTCGTCGTCGGTTGCATTATTTGGAGAAAAAGCTAGCTAAGGATCCTGAGCTGAAAGCACAATATTCTCAATTTTTGCAAGACTATGTTACAGCTGGTCATATGGAAAGGATCTATCAGGAAGATGTACCACAAGCCCATTATTTCATGCCTCACCGTTGTGTGCTGCGGCCGGAAAGCTCTACAACCAAGCTGAGGGTTGTTTTTGATGCATCTTGTCGTACCGCATCGAACAAATCGCTTAATGACGTACTCATGATCGGGCCGACAATACAGGATGATCTGTATTCAATCATCAGTAGATTTCGTTGCTACAAATTTGCGTTAACTGCCGATATATCGGCTATGTTTAGACAGATACTAGTATATCCGGACGATCAAAACTTTCAGCTGATCCTATGGCGTGACAATCCTAAAGGAGAGATAAACATTTATCGTCTAAAAACCGTCACTTATGGCACAGCTCCTGCTCCATTTTTGGCAACAAGATGCCTACTTGACTTAGCCCAAGCTTATGCAACAGAATTCCCGAAAGCCTCCAGAATAGTTCAGAAGGACTTCTATATGGATGACCTCCTTACAGGCGCGGACACACGGGAGGAGCTTGAGGATATTCGTCGGGATGTCAGCAGCATTTTGGCATCAGCTCAATTTCAACTGCGCAAGTGGTACTCCAATGATAAGATTCTCTTATCGGAGATTCCTGAATCAGATCGAGAGAAAACTTTAAGAATAAATGACTCAGACGTCGTCAAAACTCTTGGCATAATCTGGGATCCAGAAGCAGATGAATTCCGGTTTCAATACAAGTGTCCAGTTTCTAATTCGGCGAGAGTTACTAAAAGAAGTGTCTTAACTGATACCGCCCGGTTATTTGATCCATTGGGACTTATCAATCCAATCGTTGTTCGCGCGAAGATATTTTTGCAAGAACTATGGCTCCTAAAGTTAGATTGGGACGAATCGCTACCCCAGGAGCTAGAATTTCGTTGGCACCAGTACAAAGAGCAATTAGTAAAACTTCGTTCGGTGAAAATTCCTCGGTTGGTACTTTGTGTAGGAAGGCAGACCAATATTGCACTTCATGGATTCGCAGACGCATCTACACGTGCGTATGGATGTTGTATCTATGTTCAGTCAACAGATGAGGATGGTAACATACTAGTCACATTATTAGCAGCCAAATCAAAGGTTGCTCCAATCAGGACTACAAGATCATTGCCGTGCTTAGAGCTTTGTGCTGCTCAACTTCTTTCGAGATTGTTCATCAATGTGCGAGACAATTTTCCGAAGCCAATAAATGAAGAATATCTTTGGACGGATTCAGAAATTGTGCTCGATTGGCTTGCTTGTCATGCATCTAGTTGGAAAACTTATGTTTCAAATCGAGTCTCGGAAATTCAGACGTTAACACAGAACGCCATCTGGAGACATGTTCCCTCCAAAGCCAATCCTGCGGATATCGTTTCGAGAGGTAGTGGAGTTGAAGAATTATCCAGTACTATATGGTTGTCCGGTCCAGAATTTTTGTGGCAGTCAAAAAGGTGTTGGCCTGCGCAGAAAGAACGCCATTCGAATATCGATAGTTTGCCTGAACGAAGAAAGGTGAAGTCAATCTTAACCTGTACGATTCCAAACACACTGCTAGACACCGTTTATTCCGTCAGTGACTTCTCGAAAAATTGTCGTCGATTTGCCTACGTACTACGATTCATCAAAATTGTCAAGGCTAAACTCAATAATTGCGAGTTGCAGTCCAAAGTGGAAACTAAGGAATTATTGGCATCTGAGGTGGAAGATGCGTTTATGAGAATTGTTTGGCTCGTTCAGCAGCACGAATTTGCTTCGGAAATAGAAGCGTTGAAGCGTGGAAATGAAGTCTCTGACAAAAGTTCCATTAAACGGCTGGCACCCTTCCTTGATGAGTCAAGTGATACGGAGCTCTTACGAGTGGGTGGTCGATTGAAACATGCTGACTTATCTCCAGATCGACGGTTTCCAATTTTATTACCTGGCAATGACGCTTTCGTGAAATCGTATATAAGACATATACACATAAAAAATTTCCATGCAGGACCACTCGCCCTAGTTGCCATCATACAGCAAAGATTTTGGATAGTCAATGCACGCAATCAGGCCAGAAAATTAGTGCGAAACTGCATTCATTGTTTTCGGTATCGTCCACGGCTCGCACAACAAATTATGGGTGATCTACCTAAAAGCAGAGTAAATGCATCATTGCCATTTTCTCACAGCGGAGTGGATTTCTTTGGTCCAATACAAACAACTCACAAGATCCGAGGAAAGGCTCCATACAAATCTTACGTCGCTATATTTGTTTGTTTCGTCACACGAGCGGTGCACATCGAAGTTGTCTCCGACTTAACTTCAGAGGCGTTTATCGCTGCGCTGAAAAGATTCATCGCCCGAAGAAATTTATGCCGACACCTTTATTGTGACAACGCAACGAACTTTGTTGGGGCTCGAAATCAGCTAGCCGAATTCAGACGAGCTTTCCTTCGAGAGCAAACTCAAGGAGATATCGTAGACTGGTGCACCAATAATTCTATCGAATTTCACCATATACCACCAAGGTCGCCCCATTTTGGGGGCATTTGGGAAGCGGCTGTGAAGTCTGCGAAATCGCATCTTTACCGCACCTTGCAAGGCGCCTTATTGACGTTTGAGGAACTCACTACAGTAATGGTTCAAATAGAAGGTATCCTTAATTCTAGACCCATTACCCCTCTATCAACAGATCCCAACGATTTTCAAGCCCTAACTCCCGCACACTTCCTTAATCAAGCCACTTTAGATGCGATCCCTGAACCCCATTTTCCATTTAACAAGTTAAGCTATCTTCGTAGGTGGCAGAGAATCTCCGCTCTAGTACAGCATTTCTGGCAGCGTTGGTGCAAGGAATACCTGTGTCAATTGCAAGAAAGGGGCAAATGGCAATCCGAGGCTTCCAATATACGACAAGGAGCCATGGTACTGATACATCACGAGGATCTTCCCCCTTACAAATGGAAGCTGGGTCGAGTAAACAAAGCTATTCCAGGTCCTGATGGTCGTATACGTGTGGTGGAGATCAATACCTCTTCCGGCACCTTTCTCAGAGCTGTACAGAAGGTGGCCCCACTTCCTGCAGATGAATAATTGAAAGCATTCGTATCCTTTCAATGGCGGCGGGATGTTTCGTCATAGCTAATAATTATAACTTACGATATATTTCCATTCAACGTCCTATATTAATTATAATGCCTTCTAACAGTCATTTGGTTCTAGTTCAATTAAATTTTCAATTTCAAATTACCGCCAGAAGTATAGATACTATAAAACTAAACTTGTTAACTTGCTATATTTGTAAAGTTGTCATTCTGCTATAATTCGAGTTCAGTGAAAGAACCTAAAAAATTTGTAATCGCTCTGTCCTCTCATAACCTTACGCCAATAAACATCATATAGTGCAAGTAGCTAGTTCTTTTTTTAATTGATTTTTTTTATAAGTGCAAAAACTATTGCATTCCAACAGAGATTTTCAAACAAGGAGCAAATAAAGGAATATGTTCTTACAACAGTAACGTATGGTACAACAGCAGCTCCGTACTTGGCCATTGGAACGTTGAACCAACTAGCTATTGATGAAAGAAACGCATTTTCTAAAGCCATAACACTGAAAGATTGCCATGTAGATAATTTAATGTCTGAAGCTAACTCGATGAAAGAGAACAAAATGTTATAAATTGAACTTCTACGAGGTGGCGGATTTAACCTGAGAAAATGTGTAAGTAACAGTAGAGAGCTTCTGAGTATAATTCCAACTGAATACGAAAAAAAGGTTAAATCGAAATTAATGGTAGAGAATATATTAAGATATTAGGTATTTATTGGAGTCTAGTAATGGATACATTTTACTGCAAAACTAATTTCACCAAAGAACATTTTATCTGATATTGCCAAACTGTTTGATCCAGTTGGGTGGCTCTCGCCTATAATGATAATTGCGAAGAGATTGATGCATGTGTTATATACCCAAAAAGGGTCAAAAATGATATTATAATACATAATTATACATATGTATGTATAGGCTAATAATGCTTAAAACATGATTGGCTTATCTTCATAAACGACGAAGAAATGCCATCAGCGATTTCTTCTAAGTCTTTAGCTGAAAAATACCTTGGAATAAGAGCAATTTTAAATGCATAATCCAACGCATAATACAATGCCGCTTACAATCATACCCAGCTTATCTTTCGTCGCGTGGAAAATCCACATCAGCAGTTTCTATACCCGAGCGAATGACATTCCTCAATCCAAAGTGCAATGAGCCCGCTGAAAACTATGCTCCGCTTATCTTTTGGACGTGAAGGAAAATCGCATTAGCAACTTCAATAAAAAATAGAAAAGAGGATTTGTCAAAAGTACCATATGTACATATGTACGTATGTACGTACATACATATATATGTCGGGCACATTAATTTCACACGGTGAAGACTGATTGTCGCGAGCTGCATATATTGCGGGTGCAACAATATATGCACCAAAGGCTTGATATTTACGAAAATATCAGATTACCCTTTAAGCCATCGTTCGCCCAGATAATTCTGAACATGTTCAAACTTGTCCAGCGAAAATAATTTTCTCAAGGTATAAAAGTGTTAATTACGCATTTTTTCTACCCTGAACGAAGAGATTAAATAATTAAAATAATATTCTCAAGACAGTCGGTTTTTCAGAGAAGTCGAAGAGAGCTCTGTTCGATCACACACATATCGTTCGGGAAAAGGATTTTGTGTCGAAAGTAGTTAATTAAGATAGATAAGAAGAATTCGTGTTAAAAGTAGTTGTAGGGGAAACTAAAGTAATTGTGTACGAAGCAAAATTATTTTTGTGAAGAATAAAAGGAAACTTATAACGAATTACCCCATTAAAACCGTGTTCTAATTGAAGGGAAGTGAGTGAAAAACCTTACCAAACTAAGATGTTAATAAGGGTGCGAATTGAAGTGCCGAATGTCAGTGAGTATCCTCAGCGATATGTATACATATAACACATGAATTATGAATTGAGGGCAGCCCTTGGGATGAACAGATATGAGAAGACCTAGCAAAAACATGGCTATCACAGAGTGAAGAAATAACAATACCAACATGGATGAATCACACAAATAGTAACCTTGATATCGAATTACATGGATTTTATGATGCCTCCGAGAAAGTATATGCTGCGACAAGGTATAGCAAAACAACTATCAAGGAAGGAAAAACCCATACAAATCTTTTAACAGCAAAACCCAAAGTAGCTACTGCATCAGGTAAAAATTGCGTCTGAGTTCCGTGATGACTCTACTATTGTGATAGATTGGATAATCGGTGTTCCAGAAAATTGGAGTGTTATATATATATATCAGGGTTGTTGTGACTTACCACTTAAGTCGGCCAATAGTTATCCAAATGAAAAGAAACAAGCTTTATACACTGGGTTCACTTATTTATTACGCTTATTTCATTTTATATATCATGGTTCCTTCCAACTTTTTGTATTTTCGTACTTCACAGCTTATCTTAATATATCAAAATTTTAACACACTTTATGCTCATAAACCACTTGTACTTTTTCTGCACTTGTGCTTTTTATTACTCTCCGTTCTTCGTTTTTGGATCTTGTTCTAACCGACCCGTTGCCAAACTTTTTTACCTCTTCCAAACGAAATCTTAAAACCGACTGTGTCGAGACTTCGATTTTTCATTCGTAAGTCTAGTTGTTCAGGATAGGAAAGTGCTTAATTAGCATTCCTATCCTGAAAAAATTATTTACCGCTGGACATGTTTAAACATGCCCAGAATTATCGCGACGGACGATGGTTGAAAATGAAATTCTTATATTTTCATAAATGAGTACCTGAAATGCAAAACTTGCTATCTCCACTTTTCGTAAAAAATTAGTTAGAAATGGTGATTTAATCTCTAAGACGAGTACTTCTATCTCCATTTCAAACTTTTCTGCAAATCTAAAGATAAATGCGTTAATAATGGGAGTGAATTATACGGTTGGATGCAAGACCAAATAAACCCGCTTCACAGTTCGGTTCAAAAGTTAATATCTCCATCACAATCGATTTTGGTGCAAAACTACATATATCCTCCGCGAAATATTTTAGTTTATTACAACTGTGGAGCAAAACTTGCCAAATGTAAATAAGTATTTCATTTGTGTTTGAATATGTTTTAACGGTACTTTTGCTTATTTTGACTTTGTAGCACACAACCATTCTAATGCCTAAGAATTCCCACGCTTCTATATGCCAATAGTTTCCAAATGTAAATAAGCATTTCATTGGTGTTTGAATGTGTTTTAACGGTACTTTTGCTTATTTTGAGTTTGTAGCACGCCACCATTCTAACGTCTAAAGAATTCCCACGCTTCTGTGTACACGCCAATAGTTATACGCGCTCGTTGTTCGGTAGCTTCCAACTTTACTTGTCTAGGAAAAATCCAGAGAGTGCACCTGCAACATTCGTTCAGAATTGTAACGGTTTTCTTGCCAATAATTCCCAGCTACTGAAAACCATAGAGTGTACTTACAACATTCTATCAGAATTGAAACGGTTTTGTCTTTAATTATTCTCAGCCTTTGCGAGGACATCGCTGGACTTTTCGGTTATATAAATAGCGCATAGTTTTAAAACGCCTCGCCATTCTGTGTTTGGTTTTTCTAATTTAAAAAGCACAGTTTTTAAAGTTCCTGATTTTTTTTTACATTTTCCTACAAGTTTGTTAACTTTGATTTGATAAATTCTGTTACTTGAAAAGTGTTCGTCAGCAAGTATACGCGTTGTTTGTTGAAGTTGAGTTTCTGCGAAGTATTATTTTATTTACTGAGATGGACGCAAATAGTGTTCGCCCAGCTTTGGAAAATGAAAGGTGTAGGAAGAGGAAGGCGAGCCCCGAGCAATGGAAACGGAATATTTCTAAAAAATTAAGGTATGCACATTTTATTTTGAATGAAATCATTGATACTTACAAAAGAAATTTCAGGCACTCCGCTAAAGAATTGCCGCAATATCCCAAATGTAATCATTATGGAAGAGCTTTTCAGTGCCGAATACTTTCTATGTGCGACGTTAAATCATTTCATAAAGCATTTTATGAAACAACGGATAAGATTAAGCAGGACTTATTTTTACTAAAATACCTTGAAGTCAGGCAGATCAAACGCAGACGTCTTACTAAATCAACTCGATGCCCTTCGGTGGTGCAAACGAATTTTTTTGTTAGAACTTCAGTTAATTTATTTGTACCTGTTTGCAAGGAAGCATTCGTAGGTATTCTACATATCTCCAAAAATAGGATAACAACAATTGCCAAAAAGTATGGACAAACCGGCCAAGCACCTTCAGAAAACCATGGTGGTGACAGAATTTCTCAGCGCAACATGGATAAGCAGTCTAAAGTAATGGAGTTTGTTAGTTCCTTTAAGTCTGTGGAGTCACATTATTGTAGAGCGAGGTCAGGTCGCCTTTACCTTCCATCAGAACTAAATATAAGACAAATGTGGAGAATGTATAAAAATAAGTATGAAGTACAAGAATCTCTTAATGTCACCGAATCATACTTTCAAAATATATTTCTTACGAAATTTAATATTAGCTTCGACTCCCCATCTACAGATAAATGCTCAAAATGTATTGAGTTAAATAATAAAATAGAAATTGCCAAAGATGGTGCAGAAAAAGAAAATTTAATGGCAGAACAAAAAGTACATAAGATGAGAGCCAAAAGTTTTTATGAGCTTTTAAAAGAAAAAAAGGACGGAATTCTCACGTTGTTGTTCGACTGTCAGAAAAATCAGGTATTACCTAAAGTGCCTGACCAGTCTGCCTACTATAGTAGGCAACTATACATGTACAACTTTGCGATCATAGAAGGAAGCTCACAATCTTCTCTAAACCGAGAGACTGTAACACTCTTCTATTGGACAGAAAATGAGTTTTCGAAAGGCTCAAATCAAGTGACGTCTGCAGTATTCCATAAACTCACTTCATATCAAAATAGAAATGATATTAATACTGTAAGTCTGTTCGCAGATGGATGCAGTGGACAGAATAAAAACACAGTCATGATTGGGATGTGTTCTCAGTGGTTAGTTTCAGTTCCTTCAAATTTTAGAAAAATTGAAATAATATTTCCTGTTGTCGGACATTCTTTTCTACCCGCCGACCGTGTTTTTGGTCTCATAGAGAAGGAGCTAAAGAAAATTGAAACTATTATACAGCCTGGGGAGTATGTAAACGTGTTTCAAAAATTCGGCACAGCCTTTCATTTGGGAGAAGATCTCGAAGTAAGAAACTGGAGAGATTCTTCATATTCAGCGATAAGGATAAGCACGTCTAGGCACTTTAAATTAAAAGAAAGTAAGCGAATCATAATTAAAAAATTAAACGGAAAAATATTTGTTCAGGGTGAACCCTTCTACCGTACGAATATTGGGGTACGAAAGTCTATCTGTAAGACTAAGAAAAGTGCTAAAGATATTAAGCCCGCGTTCGTTGGTAGAGGTGCTGATGTTAGTGATGCGAAAATTAAAGGTGTGGAAAAGCTTTTGGAGAAGCATTTCGGACAAGACTGGCGCCAAAGAGACGACACCAATTTTTACAAAAACATTATTGCCCATGAAAACCTGTCTGAAGAGCATGAAAAATCCGACCCTGAAAATGATGATCCATCTATTCCCATATAAAACAAAGCATTCAATTTGATCTTTAAAAAATGTATTTTAATAATTAAAGTAAATAAAACTATAGATTTGCTAACATCAATCGAATTTTATTCATGAAGTTAGTCTAATTTATTCAGTCTTCGCTGTAAACGTATATATATCCAAAAGTTTGGAGCAGAAGTCAATATCTCCATATTTAAAACTTCTCTAATCTGAATACTATAAATATTTTTCATATAATATTTTCCAAAATTAAACAAGACATGTAGTACTTCAAAATAGTATAGTTACCATTTATGTATTTGTTATATTTATATTCCAAATAAACTTTGGCTATTTTCTCGAATTGCGTTCTTACGGATATATTCAGTTATGCATTTCAGGTGCTCAAATATCAAACCATCGTCTTGCTATCGTACATTGTTGCGATCACAGGGTATGCATGTATCCGAAATACAAGCTCTAACTAAATTCAGGGCGCCATGTCAAACCAGAAGTCAACCCAACTGATGTGGCATCTAGAGGTATTATTATAAAATTACGAGACTCAAAATTGTGGTGGAGAGGATCACACGGGCTTAAAGAGAACAATGAGAATTGGCCTAATTTACAAGGGGAAATACTCACGACAGAAGAAATAAAACGTAATGAAATCTTATATGGAGCCACCATTCAGAACAATAAATTTTTGTGAAGAAATAATAATACGGTACTCCAAACTTCCTAAGTTACTACGAGTCTGGGCATATTGTCTGAGATACATCAATGAATGTTGCAAGGAACGTACATCCAAAACGCAGGTAACAATAACCGAAACAACATAGGCCCTGAACAGCATTATACGTATGATGTAAAGAAAAGATTGGAAATTAACAAAATACAGAAGAATGGAATATTAGACATCCAAAGCAACATCGCAGCACTCAACCCTTTTCTAGACCTCGAAGATCTTCTAAGACCAGGAGGACGCATTCGTAACGCAGATATATCGTACGATGAGAATAATCCAAGCATATTGCCACATAATCACCATATAACGGAACTAATTGTACGGGAAGCTCACGAAAATACCCTCCATGGAGCAACCCAAGAAACATTAGCATTTATTCGATGAAAGTTCTAGATCATAAAATCGAGTAATGCGGTTAAGAGTGTAATAAACAAACAACGTAGCAAATGGCAAACTCCCCTTCACCAAGAGTTACACCATCGAAAACATTTAGTCATACTTGAATTGATTACGCTGGGCCTAAAAAGTCTAAAGCTTCTAGAATACGAAGAAATACAACGCACGAAGGTTACATAGCAGTCTTCATATGTCTCGTTAGCAAAGCAATACACCTAGAATTTGTAAGTAGCCTTACAACAAAAGATTTCCTGGCAGCACTCAGATGTTTCTTCGCCAGAAGAGGGAGGTGCACACATATATACAGCGACAACACAACAACGTTTGTCGGTGCAGAGAAGATTCTTGATCAAGATCTGAAGAAAGCCATAAAGACCAACAGCAGTCTAGCAAATTAGCAGGCAAGGCATAAAATGGCATTTTATTCCACCGGCAGTCCTCACTTTGGAGGAATATGAAAAGTTGGAGTAAAATCCATTAGGTACCATTTTAAAAAAGTCATATGTCAATCAATCCTTAAGTTTGAAGAAATGTCAACGCTCATCTGTCAAATGTCACTATGTCCCCTGACAGAAGATCCATCGGATCTTAATATTCTAACCCCGGCACATTTTTTAATAGGCTTCTCCTAATAGGCCGTCCTGAACCACAGCATCTCAATGAATCTCATCATTACCATTCTTGGTGGGACCACATTCAAAGAATGAATAGAGATTTTTTGAAAGCATGGTCCACAGACTACCTGTATTACAACAACAACCAAAATGAAAAAACAGGGCTAGCAATATGCAAATCACACAAATAGTTTAACTGAGAGACGAAAACTTGTCATTAACAAATTGGCCACTAGCAAAGATTAAAGAGGCTCACCCAAGTAAAGATGGACTAATGCGAGTCGTAACTGTTTAAGCGGCCTATATAAAAAATATGTCCTCTGGCTATCAACCTCCCGGAATACCAAGAAGCAGTAAATAGTAATAGTAGGAAGTAATGACGAAACGCATGTGCATATTCACTCCATGAGCAATTAGTTAAGAGTTCTTTACCGTCATAATTAGAATCAATGCAATCAAGACCTAAAAATAACTTTCATAACATAAAGCGATTGCATTGATTCACAGCATACAAATATTTACGTTTTTTATTTGCACTATTTCTACATACATATGCATGTGCTGTGACTCAGGTATCTATTGCCCCGATTCATCAATATATTGCCCTAAAAAATATATTAATGTATTGCAAATTCGACCCTGAAAACAAAAAATCATTTAAATTTAAATTTTCATTTAAATTTTTCATTTGCATTCAAAAATTTCAAGTGCATTTAAAAATACATTTGTATATCATAACAAAATGCAATTTAGCATAAATTGCATTTCGCTATCAGTCACTCCACTTACACGGTATACCTATCTGCCTGCCGTGTAACCGGATATCATTTTTCGTCGCGCTAATTGAATGCACTTGAAATCGTCGTGAGAATGCAATAAGATAATAAAAAAAGAGCTTTTTCAACTATCATGGGTACCTGGGTGCAATTTGCCCGATCCTCGAGGAGTTTTTTCTTCAACCGCCGAGGAAGTAAGTCGAGTTGCGGTTTTGTGTAAAAAAACTAATTAAAATCTTGTGCGATCAATTAAAACCTAAAAATTATACCTATATTACTCTGCCTAATTGTGTTATTCCCTCTTTTGTGATTTATAATAAAAAATAATATAACAACTAAAAGCACTTTTAAAGTTTTCTTATTCTGTGTTTAAACATTATCTTGTCAAAAACGGACGACTCTGTGTGCTCACGGCACGCGGCATACAACATATGTACGAGCGCTTTTTAAGTCTTTGGTTTACCAGGTCAGTCAACAAATGCTGAGCATACATTTTTTACATTTTTTTGCTTGTACTCATTTAAATATATGTTGTAAAAATTACCGTGCAATACTATTTAGAAATAATTTCCTTGGAGCATAACTAAGTTAATATTCGTATGTAAGCATATTTTATCTATTAAAAATAGCCTATAGCTTTACCTGATTAAAGTAGTAGATATTATCGATTACCTTGACAGCTTCATTTTATTAAATTCTGAAGCAACCTAGCCAACCCCCGCCAGTGGTAAGAGGATAAGCTAAACTAAGTAACTTAACTCAACACACTGTTGAATTTACGATCATCGCAACAAAATAAACTTACATAATTCAACAACCAAATCCTCTTCATGGTCCTTCCAGCCAAGAAAAAGAGATAAACACCAGATTTAACACACTGTTAAATCTAGCGGAGCAACATCTTTTAAAAACCAGCAGTATCAACACTAAGATTTGACACACTGTTAAATCTAGCTGTTATTCACGGGCTTTTGGATCCAAAGCATTTCTACAAATGTTCTCGATTAACAAGGAATATCGTGTCAACTTCAAACAAGTCTTGCTAAGCAACAAAATAATGTTGAAGATAGAGGAATACATCAAATCTCAGAAAATAATAATCAAAAATATATCGGATCTTATTAGACGCTTTGGGAAAGACCCCAAAGAAAGAAAAATGCTGCAGTTTGCAGCTACCATATTGTTCATGCCAACTACAAAGAATCTCAGTCGGATGAGTAGTTTGATTTATGTATAATAATTCCATAATTATTTCTAATTATTTTTCTTTAACAGGCGTCACTAAAGTTTTAAATACATTGGCTATACCGATGACAAATTTGCCAAAGAGAACTCAGGACAAAAGTCCTTGTAGGCGTCGAATACTACAAAAAAAATCAAGATTCTTCCGAGAACAAGATTATACAAGTAAGTAAGCTTTTACACGTCTCTTATATCAGTTATTTTATACATACATATTTCCTTAGAATGTAGTTTTTTCCGGCACTGACGTAATGAATGAGCCATTACAAACAACAGTTGAAAAAGTATCACAAACAGAGAAAAGGAGTAACACCATACACCATAACATGACATTTCAGATACTGACCGAAGTAGAGTTCAGATACATCACAGGATTTGATAAACAACGATTTTTACTCCACAATTTTAATGTACATTATTCAATTTTTGAAACTTATATGAACTGTAAGAATCAACTCTAACGTTAATTAAATACCAACAAGGTTTAGACTTCATTTTAATTGACAAATTATTCGGACTTGATAGTAGAAAAATAGTTTCCAGCATCTTCTTATTTTGGACGGAAAAAGTCTACATATAACTGAAAAAGATAGATTTTTGGAGTTTCTGTTACAAACATTTATATTATTACACAGCTTTAGTTGACTGTACCCAGGCGCGTATACAGGGCGAGGGTCACGTGGTCATGCCCCCCCCCCCCCCCTTTCAAAACACCACCGCACCATCGCGTGAATCGAATGTGGTGCTGGACCAGGGTGACCGCAAGTGCTACGATGGTAGCAATATGCTACAATCAGCTTGTTTGGGCTACAATGTCACTACCCTCTGAATTGTGCTACGCCCCTGAAAAATTTTTGCTACTCTCTAATTTTATCTTCTAATTTCACATTCGTTTTTAGCTAAGAACAATTTTCTTTGACAAGAGAAGTATGGCGATATTGCGTGGCGGGGTTGGCTTCTTGGCTACGCTTCGTTTGGTGGGAGCGGCGAGCGTCCTTTCTCCCACTCCCTCCTACGTTCCAGAACGTAACTCGCTTCACTTACTGCACTTCATTGTACATTTCATAAAATTCGTGTTTCGAGTCTAACACACATTACTTACATTTACAATTCACTCACCACAACTCTAATTTGATTTTCTTGAAGAGGTGTTTTAAGTGATTGTAAATTGTGCAATACAAGGTACACGTACAAGCCAAGCACTGAAAAATTCAATTACGAAATAAAATAAGTGTTTTGTGTTGCTACAACTATACAGCAGAGAATTTCTGTCAAAAAATTCAAGAAAAACCATAACCTAAGTTTTGTTGTGCCAGACAGCGGCATTCGGCAATCAAGATTATTCCTAATTTCATTGACTGGAACCTGTTTTAATTCATTGTACAGTACAATACAAGGTACAAGCGCTGAAAAATTCAATTTGGAAGACATTATTATTTACCATATTCATTTATTTTATTTTAGCCTTTGTTTCATAAACAAAATAGAGAGTTTTTTTTTTAAATTAGTCATCGATCTGAACTTAAATTTTCAATCGGAATCGCCAAAGGTTCATATGTATACTGTTACGAGATGTAACAAGTGCTTTTCGTATTATTTAAAAAAAAACTTAACCGATAGTTATGCTAGCAATTCTGCTTTACACCTGATTGATCCAAGACATAAAAATCATTTTAAGAAACCGAAACAAATTTATTTTGGAGCTGATGCCCTAACTTTATTTCAGAAATTACCAGAGAGGAAGCCTTTAAGTTTGCGAAAAATGTATAGAACTTTTATATAGAATTAACAGTACAAATCCAAAAGCGCATAAATTTTAATGATCCTGTATTGAATGCATTGAAACTTCTTGATCCAGAATATTTAAAAGATAAATCTTTCCCTGAAGTAACAACAGATTTAGCCTTTCTATCTGATCGGTTTAAAAAGCTTCGAATAGAAAATATTGAGACAATATTCTCTGAAATGCGACTTTTATTAGATTTAAATTGTCTAACTGAAACCGAATTCACAAATACTGTAACTCTTTGGGAATATATAATTAAAATAAAAAACACTGCTGGTAATAGTATGTTTGCAAATTTGGCTGAGTTCGCCTTCGATTTATTGTCACTTCCTCACAGTAGCGCAGATGTTTCTCACATTTAAACGTAATAAAAAATAAAGCAAGTAATCGCTTTTTTAATTGTAGAGCTTAGTTACACTATTTCTGAACGACTATATAATAAACGCGTAGTATACCTACATATCGTCGGTGATACTGCATAACCGGGAGACTATTAATATCACTACCGCGTAAGTTAAAGTCAAAATAAAATTTTCAGCAAACACTAAACTACTTTTTTTTCGATTACAATGACAAAATTATTTCTACTGAACTCTAGGATAGGACGAGAAATATCATATTTTTGGATTTTTGACATAAGATTTAAAAAAAAAGTTGTAGTTTCATAGCTACATTACCATTAATCAATTCAGTTACGCGGTTATGATATTGCTAGTCTCGCAGTTATGCAGTATCACTGACCATATAATATATCAGTCTTCTATTGTAATATCTATAGCAATACAAATGTGACCAATACAATCTCATCTATGGAAACCTTGCTAGTGCTACTTTCAGAATGTTTTGCTACTGAGTGCTACGCATCTTAAGGTAGTGCTACGCCAATTTGCTACGCTAAGAAATTTCCAAACGGTCACCCTGTGCTGGACTGTAGATTGTACGATTTTTTTACAATTTTTTTTACAATTTTCTTGTGTTTTATATAAGCTGTCTTATTTTGTGTTTGCAGAACAGAGAATAAAAGATACACAAAAGAACGCCTCATACATTTTCATAGAAAGATCTAAATAAAGCGAACGGTACAAATAGTTCGATTCAATCGACAGAACAATTTGTTCTTCCAAGTATATGAGAGTTCTAGAGCAAAGTACGCAAAAGAACACAGCTATTGTGTCGAAAAGAAATCTATCATACCTATCACAGGATGATAAGTAATTTTGGAATACTACCTATTTATTTTAGTGTTTGATTGTTTAGAAAAAGTCACGCAATGCTTAGCAGCCCGATTATTATGATGCTTTTATAGTGTTGTTGCATCGATTACTCCTATGCACTGTAAAAAATGTGCACAATTGTTACCACAAAGATTATATATTTTTCCATAAAAAGTAGGCAATATTCGCTACATTTTTGGGAATACTCCCTACATTTTGGGGAATATTTCCATCATTTTAGGATAAAATTCCTAAGCTTTGTGGCAACAATTGTACACATTTTTTACAGTGTAGATGAAAAAGCACACAATTTCGAGATTTGAAAGTGATATTGTTTCCAAGAAATTGGTCAGCGATCATAAATTTGTTTTACCTATTTAATTTTCCGACATAAAATCAAAGACAGGACAACTTAGTGGGGAGCTCGCAATAGAAGCATACTGTAGTATACACATGTAATACATGTAATAATAATATCTCAAAATAATCATGCAAAAAGAAAAGCGCATCTCGCTAATAAAAGATAATTAATCACCTTGTAACATTATATGCACGTATATACAAACGTACATACATAGCATGAATAATAATAATGCACAATGCTTAATGGCATGATATGAGCACATCATTGTACGCTCATCATGCTAGTAAACAAGTATATCTCATATTGCAAAACAAAAATTAACAGAAATACAATTTACTTCCAATTTATAAAAAGAAATTACAATCTTAAGAATCAGCAATTTAATACCATTTACAAGTAAGTCAAGTAGGTGACAAAAATGTGTGTCGTAACAATTGATGTGAATTATTATTGTAAAAAGTCATTCAATAAGTAAGAAAGCAATGAATTTGCTTATTGGACAATTCATTTCTGAAATTGCCATTTCTTGCTTATGGAATGATTTTCCATAAGAACCTATGTAAACCAATTATATAAAAGACGAAGAAAAGAATAAAGAACTCAGACTTGATATCTACTGCATTGGAGTATATTCATTTATCACAATTCGGCTTAAAAGCCTATTGATCATAAAGCGGCACTCTTCAGCCTGATCAACCGACCTAAGCAAAGGCAGTAAAGCGGCATATAGCCTTGCCTTGCTTACCTTCAAAGCTTAAAGACTATAAAGCGGCAAATTAAGCCTAGACTTGAGCTTGAACATACAATTGAGAAACAATAAAAATCGTTCCCACGAAGACCGAGATTGATGAGTAAAATATTGCATAGCGACCGTTAATAAAATATAATAAAAATATTACAATACAAACTAACTCCGATTTTGATTTAGGGTTGTTCCAGTAGAATCCTAGTTCCATGCAATCATCTTCTTATAGCCACCCGTTGATTTTTCATAGCGACACTGATTCAAGCCTGAGTTGTTCAAAAATTTTCGTAGTAAAGCATTAAACTTTTTTTAGAAATATACTTGCAAATTTTTCTTAAGAATTTTAATGAATAACTATTTACCGACAACGGTCCAAACGAATTGGTGGATTGATTTTGGTGGTTCACTCTTTCGAACAAGAGCACAAGCATTCGGTTTTCTTAGAAATATTTAACATTTTTCTTTAGGTCTTCCATGCACTACCGATGGCCGACCATGGTTCCAAAGAGGTATGCTTGGAACAGAATGCATCGTAGCCACTACCCACAAATGTGGTGATGAAGGGTCAAAATCGTAGCCACCAACATGGTAAACACAATGGCCATTGATGACTGCGTCAAGATGAAATTTCAATGAATTTTTTTAACTGTATTAATAATAAATTGGGACCACAATATCATTATTTTTTTTTATTTTTCACCACCGTAATTAAATTTTCTTATAAACTCAGGATGTTCAGCATACAAAATTTTAAAACAAACAAAATATTAATCAGCTGTGAAATGTCAATGCAGGATACCTACCTGCATCAATTTGGCCGCAAATAAACGAAATAATATATAACGCTAATATGATCTGTAACTATAAAGATAGAGTGATAAAAGAGATTTAAAAAAACTTGAAATTTATTCTGTTAAAAAAATCCTTGGTAATAAAAATATACATTTTTTTTTAGAATTTTAGTGAAAAAAAAAAAAACTTTCTTCTTGGACTAAAAAATTGAAAAATTGTATAAGCATGTACACAGCCTCACTGACTGCCTAAAAACCATTTTATTTTTAAATATTCTTGACAGAAAATATTTTTAAAATAAAATATTATACCTACATTTGATGCAATCTTCAGCAAATTCTTTATCATAAAATATAGTTGCAATATGGAGAAAACCTTTGGTATCCGAATATACTATAAACTGACATATTGGTACTCTTGTTACATACATCTGTATTTGAATTTGAATCTAATAGTTTTGCTTTCTACATAATTTATCATTCTTGACATATGATAATGAATTCAAGTTGACTGCCTTAAAAGGATATTTTAATTCTAATATGAAAGTTTTCTTATTACAAATTCCATCAGGCGAAGCAGCTATGTAAGGTTTTTCTGTATCTATGAATATACCACATTTTAGTACATTGAGCCCGGTAATTTGAACATACTGACTGAAAGCTATGCTCTCAGTTTTAGAGCAGTGCCTAATAGCAGATATACTGCATAATTTTTTTGGATTATTAATCCTTTCACATATGCTATGGCTAAGTTTACCTGATTTCACAGTTTTTACTTTTTCCCCAGCAAACGAAGCCGTGATCCTACTACGCCGAAGATTTGTCTAATGCGCACTCTTACATTGGTCTCTAGTTTTCTGCTCTAATTCAATTATTTCGGTAGAAGAAACATATAATTTATATTTTTCATTAAGTTATAACCTTCATCTTTCACATAACAGTGATCATGAAAGTATCCAATCGAATTAACAGTTCTATGCTTAGTTAAACTTGATGGTATTCTATAGTTGATAAATGAATTAGCCATTCGGTCTGTCTCAATAACATCAGTTTTAAGGTTATTTAAGTGTGGTTTATTGTAGCCTAAGAATTTATCAAAACTTCTATGACAAACTATTCATCAATGTGTTTATGTAATAATTGAATTTTTGACACTTCTGTTTTTTTTATGTGGTACCATTCACCGTTCCAAACGAATGAAAATTTTTTATTATTTATTTTTGGGGCTGTATATACTTTGCGATTTAATTTATACCAATCCCAAAGAAACAGTCTAAATTAATTTTGAAGAGTTATATTTGATTGAAGTTTATTTAATCACAGTAACTTACTGTTTGGCGAGTATTTTTTCGGACCCGATAGTCTTCGCATCTCTCTTTCTTAAGTCTGTTCCCAGGGAATCTGATAATTTCAATATAAGGAATTTAATAATAATTAAATATTGAATTGTTATTTATATACAGATGGTAGTGTTTAGCTCCATTCTATTTCATAATTGTATTTTTTGCTTGCCTTCTATATTTTCTGGTCACTTTTGGGAAATGTCAAAATATATCCTAACTTCAGAGGTGCTACCGTTCTGGCGAAAAAAAGCGCATGATCTATTAAACAAGAACATTTCTTTTTTTAAATGATCACAAATTTTTGAAATCTTGATATCGTTCCTATTTTCACGATTGTTATAAGAACCTCTTTTTTTTTTCTTTTTCCTAAAGCTCGAAAGCTAACGCGAGGCCAACCCGATTAAATCCGAATTTCAACTTACTGGGCTTTTATTTTACAGGTGCCCAGTTCGCCGACCCCATAGTTTGTCATAGTTTGCTTATTTCTAATTTCCAATTTCACCTCGAGATCAACAAACTGGCAGCTAAATATTTTTCTTCATATTTTCCTAATTTCGACCTTGCATTTCATTCTCTCGATCATACGGTTTGCCACCGTGAAATTTGATCGCTTGTTTATTTAAGTAAAGAATAGAAATACAAGTTAGGGAGCATTTTCTACTGTTTAAAATAATTGAATTGAAGATATTCTAAATTCGGTAAGAAGTTAATGCCGGTTATTGTTTATGGACGCTGAAGAATATTCGATGTCATTTGTTTTACTAGTAAAAAATGTTTCACAAAAACAACTATTCGATCCCACCAAATTATAGGTATTGATTGTTATTGTGGTTCTAATTAGTGCAGTGAAGTGCAGATAACTTGCCAACATGCGAACGTGAGGGTAAGTTGGTGTTTTTCTTGATGTTTTTACTAAAGTTTATGTTTATTGTATGCGTTGAGTATTATTTCAGAGGGCTAACAACCAATTTCAACGCTTCAATTTCACATCAATTTGCATTTATTGAATATACGCTTCCCTATTATATTGCATGCTTCTCCACATCAAGTGTCGGTTCATGGTGTTAGTGCTAATAATGATGTGACAGTCGTTGACTTTAAATATGTTAATGGTAGGTGTAGCTTCTTGTCGTATTGATATTGTTACAAGTTAGCATTTTGTAGGTGATAATTAGACTTGAGAGGGAGAACTTTTATTATTAAATGCAACAATAATGCGACAACAAATTGCTTGAGGGGACTCAGATGTAGGTTAGCAACAAATGCTGAGTAGAGATTCCAGTTGAACAGCTGGGCTTGGAAGCTATATTTCTGCAGATTATTCAAAACTTACTGGATGGTTCTCTCACATTTATCTGTGGATCGCGTGAGATTAGCAGTGTAGTTTCCCCGCTCGTAGTAAATGACGAGCGTACGCTGCTTCCACGATGAATGGATGGATGAGTGGTCTCAATGGCAATCTCAATGAATATCGGCACTATACACCAGTATAGTGGAATCTCTCGTACGTGGCAAGGCACGAAAGAAAATAGTGCCCGCGTTTAGAAAAGTGCGTTTAATTCTAGCTTAGTGTTTAAGGTTTCAAAATTGTTTTTTATTATTTAATTTTAAATTACTTCGATTTCGGTTCCAGTGGGTAGTGTTGAAGTGCAAGTGGCAAAGTGGCAGCTAAAACAAATGAAATCGATCGATGCTGCGTTGATAATCAGTGTGCCACCCGGCCTCACCTGTAGGTGGCCCAATGATTATATGGCTTGTTGGGCTCCAAGTAGGGAAAGGTGACAATGAATAGTCTTCCCTCTTGGTGTTTCACAAGCTAGTAACTTTCGTCAAACAAGCTACTGATAGGAGTTTATTTCCTCGCTGGATTTCTGCTAAGCCACTACAAGATGGCGGACAATAAGCGAGTAAGTATAACACTTTTGCGTTTATATAGATTTTCATTTATGGATGCGTGTGTGTCGGCGGGTTATGTGGGTTCCCAAGTTCGCCGTAAAAGCTCCAAGTTTCAGAGCTTTTGGGGCTCCCAAAAACTTAGCGCCTTCTGTGGGGCTCTGCGTGCTTTTTATATCAATAAAATCCACCTAATTTGTGATATTAAAAAAAAGTTCGAATGAAAACTTGGGTGCGATTCTTAATTCGTTGGTGCAATTTGAGCTCTGTCCACAATCGTCCCGACATGAATTCAGCTGGCGACCTATTTACAATCTCTATTTCGGGTATCAAGGCCTGCGTCCAAAATGGCTGATCATGTAGCAATACTTAAATGTGCACACCTCTATTTTGTACATAAATACTCCTGAAGGGGTAGCCATCACAATCCATAACTCAAAACTACGATTACGCCACGCAAAATGGATCGCTTTCGAACAAAAACACCACGATTTTTCTGATTAAAAATAGTTTTTTAGTTTATTTTTTTTTTTAAACTACTTCTGCTACTTTTACCCTACTCATTCAAAAACTGTTGACTGGCTGACTAGGACTGGCAAGAAAATCGCAATGCAATTCCATTCTCTTTTATAGGACCGTCGTCCTTAAAAATCATCAACGTGCCGGAAGGGCTGGGGTTTGATCGTTACCTTTTTAATTAGTCGTTCTAATTATTAGGTAGATTTAAAAAAATCTATTACTATCTAAATCTATTACTTCATTTTACAAATTCATTTACCCTGATTAAAAAATTAAATAATAACATTTGGCTTAATTTACTCTAGTTAGCTTGTACTAATCTGCCTTGGATATATTTCTTCATCTTATTTTTTTTTAGAGTAAAATTTTTCTATTGACAATTTGACAGTTGGACTCTCCATCCCAGAAGTTGACTATGTAGTTGCCAATCCTCTACATCAGGTAAGTTTCAACTGATGATTGTTGTTATCTCACGATTATGTGTCCTTTCTAATTTTGCTGATATCTTCATCTTATTGGTTTTAGCTCATTGCAACGATATATAGTCTGCGTAATCATTTTTCGTAAATTGTAAATCAGCCCTTCCGGAAAAATCAATTCTATTGAATAGAATTTTTTAGGGAGCATTTTCTACCGTTTAAAATAATTAAATTGAAGATATTCTAAATTCAGTAAGAAGTTAATGCCGGTTATTGTTTATGGACGCTGAAGAACATTCGATGTTATTTATTTTACTAGTAAAAAATGTTCCATAAAAAAAACGATTCGATTCCACCGAATTACAGGTATTGATTGTTATTGTGGTTCTAATTAGTGCAGTGAAGTAAAGATAACTTAAACACATTAAATCAGTTTATCGATTTCATAGGTGTCCTTGAAGAACTTAACTTAAAGCCGGTTTTTTAGAATTATTTAATCAGAAATTGTCTAGTGCTCAGTGCCGGCATCAACTTTTATACTTTTTTACAATAAAGCCTAAATATAATCTTTGATGCGCTGGCATTAAATCAGTTGCTCATCGAATTTATAATTGTCCTGAAATTTTTGGTTCATTATCATTATTTTAATAGAGACAATTTTTAGCATACCTCCTATATAAAAGAATTAAGTTTTTCAATAAAAGAATTAAACTGTTTTTCACTTATTGGTTGCCAGCAAATTTTTTACCTTTCTGAACCATTTTTGATGAGATTTTTCAATTAAAGAAATATGTTAATAAGCTACTAATATCTACTAGAGATAGAATATGTATATTTGTAAGTGCTAACATGTCAATTTCAAAAAGGCAAAAATTGTGTGGCTGGAGAGGAGTAAATAATAACAGTTTGATAGATGCGAGGGATAAATAATATTTCCTCATTTTTTAATAATCACCGTATAGCTTTTTAACGATACACCTTATGATGAATATTTCAAGTTTATTATATAGAAACTTAGAGGTCCTGTGCCAGAAAATAGTCGGCAAAATATTCTGCGGTCAGTACTACTTTTCAAGACTACTGAAAGAGCGCTGTCTAGTAGTATTTGCTTGAAGCTCAGTGCTAAGTACATGATCACAGTCAATGTTGACACCGCTGACGGTCTTGTGAATGGTGTCTCTGGACAACTGATGCACATTGACTATGGCACTGTGGGGGATGGTTCCCGCATTCCTATTCGTGTCTGATTAAAATTTGAAAATTAGGCAGTGGAGTCTCTTGCAAGATCAAAGAGGCCAAATATTCAAAATACCTCTTGGATTCCAATAGAAGAGATTGCGAAGTCCTTTCGGTATAAACGAAATAAAAAAAAATTCCAGTCGAACGCAGCCAGTTTCCAGTAGTGCCAGCAGAAGGAAGGGCGCCCCACATATTCGAAGGTAGCTGTTCATCTAAAGCCCAGGATGACCAGGTATTCCTTGTATGTTGCTCGTAGTAGGGCCTCGAATGCTTCCGGACTCTACCTCTCAGGAAACTTCAATCCACCGAAACCTTTCTCCCCCACAGAACCTGTTCAATTTGAAATAGTTTCTTTACGTACTGAAAAGGCGCTTCAAATCCACTTCCATTTTCTCTTGAATCGTTTTGAATCTTCTCCATGTTTGCTTTTATATCAGAGCGTTCGAAGTTTGCATGCTCACTATCAGGACATAATGAGTGATAGCCTCATTATCACTTGTGACTTGCTTTGTTTCGTTGAAACTTGGACTTTGTCGGGCGAGGAATACCCGATTCCTGGATATAATACTTTCGAGCGGTTAGAAAGTACTTATTCGGAAGGAGGGAAGAAGAATGGAATTATGTTCTACGCGAAGTCTGACATTTCAAATGTAATAAGGATACTTGAAAACAAAACCCTTTCGTTAAGCTCTGTTCCTACCTGAACAAAAAAATAATTTCTCAACATGTTCATACCTAAACAAAACATAATTTCTTAATCGCGTTCCAATTTCATGTTCATGTTCACGTTCACTACAATTACCTTCCGATTTTTTAAATGCAAACGAATTCGTCACTTTGCTTATTTTGCACATTTCCTCCAATCAGGTCAAAATTCAATCAAACGTAAGTTCACTTACTCATGTTCTTGCATCATTCATAAAAATATTTCACGAAAATATTTCCGCATGCATTGCCCCAATCTGGGTCAATGAGTGCAAGGTAAACATAATGAAGTGAACTTACGATAATAGCGAAATTTATCATGTAAGCGTAAAAAATGTATTTAAGTTCTTGCATTAGTACAATAAAAATCAGTGTAAGTTTACAGTCAAAAATCGAAGTTCTTTCTTTTTTCTCAAGTTACTTACGCCCACTTAGCAAGCACTTAAATTAAGTTTGAGTGTCTGTTACAAGCTCTAACAACGTATTCCAGTACGTTTTATTCCGGTACTGCAATTCTCAATTTGTTATTCTTTATAGGAATCCTACATACACAAAACGTCTGGTAGAGATATCCAGCATTTTTGAACGCCACAGCGTTGAAAAAATTACTATTTTGGGTGATTTTAACGAGGACATTCGCATTAGTGCCCCAGGAGAGTCCATGAGGTGCAACTTATTTCGCTTGGGGCTTCGAAGTTAACTTCATGAGCAAACCACTACCATTTTTGGTCGTACTCAAATAGATTGGGCGTTTTCAAGCCTGGACAAAAACGCAGTCAGTACAACAACGTATGAGACGACGTACAGTTAACACGACTGTATTTGCGTAAGACTTGAAAGAAACCTCTTCAATTAGTAGAGAAACACATAATATTTTAATTTACGCTACTAAATTTCTACTAAACTTCTTTGTATTCACTTCTTCGGTTGCCTTATTATACCCTAGATGAAATCGCTGCTCTTTTCTTTTATGTATGTGATTATATTTATTTTATTTATTTATATTATTTATTTATTTATCTATTTATTTATTTATTCTTTATTTATTTTTTGTTTTTGTTTTGTTTGTTTTTATTTTTTTTTTTTTAATTTTTCCCTTGGCCATAATGTTAGCTATACGGGTTGCGGATAGTGGAATGACCTATAAATATATACAGTAATACCCATATATAGGTTAGCTGCAAATATTCAAATAACTATTGTTACACTAAAGATGTCAACGATTTCATCTAGGGTATAATATTTTTCTCTTCTTTTTTTATTACTTTAAGTTGATAACTATATCTGTTATCAATAAATTATCTGATCTTACATATATCTTGATCTATTTCGTAATTTTAAATGACTTTTACTTTTTTATAAGTTTTATATAATTTGCAAGTAAAATGCCGAAGCTTAGAAAGCAATCTTTTGCACAAAGAACAGCCCGTCATACTCTACGTCAGCCTCAAAGATGCGAGAACCCTGAATTGCGTTCTCAAGAACAGGCGCGGGACACTGCTGCCTATGCAATAAGACACGAGGGCGTAGAATTGCGTTCTCAAGAACATACGCGGAACACGGCCGCCCATGCAATTAGACCCGAGGACGTAGAATTGTGTTCTTAAGAACAGGAGCGAAACACTGCTGCGCATGCAATAAGACGCGAGGACGTGGAATTGCGTTCTCAAGAACAGGCGCAGGACACTGCTGCCCTTGAAATAACACGAGGACGTAGAATTGCGTTCTCAACAACAGGCGCGGAACACTTCTGCGCATGCAATAAGACGCGAGGACGTGGAATTGCGTTCTCAAGAACAGGCGCGGGACACTGCTGCGCGTGCAATAAGACGCGAGGACGTAGAATTGCTTTCTCAAGAACAGGCGCGGAACACTACTGCGCATGCAAAAACACGTACAAATCCAGAGTTTCGCTATAGAGAACAGGCTTCAAACACAATTCAGAGGAGGGAAACTAGACTTCGCCAACGTCGGGCACCCGAGGAAACTACTTACTTGTATGTGAGGGATTTTAGATTAGTTGAAGAGAATTGGCTAGCTAAAAGCTTTAAACAGTCGCGGGGAAATATCAACATTCGCGATAGTCTCCGTTCCAGTGATACAAATGAATATTCTGCGGTTTTAGCTCGAGACGCTTTACGGCATAGCGAAAAAATTTTTAGGAATTATGACAAAGTCGTAAAAGAAGGTCCAGTGGAGATTTGCAATTGTTGTGGTGGTCTTTGGTATCATAGCCAAATAAAACACACAACAAAACATTTAATTGTTCGTCGATTCTCAGAAGATTTTGCAAATAAAGTTTTCGTACTTTCAGCTCCTTTTCCTTCTGAGAGCGATTCATATTCTTTATGTTCTAATTGCAAAAATTTGCGTACGAAAGGCAAAGTTCCCAATATTTGCTTAAATAATGGCTTAAATTTCCCAGAAGTTCCAGGTTGTCTGAAAAATTTGACTCAACTTGAACAACAACTAGTTGCTCGACGCATTCCATTTATGCAGATTTCGGCATGACAGACAATGTGGCCTGAAAGGGGCAGTATTTGAGGTTTTTAATATCCTAATCTATTTTTTCCACGCCTCAAATTCGTTTCGAAGATAGGGGTCGACAAAGTTGTAATTTCGTAATTTTAGCTGAGACATTGTCAGTTTTTCATATAAAATTTAGGAGGAGCAAAGTATTGATTTTCAAAAGGCTTGTTATCATATGTACCTAAAATGCAACGCTAGTAACTTCCTAATCGTTTGGCAACTTTAGCCTGTGAATTAGTTTTTCAAGCTAATTTCGCTGAACATACCTAAGAAAAAGTGTAAAAAACAGTTTGTATTTTGGCTACAGAGTGTGTTACAGCTCCTATGGCTGTACATAAAAAAATTAAATGAAAATGAAAAATGGAAGTAAAAAAATAGGTAACTTGCTGATTGAAAGAATTAACCTGCTTTTAATACGTTTATTTTGTATTCTTATAAACTAACAATAATTCTACAAATAAATAATAATTAAATAATTGAATTCAAACAAAAATCAAACAAAAAATTAATTCAAAGAAAAAATAAACTTAAGCTCTACTTATTGCTAATTATCTGCAATAAGAGAAGAAAACTCAAATTAGTGATGTACACAAAAAAAGGTTTATAGCAATTCAAATTCTTTAAAAAAAATTCAATATAAAAAAGGAGTTAATTAATATCTTCTGAAACTAAAACGTTAGTAAGTTTTATACTTATTTATTGCCTGTAGTATACTCAACCCTGAATGGTGTAGCTAATCCCTGTACCTGTTTTTGACCTATTTCTGGTCTCTGGATTGAACCCTTGAAAATCTCCCAAAAGGTTCAATACCAAGATATTGTCCCTTTCCTAAATCCAAAATTAAATCAGCAAAAAAATCCCTGGAAATATCCCAAAGGATTTTGCCGCCGATTTAGCCTAGATATTGACCGGGATTTCTAATTAGTATGGAAATCGCCCAATACTAATGATTTTCCGATTGACTTGAGTTTCCTGCCACACTTCACTTGGATATATCCCGAAATGAAATGTTTTGTGAAACCTTTACGTTAACCTTAGTTAATTGGATATTTCCCAAATTAACTTTGTTGAATAGTTAATTACAAAAAAAGATGAGATAAAAATAACTTAGATTGCAGAATTTTATTCTTAGCTTGGTAATATCCCAAAACTGCGAATTAACTCTCCAATCTCAGTATAAAAAATTTTAATGTGAGATTTTCTGGTAATATCCCAGAAATTTTCCCTTTTTGCATATGAAGAAAGAAGATCTGAATTTATAGAAATTTATTCTCAATTTGGTAATATCCCAAAATCTTGAATTTATTCTATATTTCAGTAGTGTTGTTTTTTTTTTACTAAATAGAAAATTTCTGGTAATATCCCAAAAAAAATTCTATTTTTATTACCTGTGTGTGAAGATGTTTGTGGGAATAACCCTACAAAAAATTTGAGGATAAGTGGGCAGAAAAAAAATGCTAGTGGCAATGGTCCAGCTAGCTGACTCTACTGGTGAAATACCGAGCAACAAGTGATTTTTCTTCTCAAATCGCCCCCTTTTTATATGGTTGGGGCCAGCTGCCGCCCATTGTTCTGTGGCTTCGCTTAGTTGCTGGCTATTGTTTCCAACTTTGCGCAAGTTCACCACGGCGCTGTGGAAGTTTTACAATTTTGAGATGACGGGGGCGCCACAATTTAAATGTTGTGGTTTGACATTTGTCATTAAATGACAAATGTATTTTTGTTCGTGTCGTGTTTTTTTCATAATAATTATTTATATTTATTGTGAAAAAGTGTAACTCAATTTAAAACAAAATTTGTGGAACGTTTTTGATTTATTTGTGAGGACATATACAGATGATGCAGATGACAAGCTAAGTGATTCCTTTTTTTAAAAGTTGTTTTCTTTTGGTTTGGTCAAACTAGTGATTTTGTTTTAATTTTTAATTTTTAGCTATGTTTGCTGGTGTTGACAGCATATTCTAGTCCTTGCGTGGACAGAAATTTAAATCCTTGAGTGGCTGAATGTTTACATTCAAATTTACCAAGGTGTTCCTTAAAAGGTCGTCTTTTTCCGAAATCTTACATGAGATTTCAATTAGACTGGTGTATATATATACATGCTGCTATGTTTAAATATAGTAAGACCTGGGACACCTCACATCTTTATGGTAAATGTTAGGAATGTTCAACAACCTGGCTGCTGCGTATATACTTTTTACTTGTAAGTAAAAATTCGAAAAGCGGCAAAGATTGGTCCACTGGAGGTATGTATATGCATTCTTATATACTTGTTAAATTTCTATATTGGTTTACAAAGTGTATTGTTTGTATTTTTTTTTTTTATATATTTATATATTTTTATTTCGGTTGCTAATTGCAACAACTTCCGGCCCCGTTGATGCACTCCTTGTGCATCAACCAAATGACTGGATCATGTTTTGTTTGAAAAATTGCACGAGCGCTTACCTTTGGTTTCGGCCAGTGGTAATTGTACCAAACTACCTTGTTTTTCACCAGCCTCAATCGCTTCCATTCCTTCCGTCCTTTAAAAATAGGTTAAATCGCATTCGTTTTGACTTACGAATGCGTTCCCACGGGATAGATTGCAGTTCTTCGTATTGGATGCTTATGTGTTGCCCGTCGTTCGTATAGACATCATACTTTTTCTCGAGCGATGTTTTGGGAGTTTGGGTCTTGAGGGGTAGCTGTGTGGTCAATTTTGGTGAGGTGTCCAAGTCCTTTATGTCGCTTATGACTTTGTCCACGTGTTCGGGACTGCTGGACCTTGGCTGCTTAGGAGGCAGAGGCATCTTGAACTGGAATTCTGCCTCTCTAGGCGGCGTGTTGAGGTCTGGCATACTTGGCAGCGGTGGTGTCGGAGGTATTGGGGATACTGCCCGTTCGATAGCAGTAGTGCCTGACATCTCTGCCCACGTCTGCTCAAATTCCTCCATTAGGCTGTCATACATGATGTCTAAAATGTCTTCCATTTTCTTCTTTGACCTATGTTAGTTACTTGAGAAGAATTTTATGTGTTATTATCTAATATGAAAAAAAAGAAAAGTATATGGCCAGGACCCATACATGCATCAAACTTGACGTATACAAACATTTACGGACATCACAACTTACTTCCTTTACACCTTTATTGCAAATTGACTGGTAAGGGGCAAATTTTTTGAATGGGTCTTTGCAAAATATTGTTTGCTGTTTTTACAGACACCACTCTAACTCTGCCGTCCTTGCCAGGGTGTAGCTCCTCAATGAGCCCCAACACCCATTTTGTTGGTGGTTGCTTTTCATCTTTAATGATGACAACTTGACCAATATTAATGTTGTTTTGTGGCACATTCCACTTTTGTCGTTTCTGTTGACCATCTTTTCCAGAATTGTTGACGTAGTTGCTGAATAAGCTTCCATCGTCTTAGAAGGTGCATATTTGACTCTTCTTGAGTGGGCTCTGGTACAGCTAGTAGTGGTCTTCCAAATAGAAAGTGACCTGGGGTGAGGATTTCCAGTTGTTCTGGATCCGCAGTGATAGCGTGCAGCGGTCTGGAATTGAGACATGCTTCTATTTGAATGACTAATGTATTTAGTTCTTCTATTGTTAATGTTGATGAACTTAGAATTCGACGCAAATGGTGTTTAATACTTTTTACACCTGCCTCCCAAAGTCCACCTTGATGTGGAGCTGCAGGAGGTATAAAATGCCATTTGATCCCCATGGCTGCAGTATTGTGAGCTGCTAGTTCGTTTGCTTCAGCGAGTGCTTTTTTGTACTCTTGCTGAAGAATTTTGTTTGCCCCAATAAAATTTGTTCCATTATCGGAATATATATTAGCACATAAACTTCGTCTTGCAACAAATCTCTTAAATGCTGCGAGAAAGGTTTCAGACGTTAAGTCAGAGACTACTTCGATGTGTATGGCTTTTGTTGCCATACACACAAATAAACACAGGTATCCTTTGTATGTTTTGGATCCCCGATATTTTGTGGTTTTGACATCAATAGGACCAGCATAGTCTAACCCCGTATTCTCAAATGGGTGTGCCTGTGACACTCGAGGACTGGGTAGACTTCCCATAAGCTGCTGTTGTGTTGCAGCGCGATGTCTAACACATATTACGCAGAGATGAATCCTTTTCTTAACGGCGTGTAGTCCATTAATGATCCAAAACTGACTTCGTATGGTATTTAGGACCAGTTGTGGTCCACCATGCAAAGTTTCTTTGTGGTAGTGATCAATCACTAAATTAGTTAAATGATGATCTTTGGGTAGTATTGCTGGGTGTCGTGTTGAGATTGGCAGGTCTGAATTTTGCAACCTGCCACCTACTCTCAAGACTGAATCTTTATCTAAAAATGGACAAAGCCCTATGATTTTGTTATTTTTGTGCAAATTTTCTCCAGCCTTTAACTGCTTGAATTCATTTTCAAATTCTTGCTGTTGTGTTTGCTGGATTACTCTTATTTTGGCTGTTTCTATGTCAGCTGGTGTCAATCTGCCAATGTTCCTTTCTTCTTTATGTCTACAATTATGGATGAATCGGAGACATTGTGCAGTGACAAGCAACAATCGTTTGTATGACGAGAATCGCTCAATTATTGTTTCGAGCCCTTCGCTTTTTTGCATTGCAAGAGCTTTTACTGTCTTTAATTCGTAAGACGTCTCTCTGCTAAGGCTCTTATCTTGTGGCCAGTCTTGGCTTGGCTGCCTTAACCAACTAGGACCTGTCCACCATGGCTCACATTCTTGAATGCTCATTGGCATTAGACCTCGTGATGCCATGTCAGCAGGATTATCCTTGGTAGGTACATATCCCCACGTATTATTTAAGTTGCCTTCCTGTATCTCGGTAACTCTGTTTGCCACATAAGTTTTCCATCTATTCGGATGACCTGATATCCAGGCCAATACGATTTTTGAATCGCTCCATAAAAAGCTGCTGACATTACTCATATGCATGTCAGCTCGAACTTGACTTAGTAGTCTAGTTAACAACACTGCTCCACTTAGCTCAAGTCTTGGCAACGTAATTGGCTTTGTGGGAGCCACTCGAGTTTTTGATATGAGCAATGTTGTTTTTATTGTGCCGTCATCGTTTTGAACTCTCATGTAGACGACAGCTGCGTACGCTGAATTTGATGCGTCGCAAAACCCATGCAATTGACAGTTGTCTCTGTCTTGCTTGGTATGTATCCAACGAGGAATTTTTATTTTCAATATGTGAGGCAGCTGTATTTTGAACTGCCTCCATTCCTCGCTGAATTCTTCTGGGACTATTTCGTCCCAGGTACATCCATGCATCCATAATTTCTGGATGATGATTTTTGCCAAAACTACACATGGAGCTATCCAACCTAAAGGGTCGAATAGCTTTGCTACTTGTGACAAAATTTTTCTTTTTGTTGTGGCTTTTGCTTCAAATTCTGAAGCCTTGAAGGCAAACATGAAATTGTCGGTGGCTGGATGCCACTGGATTCCTAGAGCTTTGACTTGGTTGTCATCTTCAAATTTTAATGGCAACTCTAGCTCTATTTCTTCCTTAGGTAACCAATCAAGCATTTCATCATGATTAGCTGCCCATTTCCGGAGGTTAAAACCTCCTCCCTTTAATAGCTTTATTAGCTCTTCTTGGGTTTGTTTGACTTCTGCTATGGTATTTCCACCTGTTAGCAGATCGTCAACGTAAAAATCCTGCGTTGCAATTTCTGATGCCTTAGGATACTCTTCTTTGTCATCCTTGGCTAATTGCTGCAGTGTTTTTATTGCTAGATATGGTGCTGGCGTAGTGCCGAATGTTACGGTGTTGAGTTCGTATTCTTCTACTGGCTCAACTTCACTACTTCGCGAAAGTATTGTCTGATACTTTTGGTCATCCTTATGTATCTTAATCATTCGATACATCTTCTCTATATCGGCAGTCACTGCATATCTATGCACACGCCATTTTAGCAATGTTGAATACAACTTTGGCTGTAATGTGGGACCTGTCAACATTTGTTCGTTGAGGCTTCTCCCGTTTGATGACTTTGCGGAAGCATCAAATACTACTCTTAATTTGGTAGTAGTGCTGTCCTTAAGAACAGCATGATGGGGTAAGTAATACCTCTGGGTATTCGCATTTTGTGTGGTTTTATTTACTTTACACATATGCCCCAGGTCTAAATATTCTTGAATACATTTATGATATTCAGCTCGTATATCGGCAGCTCGCTCGAATTTTTTTTCGAGTTGAGCGAATCTTTTTAACGCCATTATCTTTGATTCCCCAAGCTCGGGAACCTTGCCTGCTTTGAATGGCAGCTTCACTTCATAACTGCCATTATCCAGGCGTTTATGATTCTCACTGAAGAATTGCTCACATTGCTCTTCTTCTTTAGTGAGTTTACGTTTTGGGTTGAGCTCTTCCCATTCGCAAAATTTCCGCACTTGCATATTTAGCTGTGCTAAGTCATCAGCACTACCTGTGGTGAATGCAGAAAAAATTTCATTTTTGTCCACTTGATTTAGTGGTGCTGTTGTTTCTCCGAAAAGAATCCACCCTAGCTTTGTATTCTGTGCTATGGGGGTCCCTTCAGGTCCACTTTTAATTCCCTTGCATAAAATTTTTGCATAGGTATTCACACCTAACAACAGGTCTATTTTCCCTGCTTTTAAGAACTCTGGGTCTGCTAAAGGCAAGCCTTTTATATGAGTCCAATCAGAAGACCTTATGTGTGTTGGTGGGAATATATTAGTTATCTTCTTGATAACATAAGCCCGCAATGGGATTTCAAAATCATCTGAGGTGGCTGATCTCACATGCACAGACACTTCTTTGTTTGCCTTTGCCACTTGTGTAGATCCCAATCCGGTAATTTGAAGTGACGTTGACACGCCTTTCAGTTGTAAGGATTGAACAGCCGCTTCGGTTATAAAAGAACTTTGTGATCCTAGATCAACCAAAGCCCGCATGGGAATTGTTATCCCACTTCTGTCCCTAACATGTACTATAGCCGTAGCTAATAGTGCTTGTGTGGCTTTCTGTTTATTTGAACAAGCATTTGCCGAAGTAGATGGGACAGAATTTTCTGACTGTCTTGATTGTATGGTCTCAACAGCCCTTGGCTTGTTTGAAGACATGTTTTTGTCTTCATGAAGCCATGTGTGATGACGCTTGTCACACTTGAAACATCCATTTTTATTTGGACATGCTTCTTTGTTGTGTGGTTTTAAGCAATTTGTGCAAAGCTTGTTCTTTATCACAAGTTCACGTTTTGCATTAAAACCCTTTTGTTTAAATTGTGTGCATTTGTGGATTGTATGTTCTCCTTTGCACACCGGGCACCTTTTACTCATCGTACAAGATCCATTATGTCTTTGTAGACAGTTAAAACAAATATTATGTTTCAACAGGATCTTCCGACGAGTGTCAATA
Organism: Dioctria rufipes; assembly: GCA_963924295.1. Classification (NCBI taxonomy): domain Eukaryota; kingdom Metazoa; phylum Arthropoda; class Insecta; order Diptera; family Asilidae; genus Dioctria; species Dioctria rufipes. The sequence goes on along the minus strand of OZ002741.1, from coordinate 99,138,733 downwards.
TTATGCCGTCGGAAATCATCGCAGTTTTGTATGCGATGGTCTCCCTTACATACCACGCAACCATATTGTTCGTTGACGTGATAGTTTAATGATTTATTTTGTCCATGTTTGTTCATGGCAACATAACCCACCTTACTTGGGTTAATAGCTTCCAAAGTTCGGAAGCGAGATTCTAGGAAACAAAACATTTTTTTTAACTCTGGAATCTCTGTACTCTTGGAAATTGATTGTTCCCATAGAGTTCGAGTTTCCATAGGTAGTTTTTGTGTTATTATAAAAATAATTATTGGATCCCAGGTCTTTGTACCTATTCCAAGGGATTCCAATTCATGTAAACATTCCTTTGTTTTATCATGTAAATTTTTCAGGCTACTTTCATGTTCACCTTTTACTATAGCTTGATTAAATAAGGCTTTGAGTTGTGTGAACACTAATACCTTTTTATTATTGTATCTTTGTGTCAACTCTGCCCAAGCTGGTTGATAATTAGTACTAGTTACATCGTATTGTCGCAATATCCTTTCTGGTTCTCCAGATAGATTGGACTTTAAATAGTGCAACTTTTGTACTAATGGAATTTGAGAATCTTTGTGAATCAAAGATTCAAACATATCGTGGAAAGATCTCCACTTAGTGTAATCACCATCAAATTTCGGAATTTCAATGCTAGGCAATTTTATTTCCGTTTTGTGGTCATTGATTACACTTGCCTCTGGTTTAGTTACCTTTGGCATTTGGAGCTCTTGAAGCTTTGATAGCTGTTCTTGGAGCTCCCCTAAGAATCCGAAGTATACTCCTTCGCATTCCTCAAAAACATGGCTTGTTTCGTAGTCGTTGAGTGCTGTCTCCTCAAACTCTACTAATAATCTTTGATGATTATTCAAAAAATGTTCCCACAATTCCTCAATACTCCGGGTTCTTTGCTTCAGATAACCTTTAGTTAACTGTTGCCCTGAACCTACTTTCTCTTCATAATTAGAGACAGCATGAGTCAAAACTTTTTTGAAAGCTCTTTGTCTCTTTATAAGTGCTTCCATTTTAGTTAGTCTTCCTTCACCAAACACAGAAAAATTTGAATTGCTATTTTTTATTATTGTTAATTTCAATACTCAATAAACGTATTATGCTACCGGTTTATCCGGGTTTGAAGGACCAATGTTACAGCTCCTATGGCTGTACATAAAAAAATTAAATGAAAATGAAAAATGGAAGTAAAAAAATAGGTAACTTGCTGATTGAAAGAATTAACCTGCTTTTAATACGTTTATTTTGTATTCTTATAAACTAACAATAATTCTACAAATAAATAATAATTAAATAATTGAATTCAAACAAAAATCAAACAAAAAATTAATTCAAAGAAAAAATAAACTTAAGCTCTACTTATTGCTAATTATCTGCAATAAGAGAAGAAAACTCATATTAGTGATGTACACAAAAAAAGGTTTATAGCAATTCAAATTCTTTAAAAAAAATTCAATATAAAAAAGGAGTTAATTAATATCTTCTGAAACAAAAACGTTAGTAAGTTTTATACTTATTTATTGCCTGTAGTATACTCAACCCTGAATGGTGTAGCTAATCCCTGTACCTGTTTTTGACCTAATTCTGGTCTCTGGATTGAACCCTTGAAAATCTCCCAAAAGGTTCAATACCAAGATATTGTCCCTTTCCTAAATCCAAAATTAAATCAGCAAAAAAATCCCTGGAAATATCCCAAAGGATTTTGCCGCCGATTTAGCCTAGATATTGACCGGGATTTCTAATTAGTATGGAAATCGCCCAATACTAATGATTTCCCGATTGACTTGAGTTTCCTGCCACACTTCACTTGGATATATCCCGAAATGAAATGTTTTGTGAAACCTTTACGTTAACCTTAGTTAATTGGATATTTCCCAAATTAACTTTGTTGAATAGTTAATTACAAAAAAAGATGAGACAAAAATAACTTAGATTGCAGAATTTTATTCTTAGCTTGGTAATATCCCAAAACTGCGAATTAACTCTCCAATCTCAGTATAAAAAATTTTAATGTGAGATTTTCTGGTAATATCCCAGAAATTTTCCCTTTTTGCATATGAAGAAAGAAGATCTGAATTTATAGAAATTTATTCTCAATTTGGTAATATCCCAAAATCTTGAATTTATTCTATATTTCGTAGTGTTGTTTTTTTTTTTACTAAATAGAAAATTTCTGGTAATATCCCAAAAAAATTTCTATTTTTATTACCTGTGTGTGAAGATGGTTGTGGGAATAACCCTACAAAAAATTTGAGGATAAGTGGGCAGAAAAAAAATGCTAGTGGCAATGGTCCAGCTAGCTGACTCTACTGGTGAAATACCGAGCAACAAGTGATTTTTCTTCTCAAATCGCCCCCTTTTTATATGGTTGGGGCCAGCTGCCGCCCATTGTTCTGTGGCTTCGCTTAGTTGCTGGCTATTGTTTCCAACATTGCGCAAGTTCACCACGGCGCTGTGGAAGTTTTACAATTTTGAGATGACGGGGGCGCCACAATTTAAATGTTGTGGTTTGACATTTGTCATTAAATGACAAATGTATTTTTGTTCGTGTCGTGTTTTTTTCATAATAATTATTTATATTTATTGTGAAAAAGTGTAACTCAATTTAAAACAAAATTTGTGGAACGTTTTTGATTTATTTGTGAGGACATATACGTCCTGCTGGCAAAAAACCCTGCACTGGATATTGCAGATGACAAGCTAAGTGATTCCTTTTTTTAAAAGTTATTTTCTTTTGGTTTGGTCAAACTAGTGATTTTGTTTTAATTTTTAATTTTTAGCTATGTTTGCTGGTGTTGACAGCATATTCTAGTCCTTGCGTGGACAGAAATTTAAATCCTTGAGTGGCTGAATGTTTACATTCAAATTTACCAAGGTGTTCCTTAAAAGGTCGTCTTTTTCCGAAATCTTACATGAGATTTCAATTAGACTGGTGTATATATATACATGCTGCTATGTTTAAATATAGTAAGACCTGGGACACCTCACATCTTTATGGTAAATGTTAGGAATGTTCAACAACCTGGCTGCTGCGTATATACTTTTTACTTGTAAGTAAAAATTCGAAAAGCGGCAAAGATTGGTCCACTGGAGGTATGTATATGCATTCTTATATACTTGTTAAATTTCTATATTGGTTTACAAACTGTATTGTTTGTATTTTTTTTTTTTATATATTTATATATTTTTATTTCGGTTGCTAATTGCAACAGAGTGTAATAGGCTTTTTAGGTTCAAGGCTTTGAGCTTCCTTAGTTCTATATAAAAGACTGAGCGAGAGGGAATACATATTACAGGGAATTGGAAAGCTCCAACTATTACCCATCTTGTAAGTTTGAAATAACTATTATTATAGGTATCGATCAAAAGTTATAGGGGTACTAAAAAAATTAAGAAAATATCTTCAGACTCCCGAACCTCACAGGCCGTTGGGATTTATCTGCCACCAACTATTCGTTTGTCACCTATTTAAAAATTATGTAGAATATATTGCCATATCATATCAATACGTTTTATCACGCTCGTTGCCAAGAGAAAATGGAGTGTGGTTTCTAATATGCAGGAAGAATGTTGTTAAATTTAGATTCCAAAGCTAAGCTATCTTGCATTAATTGCTGGCGTATTAACGTTCGGTAAGTGAAAAGATATAATGAGTTTACCTGTTAAGACATTAATCCTGCTGTGACAGCAGTACCACTGCGGCAGGAGAAATCATGTGTTCATAAATTTTATCTTATATACTTTGTGCATATTGCTTCATAAAGAAACGAATAAAAATTATTGTTCGCTCAAAGCAATTGCTAAATTTTGAGTGCCCTAGCTAAATCGTGGAAATGAGGGTGTTAAATTTACGCCGAGATTTGTGTAATATAAAGTTATTCTTTGTGAAATCCATCTTCTTATTTACAGAATGGCATACTATGTCATATCGGAAACATCAACTTATGAAACTGTAGGTGCGTCAGTGAAATTTAGAAAATGAAATGGCGGCAGTTTTAAAAAGTTAGGCTTTTTCTAAACTGTGATGTTTTCTTTCTATAATTTTGTGATAGTAGGCTATGAGCTGAGACAACTTACATCTAGATGTGCAAACCTCACAAAAACGCGGTCCAACTAAAACGAGCTAATGGCGCTCTAATAGAAAGCTCTACACATTCTCTCTCTCTCTCTCTCTCTCTTGCTGTAGTATGCCCCATAAATTCTTCGCAATGATAGCTTTCTTTGGTTGAATAAAATGTTAAACAGCTTTCAAAAAGTGATCCAGGTTTATATGGAGATTTTCTTATCTAGTTGTAAGTTGTCTCAGATATGAGATTACATTTGAGGTTCTAAAGCTTTTGAATGATGATGATATAAAAGTCCTGTTGCCAGATAAAAAGTTTGCAACAAGAGTACTTTTCCGGAATTGCCTCATAAAGTGGTAAAAATATAATGTAAGTTTAAAGTTTATTATCGCAATAATTATAAAGACAAACAAGATTACAGTTATAATACTTTTGATCGTGATATTTTATATATGGGAGTAAGGTACTGATTTTTAAGTTATGGGCTTTTTTGCAGAAGTCAAGTTGGTTTTCGCCGATTTTATATAAAATAGAAACTATATTTCATTAAGTTGATGATCCACCATACGTAACATTTATTTTCGAGTTGTATAGAATGAATAAACTTCTGTAATTATTATTCCAGGGTTTTGGTATATTCCAAACTGAAAATCACAGTCAGCAAGTCGAAGAAGTCATATTTAATGAAATAGATTCATGGTTGAATACTTCTGATCGTTCACTAACACCAACTAGTTCTAAAGAGGTTGTTTTACCGAATGCTGATTTTGTAAGTTGTCTCAGCCTGTGTCAAAATAAAGAATTAAATAACACCTTCCCGTAGGATATAGATTTTCAGTCAATACTTAAAAGTACTCTAAAGGGAAATCAAGTTTTAGAGTAAAAGACCATTAATGCAGAACCACCTCTTCCAAATACTGGAGGCTTATATATGTGAAGCTGTTTGTGAACATTTCATTCAAAGAAAATGCTTACTTAAAGCAAAAAATTTCGAGGAGCTTAGTGAAGCAATAATTAATTTTTTTCCTTCTGAAATTAAAGTAAGTATCGACGAAAAATATAGTTTCTTAAATAAAGCAGATTTTCGTTAAGTAGACTTATTACATACCGCGAATTGTGACTAAAGGAACGGCCTTGTGTGATCCACGTGGGTGTTTGATAGACAAATACATCAACATATTGAATTCAGGGTATGCACTAAGGACTAAAAAAATTAAGCTTAGCCTTAATACCGAAATATCTCCAAGTAAAATCAAAACAATACGTATATGCAATTTTCTAAAAATATATTACATTTTCAGCTATAGCTCAGAAGAACAGGATGGTTTAAAGTGATGGTTGAAAGTCAATCGGCAACCCTGGACAATAGTAATACAAAAATGGAAAATTTCTTTTTCCGCACGCCTACGATTTATTGAAACCTCTGTGGAGAGGTGTAATATAGTTGCAGATTGGCCAATTCCACGCCACAGTTTGGTATATATAAAGACAAATGAATAAATAGAAATTACCTTAAACCTATTTTAAGATCGAAGCTGATTTCTTATTAAGGTATCCAGAGAAAGAATATCTACTATTTTCTCGTTGGGAAAGATTCACGCGAGAAATTTATGATATATGTATATACAACTGAGATTAAAGACAAGCAAGGAAAGGAGCTTTTAACAAAATTGGATTCTGCAAAAACAGGTAAGGAAGTACTATTTTCCTGAAATCAATATAATAAAATACATAATATTTTTAGATGGTAAACGCTGCATTCTTCTTTATCTTCTTAATACAATATTGGTCCCAGTCCGCAGCATAAAAATTAAGGCAGAAAAAAATAGTGAATCAGCAGCATCTACATGGAAACCAAGTATTAAAGATGCTCAGGACACTTTTGTTGCACGAATTTGCACAGAAAACGACTTTTGCGTTAGTTCTTACGTTCCAATCCATTATTATTGTAGTAGGAGATCCTTTGTCTAACATCCACACATTTTTAGTAAGTTATAACAATCTTATATATAAGATAGACTCATTTTTGAAAGCAGTAGATATATTATTTAAAAATTTTTAATCTAACTCGATGTGGTTAATTATCCAGCAATACTTCTATGATTTAAATTTCGCATCTGACAGAAAATATTCAGATTTGCAAAGTCTTTTGAGCCGATTTAAAGTCAAGTTATGCTTCCATTATGTTCATTTGTTATATGTATATGTAAGTTTAATTTTCCACAATCCAATATTCTTATAAAATACTTGAAAATTTTTCATGGTTTAATTAGTACTTCTGATTATCACTGTTCTCAGTCATTTGGGTCCGTGTACTCATAGATAAAAGGCATAATATTGATTCTGAATTCAAATTTATTCATTTTATTTATTTATTTATGACTTTATAGCGATAGCTTAAAAGCTACCGGTTAATACAGAAATCCAAATATTTGATTATTTAATATTTCATTGAGAAGAAGATTAAAATAATAATAATAAGAATTCATTTATAATACTAATTACTAACTATGACTATAGACTAGTTATGTGCAACAGTATATGAATAACTTAAATATAGAGCAAGAGAAGCTTTAAACAAGATAGGAATTAAAAAAAAAAGAAAAGAAAAAAAGAAACATATTTGTTAAAGTTAAAGCTCCTTTGCCTTAACTGAGATGTATAGGCCTAGATGCACAATCTAGACCGCTGTAGAATTGAATATCGATGCTTGTATCGATACTCAAAATAATGGAGAATGGTTGAAATGCTGTCCGTTCTGACTTGGCTTAATAAAAACGCACTGATTGTCGATTATAACAAAACTGGTATATTATTTATTTCATTCAATATATTTATAATAAAATTGAACATGCGTAATCAATATTAACAATCAATACACAAATTGACCTGTAAGAAATAGGGTTCATCGACTTGAGCGATTAATAATTCACCGCAGTAAGAATGCTGACCCAGTAGTAATTCCTCTGGCGTAAATATTGTAAAAACTGCATGTAAAGCGAAAAAATGGAAATTAGCATTGCTCACGGTGGCGAATTATGATCGCTGGTTCAATAAACTTGAGAATAATAACCCTTTAAAATGCTTACGCTAGACTAAATGAAATTCTTGTTTTTATTATGATTAAACTGAATGTGAATATAATTTCTAACTTAATAATTAAGATCTGGGTCATAACATACTCCCCCGCGTTGAACATATCTTGTTCAACTATCAATGTTCACCCTGAAGTCCGGGGTTGTAACTCGTCTCGGGCTGGGTTTAGGTGGCTTAGATGTATTGCAGCACGATTTAGTTGTTTTGCATCTCCAAATGATTCCAAAAATTGTAATAATGATTGCCAGGGACAGAGTTAGATATCCTACCGTGTAGTGATGGACATGGTGTGCGTGCAATTTATTTGGGAGTTCTCTTATGTCCTGCATTTGAACTTCCTTCTGAAGGGCTCTCAATTCTGCTAATTTAGCGTGATACGCTATGGCATTGTGTTGAATCATTGGAAGCTGATCGAGGCTTATAGGTTTGGGAATGCTTCCGACACGTGTGTAGGACAATTTGCTGGTAGTTGGATATACATGATGCCCTTGGATTGTCAAAAATTCTTGTCTGATAACACAGTTGGCTTGAAGTTTCAAGAGACCGGAACCTTCGATTGACATTTGAGATACATCATTTCCACATACGACGTTGACGGTAGTCTTCTCCTTGAAAGCGTAGATCCATTGATTTGGGTGGAATAACTGTATCCATACTGGGTCGCTGTTGGTTCTTCTGAGATCGCATGTAGGTGAAATTTCCCTGTGATGAAACAGTTCAATTTCGCACAAGCTAACATTTGCTCCTCTTCGATAAATTGGATGAATCTGCTTGCATAAATAGATAGTTTCATCAGTTTGTAGACATGATGATTGCTGTTGCTTAGTCAATGGGTAATATTGATCCCGATGCAGATTAATTGCTAGAAACTCTGATGCAGGGTTAATTGCAACAAGTGTTCCATTGATCAATGCTGGAATTGGAGTGACGCGGAATAATTCGAATTTCTCTAAGTTTACGAGAGGAAGTTTCAATCGAAAGATAACATAATTTCCAACGACTCGGCCCTCTATTGTCATCAAGCGATAGAACTGTTGTATAGAATCCTGGGATGCTGGTAATTGAAGGGATGTGGGTAAATGGGCCTTGATGATGGTAAGCTCTTGAGCTAATTGCCTTGGGGAAAGGAGCATGTGATTAATCCTTCCATGGTGGGTGTCGGTGATAGTGTCTATTATTGCTGATTGTGTTTTTTGAAAGTTTAACGTCACCAGAGTCAGTTCCATTGCTAATGAAGAAAACAGTTCCATCGCTTTCTGCTGATACAGTCCTTCACTGATATTATTTATGCGCAGGTTTATCTGGTCAAGATGATCATCTATTTCTTGGAACTTCCTGTCAACACTTTCTTGATCAGTTTTCATTATATTTATTGTGGAGTCTATCAAAGACGTCTGATTTTTTAGGAGTGTGAGGAGACGGCTTTCATTTTCCTTTATGTCATCAATAGTGTTAGACATTTCTGCTGCATATTCTGAGTCCAGTACACCGAACAAGGCATTCGCCACATTGCCAATGATATTAACAGCACCTCTTTTGGTTCTAGTAGATTTGCTTTTGGCGTGTAGAAGTTCGTTATCAGTAGAAATTTCCTCTTGCAGACGATTGAATTGGTTAACTAGTTTGACACACGAACTCGTCTGTTTTAGCACAAAGAGAAAGTTTATCTGAGTGCACAGGTGATCTAGGGTTTTGGTGCTATTTATAATTGCGTGAAAATCGTTCCAGTATGTCTCCATTTCATAATAGACTACAAGGTTCCATTCATTTGATATTATGTTAGTCGTGCCGATATTCTCAAAATATAACCCAGGTTGTGGTGTAAAAGGGGATGTTTCAATAGGCTGTCCTCTGATAATGGGTAGAATCATACAGGTTAAGAGAAGTGTTGTTAGTGCGGAACCGTACGTGTGACGTGTCCTTTTTTTTGGAACCTCGCCGCTACTGCATGTGGAGTTGTCGTAAGCTTCTGCCAATTGGGATGCGTTTCGTCGTTTTGAAGTTTGACCTTCTCTGTCCTGATCATCATGACTAGCCGATCTATCTTCGTTATCGTCCTCTATAGGCAGTGGAGCGAGCCTGTGTATTGGTCGCCGTAATGTATTATTTGCCGTTCGAACGTCGGCCACTCGGACAAGACCATCATTGCCCTTGAATGTTTTCACAATTCTTCCTAGCGGCCATTTGAGTGCTGGCAAGTTATCCTCCTGTATGATCACGATAGTACCTGCTATCCAGTAGTTCTTGTAGTTGGTTTCTGGCGCCAACAAAATTCGTAGCATTATCGCAATATAAATTCTGGCAGTGCCCCCTTCTGCCCATGAAGCGTTTCAGAGCACCAATAAATGCGTTCGTTGTTAGATCACTCACCACTTCCAAATGCACTGCCTTGGTGGCAAAGCAGCAGAACACTGCTACATAGCTTTTTTGAGGTTTCTTCCCTCTGAGATGAAAATGCGTCCATATTGGCCCACAGAAATCCACACCTGAGTTAGTAAAGGGTCGTGCCGGTTGTATTCGGGTAGCTGGAAGATTCCCCATTAACTGTGTTCGCATTTTCGGATTGCTTCTGAAACATCGGACACAGTTTTGCACTATGGAGCGTGCGATGGTTTTCCCTTTTATTGGCCAGAACTGTTGCCTGGTTATTGCCAGGAGAGCTTGTGGGCCGACATGACGATGATTCCTGTGGATGTCGGTCATTAAAAGTTTTGTAAATGGATGATTATAGGGCAGGAGCATGGGATGCTTGGCATCATATGACAGAGATGATGCTTCTAATCTTCCTCCGACTCGAATGACCCCCTGATCGTCTAAAAATGGAGTAAGGCTAATAAGTGGGCTGGATTTATTTAACTCCGTTAATTTTTGTAGCTGAGATAGATCATCTTTGAAATTTTCCTCTTGTATGATCTTAATAATGGTGAGTAATCCTTTATCTAATTCTAGGCTTGTCCATGCACAGCTCTTAATTAGGTTAGTTTTGTCTTTGTTTCTGGTGATATCTATGAAACGTAGAACGTAAGCCGTGATCCGTTGCAATTTTTTGAAGGAATTTTGGTGGTTTATATGATATACGAAATGTCGAATGCTGTTTTCGATTGTTACTGGTATTGCAGTGCGTTTCCTTTCAAACTCACATTCTGAGTCTGTTTTGTATGGTTTTGGCCATATTGATTCTTCGCCGTGTAGGAAGGGAGGTCCATAAAACCAGAGATTGCAGCCTTCTAATCTTTCTGGAGCAATACCACGGGATAGGATATCGGCAGGATTTTCCTTTGAATTTACATGCCTCCATTGTTGGGGTGATGACAGTTCGTGTATAGCAGCAATTCGATTGGCGACGAATGTTTGAAATGACGACGATCTAGAGTTTATCCAGGCGAGAACTATTTCCGAATCTGTCCAGTAGAACGTGACGGCATCTTCCATTTTGAGATCTTGTATTGCGCGCTTGGTAAGCTCAGCAGTAAGCTTCGCGGCACATAATTCAAGTCTGGGTAGTGTCAATTGCTTAGTTGGAGCTACTCTCGACTTGGCGCAGAGTAACCTCACTACGATACGGTTATGACTATTGACAGAACGGATATAAACGGCTCCTCCGTATGCCCTTTCAGAAGCATCTGCAAAGGCATGTATTTGTGTAGATCTTGGGCATTCTTGGCTAAACACGTGTCTTGGGATCTTTATATCATTCAATAATTGCAGCCCTTCACGAAACCTGATCCATCTTGTATGAAGCTCTGATGGGACTGCGGCATCCCAGTCAAGTTTAAGATTCCATAATTGTTGAAGGAACATTTTGGCGGTAACGACAACTGGCCCCATGATTCCGAGCGGGTCGAACAAGTGAGCTATGTCCGATTATATGAGTCTTTTGGTCACTCGATCTGTTTTAGTCCAATTAGTTTTAATGCAGAAGACATCATTTTTAGGTATCCATGTTAAGCCCAGGGTTTTGATATGCTCTTCAACTTCATCATTGAAGTCCAATTGAATAGCAGTATCTTCTCGTGAAATGTTTTGAAGTAAGCGTGGATGGTTAGCACACCACTTTCGAAGCTTGAATCCGCCTTTCTGGAGTAAAGCAATCAGTTGTCTTTGAGTGTTAATGGCTGTGGCTAGGCAATTGGACCCTGTCATGACATCATCTACGTAGAAATCGCGCTGAATCACCTCCGAAGCTGTGGGATAATCCTTGCCATCTTCCTGTGCCAGCCTTTTTAGACATCTTGTGGCTAGGAATGGAGCTGTTGTTGTTCCATAGGTCACTGTGTTCAACTGATAGAATTTCAGTGGGGCATTCGAATCACTTCTCCATATGATTAGCTGAAATCGACGATCTTCTTCATTGAGTAGGACCTGGCGGTACATCTTCTCGATGTCAGCTGTGAAGACGAATTTGGGCAATCTGAATCGCAGCAAGATTGAAAAGAGTTCGTCCTGTATAGTCGGTCCTGTTGCTAAGACATCATTCAGCGATACGTTCGTGGAAGTTTTGGCAGATGCATCAAAGACAACCCTTAGTTTGGTCGTTAAGCTGTCGGATTTGATAACGCTATGATGAGGGAGAAAGTAGTACGGATGTTGAATAGTTCTTTCGTCTATTTCTTGCATGTGGCCGAGCTTGATATATTCATTCATGAATTCCACGTATTGTGCTTTAACATCATTGTGTCTGGCAAGTCTTCGTTCTAGCGACAGGAGTCTTCGTAGAGCAATATCCTTGGACTCCCCTAGCTTGTCAGTGGCTTGATTAAATGGTAGGCGCACTATGAATCGTCCCGTAGGGTCTTTTTTCACAGTTTGGTTGAAATGATTCTCACATCGTGCCTGCTCTGGTGAGAGTGTTTGAGACGTAGTGTCAACCTCCTCCAGTCTCCAAAACCTTTCTATGTCAAACATTTCATCTTCACTGCAAACTCCACAGGTGGCCTTGTCTAAATGTCTTCCGCCGACCCTTCCGGCTACTATCCAGCCAAATACAGTATTCTGGAGGGTTGGTAAGTTTTCGCCCAACTTTATTTGGCCTATACATAGCAGGTCATGATAGAATTCTGCTCCCAGCAGTACGTCTATACGAGATGGATTGTTGAAGTTGGGATCGGCTAATTTTATATTTTTTGGTATCGCCCAGGAATCTGTACTTATTTCTTGAGTAGGTTGAGGTGCTATGATTTGTGGTAGAACGAAAGCCTCTACCCTAGTAGCAAACCCATTCAATTTTGACTGTAAGAGCATATTTACTCTTCGTTGTGTATGCTGTTTTGTTTGTCCAATGCCTTGTATCTGTATCTGTTGATAAGTACCAATCAGGCCAAGTTTTTTAATCATTCTCTCGGTTATAAAGTTAATCTGGGATCCGGAGTCCAGTACTGCTCTGCATTCGACGCTCATTCCTTTACTGTCAACTAAATTCACGAGAATGGTACTCAACAGAATGTAATTTTGTTGTCCTGTGGCTGTTTGTGCGGTTAATGTTGTTGGTCTGTCGTTAACTTCACCTTTCATCGGTGATGGTGGAACTACTTTCGGAAGTGACTGAGATGAGGCTGAATATGTCTCGATATGTAGCAGAGTGTTGTGTTTTCTAGTACATTTTGTACAGTTTCTCAATGTGCACTGCTGCGATGAATGGCCCGGTCTCAGACAGTTGATACACAAATTATGTTTTTTGACGAGAGTTAGCCGGTTTGATGGTGTCAGTCGAAGAAAGTCCTTACACGAGAATAGTGCGTGGTTTCCCTTGCATGATATGCAATTTGATATAGTTGTAGTAGCGGAGGTGAAAGGTTTTGTTGTGCCTTGTTTAATGTGGTAGTTTCCTGGAATTTTTGCCTTGCTTCCAAGTGCTTCCAGAGATTGGAATCGATTCTCCAGAAATGATAAGAGGCTCTTCATAGATTGTAGATTTCTTGGATGACTTAAAGATTGTTCGTATAAACGATGTGTGGTTTGATCCAATTTCTTGATTAGCAGATGCATTAGTATTGGATCCCAATCGGCAGTGGAAACCTTAAGGTTTTTCAAAGCCAGTAAACATTCCTGTGTTGTATCATGGAGCGTTTTAATTGCTATAGCACCTTCGTTCACAATTACTGGTTGCGATAATAATTTGTTGAGTAGAGCTGTGACTAACAATCTGGAGTTCTCATAGCGATCCTTTAACATGTCCCAAGCAGCGGTGTAATTTTCATCTGACAAAGTTAAATGGCGTATTAACCTTTCAGCTTCCCCGGATAAATTTGTTTTAAGATACCACATTTTTTGGCAATTGGCCATTGATTGTTTGTGAACCATTTGGTTAAACAGGTCATAAAACTGACGCCATTTTAAATAGTCTCCATCAAATTTTGGAAGCACTATTTTTGGTAGTTTCATCATGGTGTTATTGTTGATTGTTGTACTAGAAGTTGTCAATTTATCCCGTTTGTCAGATAGATAAACTAGTTGAACTTGTACCTCTTCTTCTAATTGCACGTATTCATCAACATTGTAACCCATTTGAATTGGATTTTCGGCTAATTCCCAGATATGCTGGTTTATATTTTCGATCTGCAACCAATGTTGATTTAACCTGCTTATTTTCAGGTCATAATAATTTTTATTCTGTTGATCCTCATCCATTTTCATTCCTGCAATGAGCCGACGAAGTGCCTTGATGACTTCTCCTTGTCGTCTTATTGCTCGAACTATTTGCTGTTGTAGGTTTGATTGAATCTCTGTAGTTCTACAACGCTCTTCATGAGCACTGGTGTCATCAGACTTTTGTGGTTTTGGATCTGTGGCATCTTGGTTATGGGCGTTGTCACTTGTACTAGCTATGACCTCTTTAGTGGTGGCCTTGTCAAATAATTTAATTTGACTGGTGAAATGGTTTTTATACTTGTTGAAGATGGTTAAGATGGCGTTATAGTAATCATTCGTGAAGTAAGCATGATCTCTGGGTACATTCTGTAATGCTCGTATCTTGGTGTCTGTTGCATCAAACACGGACCAATGTTCTTCGAGGCGCCTAAGTCGTTCCTCATAATATGCTAAGGTTTTTCTGTCGGCCGGATCTTTCTTATAATTCGAGATTACTGATTCAATCTCATCTCCGTTCAGATCTTGTTCCTTGAACAGGGTTTCCATAATTTTGATGAGTTATGGAATTTTTCGTGTTAATGAGATTTTCACTCAATCTAACTTGTAATTTCACTTTGTGATTGGAAGTCAAATGAAATCTTGCTTCAAAGGCGATGATAAGTTTTCCTTCTGGTGGAAATGCCTCACTTTCAACTAAAATGAATGTATGTATGTGACTCAAGTGATGCACTTGAATCACGTCGGGGTCACCAATGTTAAAGTTAAAGCTCCTTTGCCTTAACTGAGATGTATAGGCCTAGATGCACAATCTAGACCGCTGTAGAATTGAATATCGATGCTTGTATCGATACTCAAAATAATGGAGAATGGTTGAAATGCTGTCCGTTCTGACTTGGCTTAATAAAAACGCACTGATTGTCGATTATAACAAAACTGGTATATTATTTATTTCATTCAATATATTTATAATAAAATTGAACATGCGTAATCAATATTAACAATCAATACACAAATTGACCTGTAAGAAATAGGGTTCATCGACTTGAGCGATTAATAATTCACCGCAGTAAGAATGCTGACCCAGTAGTAATTCCTCTGGCGTAAATATTGTAAAAACTGCATGTAAAGCGAAAAAATGGAAATTAGCATTGCTCACGGTGGCGAATTATGATCGCTGGTTCAATAAACTTGAGAATAATAACCCTTTAAAATGCTTACGCTAGACTAAATGAAATTCTTGTTTTTATTATGATTAAACTGAATGTGAATATAATTTCTAACTTAATAATTAAGATCTGGGTCATAACAATATTAAAAAGCAAAAAAGGAAAAGAAAAAAAGAAATATATTAAAAAGTAAAAAAGGATACGAAAAGAATCTAAGAAAAAATAAATTTAATGGGTAGTGCAGTGATTATTCAGAGAGGGGCTCTGAATCTCATTTCTAATGATTTTTCTAAAGGTGCAGAGACTAAAACGATGCTGTCGATTTCGTTAAATATGTCGTTATGATTTTTTTTTTATTTTGTAATAAGAGGATTTATACCGTAAATTGGTCCTGGCAGTAGTAACTTGAAAAGTTAACGGGCAGAGGGTGACTCTAGATGGAGCAAGGAAGCTAATATTACGGGATAATTCGGGACAATTTATAAGGTTGTGTATTATTATAAATAAAAAACATTTCATCTAAGAAAAGACTACGTTTTTCAAGAGAAAGAATACCAAATTTGCCGAGGCGAGTAAAATATTCAAGTTAGCGTCCTTCTGTTTAATATAAAAGAAACCTGGTGAATTTTCTCTGAACTCCTTCAATTTGCTGCACATACGCACCATAAACACTTAAACAATTAAGTAAAAAAGGATTTAATACAGTTTAATCCTGATTTACGTTTTTCCTGTAGCTCTAATTTATTTTTGTACCGACAATTTAATACGTCGAAATTTAAATTTAGTTAGTTTGATACCATTATTAAATGTCTCATTGGTGATAAGTTCCGAAATTTCTCGGATAATCTTTGATATAACGGATATTACTCAATCGGAAGTTTTAAAAATGAATTGAGAAGTACTCGATCCCTAACAATATCGATACTTTTCTCGGTAGGTATCGATAAATCTGATACGATACTGGTAACGAGTAAAGTATCAATACTTTTGAAATTTTGTAGTACACTAAGAAGAAGAAATACCTAAACAGGAAATAAGGAGCCAACTAGACTAGAACTTAGAAACTAGAATGCAAAAAAATTCATCTGAATTTTCTGCCGATTTTACATTTCCGAACTGGAAAACCTTTCAGTCTGTTTATGTTTGATGGGGATTTGCCTCAAACTTTCGGAGGAATACCCTTTAGCTACATTCGTACAACGCGAAATTTTAGGGGTATATATACATATATAAGCAAAAGATTGTACTATTTTCCATTACTTATTTAGAAGACTCCTAGTAAAAATGTTCTGCCCTAAAGACAACTTTTCGTCATATGCGTGAATAATGTAGCTGTTAATAAGTGATACAGAATTAAAATGTTTTATCTATTTATGTGAAATATATGCTAAGTGTACAAGTTGGTTCTATTCTTAAATTTAAAAGTGACGTAACTTTTAGTGGTGCAGATAAATCATATAAATATTGAAGCGCGCGTGTGAATTTACTACGTAAGTAGCTATCTATTTTATACAGTAAATTGTAGTACGTAAAAAAATACGTAATATTGAACACACCTTGCTAAAAAGTGTACTTACTTTTTGTTCCTTAAGGTAAATAGTAAAATAGTTTTAGTGCCGATTTCACCATCTCCGGTTAGCCTATTCGTCAATTAAATTTTCAGTTTTTTTACAGTAGTTGTATGAGTTTGACAGTTTTTATTATTATTCTTCTTATTCGGGACTTCAATAACTTCAATTTATCTCTACATACCAAAATTTATCCAAATTGATTCATTGGTTTAATCGAAAAACGTAGTATCAGAGAAACAGAATGACTCTCGAATTTTTAACATTAGCAATGTTATTATCTATTTAAATGTATTTCATATTTTTATTTTTTAACGTACAGAATGGCTGACGGTAGATCACACTTGTCTGGACACCAATATAAAAAACGAAGACTTGAAAAAGACGCAGAGCGACAAAAGCAAGCAGGGGCATTAGAATCCTTTTTGAAGAAAGGGCAGCTAAACAAACCATCGTCACCCATACCAGAAACCGATGCTATAGCGGAGATTCCGCTTAAACCTCGAGAAGAACATACGTGCGATTCCAATATAATCTGTGAACCTGGTGCTTCTACTTCTGGGTCAAGCGCTATTGCAAGTGAAGGTGCTATTACAGGTGAAGCTGCTATTGTAGGTGAAGCTGCTATGTTAGGTGAAGGTGCTATTGCAACTCCAAGTGTTTCTAAAGAATCAACATCTAGTTTAGATGTCGACCCAACTACGTGGCCCAATAGATTAACAGATGCAGAAAGAATATATTTGGTAAATAGAGGTTCTCTAGACCCACTGTATGAATTTGAATTTCCACAAGATATCAATGGTCGGAAGTTTACTTCAAGATACTATAAGAGAAAGCTTAATAACGGTGAAGAAATTTTGAGAGATTGGCTTGTATATTCTGTGCCAAAAACTTCGTTGTATTGCTTTTGCTGTAAAATCTTCAATACAACTACAACTTCCGGTCTATCTGAAGATGGCTACAAAAATTGGAAGCATGTAGGTGATATGCTTAAATCTCGTGAGACATCACGAAACCATGTAGAAGCTGTAAAATCTTGGGTAGAACTTTCACGTAGGCTCAAATCGTGTCGTACGATAGATGCCGAGTCACAGAGAATAATTAAATCAGAAATAGAACACTGGAATAAAGTATTGTTACGAATTGCCTCAATCATCAAAATGTTGGCTAAAAATGGCTTGGCTTTTCAAGGTACTTCTGATAATCTGTATCAACATAACAATGGTAATTTTTTAAAACTAGTAGAGTTGTTAGCCGAATTTGATCCCGTTATGCAGGAACATGTACGCAGAGTTTTGAAAAAAGAGGAGAAACAAGCAACCTACTTAAGTAAAACAATTCAAAATGAGTTCATTAATTTCAGACGGCATAAAAAAACATATTATGGAAGCTATCATTACATCGAAATATTATTCTATTATTTTAGATTGTACTTCAGACGCTAGCAAAACTGAGCAGATGACCATGATAATTAGGTATATTTCTATTATTCAATCCCAAGACCATTCAAGAACCTCAGAGATTGTAATAAATGAAAGTTTTTTAGGATTTATACCAATCGAGAAATCTACAGGTCTGGCACTAACAAAAATTATCGTGGAACAATTATCAGCACTTCGATTGTCTTTAGAAAACATAAGAGGGCAAGGGTACGAGAATGGATCTAATATGAAAGGTATTCAAAGCGGCGTCCAAGCCAGGATTAAAAACATCAATCCACGGGCATTTTACGTTCCTTGCAGTAGTTATTCTTTAAACTTAGTGGTAAACGACATGGCAAAGCCCTCGCTGGAAGCTACAAGTTTTTTTAATACTGTGCAAAAAATACATGTTTTTTTTCCACTTCAACATTAAGGTGGTCAATTCTTTTGAAGAATGTAAAAGGTATTACTCTAAAACCACTTAGTGACACGATATGGGAAAGTCGATTCGAAACAATAAAACCACTAAGACATCAAATAGGACAAGTTTACGTTGTATTGTTTAGTATTCACCAAAACATAGATATGGATACCTCCACACGAGACGAAGCTTCGGGTTTGTTGAACCAAAGTAAACAGTTTAAATTTTTATGTTCTATTATAATTTGGTACGAAACTTTGAATCGCATAGACCCTGTTAGTAAATTAATGCAAAGTAAAGATTTTGACTTAGTTTCCGTCATTAAATTACTTAAAAATACAAAAGATTTCTTTGAAATCTCACGTTCAGATGAGTATTTTAATCAAGTTCTTGATGACGCCAAAGCCTTATCTTCTGAAATTGATTGCGAGGTGTTAGACTATGAAAATGTGGCTAGACCTCGTGCACGATCCAAGAAAAAGCAATTTACTTATGAGTTTGTTGACGAACCAATCATTGAGTCTCGTCAAAAATATAAAATTGAAGTATTTTTTCACATTATGGATACAGCCGTAAACTCCTTAGAATTAAGCTTTTCCCAGATTTCTGAGCACAGTAAACATTTTGCTTTTTTGTATAACATATACATAGGTCACGTTCCCACAAGATTCACCCTTTTTTTTCATATAATCAAAAGCACGCAGACTTAGCTAAATTATTCATTCCTCCACCGGAAAATACTTTTATGAAAAATAAAAGTATCAAATAACATTTTTAATCATAATCATTATCGCACGCGCGTTTTGCAGAAGTAAGAACTTTTACTTACTCGAAGACAAAAAATCAAAACCTAATGAAAAGTTCAAGTTAATAAGAAAATCAGTCTGTTTTAAATTTACTTATGAGTCGTAGTCGTAAAAGTTTTATTTTTATTTTTATTAAACGTTTAAAATAAAAGTTGCGTTTTTCTTTCCCTTTTATTATTTTTTATTTAATTTATCTTGTAAAAAAGGTAAAATTCTAAAAGTTATATGCCTTAAGAGAACTCCCAAAAGATGAATTGTTAGAACATTGTAAGAGCCTCGAGGCTATTTTAACTCATGAGAACTCAAGCGATATAAATGCATTAGAACTTTGTGAGGAGTTGTTAGTCCTTTGTATTTTTTTAAATAGTAATTTATGTCCTCAAGATGTTTTGAAATTTGTAGCAGATTTAAGATTTGGTCCAAATATCAGTATTGCGTACAGGATCCTCTTAACTTTACCAGTAACAGTTGCAAGTGGTGAAAGAAGCTTTTCTAAATTAAAAATAATAAAAAATTATCTGCGATCCACCATGACACAGAATAGATTGGCTATGATTTCAATAGAACACAAGGTTTGCGACAGTATAAATTTATCAGATATAATTAAAGATTTTGCAGAACAAAAAGTGCGAAGAAAATTACTATAATTACGAGGTACGATTTAATATTCTCCGAAAAACTGTTTAATTTAGACAATTTCATTATTTTAAAAAATGACTGATTTGTTTTGTAGTAACATAATTGTTTTTTTTTATCAGTATTAAATTTTAAAACAAATCTTTTGTTGTGTCTGTTTTATACGTACCGTATGACCCTTAACTTAAATACATATGAACCGACTGACCATAATAAACAATTAAACAGCTTGGTCCTAATCTTTTTAACTTCTAAAACGATTTTGATGACAAATGTTTATTGTTCCTTTAGTTAAAGGGTCATCATACATAGGCAACATTAGCCTGAGACAGGGAAAAATAGCACAAGGGAAAAGAGGCCCATACGCAGCAGTGAGTAGCAATAGGTTGATGATGATGATAAAGTTGAAAGGTACATAACTATGTCGATAAAAAGATATATCAATCCATTCAGTAGTTTCTGTGAAATTCTTTAAAAGACATACATTGTATACTTACTAACATAAAAACACTCATCAACTTTCGTATAGGTACTTCTTCAGAAGGCCCAACAGACTGACGTGAATATTATAGGTAGTTATAATCCCAACAATATCACGTATTTTATGTAGGTACTTGTATACTTAACATCCCCCAACATAACTAGCTCATGAGTTATATGGTTTTGTGTAAACTATCTTTGCCCGGAGCGGCTAAATAGCTAGATCGGGCCCTGCGAGGTGGTGAATTTTCCCGGAAAAAATCCGTGCTGTTTGGAGCTCACGATGGAGAGGATTTGTTTTAAGAGTTGATTATAAATAAGTTTTTCAAATACAAGGGCCAAGCTATTAGAAATTGCTATATGTCTATAATTATTTACGGACTTAGGATCAGCAGACTTAAAAATTGGGGTAAATTCTGTGGCTCAATGACAAGTTGAATAGTACGCATATAGGAGCGCTTAATACGGATGAGCAGCACTTTAGGAAGATGTTCGGTATGGTGTCGGGCCCAGCTTTCTTACTTAAATCAAGACCTAGAAGGATGCAAGGCGAATTGAGGAAAAAAATACATTTAATGGGTAGTGCAGTGATTATTCGGATAGGTGAGTCTGAATCTCATTTCTAATGATATCTCTAAAGGTGCAGAGACTAAGACCGAGGCTGTGGATTTCGTTAAATAGGTCGTTATGTTTTTGCTTTTTTTATTCTGTAACAAGAGGATTTATACCGTAAATTGGTCCTGGCAGTAGTAATTTGAAAAGTTAATGGGCAGAGGGTGACTCTAGATGGAGCAAGGAAGCTAATGTTACGGGATAATTCAGGGCAATTTATAAGGTTGTGTATTATTATAAATAAAAACATTTCATCTAAGAAAAGACGACGTTTTTCAAGAGAAAGAATACTAAATTTTCCGAGGCGAGTAAAATAATCAAGATAGCGTCTTACTATTTTATATAAAAGAAATCTGGTGAATTTTCTCTCAACTGCTTAATTTGCTGCACATATACATCATAAAAAGTGTTCGATACAGTGAATGCGTACTCTAGATGACTTTTTATTAGAGAATTATAAAGAGTTATTAGTGATGTAGTAGACTTGAATGATTTACAAATTCGGAATACAAAGCCCAACAGATTAAGATCCTTGGAGGTGGAGGTAATCCAGTTAATATGTGACTGAAATAAAAATTTCTGATCAATAGTTACCCCTAAATCTTTAATTTCGGTAATGCGGTTAAGAGATGAATCACCCATTACGTAGTCATAATATAAGGTATTGGCTTTTCTGGAAAAGGTTTGGAGATATTCAACGGCAACAAATTATCTTTGCTCCAATTTTCTAAGGTCAGAACATCTCTTTGAAGTAATTTACAGTTCACTTCTGTTCGAATAACTTTAAAAATTTTAGCATCATCTTCATATAAGAGACAGTCGGGTGATTAGCACGTAGGTAGGCCATTGAAGTAGAGGAGAAAGATATAAGGACCAAGACTTGTACCTTGTGGAAGATCGGAGGTTTGTATGAAAGGGCAGGACGGTGGCCGTTAAAAACTACTAATTACAGTCGTTCGCGGATATATCATGCGAACCACGCAACTGAATTATCGCAGAGATCTATATTAGATATGTTATGGAGTATACGAGAGTGGGAAATTTTGCCGAAGACTTTGGTAAAATCGGTTTGAAAAGAATTAACCTGATTCCCTTCATCAAGTGCTACTGCAATTTTGTCGGTATAAAGCGCCAGGTTCGTGGTAGTGAATCTTCCCAGAAGAAATCCGTGCTGTTTAGAGCTCAAGCTGGTATCTTGAATGCAGATGGGTAAATTCTGTGGCTCAATGATAAGTTGAATAATACGCTTATAGGAGCGCTTAATACGGAGGAGCACCTCTTTAGGAAGATGTTCGGTATGGTGTCGGGCCCTGCCTTCTTACTTAAATCAAGACCTAGACAGATATCAGAAGAATGGAGGAAAAAATACATTTAATGAGTAGTGCAGTGATTACTCAGATAGGGGAGTCTGAATCTCATTTCTAATGATTTTTCTAAAGGTGCAGAACTAAGATCGATGCTGTCGATTTCGTTAAATAGGTCCTTATGATTTTTTTGGATTCTGTAACAAGTGGATTTATACCGTAAATTTGTCCCGACAGTAGTAATTTGAAAAGTTAACGGGCAGAGGGTGACTCTAGATGGAGCAAGGAAGCTAATGTTATGGGATAATTATGGCCAATTTATAAGGTTGTGTATTATTATAAATAAAAAACATTTCATATAAGAAAAGACGACGTTTTTCAAGAGAAAGAGTATCAAATTTGCCGAGGCGAGTAAAATAATCAAGATATCGTCCTTCTGTTTTATATAAAAGAAATCTGGTGAATTTTCTCTGAACTGCTTCAATTTACTGCACATATACATCATAAAAAGTGTTCGATACAGTGAATGCGTACTCTAGATGACTTTTTATTAGAGAATTATAAAGAGTTATTAGTGATGTAGTAGACTTGAATGATTTACAAGTTCGGAATATAAAGCCCAACAGATTAAAAACCTTGGAGGTAATCCAGTTAATATGTGACTGAAATAACAATTTCTGGTCAATAATTACCCCTAAATCTTTCATTTCGGTAACGCGGTTAAGAGATGAATCACCCATTATGTAGTTATAATATAAGGTATTGGCTTTGCTGGAAAAGGCTATAACTTTACATTTGGAGATATTCAACGGCGACAAATTATCTTTGCTCCAATGTTCTAAGGTAAAAATATCTATTTGAAGTAATTTACAGTTCTCTTCTGTGCTAATGACTTTAAAATTTTTAGCATCATCTGCATATAAAAGACAGTCGGTGATTAGTAGGTAGGTAGGTCATTGATGTAGAGGAGAAAGATATAAGGACCAAGAATTGTGCCAATACCCTCCATGAATCCACCCAAGTAACAGTGGCGTTTATACGACGAAAGTTCTGGATCATAAAATCGAGAAGTGTGGTTAAGAGTGTAATAAACAAATGCATTCGATGCATTCGTTATAAAGCACAAATTCCAACGCAGCACATGGGAAATCTTCCTTCACCAAAAGTAACACCATCGAAACCATTTAGTCATACTGGAGTTGATTACGCCGGACCTATAAAGACAACAACAACAGTCTAGCAGATACTTTAGCAGGCAAAGGCACAGAATGGCACTTTATTCCCCCGGCAGCTCCTCACTTTGGAGGAATATGGGAAGCTGGAGAAAGATCCGTTAAGTACCATTTAAGAAGAGTCATAAGTGAATCAATCCTTACGTTTGATGAAATGACAACGCTGCTCTGTCAAATTGAGGCATTTCTCAACTCGAGGCCACTATGTCCCCTGACAGAAGATCCATCGGATCTTAACATTCTAATCCCGGCACACTTTTTAATAGGAGAAGCTCTAATAGGCCCTCCTGAGCCACAGCAGCTCACTGAATCTCAATATTACCGTTCTCGGTGGGACCACATTCAAAGAATGAACAGAGATTTTTGGAAAGCGTGGTCCACAGACTACCTGAATTACCTACAACAACGACCAAAATGGAGAAACAGGGCTAACAATATGCAAATCGGACAAATAGTCTTACTGAGAGGCGAAAACTTGTCAGCAACAAATTGGCCACTAGCAAAGATTACAGAGGTTCACCCAGGTAAAGATGGCCTAGTGCGAGTCGTAACTGTTCAATATAGGGGAAATAATGAACTCAAAAGACATATTTCAAAAATATGTCCTCTGCCTATCAACCTCCAGGAACCTCAAGAAGCATTAAATAGTAGTATAGGAAGTAATTACGAAACGCCAACTGAAAACATAGTAGTCGGTGCAGCCATAAAAAAACCAAACTCGAAGCAGCAAGAATCTCGGATACACCATAAGGCTCCTCCATTACCATCCCGACAATATAATGATAAACTTAAATGAAAAACTAGTGCAACACATGCTACATCACCATCAAAACAAGCACGTAAGGAGGGTCATGAAGTTGAAGACAGAACTACAGTGTATAGGAGACGGAACGAACAAGCAAAACAGGAAGCGAAACAATTGAATCCGAAACGTTGCCACATTCACCCCGTCACTACAAAATATGACTGCCTCATACCCATAGAAAACCAAAAGCAACTAACAAAAAAATATAGAGCTCAGATGGAATATACAGACTCTGCGCAAACTGCAAAGAAACGTATTACCCTAAACGAGTATAGAAACCGAGGAAAAGGTTTAAACACAACTTTCATAACTTTGCTTAAATTAGGCAAATGCTCTCTGATCATTACACGCCCACAACCAGGACTATGCGTTGAAGACATTGGCGAAGTCCAACTCAAAAGAGGAACATTCAGAGTTCAGTTTAAGTTCACTGCCGAAGAAATAAAACACGATATAAATAAGTTAAATGAAACGGTCAAGCAGGTAAACATATTGTGTAATGAAACACTTAAGATATCAAAAGACACCCACTGCGATGGATTAATTCACCACCTGACAGACATCCACATCGAGTTATATAAGCATATCGAGACCTTGCAGGCTGAAACAATTAAGGAAAGAAGGAAAAGAGGAGTCCTTGGTAATCTTTTACAGAGGGTGTGCGGAGTAAATGACGGAGTTTACGCAGACATCGATGACTTAGAGCACAATCAGCAACTCCTTCAGCAAGTCGTTAACCACAAAACTACTATCATGCTTACAACCTTAGCCACGGTCAACGAAACGGAGATGACAACAATAAAGAAACTGAATAGCTTTACCGACAAACTGAACAAAAGGTTGGAGGCAATTAAAGCTATGCAGCAGCAATGGTTCACAGGTCCTGATGCTAACAAATTAAACATACAGTTCCTTGCAGTATATCACGCGGCAACAAACTAAGTACATCGAAGAACTTGGAGAAAAATATAACGAGCTTATGAATGCATACATCCAACGAGGAAATTTGTTAGACTTTCTTCAACCAGCGGATCTTCTCAAGATCATTGATACCGCCAAAAATAAACTACCATCAAACTTAGGAATCTAAATCTATTATAAGACACTTGTAGATATGAAACTCTGTAACGATGAAATTAAGATATATGGTTTCTTTCACATCATCGAACATTGCAGTTACACCCTGAAAAAATGCACCGCAATACCACAGATGTTAAAAGAAAGACATTACGCTGTGCTGGAGCTACCTGCATCAACCCTAGCAATTAATTACAACGTGCAAACTTACTTCATGCTAAGAGAAAATGAACTTGAACACTGTGTGCAGATAATAAAGCACAACTTTGTATGCACACCGTCGGTTGTGTGGAATATAGAAAACAACCCCAACTGCGTCATTGACGAACTATACCAGCGACAGGAAGGTCATCGGTGTTCAATAAGGGAACTCGAGTTAGACGAAATCATATGGAAACAATTATACATGACCAACACGTGGTTATTCATCTCGAACAAACCCGTAACAGCGGCACTACAGTGCAATGGGATCAGAGAAGATATAAGTTTCAACGGTACTGGAATACTCAAAGTGCCACAAAATTGTATCGTCCAAACCAAACGAAATACACTCGAATCAGAAAAGTCAATAAGCGTAGCCGTGAGAGCATCCTTCATAAGACCAGTGGAAATAAATTTCAAAACTAGCATGCCAAAACAGATCGTTCCGGACACAGAATCAGACGCGGAGCCTGTAATAAAAACATCCGAACAAATATACACCAGATTACGTAAAGAAGGACAAGGGATTCAAGTCACCAGTCAATGGAGGAACATACATACACACGCAGTTGGAACAAGTCTAAGAGTGCTTGCGATAGGTATAATAATAGGACTATTCTTCACAGGAAGGTTTACATGGAAAAGGTGGCAGGCTATGAAAACAACTAATATCTCAGCCCATGACTCACCAACAACAGACCATGCAAACGCCATCTCGGAGTTCAATCTTTATCCATCACCGAGTCGCCGGCAGAATGTTCAAACCTGAACATAAATAACATAATTTTCTGTTCAAATCTGAACATAAATCATATTAAATAAAAATGCGCGTGGATAACTATAAAAAGGTCAAAAACCTGGCATAACACAAAGAAGCAATAATTGCTCGCAATAATTATTGAACGCTTGCTTACTAGGCAAATTGCGCAAAATAATCAATTGCTCCCAATAATTATCGAACGCGAGACAAGACTGCTTACTAAACAGTTCATAAAATTTATTTCATTAAATGTATTCCATTAAGTTCATTTTATACAAAGTTGCTTAGTTCTAAATTTTAGTCACTATAAAAACAATGCAAATGTACGAAAAGACACAGTCTTGATTAAAGAATCGGTATGGTGTCGAGCCCAGCTTTCTTACTTAAATCAAGACCTAGACAGATACCAGAAGAATGGAGGAAAAAATACATTTAACGAGTAGTGCAGTGATTATTCAGATAGGGGAGTCTGAATCTCATTTCTAATGATTTTTCTAAAGGTGCTGAGACTAAGACCGATGCTGTCGATTTCGTTAAATAGGTCGTTGTGATTTTTTTGGATTCTGTAACAAGTGGATTTATACCGTAAATTGGTCCTGGCAGTAGTAATTTGAAAAGTTAACTGGCAGAGGGTGACTCTAGATGGAGCAAGGAAGCTAATGTTACGGGATAATTGAGGGCAATTTATAAGGGTGTGTATTATTATAAATAAAAACATTTCATCTAAGAAAAGACGACGTTTTTCAATAGAAAGAATACTAAATTTGCCGAGGCGAGTAAAATAATCAAGATAGCGTCCTCCTGTTTTATATAAAAGAAATCTGGTGAATTTTCTCTAAACTGCTTCAATTTTCTGCACATATGCACCATAAAAACTGTTCCATATAGTGCATGCGTACTCTAGATGACTTTTTATTAGAGAATTATAAAGAGTTATTAGTGATGTAGTAGACTTGAATGATTTACAAATTCGCAATACAAAGCCCAACAGACTAAAATCCTTGGAGGTAATCCAGTTAATATGTGACTGAAATAACAATTTCTGGTCAATAATTACCCCTAAAACTTTCATTTCGGTAACGCGGTTAAGAGATGAATCACCCATTATGCAGTCATAATATAAGGTATTG
The DNA here is from genome assembly GCA_963924295.1 of Dioctria rufipes. Lineage (NCBI taxonomy): Eukaryota > Metazoa > Arthropoda > Insecta > Diptera > Asilidae > Dioctria > Dioctria rufipes. Next base: position 99,111,342 of record OZ002741.1, on the reverse strand, counting down.
GCTTTTCTGGAAAAGGTTATAACTTTACATTTGGAGATATTCAACGGCAACAAATTATCTTTGCTCCAATTTTCTAAGGTAAAAATATCTATTTGAAGTAATTTACAGTTCTCTTCTGTGCTAATGACTTTAAAATTTTTAGCATCATCTGCATATAAAAGACAGTCGGTGATTAGTAGGTAGGTAGGTCATTGCTGTAGAGGAGAAAGATATAAGGACCAAGAATTGTTCCTTGTGGAATACCGGAGGTTTGTATGAAAGGGCGGGAGTGGTGACCGTTAAGGACTACTATTTGCAGTCGTTCGCGGATATATGATGCGAACCACGCAACTACATAAATTATCGCAGAGACCTATATTAGATATGTTATGGAATATACGGGAACTTTTGTCGAAGGCTTTAGAAAAATCGGTTTGAAAATAATCAACCTGATTCCCTTCATCAAGGGTGTTCAGCCACACCTAAAGAGAAAGAAAGAAACAGGCTAAAATCCGTTTGCATAAAATTAAAAAAGAACAATTAATTTCCTGTTCAAACTAAGGGAGAGAAAAAAGACAACAAAATGAATTAATGAAATGGATTAAAGAAAAAAATTTTTGTTATAATTAGAAAATAAAACTTAAACGTATCACAAACGGAACTTAACCCACCTGAATTTTTATTGACAAATGTCGATTTCACAAAAAAGAAAACAAATCACTGCGAACCGAACACAAACAGCAAAAAAAATACAATCTATTAGAACTGCAGGTTATGTCAATTTACTAATAGATGAAAGGGGGCAAACTTCAGATTCCACAAGCGGAAATCCACCAAAATCTGAGCACCTACTACTCAAATCAGTTTGGTGGCAACAATAATTCACCACACGTAACCATCCACAAAGGCAAAATGGCCGACTTGTCTATAAGAGGCAGAAGCTCAGTAACATCTGCCTCTTAGTCTATCAGTGTGTCTACAAGATTCAAGTGATAAGGTCGTAAACAGATTACAAGTGCAATTCCAAAGTACTAAGTACATTGAACCATCACATCACATCATATGTACTTTTAAAATCTATAAAAATTTATTGAATTAGAAAATCGCAGCAGAACGGAGATTGTGAACGGAATTTCACAGCAATTTTTTTTTTGTGTTTTTTTTTTTATTATTGCTTTCTATTATTGCCGGTTGTTAAATCTCACACAAAATATAAGTGAAAACAATTAAAGGGCATTTGGTACCAAGAAATTGTAGATGCTTTTTTTGCATTCAGTTTTTTATGTGCCATTTGCTGCGAACAACATACCTACGTGAATTGTAGTACTTAGTCAGCGTAATTTAGAATAAGTATAGCGTTAGTTGTTAATAAGTTTTGCTTGAATTATTTAGTTTTTACTTCAAGACAAAATAAAGTGGAAGCAAGCCCGCATAAATCGTTTTTTTTTTGCTTAATTATTCCTTACCGCTACACTAAATCTTTTTCAGCCACCAAGGAATAATCAAACCACACTGGGTCTGGTTTAATGGGATAAGCCCAAGGAAGCTGTGAAAGCATTTACAGTATTTTTTGGGGATTCTGTCTGAATCTTTATCTATCATTAAACAAGGGCTACTGCAATTTTGTCGGTAAAAAGCGCCAGGTTCGTGGTAGTGAATTTTCCCGGAAAAAATCCGTGCTGTTTAGAGTTCAAGATGGGAGGGTTTGTTTTAAGAATTGATTATAAATAAGTTTTTCAAATACAAAGGCCAAGCTATTAGAAATTGATATAGATCTATACTTATTTACGGTTTTAGGATCAGCAGATTTAAAAATTGGGGTAACGTACGATATCTTGAATGCAGATGTGTAAATTCTGTGGCTCAATGAGAAGTTGAATAGTACGCAGCTCTTTAGGAAAATGTTCGGTATGGTGACGGGCCCAGCTTTCTTACTTAAATCAGAGAGAAATCGGAAACGTAGTTATTGAAGAAGAAATAGAGATGGGATGAGAAGAGGGAGGTGTTGTGGCTTTGCTGGATGTTGAGTGATTACTGCCTGAAATGTTGTCAGAACATACAGATTTAAAGTAGAGAGCAAAGATATTACAAGTATCCTGGGGCGTATTAGAAATTGTAGTGGGAGGAAGTTTGAGGATTTCATTGTTTTGAGTATGCCCAGAATGCTTTGACATTATTGTGTAAAGTTTTCTCAATTTCATTCAAATAGGTTTTATAACATTATTTAATCAAGATTTTAGATAATTGACGAAACACTGATGATCTCTTGTAAATTTCAAGAGTTTATATTCACGACGATATTTTTTTCTTTTCTTTGTTATGGCCGTAGCATATTGTATACAGCAATATGCTACACTGAGCTAGATGCATGTCTAAGCGACCCGTAGCAGCACGAAGTGGGCGCGAGCTGTCCTTTGTGTGGATGGAGATCCAAACGCGCCGAACGCACCCAAATCGAGAGTCGAAAGAGGCCCAAAAAAAGGAGGATGTTTTTTTTTAGTTTTGACGGTGCGGGAAAAGTTAAACCGCAGAGGAGGCAGTTTCATGACTTCAAAAAAAAAAGAATCCGAAAGTATCGCGGAATCAGATAGGAAAATCCACTGGAATAAGAAAGGAAGCATCCGTGAAAGAAAAATTACCTCGCGATTAAAGAGGGAACAAAAAGTATATCCAAAAGTAAAGGCAGCGATCATCGTTCCAAGAAACGATAAAGAAAACGTCGTGTTGGGAACATCTCTAGGCCATTCGTCCAACCACCAAAAATATATAAAGCGGAAGTTTATTTGCCAGAAGAAATCCAAAGCGGGGAAGCGAATTAAAATTGCATCTTTTCATAGCATAAATCAGAAATTTCAGCTGGAAAACAGTCAAATTGCATCTCCTTATGTTATAGGACAAAACCTTTTCGTGTGCGTCGCCAGAACCTGCGCCTTCCTGATCATGGGGCCTTGTCTCATTTGGGAGATATAATCATAAAAATAGTAGTCGATGGATACAGGCGTATGCCGATTTAATTCATATTTGGACTCCAAATGAATGTCATGGATCGTAGTACAAGCGTCTCCAGATACATTGTAGTAATCCAGTTTACTAATGGAAGTTCCACAAATTACATAGAACGTTGTCCACATCAATTAAGTTAGTTGTTTTTTTAGTGGATCAGTATAGACATTAGTGCTGTCAACAAGTCCGAAATAATGGTAAACAACCAATTCTTGTATATGTAACATTTTTCGACAGTGGCAAAGCGAATCAACACGGAGGCGCCTCTGCGTGGGATTCCAGCAAAATTTGTAAGTGATTGTTGTTTTGTTTTTTTAAATTTTGGTAGCATCTTATGGATATAAGAATGACTGCACTTTAGTCATATAGACATTAGGTAAAGGAATAAAAACAAAAACAAAATGAAATTCTAGAAACATAAAATTATTAAAATGAACGACCGATGGGTCGAAAGAATTGGTCTGATTACTTTGTTAAGAGTTCGCACTCATAACGCCTAACCTACCTGAGTACATTGCATACCCGCGCAAATATGTACTCCCGCTAACAAAAATAGTCCATTTCATTTCCTGTCATACAAAGTGTACAAATTGTACACTTTGTTTTGCTCATATGCAAAAATGCTGATGCGGGGCCTTTTTGCCCACCAGCGGTAAGAAATGCAATATTTCTTACTAGAGGATATTTCCTCCCGACATTTCTCAACAGCTAAAACAGCGCGCGATTATTTTTCTCCACACATTTTTTATCGCGAAATCGCTCGATCAGCGAAAAGCGTCGAAAACGGCGTTGGCAGCGAGAAACATGTGTGGCGGCTGAAAAAAGATCATCGTGGCAGTCTATCAAGAACCGGCGGGCGACCTTTTTCGAGAAGAAAAGCTTTTGGGTTCGATCCGTGCAAAACTAAATCATTTTCTATTAAAGAATACAACCGAAGATTATCAATAAAAGTTCTAAGTTAATTGTGCAAAACTAAATCACTTTCTATTAAGGAATAAATTAAAAGATTATCAATAAAAGTTCTAAGTTAATTGTGCAAAACTAAATCATTTTCTAATGAAAAATAGAATCCAAGAATAAAAGTTCTATTAATTAATCGTGTAAAACTTAAACATTCCTATTCAGGAATAAAATTAGAGGATTAACTATAAAAGTTCTATTAATTAATTGTGTAAAACTTAATCATTCCTATTAAGGAACAAATCCTAACAAGAGTTGACTAATTAACAGCTCCGAACTTTCTAATTCTCTGTGAAGTTGTGCATAGCCGAGTACTAAGGCGTAAGATCGACGGGGCTGGTGCAACTTCCTAGCGAAGTCAGAAGCACTCCCAGTCCTTTGTGGGCATCAGAACTGAAGAAAGACACCGCAACTTCGAAATGAGACTTGAGTAGTCATTAGTACCAAAAATTGTTAGAATAGAACCTGGGACTAGACTTTTACCCAAATAAATTGTGTGATTTAGTCGTTGTATGTTGGAAGGCCTTACAAAGCATATATTCAGTAATAGTTGGTCCATTTAGTTTGAAATAATGTTGATTACCTTAAGAGTTAAAAGGGTTAATAAATCACGGGAAAAAAATCAATAGCTCGGAACACAAAATTTATTGCACAAGCTATACAGTGTTGTATAACCGATCTCTCGCGCTTCATGGCTTGCCCAGGAAGAATCAATCGGAGGAGAAATTAGAACACAAAAAAAATGTAAATCAAGTCATAGTCATAGTCAGAGTCTTTCTTGCGCATTTAAAATATAGTGTACTTAATGTTTAGTCCTAACTTCCCTGTTAGAATTTATGGTAGATTTTTACACTCAGGCTTTTTATTGTGGCCTTGATTTCACGATTGTCTTGGCTTTGTCTTCTTTTTGTACATATATTGGTTATAAACTTTTATGTTTGATTTGATTTGTTTGTTATTACAGCTTCGCGCGCGACACTAAGCTGTTTCCGTGGCGGTTAGATGTAAATCAAGTGTTTCACTACTATATTTTATAATAACATTGAAAAACTTAAAAGTATTTACGTTTGCGGGCCGATTTTAAAGAACGTTACACTTCACAAAGTATCACTTGAAAAAAAAAACGAAAATTCTTTGGTCGTTTACAAAACTTCTCACTACCAAATTTATTTTATCATTTCTAAAACTTATCACTAGAAACAATCTTACAATTTTTAGAGACTGACTACTTCTCGACGGGTGAAAAAAACGACTCTCCGAGATTCGGGCTAGCTGCCCCAAGGTGCCCATGAAAAGCTTCTTTTTTCTTTTTATTACTTTCCCACGACGTGAAAAATAGTACGTGGGAATGTACAGAAAGTTTAGGCACAGTGCATATGTTTGAAATCTGATATGCACTTGTGTAATAAGCTAAAACCAAAGATGCAGTATATTTGGTAAAACAGCAATAAACTCTGGCGACAGGAGTAATAAAACGAGGAACAACATGAAAGAAATGTCTTGCCGTGGTCATAAACTATGGCGACAGGAATCTTCATGTTTCAATGAAGATATATAGGTGATGTCCTTGAGCGGCATTCTTTAACGAGTTCAGGGAAATCCCTCCTGATCAACATGTATAGACATGATTGAATTTGTCTACTAGGCTTGAGGATCGGGTGTTGTAGTCCAATACACCTGAACGCAGAATGTATGTGAGAAGTGAGACCATATGTATGAATGACTAACCTTGATTAATGCAGTATGAGTGTAAGGAAAGGGATAATGAGCGTGGGTTTGAATGGAATGTGCTGGCATGGGGATGAACATTCGATCGTAAGGGCTCAAGCCTAGTTGGCGCGGTGCATATTTCAAGAGTGATATTTAAATATTCGGCTCGAAATTGATATTGAGATACTACAGTTCAAGTGTGGGGTGAACAAAGTTTTTGTTTTGTTTCTGTTTTGATTTAAAGTAATTTCTTGGTGAACAAAGTTTTTGTTTTGTTTCTGTTTTGATTTAAAGTAATTTCATGGTGAACAAAGTTTTTGTTTTGTTTCTGTTTTGATTTAAAGTAATTTCTTGGTGAACAAAGTTTTTGTTTTGTTTCTGTTTTGATTTAAAGTAATTTCTTGGTGAACAAAGTTTTTGTTTTGTTTCTGTTTTGATTTAAAGTAATTTCTTGGTGAACAAAGTTTAAGATCTATAGTAATTTATAGTAATTTATAGATGAACAAAGCGTAAATTTAAATAGACATTGTGCAGTTTCTAATTATAATCAGTAATTCATATTAGTGAAATAGTTTAGTTAGTAAGATTTAATCAAAATAGCTTCATTGATTTCATAGTGATAAGAGAGTGCAGTGTATACGTATAAGCCTAATTGAAGCATGTCGGAATCAAACGCTGAACAAATAGCGGATAATCCTACTAACTCTGCAGTGGTAGGAGAATCAGGCCCTACACAAGGAAGCAACATGAGTGAGGTGGAATTGTTGAGGTTGGAGATTTCACTGCTCAAGAGGGAGAAGGCTTTACTTGAATGAGAGAAAAGGTGTGAACGGGAAATTTCGGTTCCACCGTTAGAGAGTGATATCGAGACCGAGAGGCGTAGTGATTCTTCGGGAACAAACGAGCAACAAATATTTCGGATGGGGTATAATGAAGCAGTGACTCTAATATCCGAATTTGATCCAGCAAAAGGTGATCTACAGGAGTGGATCACGAATATCGAAAATTTGAAGGGTATCTACGCCTGGGATGAACGAACAGTTTTGTTCTACGCAACCCTAAGACTAGCCGGAGCCGCTAAGTTCTGGTTTCACACCAAGAAAAACCACATTAAGACGTGGAAAGACTTCAAAATGGGAATCCTTCAAAGTTTTCCTAGTAATAAGGACGACAGTTCCATCTTGTTACAAATAATGACAAGAAAAAAGAAAGCAAATGAGTGTGTGGAATCTTATCTCTACAGCGTGACAGCATTGGCCTCAAAAATTCATTTGTCAGAACCGGCGACTATCAAATATATAATATCCGGACTAACGGATCAGAATTTGAAAAATGTGTTGGTTGCGTCAGGTTGTGCGTCCGTGAGTGAATTATTATTAAAAATCAAAGACTATGAAGAAATAGAAATCCAGAATGCGCGCCGTGAAGATTTGGAAACAAATAGTACAAAAGTGGTGAACTCATCAAGAATTAGGGAGGCAGACAAGTATCCCCATAAGTATGTGCGCGGCGAGAATGCATTAGTAATAAACCGAAGGGCGCATAGGCAAGCGCCATTAGCTGATAATCGAAAACGAAGGAGACACGAAGAAGAAAGCTTTACTAATAAGCGTTATAGATTCAACGCTTCAGAAAATCGTAAACGATGTTTTAGATGTGATGAAGAGGGACATATCGCTACATCGTGCCCCAATGTAAGTAAACCACGAGTATGCTACAAGTGTAAAAAACCAGGACATTATGCAAGGGATTGCACTTTAGTGGGGTGTATCACAAATATGGGAGATGAGAACAGCGAATATTATAAAGAAGTTTATATTAGGGACAAGCCGGTATTGGCGTATTTGGACTTAGGCAGTGAGTGTAGCACCATCAAAGAAGAAGTGGCAAGGCGACTAGATTTTGCAATGACGGCGAGTGAAAGGACTTTATACGGGTTTGGAGGAACAAAAACAAAAGTTATCGGACTAATTGAAGAAAGTGTGAAAGTGGACAATATTACAAAAAAAATTGAAATCGCGGTCGTTCCAAATCATACACAGACGGTTGCAGCGATAATTGGGAAAAACTTCATGGACAGCAAAGACATAAAAATTGTGAAATCGTGGGGGAAGTTCGAAATTCTACCAGTAGAATGCAGATCACAGGAAACAAACCAAGATGTCGATGGCAGTAAAGTTTTTAAAATAGCAGCAGAGGGAAACACAAAACAATCATCATTATTTTCTCCGTTGAATATGGAGGATATAAATGTGAATAAACAGGTATCAGATAAAAATCGGGTGAGTCTTCTTGATCTAATTAATAGATATAGATGTTGTTTTGCCAAAAATATGAACGAAATAGGGAATACAGATTTAGTAGAAATGAAAATTACTTTAAAAGAGAAGAAAATAATAGCATATCAACCATATCGTGTGCCTTACGCACAAAAACCAATTTTAACAAAAATTATTAGTGATCTATTAAGCCTTGATATCATTCAACCGTCTACGTCAGAGTATGCGAGCCCCGTCATTCTAGTTCAGAAGAAAAATGGTGAACAACGTATGTGTGTCGATTATAAGCGACTCAATGCTATTACTCGTCGGGAAACTTTCCCCGTTCCTAACATCGAAGAGACGTTAAATTCCTTAGCGAATAAAAAAATATTTACTAGTCTCGATTTAATGGCTGGGTATCACCAGATTCCCATTTCCGAAGAGAGTAGAGACTTGACAGCCTTTGTTACTCCAGAAGGACACTTCGAGTATAAACGAGTTCCTTTTGGCCTTACGAACTCGCCAGCGATATTTATGCGATTGATGACAAAAATTTTACAACCCTTACAATGTACAGACATAATTTCTTATATGGACGATGTACTCATAGCAAGCGAAAATATGAAGAAGCACCTTGAAGTCTTGGAAAGACTTTTCCAAGAGCTGCGGAACGCGAAGATTACGCTAAATACAAAAAAATGTGTTTTCTTGATGGAAAAGTTGGACTTCCTTGGACATGAGATCTCACACAACGGTGTCCAGCCTGGGGAATTTAAAACATCAGCCGTTGCTAATTATAAAAAACCTGCATCAGTAAAAGAAATCAGACAGTTTTTAGGGCTGACTGGTTATTTCCGCCGATTTGTGAAGGACTATGCCTTGATCGCTACACCACTCAATAGATTGCTACGAAAAGATTCGAAGTTCCAATGGACAGAGGAAACAGAAAAAGCCTTTCAAGATTTAAAACATATATTAATAAAACGGCCAGTACTCACTTTATATAATGCAGCGTCGGAGCATGACCTACATACGGACGCGAGCAGTCATGGTTTGGCAGGAATCCTGTTACAAAGCGAAAAGGACCAGGTTTTGCACCCCGTTGCTTATTTCAGTCGCGCAACAACCCCATGTGAGGCTAAATATCATAGCTATGAGCTGGAGGCATTAGCTGTTGTAGAAAGTCTTGAGAGGTTTAAATACTACCTCTTGCACAAAAAATTTAAAGTAGTGACAGACTGCAATTCTTTAAGATTAACTCAGGAAAAGAGAAACCTAATTCCAAGAATCGCAAGGTGGTGGTTAAGACTCTCAGAATTTGATTATGAACTCGAGTTCCGAGCCGGTCGAAAAATAGCTCACGTTGATGCTCTAAGCAGAAATGTAGTAGTAAAGGGCAAATCAGCAGAGAACGTTGCAGACAAAATACTAGCCATTAACATTCCCGAAGAAGATTGGGTAGCCACGCTGCAACAACAGGATCCCTGGTTGCAAGAAATCCGAAAGGTGTTGAACGGTATTATTAAAGAACATAAGAATTTTAACGGGATCAAAGGAACTTATGAATTAGTTAAGGGGCGAATATATAAAAAGACACCTAACGGCAGGAAATTTTTTGCTCCGAGCGGTATACGTTGGCGTGTGATTCAATCCGCTCATGACAAAATGGGTCACTGTGGCATAGAAAGAACCTTAGACAATTTAAGAAAAACATTCTGGTTCCCGAACATGAAACCGGTAGTTACAAAGTATGTCAATTCGTGTATCGACTGCCTTTATCACAAACAACTACCACAAGATCAGCGTTATCACTTACACACTAATGAGAAATCATCAATTCCGTTCCATACGATCCATTGCGACTTTTTGGGACCTTTCCCAAAAAGCAAAAAGGGTAACTTGTATGTTATAGGGTTAATTGACGCCTTCACTAAGTTTATTATATTGAAGCCAACCCGATCTACGTCAAGTAAGGAAGTTATTCGAATACTAGACGAAATAACGCAGTATTTCGGAATACCTACGCAATTCATAAGTGACCGGGGATCGGCATATACTTCGAAGGAATTCGCGAATTATTGTGCTAATAACGCTATTAAACACATCCTGACTGCTGTACAAACTCCTCGAGCGAATGGCCAAATCGAACGCTACTTTAAAACAACAAGAAACGCTATCGCAACAATGTCACAAGATGAAGCGGGAAGAGATTGGGACGTCAACATGGCAGCCATACAATGGTCTCTCAATAGTTTAAAACATGGGACTACGAAGAAAGCTCCACATGAAATATTGATGGGGTACAGACCAAGGAGTATCTTGAAGAACAAACTAATTCTCGCCCTCCACGATGTCCAAGAGGAAGAGATGGAAGAGAATATACCACTTAATGAGCTAAGAGAAGTAATTAAGAAGCGAATCATCGAGAAACAACAACTCCAGGCAGGAACTTTCAACGCTAGTCACAAGCCTCCTCGGAGGTATAATAAAGGAGACCTGGTTCTCATAAAACAAGAACCACCTTCTACAGGTCAATCACGAAAGTTAGTACAACGATACAAAGGACCGTACCAGATAAAGACGGTGCTTCAGCATGACCGGTATGTAATTACAGATCCTGATACGATGCAGCTAAGCCAGAAACCATACGAATCGGTTCATGCCGCCGACCATCTGAAGCCATGGTGTAACCTTGACGAAATTAATTTTGATGACGAATCCGATCGAGACGACGAATAAGGAAACAGAAGTTAAGGGAAGAAGAATAACAAAAAAAAAAAAAAAAAAAAAAAAAAAAAACTTAATACTTAATAATTAGGGCATGGTGTTGTGCAAGAAAAATAAAGAAAGGATAGACGAATGTGATTTCTTTTTATTTATTCTCTTTTATGTTTGAGTACGCACACTCAAATGCAATACGATTGGATGCTAAGTTCTCTTTTGCTCGTTCGTAGTTGTGAGGTTTGTCTTTGTGATGATTGTCATCCCTCCATTAAAGATCAGCATTTAGAGAAGTTAATAAGAAATTGGCCTGTGTGGTGTCTAGTTGCCTCTGTGGTGTTCGTCTGGTCTTCGATTGACTAAAGACGTACATAAAGGAAGTTGAGCTGCCTTTGTGGTGTTTTCGGTTATATTTGCTGTGTAATTAGTGACGAAAGGACGTCACTGTGGACAGTGACTGTTAAGTTGGCCGAACTGTAGTAAGCTAAAACCAAAGATGCAGTATATTTGGTAAAACAGCAAAAAACTCTGGCGACAGGAGTAATAAAACGAGGAACAACATGAAAGAAATGTCTTGCCGTGGTCATAAACTATGGCGACAGGAATCTTCATGTTTCAATGAAGATATATAGGTGATGTCCTTGAGCGGCATTCTTTAACGAGTTCAGGGAAATCCCTCCTGATCAACATGTATAGACATGATTGAATTTGTCTACTAGGCTTGAGGATCGGGTGTTGTAGTCCAATACACCTGAACGCAGAATGTATGTGAGAAGTGAGACCATATGTATGAATGACTAACCTTGATTAATGCAGTATGAGTGTAAGGAAAGGGATAATGAGCGTGGGTTTGAATGGAATGTGCTGGCATGGGGATGAACATTCGATCGTAAGGGCTCAAGCCTAGTTGGCGCGGTGCATACTTCAAGAGTGATATTTAAATATTCGGCTCGAAATTGATATTGAGATACTACACTTGTATCTTGTAAAAATAATATTCTAGGTGATGACAATAATTGTGTGTCTGTATGTACATACGATTAATTTTTATGAATTTAGGAATTGTATTTATGTATATACATGCAAGAAATTTGACGGAGTTCAGGTAAGATATGTGTACCTTGTACGGCATGTAGGTAAGTATACATGACTGATAACAAAATGCAATTTATGCTAAATTGCATTTTGTTACAGTATGAAAATGCATTTTTAAATGCATTTGAAATCGAAATTAAATTAAAATATTTTTGATTTTCAGGGTCATTCTTGTTATACGCCAATAAGTTGCATAGGGCAATGTATTGGTTTTATGGTTGTGGTTCGGGTCAACAACAACAGCATTATAAGCATTTTATTTTCTATAAAATGACCATATATAAGAATTTGCTGATTATAAAATATAGAGCTCAACGCGATAAAAACTATAAGAAAAAATTGAAGAAAATTAAAGCAAAATTTCATATAAAAATAGCAAGATTGGCAACACTGTATAATATATCAATCGGGGTCTACTCAATGCTATCCATATAGCGTTCTTTCATTCATCTTTTTAGTAAAATACACAACCTCGTATAGGAATATACACAGATAGGAAATATTCAATAAAATACATTATATGCTGTATATACAAGAAGGTCGGCTAGAGATTTGTTGCTTTCCAGCTAAGAAATATTCAGTGTCATATACCTATGTAGCAAAATGCCTTGTACATAAATACTTTAAATAAATCTATGGAGCAGATTTTTTTCAGGAGGATATTTAAGAATTTGAGTCGATTGTGTCAAATTATATCGACGAATGAATATGAAACAAAATTCCTGGAAATATGAAAATATGTGGATTTTTCCTGTAAACAGTCGTGAAATTTTGTTTTATTTTTCAGTTATCTATAAGTTTTACACACTCGATTCGATTCTGATTGAGGCGAGTTCCCAAGTACGCCCCTGTGCTGCTGTGTGTTCTTCTAATAATTTGTAGTTTTTTACATAGTGTAAGTGAAAATTTCATTTGAATATAAGTATAGTTTGCGAACTAAGCATATAGTTTTAGCCATAAAAGTGAGAATGTGTGCCAAAAACTTCGCATACACGATCATCTGTCTCGAGTTAATTTCGATGCGGGTGAAGCTTTCTGAGTCAAGTAAAATCGGTCAATTCATTCTTTCATTCGATTTTAATGAAGAAGGTTGTAAAAATAGTGTGTGCTGTGTTTAAAGTGCTGCAATGGATTACATCGAAGCAAAATTAAAAGTGATGGGACAAGTTCACCATCTGGAAAAATTTATTGGTAAGTCTCAATAATATAGCTATTTAAAATTAATTATAAAGTAAAAGAGTGTTTAATGAGTTTTGAGTGTCTCTATAACCATGGAATATAATATAATATACGGAGGTGTTATACTGCACACAGTATTTTGATTATTTTAGTATGAAATTTAGATTTCGTTATATGTTCAAAAGGTTTTCAATATTTATTGGAAATTCTCAGCATTTATCATAAATTCAAAAATATTTTATTACAAATCCAGCTTAAATGCTATGTTGGGTACAGTGACTTAATGTATTAAGAGAATATGGTTTAAAGCATAACATTTGGAAAGCAAGTCCTACTTTTCGTCTTTTTTTTTCTGCATATACAAAGTTTTTCGTCACTATTTCAGTGTACGTGATCAAGCCCCGTAGATTACTCTGCGCTAAGATATGCATGGATATTGTCGTTTATGAATTGTATCTCGACGTGAAGGTTTCTAATAGTGCTGCGGAAAAAATGATTTTTTGTATTTCCTCTAATTAAGAGCGCTTAATGACGATTAAAAATAGTTTCAATATCAATATTTATCGGAATTGCTGAAGTCCACATATAGCAGGACGTTTTCTTTATATCTGCATATCAAAAATTACGTAGACTGTTTTTATCAAACGGTGGAATGAAATTGAAATTATACGAACTGCTATTGCTTTCATTTGCTGCAGTTCTTTGATCTTTCGATATGAAACATTCTTATATATATTTTCTTTTATGGTGGTGAAAACTTAACAAACAAAATCATATGATTTTTTGAATATTTCCCTGTATTGTCGAAATTTCAATAATTTAAAAAAAGTTGGGTCCAGCCTTAGACGGTTCAACCCGTCCGTGAATTATTTTCGTTTCTTTATTTATAAGTTATTCTGAATATGTCGGACTTTTTAATTCCTCGGAATTTTTATGAATTTATAGAAGGGGAGTTCGATGAGTATTCTTTTGACAATTTGGATATGATGTTAAAGGCCGGACCTCGGCAAACATTTTGGTCTGCGTACAGAAAGCTGTACGATCGAATTGAGGTCAGTATATATATAAATATTTTCCAAAATTCCTGAGGCAGTTTAAGGATGTTATTGTTTTTTTTAGTCTATTTCATTTGCATCTACAGTCAGCGAACCAATATCTGATTCGTTTGTGCTACATGAGAATTCCTCCATAAATATTGAAACCGATGAATCAATAGGAGACACAACATTGGTTAATAACCTGGGACAGCACGAACCAACCAAGTTAATTTATAAAAAAAAATTGTTTTTTAAATAGATTTTAGCTTCAGCGATTGTGTACCCACAAAATCCAGATAATGTCCTCAAATTTTCAAGTATTAAACTTCTTTAAAAAATATAATAAACTACAAAACCGAGAGAGAGGACTGTTGACAAATGTAGTGATCCACAAGGAATTCGATACTTGCAAGCAGTCCAACACACCTTTTAAAATAACGAAAGAGCGCTTTCTTTCATTTGTCGATCAAATAATAGAAATATTTCCAACTGAAAATTCTGCTGTCTATTTCGTTCCATACAATTCCACAACCAAAGTTCATGCCTCTGGTAAATTATGGGAAGTGTATAACAGACTCAAGAAGAATCTAAAAGCTGCTACCCCATCTTTCGTTGAAATTGAAGTTCTTGATACAACGAAATTTACTATTGAAGATTTGGAAGGAAAATTAAAATTTTTGGAAAATAATTTAGAGCCTCAACAAAAGATTGAAAATTATTGGAAGCAAGCATATGAGCACAGAATTTCAATAATAAAAACAGAAGATTCAAACTATAGTATATATAGTTACCTTCATATGTTTCCAGCATTAAGGAGATCCTTTGGATGTTATCTATTAACAAGCGATTTTGAACAAATATATCCAAATTCAGTTAACAAAATGTTCACAGATTTGTCTCGAATAAATGAAAAGTTAATTGAAATTGTCTCACATAAAAATGTTAAACAGATTAGAAACCTATTGGAATTTAAAACAGGCGTGACTGGTTTCTTTTTATTGCCTTATTTATTGTTGAGCAGCGTATATGGGCGAAAACGGTCAATAGATTCCAAGCGTGTGAAATACACTCGAGAGGAAGTTTCGGAATCTTTTATATTATATATTCCTGTAAGTGAATTGCATTATGATTTTCAAAATTATAATTTTCATAACTTTTCTTGAAAATAGCGTTCTAACGAATAATAGTAACAAACGTCTTTTAGTATTAATAATATTAATTTTACTCATTTCGTAAACAGGATGCTAATTTGGTTACGGAAAAAGTTGCCGAACTTCACAAAAAGTGCAAAGAGAATAAAACTACCGTTCAACGCCTAGTTATTTTATCTGGAGTCTCAGTTCGTAAGTAATCGATTTCTTATTTTTTAAAGCTAAATAGTTTGAGCTACAAACATGTCAACTTTTGGTGACTTTTTTCCTAATAGTTGCTGTTTATTCTTTATTATTAAGGGACTTTCGGCAAGCACTGTTTCATTGAAACAATTGAAACAAAATATTGAGCAACCATCTGTTATCTCAGTTCAAACCAATCAGCTGATTTGCCAATTTTGACATCTAAATAATTTTGACCAAGGAATTGGATAGTAATAAATTGAAGAAAGTGTTGT
The DNA here is from genome assembly GCA_963924295.1 of Dioctria rufipes. Classification (NCBI taxonomy): domain Eukaryota; kingdom Metazoa; phylum Arthropoda; class Insecta; order Diptera; family Asilidae; genus Dioctria; species Dioctria rufipes. The sequence continues at coordinate 99,095,788 of OZ002741.1, read as the reverse complement.
TGATTTATTCAAATAGCTCACTAAACTTTAAATAGTAATTAAAATCACAAAATAATGAAACTGAGTCAACTGAGACAAGACTATTCAGTTTCACTTGTCTCAATTGCTCAGTGGTTGCGTTCGAATTTTGTAGCTCAAAATGGAACTAAGACAGTTCTCCAAAAGTTCAGTCTCAGTGATCCAAATAAGAATATCTCACTTAACTCACTGCAAATATACTAATTGGTTGTTTAGTAATATTTTGTATAATTACCGTATTTATTTTGTATATTTCAGACAACGCTAAAGTCTGCTATGTCATTCTAGAAGATTTGACGTATATAATTAAAGATTACCGCTGTCGATGTCTGCTTTAAGCTTTTTCATGGCTTAAATTCCAAGTATCCGGAGTCCTGCGAAGCTGTATGGCTTTTTCTACAAAAAGCTATTTATGATATATCAACGGAGCATGACAAGAATTATGTTACCGTAAATCAACTTATAACCCATGTAAAAATTTAAACAATATTTTCAAGGTACGCAATTTAGGCATTAATGTAAGAACTATTTTAGTTGTTTTTTTTTTATATCAAAAATGAATTGTTTTAAATGCAACAAAATTTGTTGCTCTCCAAAGTTATTAATGGAGCATTTAAGAATTTACCATAGTTTAGAAAATATTTTACTATGTAAAGAATGTCCGGAAGATCGTAAATTTAAAAGCAGGAATTCCTATAGCCGTTATATAATCAAACATTTTCAAAATGATATTCATATAACTAATAATATCGAATCAATCGAAAAAAAACGAACAAATTTTTGCACCGATTATTTCCAAAAATCAGTCATTAGAAAATGATAATTTTAATATATCAGAAGAAATAAATAGCTATATGCAAGCACTTGAAAAAGAAAACGGTTATCTTATTGCGAAGTTATACAACAAAAAAAAAACAATTTGCAAAAAAAACATTCAAAATATTTTAGAAATCTTAACAGATTATATAACTGGAACTGTCTTTACAAAAGCACTTAGTGGAGCAGTTCTCTAAATATGATGAATTTGAAGTTTCTTCAATGGTCTATGATACACTAAGAGAATCACTATCGAATATATCGACGGAATATAGGATAGAGCAAATTTTAAAGAAAAACTCACTTAATTGCTGCAAGATCTGTTAGTGTAGGGGCGCGCAGTGATACAAAAAGATTGGAAAATAATCTTATATTGCAAACAATACCTGTAAAGTGCTATACTATTTCAATAAAAGATATTTTGCGACAGTTTTTTTAAAAACCCGGCGTAATAGAAGAAGTTTTGAATTACATAAAATCTTTACAAGCCTCAAATAATATCATTACTAACATAATTCAAACGGAGTTTTGGAAAAAAAAGGTCTCTCACCATTGTAGAAAAAATTGTATAACCTTACCATATATTTTTTATTTTGACGAATTTGAGGTGAACAACCCACTTGGATCCAGATCAGGTCTCGAAAATCTAGGGGCAGTTTATATTTCTTTGCCATGCATTCCACCTTCTTATCAATCTAGAATAGATAATATATTTCTTCTAATGCTTTTAAATAGCATAGATAGAAAAAACTTCGGAAATCGAATATTTCAACAAGTTATTGATGAAATGAAAGATTTGGAAGAAACAGGAAGAATTATATCGAATAAAATATTCTTCTTTATCTTAGCAGTTTGTCTGGGAGATAACAAGGGGCTTAATTCTATTTAGGGATTTACGGAGTGTTTTCGCGCGAACTTCTTTTGCAGATTTTGCAAGATGCATAGAATACAACTGAAAAGGCAGTGAAATTAGATTACACTTTATTCAGAAATAAGCTTAATTATGAATCAGATTTCAATAAAAAAAATTTATCAGTTACTAGGATCCATGCTTATTGCATTTTCAATGAACTTAAAAGTTTTTTTATTACAGAATACTTTTCAGTTGATATCATGCATGATATGCTAGAAGGTGTATGCAACTTTGAAATTGCTCTCTTGTTGAAAATATATTTTACTCTAAACGAACTTAACAGACGAATACATTTATTTGATTTTGGTGAATATGAACACATCAACAAACCCCAGGAAATATCTGAAGATCATTTAAAGGCAAATAAAATAAAATATTCAGCTTCTGAGGTTCTCTGGTTAATAAGATTTTTAGGTCTGTTAATTGGTAACTGGATCCGAGATGATGATAACGCATGGAATTTATTTCTCCTGTTGAAAAATATTTTCGACGTAGCTTTGCTTGATACAATTTCAGAACAAGAAATAAAAAATATGGAATTTTTTGTTACTGCTCATCATAGTTTTCTTATAGAATTATTCGAATTACCTCTCAAACCAAAGCACCATATTATGCTGCACTATTCCATGATTATGACAAACATTGGTCCTTTGAAACAACTGTAGTCTGTGCGCTTTGATGGTAAGCACAAACATCTTAAAAGTATAGCAACTTCTACCACGTCTCGTAAGAATATTTGCCAAACTATAGCTACAAGATTTTTGCTAAGTGAAGTTAAAAGAGTAAATGACAATCCCTTCTCGCCTTTATGTGTATTTGGAAAGAAATTATCTTTTGTTAATCCTGCTTTTATAGTTATCGGTAGTGGTTGTAATAACGTGAATTATTATATATTATATATATATTATATATTATTATATTATTATTATAAATATAAAATTGGCGCAGTCATACATATTGGTGAGCATGAAAATTATCCAAAATTTGGTCTAATAAAATGCATTAAAACTCTTGATCATACAAGTGTTAATATTGTTTTTTCAGTCCTTCAGACATTATAATACGATTTTAAGAAAATATGCCATTGCGTTGAGGAAACTTCTCATCTTGAAATGATAGAATTGACGGAATTGTCATATTTTAGTACTCATATTTTCCTAAACTTGCATTCACAATCTTATGTTTTGTGAAGTTATTTATAATTCAAGCAAAATCAACTTTTTAATTTACTCTAAAAATAATGTAAGTTATCCATGTAAATTATATGTACATATTATATTTTTTATTTAAAATAAAGCTTGCGAAAATTTAATATTTTTTTCTGAAAGTAGAGTATTCTCTTCATGATGAGTTCTATACTTTAATCACTGTAATAATATATAATCGCATCTATGTGCATAGATCAGGGATACGACAGCCACACAGATTCTATTACAGATTTTGAATTCTACTACATGCCAAAAAACTCGGTCAAGGAGCTGCATTAACAGCAATCAACTCATCTGATACCGCTTACAGTTCGACAAAAATTGTCTTAAATGCTATATAGGATTGAATTTGTTGCATTTCTTGTTGTAATGGTGCCTTTTCATAGGTTTGTCATGCGCCATGCTGAAATACTATAACTGCCATAAATTATGATTTCTCTGCATTCCAAAATAGTATAGAATACTAAATTTTTGGTGGAAGAAGCAATAAGAACAGCTTATAGTTCTACAAAAATTGTCTTAAATGCTAGAACCACTAAATTATTTGCCTTTCTTGTTGCAATGGTGCCTTTTTATAGCTCCGTCATGTGTCATGTTAAAATGCTATAATTCCCATAAATTTTCAGAGAATGCTAAATTTTTGGCGGAAGCAGCAATAAGAACAGCTTACAGCTCTTTAGTGACATCTGCAGCTATAAATATTTGTCTTGTGTGCTTTTGGATATACAGTGACTCAAACAACTGTTGCAATGATTCACTTGACTGTACATACTTTGAGATATAACGGTAACGCAACACCAATAAGAAAATCTCGTGGATTGGTGTTCCGTTCTATATTTGCGAGCTAATAGTTTGCTTTGATTCATTGCAACAGTTGTTTGAGTGTGAGCAGGAACATATTAATTATAGTTATTGCGTGTGTTTTATTATCTTAATCTGTTATTTTATATACTGCACAATTCAAGTAAGGCTTATATTATTACCAAACAAAGATAAAAAAAAAAAAAATTATTTAGGTTTTCTTCAGCGCTTACGTTGTCAACAGTGTTTTTCACAATATGAGGAAGACGTCTCAGGAAAAGGAAAAGGAAGTGCTTTTTTTGCCGATAAAGGCATGAGTACTCGGGAAATTGCTGTAAAAGTAGGTTTGCATTATTCTATTATAAGTTGAATTTGCAAAAAGAGACGTCCGGAACGTGAGAAGAGTCTTGCTGGGCGAAAAGCGCTTATTAGCCCCGAATCGCGTCGCAGAATAACGTGACTTGTTCGAACCATGGATAATTCCGTCCAGATTCACCATCATCTTGTCACGACAGAAAATTTCACAGGTTGCGTGCAAACCGTTAGAAATGCACTCCGAAAAAGTGGCAATAGAGGTTTTGTTAAACGAAAAAAATCTGCCCTCAGAAAATCCAACATGAAAAGCTGTTTAGAATTTGCTCCTAGATACAAGGACTGGAACCTTGATGACTGGAGTAACATTATTTTTAGTGATGAGTCCAAAATTAATAGAATGGGATCATATGGCCGGCAGTGGGTGTGGAGGAAGCCAGGTGAATCGCTTCATGAACGTTGCATTCAAAAAACTATAAAGTGGCGGTAATATCATGATCTGGGGCGGCATAATAGGCACAAAATTAGGAAAGCTTCATCTATATCCGGTAGAATGACGGCTGAGGATTACATTAACATCCTTAACACTGCCTTTTTGGAGAGTTTGGAGATTTTCGGAGCCGATAAAAGTTCCATTATATTTCAACAGGACAATGATCCTAAGCATTGCGCTCGAAAAACAATGGAATGGTTTGAAACCAATAATGTAATAGTCCTTGACTGGCCATCGCAATCTCCAGACCTCAATATTATAGAACATGTCTGGAGTTTGATCAAACAAAAATTCAATCACTTCCCGATTAAGCCCAAGAATAACAATGAACTTTGGTTACGGACAAAAACAGTTTGGGAAGCCATTAAAGAAGAAGAAATAGAGCCTATCTTTAATAGCTTACCACAAAGAATTAGTGATGTAATTAAAGCTAAAGGAGGCCATACAAAATACTAACGAAAGGTCGCAATATTTGAAGCCCAATGTTTAACCCAAAAAACTGTTGCAATGTGAAAATGATTTTTTTTTATTATGGAGTAAAACATTTTAAGTTTCTGTTTATTTTAAGGAGTGTGCAGTATAAGGAATTTAGTGTAATTAAAATAACTATTGATTCTTACATGGAATGCGTTTTATTTTTGAAATTATGATAAAATGCCAAATATTGCAACAGTTGTTTGAGTCACTGTATGTTTCTGTGCCTTAACTCATTACATAGCGTTAATGGCCATTAGAATGGTTTTGTAGTTTGGCATATATCAATCTTGCAATCATTATTTCGACTATAATTATCGGACTAATTGTATAAAAACTTAGGCATTCTGCGCAATCGTTTTTTTTCCGTGTACAAATAATTTACTTACTTCATTGTGTAAATTCGGAGAATGCTCCTAAGCTTTAGTAAATAAGTTTTGACCGAAATGATACGATATGTGAATAATATTGCCTAGCTAGCGTTAAATTTAATTTCGGATCTATCTTGTAACTATTCTAAATACAGAATATACTCATTTTTGTTAATTATTCAATAATACATCTCTTTATAACGTAATGTTGCGATAAAGTTTGAATTTCTCCCCTCACTCTCCCGGAGCCCTCACGATGTGAAGGTGGATTAGGTCCGCTATTCTCTCTCTTTTCAGATCTAAAAGGGACACTGAAGACAATCTGCCCTCAGGGTCGTTGGGAGGATGGGGCAAGCAGTAGAAGGCAGTCCATCTGTGCCTTCACACAGGTAAGGGTAAGTGGTGTCAAGTCCCCTACAGGGCTGGAGTGTGTCCTACGGCTATTTTGTTCGTAGGCACGAAAATTTTTGATTATGGCAGGTGGAAGCGGCAGGTTTTTGGTTAACCCCACTATAACTCTCCCGAAATAGCCAAGGTGCTAGCGTGCCGCCCTGCAGTCAGGCTGTCCACCGAGTGATCTGTCAGCTCATGCTGGCAGTTGGGACTTCACGTCCAAAATAAATCACTCAACATATGTTTCATAACATTTTTTAAAGCTTGGTTTAATTCACGATTATACCAGTGTGTAACAAAACATCGTTCATGTAATCGTGGTCATGTGTTTTGTGACCAAGCGCCTGTCTTATAAACGAGGTCTCGGATTGATGGATGTGGAATGTTTTGGATGGCTGTCGGCTGTCGGCTGAGTTTGGTAGATGCTGACTGTGCGTCCTGCTTAAACATGCTTAAGTTGTCAGGAAGAAATAGGATAAGTGTAAAGAATAAAAAAAGATGATGTGATCATGTCTTGTGAAATGATCAGAAAGGAATCGCTTATTAGACTGCACTGAAGAAGGTTGTGAAGTGCAGAAAGTAAAAATTAAAAAAAAAAATTCCTGTGCAATAAATAGATTGAGTTCTTGGTGTCTTATAAAATAATTAAAAATTAACAGTTGATAAATTAATTTTGGCTGAAAAATAAATGGAAAAAATAACTACAAATTGATGAATTGATGTCTTTTGTGCCGTGATAAGATAAGTTACAAAATGTAATTGTTAAAAGAAAAAAAAAAATAAAGAAAATGGAGATGGAAAGTTAAATGGAAAAAGTAGTGAAATGTTAAATCAATTCTTGGAATTGTTATGGACGAAAATTTTGTGGTAAATTACATGGAAAATGGAAAAACTGCGAGTAAATATGTAAGGAAATGCTGTAAGAAACGTACGAGTACGTCTTTGGCTTTCGATACTGAGGTCAATGTCAAGCTCTAGCCAAGAGCCGGCGTAACTTCGGGTATGTGTCTCGGACTCGCCATGCACAGATCAAGTCCGATAAAGCCATTGTGGCTTAGGTAACGCTGGTACAGCATCCGTTCTACAATGTCCAATACCCCGAATCACAACCATAATACCGATACATTAATAGGTATATCCTGAAAACGAAAAATCATTTAAATTTAAATTTTCATTTAAATTTACATTTGCATTCAAAAATTTCAATGCAATTTAGCATAAATTGCATTTCGTTATCATTAATGCACTCCACTCACACATATTCTAACGTACGATCTTTCATCGTCGTGAGAAAGCCAAAGAAAAAAGAAAAAAAGCCCGATCCTCGGGGAGTTCTTTTTCTAAACGTCGAGCAGGGCAGTTCGGAAGTAAATTATTTATATTTTTTAAATAGTACTTATATTAAACAAATTTTTAAGTGTCATATATTGAATGAATTTTTTGTAAACTTTTGGTGAAAATGATATTTTTTTGAGGAACTTTTCATTGAAAGAGCTAATAAAGAAAATATATTGAATAAAACCAGTAAATTTTAACTCAAAAGCTTAGTTTTGTTATTAAAAACCCGCGAATCAATACGACATATAAGGGTCGAGTGCTCTCCGCCCAGAACACGGCACTTCGGCCATGACAGCCTCATATCAAGTTCGTACTAAAAAGGAAAAAATAAAAACAAAAGAAATATCCATATGCGCTGTGTGAACTAAAGAAAAGTAAACTTATCTGTGAATATGCGGCATTAAATGGGGACGACAAAAATAATCCCAACAAGGGATCTCTGTACGTGGAGGCTCGTGTACCACCTGTAAGGCTGGTAAATCTATCGACACCTACAGCTAGACCCTGTGCTGTTTTAGTCTGCAGGAATATTCCGTCATAAACATGACTTAAAGGAACCATTGCTAAGGCAATATGTGAGGCAGCAGCAGCAACTTGTCCTACATAACCGGGTTTTTAATGCTGTAGCGTTCAAAATATTATCCTCTGTTGTTTTATGCACACCCAGCTCAACCACTTGCCCGACAAATTTCAGACACTTTCTAATATGTTTACGAATGAAATTTACAGAAATACGGTAGAGAAAATATACACGAATCACGGGAATATAAGATTTCAAGTCAACATCATACCATCTGACAGATTCCCTGCCAGAAGATAGACCTCGAATCATAGCAGAACCTTAAACCGAAAGTAAAGACCCGTTTCCATTCCAACTCCTAGCTGTCATCACAATTCATTAGATCTAGCCCGATTCAGGGACCACTCCAGTCTATGTTAGAAGGGGCGAACCTACACGTAGCAGCATGAAGACGAACCATTCTGCTGGAGTTATGCTTAGACATAGAATCGCAATAATATATGAATAAGATATTTCGGACATCTTTCACTTAGTAAGTTAATATTGCTCACAGAAAAAGGTCAATAATTTTGAAATAAACTATTTTGACTAGAAAATGAATATTGCTCACCCAAAAGAAAGGTAAATAGGGGATTTCAATAAGTTCAGAATTCTGTTAATCTAAAAGTGGAAACAAGCAAATAAAGATAACATGCAATAGAAACGAATTCCTCTAACCTAAAAGTGGAAGCTAGCAAGTAAAGACAAGATGCAGTAGAAATGAATTCTTTAACCTAAAAGTGTAAATAAGTAAACAAAGATAACATGTAGTAAAAACCGTATGAATTTTGATATGTAATAAAAAGAATTTAAACGTCACTATATCTAACCATGTATTACAAAATGAAGATAGAAATTGTGACATGTAGTAGAAGAATTTGAGAGTCAATAAAATGTAAACATGTACTAAAAATTGTAAGCGTAGGCCAAGATATGTTTCGGAAAAGCCCTTCCGAATATCAATTAATACAAAATAACCAGCCACTGAAAGGTGGTGCGGTAGCCCGCCATCACGGCTGAGGGCAGTTAGAGACGTCAGTAATAGAGTAGTAGACATAGTAGTATTAGTATTAGAGAGAGAGGTAGTAGTAGTAGCATGACAGGAGTAGACAGTAGTCTTTGGCGAAGAGGTCGAAGGAGACGGACGTGAAGTGAATGTAGTCATTATTTTAGTAAAGTGGCTGACCCTAATGGTGAAATTCTTTTCACCTGAACTGAACCGTAACTCGTTCGGTTGCTCAACCTAAGTGTTTTCCTCACCACACTGACACAGAACTGGTTCCGCGAGTTGTTCTTTTCACAGCGATTCTATGTTCGGTTTCTGCACCCTTTTGACTTTCTTGTTCCATGAAAATTTGTGGTTACGGTTCGGAGCTAAACGTCAAATCGAAAGTATTTGTAATTAAAGTGGGGATGTGTGGACATTTTGTGAAAATACAACTATTTTATTGTGTTATAATTTAACTCTAATGCTCATCTTGAACACAATCTTCAATGGTTCTTCACTGATAATCCGATTGCAATATTCAAACCACTTGTTTTTTTTTTTATTTTATTTTTTAACAAGCACACGACAAAATTGAAATCTATTAAGTAACAGATTATTTAACAACCACACAACCAAATTGAGATCTCTTAATTAACAAGTTTTTGCCTAAATTTCCTTTAATAACCGTACAACCAAACTTGAAATCTTTTAAGTCTCAGATTTTTGTCTAAATTTCCTTTAATAACCGCACAACCAAACTTGAAAACTTCTCCACTCTAGATCAAAAAACTAACTCAACTCTTGATCACATTCATCGTGATCAAGGGCCGTTGTTCAAGATAGAAAATGCTAAATTGCATTTTCGTATCCTGAGAAAATTTAACTTTTTTAATTCTGGACTTGTTCAAACATATCCAGAATTATTCGCATTGGACGATGGCTTCAAAAATGCAATCTTACACTTTTAAAAACATCAGCCACCGTCCCGTCGTTTGAAATCGCGGCGCGCATATACATTCAATGCATTTATGCGGGGCGCATTTCTTATCGTGGGAGCTTTTATCGTATATGTATGTAGGTATGTATTTGCATATTGAATTTTTCGCTAGCTACAAATCGTACTGAAGGTACGATTTGCCTTTTGATTTATTTTTTGATTAAATTGTTTGAGTGACGAAATTTTTAAGTAAAATGACTTGGGTTGTAAACTGAAACTTTTGTTTTTCCCAAGTCGTTTTATGGGAAAAATTTTATTAGTTGTGTGGAATGTGAAGAAAATTGCTGACGCAATTTTTTTCACCCTTTTTGGAAGATAAACTAATCATGTTTTGTGCAGGATTAGTTTATTGGAATTTATGATTTCTGATTTTCTTTTTTAAATGCCCAACTTTAGGTTTTTCAGATATATAGGGCTTATTAATTTTTTTTGGAAAACTTTACATGTTAGGTCCTAAGGTTTTATATGTCTACATATTTATACATATATGTACTTATGGTACATATATGTATCTCGGTTTTTTATACATAACATTCCTTCCCCCCGCGAAAAAGAGAATTATTCTTTGAACAGGACTAATTCTCGAAAAATAATTGTATGGGTGTAGATTCTGTATGGGGTGTTTTATCAAATTGAAATGCATTAAAAAAAAATAAAAAGAATGCCATGGGTCTGTAACGTCGGGGTCTGATACATTAATATGCATCTTGCACCGGCCTCGAAAATAGAGAGAAAAAAAAATTTGAGATCTGTGTTCTTGTAGCTATACATACAAAATGCATAAATTGCAATTTGTGTCGTATGGAGCTCATATTGTGTGATTTGAAAGAATGAAAAAAAAAAACAACTACCTGTGCTATTGAGGGTGCGTGGGATTCACCGAGATAAGGGCACAACACCTACTAGGTGCATCTTAGCTATTTTTTGCCAACGTTAGCTGTTTTGCCCTTTAAATTGGTTCGCGCGACCGGAGTAATTTATAGTTTCATCATGCAGTTTGGAGAAGTGTTAAGTCCACGCAATCCCTACGTCTGCCTCAGCCCCCATTGTGTCAGAGTACTCACTATTTCTGTGCACAGTGTGGCCCGCGAGTGGAGGGGGTTGATTCGTATATTGCTGCGGATGGCCAGACGCCCGGATATATGTATTTGGTCCGCTCCAGCCGAGGTGGATAGTTTCCACAGGGTGGAGCTCTGTTTGTCCCCTCATGGCGGGGCCTCTTGGATAGCTTTGGGTAAGTTTTGATTATTATTTTGAAAAACGACTATTTTGCTTTACTCTCGTTTTGTTTTTTTTTGTTTTAGAGGCGACGATGGCTCTATCGAGGGAGGTCGGCTGGTGTTGCTGCCTGACGTGCAGGGCGCATCCACTATACATGGTGCACGAGGACGACGTGGCAGCTTTGGGTACTTCCACCCCTGTGGCCGGTTGGGGTCCACCGGTAGCAGCATCGAGTCCTTTTCTCGAGGAGAATTGGGACGACGCTGCCCATGAGGACCTGAATGCGTCAGACGTGGAGTCAGGCGAGGACTGGGACCTCCCAGATGAAAGGTCTGGTTCTGCCCAGGAGAATTGGGATCTTCCCGGTGATGCTTCTGGTTCTGCCCAGGAATAAACCACCCTTTTATTCAGGTAATCTTGTTTGGTATCTGTTAATTTAATATTAATCCTAATTATGATTTTTTGTTTGTTTTAGATGTGGTTGGTGATTTGGTCTCGTGGGTGGCGGCTGATTCCTGAATTTTTTTTTGATTTTAATTTTGAGTGTTTTAATTAACCTTTTCTCCAAAAACTTTGTGTGTTTATTTTATAAAAAAAAAATTGTTTTGATTATACTTCTATTTTTATCCGTCAATAAAAAAATTATTGGGCTAAATATTGAACTCTAGTTTTTATTTGTTATTATTTATTTATTTATTAGTTTTTAATTTTTTTTTTTAGGGGTTTAGATCGGGGGCGTGGACTTGTCAGATTTAGGGACTGATTATAAATTTCTCTTGATATCGCCTTCCACGGTGCTGAGCTAATTGAGGGTTGGTTGTTATCTCGAATACGGAGATTCTTGCATTTCTTTTATTTTTTTTGGCAAGGTTTTCATTGTTTTGCGGGTTTGGTTTGGTTGAGCTTTTACAGGAATATGCATATATATAATTTTCTTATGGGAAATATATGTAATTTCTATTATATCTAATGTCGTTAAAAAAAAAATTCTTTTCTTATTTCTTCTACTAATTTAGGTCGATATTTGCTATTATTAGCCTTATTATTAGCCTTATTACTATCTCTCTATTTATTATAATCTTAGGTGTTTATGTCTATATCTTAGCTAATTATTCCTATGTATTACTTAATGTTGCTAAATATTATTTACTTATTATTTTTGTGTAAATAAATTTCGGTTATGTTTTATTTTTTAATTTTATTACCTTATGCCTTTCTTTCTTCTATTTATTATCTTATTTTTTAGCTTATTTAAATTATTATTTCTACCTTGCTATTTGCTACTTAGGTTTGTTAATTTTATTCTTAGATACTACTAATTAGATTTTATGCTTATGTATTATTAAGTTTATGTTGTCGCTTCACCTCTTATTTATTACTATTATTTCGGCTTATTTTCTAAACCATTGTATTGAAAGGATAGGATGTTGCGCCAGTAACAAAAGATTGAGACGGGGGCCAACCAATGAGCGTAGATCTTTTAGGTTATACTAGTTGTATAGATCTCGCTCTGGGGAGACTTTGAGCCCGTTTTAAACTTTCTTGGGGTTTCGCGTAAACCGGTTCAATGGGGGTGTTTTCAGCTGTGGGCTGTTGTCTGCGTTTAGCAACCCATGCCATGAATGCCGGTACGACATATTTTGCTATTGCCACCACTGATACCATTAGCAACAAGAGTCCTGTCATTGATAAGGATGTGATAGAGAGTATATGAGGGATCTTGGCCTTTGGTCCAAAGTAAATGTTGTTTACTTTGGCACGGATTTCGTCTAGATATTTTGTATCTAGGTGGATACGTTGGTTTGTATCATCTCCGAGGAGTAATGTTGGTTGATTCTCAAGGTCTTTAGGCGCGGATATTTTGGACATATATTCTGCCAACTCATCCTGAGTTTCGTTTGTGCCTGGGAAGTAGTTTGGTTGGAGGATTCTAAGCGGATGCAGATTTTCTGCTTCGTAATACAGTGTATGAGGCCCTATTTGCAAGGAGAAAGGTTTGTTGATTGTTATGATTCCTTGTCCTGTAAGACGATGAGCGAGTAACTGTTGAGTGCAGGTTATATGTACTATAGTGGTTTAGGTTAAGGAGTACAGCCACGAATTTGGCCTATTGATCTTAATTAATGTATCTCTTGGGAGAATTTGAGCTCTGATGCTACACTGTGGCGGTTCGCCCAGTGGATTGAATAGGAGTTTGACAACACATTCATCAGTTTTTGTAGCCTTGGTGATTGGTGTATTCAGCTTACCAATCCACGTATCCTCATCGATTCCCTTTGAAATTTTTTTGAAACATCTCAGGTTTTCTGGCTTCAGCAACAGAAATTCCTGGGTCTTGATTTGACTTGCCACATGAGAATATCTGATATCAGGTATTAATGAATTGTCTGAATCACCCGTATGGGAAAACATCTCATCTGTTGGATTTTCATCTTGGGGATATTAAAAATGGGGAGTTTGATTCGAATAACTAATTTGTCCTTTAACAAATGTGCCTTAACATTTGCAAACAGTCCTGTAGATTGGGACAAGTGGAGTGAGGTTTGTGATAAATTTCTAGAAAGAGATTCGGGGAAATTAAAAGGGGATGAATTTGATTATTTCTGCTGGACACTATTATGTCCAGTAGAGCTTGTTGTCTAAATTCCAACTCTATCATTTGTAGTGTTAGACTAGAAACGATATCTTGTCTTATTTGGTGGGCTATCAAATCATCCGTTGTGTTCTGCAGATGGTTAATCTGATTGGTTATCTGATGTTGTCGTTCAGACAGTGAGGAGAGGGGTTTTTGAATTTATTCAAACGTGGTTTTTATTACGCTGATCTGTTGCTTTTCCAGGTCAGTTAAGGTTTTAGTATTTACCTCTAAATCGCTTAGTCGGCTGTACACCTCTTGTTCGTTTCCGCTATCCATAGTGCCAAAGAGATAGTGCATCGCATTACCTATCCCATCAAAGATGGATCGGACCTTGCGTGATTTAGGCACTGCCTCTTTTATGACATTGGTGCGTCTCTTGATGTTTTCCATCAGGGCATGTACATGTTTGGTTTGTAGGGTACATAGATCTTGATCAAAAGATTTGTTACCACATAATTGATGAACGTACTGTTCCGCGTGTTCCGCCAGTTTTGTCTGATTGTCCAACTCCGCCAGATCTAACTCAGTGATGACGCTCCAAGTATCGTGATAAACTGATAGGCTTCCAAGATCCTCAAATAGTATTCCCGTATTATTTAGGGGCGTTATAGAGTAAGGTTCCTCCACGAGGGCTCCTATTGTGATCAGGAACTGTCTGTAGAAAATTATTGACCGCATTGTTATCTATGAGAGGATAGGACCGGATATTAAAATGGGGTTTTTGACTTTATAGCTTACATGCTATTACATATGTATCTTAGAATTACTTAGATTATATTGACACCATGTTATTCGTAGAAAGGTTTTAGGCGATTGTTGTGTACCGTCACCTCTCGTTTACGAATTTTGATTGTTGTGTTAACTGAGCTGGGGATGCCGGTTACAATATAGGGTCCTACCCAAATCTGGGAGAGCTTATGTTTACGACTCTCGCTCTTGAGTAGAACCTTGTCTCCTCTGTGAAATGTCAGGGGACGTAAAGCTTTGTCATAGTAATTTTTCGAGCGTTGTTTACTCATCATTTTTCCGTGCCATGGCGTAAGACTTCTGAGGCTTATACCTGAGAATATGGTAGTAGCTCTCGTCCGGGGTCTCGCCTTAAGTTGGGCGGAACGTCCGCTGTAAAGCCGTAGAGGCAGTCCATGGGAGTTAATTTTGTTCCTTCGTGTACACTATTATTGTACACGAAAGCAGCGGTTCGCAGATAACTATCCCATGGCTTTCGTCCACTATAGTTCGTATATATTCAATCAATGGTCTATGTGCACGTTCGAGTGCTCCATTTGATTGGGGATGATAAGCTGAGGTCTGCAGCTTATTTATCCTGAGGAGCTTGCATACCTTTTTGAATAGGTCACTCAGGAAATTACTTCCCTAATCGGTGACTATTTTTTTAGGAATGCGGTAGCTCGTGACGATTTCGTCGAAGAAAATTTGCGCTACCGTTATAGCTTCCCCATTTGGTATAGCATACCTATCTACAAACTTTGTGAGGTTATCCTGAAATGTTAATATATATTTGATTCCGGACTCAGTTTCCTCTAGTGGGCACACTATATCTAGATAGATTTTATCGAATGGTTGTTCCGCTACGTCCGTAATCACCATTGGCATTTAATACTGTGGTGAGGCCTTCATTGTTTGACATTTGACACACCGCTTAATGTGCTTTTTGATGTCACTTAGCATGTGCCTCCACCAGTACTTTCTTCGAATCCGTTTATAGGTTTTTATCACTCCCTGATGGCCGCCAAAGACAGAATCATGATAATCTTTTAAGATTACTTGAATCTACTCTGGGCTTGTAATTACCTCAGGGGACGAGTTTTGTCTATAATTTGTGGGTTGGTACTAGGTGGACTGCCAAGGTCTGCGGCTTCTTCTGGATGATGAGTGTGCTCTTGTTGTTCTTTTCGTTTGACCTGGTTATCTGAATTTGTTCCACTTTCCTGAATGTTTCGTGTCTGGGTTCTGGTTACTGCATTGCATTGCAGACACTCTTTAAGGTCCGATGAGTGTTTTTCCTCCTCTATATCCGAGTCCATTTGATGATGGACTGTAGCTTCTACCGTGAAGGTTGTAGTTTCCTTGTCTTTGTTATTATCCCGTGGAATGCGGCTTAAAGCGTCGGCATTCGTGTTGTACTTTCCGGGCTTATACTCAATTTTATAATTGAACTCGGAAAGTTTATGGTGAAATCTCACCAGCCGGGAGGTGCGGTCCTTAACATTGAAGACCCACTTGAGTGGTTTGTGATCTGTATAGACCGTGAACTCGGCCTTGCAGATAACACCTGAAATTTTTAGTCGCCCAAACTATAGCCAGTAACTCTTTATCAATCGTAGAATAGTTACGTTCGGCTTTGATCAGGGTACGGCTGGCGTAGGAAATTGGCTGGCCACTTCCTACCTCTGCTTGAGATAGGACTGCTCCAAGAGCCTCGCTGCTGGCGTCTGTGGTAAGGTTAAAGGGTTTTGCAAAATCGGTATACATTAAGAGGCGAGGAGAAATTAAAGCGTTCTTAATGCTTTGAAATGCCTCTTGGCATTTCTCAGTACACTTAAACTTTACATCCTTTCGGAGTAAGTTTGTTAGAGGACGTACTGTTTTCGAAAAGTCGGGTATGAATTTTCTGTAGTAATTGGCAAGGCCCAAAAATGATTGCACTTGCCTTACTGTCTTAGGAATGGGGAAAGTTCGGACGCATGCCGTTTTGCTAGGGTCAGGTAGTGCTCCTTGGTTAGAACATTTGTGTCCTAAATACACTACCTCGTGCCTGAGAAATTGACATTTCTCTGGTTGAAGTTTCAGGTTATTTTCTCTTAACCTGTCAAAGACTTTGCGAAGCTTTTCGTTGTGGTCTGCCAGACTTTTTCCATAGATGACGATGTCATCTAAGTAGACGAAACATTCTAGGCCTTGTAGGCCGGGGCTCCTTTAAGCCCGAACGGCATGCGTTTGAATTTATAATGCCCGTAGTTGGTACTGAAAGCCGTTTTTGCTCGATCTTTCGGATCGACGAGTACCTGATAATAGCCATTGGCTAGGTCTAGGGTGGTGAAGTATCTTGAATGGCCCAGTTGGTCGAGGATATCCTCAATCCGTGGTAGCGGGAAGGCGGTCGCCAATCGTTTTTTCGTTCAACTTACGGAAATCAACGACGACGCGCCACCTTTTCTCACCATCTGGTCCCGCTTTTTTGGGACGACTAGCAGTGGCGAGTTCCATGGGCTTTTGCTGGGCTGGACAATGTCGTTGTCCAGCATTTCTCTGAGTTGCTCATTTATGACATTTCGCTGTGTCTCTGGTAACCGGTACATCTTTTGGTTAATAGGTGCTTGGTCTTGCACCAGGGGGATGTCGTGGGTGATGGCATTGGTATGTGTAAGCCTGTCACCTTTTAAAAAGAATATGTCATTATATTCGTTACAGAGATTTGTTATTGAGGCTTTTTCCTCAGAATTTAAAGTTTCATCCAGACTGAGTTCTTGCTCTAATCTGGTGAGGCGGGGATGAATACTGGTGTCTTCTTGTTCAACATCGTTTGGGAACAAGTATTTTATGTGTTGTAGGGTGGCCGTGTGTTCAGCGCTTATTGCCCTATTTTTATCATTCTTAAATCTAGTCTTCTTTAATGATTTTGTATTATTTATTTTACCTCTTAACCTACTTGTTTTATAGTTGAGAGGTGCTGGGTCAGATGGATCTGCGGGAGTTGCTACCGGAAGACTGTTTGTGTGCTGGCCAGCGCCTGACGTTGGGGTTTTCATGAGGGACCCGCAGGCGTCTTGGAGCAGTTTCTTATGACTGCTTAGTGGACTGGGGCTCTTATGCCCTATTTTATTAATCTTAGATCTAATTATGTTTTGATGCTCACCATCGCCGTCATTTCGACTCATGGGATTCAAAGGATGGGCTGTTGTAATATCTTTATCTGGCTCTCGTTTGATGACGATGACAGTGTAGTCTTTAATGGGAACCAGATTTAGGTTCACGCTGTTTAGGACTACTTCGGAACTGCATGTGTTGAGGATTCCTATAGGGACTGCCTTTAACCCAGCTGAGAGTAAGCTGTTCGCTAAGAAGACTCCGTCGTCTATTTCTTTTGACAGACTGAGCATTTCTTCCTGCAACTGCAACGGAACTTTGACTACGATCTGAGACCTTGCTGGTATGCACACAGATTCATTGAACTTTACCTGATGCTGGCCAGTCTTACAAGCCAGATTTTTGGTAATCAACTCACCCTTATCGAGTTCTTGTTTATCACAGCCGACTTCTTCTGACTGCGAAGCTTTGAGAACACTTGGGGTAGAAGGTGTATCCCCGTCGGGTTTAATATCTTCTACCAGTGTCTCTGTGTTGACTGTGTTTTGTGAACACAGGTTGTTCGATGCGGTTTCTAATGGAACAGCAAACTCTTCTGGATTGGTTTCCGTGCGAGGAAATCGCAGAACATTGTTGGGTCCCTCAATATTACAGTTTTTGGCTAGGAAATCATTTCCTGGCAAGCCGTCGTCTCAGAAATACCTGGGATGTTTTTACCACCTGAAAGTTGCAAGGTATGTTGCTTTTTAGCATGAAGTTTAATTGGCAACTTCCTAAGGTTTTTCCGGTGCCAAAGGGGCTTTGAAGCGTTAGTCTCCTGTTGGGATTTATTAGCTCGCGAGATTTGAGAGCTTTTTTCTTAATTATACTGATCTCAGCGCCGGTGTCCACTATTAGCTGGGCCTGACCATTTACACCTATGTCTAGAGGAAGTCTGGTGATGGGCACGGCTGAGAAGACCCTTGTTTATTGCTGGTAGGATTTATAGTCGAGCCGGGGAGTTTTGGGTCGACTCTTTGTCGTTTCCCTGATTTCTATCCTCCCATTTTTGCTTTTGTCGACATTCGCCGATCTTTTGTCCGCGGCGACCACAAAAATCACATTTTTGTCTTATATTAAAGACTCTGGGGCCTTTTGTATTGTTCGTGTCTGACTGTTGCGGATTATTAGGCTGTCCCCGTTAGTGATGAGCAAAATTGGTCTTGGTCTTGCAGAATATGCAAGACCGATACCAAGACCAAGATTGTAAACACGCTCACAAGACCAACACCAAGACCATGTGTACGTTAACAAGACCAAGCCCAAGACCACATCATGCAAGACCAAGACTCATTATGCAAGACCACATTATGCAAGATAAAAATCTGGTAATTTGTGCAATAGCGAAGCATAGTTATGATCGCTACGTACTTTACCGGAATTTGAGAGAAAAACTGGGCAAAAAATGTAATAAATACATTGGGTTCACAAAATGTTGTTTCTGTTGCTTCCTTTCTCTTTCATTTTCATAGTTCAATCACAAGTCATAGCTCTATTGTATTTTATTTATATAAAGATTAAAAGGACACAAATAACACATTCCGTGTACAGACAAGATTTATTTAGACGGGGATAAGGTAGTTTTTAACTATTTATAAATTTATGGCATGATACATCAATTATAAAATTGCGCAAAAAAACGAGATCCTAGATTAAAACTAAAACCAAAAGTTGACTGTGCAGCCCAAAGCTAAAACCTACTACAAGATCACAGACAATACCAAGACTGAATTGCAAGACCAAGAGCTAGATCAAGACCAAGATTAACAGACTTGACTATGCAAGACCAAGAACAAGACCAATATTATACCAATCTTACCAAGAGCAAAACCAAGACTAAGTTTGCAAGACCAAGACCAACACCAAGACCATTATAGTCTTGGTCTTGGTCTTGTATTTTCACATCACTAGCTCCCCGTGGAAACGAGTTGCAAACTGTGCTTGGCTATTTCGACAGTCGCGAATGTCATGCCCGTAACTCCTGCAGTTAGTGCAGAAGGGGGCGTTCTTGCGTTTCAGACATTCCGTTTAGGTGTGTCCCCGCTTCTGGCAGAAATTACAAGTGATGGGTTGTACCAGATTTTGTGTATCCGGTTGTCTAGAATCCCTTCGTGGAAATGGCGGGCGTAGCGGTTGAGCATGTACGTATGGGGGATTGTTAAACTGTCGGGGCTCTTGTGTTCGTGGTGATGCGTACATGGGTGGCTGTGGTGCTTGATTGTAAGGAGCTCGGCTAAGATCTCGAACTCAAAGACTTGGGTCTACTGGTGCCATTGAATATGGCTGTTGCGTTAATGGCATTTGGACGAAAACTGTGCCTGCTTGTGGCTTTTCCATATCTAAAGCCTTTTGTATCAGCTGCTCTAGATCATTTTCTACCAGAGTGAGGAGGTACTGGCACAGGTGGGGATTGTTCACTCCACTTTTGAGGGCATTCTTGGTGAAGTCCGCCAACTGTGTCTTCACAGCTGGGGCTGCCGTTGCTCCGTACTTCAGTACCGCTGCCTCGTTGCAAAGCATCAGCAACTGCTTCACTCTTGTTGTGAAGGCAGTGAGTGTTTCCAAAGCGTTTTGCCTCATTGTGATCAATTTGTTGACCAATTCTCGATATGACTCTCGTGGTAGATAGGTTTTGTTCAGACGTTCCTCCACCTCACTAAATGTAGTTGGAACGTCCGAATCAAACAGATGATAGGCCTCGCCACGAAGCCTTGTGGGCAAGATATGTAGGAATGCTGCTTTTTCTTCCTCACTTAAACAGTGTAAGGCCTGTTTGCAACAGTCAATAAATGTTTGCACGACCTAGCTGTGGGGCATTTTCACCCGAAAACAGAGGAACTAGTTGTGCCGTGAGCTTGGCCACCTTTGCATAGTCTACCATGTGATTATTTTTTTTTTGTTAAACTTTTGTAGGGTAGTCTACTGTTGCCTTTTTGGGTTTCAGGGCTTGTTTCTGGACTTGATTCCGTGAAGGATATTTCTAGCCAGCCACTAAGGAGATTTTCGGCAGTAGTCTCGTCAGAGGGATTACTACCTATGTCACTGTCACTTTCAGCGCTTACAACTACACTGGCTGAGCTCTTATATAATCCTAGTGAACGTGAAAGCCCGGCGAATTCGAAAAGCTCCTGTTTGAAGCGCTCTGTATCTTTTTTAAATTTTTCGATCTGTGTCAGCCTCTGCTCTCTGCCTTGACTTAATCTCTGGTCAAGAGCGTCGCAGTGCGTGACCGTGAGCTTATCGGATTCCCGTGCCTTCTATAATAAGTTATCTAAAAATTTATCTAGACTTACTTTAGATACAACTGGGGGACCAGTTAAAATGGTACCGCTTCGAAGGCGAACTCCTGTTGTTTCTTGCTGTTGGGGTAAAGATGAGTTGTGCTGGCTACCTGATTGTGTTGGGTTGTTTTCTAAGGCGGTGTCTGTACCTTCTCGGAGGTGTTGTAAATTCTCACCTGGGGATTGCTCCGCGTCGGATGAAGGTGTAGAGTTTTTCTCTTGCGTGTACGTCCCGCATTGTCCAAAAGGGAGGCTTCCAGCCTTCTTGGAGTATTCCCTTCTGGAATGTTTTTTGCTACTAGGGGGCTTCTGCCGTCTTAATTCCCTTGGCTGAGATTGAAAGGGGGGCTTTTGCCGACTTCGAGGACTTCGAGATCCCTTTCAATCCTGGAACGAAGTTTTTCTTTTATATCTTCTGTTTGCTGCCATGGGGGCCTTAGACCTACTTATTTCCCTTGGATATGGTTGAAAGGGGGGCCTAAAGCCTTCTTCGACATCCCCTTCAACCCAGGAACGATGGTATCTTCCTTTTGGAGTTGGTTTTGAGTGGGGCTGTCTTCTTTATCCTACTTCTTGCTGCTGCCTGTAGAGCGGCTTAGGTTGGTGAATGTAGTTCCTCGTTGATTCGGTTTCACTCTTAATGGGGTGAAGGCTTGCTCGCCTATAGCAGGGGCGCCTATAGATGAGATCTACCCCGGGCGTTGGGGGTGACGTGGCCGTATAGTGTGGCTTAGTCAAAGGTTCCCCGTAGATTCTTGCTGGATCAAGGCTTTTCAAGCGTTTCCGATCGTTTAACTTGACCAAGCTTCCTTGATCCTACCGGCTGCGCCAAATGTTATAATTTAACTCTAATGCTCACCTTAAACACAATCTTCAATGGTTCTTCACTGATAATCCGATTGCAATATTCAAACCACTTAACTGATATCTTGTTTTTTTTTTTTTTTTTTTTTTTTTACAAGCACACGAAAAATTGAAATCTATTAAGTAACAGATTATTTAACAACCACACAACCAAATTGAGATCTCTTAATTAACAAGTTTTTACTTAAATTTCCTTTAATAACCGTACAACCAAACTTGAAAACTTCTCCACTCTAGATCAAAAAACTAACTCAACTCTTGATCACATTCATCGTGATCAAGAGCCGTTGTTCAGGATAGAAAATGCTAAATTGCATTTTCTTATCCTGAGAAAATTTTACTTTTTAAATTCTGGACTTGTTCAAACATGTCCAGAATTATTCGCGTTGGACGATGGCTTCAAAAATGTAATCTCACACTTTTAAAAACATGAGCCACCGTCCCGTCGTTTGAAATCGCGGCGCGCATATACATACAAGCATTTATGCGGCGCGCATTTCTTATCGTGGGAGCTTTTATCGTATATGTATGTACGTATGTACATGCATTTGAATTTTTCGCGGCAAATCGTACTGAAGGTACGATTTGCCTTTTCATTTATTTTTTGATTTAATTGTTTGAGTTGTAAACTGAAACTTTTGTTTTTCCCAAATCGTTTTATGGGAAAAAATTTTATAAGTTGTGTGGAATGTGAAGAAAATTGCTGACGCAATTTTCTTCACCCTTTTTGGAAGATAAACTAATCATGTTTTGTGCATGATTAGTTTATTGGAATTTATGATTTCTGATTTTCTTTTTTAAATGCCCAACTTTAGGTTTTTCAGATATATAGGGCTTATTAATTTTTTTTTTTGGTAAACTTTACATGTTAGGTCCTAAGGTTTTATATGTCTACATATTTATACATATATGTACTTATGGTACATATATGTATCTAGGTTTTTTATACATAACAATTGAAGCGGTTTTTTTTTTTTTTTGTTAAATCATAAGGAACGAACATTTTCGGATATTTTACTTTCTTGCATTCTTTGCAGTTCGGGACAGGGCTAAATTCAGAGCTGATGTGTGTGCCAGCAGGAAGTACAGTACAGTTCAGTATTTTCCCCTAATACCAAAGCAGCATATGTACCGATCAGTACAGTCTGTGCGGGTTGTTTCCAATTCAATACGAACGCCCGGCTACTGGATCTGTGTGCAATGGCGCGGGTGCAGGGAAGAACGTTGCAATAAATTCGTACTGCATGTACTGTATTACCCATCACGGAAATGGGCAAGCGTATCATGCATAACCTTCAGAAACAGGTTCTCACCCGCTTTCAACTTTCATTCTCAGAAAGGATCGCACACACTACACGGTATCGCGATAGTGTGCATGGATACAATTGAGTTTGACCGAGTCACAGTGGTTACCTTATTACGTGTCGAGAGCATGTTTGCTGAAAATAACGCACATATATGTACATTGTAGATCAGGTACAGAAAGTGTTCAGGATCAACTAACGGGATTGTGTTTTTCTTTCAATGTGTGTAAATGATCGATTGAATGTTTTGCCAGTAGATATTTCTTCCTATTTTATTGATGAGAAAAAAATTCTGATTTCTCCAATACACAGACAAGCCCTTTTTACTTTAGGTCTGCACTTTAAGGATTCTTTCTCTTTTTGTGAAAAGTTTTGGCTGATGTACATCGTGGCAAGAAATAATTTTGGTTTTGCTCAGGGAAAGTTTTTATTCAGAAGTGTAATTTACATTTTTAAAATATAACTGTTTTGATATACAACTTAAAGTGATTGAATAAACTATAATTTGTGTTTAAGTGCTATTATACGTTTTGGAGGTCGCTTCTGATTTAGCGTCAGGGAGTGGTTGCAACGCAGTTTCTGCACAAAACAACGGCAAGTGGTTGGTAATAATATTTAAAAAAATAACAATATAACTGTAATGTCATCAAATAAATTTATATATATGTATATAGTGCTTAGTTATTTTCTCGACTGCTGGAGCGACATTTCTTCTGTTAGACTGACCTTGATATAATTTGTAATTAGTGAATTTTTTAAGCACAAAGTTACATCCATATACTTTATTAATTTATTAATATAATGATAAGTAAGAGCGGTAGTAGGTCCAAATAGCAGGCCCTTTATTTAGATAATACCCCTCTACCGACGCAAATCAGACGTAAAGTTAGGGGTAGTGGAGAGCCATCGAGTACGATTACATCATCTTCGGTTAATATTAGTGAAACTGAAAATGCTGCTGTCTCCCAGCCTCAGCCTATGATTCCAGTTTTCCCTCAGGTGGTTCCACATCGTATCGGTATGGACGATAATTCCAGAATTCCGAACTGGATCTTCCAATTCCCTTAGCACCTCTCAATGGATTGACCATCTGGAAAAACTGAAAAAATATACGGTTTGGATGATACAACATCGCTACTGTACACGACACTTCGTCTAAAAGACTGCACAATTCTGGTATTAAAGCCGCCAAATAACAAATGATTCTTGGACCAAATTTAAATCAGATTTAATCTTCGGGGTTCCTAGTACAGTGGATGAAGCATCAATATATGCGCAATATATGCTAGGAAGCGGAAGTCAACGGAGCTCATAGAAAATTATTTCTATGCCAAAAGGGGCAAATTAAGCGACGAAACTACTCGTAAATATATAATCTCCGGATTAGGTGATCGTCATTTGGTAGCGATCTTAACTGCATCTTCCTGTCAAACTAATGTTGAGTTACTGACAAAAATTAAGCAATTCGAGGGGATCTTAGAACAAGAAAAGACTCGAAATTGGTCAGATTCACTAAAACTCAACCTTTCACTTGTTCATGTAGATAGACCAAACACGAAATTTGGAGGGTCCACAAATAAGTATTCATCCAATTTTAGGAGATCAAATCAGTCTCAAAAGTTAAGGGGAAATTGTTTCAAGTGCGGGCAGGCCGAGCACAAGTCTTTTAATTGTTTTCGTAAAAAGTCCATGACGTCCTCTCAGCCACAAAATCAAAGAGGGGCGTAGAGTATGTGCTGGATCACCAAAAAACAAAGTGGTCTAACACAGAGCATCTGGATTGATAATATCGTGATGGAGGCTTTCATAGATCTGGGTAGCGAATGGTCTACATAAGGATTGTATATATCAAAACTGGAAGATTTTACAGATTGGATAGGTTGAGTTACTCTTGGAAATTTCCGTTGTGACGGATGACGTACAACTGACGCCAGTGATTATTGGGCAGAATTTTACCAACAGGAAGGGAGTAAATGTCGTAAAAAGTTGGGATAAACTACAGGTACTGCAGGACGAAGAAACGGAGAACGAACCACCCACAAATGAACACATTAATTCAGATGAATTATGACTGTCGCAACCTGAAAAAAAGATCGACATGACTGAATTAAATCTAGGAAAACTTAGTTCAAACCATATTAAATACAAAATTTTACGAATAGTCAACGAATATGCAACATGCTTTGCTAAATGTGCGAGAGAACTAGGAAAGACAGCTTGGATAGAAATGAGTATTGATATAAAGGAAAGGACATATCATATCATTCATTATTCAAAAGCAGTATCATTCATTATTCAAAAGCAGATTCATATCATTCAATCAACCTCGCAGTCAATGGGCAAATCCCTAACAAGGCCTTTTAGCTTAGAACTGAATATAGTAAAGCTTGAGCTTGCTTGATAACTTTAGGAAGCTCGTCATAGATTTTGGTCGCCGTATATATAAGTCCTTTTCTGATTCTGTTTGTTTTAGGTTGCTGTACTCGTAGTTTTTTTCTATCCCTCGTTCGATGGCTATGCATACTTATGTGTGTGTCTATTCGTATATTTTTGTTTTGATGAGTCCACATGCAACTTTATGAATAAATTTAGCTTTTTCAAGGTAAATCATTTGATTAATGCTTAGAGTTTTCGTATCTGCGTGTAATTCCGTCGAAGGTGTTCTCCAAGGCATACTGAACAGGATTTTTAAGGCTCTATTAATTAATCTCTTCACCCTAATTTTTTCAGATTGAATGCACTGACTCCACGCCAGTAATCCATATCTAATATGCGACGCTATATGTGCATTGTAAATTGCAAGGGCTGTATCATTATTAACCCTAGGGCCTCTTCGCAATACACCTAATATTGGGTTGATTTTGGAAGCTATTTTGTCGACATACCTGCTCCAGTTGAGTTTCTCATCAATAATTATACCTAGATATTTCACCTCAGTTACTCTTTCTATTTGCTTCGAGTTAATACTCAATATTGGATAAATTTCAGCCTTGTTTCGTTGTTTAAGCACCATGTATTTTGTTTTATCCTCATTGAGAGAAAGTTTGTTACCATTTGTCCAATTTGTTAATCTTACCATATCATCTTGTAGTTTGTTTTCCAACTCTTGCTCATTTTCGGCGTAATAAATCAAATTTGTATCATCCGCAAATATATGGTACTTCCCCATTAGACCGGCAGATGAAATGTTTGTTATATACAACAAGTATAGTGTTGGTCCTATTATAGAACCTTGAGGTACACCCGTGCGAAATGGTAAGGAAGTGCTGAGTGTTCCATTTATCTTAGTTCTAATCTTTCTGCGTGATAAATAATCTTTGATTAGATCATTAGTTTTACCTCGCAGTCCTAGTTCATCCAAGATCTCCAGCAATATCTTATAGTCAACTATATCGAAGGCTTTTCGTAGATCGATAAACACAACGCCCACATACATACCCAAGTCTAAGTATTCATTAGCATGTGTATTGATTCAGTAATGGCCGTATCCGTACCACATTTCTCTTGAAATCCGTATTGATTTTTATCAAATCCCCCACTGGCAGAGATAAATTTTTTTATTCTTGTATCTAATAGTCTTTCGTAGATTTTCCCTATTGTACTTAAGAGTGAGATTGGACGATAGTTACTTGGGTTTGTTGTGTCACCTCCTTTGTGTATTGGGATAACAAGAGTCTCTTTTAAACAATCCGGGTATTCACATTTTAGGAACGCTCCATTGATAAGGGAGGACGAAGGCTCACTTACCACTTCCACAAGAATATTTAGGTCTTTCGCCGTGGTGCCATCGATGCCAGGTGCAGAATCCTCTTTTAAATTCTTAATTATGTATTGTACTTCTGCTGTGTCTGTGGATTGCAGGAACATGCTTTCATCATTGTATGAATTACGCACATATGGATTATTTGGGATTTTGTTGTTTAAATTAAATCCAATTTCATTGAAATGTTTATTCAAATGACCAGTTATATCAAAATAACTATTGTATATTTCTCCATTGTCCTTCAGTTCTCGAATGTAAGTTTCCCTAGTTCCTCCATCCCTATTCAGTATGTCGTTATTTATGACTTTCCAAAACTTCCGCGGATTACTTCCGGCTTCTCTCAATTTTCTATTAATATATTCCTCTTTCGTTTGTCTTATTAGTTTTGTTACCTGGTTCTTAGTTTTCTTGTAGTGGTCCCTTAATCTTGTGTTACCAGGATTATGCAGCATGTTGTTATAAGCATCTCGTCTTTCTTGCATTGCACTGAGTGTACTGTCAGTAATCCATTCGTTACTTCTAGTCCGAATGTTTTTATATCTAGTGTTAGCTTCCTTTGACTCATTTATAATTCTAATGAGTTTTTCTATACTAACTTCCGGTTCTATGTTCAACTTATACTGCACCATAGATTTGAAGCAACTGTTATTTGTTTTCTGCATTACTTTCGTTTTCATTCGTTTCTTCTTAACGGATATACCATTCACTGTCATAATTAACAGTGCGTGATCAGTGTAAGGAGCATGGTCAATGTTTAAGGATACCTCATGGTTTGATAGTAGGTCAGTGGCTCGGGGCATTCTGGGCTTGAGGCTGCATGCAGACCGTGAGGGGTCTGTGCGTTTTTGTTGTGCATGCAATTGACACAGCGTACTTCATTCGAGTTGCAGTCAGCAGTCTTGTGTTGTCCAGCGCAGTTACCGCACCTGTTATCATTTTCACTGGCACTTGAAGCATCTTCTAATGAAGACATGCTCTTTAACATAATGGCTGTTCCAGTCAATATTTATGTATCTTTCAACCAATTTATAATATGTGTGGCCTGCTACTTCAAGAAAAATAGTCCATTTATTATTATACTTACTTTTTGTTCTGTGAACAATACTAATTTGGTCTTGTTCAGTTATGAAGTGGTTAAGGTCACGCAGTTCTTGCATTAGCTCTGTATTTGTGTAATTTCTTTCAAGGTTAGTAATAATGTGAATAGAGATCAATCAATTCTTGTTCTGAATATAAATAATCAATTAATCTATATGAAACAAGAATTGGTTGACATCGCTTCTTGACTAGGTCATTTCACTGCGAAATATGCAGGTGACTACCGGCTAATCAGAGCGGTGACCAGGTTGACCAAATAAAAAATAAAGAAAAAAACAAAGAATGGTCGCTGAAAATGCTCAAGAAGGGCGGTCTTTTTTGGATTCGATGAGAGGTATCAAGTAACGGTTTGTTATACACGACAAATTAAATACGCGAGCTATAAATAATATATATATATGCGAATAGAACTAAAAAGATTAAGTGATGCGTTTTTGTGACCTGCTCAACTCAGCCCAATATACGTGAGATGATAGCATTGGGATCTGTACTGGAGATCTCAACATTATTTCGATCTGTACCAGGAGATCTCAACCGTAATTTTTAAGCGCGGGAGTTGCGGTTTTGTTAAATATACATTGTAGCCGTTTCCAAGGTTATTTTACGCCTCCTGTATTAGTTGTTTTGTGTTGTTATTATTATTTGATTTTACCAGTAATCCGCCATTGGAAATATGTTTTAGCTGGGCTACAGGTGCTTTGATTTTATTAGGTTTTATTTTCTCCTTAGCTTCTCTTTCCGTATCATGTGAGGATTGCTCCTTTTTAGGTTTGATCACAAGTCCCTGCGATGAAACTTTTTTAGCTTTCTTTTCTAATTTTTCAGTTGGAAGGTCCAATTTCGCAACTCCGCTATATGAGATAGATTTAATTCTATCTTGCGATTCATTGACCTTTACCTGTATTTGGTTTAGTTGTTTCTCTTGATTACTGGTTAAGGTGTTTAGAATACTCAATATTTCCTCAAATTTCATTTTCATTTCATTCAAATTGCATTGTTTGCAGCTTGTGCACTTGAATGAAATATTGGGATTAGTTAGCACTAGGTTTTGTTCATAATCCGTCAATTTGATACATTTTGTACAAAAATTTTTATTGCATAGTGAGGAAAAAGGACGGCTCGTTTAGGATGTGTGTCGACTATCGAAGGGTCAATTCCATAACGAGAAGGTAACATTTCCCTACTCCTTATATAGAAGAAAGTATCAACAAAATGAAAGGGGTTCTGGACTTAATGAGTGGATATCATCAGATACCAGTCAAGGTGGAATCACATACACCGCATTTATTACACCAGGAGGTCATTATCAATATAAACGAATGCCATTCGGGCTTGCAAATGCCCCCGCTGCGTTTATGCGCCTAATGTACAAGATACTGAAGAAAATTGAAGATAGAAGGGTACATATATACATGGATGATTTACTGCTTGCAGTAGAAACTACTGAAGAGGTAACGGAATTGCTGAAGAAGGTTTTAGGAGTATTACGAGAAGCAAATTTAACATTAAACCTTCGAAAATGTTTCTTCTTCTGCGATACAACGAGTTATCTAGGTCATGAAATAACACAAGGTGGCATACAACCTGGAAATTTCAAAACCAAAACTACTCCGAAAGGATACTGAGTTTCACTGGACGAAAAACCGGCAAGAAGCTTTTAACAAACTGAAATCGGAACTGATGAAGGAACCATTATTAGCCATCTATTATCCAAATTCCGAACACGAATTACATACGGATGCTAGTTCTATGGGTATAGCTGGTGTTTTATTGCAAGCCACGGGAGAAGGTGAAAAACGACCTGTTTCCCATTTCAGTCGATCTACATCAGATCTAGAAAAAAAATATCACGTTTCCGTTATTACCTATTGCGTAAGCATTTTAAAGTGGTGACTGATTGTTCCTCTCTCAAGGCAACAAAAGACATGAAAGATCTTATACCACGAATCGCCAGATCGTGGCTCAAGGTACAACATTACGATTTCGAACTTGAGCATAGGTCTGGAGTAAAACTACCACACGTGGACGCCCTCAGTCGTACTTCAACGATTTTAGGACCAGAAGCAGAGGAGGTTGGACATCAAATGTTCGATGTGACGTTGTCACAGACTGACTGGGTTGTATCCCTTCAAAGACAAGACACGGACTTAAAAGATAAAATTTCAACCTTAATCGACAAGAGGCATAAGGAGCACAAACAATTAAGTCAGCAATTCGAATTAACAGCAGGTAAATTATTTCATCGAACATCAAATAGGCCGAAATTCGTAGTACCCAAGTGTATTAGATGGCAAATCGTCCGAGCATCTCATGAAGATCTAGGTCATCTAGGTCTAGAGCGTACAGTACAGCATATTAGTAAAAGGTATTGGTTTTCTAGAACGAGAAGTTTTGTCAGGAAGTATATAGACAATTGTCTTCCATGTGCTTATAATAAGCGTGGTAAAGACGAGACACATGTCCAACTCAATAATTTTGAAACCGAGCCAATCCCTTATCATACTATCCACATTGATCATCTCGGACCATACCCCAAAAGCAGCAAAGGAAACGTCCATTTAATAGGCAGGATAGATGCGTTCACTAAATTCGTAATTTTTAGACCTGTGCGCAGCACAACAACTAATGGTATCATAAAGGTTCTGGAGAATCTTTCTCAGTTTTATGGCGTAACACCTCGCATAATTAGTGATAGAGGTACCGCTTTTACCTCTAGGGCATTTCGACAGTATTGTCAAGAGAACCAGATATCCCATTCAAGAACAGCTGTTCAGACTCCAATGGCAAATGGACAAATAGAACGCTATTTCCGTACAATTTCTGCTGCAATGGCTACATTGACAACCCGAGTTGATGGAAGAGACTGGAATGTGGAAATTAAATGGGGTCTTAATTGTCTGCAACATCGCGTTACCGGGGAAACACCGCAGAAATTACTGCTCGGGTATGAACCAAGAAGTATTCTGCGTAATCAACTAACTCTAGCTTTACATAATGAAAGTACGACTGATGTTGGACTCAGGTACCTATTGCCCCGAATCACAACCATATAGTCAATACATCAATATATTATCCTATACAATATATTGATGTATTGCAAGTCCGACCCTGAAAACAAAAAATCATTCAAATCTAAATTTTCATTTAGAATTATTCAAATGCATTCAAAAATTTCAAATGCATTTAAAAATGCATTTGCATGTCGCAACAAAATGCAATTTAACATAAAATTGCATTTCGTTATCAGTCATGCACTCTATTCGCACGGTATATCTACCAACATACAGTGCACATCATATTTCATTTTCTTTCTGCATATGATAATGCACATAAAATCAGTTGCATCCTTTCACGTACGATCTTGGATCGTCGTGAGAAAGCAAAAAAAGAAAAGAAGCTTTTCACGAATACGTGGGTACCTGGGGGCAGCAGTTCGAGTAATCGTATAATTATTAAACTTTATTATTATAAATAGTAAGAATAAAATCCTGTAGTTATTACAGTAAAATTGTACGTCAGTGGAATAAACAGTGATAACCTTTATTTTATTTTTTATTAAATTTGGACAATATCACACATAAAGTTTCTTTTTATTTTCCTTAAATTGGCGACCTCTCT
The DNA here is from genome assembly GCA_963924295.1 of Dioctria rufipes. NCBI lineage: Eukaryota > Metazoa > Arthropoda > Insecta > Diptera > Asilidae > Dioctria > Dioctria rufipes. The sequence continues at coordinate 99,064,453 of OZ002741.1, read as the reverse complement.
CTCCTTTGGAGCACGGAGGGGTGTAACACATAACTCTGACGACAAAGATGTAGTTCCTCTGGAAGAGCTGCGGCAGACGGCCGCGAAAAAAATTGAAGAAAACCGGACTAAGCAAAATGAACAGAAAAATCAAAAAAGGGCCGCACCTCAAATATATAATTTAGTCGACTTAGTGCTTATTAAAAGTGATCCGACCGCGACTGGACAACCACGGAAACATTTGCCTAAATATAAAGGCCCGTATAGTGTTGATAAAGTTTTGGTAAAAGACCGATATTTGCTAACTGACCCACCAGGCTTGTGAGCCTCAAATCATTCGTTTACATCCGTGTATGCTGCAGATAGAATGAAACCATGGTGTAGTTTAATTGAACTGGAGCTATCTGAAGACGGGTTTACTATCGAATCGGAGGAAGAGGAAAACGTTGAATAAACTACTCCTCACGTTACATGTATAATTTACCTACTTTATATAACAAAATATAATAATAATAAATAAAATAAGATAACACGATAAACAAAAAAAAAGTTGACTTAAATAGAAAACCTAAACTAAACTTCACGAACATGTCACCATACAAATATCATATCTATAACAATCTATAACAATGCTGATCAACCACATGATTAACTCCCGACCCGCTATGGGGACTACATGCCATCACTGAAGCCGCAATTATTGAAATCAAGGTAATTATTTATTTAGTCATAGTAAGGTAACCCTAAGTGTGTGCCGGAAACAGGGGTGACATTAAGGAAGAATTATATTGGAAGGTAACTACATACTTGATGTGTGTCGCAACAGATTTAAGCCATGAAATTATTGTTTGCGAATGATTAATGTGTTTGAATGGGTCTCTGAGGACAGTGACCACGTAGGATGGCCGAGCTGTAAGCGTAGGCCAAGATATGTTTCGGAAAAGCCCCTCCGAATTTCAATTAATACAAAATTACCAGCCACTGAAAGGTGGTGCGGTAGCCCGCCATCACGGCTGAGGGCGGTTAGAGACGTCAGTAATAGAGTAGTAGTGATAGTAGTATTAGTATTAGAGAGGTAGTGGTAGTAGCATGACAGGAGTAGACAGTAGTCTTTGGCGAAGAGGTCGAAACAGACGGACGTGAAGTGAATCTAGTGATTATTTTAGTAAAGTGGCTGACCCTAAGTCTCTTTCCGGACCTCAGCAATGGGGCGCGATGGCGGGTTCACCATAAAGTGGTATTATTTCGTTAAATTAACAAAAATATCTTACAAAATGAAGGTAGAAATTTTGACATGTAATAAAGAGAACTTAAAAGTCGCTGAAATCTAAACATGTATTAAAAAAAATTTGTTGGGATATATTAGAATTAAAAGAGAAACAGTCGAAATAACTTAAACATGTAAAAATAGAGGTCAGCCCAAGCAAAATTTGTAAACGAAGAGATTAAAAAGTAGTAATAGTTTAGGTCACGTAGGCCACGTCAAAAAGATTAGACTCGGTTATGATAGATAAGTCTTGATTCCTTTGGTTCTTGCTGTCTGATTAAGTTGGTTTCTGCTCTCTAAAAAAAACAAAAAAAAAACACTAATACAGTTGTGTGTTTTGGAGGAAATAAAAAGATTATTAAATAACAGTCAAGGAAGTGTTTTTCCTTTCAGTAATCCATCCACAGAGCATAAAAGTACGAAAAGACGACAGGAAACGAGACGAAGGCGGCTAAAGTTAAAATTAGGTATTCTCCAATCTGAAGCGTCGGCTGGAAGGCAACGAGTAAATCGCTGGGACCTACTCTGACCCAACTAGCGACCGCTCGGCCAGGGGATCAGGTAGCGGGGTCCAACACGAAAGAAGCAGGCAAATTTTGCGGCAACAGGACACGCTCAAAATGTCGCAGCTAACGATCCAAAGCATCACGATTAAGGCTTGACCGTAGTAACCAAGGAACCCTATTTATTTCATAATCTTCGGGAAGCTAGAAGAAACGATAAAAAGTACAACAATCCTGTTACATTATGCTGCAAGAAGCACAAACTTATGGAGTCATCAATACTGTATTCCACTAGAAGACAATAAGGTAGGTAGAAAAACGCATGAAGTAGATAAGTAGGATTAGAAAAAGCGCACAAGTTAAATTAAGAGAAACCTCTTGTACACTGTAAAAAATTTCATGAAAATATCTAGTTAGTAATTAGAAAATTTTACAGTCTACTTCAGAAATTTTAATTTTGTTATGGAGAAGTACACCTTTAACTGAAATATTACTTTCTTATCTTGAAAAATATGCTTTCATATATTTTAAATGTATAATTACATACCTATATAAAATTATTTTCAGTTATAAAAAGAAATTTTCCCTGACATTTCCTCAATTTAGAACAAAGTGAAATTCCAATCGGAATTTGAAAATTCATAAGTTGGATTAACTTTCCCAAAAAAAAAACAGACCAGATCGCAGGCAAAATTACTGCACTAATAATTAATTTTTAAGGTTGTGTTTCATATCTACATATGGATATGTAACCAGACATAAACTTAATTCCCACAATTACTAATATGATTGCAGTAAAATTCAAAAACATAATGCAAATTTCTACATCAATTTGTAAAAGAGCACACACCACTTATAAAGGTATTGGGCCATCTCACATGAGTGTCCTTGATGCAGTATGCAAACCAGTTTTCTAGGGAAGAGGTAAACGAAGCAGAGATGGTCAATACCTTTATAATTGGTGTGTGCTCTTATCCAAATTGATGTAGAAATTTGCATTACGTTTTGGAATTTTACTGTAAGCATTTTAGTAATTGTGTAGTGCGTGATCTGATGTGGCTCTGTCTTCTGGGTACTCACGCATATTCCATAATAAATTGTCAACGGAGTCGGGTGGAATTTAATTGTGGAAAATTTTAGTGTTCCGTTAGTTAAAATAAATCTGCATATTTTGTGTTTTGTGAGGTGAGTTTTTATTGAAATTCATTTTAGTGTTTTGGTAGTAAGTTGTCGAATATTTTTTTGTAAGCTGCGTGGAAATTAAGTGTATACAGGTTTTAATTTGCATTATTCATATTCATTGAAATTCGGTTTTGATAAGTACTTTGACGAGTTTAGAGTTATTTTACGTTTTTCTGGTTAAATAGTTCAAGGACTTGTTATGGTCGCGGGTGTAAGCATAGCTTTGCCTTAGTACAGACACCTACCCACGCATGACTGTCAGCGGAACAGCTGGCACCAGGCGGTGAAACAGGAGGAATCGGACAGCGAAGAGACCGGATGCTGGGAGGGCAGCCATGGGGATTCAAGTCGAGGTGCCTGAAGCAGAAGGTAGCGAAGTGACGAATGGAAAGAAAAAGAATAAAAACCCGGCATCATAAAGAGTTTTTGGACTAAAATTTTGAAGAACGGAAAGCATCGACGAATCGGGATTCCAGGCTGAAAGAAAGATAGAAACCAAGGCAGTAAATTGTGAGGAAAATAAGGAAAACCGAAAAGGACACCTAAGAGACTCTGATACCAAGGATGGCGTGTCCTTCACGTAATTAAACCCGGAAGACTCTTTCAAGATAAGTAAAGTGTTTTTTTTTCGTACTAACGTCGCTTGGTACTGACCAGGTATGATAAGTTTTAAAAGAGTTTAAAGAATAAGAAAAAATCAATCAAGTAGAAATAATCATAGCAGGCTGCGGCTAACCTGCCTTCACATAACATATTTTTTTTTTAAATTGTATCAAATCCCGCGCCCAACCACAGGCCCTACAATTTGTTTGACATAAGGTCTGGGATTAAATAATATTAAAGAATTTCCAATTCAAAATAGAACCGGCTATATATACAGGCTGCACATAACCTGTATTTCTATGAATAAATTTTTGCAACCGAATCTAATTATTAAATGGTACTAACCCATTCCTAATTTAAAATAAATCCGGTTATATAGATACAGTTTGCACATAACTAGTACCGTTATGAATTTTTTTTGCAACGGAATCTAAGTTAGTTATTAAATTACACTAACCTATTTCTAATTTAGCTATGCATACAGGTGGCACATAACCTGTATTTCTATGAATTTTTTTCAGAATTTAATTATTAAATTGTACTAACCTATTTCTAGTTTAAAATAAAGTCGGTCATATATATAGACAGGTTGTACACAACCTGTATTTCTATGAATATTTTTGCAACAGAATCTAATTATTATTAGATTATACTGACGTGCTTCTAATTTGGCTATCCATACAGGCTGCACATAACCTGCAACGGTATGAATTTTTTGAAATAGTATCTAATTATTAGTGCTTTCACATACATTAGATTTTAGTGGACATAGTGTTCCGTGATATAAAAGCATTAACTTAAGTCTGAGATAAGATATATCAGAACATCACTGCAGGCTGCACCTAACCTGTATTTACATAGAATTTATTAAAATATGCGCGATTTAAACTAAATTAGGATATCACGGCATGCTGAACTGAACAGGCAATTAATTTGAATTTGAATTTTCGTAAATAAAGTCCCATACAGATAACTCTTAGGGGACCGTGAGGACCGTAATTTGAAGTACATACGTAACTTGCGATTACAATAACTCGATTTAGCATAGCAGTTTTTAGTAATAGCGTAACCGAGTAGGCTTAATGCGCATAAGGATATAGGTTTGAAAAATAGTAAGAATATATGTTTTCGAAGAAGGCATAATATCATTGAATTCCGAATTGAACCCGCGTGACAATGAATTGAATAAACGCGGTTGAAGAAGAAAAAAAATAAGAGAGAGTAAATCATTAAGAACAGCACTCGAAGTGCTACATAGACTCACAGCCCCTCTCATTGTTCGATAGTGTCTCGAGCGATAGCTTTAAAGAAGTCTTTACTAAAGGCGGACGATTTGGTCGGCTTATCTAACATAAATGCAAAGATATCATTAAGTAACTTATTATAGCTTTATTAGTGAGAATTGACGACAAAACAACTTTGTGCTTTTTAGTATAACTAGATTACTTTCACACATTTATCAATGGATTTGTTGTTAAAGGTAAAGGTCCCGCCAGAGTCCTAAAATAACGTCTTACTCAGACGATATATAGTATGCACTTTTGATCCCTTTGTACATTAGCATCAGATAAGTTTAAGTTTTTTTAGCTTGTGAATGAGATTTGACTTGGGAGGTTTTTCTTATCCGCTAGGACCAATCAGTTAAAGTAGTGAATCATTCCCAAAGAAACATTTGTTGTTGAGTATCGTAGTCTAAAAAGGGCTTCACCCCAGGCAGGCTCCTCCATCAGAGGGAATTTAGTTAGATCTCTTCAAGATTCATATCATACATTTTAAGTTAACTAGTACGCTAGATTAGTTTTCGTTGGCACACTGCACAAAGAGTTGGACCTCTATGAGAGACACTTAGTAATACGTCGTTCGGACTATATTGAAATCGTTAATAAAGGACAAGTGCCGCGAAGGCAACTACTCATTCGATGATGTTATATAACTTGGTGGATCGAGAGTCTTATCTTCTGTGTTGAATAACTACATTACACATCCATATATCGCAAGCAAGCTATTTATTCGAGGATATTATATAGCTTGGTGGACCGAGAGTCTTATCTGCTTTGTGGAAACTACATTATACATCTATCTATCGCAAGCAAACAACTCATTCGATAATGTCATATAACTTGGTGTACCGAGAGTCTTATCTGCTGTGTTGAATATTTACATTACACATCAGTATATCGCAAGCGAGCTATTCATCCATTGATGTTATATAACTTGGTGGACCGAGAGTCTTATCTTTGTGGAAACTACATTATACATCTATCTATCGCAAGCAAACTATTCATTCGATGATGTTATATAACTTGGTGTACCGAGAGTCTTATCTGCTGTGTTGAATATTTACATTACACATCTGTATATCGCAAGCGAGCTATTCATCCGTTGATGTCATCTAATGTTGTGGACCGAGAGTCTTACCTGGTGAAGATCTATATTATGCCTCGTTACCTACTTCTAACACTAGCAGTACCGACGTGAGCAGTCCATCCATACCGTCTAGTCCGACAGCAGCTACCTCAATTCAACTTGTGCCTCCAGCCAATGTCAACAAGAGCTAGAGCCAGTGCAGCGCTAATTGCTTCGGGGGTGATTATAAGATTAAAACACAAAATGTTTGCATTCCCAGTAGTTGAAAATAAAATGTGTACTATGGAGTAGGCGTTAGCTCGTTTCTCTTTCCTCTCCCTGAGTCTCTCTCCTTTTTCCAACAGGTGAAGCACTAGGGACATCTTGGCCGAGCTGCCAGGATGTCACGGGAGGCCGGGGTCGGCACAGGATCAGGCTATCCGATCCTTAGGATCATCTTTGGGTGAGTGATGTATGCGGTCCCTTCCGAACCAGTGTGTGAATTTCGTTTATTTTGTCTCCGTTACAGGAGGACAGGCACGATTTCTTTTTGTTAATGGGAACGTGCCAGCGCAGGGATTTTTTTTTTGTGAACTCACCCCACACTCTCCGCAACTTAGTCGGAGTGCTAGCGTGCCGACCTGATGACCGCTGTCACGGAGTGATCTGTCAGCTCAGGCTGGCAGTCTGGACTTCACGTCCGATGACCATCTCTCAAAAACATAGTACCATAACAGACTACAGGCCGATTCAGAAATTTCAGCGCCCGTACAGTTTCGTGCCACTGATTTGTTATGGCTGTTATTGTTCGTGTTAGTGTTAAAATTACCTCTGACAACAGCAAAAATTGATACATGAATTACACCCTGCAGTACTAATGTTATATATACGGAAGGAAGTTTACAATAGTAACCGATCATAAGCCACTACAATGGCTTATGAATCTTAAAAAAACCCTCCTCTAGACTCATGAGGTGGAGAATATGCTTAGAGGAATACGACTACGTCATAGTTTACAAACCAGGAAAGTTTAATGCCAACACAGACGCTTTAAGTCGAATTAGGCCCGATAACCTGGAAGGGAATAATGAACAGGAATCCTGCAAACTGAGCAGAGATAATAAAGGAAACAGTGTGAGAGTCCTGACCAGAAGCAAAAGCAAAACAACGGTAAATAAAATCTCCCAAGAATCAATCCCAACACCTCACACTGAAGAAAACAAAAGGAATGGCATAATAGAAAAACTGAAGTCTCTGAGCGAATACTCCAACACTAAACAAAAAATTTTCGTTTTACCCCTAGTCGACACGTATGAAGAATTACGTCTCTCTAAATCAATAAAACACTACCCAGAAAGCAAAGTGTACCGTCACTAAATCTCCATTACCGATTCGAACTCCTCCTGCATTTCAATGCCAACGCTGGAGAGTAAAGACTTAAACAATGTCAAAATAATGATCAACGATATTTTTGAGGTTCATAAAATGAGAAATCCTTTACATAGATAGTAAACAAATACCCAAAGAAATATCGCAAGTACTAAGAGATTATCATACGACTGCCTTTGGAGGTCTTCACTGCAAAGCGAATAAAACTTAAATACTATTGGTCAAATATGATGAAGGACATAGCGGACTTAGTCACTAAATGCGAGTTTTGCTAGAAGAATAAGTTCTCTAGAAACCCTTCCATTCCAATGCGAATCAATACGACTAGTTCCAAACCTTACGAAAGGGTTGCCCTGGACTTAGTGGGTTTGCTACCGCTCAGCATTGTCACGAAATAGCGAAACGTGAAATAATCCACTCAAAAACCAAATCTAAAACCTACTATGACCAGAATAATAAACAAAAATTCTTCAATATTACCGATAAAGTCCTACTAAAAAGGGAAGCTCGTAAAAATAAACTAAGCCCCTTATGGGAGGGACCCTATAAAATAGTACCATTGGATTCAACAGAAAACTCTACTATTAAAATAGGCCAAAAGCTAAGGACCGTATATAACAATAATCTAAGCGATATATCGATTAAAATTTCAAATCTTTTAGTCATCTGAAAGGACACCCAAGACAATCCGTTAACATTCTCAATTTTTTTTTTATGTATTTTCCCTATTTAAGCTATGAGTCGCAAAACGTACTGACATGATTTCTTTTCAGAAATGGACTTGTTCATAATATTTCTAAAATGCGTGACCGCTTTTGTTCCTGTTTATGGGAGCGGAATCAACATCACTAATTTTGAACATAACCCCGGTATATACTTCGAGGAAAAGTCGAACTATATGCTAATGAATGGAGAGTAATCATCTACTACGATTTGGGAAACTTAACTATCGGGATAACTAATGTAAAGACGCATATCGATGAACTAAATAACTTTTGTAAATCATTATATAATGATCCTACTTTTAAACAAATTTGTAGTAGCACCATCATAGAAATAAATCATATAATGTCGCATATTACAGACAAATTGGACCTGCTCACGGTGAATAAATGAGGTAAACGCGCGCCCTTAGAAATTGTGGGATCTTTAAGTAAATCAATATTTGAAACTCTTAATACGGAAGATGCAAAATACTACGACGAACAAATAAGAAAATTAAACGACAATGAAGGACATCTACTTCATCTCATTAGAAACCAAACCGTCCTTATCGACACGGCAGCAAATATCTTCAATAAGTCCCAGCATGTTATAGAATCTCAACTGCTTGCCCTTAATACAAAATTTACTCTGATTATAAATATGATTAATGAACAATACGACCGAATATCTTTCCTCTTGGAGTCGCTTACCGCTTTGACAACCTTAATAATATTACGGTATCAAGATACGCTAATAGACTTGGTCACAGATGTCCACCACGGGAAACCCCATCTCGCCATTATTTCTCGTGGACAACTTGAAAATCTTTTAACTACAATACGTAAAACAATTCCAAGCACTACGAAATTACCATCCTCCCTTCGTGACGATAACCTCCTTAATGTCTATCGTATTGGTCAAATGAGCACTGCGACTTACAATGGAAGGATAATATTTGAGTTGAAAATTACTCTTCCCTTTGTCGAAAGCTATCAGCTATATAAGATCATCCCTCTTCCTGCGCCTCATGAAGGTAAATTTGTTTACATTCAACCAAGTATACAATATATAATTGTTGACTACAGGCGGGAGCAATTCTGTGATATATCACTCAGCGAACTTAACAACTGTCTAACGGAAAACAGCGGGGAACATTTATGTCAACTGACTCAGCCAGTTTTCAATCTCCATTCCAAAATGGACATTTGCGAATTAACGCTGCTTCCCAGAGACAATTCCTTACCCTCATCCTGCAAGTTTGTGCAATCGAACTTTATCTCTTATTGGGTTCAACTATCTTAAGCTAATAAATGGATCTTTTCTACACAAAAGGAGCTATCTAGTGATACTGTTTGCGACAATCAAATAACACCATATTCTCTGACCGGAACAGAACTAACAATCTATGCTAATAGCTCAAAGCGAACTAACCTTAGAAATTCCTTTATTCCACCCGTAAAAATATCAAATATATTGAATCGTACTCGATACCAGTCCTAAAACAGCTTTTATAAAGTATTCTTTCGAAAACAACTTCGAATCCTTAGCTCGAGATATAAACCATTAAAAGGATAATGAAATAAATAAACTCAAGCCTATCGACGCGCATATAACGCACCATTATATATCGGGATATGCTCTAGTAACCTTCCTTATACTATTCATTACCGTTAAACTAATACGAAAGTATTGTTCCAAATGACAAGATTCCAAGCAAACACCATCCACTGAACAAAGCAAAAGGATAAAGAAGAAACGCAACTAAGAGAAAACGAGCCAGTATATATAAGAGTTTGCTCTGTCTAATTCCTTAATTAATAAGAATATTGTAACCATTAAAATAAGTATAATAAACGCAACAATGCGAACGTTTACTTAATAGTACGTAGTATCTTCAAAATTTTTTATAGCTAAGTAAGACAAGATAATTAATGTACCCATAAGTTTTAGATAAGATAAAATAGTGTATCTACAAATTTTTTTTTAACATTATACATGTATGTGCAAGTACAAATTTAAAAAAAAAAAAAAAAAAAAAAAAACAAAAAAAATATATATATTGCATTATGTATCAAATAGGACCGACAAAAGACTAGACCGCAAAACAAAACAAAAATTTTTCCTTTTAACAGAAAATGTTCGTCCTTCGTCAAAAATTTTATTTTCTAAGACGGATGGTGTTATGATATCCCTTGGTTGGATCTCATAACTCATCCACTCATCCACTTACACAAATATTCCTCCTAGGAAATACATTTCTTACGCGGGCACGATAATTTTGAATACGTGTCATATTTCTCAAACATTAAAAATTATCGCACAAAATTATTGCCGCGCATACAAAAAAGCGCTTGAGACACTTGCCTTATCAGCGGAATCAACCGTGGGACAAGAATTGTCTTGACCATGGGAAAGATTTTGCTGACAAGGCAAGCAAGGAGATTAACAAGAACACGACTCGACCAACTTTGAGTTTGGAGCTAACCAGTGATCAAGTCTTTTGTCGTTCTTAATAAAAAGTTGTAAATTGTGCATTATCATTTTGTACATCATTTATAAAGAAAATAAAAACTCTTGTGTTATTGTGCATTATTATAAAGAAACTAAAAACTCTCGTGTTATCGTGCATAATTATTAAAACGAATAAACCTAACTATAATTTCCATTGAATTTATAACGAGTCTTTTTATTTCTCTTTCACCAGTACACAGCTCCTTTCTCCTCTTGAGCGTTCTTGACCAGAAGGCAAGCACGACGGTCCAAGCTCATAACACATATTTTCTAAATTACTCGTGATATTGACTTCATTAATGTCTTATATAATAGATGAATGAAATTATGATATGATAAAATCACAGCCCATTGACTCATCTATTAAATGAGACATTAATAAATTTATTGTAACGTAAAATGAAGAAAATATGCATAAAATGTAAAACTATAAAACTTACATAAACTTTTGTTAACTTATAGCTATTGATACGATTCTGAAAAGAAATGTATTTTTACACTGCAAAATGTAGACTGCATACAGATATGTAATTTCCAATCCAGTTTGAAACGAAATTTTACATTAGAATAGATGTTATACATATCTGTATGTAATATTGAATACAGATAGAATTGTAATTTTACAAATTGTGTGGGAAATTAGATTCCTATTTGGGCATTATAGTTGTCTACATTAAATGTAGTAAAACTTTTTAACGGTGTACGTAAGATAACTGAAAAATGAATTCCTTTAGTACTAAATACACCCGGCATATATGAAAATGCACCGTAAGAATAGAAAGAATCAAATGCTAACGATGAAGACGATTTTATCAGTACCAAAGATGAAGACGTTACAAAACATGTAGAAGATATACCAAGCAGAGCTGAAGTCGTAATACCCTCAAGATGATGCCAATGAAGACGATTGTATTAGTACCAAAGATGAAGACGTTACAAAAAACGATGGAGATGCATAAAACGAACCGAAGGCGAAACGCTTGCCAGACGATCTTGACGACCTGATGAAGGATTTTGCTAAACCAATAGCAAGGAACCCAGCCAGACAACACTCAACCACAGACGTTACAACGAAGCATATTCGAGCCGAATATGCTTCAGGTTGGCCGAATTGTTGGATTTATCTTCGAACCTGACTGTACGTTCGCCCAGCCGACCCCTGGCGTAAACGTAGATGTAAGCGAGGAAGAGTACAGTGGATAATAGAAGAAGGCGACGACGACGAAGAGCGTACAAGAAAGAATGTGATTAGAAGTTTGTGAAACGACTCGCTAAAAGTAGTATCGCGATTTGTTTAAAATTACCAAACCCCATCCTAGAATTTATCCAACATACATATGCTAACAAGAATTGTTGCCCTTTACCTAATACCGATGTATGTATGTCTATCTATATTTATAAACAAAAGCTACTTTTCTTATTTTCGTTGAAATAATTTTTATTAAAATCTGTTTGATTAATTTGTGATATCATTATTATTATTGTATTTAATTGAAATAAGTTCATGAATTGTAAGCCTTAAATTGTTATATTTCGAAACTGGAACAACTTCATTGTATGTAAAAACTGAACGAAATTTTGTATTGGCAATGCCTTACTAAAAGTCTTGTCTTCTTGCCTTAGAATTTTTTAACCTCACTTGTCATTGTACCATTGAAGCATTCGCATAAGAATTTTGTAAATCGTGTAAAGAAAGTAATTATTCCACAAATTCACGACCTAGTCTTGCGAAAGTAAACACAATAAATTAAATTAAATTGCAAGCTTGGCATATTGAGTGTCACTCACATTTCACCCAGATAAACAAAAATTATTAATTAATTGCAAGCTTTATACTTTGAGATTTCTCAATATCGCGAAAATTGAATATTAGGCAGAATTTGTGATTGGTAGAATTTTTGAGTGACACTCAATACGAGGTATTCATTTGGAGGAAGATCGAAGAGTTTTAGTTTGGAATTAAGACGAAGCGGGTGATAAGATAAGCGTGACGAGCGGGCCGTGAATTTGTGTGTTGAGTGCGATTGATAAAGAGTTATCGAAGTGTCTGTTCGATATAAAATCTAGTGTAGAAATTTAGATACACAACAAATAGTGTTGAAAATAAAAATTATTACAATGTATTAGCAGTGCTAAATATTTTAAAAAGTGTTTTTATAAAATAATAAAGTGATACAAAGTGTCAACCTCTTGTGTTTTGAAAGAACCTACAAAAGATTCCTAACACTCGGCAATAAACTGAATAATTAACATTAAACATTCAGTATTTATCATTTCCACCTGCAATTATTCGCATTCTCGTTTCGCTATATCGTTTCGCTTATTTATAATCTTAACTTTTCGGATTTCAACAATATCATTAGATTAAATTTGCACGCGTGTCTGAGTGCTCATCTCATAGTTAGTGGTGCGCATTGGAGCAAGGCGGCAATAATAACAAGACAGTTCTGAACCATTTATCTATTTGGTACAAGCAAGATGTCCACATCAGGCTCCGGAGACGAAAGTGCGCATGGTGCTCAGCAACAAAAAAAATCCTCTAGCAGACTTACGTGCTCAACGGGGTGTAATCACTGGGCAGCAAACAAAAATGAAAAATCTCATAGAAGGCAAGTGCAGTACACGGTCAAAAATTTGCGGATATTTTTTAATCTTTCTTATGGATTAAAGCAATATTTTACACCGACATATGTTAAATTTTAATCTTTCATAAATATTACTAAAATATTAAATAAATTTAGGATTAGAAATTAAGTTTTAGTTATTGAAACTAATGCATTTAACACATTTTTATTAGATTTTAATACTTTTTAATTAAAAAGTCCGTTCAATCTTCCACTTATTCAAATTTATATATTATTTTATTAAATTTCTTATTCTTCATAGATTAGTAGATAATATTTCTTGTATTAAAAAGTATCCTTATAGATTAAAATCTAAACTACATTATATTAAGATTTACAACTCAATGTGTATGTAACATTAGAACAATATATTAATTAGCATTGGATTCAATTTTAATCGATTGGCTTTAATTGTAATCCCTTTATTCTTATTTATTACTCCAAATTGATTAAAAATAACGCCTCGCCGGTTTAATATTTAATGCAATGTGAATTGACTGCATTCTTTGTTTCCACAAATGTGTTGCTGTCTAACGGAGGCAAGTCATTCTCTTATTGCATGTTGCGCTTTACTTCTTTACTTTAAAAAGTATTTCTTTTGACTGTTTTTTTACTGCATTAAAAGGAATTATGGAAAGTGAATGTGTACTGGGATTATTGGTCAAAATAAAATTATAAACGAGTAATCTTTTCTAATGCAGCTTGTTTTTAGGTTGGAATTTACAAACAAAACCTTTCTTGTACCTAATTATTTATTTTTTTAGTGCAATACTCCTAAGGAGCAGTACAACATCCAGGAAAATCAACCATTCCTCATTGCTGTTGGGCCGAACAAGGCAGCAATATAACAATACTTCTTGGTAATTGACAAAAGGCTTATGCATTTACCCTTGAACTTTTCGATAGCGGAAGCCTTCGATTTCTTTTTTAAGTCATTTTACGTATTCAACATAATAAAATATAATAAGTATAATTTTTTTACGTTTTTTTCTTCATATAAATGTTAAAAATATACCTACAAAAATAAAATTTTAATTATTAAAAATTTACTGTTATTTTTTTATGCATTACGTCCCACATTTTCCACCCTGAATTAATTTTTAATCCAAAGGTTGGATTTAAATATTAACCACTTTGATGGATTACGTTTCAATACATGTGTATTAATTTTTAATAAAAATATGAGTTTAATTGTAATATTCGAAAATTAAACTTTTTTATCTCTCACGAATTGAATTTTAATACATAAATATATTAAAACGAAAATATAATACAATGAGACTATTAAATTTTAATACATTTTTGGTGTGGTCATATATGCAATCCAAAAAGTGTAGAATTTATTCCAAGATTTTTGACCGTGTACGTTGATATTATCAGAGTTGAAAACTCGTCTCGGACTTCTGGAAGGTTATTTTAAAAATTTTCAGCTCATTCAGACAAAAATTGAGTGTCTAGAAGAGGCTGAATGTTCTGAAGACAGGCGTGAAGTCTATGAGGAGTCTTATTGTGCAATTAAGTCAAAAATTTTAAGCGCCCTCGCACTTCCTTCAGTATCGCTGATGTAGATAGAACTATAGTAACATCTCGGAATTCGAATCCTTGCTTGACAAAGCTACAACTAACAAAGTTTACAGGTAAATATTCTGACTGGTCTGATTTTATAGTGATGTTCAACACATTGGTTGGTGAAAGCACAGAACTCAGCAGTGTTGAAAAATTCCAGCACCTTAGGTCCTGTCTTAACGAAGAATCATTTCGACTAATAAAATCGCTGCAGATAACAAATAGAAATTATGAAGAAGCATTAAAAATATTTAAAAAACGATATGAAAATAATCGACTATTTCAGGCGCATTTAGCAGCGATTTCCAATCTTTCGTCTGCAGATAAAGGAACTGTGGAGCAGCTCCGATACTTATCTGATACTGTGGATGCCCACGTCAGAGCCCTACTAAGTATAGGCACAAAGGAGGATATAGCAGAAGGCTTAATTGTTTATTTGATTGGAAGGAAATTAGATTCCCGTACTCGTGAAGAGGAAGCAGTTTTAGAAGCCATCCCGACTTGGGATGAATTATCTACATTCATCAATAAACGTTACAGAGCTTTAGACAACATATCGGAAGCATATATACCTTACAGGACTAAATCGGCAAGTACCACCTTTTCACATAATTCTAATCAAAAATCCTCGAAAATGACATTTGTTGCTACTAACACCAATACATTATGCATATACTGCAAAGCTACAGACCATTTTATAAGTTCAATTCAAGGCTTCTTAGTTATGAATCCATCCACAAGATTCACTGAAGTAAAAAAATTGAATCCTTGTTTAAAGCAAGGGCATTCAGTCAAACAGTGTAGGTCTGGTAGATGTCGTACTTGTAACCAAAAACATGACACACTACTATACATGGGGTGTTATATAGAGAAGTCCAGTGCTCCAAATCCGTCAAACAACTTAACTCCAATTGAAAATAAGCTTTCATCTTCAATAACGACTTCGGATCCAGGGCAAGAAGGCAAATTAATTAAGTAATTAATCCAATTTTGCGTTTGTTTCTTCGAATTCATTCTTGAAAACAGAAACTGCACATCACATATTTCTCGCAACTGCGCTTATTAAGGTGAAGGATCATACCGGATCCTTTGTCACTTGCAGAGCCTTACTTGATTCAGCCTCGCAACTACATTTCATGTCGGAGCGACTTGTTCAACAGCTTCGGATTAAACGAGTTAAAACCATGATTTCCATAGAAGGTATAGCAACCTCTCAAACAAACGCAAAATATAAAACGGACATTAGCATAAGGTCCCATTTTTCCCAATTCTCTATGAATGTCGAAGCAATAATCTTGCCTAACATAACAAGTGCGCAACTAAACTAATTTATAAGTATTGATGGATTGAAAATACCATCGAATATACAATTAGCGGATCCCAACTTCAATAAACCCCATCGAATAGACTTGCTTATCGGGGCGTCCTGTATTTTTTGAACTTCTGGCGGTTGGTCAAATTAAATTTGAAGAAGGCCAGCCCATCTTGCAAAAGACATTGCTGGGCTGCGTTGTGTCAGGAGCCCATCAGCGACATCGAAATCGACTTCCTGTTCTAACAGCGAAGTCCTCTTAACAAATATCAATAATGCAGACAAGGAAAAATTTCTACGGCTAAATGGTGACAATGTTATAGAAACGCTTGATTTGATTTGGCACCCAGAAAATGACCACTTCTGTTATACATTCAAGAGCATAGAGCGACCAACTTCTATAACAAAACGATCTGCCCTATCGATCACTGCGAAAATATTTGATCCCCTTGAGTTAATAAATCTCGTTATGATTAAGGCAAACATTTTTCTACAGAAGTTGTGGGCGCTAAAATTGAATTGGGATGAATCACTTCCCATTCACTTGCATTCAGAATGGCATAAATTCTATCGAAACTTGGATCACCTTAGTCAAGTCATCGAACTGCACGGCTTCGCAGACGCTAGCACGTCAGCATACGGGCCATGCATATACGTTCGCACTGTAGATATTCGCAAGAATATTTCAGTCCACTTATTAACGGCGAAGTCTCGCATTGAACTTACGATAATAGCAAAATTTATCATGTAAGCGTAAAAAATGTATTTAAGTTCTTGTATTAGTACAATAAAAATCAGTGTAAGTTTACAGTCAAAAATCGAAGTTCTTTCTTTTTTCTCAAGTTACTTACGCCCACTTAGCAAGCACTTAAATTAAGTTTGAGTGTCTGTTACATGGTCCTTCGAGCCTCAAGAAGTGAAACTAACGCCTGTACAAAGTGAATATCTGTGCCCCCACCAGTGGTAAACGCAAGTTCACAATCAAACATACATCCACTACCTACAAACAGCAGTTCTCAAATTAAGTTTGAGTATTGCTGTACAATCATCGTCAGAAATATTCTTCAAATAACAATTCTCAAATTAAGTTTGAGTGTTGTTATACAAATCATCATCCGCAATCCCCAGGAAAAGCAGCAGTTCTCAAATTGAGTTTGAGTATTGTTGTACAGTCATCACAGTCGCCATAAAACAATTTCACCAATCACCAGGTCAGCTTAAAAAGCTCTCAAATTAAGTTTGAGTGTTTGTTACATGGTTTGAGTAATTGTCATTACCACATCAGCCGGCTAAAAACAAGTTTAATCCATCGCTACCTGAAAACACTATTTGAAGCCACAAGCTCTTTGCACTTTTTTCATTCCAAAAATACCTTGTCACCGATCTTGACGATTGAGGGCTTATTTTAACGAAGAAAGGAATACAAAGCGTTGTAAGAAAGAATTTTGCTAAATATTTGTCTAGTTTTTAAAATAGACCAAAAAAACTTCATAGGAAAGGCCACCAGAAATCAGGCCACACACGAAGAATTTTTGTGGCATATTTTTGAACCTAGAAATTTTCGGTCAGAAATATTTTACTGTTATATTCCTCTCATTATTCCGCGTCCAACGAGTGCTCATTCTTTAAAATCGGGGACAAAATATTTTAATCGAAATTTCGCAAAAAAGAGCTTTTGAAAAAGCAAAAGCAATTAGCTAAATTAATTGATGACGTGTTAAGGAATATCGGAAAAGATTGGTCTTCTCGAAAAACTGAGGAATACATAGTTAAAAAGAGAGCAGATCTGAACACGCTTTGGGATAGCTTTACCAAACGGCATGGGCAATTAAAAGAGTTATTTTCTAAAGAGCATCTTTACTTCACTGAAGATCTATATGGAATAACTAAAGGGAAAGCCAATGAAATTCTTAACTTGTTAGAAAGCTATGGAATAAATCCAACTCCAGTAACCGCTACATCTACTAAACAAACAAGCACAGCAACCTTAACACATTCTGGGCCAGGGCAGGATATCACACAACCTATATCCTCTGCACCATCTTCCACACCACTTAGTACTGATACTCAGGAAAGCACTGGCTCTAATACATTTGCTCAGAGCGACTTGTGGGATCCCACGTGACACCAGATAAATACCAATCCATATTTGGCAGACAACAGGCAGAATAACTTTCCAAAACTGCCACCAATCAAAATTTCAAGATTCAGTCTAAACTACAAGGAATGGAAATCTTCCAGCGATATCTTCATGCAGGTTATAGACCACAACCCCTATCTAAGCGAAGTTGAGAAGATGCAATACCTTCTATACCATCTAGAAGTCGACGCAAGAAAAGTAATAAGTCATCTACAATTGAATAATAACAACTATAAAACTGCCATCAAGTTAATCTAATCAAGGTTTAACGAAGATCATAACAGAATATATTAACAACATCATGGATGCAAAGAAGGTTGAACACAGATCAAAAGAAGATATTATAGCCCTCTATGACATAATAAGAGAATGCCTAGAAGCATTGAAAAATCTAAACTGTCACACAGACGAATGGGGCTCTGTGATTGTCTGCATTGCAATCAGAAAACTTTATGCAGAAAGTATAAGACTGTTTGAGGAGAGTCTTACGAACCCAAGGGAGATGCTATCTACGCCTGAATTTTTAATTTTTTTAGATAAGCGCTATCAAATCCTAGACTTCATCAGGAGTAGCAAACAAACAAAACCAGAAGCATTTACATCCAACAAGAAAAAATCTTTCAATACCACGCTTCAACGATCATGCATCTTCTGCAACAAAGAGGATAGCATTTACCAATGGATAGAATTCAAAAGGATGAGCGTGCATGATCGTCAAGCATACATCGCAAAAAAGAATCTTTGTATCAACTGCATGGCGCACAACAAATCTGAGAAATGCAAAACAAGCAAATCGTGCTTTTATTGCAAAAAAAGACACTATACACTACTTCATCAATACGATGAGAACTCAAGAAATCAATCCAGTTCTTACATGATTACTAATACAATTGTAGAAAGCATTCCAGATGCCACGTTAAATAAAGGTGTTATTGCTCTCCACAACAAAATCAAGATGCCAAATGTGCTATTACCAACTGCCATGGTAAGAGTTACAAACATTTTCAATCAACCAGAGCTTTTTACAGCATCAATTGACCCAGGCTCACAGGTATCGCTTATTACCGAAGAAGCACTCCAGAATTTAAGATTGTAGAAGGAGCTCATATCAGCCACCATATTAGAGGTTGGCGAGACTAAATCTGGAAAGGCATACAGTAAGGTGAAGATACACATCCAGCTTCAGGACAAATTACACACATATTTTTGTGTGGAAGCACTTGTCTTGCCTAAACTCAATTCATTTCTTCCTAACTCACCTGTATTATCAGTTGATATAGAAAAATATGGAAATATAACTTTGGCAGATCCCACATTCAACAGCCCAGGGAAAATAGACCTACTGCTAGGTGCAGATGTTTATGCCAGCATATTGTCAAAGGGGCTCAAACAAGAGCATCCGGCAGCTCAAAACACAAAGTTAGGTTGGATCCTAGTTGGAACTATCCCCAGAACTTACCAGAGAACCAACAAAGTTTCAAGCTTTCTCTCTTTAGCAGAACTGGACGAAAAAATCGAACAGTTTTGGGAGAAAGAAAACAGCGTCATATCCAATGAAGCAACTGATTATTTCACAGAGCATTTCAAGACGACACATCAAAGAGATGAAGAAGGCAAGTATATTGTCCGCCTGCCATTTACCGAAAATGTGGGAAAATTAGGACAGTCAAGACATAAGGCCGTTGCTCGTCTCTTGCAAATAGAAAAGAAACTTCAGAAAGCTCCAGAGGAAATAGCAGCTTACAATGCCTTCCTGAAGGAGTATCTCGCCTTAAGTCACATGAGCCCCGCTGGAGCCTACACAGGTGAGAAGTCCAAAATATACTATCTACCTCATCATGCGGTATTTAAAAGAGACAGCACGACAACAAAATTGCGTGTAGTATTCGATGCTTCATCCAACACGGATTCTGGATTGAGCCCTAATCACTTGCTGTATAAGGGAAAAATTTTTTAACAAGATCTAAATCAAATTCTCCTAAGATGGAGAAATTATCGTTACGTTTTCACTGCGGATATAGAGAAAATGTTTCGACAGATTAAGATCGCAGAAGACGACAGAAACTATCAACGAATACTATGGAGTAAAACCAACAGAACCCATTCCTAAACACCGTTTTCTCACTGCGGAATAGATTATACCGGGTCATTCATAACAAAAATGTCCAAAGGAAGAGGCACCAAAACAAACAAGGGATACATAGCACTTTTCGTCTGTATTTTAACAAAGGTCATTCACTTGGAATTAGTAAGCGATTTAACCACAGACGCATTCATCGCTGCCTATAGAAAATTCGTTGCGCGCTGGGGAAATTGCAAGCAAATATTTAGCGACAATGGGACGGAAGTTCCCTAGCCTCAGATAAGTTCCTTTTGTTTTAATTATTTCAAGCTCAAATTCTTTGTGTTTCTTTTTTATTTACTTTTTAGGATATAATCTGGGGATGAACCAGGGAATCATCGAGGGATATTGGTGTGGCCTGAACAAGTACCTTATATAATTAATTCTACTATCTCAAAAATTCAATGTTAAAATTCATTTACATAATTTACTTACTATTCTAAACAAAAATAAATTCAACGAAATTCAATAATTTGTCTGGAGCCTCCATTGTCGCTTTATTTCTGAATCTGTAATTGATGAAAAAATAATTATTAATAAAAACCAGAGTGAGGTTAGGTCAGTAGAATAAGCGTCATAGAACTGCTCATGTAGGTTCTGGCTGGGGTTAAAGAACTCCCACTAGGATGCTGAAAAATTGAATTATTTTTTAGTAAAAAATATGTTAGTAATAAAGGGAGTCAAAAATATTTCCCGTAGTTTTTTGTTAATCAAGGCTTAATTTTGGTGTCAGAGCTACCGATCTGCATTGTGGCAGAGTAATTTGCTACTTGCAGCAGCTCGCTATTTATAGGCAGAAACACAATGGGAGTTGTGTCTGTCGGTGGCTTTAACAATGACGCCCTGCAACTTTGTATCGAATGGCGTGCAGATGCGTGTGATATTGAGATCCAAAGTACGTCATTCTGTGGAAATGTGTCAATTTTTCTAATGACAATACTTTGTGTTCTCTGTACAATGGTCAGCTGTGTGGAGATATGTCAAGAAACTTGATGTCAGCTGCCATCAATAGGTAAGTATTATACGTTATTTTGAACATTATTTGTTTTAATCAATGTTTTTGTTTTGTTTTTCCTTTTTAGATTTTTGATCTAGCTTACCGCATTACTCTTAAACAAAAACGTATAGAATTGAACAAATCAATTTCTACTATAATTTTTGGCAAGTAATGAAAGTTACGCAATTTGTTGAAGACTGCATTAGAACTTGAAAGCTCGGATCTTCGCAAAGCTGTTTCTAACATGAAAAGTCGTTTAAATAAGATTGAGAATAAATCCCTCAGTACCTTTGCTCGAGTTTTCAATGTCCCAAAAACTGATGTGGAGAATACATTGGATATTATTTAGGGACTACATGCTCATTTAAAACTCCCATTGGAAGAAGGTGATATCATCAAATCGTATCACTCCAGAGCTAACGGAATGGTAACAATATCTCAACCTATCATAGTTAAATATAAATCTGATTATCTTAGAAATAAACTTTTAATTGCTTTCAAAACATCTAGAACTTTAACTGCTAGTGAATTAGGTTTCTCAAACAATGTTAGTAACATCTATGTAAGTGAACTTTTATCTATTACTAATCGTAGGTCACTATACCAAGCTAAAAAAATTAAGATAGAACATTCTTTTAAATACACTTGGGTAATAACTATGAGGTGGTTTGTCTAACCGAAATTTTTTTACATCCCGGAATTAATAGTGGTGAGATCTTCGATAATCGATATGTTGTGTTTAGACATGATAGGCACAGCACGCTTGATGCTAATATTGGTGGTGGATGCGTAATGGCCGTGCAGAAGTACTTCGATCCAATTAGATTGCCTGAATTTAAAATAATTCATGAGATAGTTTGGGTTAAAATTAACATTGAAAATTGTACCCATTATATTTGTTGTCTCTACATTCCACCGCAAAGTACACTAAACATATACGAGGAAATTATTGATACCATTACTGTCGTTTCTCAAACGGCTGAGCCTAAATAAAAAATCATTGTGTTAGGAGATTTTAATGTTAATGTTAATTTTAATGTTAATGGCATGAATATCAGTAGCTTAAACAAAATATTCTCAACTCTGTTATAGATGATATGTCTTTTAGCTCTCTAGAACAGCACAATTTGCACACAAATATAAACAACAGAATACTCGACCTGGAATGGTCCAATCTTAGTAGCGCTGACATAAAAATAGAACGTTCCTTAACACTTATCTCAAAAGTAGACCCCCATCATACTCCACTTGATATTTCTGCAAAATTTAATAAGGTGCTATTTGTTCATGAGAACTTAATCCTAAAGCGTAATTTTTTCAGTGCTGATTATGCCAGAATAAATGCACACCTATCTCAAACTAATTTCTCTATCATAGATAATTTAAATACTAACCAAGCTTGCACAGTTTATCGTATTATAAATACATGTATTTAAGCACACGTCCCAGAGAAACAACATAAATCATACAGATACCCTTCCTGGTTTTCATACAATCTTATCTCAGCAATAAAGCTGAAAAGGAAATATAGCAAAGTCTGTAAGCGTTATAAGAACCCAGATGACTATCTAACCTTTTCATATTTGAGAAATAAAGTGAAATCGCTAATAAAAGCTTGTTATAAAAAAACATATTGAAAATATCGAATCAAAGTAGGGATTGCGATATCAATAATCGATAAACCGATTAATCGGACAAAAGTATCATTTTAAAATTATCAATAAATCCTCTAAATATTATCGATAATTCGATAAATAAACGAACACACATTTTTCAATTTCTGAAAAAGTTTTAAAAATGTCAACAGTATGCCATGCTTTTTGTTTTGGTTTATGTTGCTATTCGAAAATCATTCTGGCTTCGTCTTTACGCTTAAACTGTGAAATTTAACGATTACTAGAATATTTTTAAAAAAATTGAAACTGTTTGTTTGTAAAATTCTGAAATTATATTATTTATTTATATTATTATTATATTATACGTGTTGCATACGGTTGATATTTTGCATGGCATGACGAATAATACTAAAGATTCACCGTGGAATTATTTTAACCGCACTAAAAGGTGGAAATGCAGGTATATGCACAATTCAAGGTTGCTCGAAAACCATAAAATCGACAGGGCGGAACGACTACTGGTTTACGTAGCCATCTTAGAACAAAGCAAAACATAAATTTATTAAAAAGAGATCAAAATTGTGGAACCTAGAGCTCAAGCGGAATAAAAAATGTAAAAATATCAACCGAAGCGAATTTTTCTGGTAAAATTACATTGATGATTCTCTACCTGTAATAATATCTCGGATGACAAGCAAAGACAAATTCTTGATGGGAGAGGGGTATGGGGCTGATTAAGCAGTTGTTGGAAACGCCATGAAGTTCTGCATATAATGAGCTCTGAACTGTGACCGTACACCCTGTAGTTTTTAAGATACGGGGTGTTTTGTCAAAACTAGCTTTTTTTCTTAATCACCCTGTAACTCCTAAACGGTTGATATGTCCCCCCCCCCCCCTGCCATACAATTTTTGGTTCGTCTAGGTGAGTACTATCACCTCCCGCTCTATTGACCTCCTAGTGGGAAACACCCTGTATAAATCAATAAACACAGAAATTAGCGTCTACAGTGCGGACAGATATTGGTTTTTTCTCTCGCTGTCTCCATAATTTCCTTTTATTTTTCAGTCTATAACTTACACCAATAAATTTCGGCACATGCTGTTTTCCAAACCGTTGGCGGGACAACATGAGTGAGTAAACGATACAGAAGAGGGGATGGCGGACAGGTAAGGGGGTGCTGCTCGTTCTCACACACACTAGATGGGTTAAGCAGTTGTCGAGGCTTTGGAGGTTTAGCCAGTGTGGATGGGGGCGATTGGACCCAAATGATTCCCAAAGCCGGAGTTCCAACCCTCAGAAAAATTTTGCATAGCAATTTAATAAGTATGGTAGTATTAGCTTAAGCTCTTCCTAAAACTCTTGACGTAAGCATCGCATCCTTCGATTTTTTAACGAATCTAGCATACATTGCTTACTTTAAGCATACTGTTTATCACTTTAAGAATGACGAGCTTATTTTTTACACAATCAATCCATGCCCAATTCAAGTAAGGACTTCCTTAAACGGTGGTTGCAATAATGTTTGATTTAAGCATAGGATGTGGTAAGTACTAGCATGCCTTACATGGATGTTAAGAATGCTTGGATTAAGTATTTATTGTGTTTTGAGCGTGGCAAAAGTTCTAACTTTAAACATTCTGACCTTATTTAACAGTTTAACAGACGCTGTTGTTATTATCAAGTATAATTAGACGCTGTTCGGCTATAAAAATAATAGAATTTTTCTTTCTGACTTCTTCTGAGTTATTGTGTCAGCGGTATTTTCAATGAGTGCGCTTTTATTTAAATTATAAACTGGGAACAAGTGAACCAGCGAATTTAATTTAGATCAATAAATTGCCTTGCCCTTTAAATAACTTATAAAATTAATGTCGCAAGTTTGTACGATAAGTAGTAATTTAATATTAATGTGATATTTAATCACGGAACAGATTATTTAAGGTGAAACAAATTTAGGGGATCGAGGTGTTCTTTCAATCCCATTTTTTTTTCAACCAAATTTTGAACGCAAAAATAATTCAATAGCGTAGACAGACGGGTAAAATTATTGGACATTCGTCCACAGTTTGATTTTCATAAATGTGTTGTCAATTACATATGAAAATTTACTGCAATTTTAGTTTAGTTCAGAAAACCTTGACCAATTAGATTTTTGAAAAATTCCAATACGAATGAATGATCATTGATTTTACCCGTCTGCCTAGGGTTAAGTCAAAGGAATCTACGATTGATATTTCAACGTTTCATAAGGATTTCTCGAAACTTATTTGACAAAAGAGTCTTTACAAAGCTTATAACATAAAATTTTAATCTGGCTTCTGATTACTTAATATTAGTAGCTTTTAATGCTTTTAATAAGTTAATATGTATTAAACCAGTTAGGAATTTTTTTTTAACGTTATTCTCAAATGGCTACAGCGAGTTTGTTTATAAAATCTACAGTATACTTAATTTTTCTATTCTATTGAATACATCAATTTAGAAGAATGGGGATTTAAAAAATCAGTATTTTTTAAACTTAAAATGTTTTGTTTGCTGGATATTTAAGATTTCTTAGACGGATCCCTTCTTGCAGAACTTTTTCCACGAAATAGCCAACAGAATTAAATTTAGATATTAGCTTAAAACTCTTCAAAAGGAAAACTGAAGAAATCTTGTTTCAAATTAAAGGAACATTTCGTTCGAGTGTGGTTACACAATAACCAACAATTTTTTGGTCAAAATGAAATAATCAGGACGCAAATACTTCTGAGAATCTCATCCAAATGTGTTATAACGATGGATATCAACAAAATACTTTTACCGTACCCTTAGATTTAGAAGCAGATTCGTCCATATTTAATTCACGGTCAAACCATGAGAATTCAGAAGGTATTGCAGCTGATAACACTTTCAACGAAAACTTAATCATTATTTCATCAGATGAAAAAATCGAATTCGAGACACTACTTAAATCCTGGGGATTTAAAAGTGATATAATAGAAAAACTTTATGGTAAACTTTTAGAATCTTTTAATGCTCCTTTACACATCATTTCTGAATTTAAGGACAGGTATTTGGCATTTAACAAATATATGTGAGGGCGACATCAACGATCTTTTTCCTGTCAATCAAATGGGTGATCGTGTTCGATTCAAAGCTGTCCTTACTTCCTGGCGAAAATCAATTCAAATAGAAAATACTGAACTGGAGACAGAACTCGAAAATAGCGTTAAAAGAGAAGTCATACCAATATCTATGCTTTCTTCAGAAAATCAAGGTTGTTCTTCAAGCTCAGTCAATTCATCTTCACCGGTAAGACATAATTTAATTGTTAATAACCGCATTTTTCAATAGTTATTTAGCTTCAGGAACTGCTTATCTTATTACAGTCATGCTCGTATGGCAATCGGATGAGGAAGACAAGAAAGTGCTTATGGACATTATTACGGAATATTTTATGTCGAGAAGTCAAGTTATGTCCTTAGAACAAATAAAATATTACTCGGAACAGATCACACAGCTGTTTCCAAGTGAAATCGAGGTATTCCACTCTTTTAAGAAATATCGAAGCATAATATATGAATAATTGATTTTTTAAGTTAACATATTACATTGTGCGAAAAGCAGGGGGTTGCCCCAGAGGTATGTTGTACGACAAACAGGAATAAGGCAAGAAAATTGATGAAAAAGGATTTAATAGAAGAAAAAAAATTAGTTCAAAAAACATTGTCCCTGTTACGTACCTAAAAACATACCTGAAAAAGGGTAATAAAATAGTTTATGAGTAGAAATAATTAATTTAAAAAATAAAGAAGAAGAAATGCCCGCCGCGAAAATGTATACGCGCGCCGCAATTTCAAGCGACGGGACGGTGGCTGATGTTTATAAAAACATTAAATTACATTTTTCTAAGCTACCGTCCATCGAAAATATTCTGGACTTGTTTAATCAAGTCCAGAATAAATGAAAATTTTTCTCAGGGTGGAAATGCAAACTATGCATTTTCTGCCCTGAACGACGGCTCTTGGTCGCGATGAAAGTGATCAAGAGTAGAGTCGGTTCGGCGCGGTTATGGTGACGTAAATACAAAAAGAAATAATATAAAAAAAACTTGTTCAATTGAAAAAAGCTGTGAAATTGATATACGAAAAAAAAAATTGTTTAATTGAAAAAAAGGTGTGAGATTAAAATACGAAACGTAAGAAGAAAAAAAAGTTGTGATTAGCGAATTTTGGAAATATTGTGAAATAGAACAAATTAGAAATAAAATGGTTGTTTTTGTTTTGCAAAAGCTTATTCCCGCAATACAAGGGTGCAAAGGAGCACTGGATACGGCTCCTGCTTGCCCCACAATCAGGTACATAGCAAATTGGTATATTTAATATCCCAGTTAAAGATCAAATGCGACGCTTTTGCAAAACACGAGATTGAAACAAGGAAAACTAGGTCATTAAATATTTAACAACATTTTCTTAATCAATTTAATATTTTATTGAAAATTCTTAGATTGTGAAAAATATAAGAAAATCAAAAGTTGGCTTCGCCATAATTACACTGGGGAGGATTAAAAGGGAAAATACCAGCAAACCGCAAAAATGCAATTAAAAGAATATAAAAACTGTCGTCTAAATGATATTTTTATAGAATGGCCAATGGTTAAAAGTAGTACCGTTCATATCTGTGTAAGATTAATATGAAATGAATTTATAAAGATTTTAACTCAGCTGGACCTGGATTTTGATATTCTGCATCCGGGATAGAAAGTGGGAGCATTTTGCGTCCAAAAAGGCGGTCAATTTTCAAAACTGATTTAAGAGACACATCTTGTATCACTTTACTTTCTTCCACAGATGGTAAATTATCATTTATATAGCTACATACAATTTGTTTTAATCTATAATAATAATTTTTAAAACTCGTTTTAGATACAATAAACTATACTTTATTGTCTTCCCTGCACGGACTTATAAAACCAAATCCCAGAGTTCAGATAAAAACGCCTTCGAATACTTCAAATACTGTACGCTAGAAAGTAAGCATCAAAGATTCGAAGGATTGCTTCGTAATACGGCTCAGCTCAATTAATTATTTGGAAAAAATTTTATCTGAGAAGAGAAAGAAATTTGAGCTAACTAGAAAAACACTCCAACCTTTCATCATTGTAGAAGGTGAATCTGCGTTATTATTAAATAATTTCTATGTTTAGTTAAATAACATATACATAAAATTAAGTTATTTTCTCCAAAGTGCTGACATATGTTTTAAAGGTTTCCGAAATTTTGCTCTAAAATATTCTACCAAGTGCGACCAAGTTTGGACTTTCTTGCAGTATTATTTTTATGATATGATAAAGATAATCCTCAAATATTCAATTTAATATCTCGTTTAGAGACCACAAATGAATAAGCTGACCATCCTAAATGATAATGTCTATGTTATACGCTTTACTAGATTTCATTAGATATTTAATATTATATACATACAGATATCACTTAAACTGGTTCATAGGTATTGAAGAATTTTAAGAATTTTTGTATTTGTTTTAAACTGCATAAATTTCACTATTAAACACATCATTTTGTTCCCTCAGTTATTAAGAATATAATATAAGTAAAAAAACAAAAGTAGTTACAGTAAATAAAACTTAACAACATTTATTCTAATACATGTTGTATATAAAAATCTAGGTTACTGTTTATATATGTATATATGTATAAATATGTAGATATGGGTGTATTTGCGAAGCGCACAAGCCATAAAAAAACACTTCTCCTAGCGCACAAGCGCGGCTATGGTTAAGGTCAACGCATTGTTATAGCACGTATCTTTACCTGATCTATGAATTTTGCCTGATCTATGTAAGTTAAGTTAAGATTTTAAACCACTAATATCAATAGGTGGAGTACGCTCTGCGCCAAGCGCAAAGACACACACACAGGCAGGCAGGCAGGCGCGCACACACACACACACAGCCTGCCTCTGCGTGTGTGTGTGCGCCTGCCTGCCTGCATGTGTGCGTGTGTGTGTGCCTGGCTGGGTGTGTATTTCTTTCCGCTTGGCAAATATACCCTACGGGGGTATATTACTTAGGGCAGGTAAAGATATGTGCTAGAACAATGCGTAATCCCTTAACAATAGGTGTGCGCTTCGCAAAGTATTTTTGACTAGATTAATTTTGGGTTGTGCGCTTCGCAAATATACCCCCTTAACCATAGCCGCGCGTTTCCAAAACAATGCGTAATCCCTTAACAATAGGTGTGCGCTTCGCAAACACCTGCTTGTGCGCTAGGAGAAGTGTTTTTTTATGGCTTGTGCGCTTCACAAATACACCCGGTTAAGGTCAACGCATTGTTATAGCACGTATCTTTACCTGATCTATGAATTTTGCCTGATCTATGTAAGTTAAGTTAAGATTTTAAACCACTAATATCAATAGGAGGAGTACGCTCTGCGCCAAGCGCAAAGACGCACACACAGGCAGGCAGGCAGGCACACACACACACACACACAGCCTGCCTCTGTGTGTGTGTGTGTGCCTGCCTGCCTGCATGTGTGCGTGTGTGTGTGCCTGGCTGGCTGTGTATTTCTTTGCGCTTGGCAAATATACCCTACGGGGGTATATTACTTAGGGCAGGTAAAGATATGTGCTAGAACAATGCGTAATCCCTTAACAATAGGTGTGCGCTTCGCAAAGTATTTTTGACTAGATTAATTTTGGGTTGTGGGCTTCGCAAATATACCCGTAGATATATACAGAACCTTAGGACCTAACATATAAAGTTTTTCAAAATAAAATTAATAAGCCCTACATATCTGAAAAACCTAAAATTGGGCATTTAAAAAAAGAAAATCTTATATCATAAAATTCCAATAAACTAATCATGCACAAAACATGATTAGCTTATCTTCCAAAAAGGGTGAAGAAAATTGCATCAGCAATTTTCTTCACATTCCACATAACTTATAAAATTTTTCCGATAAAACGACTTGGGAAAAACAAACATGTCAGCTTTCTACCAAGTCGTTTTAACAGAAAGATTTCCACGACAAATTTTGCCTTCAGCTAAATTTATCAGTGGAAATAATAAAATTAAAAAATAAATCAAAAGGCAAATCGTACCTTCAGTACGATTTGCCGCGGAAAATACAATATGTATGTACATACATACGTTCATATATATTGTCAAAAAGCTTTTGAGTTTAGAAAAGCGTGCCGCATAAATGCATGTATATGCACGCCGCGATTTCAAACGACGGGACTGTGGCTGATGTTTTTAAAAGTGTAAGATTACATTTTTGAAGCCACAGTCCAACGCGAATAATTCTGGACAAGATTGAACAAGTCCAGAATTGATCGTAAAATTTTCTCAGGGTAAGAAAAAGCAACTAAGTATTTTCTACCCTGAACAACGACTCTTGATTGATGACTATGAAGGTAATCAAGAGTTGAGTAAAGTTGAGTTCTTCAACTTCGAGAGTTGGTTTTTGAGTTTTTGGTGAAATAAGTGGTTAAAAAAAACGGATATCTCGGGCGGTCTATAAGACGGATATCTCGGGCGGTCGATAAGATTTTCTAGAAACTAAGCTCAATAAGCGAGTCCGACTAATTTAGTGAGTGCTTTCCAAGAAATAGAATCTATAAGATTTTCAAGTTCAATAAGCGAGACCGAATAATTTAGTGGGTATTTCTCAAGAGGTAGAATCTTTAAGATTTCTAAAGAAATAAGTTCAATATTATTTTTAAGAAATAGAATCAATAAGATTTCTAAGGAATAAGTTCAATAATAATTTTGAAGAAATAGAATTTGTATTACATCTAAAGGAATAAATTCAATTAAAAAAAATGCTTCAAGAGTGGTGTGAAATAAGGAAGGTTGTATCATTAAGCCCGAATTGGATTAACTGAACTGCAGGTGAGCGTTAAACTTAAGAAGAAAATAGGAAGTCTTTAACCCCAACGTTCAACAACTTAATTATATAACTACGATATAAAACATACAAAAGGATACGTAAAATCTAACTCTTTAGAATATTTCACTTTTTTTTATTAGAAAATGTATTTCTGTTACATATTCTTACGACATTTTGGTGAAATCAACAGTTTAATATGTCATTTAAAAAATGTTCATGGTGAGCAAGCTGGTAGTTTATATATGTGTAAGCAAAACTCTTGCCCGCAAAGGTTTACCTGCATAAGAGCATTTAAAAAACATTTACGAAGAAAACATATGAATACAGTTTCCGTAGAATTCCAAACTGAAGGACATTTTAAAGAGCTTCCATCAGAAAATTCACTTGAAACTAGTACCTTACCTGATAGCTTATATGGCTTTAAGCATAGATGGCATAAGAACTAGATGCCGCATGCAGTACCAAAAAAGTATACAAAATTTATATGGCTGGGTGGTCCATTCCGGAATGGACCACATCATTTACTGATGTATACGTCGAGTGATTCATATTTTTTCGTATCTGAAGTATTGAGGAAGTCGATCAAATGTATACAAAACTGCTATTATAAAAACACTTGCTTTCGGCATACTCTAAAACATGTTATAGTTCATTCCAGAATCCACTACCCATTTCACAATCTGTATACTCAGCTCTATTATGCCATGCGACATCTAGTTCTTGTGCCATCTATGCTTTAAGCAAAGAAACATAAAGGCATACAGAACTTGCATGAGGAGTGTGAAATTTTATCGGAAAATTTTTCTTCATGGGTTCTCGACCGAAGACCCCTAGGCCCAGTACCAGGGTAACACAAGCATCAGATGAGATCGCGATGGCTGGCCGAGGCAAATGTAGCTTACTGAAACGGCGCGGCAGTGCAAACGAATCAGTGAAGTGATGCTACAGCATTGCATTGCAGAATTCTCGACGCATAAAAAAAGTTCATACAAAATGCGTGAGGCAACAATACTATACCAGTGTGCAGCCGGCTTACAAGCAGTGATCAGCGAACACTCATATTTGACCCATTAGCTGCAACAAAACTCAGTCGTAAGCGTACATAATATTATGATATGTACACAGCATCCTAAAGGCCTAAACACAATTGCGACGACCGGCGACAACTATAAGCAGCAACCACTGTCAAAAAATTAAAGCCTTCACTTTGCTATCCAATCGAACACAATTGCGACTACCGGCGATGACTACATTTTCGCTCGTCGCTGCGATTGGCAAAATTTCTAATTTCATCGCCAACTGCAGTCCTGCCAACTACATAATGTTGCTCTTTGGTTACTTTTATAGCTCTTTAAGTTTATCGCACTGATTACTGGCCATTTGTGATTGAGTGGCAGTGGCTTGGTCAAGCAGGAAAACCGCGGCAAAATAAGAGAAAGTTAAGAAACAAAGATGAGTTTTGAAGAGCGGTTGATTGAGTGCGTGCGACCGCACAAATTTTTATGTAATTTACATCATCGACAATTTCGGAGAACCGATAAAAAGGAGAAAACGTGGAAAAATATTTCGAAAACTTTAAAGTCAACAAGTAAATAGAAAATTATTTAAAAGTGTTGTTTGTTTATTAAAATTATATTTCAGCAGATCTTTGTAAAAAGCGCTGGAAGTGGTTGAGGGATACCTATATCACTACCATCAGGAAGTGGTGCAGAGGAGCCCTTTAAAAAGAAGTGCAAATATTTTGACTGTCTAACTTTCTTAGACGACTTCGCGGATGCTAGAAGGTAAATTTTTTAAATTTCATAAATGTTATGGCAGTGTCAAGCAATAACATAAATTTTACCGTTTTCAGATCCATTGGAAGTGGCACTGTTGGAGATGAATTCTTTGGTGATGAGTCATCGGATAAGCTGCAAATCACTGATGAAAACGGCAACGAGGAAGATGTGTTCACTTCAACTGCACCGAAATCAGCTGAGGGCATTTCACAGCCGCATAAAACTTTTCCGAGAAAGCGTGATGAAGCGGACCCTATCCAGAAGAAGTTCTGCGAAATTCTGGAGGCGGCTAAGAATACCATCCGGGATTTCCCTATACTGCCATCGGCGCCAACAAAAAGCAGCACCGAAGTGGTACTTGGAGCATTAGCAGTGAAAATTGACGCTGCAAATTTACCGCCTAGCATTAGAAATTATTTAGATAATAATAATAAACTACATGATACAAAGATTAACAATGTATGGCCGAATTATCTGTCGATTAGTTGCTTGCCTTATTTGGGGACAAAAGTCATAAATATGTTCGTTTCAATTTCAGTCGTCCTTATCACAGTGAAAAAAATTTTTTTTTGAAATTTCTTTGCTTTCCTACTAGTACATAATTACTTTTCTCGATGTGAAGAAGAAACGAAGAAACTGTGTTGTTAAATATTTTAATATATTCAATACGTATTTCAGCTAATGTAATCCGAAAACTCAAAACAAATTCGCTGAAAATGTTATTTGTGTCCAAATGACGTAGTAACGCAAAAGTTCCCCTCGAATCTTACCAGTTTTATGGCAAACTCTTGCAATGTGAATAAGCAAAGTAGATAGTGAAAGAATATTCATAGGAAAGATACATTATATTTTTATACATATAATAACTAGTGTTATATTTGATTTTTAAAATACTCCCGCATAACATTCCTCAACGAAAAAGCTTCTTGTGATGCTCGATTGGAGCGAAAAGCTCGAGTTGATTGAAGACCTACACTGTCTTCTCTCCATTGCCCGCGTATAATTTCGCCATTTTTTTCTCTATCTACCAGCTCGCGCGAAAAATAGCCGCTATCTCGATCAAGCATTAGAAAATTATGCAAAACCACAGTTGCCAGTATTATTTTATAAACATTTTGTGGTGCAGCGTGAATATTACTGCCAAGTATCCTGCATCGGTTTACCAAAATTCCAAAAGTATTTTCAATCAAGATGCGTGCCCTTGATAACCGGTAATTGAAATTTTCGTTTTCTGCGGATAAGTTCCGACCAGGGTAAGGACGCATCAGGTTCCGTTTTAAAAGAAATGCAGCATCTCCTACGAAGTAATGAGGAAAGGTTATAGTTGAATGTGGTAACACTTTAGGCTGCGGAAAAGGTAGCAAATTTTTCAGAAGCTTTCTTCCAAAGGAACTTCGAGCGAATACACCTCCATCGCTTTGGCTTCCATACGCACCGACATCCACAAAAGTGAATGTGTAATTGCTGTCACATGTTGCGAGCAACACAATGCTATAACTCTTCTTATAATTAAAATATATTGAGCCGCTGTTTCTAGGACAAACAATATTAATATGTTTGCCATCTATGGCACCAATGCAGTTAGGCATTTCAGTCTTGTTCAAGAAAGCGTCGGCTATGACTTTCCACTCATTTTGATTTGGAGGTGCAAGGTAAATCCTATGGAGTTCTTCCCATATTGCGTCACATGTTTCATAGATAATTTTCCTAATGGTCGAAACTCCCATTTTAAAGGACCAGGCTAACACTTGTGGTGACGTTCCGTGAGCTAAATACCTGAAAGTATAATAAATAATAGTGATTCCTTGTGCTTTTCTTAGAGAATTCTATTGACTTACATCAACGTAAGGGCAAGTCGATTTTGCGGTTCTATCGCTTTTCTTCTTGAATACCGATCAAGACGTTCTTTCAGGAGGCATAACAGCATATTAAATTTTGCTACACTCATCCTCGTTATTTTTAAAATGTGCTCTACATCTTTGCTTTTAATTTTTTTATAACTTTTTACAAAAAAACCATCGATGTCTCTAGATAAATTTACCTCACGCACCCACCACCTCCTTTTTCTATATTGTTCGTATAATAAATAAATTTGGTAGGCGGTGTATACCATATTTAGTACACTCACAATGTGCATTAATTTATCCATAATTACGTTTAAAAATTGAACTTATGTTTTTACCGTGAATACAGACGAGACAACCAAACCATATCAAGAGATATATCTTCTTCTTTTTCGTTGTCGTTGCAATTGTGTTTCATGTTTGACCACGGAGGACTTTGACAGTGGTTGCTGCTTATAGTTGCCCAGTGGGAAATTTGGTCAGGCCTTCCCAGAGCAGCAATGTCGAAGCAATTGAAAAATGTCGAGGATGCATGTGAGATTAATGACAAGGAAGCTTTTTGGAAGCAATAGAACGAAATGGGGCGACTGAGTCAAGTTTTAACGTGTTATTTCTCGATAAATTGCGTTATGAAAATTAAAATTTTTTCTACATAATTATCATTCGTGTTCAGTACTGTGAAGTGTTAACATCAAAAGTGGAGAAGACCAAAATATTTTTTTGTAGAAATAAAGTGAATTTTTGCAGCGATATATTTTCATGGTAAGTTCAATATTTAACTAAAGGGTAAGGAAATATATTTTCATTCTTTCATTTAGTAGACCCCTTTAACCCTAGAATACTAGTCTTATTATAACATAGATGAAACACTTTGTCATTCCGTTTATAACGTATAGAAGTAATACTGGTGGCATAAAAAGGATTGAGCACCTGCGCATAATATTTAAAGTTATTTGTGAAACAAAATGAGTAAGATTGGTGGTATATCCAGAAGGCATCTAAGACGGTTAGTGGCTACAGAAATCAGAGAAATTAATATAACTAATGAAAATACAGTAAATGAAGCCGTCGAATTCGCTACAGACGGACTGTTTCGTCAGTTGGAAAACACTGATCCTGAAATTAATGCTCAGGAATGTACGAATGACGATATTTCTGATTCTTCACGCGGTATTCCAAATACCTCATCCGCTAGTGAAATTAATATCCGTGATCGTTTAGAAGATTGGTGTATTAAGTACAGAATAGGGAGAAACGCATGTGATAATCTATTGACAATTTTAGCCGAAGAAGGTTTAGATGTGCCCAAAAGTGCAAAAACTTTGTTAGAAACAAAATATAATCAAATTCAATTACGGATAGTTTTTCCGGGAGAATATTTCCACTTCGGGTTACAAAAAAGTTTATTACTATTGAACCTAGTTTTAGCGAAATCTGTTGATGTAATACATATTGATGTTGGCGTGGATGGTCTACCATTATTCAAAAGTTCGAGTCAAACCTTATGGCCAATATTAGGAGCTATTTCGGAATGTACGACTATAGAACCATTTTTGATCGGGGCATATCTTGGCAATTCCAAACCTGATAGCGCAAATGAATATATGGCTGAATTTGTGGACGAAATTAAGCAACTCCAAAAGGACGGTTTTGAAGTTAGTGGAAAGAAAATATTCGTGAAAATAAGAGTATTTATCTGTGATGCTCCTGCAAGAGCATTTCTTACTGGTACTGTGGGTCACACTTCAGGAAATGGATGTACGAAATGCACACAAAAAGGCAGAAAAATCAATAACCGCCTTGTCTATAGTACAACAATTGCTTCCTTAAGAACGGATGCAAATTTTAAAAGCCGAACAGATATGTTATATCACCATAGATTTTTTCAGCAAAATGTTCATCGCTTAGAAGAAGTAAATATAAATATGGTATCACAATTTCCTTTGGACGTAATGCACTTGCTCGACTTAGGATTAACAAAAAAACTTATTACTTTTATCTGGAAACACGGAGAGAATAATTTACTGATATTAAGCAAATGTAGATAAAAATCAAGTAAAAAAGCTGTTGATTTTGCGCCAAGTAAATTTTTATTATTTTCTAGAAAACATTTTCTTGATTCAACTTTTGGGTGCTTGTATCATTATCAAGTAAATTAAACTAAATTCAAGCGGTCATATTTTCTTACTCCTAGCATTAATAGAATAAAACTAGACATGTTTAAAATTCATACTGATGCTAGCTTTCCTATATTCAGAAAATCTTTATGCCAGATTCAAGTGACCTGTTTACTTGAATTAAACATTGAAAGATTAATATAAGTAAATGAAATGTCTATAACTATCTAATTTTGCCAATTAATTGAATTTTAGTTTTGCTAAAATGTATACCATAAAACGTATAGATCAAGAAAACTAATTCTAGATTTAATTTATTGTAGTAGTATACACGTGTATTAATTTGCTTTATGCAGGTGTGCTCTTCTCAAGAATAGCTTTTCATGACAGAATCTTTATGCTTCATGCAGATATGTTTATTTGAGCAAAGCTTTTAATTAATGAATCTATCAAATTATTTATTATTTATTGCAAAAAAAAAAAAAAATCGTGGGAAAATCTAGAAATAAAAATCAGTTGTTTCCATATAAATTGTAAACAATTTATTCAGTATACCTAATTATATTAAAAAATATGTGTATTTTAAAATTAAATGAATTTATTAAATAACGAATTTTTTTCAAATTATTAAGTTTAAAAAAAATTAATTTAATTAATTTAATTATTTTTTCACAAGTATCAGGAAGAACGGTATTAAGCTTGACTTGGAGCAATTCTTAAACTTCTTTACTTGAATAAAGTCGGCGTCCAAATGAAAATAAATGTAAGCAGTTGAAAACTAATTTACTTGTGTGTTCTCACACATTCTTAAATGTTTTCTATTGTTGCCCACTGACACGTGTATATTTTTGAAAGTAATGTATAACAACACTAAATTAACCGTTTGATTTTATCCCAACAGCAAAAAACCTATGTCATTCATTTATTTAAATTAAGAAAATTATTCCTGAAATTTAATAAACGTTTGCTAAATTCTATTTATTTGTATGATGTCTATTGAGTTCTAGCAAATAATGATTGATTCTAACATTCGAGTTTTAATTTTTACCATATTTTCACACAGAAAGAGATATTTAATAAATTATTAATTAAATTCAGAAAACTTTTTCTAAATTGTATTCGAAAAGAATTCGATAGTTTTTAGTAAATTAGAATAAATTTTGAAAACTTCATCTTTCTCGATAGTAGACAACAATTATTAATATTAAGAAAACTTTGATTAAATTGATCATTTCTTGAATTGATTTTAACAAAAAGGGTATTCACTGTGTTTAATAAATCGAAGATTTAATGTTAGTAAAAAATTCTTTCCGTGAAGATAAACATAACAGAACTAAGTTAAACAATTTTCAAAAGCAACACTTAAATAATCA
The DNA here is from genome assembly GCA_963924295.1 of Dioctria rufipes. Lineage (NCBI taxonomy): Eukaryota > Metazoa > Arthropoda > Insecta > Diptera > Asilidae > Dioctria > Dioctria rufipes. The sequence goes on along the minus strand of OZ002741.1, from coordinate 99,026,585 downwards.
GCTTAAATCTATGGGTGCTTTTATACCTAGAGAATTTTGCAGAAAACCCAGGAGCTTTGATGAGTTTCCTAGATGGAAAGCGACTGAGTTTCGCCAACTTATTTTATACACTGGTGTTGTTTTATTTAAAGAAGTATTAAATGATGATTTATACACTCATTTTCTTTTGCTACATGGGGCATATAGATTAATTTCTTGCCCAAAAAATTGTCAAAAAAATTTAAATGTCGTCTAAGAAATGCTGGAAACTTTTGTTCACAACTTTGTGTTTTTGTACGGCGAAGACAAAATAAGTTATAATGTTCATAACTTGCTACACTTATCAGAATGTGTGAAAATGTATGGTAACGTGGATAACTTCTCGGCTTACAAATTCGAGAATTACATGCAAACCCTAAAAAAGGATTGTCGCCAGCCAGGGAAAATTCTCGAACAACTACACAATAGAAGTCTTGAAAGGAGTAGAATAAAAGAAGTTATAAAAAAGTTAGGTCCAGGAAGATTAGCAAAGAAAAAGTCCATTATTAGCTCCTCGCCTATATACAGACGGTATGACTTTGACAGTTTTTATTTGAGCGATTCTGAACCTAATAACTACTGTTACATATATCCCTTGATACCTATAAAAGTATTAGGATTTCTGAAAGAAACTGATGGGGAAGAGTATATTATTGGACTGAAGTTTAATATTATTGCAAATTATTTCGAAGAACCTTTTGAATCCCGGCGAACATTGGGTATTTCTTACGTAAGCAATCTTGATGAAGAAGAACAAAAATTTAACATAAGGGATATAGCGTGCAAGATAGTATGTTTAGCTTTAGTAGAAAAACAGCAAAACACAGCGATGTATGATTTCTGTGGTCTTTTTCCCCGAATTTTAAAATGAGTATATATTGGTCCACAAAAGTCTACGCCAGCATTTACGAATGGTCTTGCTGGTTGGACTCTATCTGCTGGCAAATTACCCATCAACTGTGTTAAAAGTTTTGGCTTGGATTTAGCACATTGAACACAGTGTTGTACCACAGAGCGAGCCAGAGTTTTTCCTTTTAATGGCCAGAACTTCTGCCTGGTTATGGCGAGAAGCGTTTGAGGGCCTACGTGCAATTTCTCTTTGTGTATATCGTTGAGGAGGCATTTCGTTAGATGATGGGCGTATGGCAGAAGCATTGGGTGTTTGGCTTGATATGTTAGATTTGATTCTTCCAGGCGACCTCCGACTCTAACAATGTTGTCCTCATCGATAAATGGTGTAAGGCTACTGATGGCACTGTTTTTGGAAACTTCTCCGAAGCTCCTTAAATGCGATAAATCTTCATCGAATCCTTCTTGCTGCATTAGTCTCACCACCATCGCTTGACCTTGGTCTAATTCCTCTGCGTTTAAGACAAACGTAGCTGCAAGGTCTCGATTAAGTTTCCTCGTGTGTCTGATAAATCGAAGAACGTACGCCATGATTCGTTGGACCTTTCGAAAAGAGTTCCTGTGATTTATATTACTGAGAATTGTTTCAGCTTCTTTGATTTCAGTGGATGACGCCACTACATGTACTCGTCTTCTCTCGCTGTCATTCGCAACCGTTTTCTTTGTATATGGCAGCGGCCATAATGTTTCAGCACCATGCAAGAAAGTTGGTCCATAAAACCAGATGACGGAATTTCCCAACTTCTCTGGAGCTATTCCTCTTGACAAAATGTCTGCGGGATTATCCTTAGATCTGACATGTCGCCATTGTTCCGAAATTGTTAACTGCTGGATTACTGCTATTCGATTAGCCACAAACGTTTGATATGACGATGATGATGAGTTAATCCATGCCAGAACAATTTCTGAATCTGTCCAGAGAAAAAGAGGTGCATTTTTGATTTTCAGATCCCTTTTTAGACGACAACTCCAGACGTGGGAGTGTGACTTGCTTGATTGGGGCGATTCTAGACTTCGCACATAACAGTCGTACAGCTACAATATTATCTCTGTCAACGGATCTTATGTATGCTGCCGCTCCGTAGGCCTTTTCGGAGGCATCTGCAAAGATGTGGATTTGAATCGTCTTAGGGCTTCTTTGGGAAAACACATGTCTTGGAATTCTTATGTCATTTAGTGCCTTTAACCCCTCTCGAAAGATATACACAAAGAGAAATTGCACGTAGGCCCTCAAACGCTTCTCGCCATAACCAGGCAGAAGTTCTGGCCATTAAAAGGAAAAACTCTGGCTCGCTCTGTGGTACAACACTGTGTTCAATGTGCTAAATCCAAACCAAAACTTTTAACACAGTTGATGGGTAATTTGCCAGCAGATAGAGTCCAACCAGCAAGACCATTCGTAAATGCTGGCGTAGACTTTTTGGTAACCAGGTTAATCCTACTGCCTTTGTGTGATCTTCTTTGTGGCTATAAAAATCCAACTGAACTTCTTGGTCTTGTTGGGGAATGCTCTTTAAAAGACTGGGGTGATTGGCACACCACTTTCTCAATTTGAAACCGGCTGTTTGAAGTAAAAACTGGAGCTGCGCTTGAGTTTCAATTGCAGTTGTGAGATTATCGGCTCCAGTTAAGACATCGTCCACATAGAAATCTCGTTTGAGTACTTCAGCTCCGAGAGGATAATGTTCTGCCTGTTCCTCTACTAGCATCTGCAGGCATCTGGTTGCCAGATAAGGAGCACAAGTGGTACCATATGTGACCGTACAAAGTTTGTAACACCTTAATCGATCATGAAAGTTATTTCTCCACCATATAAGTTGGTACCTCGTATCATCGTCGTGAACCTTTACTTGTCGGTACATCTTTTCAATATCCGCGGTAAATACGAACCTGGGCATGCGAAATCTTAAGAGAAGTGAAAAGACATCATCCTGAATAGTAGGACCTGTTGCTAAGATGTCGTTCAGGGAAATATTGCTGGATGTCTTGGCCGATCCGTCAAAGACCACTCGAAGCTTAGTAGTCGAACTCTCTGGTTTAATGACACAGTGGTGCGGAAGGAAGTTGTAGGGTTTCTTGATTTCATTGAAGTTCACTTCCTCCATGTGTCCCAATTCGATATACTCATCCATGAACCTAACATACTGTTTTTTAAGTTCTTCGTTTGTATCTAACCTTTTTTCTAAAGCCACAAAACGTTGAAACGCGATATTCTTCGATTCCCCTAGGGTTTGAGCATCGACCTTGAACGGAAGTTTTACTGTAAAGCGCCCTTCTTTATTTCGTCGTGTAGTTTGTACGAAGTGTGCTTCACATTGTCTTTCTGCGGTAGTGAATGCCTTAGCTGACTGTTCAGCATCATCCAGCATCCAGAATTTTTCCCTTTGCTGCTGAAGTGCTTCATCTTCAGAGCATATTCCACATATTGCTTGTGTTTGTGGTGTGTGTTGGGTTCTTCCTGCTATTGTCCAACCAAAAACTGTATTCTGCATGGTAGGTAATGTCTTGCCCAATTTTATCTGCCCTACTGATAGAATCGAATAATATAATTCTGCCCCAATTAAAAGATCTATCGTCCCTGGCTGATTAAACTGTGTATCCGCTAGTTGTATGTTGGCTGGTATTGGCCAAGAGGCAATGTCTATTAACTGTGAGGGCTGTGGTGAAATGATTCGGGGCAGTATATGTGCCTCTAAAGTAGTGCTGAAGCCATTGATTCGAGATTCCAACAACATATTAACACGTTTTTGCGCTTGCTGTTTGCGTAGGCCAATGCCTTCTATGTTCATTAATTCGGGAGTTCCAATCAGACCAAGTTTCTTCACTAATTTTTGCGTTACAAAATTTAGCTGAGAGCTAGAATCTAGGATGGCTCTGCATTCAATACTCGTACCAGTTTTGTTGGTTAGTTTCACAATAGCAGTGCTTAATAACACATAATTCTTAGTAGTTGGTGTCGACTTGGCAGTAAGTGATATTGATGGCTCGGTCGCTACCCTGTTTGGTGATGAAGTTGTTGAGATACTCGTTGACGGCTGGACTTCGCTTGTCGGAACTTGATTCGTTCTTGATACGACAGCCTTCGTTTTTGTTGGCTCAAAATGTAAAAGAGTATTATGCTTCTTGCCGCATTTGAGACATCCTCTTGATGGACAACTGGATATAATGTGCCCACTTCTCAAACAGTTAAGGCAGGAATTAATTCTCTTTACAAGCGATGTTCTGTTGGATGGCGATAACTGAAGGAACTTAGGACAGGCGAATAGTTGATGGGTGCTGCCACATGATGGGCACCCTGTCTTGACCGATGTAGTCAGAGCCCTTTGGGTATGTACCTTTTTTCCTTCTGTTCTATTTGTGTATTCCATTGCTTCCAAGGATTGGAAGCGGTTTTCTAAGAACTGAAGAAACTCCTTTAATGATTGAAGTGTCCTGGGTTTACTTAAAGATTGCTCCCACAATGTATGTGTGGCTCTATCCAACTTATTCATTAGAATCTGGAGTACAAGCGGATCCCAGTTCTCTATGTTGATACCTAAGTTTCCCAAGGCGAGCAGGCATTCCTGAGTGGTGTCGTGAATTGTTTTTATCGCAGATGCACTCGCTGTTGTGGCCGTTGGTTGCGAAAGTATTTTATTTAGTAGCGCAGTGACGAGCAATCTGGGGTTCTCATATCTATCATTTATGAGCTTCCATGCGGTGGCGTAGTTTGCTTCAGTTATGGTTAAATGTTGGACCAACTTTTCAGCTTCACCTATTAAAATGCTCTTCAGATACCACATTTTCTGGCATGACGGCAGCGGTTGGTTGTGTACTAGTTCCGAGAATAAATCGCAGAATTGCCGCCATTTGAGATAGTCACCATCAAATTTTGGTAGTTCTACTTTTGGGAGCTTCATACTAGATTTTGGACTGAGCTCTGCTGCTAATGAATTTGCATTGGCCTCTGGCTTAGGTTGGCTGTGACTTAAGCCTTCATATAAGTTTCCAGATCTTCAAGTATCTTGCTGTGAAAGTGTTGAATCTTCTCCCAGTGATGCTCGATAGCCTTTATTTTTATCTGATAAAAGTGAGCGGAGTGCGGCTGTGCCTGTAGTTTGATGTGATTTAGCATGTTCCGTAAACCTTGCATCAACGAAGTCTGCTGACAAATAATTGCAGAGTTGTCTGCCTTGATTGATTTAGATAGGGCTCCGGTATTATTATCCTCAAGCATTGATTGTTGTTCTATGCTGGCTGCTGCGCCTCCATCAAAAGCTTCATTCGATCTAGACTGAGGTGCGACCGTCAACCTGGGTTGTTTCTTGCTCGGAATCAATTTGAATTAATATTTCAGATGAAAATTCTTGTAGCCGGCGTAAGATGTCTTGGCTCAGCTTGTCATAACCAACCCTTATGCCCTCATAGTAGTCGTTTGCAAAATATGCATGATCAAGCTTGGATCCATAGTTGATGCGGATCTCATTGTCTGTCTTTTCGAATTCTTCCCACAGCTGGTTCAGATTGATTAACCGTGTGTTCAGATTCTCTGCAGTTTTACGTGTAGCTGTATCCGTTTTGTAGTTGACTGCTATACGTTTAATTTCCTCTCCCGTTGTCCTTTGACGGGCTGTAAGCTCATCTAAGCTCATGATGTACCCTAGATTTAGGTATATTGCGCCAAAGTGCCCTTTTGCAGACCTTCCAAAGTCAAAGTGCTTAAAAACCTTGGCTTATATGTCCTATAGAACAGTTCCTTGTACTGCTACACGTTTCAGCTGTTGTTTAACAAAAATGATGCCACACCAAAATAAAATGAAAATCTACTTTACTCTTCAACGTGTTGAACAACAATAATTTTATTCACAAAATCACAGTTTTTAAATATTATTTCCTAAAGCTAGATCTGAATTATAAAATGCTACTTCATCAAAAAAGTGAACATAAAATTTCTCACGTAAAATTTCTCATGAGCCAAAATCGAGAAAAACAAAAGTGTCCAGTTACGTCTGGGTGTAACGTGAACACTCTTGAATTTGCATTCTTGAGGAAATTTCTCGTGAGAAATTAAATGTGTAAGCTAGATACATGCAACACGAATTTTATTTTTGTAGATAATTTTGTACGTTAGCGAATTTCGAGTCATGGTAATTGTCCATGTTTGTTGTGAATAAACAAAGGGTATTATATACTCTGTATTTTTTAATTAAGCATCTTTAAATTATTCTCAAATATTTCTAAAATATTGATTTTTTTTACCCACAAATTTCACAAATACTGTTATTTATTTCAAAAACTTTCTTGCATGTAACCCAAATTTATTGCTTCTTATTAATGCCCCTACTACCCTCTATCACTGGAAAAAAAAAACCACATGCCAATACCTGTATCAGTTTCAGCACTGGAGGCACATTCAAGCCAGATCATAAAATTGCATACAAGCAATAATCACAGGTAGGTACGTAGGGTCTTTTATGACTGGACCCACAATTGCTTTGGTTATAATTTTCTGAAGGTAATGGTACTCTTATTTAGTATTTAAGCAGCATCTTAGGAGTTTCGTAATTACTTACTTTATCAGTCAATGGAAAGTAGCATCAAGATTTTAAAAAAGTAAGAATATTTTTTGTTTAGGTTTAAAGAGAACAAGAAGCTGGATTAAAGGTATGTTATGTAAGATTTAAACGCTAGTATGTATAAATATTAACAAAAATATTATTAGTTACTAGTATGTCACTGAAATAGCGGGCGGCAAGAGGATTGTATCAGGAGAGATTTCCTCGTCGTAGACTTCCGGATCGAAGAACCTTCGAAAGTGTAGATAGGCGTATAAGGAAGTGGGGGAGAGTTCAGCATAGACGACTGGATCAAGGAAGAGGGAGGCAAGATGTAAATGTTGAGGAGGAAATATTGAGCTGCAGACGAAAGTACTAGTACCAGAAGATAAGCGCAGCGAACAGGAACTTCTCAGTCAACAGTTTGGCGAATACAAGTACAAGCTTTACAAGAAGGAGATTAAACTAAACGCCTTCAATTTTGCAGATAGATTCCTTAAAAAGAGCCAGCATTCCTATCATAAGTATTGTTTACAGATGAAGCTACTTTCACCAGGGATGGAGTAGTAAATACTCATAATTTGCACACCTGGGCTTCAGTGAATCCTCACGCTATTTTAGAAGAAAATCATCAGAGGAAGTTTAAAATAAATGTGTGGTGTGGAATTACTAACAATTACTTATTAGGTCCGCTTGAAATACCTACATTTAATATTATCACTTACCTCTCCTTTTTAAAACATGATTTAGAAGACACGTTGGATGAGTATATTCTGCTTTCCCTTAGGAGCGAGATGTACTTTATGCACGATGGCGCTCCGCCGAATTACTCTGCTCAAATTAGAAGCTACCTTAACGGGCAATATACTGGGCGATGGATTAGACGTGGATGACCTTGGCCTGCTCGATGACCTGATCTTACCCCTCTTGATTTTTTTTAATTGGTCTATTTAAAAAGTATAGTTTATAGTTCAGTTATTACTTCTAGGGAAGATGTATGGAATAGGATATAAAATGCTTGTAACCATATTACAAATAATAGTAATAATTTAGTTAGAGTACGGCACTCATTACTTCGTAGGCACAATTATGTGTAGACCGAGGAGGACATCACTTTCAGGATATTTTACAGATTCTATTAGTTTAAATTAATAAAGTAAAAATTATCAGGAAATTATAACCAAAGCAATTGTGGGTCTAGTCATAAAAGACCCTACGTAGATCCCTGTGATTTCTGCATGTATGCAATTTTATGATTTGGCTTGAATGTGCCAATAAACCTCCAGTGCTGAAACTGATACAGGTATTGGCATGTAGTTTCTTTCCCAGTGATAGTAGGGGCATTAATAAGAAGCAATAAATTTGGGTTACATGGAAGAAATTTTTTGAAATAAATAACGGTATTTATGAAATTTGTGTGTAAAAAAAAAACCAAAATTTTGGAAATATTTGAAAATAATTTAAACATTCGGTTCGACGCCATTGGCGAGTGAAGTAGTTACTCTAATCTCCTGTCGTTTCCAAATTTTTTTTTCTCCCTGTATCACTGTGGGGGTGGTTTGCCCACTGTATAATTAATAATTATATCTGGAATCTACTCTCAGGTAACATAATTTGAAGTTAACCTCTAAAAGTTGGTCAAGTCCTTATTAAGGTGAGTTCTTTTTTTGTATATACATACTAGTTAGTATAACATCGCATAACCTAACTTCTGAGCGTACCTACTGGCCCTCGTGGTGCCTACTTGAAATTTTTTATTGGCTTGTCTGCCTCCATCTGCTGGTGTCTCTCAACCCATGTGCTCCCCACTACCCAAAGTGGGTGACCCAGACGACGACATGAAGGTGGTGGATCCTGGTGGATCTGCCGCCTCACCCAACACCCCGAATGCTACAACTAACATGACTGGCATAACCTCAACCCCCATTATAAAAACATTAAAGTAGGTCGCAAACACCGCAACAATGATAGCGAAACTTCTAATAAGCTAAGAAAGGACAGGTCCAGAAGCAATTCTCGGCGAGACTCAAACATCTTGCCTGCTGACGAGACTCCATGACGTCTCGCTCGTCTCTAAGCTCATCACAGAGAGGAGATATTTCTCCAACAGTTAAAGTTGAGATCCACACAGGAAAGCACGCTAAAACTGAACTTCACAAGTTCACCTCTCCTGCAACGTCCATTCCAAACTCGGGTGCCTCTCTATTAACAAGCCCTGATACAGTTGTATACTCCAGCTCGGATAAAGGGGGGTTCTTATCCAACGGGCTGATGAGTCTGATCAAGCAAGAAAATCTAAGCTCAGCGACATATTTATTGCAAAAATTCTCAGGAAATATTCCTGCCCCAGTTACACCGAAATTTCGCAAAATTCATTTAATACAGTTAAAGTTGTCTTCGCCAGCTCAAATGCCGCCAACCAAACGGCCAGCTTAAGTGCTACATTCCTGCACCTTACGTCAGGAAGCAAGGCATAATCAGGGATATTCCGACGGATTTAACTGAGGAAGAAATTCTGAAGAACAATGAATCTTCCCTCAAAGTTATCAAGGTCCACCGATTCACCAAAAAATTAGATGAAGACAACAGAGTTCCGACACCAGTAGTTAAGCTTACCTTCCTCAGTACCAGTATTCCCACCAAAGTTACCATTTATGGCTGCAGACGAGATGTCGACTACTACATTCCATCTCCCAGGCAGTGCTCGAAATGTCAAAGATGGGGGCATGGGTCATTGTAGTGTAAATCTAAACTGTCGCACTGTCCCTCATGCTGCGGCGAGTCATGTGAAGACATGAGTGCTTGCACCAAACCTCACTTCTGCACGAACTGCAAGGGCAGTCACAAGCCCAATCACCCTGAGTGCCCAGCAAAAGAGCATGAGAAGGCAATTATAAAACAAATGACCATCAAATGTATCTCGAGAACTAGCTAGTTCCCTAAATCCTGTCTTTACCAATAAGTTCGCTTTGCTTGATGAAGTCGACTGCGATAAAGTTTTCTAGCCCTCACTCAACAACCCAAGACCCGTGATCCAACTCACGAGGCAAACAAGGCTCTAACGCCATGACCCTACTCAAGTGTTGCGAAAGCTTACACTTTTCATAAACCTATCCCACCCCCGACCGACTTGCATGCTATGTACAGAGACAAACCTGATGGAAGAGTAAGTGTGGGCCTCACGCCTCTAAACCTCAAAGTTTCAGTCTACGAGAAATTTATCTCCTGGGTCAGTGAACTCATCAATTCCTCAGTTTTCCAAAAGTCACCCTCCTCATTTGTAAACCAAGTCAAAAAACGCATCGACCTTCTCAATGTTTCCACTGATATTATCACCATCAACCAAGCTGTCAGCTCACTCCAAGACCCAGGTGGTTCCACTGTTCCCCCTAAACCATAATATTACTCTTCAACTTATTCTCTTCCTTACACTGTCTTCTTCCCCCTCACACTCTGATGCTCTACTATCTTTTTCTCACACCAATCTCTGATCCACTATTTATACCTTCTATCTCTCCACATCATGAAACTCTTACAATACAATATCCAAAGCTTTTCTGCCAATAAGAGCTATCTTGAACTTTTCAATGCCCATCATCATTTCGATGTTATGTCTCTAAATGAGACATGGCTAAAATCGAATCAATTTGCCTCTCTGAGAGGCTTTCATCTAGTCAGGTGCGACCGTCAGGATGGCCATGGAGGCACTCTCCTGGCAGTCCGCTCAGGCCTATCCTATAGCATACAAATCAACCCAATCCAACCCCAATCTCAATCTAGTGGTAGCCTCAGTCTATGCGGCACCCGCTATTGACGTATCGACCTTCAAAGATGCCATAGAGGATCTTTTCACGTTCCTATCCAACTTCACCTCAGTCATTCTCTGTGGAGATCTCAATGCGAGGGATCGCATGTGGGACCCTAGAGTAGTACGTAATGAAACCTCTACTCGCAAGGGCTTTCATCTCAAAAATACGCTCATGTCCTCCAACCTAAGCTTAATCCTGCCTGACGGAGCTACCTTTATCCCATGTCTGAACAATCCTGAGATTGGCACCACTCCTGATCTCTGTTTCACCTCTCCCCCCCCCCCCCCCGCCCACTCGATCATCCTCAATACTCAGCGGCATCACGTAGGTAACTCTCACCACTTTCCAATTATCGCTTCCTTTGTCTCTGCCCCCTGATCACCCCTCTAGGGTCTTCCTAAACAAGACCAAAGTCACTGAAAAGCTAAATCTCTTACCGTCATCTGACAGAATTATAGAGGATATTGAGGAGATCATTAGGAAATGCACCTTCCAAAAACCCCACGATAAGTTCGTCCCCAAAGCTTGGTGGAACCCAGAAATCCAGCGCCTATACAATCTAAAAAAGGAGGCCTTCCTGTCTCTTACCAGACTCACGTCGGAGATTCACCTAAGAAAATACAAGGCAATCTCCAAACTCTTAAGAGGAGCCATCAGGAGAGCAAAAGCATCTCATGCATCAAAATTCATTGACAGCGTTGACACGGCAGACTCTAGGCGCTTCTTCAAAATATTCAAACACCTTTCCGCCAAGCACCAGGGGTGCAATTCCAGTCACGAATGGGATGACTCCAAATCCCTGGCCTTCTTGAATTCCATCTCACCAAATGGTCCCCCCCATCCCCTACCCGCTGCTGCTGCCAGAATCCCAGCTGCAGACTCCCTCGACAGTCCCCCCACTCCCTTCTCACCGGAAGAACTCACTAAAGTCTTCAGGAAAAAATCCAATCACTCAGCGCCTGGCATGGATGGCATTCCCTTCCTAGCTTTCAAGGTGCTTAACCCCCCAGCCTCAGCAGCGTTGCTTGATCACCTCAACTCCCTGTGGATGTCATGTTCATTAACAGACAAACTCAGGAGCATCAAAATCGTACCCATAATAAAGAAGAACAAGTTGAGAAATGACCTAAACACCTTCAGACCCATCGCTCTAATTCCCACCTTGCTTAAATGCATTAACGGCATGGTCATCAACAGGGTCTCTGACTTCATCAGATCCAACGACCTCATTCCTCCAAATTCCTTCGCCTACACGAAAGGTCGCTCAATCAATGGCTGCATAAATAGAGCTCTGAGCCTCTTAGCTAGTCACAAACTAAACAAACGAAAAGTATTCATCCTCACGGTTGACATTTCGTCTGCGTATGTAGCAGTTTCTCTCCCCATACTTCACAGGTGTCTCATAGACCTCAACATACCATCAGAGCTGGTTCGCTGGATCCTCATGTTCTTATCTCGGAGATTTATCCACCTAAACGATACCCACCTCCAGGTTTCAGACTGTCTCCCACAAGGAAGTGTCCTTAGTCCTGCTATTCAATATTTACACCAGGAGTCTACACGAGTCTACATCCGACTCTGTTAATTTCCTACAGTTCGCGGACGACTTTCTGTTCATTGCGTCTGGGAAGTCCTTCACGGAGGCCCTCTCCAACCTCTCCCACGAAATAAACAGATTCTCCGCTGCAGCATCATCGCTCAACCTTAGCATTAATCCAGACAAGCTCGCCATGGTCCCCATGCATTGCAGACGAATCGCTCATCTGTCCCTGGCGTTTGGAGGATCAACTATTAACCCCTCCAAGGAACTTAAGTTTCTAGGCAGATTGCTTACCTCAAACCTCACTGTTGGGTCTCAAGTCAGGAGCTCCATTAACTCTACACAGTTTCACGTCAACACGTTAGAAATGTTAACCTCGGAAAAAAATCCCATTCATCCCAAATCGGCTCTGAAAGCGTACACGGCGGTTATCAGATCGAAGACAGAATTCCTTGCTACCACCATGGCATGCAAGCCCAAACACCTTGATAGTAAGCTCAAGACCCTTTCCAATGCCTGCCTAAGAGCATGTCTTGGTGTCCCTCCTACCACCCCTGTCCATATTCTGTACTCTCTTACGGGCGAGCTCCCTCCGATCTTCCGAGGTAAGCTGATGCTCGCTAGGGAGTTAGGGAAGCTGCTGGCTGCCGGTCTAGTGACCCTAGACGATGTCGCCCAGCTCAGCCCTAACATCTCCAGTTACGCGTACATTGCAAACCTTCACCGCGACCTGCTTGCCAATGTCGGAACCACATTCTCTTATGGTACGGCATCTGGTACAGTACTTGTTGATCTGCCTAAAAAAAAAACAAAATTTAAAATCTAGATTTTAATGGATGTGTTAATCTATACACTGAAAAAAATAAAAGGGAAATTACGTCTATTTTCGATTAGGCACCGAAAATCTAGACGACATATCTAGAAAAATAGCCAAACTTTTTTTGAAAATTAGCTATTGGATCTAATTCGAAATTGTTAAAAATATAAAAAAAAATAAAAATAGATGCATCACCTGACATAAGTATATAAAATACAACAAAAATAGATTTATTGCCTAATTCAAAATAGATAAATTTTCATCGACAAGTACATAGATAAATCATCTACTTTGTATTTACCAAAATAGTTATTTCAACTAATATAATCAATGGATTACTGTTAAATGCCTTACAGTTGTCTAAAAAGAATAGACAAGCAATTCTGAACATGATCTTTCGTGTGCGATTCTTGCAATCGGCATTCACTTAATTCCCAAGTTCATGCAAATCAGTCAGTTTTTTTGCGCTGCTGTACCCGACACGTTTTGAGTTTAGGTATTATCAAGCTGTGAATGTCTCATATGGTTTTGCAAATAAAAACGGGATTACTAAGTAGTTTCAAACGTATATATGTATATATCGGGCTATTTATTTAATATTATTAAATAAACTGTGTTTTATGGTGAACAATCTTACTTACAATTAAAAAGTGTGCGATTATAAGTGAACCTTTGTATTCCGGGATCGGAGAATCAAAACATCGCATCGTTGGATATTTATTGAAACCGAAGCCTATATACTCATTGAAGTTGTCGCAATGAAGGTAATAATCATAATAATTCATACACAAAATTGTGCAAATAAAAGAAAAACTAGTTAACTCGAAAGTACATCATCATATAAAAAACAGTATCTCGTGCTAAAGAATATATAAATATGGCAGAAGGGATACAAGATCTCGTAGATTATGTAGCTAATGAATAATGATCATGTGAATTTAAAGCTTCCAGATTTATCTAGTGAAGAAGCATCCCAAATTTTACTTTAGAGTTGGGGTCTTTCGGCTTTAAAAGAAAATTTATCAATTATTTGATGTGATGTCACAATGAGCTTTCAATAATTGTGATTGTCATTTTAGAAAAGGGTATAGATTTGGAGGTGCTTAAGGTTCTCAATAGTGATGATATTAATTTGCTTATTCCGGAGGAACAATTTGGACTTCCTATTAAATTCAGGCAAAAACTTTTCGAATGGCGAAACCTAAATGTAAGTGTTCTCTTAAGATCCTTTATTTAAATTTCATACATATACGGCGTCTACATTATATTTGTGCTTTAACTAAAACTGTCCATTCAAAATTGGATAAATGATTTGCCCTCCACCTCATCAAAAGAAAATGAGAATAATTCAATACAGAGTTTTGTAAGTAATTACATATAATTGCAATTCATATCGAAATCCCTCAAATAATAGGGAAGGAAATTCTTAATGATTATAAAAGATATAATTTTCGATTAAATAAATCTAATATGCAACAATTGGTTACTATTATATGTGATTATTGAATAAATACTGGTAATAATGTCAAGAAAGAAAATTATTTTACTGCAGCTAAGCAAATTAAAAAAACAAATTCCATCTGAGCTTGAAGTGCATACTCAGATTTTCAAACTTCCGAATGAAAATGAAGTTTACCAATTAAAATACTTCTAGGAAACTTATTTGGGAAACAAATTAAAAAGAGGAAAATTAGCGAAAGTACACTTTTGTTCGATAAGTGGTCGAAGTTTATCGAAAAAGTTTTAGAAATTTATCAACGGGATATAAAAGATCCAAAGGGTAAACTTCTATTGTCAAAGATAAATGATGAAATTACGGAAGGTAAAAAACTTTAGAAAACATGTAGTTTTAATCATTTTAGCTCTTTCCATACTCGAAAAACTTTATTCTAACTGTGTTATTGAATACAATTCGTACTCCTCAAATTGTGAAATTGGGAAAACATAAAGACGATAAATCTTGGAAACCGAGTATATTGGATGGACAGGATGCGCTAAGTATTATAGTTCCGGTATGTTGATTTAATTTCTTGATTTATATTATATCGTTGAAAAAAAAAATATTATTTAGCAAGTAATGTTATTGAAAAAATTTTTAGAAAAACTTAAATTAAGCTTTAAGCGGTGTACAACGTTAAATTTTATAGAAAAATCCGCCAACTTAAATTGAAATTCAAAACCCAGTTTTATCTTTGATTCTAGACTTCAGATCAAATATCTACAATTATCAATCAACGAAAAGTTAACTGTAAGCAACGAAATATTACTCTACATCAGTTTGTTTTAGCAGTTGGAACGAAAAAAGTTATCTCATTTTTACGTGTATTTTCATGATGTCCTTTACGATACAGTAACTTTCTTGAAAGCATTGTCTAATACATTTCAATTGCATCAAGTACTTAATATAGAATATTCGAAGGAATGTTGCCAAGTATGGCATTTTATAGAAGAGCATTTCTATGAAATTACGTGCTCATGAATAAAGACCACAGCACTTAATGCTTTATTGAATGAATTTAAAATTCATGCTTCATTTGTAAAGAAAATGTTAAGGATGCTAGCACCTTAATTGCTCATTTAAAATTGAGCCATCATTTGTCTAGTTCATCAAATTTTATTTGCAGTCATTGCCCACAGAAATTGCAATCGATTTATTCTTTTAAATGACATTTAATTCGTCAACATGAGAGTACACCAAATAGCGCAACTGACCATAGCAAACATATTCCTTCTATTTCTCAGCCGACTGACTCTAATACACAGGCCAATACACTTGATCATTTTAAATACTCAACTAAAATAGATACCTCAAATAGTGATGAAAATAAAGCATTTAATTTTAATTCCGATAATAATCTAAAAACAACCTTCATTCTGGAGCTATTTGCAAAGAAAACTCTTAATAGAAAAATAGTGCTTGAAATTATTAATAACATAAGAGAATGCATAATTTTACCTTTACATGATTCGGCACAACAGTTAGTCGATGCCGAGCAAAATGTTTTAACTCTTAATTCAAAGATATCAGAAAAAATTACTAATCTCAAAGATGTGTTTGGGACGTTTGACACTGCACATAAATTAAAGAAATTTCTAATAGAAAATAATAATTTACAATAGATAATTCTTTAACTACAGATAAAATCGCCAATCCATTAACTAAAGGCGTATTACTTCCAATTAAAGAAAACTTAGTTAGGTATTTTGAATTTGAATTTCTCCATTTTAAATGTAGAATCTTTATGACAATTGTGTTCATTTCTTTGCATCGAAGACCAAAGGTGTTTGTACCTGCTCATACAGTCGAAAAATGGCGTAAAAGGAAAGTAAGAGTAGTTTCAACCACTTCGGAAGTATACCTTTTTGAAAACTTAAGTTAAAGTTAACCTAATGACAAGTTAGGAAGCAGGCAAGATTTCCTAGTGTTTTATATTTAAAATGCACACGACAAAAAAGGAAGAAAGAAAGAAAAAAAAATCGAAAAACAAATCAAACTCTCTTTTATGAATAAAGATAAAAAATGTGAAAGCGCAAATTGCATGCAACGAAACAGAATGGCAAATGTTTCATTTTCGTAAATAAATGAGAAAGGGCGGAATATTCACGTTTTACTCTCATAAAATGTTCCCGCGCTTTTGTGAAAACCGGTTTTTGCTGAAAAGTTGAGAGAATCGGCCAATGTTTTTTTATAGCATAGTCAATGTTTGTTAGTGTAATTTCTATGCTAATTGAGCAGCACGTGCTTCTGTTTACATCTGTTTTGCTGTGTAGAAGTGGGAAAAATTCTTGCTGGATTCTCTGATATTTTCGGGAAAAATGATAATTTTATTTGAGAGGAACTTTACAGCTCTTTTCAGTATTTCGGTCAAAGCGAAATTTATTTATTTCTTAAAAATAGGAGGTAGTGTGACCTGATGTACATTATTATGAATAGTTCGATAAGATTTTGAGGGATTTAATAAGATTTTGTGGTTCGGGTAATCCTACGTTCTCTCGATTTTTGTTTCTAACTCGTTATCTCAGTTGCATTACAGTAATGCATAGCCAAGTTCTTTTCCCTCATTTATGTAAAAGACGAAAGTATATGAAATTACTTGTTTCATTCTAAAAAAACACCAGAATTTTCCAATTTTGCTCTAGAGCTTCTTAACTTGTCACTAGGTTAACTTTGCTTATAAATCGATGGTTCTAACAACAAAGATGAGTTATCACAATAGATATTTTCAATGTTTATCTTAAACGCATTATCATGCTTTGTCTCAAACTCTTTCAATTATGAACACTTTTGAACTGTTATCATAAAAGATCGAGCATAGCTCATATTTTAGAGGACTACAATTAGCTGCGATCTTTCATCTATGTATATGTAGTAACTACACAACAAATTTTTTTTATATGAAAGTAATAAAATATTCCCGAAAACTGACTTACTGTATACTTATCTCTCCATGTTTCGGGAGATGTGACAAAAATTGTGATACCATAACTTTGGAATGACTGAAGATATATATATTTATACACCCTAAGCTTGTTCTTCTTCTGATACATCCTTTTTCCATTCATTGACTTTTCATAGGAGAAGCTCCTTGAAAGCCATCTACATAAAATGTAGATCAAATTAAATATTTTATCGACTTTAATAGGATATGCAGCTAAAAATTTTTTCATTGTTTTATCTATACAACTATCGATTATTGATGTATTTATATTCTACAACTGTGCTGAATATATTAGAGAAACTGTCAACAAAATTTTAGATCATGCACCAATTATTTGTTAACAACTTATCTACTAATCTTACTAATTAATGGCCAAATAACAAATAGGCAAAGCAACAACTTTAAATAGTAAAAAAACAAAGCAACTAAAGATTTTAGACGAATTTTAAATATTTATCTAAAAAAATTGTTCAATGCATTTAATAGTTTTGTCGGCAAGCGAACAAGTGATGATTAGACAAATTAACAAATACAATTAGGAGGCTGAAAATCAACCATAGAGTTTAGATAAATTATCGGTCATTTGTCTAAAGATTTTTTCCGTGTAGGAGAAAGACTGATTAGCAAAGTGCAGCGGCGAGTCACCCAATTCTTCATCGTGATTTATATAGTCAATTGCAATTTTTCAATTGACTAACGAAAAAATAGAATAAAAAATCCCCCCCGGGACAAGATCAAGTAAGTACATGGAAAATGTGGTTATCCATTCGTTACTAAATTCACCATCCTATCTTTCGTCACAAAAAAATTTATAGCTGCCCACAAAAAGATCCCAAGCAAAATTCAACCTTATTCTATGAAACTTAAATACCGGGCCTAGCATAGATGAAACTCTGGCAACCAATCCTAGGTAAAACTCCAGTAACAAGCTACTTGAGAATTGGTGGAAGAATAGGGAACACGCGGGCCGCAATCATCACCATCATCATCACCCCGACATCAAGCGACTAATCATAGGATATCGTGAAATAGGTGTAGATCTATGACGGAAGTGAATTTGCACAGATACATTTTGTCGCGAGGATTATAAACTAAGGTTTGAAAAAATATTGAAGTCTTAAAATTTGGAACTCCTAGCGTGTAGTGCTGAAGTACATACCTATTCATGAATTTTTGTTATAAAAGCTATAGAATAAGTTGTGAAAATTTTGAGAGACTCCGTATGGTAGAAAGTCGTTGCTAATCTTCGGATAGTGATATAGGTAGACATATAAAAGTAAGAGCCACGGCTTAAATTGCTGACGTGAATACATATATACATAAATTAGAGATTTTGTCATATAAATTAACAAAAGTTTCGGGATGATATTCACTAGTCTGATGGTAAAAATTCGTTTCCAAGATCAGGGCAATATAGGAAAGTGAAGTTAAAGTCAGTAGTAGAAACGACAAATTGAAGTGCTAAATCGAGTGAAAAAGGGCTTGTGCAGGAATTATAGGGTATGTTAGTATTGAGATACGCTCTGTGAAATCTAGTCTCAAACGTGGGAGAAGGGTGCCGGTAAAAAGGACGATTCTGTCTTAATCAATTTCAGATATAAAATTCTATTCAATACTTAAATTACTATTATAATTCAAAAACTTAAATTAACCTACAAACTATTATAAATTCAATAATTCAAAACAAATTACAATAAATATTCAATAAAATTCAGATAAAAAATAAATAAAACTTCGAACAAAATTAAAAATTCAATTCCACGATTCAAATAGAACTAATTCAGATTGGTCTATGAATATAGAATTATTCAGCGTGTACGCGCAATGTCTTATAAAAAGTACCGCAGATTAATCTCTGCTTCAGAATTATTCATCTGTAGTGAGTTAGGAGAGTTACAGATTAATCTCTGCGCAGGAAAGTTGAAGATTAGTCTCTGCGGCGGATTATTCTTCTGCTTAGGTGTGTGGGCAGGAGAGTTAGAAATTATTGGAAATTTTTCAGATTAATCTCTAATATATAGAATTAATCTTCTATGTTGGAGGTTAGGAATATTATTCTTGATACTCTTATAGTCTCCGAATCAGATGAACTCTGAGCCAAGAATGATTTTCTGCTACCGCTCATCGGCTTTATATAACTTAACAAATAGCCCAAGTAGCACAATATATCGTATACTAATCGAAGAAAAACAATTATGACATTCTGTTAAGACATACGATTTACAATTACGACATCATGAATGCAATATGATCCTTATCAGATGTCTTTATGACGTATATATCTGCAAAGTGGGGAATCTATTCAACGTCGTCACAACGTCATTTAAAGTTATTACAATTATTATGCGATGCAATATACGATGCTATAATAACATTCCTATGTCGTATACACTACTATACCACTGATATATGACATCATAAAAGCATTCTTACAACGCAAATATAACATAGTTTATGATTTAGGTACATATACATATAAATATCAAAAGATTGTGTGAGTTTATTCTTTAAAAAAATATGTATAATATCAAAGTATATATAATTGCAATTTGCAAGTATTTGATGGACTTGTTAAAATGAAAAAGATGTGATGGTGTTGACTTATTTTCTATTACTTCCAAGAATGGCATGTATGAGATATTATAAGAATTGAAATGTTTATGAATTATGTTTCCAGTTTGCTAACTCTCGGAAGTTCATGCAAAAGAGAATTTATCAGAAATATTGGTATTATACTTCGAAAAACTTTAACGCGTCCTCTTTTCAAACATTTTCTAAAAACGAATTTCTGTAAGCTTTCTATTTTATCGCAAAATTTACTTTTTATTTAATTGAAATAGGTTATCGTGACTCTTCTGATTTATATATAATATAAATGACAACATATTTTGTCAACATAAACATCATGGCTTCTATATTTTATTTCTCTATCCATGGAAGCTTTTATTTTATATTGCACAGCAATTTTTATTACTATACTACCCATTTACAACGTCTTAATCGTATATCATGTAGTATTTCCTTCTTTTATGACCCAGTTATTTTATCTGACTGCCATTCATCGTAAAGGTGTTGCAAAACCTTTATATGCGATAGCATAATACAACTTTTAAAAAAAATACCAATACAAACCACACTTTAACAACACACATTTAGCCTAATCGTATTATTGTCGTATAGTTCGTTGTTATAAGTGCAATACATCATTCGATTTTAAATCAATTATATATATGTCATAATGAGATCCTTAATCCTTATGATGGTAATACAAGTCTAGCAATCGTATATTGATCGCATATAATTGTTTTAAGACGCTCTTGCATTTTAATGACAGCTCATTTTGGAGCAAGAAAGCAACATGTCTTTTAAGATTGTAAAGACCGTAGAAAGCGGAAAAGTGTGTACAACTGCCGTGCCAGAATTGTGGGAATCATCAGGCATTTTATTTTGGCCAAGAGCAACGCCGGAATCAAGTTAGCTACGTATAGAAAATTGTCTATTAAAATTAGTATAGGCCAAAACTGAGCCTTTGAACTTTTATACAGCGGCAGGCCATCAATATTTATTTCCAAAAAAAATTTCCATGGGTTTATGAACTCCAATGTTATTCAAACAGCTTAATAGAGGAGCTTTGACACCATTATGCCAATATTCACCATCAGTTCCCATTGGTAGTAATGTAACAGATGGTGTTGTTCTCAAAAACGATCTGCTGTTTTTTGGAAGTTCAACTATTCCATAATTTCTCAATATTTCCAATAAATTATTAGTAGCTACATGTGTAACTTTGTGTTTTAATATCCAATCTATAATTTCGTCCATTAAAACATAATTTCCACTAACATTTCTACCAGATTGTTCCTGTTCATCGTCCGAGTTGTTGCCTTCGTAGAGTGTATCGTCAAAAAATACGTTATATGGGACTGCGTTAACTATTTGTGATGAAGGTGAGATAGCTTCGGATAGAGTTTCACACTCTGTAATTGAAGAGATAATTGTCGAAGTAATACCGAAGTTAGAAGAACTTGCGATATCAACATTGTCCAAATTTTTTATGTAACTTCTAACTTTCCTATAATGGCCTGAGGTGTGCTTATATTTTTTACAAAAACTTTTACCACTGCTTCTCACGTAGTTTTCCATATTTAGTTCCTCTTCTTCAATCTGCAGTCACACTTCTGACACTTCTGCACTGATATAGTTATTATGGCTGAAATACGACACAATTGCGATTTATAGAAAATAGTGTCGTAATTCAGTCATAATAACTGGCATAATGACAACTACCCGTCGTATATAACATAAGTCATAATACTTGTCGTAAATCCCTCTTAACAATTTGAATTATGATTTCAAAATTATAAGTTACAAAAGTTGTATATTCATCGTATTTCACGTACATATAACGTTGTTATGATTTGAATTAGGACTTCAAATGTGTAAATGTGAAGAGTGGTATATGCAAGCCCTAAGACGGCATAGAAACGTTATATAAACTGCTCACGATCGTATTAAATATTACAACTTTAGGATCGTACATAGAGGTTGGAAAAGCTCGTAACAACATAACTTTTCATCGTAAAGACTTTAAAGTTATAAGGTGCGATTTGGGAGAGGTACATGCGACGAGGAATACAACACCTAGTCACGTGTAATCATCATATCTCCCAGATATCGAAATTAATCTAAATCGTCTCCAAGCCACCAGTGGAAATTGCAGCGATTGCAGTTTTAACATCATGTCTCATGCTTGCATGCCAGCCGTGGGAATCATCATAGCTTCAACTTGGCGCTTTACTTTAGATTATTTCTTAAGTTAGTTCTCATTTAGATTTGACGAAATAAAGTCGGAAATTAATTTAAAGTTGTTCTTTTCATTTTTTTTTTCACAAACGTAAAGTAAAATTAATAGGTGTGTAAATCGGTATGTCGTTCAGTGCAGACGTGTTTGCTTGAACCATCGTAACAACTAATTTGTTTGATTGATATTGATTGATTTGAATTGAATTGAATTGTTGTTTCTTTTCCCTGGTAGAGCGGGAGAGAATCTAATTTAAATTAATTCAATAAAACCCAGTGACTAAGTTTTTGTTTTTAGTTTTTAACGTGAATTTCTGGCGAAGAAAGTGAGGACGCCGATCTGGTTTCAGGCGCGTGAGCGAGGCGAGAAGTTGTGTATGGATTTGTGATTATGTTTACGATTAAGTCAAGTGAATTCGGCTCGGCCAGGGTGAATTGCAAGAGTAATAGTGGCAGTTATAGTGCAGGATCTCACGAGATCACGTAAAAATACAGACACCCACAAGATCTCATCATTTATAATTGTATTGGGGGTAGGGTGCATTGTGCATTTGTGGTGTATAGTGTGTACGTACGGTGTATTGTAATGATGTAATGGTGTAGGGAATCCCTCGTGCATATTGTTAAGCCAGCGTAATTGCAAAGGGAACGGTAATAGTTAAAACGCAGTTGTGTGGTGTATTGTGTGTTGTAACACAGTGTAAAGGGTCCCTCGCGAACATTGGTAAGCCAGTGTTAGTGTAAAGGGAAAAGTGAAATTCAAAACGCAGGTTCAGTAAAGTGTGTAGGAGCGGATGAGATAAGGACGCCGAAGGAATGGGACAAGCAGGAACAAGTGGATAAGAGGACCAACAGCAAGGGAGTATCATAGTATTTCTTTTACAGCTTTTAATTCTTCTACTCTTATATTATATTTATTATTCCGTAATATATTTATATATCTACACATTGATTCATACTCATATACTTACATATTTAAGTATTTAAACTGAGTTGTAGCCAGGACTAACAGGACAGATAAAAATATTAGAATGGAAACTCAGGGACATTATACTAGATTACACGTTAAACTGTATAGACAATAATCGGTAATGGCAACAAAAAATTAACACTTACGAATGTCGGGGATGGTAACTGCCTATTCAACGCGTTAACATCACTAACTTTTAACATGGAAATTGGATCGGATGAGTGCAGTAGAAGAAGTGTGACGATTACTTCAAGAAGTGGTAAGGTATATAAGGGAAAATATAGAAATTTTCTGGAGTAGTTTGGTACATGCAGGCACGGATGGAAATTTGGACAGAATAGGAAACGGGGAAGAGATGAGGTCAGAGCAACAAATTGTCAACGGTGCGCTGAGGGACTTGGTAGGAGTTGGGGTGGAAGGAAAATAGGAGACAAGGATTATCACGCCTAAAAACAGGATACAAAGGACAACCACGTCTGTAATAATTCCATTAAAGACACCATTCGCAGCATCGGTTATCATCAGAAAGGATGCGAGCCCCGCACCTAGTTTTCATATTGTGAGTTAAGTTATATTAGAAAATTCCTCATTCTTAACTAGTTTATATCGAATGATTTGTTTTATATCATTAATACACTGAACGAGTGAAATATTTCATTAAAATAAAATTTTATTTTCTCTTATTTTTTCCAAAGTATCGAATTAAATGGAAGAAAAGAATACTCGCTGATTAAATAAGACAAATTTCAACATACCTTACAGTGAAGTAAAAGAGTATTATAAGAGAAAAAATTTAAATATAAAAAAAATATTTTCTTTTGTGTTATTCTAAATAAATGAAAAAGTACAAATTGAGCTCAGAATTTTTAAATCACTGAATAGTATTTCAAGGAAAGAAAAAAATAAAGATTTAAAGACAACTTCATCAGAAAGGTGAATTATTTACTGGAATAACAGAATAAAAAAAGGGTGTGAAAAAAGGAATATTATCTCAAAATATATTTAGATAGAATTTAATCATTTTAAAGAATTTAAGAGTGATCTTTGAATATAAAAAAAAATAAGTATTTGCAGAGTTCCGATATCACAAAAAAATCACGAGTGTTCATTAAATATTTTTGAGAAAAAAATAAACAAATTTTTTCCAGAATTTAGAAAAATTTTAAGTGTTCATAAAAAAAAAATCAATTAATTTTCAAGAAGCTTTTCTGCATTCTGCATTTTTTCGACTAGTGTTCATAAAACATAAAATGGCAAGTCCTAATAATAATTTGAGATCGCCTAATTTAAATGCGACATCTGTAAATTCCAGTCCAACAACTCCTAAACCCAATGAAACTATAAACCCACCTCCGCAAGCTGTTGTTACTGAGATTCAATTAGCAGAGTTGGTAAATAGGTTAGTAATAAATGTTCTTAGAAGAGAAGGTAGAACTATTCTTCAGTCCCTCCTTAATCCGGCAGCGGACATTGATAAGGACATCGACCAGCGAATTGACGCTGGAAATGAGGGTAATTTATCAGAAATGGATAAAATTCCCGATGTCGTGAAGAGCCTTCGAGAATTTTCAGGCCAACCTGGAGAGTTCTCCTCTTGGTAAAAAAGCGTAGAGCGAATTCTCACAATCTATGCACATTTAAAAGGAACCGCGTATACTTAACGTGATTCGAAATAAAATTACAGGTCAAGCAGATGTAGCTCTCGAGTCCTACAATACTCCATTAAATTGGGAGAAGATCTTAAAGTGCCTCACTTTTCACTATGCAGATAAAAGAGACCTAGGAACGCTGAAGTATCAGATGACGACTCTGGTACAAGGAAACCAGACAATTCCTGAATTTTACCAAGCAGTCCATTGGCATCTGTCATTAATATTAAACAAACTTAGTAGCATGGAGATGATCAATGACTCCTTGACAAACATGACTCAAGCTTATCGGAACAAAGCTTTGGATATCTTTGTTAGAGGTCTTAAAGGTGATCTACCAGGACTCCTCAGCATGAGAACCATCAGATCTACCCCAGGCATTACATTTATGTCTTAAACTCGAAAATGTAAACTTCCGACATAGATCCATACCGCCTACTCCTCCAAGGAGAAGTAATTACCGAGAAGAAAATAATTATGAATTTTACCCTGAACTTCTCCATAATCCTCAGAGGATACAAAAATCTAACTTTCATTGGCAACAGCAGCCACGCTATTATTCCCGGCAAACACCACTGCCGCCGAAACCATAACCTAGATCCGAGCCTATCTCGCGCAGCGAACTATCAAAATTATCCAAATAGGAATCGCCTATTTATTAAAAAGCGACAGGTCAACAGGTTCATCCTTCATATAAACAGCAAAGAATAAATCACATAGAACAGGAGGACCCGAATGAAGTTGCGATTACCGATCAGCAAACAACCGAAGAAAACGAATATGAACAAGACATAAAAACTGAAGATTTAAACTTCAATCAAAGCCTAAGTAATTACATAAGTTCTGACAGCTCTATCTTTGATCCACCCGAACGACTAAATGATATGTATTTTTTAGATTAAAGCGCTCTTAGCTTCCCTATTTTGAATACACAGGGAAGAACGGATAGTTCCTGAAATTCTTAATAGATACAGGATCAAACAAAAACTACATTCAACCTCATTATGTCCGGCATTCCATTCCGAATAAAAAAGGATTTTTCGCTACCTCAGTCGGAGGCAATATCGAAATTATCCATCATATAATAGTAAATCTTTTTGGACCAGAAACGGCAAACATAAACTTTTTTATTCTTCCCAGTCTTATCTCATTCGATGGAATAATTCACAATGACAGTCTTAAGGAACTTAATGCTGTTATTCACACAAACCAAAATTTCATGATTATAAAAACAAACATTCACATAAAACTCAAACAGCACATATCTGATTCCATTAATTCATTCGATATTCGAACTTCCCATATGAATCAGGAACAGATCGCTAAGCTTAAACACATAATTAAGAAAAATCCCAGTCTCTTCTCTGAGCCTGATGAAAAATTAACATACACCACTACTGTTAAAGGCGAAATCCGAACAACCTCAACTGACCCAGTCTATACAAAATCATACCCTTATCCCATGTCATTAAAAGATGAAGTCGAAACCCAAGTAAAAAAACTACTTGAAGACGGTATCATACAACCATCAAGATCGCCATACAACTCACCAGTTTGGGTCGTCCCAAAAAAACTGGATGCATCTGGCAAGAAAAAATACAGAATGGTCATCGATTACTGCAAACTAAACACAGTCAATATACCGCATAAATATCCAATCCCAGAAATTAATGAAGTGTTGGCAAACTCAGGGAAAAACAACACAACTTCTTTCCATCAAATACTACTCAAAGTCTGATACTGAGAAAACCGCCTTCTCTATCAATAATGGAAAAATATGAGTTCACTCGTCTACCCTTTGGGATGAAAATGCCACTGTTATTTATCAAAGAGCCCTAGACGATATTCTGCGGGAACACATAGGCGAAATATGCTATGTTTACATCAACGATATTATCATGTTCGGAAAAAACGAATCAGAGCATTTTAAAAGCCTAGCAAAAGTATTTAAGACTTTAGAGGCAGCAAATATAAAGATTCAAATAGACAAATGCGAATTTCTCCAGGAACAACTCGAATTCATTGGGTTCGTAGTGTCGAGATAGGGTATTAAAACCAACCATAAGAAAGTGGAGGCAATAATCAATTTGTTGCCGCCTAAAACACTAAAAGATTTTAGATCATTTCTCGGTATGTCAGGCTATTAACGTCGTTTCATAAGAGACCATGCAAAACTAGCGAAACCCCTGACAACCCTTTTAAGAGGGGAAGATGGACATGTGTCCAAAAATCACTCGAAAAATAAAATTAGTCACCTCGGTGTACAAGCCATGGAAGCATTTAACAAAATCAAATTATCACTGACATCAGAAGAAATTATTCTACACCACCCAGACCTTGAAAAAGAATTTGAGCTCGCAACTGATACATCAGACCACGCGTTGGGAGCAGTGCTATTTCAAAACAATCGACCAATAACATTTCTGTCGAGAATGCTGAGTAAAACTGAAGAGAACTATGCTACCAACACGAAGGAAATGCTGGCAATTATTTGGTCGTTAAACTCTGTGGTGTATGCAACAGCTATACACAATATGTATGCCTCATTGTTATTATAATGAATTATACACATACACATGCAGGATTAGCATTAACTGAGTAGCCACTAAACGGATTATAGAATAAGTGCTCAGTCTCATATTGTAACCTCTAGCATTAAGTTCGTATCAATAAATGAATAGTGAATTATATGAAGACACGTGTTCTAATTAAAATACCAACTATACTACACTCTTTAAGAAACTACCTCTATGGGGCAATAAAGGTAAAAATCTATACGGATCATCAGCCCCTTACGGACGCTCTCAGTAACAAAAACACTAATTGTAAGACGAAACGATGGAAAACTATCCTCGAAGAGTACAATTACAAACTCGAGCACAAACTTGGCAAAGCGAATGTTGTAGCTGATGCGCTATCAAGACCACCCTTAGAAACGCATCTAAACCCACTGACCACAACACAGTGATGAGAGTTCATCACATAATCTCATTCCAACAGTAGAGTGTCCCATAGATGTCATCCGCAATCAAATCATCCTAAAAATAGGCCAAGAAACAAGTTACCAGCTAAAATCCTCATTTCCAAATTATCTCCGTCACATCATCATTAAACCTCAATTTACCAAAACAAAAATTATTAATTTATTCAAAAGATATCTTTATGCACGTACTATAAATGGATTAAAAGCGGACGAGTTTATAATAGGTCAAATACAAGAAATTTACCCAATACACTTTCGAAATTACAAAATTAGATTTACCCAAATTATTGTGCAAGACATAGTAAATGAAACAGAACCAGAAGAAACAATTCTGAGAGTTGTACAATAAGCTCATCGTAATGCTGAAAAAAATGGAATTCAATTATTGGAAAAATATTACTTCCCACGAATGAGTTCTAAAATAAAATATCTGGTTAAACGCTGCAACACATGCGAAGAAAACAAGTATGATAGACATCCAAACAATCAACATATAAATCCTACACCTATACTAAATTACCCCGGTCACATTGTTCACATTGATATCTATTCTACCGAAGAAAAAAAAACCTTTTTCATACTGCCCTTGATAAATTTAATTGCACGTACAAAAATAATAAAATCCACGTCAATAGAGGATATAAAGCGTCCTCTACGAAACATATTATTCTTTTTCTGTGTTCCTGAACTTGTCATAATTGATAACGAGAAAGCACTGAACTCTGCCACGATAACTTCCATGATGGAAGATGGATTAAATATAAAAATTTTCAGAACACCATCTTATAAGAGTGAAATCAACGGTCAAGTTGAGCGTTTCCACTCAACTCTCTCTGAAATAATGTGCGTTGCTTGAAGAGCGACGACGTTGAACGCTCATTTGAAGCGCTTTTGGAACGATCGGTCAATCAGTACAATTTTACCGTCCATTTTACAACTGGTAAAAAACCAGTTGAACTTTTTCGCGGACGAGACCCTAGAGTCGGCCCAGAAGATTTCGAGCTATCCCGTTCAAACAACATCAGCAAACTCAGACAAAAACAGCAACAAAACATTAAATATCCCAATAAAAAAAGAAAGCCTTTAAAAAACTATGAGATTGGAGAACAAATTTTCGTAAAGCATATAGGAGAATAGGATCAAAGCTAACCGTTGGGTCCATCAAAGATATTGTAAAAGAAAATCGCAACACAACTGTTCTCACAGAATCAGGGAAAGTCATACATAAAACTCACATAAGAAACTGGAATTTCTCATTTCAGACATGTCATCTACTCGATCAGAGGAGAAGTCCAAATCTTGGACTATTCTAATTCACAAATCATAGCCCTAAACGTGGGAGCTGCAAGGATCCAGGAAAGTCATTTTAAACTCATCCACATAATCGAGTTAAATACTTACGAAACATTTATATCCGAAATCTCTTCACTTCTAGAGAACCAAATTCCTAAAAATTATACCCTCTTCCCTGATCTTTCCCGCGAGATATCTCAAATACAGAATTTGTTCAACAATTTAAAGCCACATAAGGCAAAAAGATCATTAGATTTTATTGGCTCAGCATGGAAATGGATAGCTGGAAATCCTGACCATGAAGATTTTGTAATGATAGAGAATAAGATAAATAATGTTTTATCAAATAATAATAAACCAAGTTATTATCAATGAATTAATTGTATAACGAAAGAATAAATAACATTTCGAATATTACAAATCAAATAATAAAGTTAATAAAAAATGACCACTCATTAAATTATCATTTAGTACTAAGTATTCAGTATATTTTAAAATTAATAAAGGAAGAATTAACTAGTATTGCTTACGCCAAAATACCAAGTAACGTAACGTTTGAAAAACTATTAGTCAACGCAGTTAAGAGGAATAATCTAATTGATGATATAATTTACAAAAATATCCTGAAAAACAAAAATAGTATTTTTGTCATAGCAGAAGAATATGTTATTTGTCAATTTGTAAAAAGGATAATATCATATCATACGTGTATTTTCCACCTCCTAAAAAGTACAAGCGCGACCTGCAACAATATCAATAATAAACATGTACCATCAATAGAAAAAATTTCTGAAGGTATTCTGCTACTCAACCAATTTAGCGGTGCCATAAGAATCGAAGATGCGGTATACAATCTTAATGGAACCTTCCTCATCAAATTCCGACGATCAGTATTAACGGAAGAACCTTTATCTCCAAAGAAAAGCCAACCCTTCATGTCTTACCTGCCATCTTGCAAATCAGTTCAAAGAAAAGCCTATATCGAGAATTAGTATCACTTGAAATGATATATAACAACAAAATAGAAAATAGAACCTCTGGAAACCGAGAAGATTAATTAATTAGCCATCATATTAGCAATTTTGGTAATATTTATCTTAAAAAATATAAAAACAAACGGAAATCCACATCAATACAAGTAAGGAAATCGCTCCAAAGTTCACTAACCTAGAAGAAAGCAAAGAAATTCATCCAGCTTTAACCATATCAGCAGTTCTTGATCTTGCGCAACCTTACTCCATAAGCCGGTCAAAGTTCTACGAGATTTAACGTATGAGGACATCCGAATCTAAGAGGCGAAGACTTAACAAATAGGAGTACATCATCTCATCATAAAGTAACGACAAATCGCGCAATGTGGATGCTATTTTATTTCTTAGACGTGAGATTTAAATATTGTGGTCTCAAATGTGTCTTTTAAAAGCAGTTTCTTTTTCGTTCTTTTTCTGTGTATTTGTTAATAATTTATAGGTTTTTATTGCAGTGTTTTTCATTTAAATGTTAATTTATTATTGTTTCGCCCAGTGCTTGTATATTTTATTGAAGTGAATTAATTAATGTTCATGAATGTTTTTTCGTAAGTAATTTAAATATTGTAAATTTTGGCAAAGGCTCACGATAGTTACCATATAGATAAGACCACCTGAAGACGCGGAGTGCTCACCCGTTGGACAGATTTTAAATAAAAAATGTAGACATTAATCCTGTGGTTTTTGTCTACAACAGAGACCGATAGCCCGAGCATCCATCCATACAAATAGGAGTACATGCGACGAGGAATATAACACCTAGTCACGTGTAATCATCATATCTCCCAGATATCAAAATTAATCTAAATCGTCTCCAAGCCACCAGTGGAAATTGCAGCGATTGCAGTTTTAACATTGTGATGTACTAACATTAACCCCAAGCCTTAATTAATTTAGTAAAACCTAAGAACAGTGGAATTATTATTGTGAATAGCTTTAGTCATTGTGAATTATTTTAGTTCTTAGTTTTAACCTGATTTGTAAGAAAATTCGTAGCGTGTCTGTCATTCAAGAACTGTCACGTTGTGAACATCTCGTCTTTTTACTGTCCCTAAGATATCACAAACATCATGTCTCATGCTTGCATGCCAGCCGTGGGAATCATCCTAGCTTCAACTTGGCGCTTTATTTCTTAAGTTAGTTCTCATTTAGATTTGACGAAATAAAGTCGGAAATTAATTTAAAGTTGTTCTTTTTATTTATTTATTTTTTCACAAACGTATAAGTGAAATTATTAACTTATAAGCGCTGCCGCTGTATCCAGTTATGAGCTCTCGCCTTTTGGTGTTGCCCTAGCAACGTTTGTTGCATTAAATTTTATTCTAAGGCGAAATCAGCTGACTGTATCATGACATTTTGACATGTCAAATGTAAATACACAGGAGGTACGTGACTTTTGAGGTAAGTTGATCATATTTTATATAATTTGTTGAAATTAATAATGATTTTATATACAGGGTGTTTCCCACTAGGAGGTCAGTAGTAGGGAGGTGATAGTACTCAAATAGATGAAAAAAAAAATTGTATGGCAGGGGGGGGGGGGCATATCAACCGTTTAGGAGTTACAGGGTGATTAAGAAAAAAAGCTAGTTTTTCACTAAACACCCTGTGTCTGGTGCATGGTTACAATTAGGAGCTCATTGTATGCAGAACTCCATGACCTTTAGAACGACTGCTCAGCCTCATAGTTCTCTCCCCTCAAGAATTATGTTGTGTAAACTCAAAATATTAAAGAGGAGAGTCTACAGTTTACAGTTTTTATAAAAATAAGTTATGTTAACGATTTTTTTGCAAAAATAATAGAAGTTAAATTTTAAAAAAAAAGTAAGAAAATCCGAAGTTTTGAGTTTAAACAACCATAATTCTTGAGGGGAGAGGGCAATGGGGAAATATTAAAGAGGAGAGTCTACAGTTTACAGTTTTTATAAAAAAAAAGTTATATTAACGATTTTTTTGCAAAAATAATAGAAGTCAAATTAAAAAAAAAAAGTTTTTAGGATACAAGGTGTTTTGTGAAAAACTAGCTTTTTTTCTTAATCACTCTGTAACTCCTAAACGGTTGATATGCCCCCCCCCCCTTCTACCTTACAATTGTTTTTTTTTTTCATCTAGCTGAGTACTATCACCTCCCGCTCTACTGACCTCCTAGTGGGAAACACCTCGTATTTTAGGTGATAAATCTTATTGGAGGAGTTTTTGGACGCCGTTGGATAAAAAGGGGAAGTTCCAACTATCAAATAAGTGTTTTTTATTGATTCATTTAAAAACACCCTCACTTAGCCATAGATCAAGATTAAAAACATTTCACTCAATCCCATAGAACAGCGAACGGTCGGATTCAGAAATATTCTTTTGAGGACGAGTCTAAGATTTTTTTTCTACTTTTCAGCATTGCGTCGTGCCTTCAAGGAGCTCCTTGAAAGATCAATCAAAACAGGAAAAACAATAGGAAAGTAAGTCGCAATATAAGTTGTCTTTATTATTAAATCTTTTATAAATTTAAGCAGTAGATTTTTCGGAGTCGTCCTGAAAAGAGAATTCGACCCAAATAAACATTAATGTTCTAAGCAAAAATATATATTTTATATATATATTTCCTAACAAAATTATTTAAAAAAATTAATCTTAACCAAATGACTACGATTTCTCAAACAAAAATTCTCAGCTGAGTAATCATTGTAATGTCGCTGTGCCGTCATGGCATGCCGTGTGCTGATGATAGCGAATGTAGCTGCCTACAGATTCGAACTCCGGCTGCACGTACCCACATGCAATTATCACTCAGCTAAGCGTTAAATGATAAGGTTACTGTGTAATCAAACCTATTTTATTATTTTGTTAAGTAAGGTATATGGGAAGTGTAGCCTTTGGGAAGATAAGGAATCAAGCTGTAAATTACTAGAAGACTATTTTCCTGTATGAACAGTAGTTTAGGCTCTGTGGCCTACATAAAACTTTAGCACTTTTCCATAAGTATCAATATAGACATAAGTATCAATATAGACAATATAGGACTCCGAACGCACACATTTAGATTTCTGTTTCATGGCTTGGGAATTATTCTCGAAGGTTTTGACCCAATTGATAACTTTAATTATTTTCCGAATACACCTAGAGCGAAAAAAACCGATTACAAAACAAATTCCCAATCTCAAACTAATATGCAATAAAAATGTGAAAAGAGAAAAAAAATCCAAATAATTTTCCCTCGGCTTATATTCTAAATAAACATCTTTCGTCTCTTTTAACTAAACCATAAACGAAAAATATTAACAAATATTCTCCCTTTTCTCTCATTCCTAATCCACTCCAACAACAAAGTGGCATACACAGCTAGCAGCAGACGGGCTCCGCTTGCGCCATGACGCGGCGTAAATATACAATATGTACATGTGTAGGATATATACTCAATTTTAGAGGCACGTAAGAAAAATATGTTTGAAATTTTGTACTGGAGCCTATCGCCATCTCGGAAAGCTTTTGAGAATTAAAATGAATAAAAGCCAATTTTATCATTCACTTTTTATAACGATAGAGGTTAATCCAGTTTTGGGCCACTGAATAGAATCACCTCAATATTCATTCTCGTGTTGAAATAAACGTGTAGCAATAAATTTTATTCAAGTTTCAAGAGTTTCAATCTAATTGTTATGAAAGTAATCATAAATGAAAAATATTAACAAATTTGAAAAAAAACAGCTCCGGTAGCATTTACAAATATGTTTGGAAAACCTATGTACAAAA
This sequence comes from Dioctria rufipes, assembly GCA_963924295.1. NCBI lineage: Eukaryota > Metazoa > Arthropoda > Insecta > Diptera > Asilidae > Dioctria > Dioctria rufipes. The sequence continues at coordinate 98,993,052 of OZ002741.1, read as the reverse complement.
AATAATATAAATTGGTCTGTACATGAAAAAGTTATTTGGGGGCGAGGAAAATAACGCTGTTTTTTTGAGGTTTCTGAAAAAGAATTCAACATCTTTTTCAAAAATTTAGGCCCGGTAGCATTTGAACTGAAGAGTTTCTAATATTTTATCTAAGGTTTCAAATCAATATCATAAAAACTGTGGAAAATAAAAAGGGGGAACAAAATGCTTACAAATTTATTCAGCCTTAAACATGACTGTTGCAATCAAATGTTGCTGTGCGTACGAATGCTGAAAATTTATCGGGATGCACAACTGAATCATGAATTTCCAGTGAAAAGCAAATGACTTTCCATCTATTTCTAATTAGAAATACCGCGAACAACATGATACATTTGTAAGAAATTCTCTGAAGCGAATGTTTTCAAGCGAATCTCGGCGCCAGCATCAACATCAGATCCTTTTAAACAGAGGAAATTGCTATTCATTTTAAAGGAAAGCAATAAACACGCAGGCATTGGTTTACGACAAGGGACCGACAGGACAAGGTGATCAACATAAATGGATTTTGGTAGGTACTCGTTCTTATCAAGAAAGGTAGGAAGGATAAAAAGGCGATATAGTTATCGTCGGACTATACAGCGAGATACACGAGTGTTTAACCAATAAGGAAAATAAAAAGTTAAAAATATTTCAATTTATTTTATTCTTTTATACGAGAGAAAATTATATTGCAGCGGTGAGATAGACCTACGAGTCTAACAAACAAATCTAAGTGCAGTGAAGACCGTTTTTATTTAAATTTTTGATTTTTTTCGTGGTTTGTAATGGGTGGCGATCGGAAAAGTAAAAAAAAAGACGACGTAGCACAGAACGTAGTGAGCGATCGCGATCTAAACGCGGTAGACAACGGTCATCATCAGTGGATACTAGAGTTCAACGGCTAGAATTGTTAGTCGAACGACTTATAAGCCATGAATCGAGCTCGAGTGTGCGGGATTCCGAAAAATTAGTTCGCTATGTAGTGAAAAGTGACTGTATTCCTGAATTTTGTCCAGGTGACCCAAATTTAACTGCAGTGAAGTGGATTGCCAAAATCGAGCAATTGGCAGCCATTAATGACTGGGACGAAAAGACTATAATATACCGCATGCAAAATCGTCTGACTGGATTAGGGAAAACATGGTATAACAATCTATCATCCTATAATCTTTGCTGGACAGAATGGAAAACTCTGATTACTTATTAAATCGTTTCCGGAACAACATGATTTTGCAACTACACTGAAGAAATTAGTGAGTCGCTGTAAATTACCATCGGAGACAATGGCAGAATATTATTTTTCAAAAATGAGCCTTATACAGGCTTGCAAAATAACAGGTAAAGATGCAGTGTCCTGTTTAATTGATGGATTGGTAAGCTCAACCTTAAAAACTGGTGCTAAAGCAGGAAGGTACAGCACCCCAGAAGAGCTATACAGCGAATATCTTTCCTCAATTTGCCATGATAGGCAATATGATAAGCATAAAATTCATGAATATCCTAAAGCCGATAAGCATGAAGCCAATTTACGAAAAAGTGAATATAAATACAAGGGGTATCAAGGTGTTAGTAGTAAAAGGGAAACAACTAGGCCCCTTCTATGTTTTAATTGCAACGACCGTGGACATATTTCTACAAAGTGCCCTAAGCCACGAGTTGAGTGTAGAAAGTGTAATAGACTGGGGCATACAAGTGATAAGTGTTTAAAAGGGGATCAAGTAAAGAGTGCGCTTAAAGTGTCAAGTGATCTCTCCGATACAAAGCAGATTTATTTTGTTGACTGTTTCGTAAACAATAAACCAACGCAAGGATATATAGATACAGGGTGTTGCGCGGTTACAATTAGAAATAGTGATGCGGTACTATTAGGTATTAAGCATGATCCCTGCACTTTAACGATCAGAGGATTTGGTGGTGGCTGTTCGGATGTGCTAGGAAAATGCAAGGTTCATCTTAAAGTTGACCTAGCAGATGATAATGTGGATATGCTTGTGGTACCGGATTCAGTACAAAATGTGCCAATACTGATTGGCCAACCTTTTATAAATTCGGAAAAAGTGACAATGATAGTGAATAAAAATGAAGTTCGGTTATTCAATAAAGAAATTGTGTCTCTTTCTCAAATAGACGTTTTACCTCCCCGGAAAATAGCCCTTTGGGCAAAAGATACTACAGTAATTCCACCAAACCATGCCGGTTTTGTAGAAGTATATAATAAAGAGGACATTATTGATGATATTTATGTTGAATTGCAACAACGACTTGTACCCAATAATGAACATTGGATACCAAGATGTGTAATAAGTGCAACTAACGGTGCTACCTTAATTTTTAATGTGTCAAGTTTACCGCTTCAAATCAAAGCTAACCAATTACTTGTGCGAGGAGAATCTGTTACTGCTGATAAGGAGAGAAATTTCATTCAGGCGATGCCGACAAATGTGAGTAAGTTAGTTCCATTTACTTTAAAGGACATTGAAAATCAAATTGATTCATCTCTTGGAGATGTTACCAGATATGAGGAGTTGCTAGATATTTTAAACAAATATAGAAGCTGTTTTGCGGAGTCATTGAAGGAATTAGGAAAAACCGAAATTTCAGAAATGTCTATTGTCTTGGAAAAAGGAAAGAACGTTGCTTACAAACCGTATCGGATGTCATTTCACGAACGATCTGAACTACGTAGCATAGTAGATGAGTTATTGGAGAACAAAATTATACAAGAGTTAAATTCCGCGTTTTCTAGCCCCGTTTTACTAGTCAAGAAAAAAAATGGTGAATTTAGAATGTGCATTGATTTTCGGGCTCTTAACTCTGTTACCGTTAAAGATAGATATCCAATGCCACGGATCGATGATCAAATTGATCGTTTAAGAAACTGCTCATATTTTACAAGCTTAGATCTCGCAAGTGGATATTATCAGATACCCTTAGAGAAAGACTCGGTTCACAAAACAGCCTTCATAACACCTGACGGACATTATGAATTTCTTCGTATGCCATTTGGATTAGTTAATGCGCCAGCCGTTTTTCAAAGAACCATCAACACAGTACTGGGACCTCTTCGTTTTACAACCGCAATGGCTTACATGGACGACATATTATTACCATCGATAGGAATTGAAGAAGGTTTCAATTTTTTGGAGGCTGTTCTTAAATCACTACGGTCTGCAGGACTTACGTTACGACTGAATAAATGCAATTTTCTAAAAAAAAAGGTAGACTATCTAGGATATGAAATTAGTCTCCAAAGTATTCAACCTGGGGAAAGTAAAATTAAATCTGTAAGTGAATTTCAAATTCCCCAAAATATTCATGAAGTCCGTCAATTCCTGGGACTCACAAGCTATTTCCGACGGTTTATTCAAAGTTTCGCTATAATTGCTAGACCCCTAAATAATTTGTTAAAGAAGGACGTTAAATTCGAATGGAATGAAGAGCATAGATCTGCATTCAACACGTTAAAGGAGAAATTAATACAACGACCAGTTTTGGCTTTATATGATCACACCGCGGAGACAGAATTGCATACGGATGCTTCGAAGTGGGGAATTGCAGGTATACTCCTACAGAGACAAAGCAATAGCAATTATAAGCCAATTGCATACTACAGTAGAACAACGACAAAGGAAGAGCAGCGATATCACTCGTATGAATTGGAGACATTGGCTGTCGTCTGTGCATTAAAGCAATTTCGCGTGTATCTCCTCGGATTGAATTTCAAAGTATTAACTGACTGCAACGCATTGCGGTCGGCTTTCACAAAAAAAGATTTAGTGCCGCGAATAGGACGTTGGTGGTTATCAACACAAGAGTTTAAGTTCACAGTAGAATATCGTGCTGGTTGCAAAATGGCCCATGTAGATGCTCTCAGCAGAAACGCCATTACCGGGGAAGAAGAAGACGATGAACTCGAACAGATGATAGTAAATATAACTTCCGAAGACTGGATTTTAACTTCTCAATTGAAAGATGATCGCTGCAGATATTTAATAGAAACTCTTTCAAGAAAACCAAAAGATGCTGAAGAAATGAGAATCCACGATGACTATGTACTAAGCAATAGTCGCTTATACAGGAAAACAACAAAAGGACGAAGGTGGGTAGTTCCGAAGAATTCAAGAAGAGAGATTGTGATGAGCCATCACGACCACGCAGGACATCTTTCAAATATAAAAACATTAGATCTAGTACAAAAGAAGTACTGGTTTCCATCTATGAGAAGATATATCAGCCGATACGTAGCATGTTGCTTGGCATGTATGTATAACAAAGTACCGGCAGGTAAACAAAGTGGTGAACTAAACCCAATCGAAAAGGGGTCTGTCCCTTTTGATACGATACATGTAGATCACTTAGGCCCGGTGACGAAAATCTTTGAGGAAATAATTGCATTATTTGGAATCCCAAGAAGAATAATATGCGATCCGGAAGTTGTTTTACGAGTACAAAGTTCACGGAATTTTGCCAGTCAAAGGGAATTAAACGTGTTCTCAACGCGACAGCTACTCCTAGAGCTAACGGCCAAGCCGAAAGGTACAATAGGACAATCCTGTCAGCATTAGCCTCATCCACAGAAAATGAAACGAAGTGGGACCAAACGATCAAGTCAATACAATGGGGTCTCAATAGCAGTGTCAGCAGTACTACCAAAAGGGCACCATATGAATTGTTATTGGGGTACATTCCACGCAACTCAATTGACTCCTACCTATTCACTGAGGTATGCGAGGATGATTACGACAATAACATAATGGGCACCCGAGATGCAGCTAGTGAAGAAACGAAAAAGATGCAGCAAAAACAGAAGTTATATTACGATAAAAAAAGAGCTAAGACTAAAATATTTAAAGAAGGCCAATATGTTGTTATAAGGAGACCAAAAGGCACCAATGACGGAAACAGCAGGAAATTGATGCCGAGATATAGCGGACCATATGAAGTGTTGAAGGTGCTAGATAATGATAGGTATGTCATTAAAGATATAAATGGGGCGAAACGTTCACAAAAACCCTACACAGGAGTATGTGCCTCGGAGAAGATGAAATTATTTGATACTCAGGCCAGTAGTGAAAGTGACTCTGAAGTAGGAGAGTAAATGAGTTGATAAAATCGTGAATAGTGCAACGTGCACACTAAAGTAGAGTTATCGAGTGCAACGTGCACTAAGGTTAAGGAGACTTGTGCAATGTATACAAACTACTGGTAGAAACGCCAAGAGCAACGTGGCTCGTAAGTTATAGTGCGAAGTGTACAAACGAAAAAGCCAAGAGTGCAACGTGCACAAACAAACTAATGTAAAATTAATGTAATATACGGTCAAAAGAGCAACGTGCAATATGAAACAAGTAACAAATGATTTAACGTAAATTATCAATCGCTATTATTAAACACACAAACACTGAACTGTATAAATTTTTAACGTACACAAACAAACTGCGACGTGCAGATGTAGTAGGAAGATTACCAGCATTATGAGCATGACGACAGAGTTCCATGAGGACATGGAACTAAGTAGCAGGGCCGAACTGTAAGAAATTCTCTGAAGCGAATGTTTTCAAGAGAATCTTGGCGCCAGCATCAACATCAGATCCTTTTAAACAGAGGAAATTGCTATTCATTTTAAAGGAAAGCAATAAACACGCAGGCATTGGTTTACGACAAGGGACCGACAGGACAAGGTGATCAAGGTGATCAACATAAATGGATTTTGGTAGGTACTCGTTCTTATCAAGAAAGGTAGGAAGGATAAAAAGGCGATATACACGAGTGTTTAACCAATAAGGAAAATAAAAAGTTAAAAATATTTCAATTTGTTTTATTCTTTTATACGAGAGAAAATTATATATATATATAATATTATATATATAATATTAGTAATGTGGCTTGTTGTACTTGGTGTGCAGCCTACCTAAGGACTTAGGATTCATTTGTAATCGTAGTTCTTTCATGCAAAAAGTGGTTTAGTGAAGATATTACGTTACAAATTTGAATTTTGATTATTTGTTTTTTCATAGTTCATTGCAAATAAAGCAGTAAGTTAATTTAAAATTTATCTTAATTCGTATTTTGAAATCAAATTTTTATTTAGTTAGCTATGTCCACTGATTCAGGCGAACCAAGTTCTAAAAAGAGAAAGCCGTTACAAACTACCACTAAAAAATTTCAAACAGGTTGGTTGGATATCACAGAATATAAGGGGTGGTTAAAACAAGTGTAAGGAGACAATACCAAGGCGCATTGTCAGGCGTGTAATTCAACGTTTCTCTGTGGTAAGAGCGAAATTGAAAAGCATCGAAATAGTCTCAAGCACATAGAAAAGGTAAAGCAAAGAGCTGAAACGCCATCAGTATCAACATTTTTTAAATCTTTTCAGACACCACACGATAAAAATGTTAAACGTGCTGAGATCAAACTGACAGCATTCTTTGCGGAATACAATGTGGCCTTCAACACAATTGAACATTTAACACCACTCCTTAAAGAAGTTTTCCTGGATTCACAAATTTGCAAAGATATAAAAATTGGACGGAGAAAAGCTACTAAAATATTGACGAATGTACTTAATACTGTGCAGGGTGAAAATTTGTATGATATATTGATGTCAAATTATTTTTCTGTTTTACAGGATGAAAGTACAGACATAGCATCCCGGAAGAACTTTTGTTTTATCTCTAGATTTCTTGATCCTTTGGCTGTAAACGTGAAAAATGAGCTCATTGACCTTGATGCCGCTGATTGCTCAGCTGACGCCCTATACAAGCTTCAAAAAGCTGTTGATTGATAAGAACATACCACTCAAAAATATATGCGGTCTAGGTTGTGATAATGCCGCAGTTATGACTGGAAAACATAACTCTTTTTATTCAAGACTGAAAATCGATGTTCCTAACGTCATTCTTATTAGATGTACCTGTCATTCGGCAGCACTAATTGCAAATAAATCAAGTATTCATATTCCCAGTGAATGTGATACACTCTTGAAAAATGCTGTTAACTACATTTCTAGTAGTTCAAAAAGTCTTGCCATGCTGGCTGAGTTTGTAACGAAGTTAAAATAATCAAATCTGTCAATACGTGTTTACATAAGACACAAAGTCATGTCTAGTAGCACCATATATATATATATATATCAGGGTACCAGTCCCTATTCAGACCAGAATCAATGCCTTACACATACACCACCCCTACGGCAGCACGAAGTTGTCCCGTCATGACTACGCTAGTCATCATCAACACATAAGCATGTACCCGCTCAATCTCCGACACTCAGCCACACGCGGTGGACTTTCCTTTGGCTTTGCTTTGCTCAAGCATGTTCACTCAAACTGGTTATAACTAGTTTTCCATGTAAGGCTTAAAGGCAGAAACACATCCAAGCAAGCCTCAGGCCTGGCCTCTCTCAGGCTTCCTCGCAGCTCTCCTCAAGGCTTGCCGCAGAGAAATGAAAACAAAATGATACCACCAGGCTCGGTGCTGTCATTGTAATTTTGTTAGTACATCTGTTGACAGAAGTAGGCCTGAGATAGAAAAATTTCGAACATTGAGCAAAGCGCGCTTTGCGGCTAGGCCTTGAGGCTAGCTGCTGACTTGGTTTTGTGTTGCATCATTTAAAAGCCCGTGTTGGAAATTTTGACAACACCTTAAGGATGCCTTGAGGCCTGGACTGGATGTGTTTCTGCCATAAAGTCCTTGTATTCGCAAGTGCTATAAAAGGCACTTCGCAGCGCTGAAGAAGTCAGTTGGTCAACCATCCTCGATTAGCCCGGATCTCAAAAGATCCTTCCAGAATCCAAACTACCCAGCATTCCATCTGTTGTGAGTACATCCACAACTAAAATTCTTTTGGACGTGAGCATATCCACGGCCACTTCGTTTTTGCATACGAGTATATCCGTATTCAAAAACAACTAGATTCTTTTGGACGTGAGCATATCCACGGTAAAGTCACAGTTACATTATTTGGACGTGAGTATATCCACGGTCACTTTGCCTTTGTATACGAGTATATCCGTATTCAAAACAGCACTAGATTTCTTTGGGGACGTGAGCATATTCACGGCCACGTCACAGTTACATTAATTGGACGTGAGTATATCCACGGCCACTTTGCCTTTGTATACGAGTATATCCGTATTCAAAACAGCACTAGATTTCTTTGGGGACGTGAGTATATCCACGGCCACTTTACATATGCATTATTTGGAACATACCCATATATCTGTATTCCAAACCCTCTACTAAGAATTAAAACAAAAATAGGAATAAGAATCAAAGACAATAAAAGTATTTACCCATACAATTAAAATTAACTTGAAAAATCTGTTAGGATTAAGTTATTTAAATAAAAAGTTTGACTAAATAAACCAAAGAAAGTATTATCATTCAAAATCATCGTTGGACAAACTTTCACCTAAACCCTGGCGTTCCTTTAGAGCTGACCCGCAATCTATCTAACGAAAAACACGTTACAAGTTTCAAGAATATTTTCAATTAATCGGCACTGGAGTACATGTTTTTGTACGACTCCGTAGAATCAACAAGGCAAAAAGCAAAGACTAGCTACGAAATAATGCAATATAAACGTATAAAAGCATATTTTTACTTTTTATAATATGTTTTAAACTACTTCAACACCTTTAATGCACTGTTTCAGTCAAGAAGAATTTGTATCAATGAAGGCCAATTTCATCGATTTCCTTGAAAATATTGTAGAATTGAAGGATGAGCACCAGATGTGGATATTTACTTAGGGCCGAAATGTGAAGAATTCATCGAAAAACTTGAAGCAGATCAGAAATTATAAATAAAAGGGAAAGTTAAAAAGTTTTACATCACTGCATTTAATGAACTCAAAGGCAGATTACCATTTGATGATCCAATTTTTAAGGAAGTCGAATTCTTAAACCCGCAAATAGCCCTTAAAACCAAAACGTACAAATTTGAAGCAATTTAATGTTCCTTCAAAGAAATTTGGATCCAGCGAATCAGATGTAAATATTGAATGGAGAAATTTAGCTGTTACTTTTTCGAAAGATGGAGGTCAGAAGTTAATGAATTTGACGGTAGAGCAATTTTGGAGAGAAATAGGAACAATGAAAAATTTTGAAGATGAATATATTGTAACAGAATCATGGAAAGAAAAACTCACCTCCCGGTTCCCAGGCAACATCATTTACATAGCTGGAATGTCCTCTGAGTTGCTGAACAGTATCACAATTCTCTAAATCACTGCGAAATATTCGTAAAATAAAATCGGTATCAGCCGCACATAGGATGACGACTTTCGGGAGAACAGCTACAGAAATCTCTACTAATTGCATGGCAGCGACATTCATGATAAATTTCTTCAAGTTGATGCCAATCAAATGAATCCGATTCTGATTCTTCCGGAAATTTAAGTAATCCAACAATGAGTTGTTTTGCATACTAAATTTCGTGACCAATCGTTTCCTGATAATTCAAAACAATAGATTTGATCACTTAAGCAGACTTGACACTTCGGTCAGCTGTCTCTTGTCAGAAGGTAGACACCACACAATAGCAGAACCTCAAACCAGATTAAAGACACGCTCTTATGCTAACCCAAGTGCGAAATTACATTCCCGAATAGAATCTACTCCAATTCAGAGAACACTTCAACTGATGGTAATAGAGGGCAACCGACACGTACCAACACGAAGCCCGAATTTTTGTTGCACGTGTACTTAGACGTGTCATCATAAATAGGAAGTCGAGTTTTGACATGTCGCAGATGAAAAATTAAAGCTTATCGAATTTAAAGGGGCAAATATAAAGTTCGACAAGTGTGAAAAAACTAAAGCTTACTGAACGTAAAAAGCCAATATGAATTTAGACAGATATGAAGAATTAAAGTTTATTGAATTTAAGAAGCTAATATAGATTTTGACACTTGTGAAAATGAAAGGTTAGCGAAGTGGAAGGCAAATATAGAGAATTGAAATATTATTATTATTGAATTTGAAAGCAAATATAGAGAATTGAAATATTATTATTATTGAATTTGAAAGCAAATATAGAGAATTGAAATATTATTATTATTGAATTTGAAAGCAAATATAGAGAATTGAAATATTATTATTATTGAATTCGAAAGCAAAGGTAGAAAATTGGAATTCAAGTAAACACTTTGACAGGTATAGAGATCTGGAGCTTGGTCGAAAACTTTAAAAGATATCGAAAGTAAAAATTAAATAAAAAGTCTTGCAAATATGGAAAATGAACGCCCGTGAATAAATTTGACACCGGATGAATTTTAACGTAAACCAGTTGATAGAAATACGAATTAAAATGTCATTGAACCGGTTCAGCAGTGACTAAACGTCAAACAAAAATCCTGGCCCATAGAAATACATGTCAATAAATAGTTTCCACCTTCACTACGTTTAAAAGAAATTAAAAGAATTATTGAAACCAAAATCCATAAGGAATCTGACATTTATTAAAGCAAATAAAACTTACAAATGTGGAAACTAAAGTCAATAAGTAATTGAGCATTTATTGAGCTGAGAGCAAATAAGGCCTTGACAGATATAGGAAGTAAAGTCCATGACTTCAAAGACTTAAAAGTAGATAAAAACTTGAGAAAAATAAAATCAAAATTGTGAAAATGAATTTTTGATTTAACGTAGACTTAAAAGTAGATAAAAACCTGAGAAAATAAAAATAAAATAAAAATTGTGAAAATGAATTTTTGATTTAACGTAGACTTAAAAGTAGTTAAAAATCTAAAAGAAAAAGAAATAGAAAATTGTTAAAATGATTTTTTTTTAGTTTAACGTGAACTTAAAGGTAGATAAAATAAACTTGTAAAAAGACTTAAAATTTATTAAGACCACGCTTTGCGTGATATACACTTGTAAAGATAGAGGTCGGACCATTCCAACTTAATAGAAGAGTTATGAAATTTTTGTAATAGGATAAGATACAGTGACCCGGCGATATTGTAAGTCGAGTTGTTAGGAAAGAGATCTTTTTTGTGTGGTAAGACGCCAAGTAGGAACGCAGAAAAATTTTAAATAAAATTTGTGCTCTCTCTTAAAAACAAAAGTCGAGTTTTTTTTTCTTTTCCACGTTGCAAAGCGATCTTTTGTGTGAGTTTCAGCCAAGCCAGAGAGTACGAGCAATAAATCATCCAGGAAAGCGGAGGTTAAAACAGTAAGTAGCGGAAAACTTCCTGCTTGTTTCCACGTAATCGTGACGGAGAGGCCCGCTATTGTCACACTTGGACCCAACCTGACTCCCTAGCGACCGCTCGGCCGGGTGGCCAGGTAACGGGATCCATAACGGAGGCGGCCCGCCAATTCCATCAAAAATTTACATCGCTACTTGGTGCGCGCCAATTATAGGCAATATCCAGAACCGTTACAGCATTGCTGCTCAGCAAATTTAAGCAGTTTTTAAGATTGGCGGCACATTTGGGATCTCCTGCAGAGGAAAATTGGAAGAATTGTAACAATTGGTGTCAAGTGTGGGGTCGCTTCATTCCCATAAAAGGGGCCCCACTAACTCCCATTAGCCGAGTTTACACAGAGGTTACCCAGAAAAATTCATCAAGTCGAGAAACGCTATACGAGAAGTCTGTTTGGCGCTCTACTGGACTTAGTATGTGAAGTTTACCCAGCAAAGTTCATCAAGTCGAGAAGAATTAGTTTGGCGTCTTATCTGGTTAGTCAATATTTTTCTTTTCTTATTTCTTTGTTTTTTTTTCTTTGCTTGCAAAGTTAGTGGAAAAGCATAAAATAATTTCTTTTAAATTGGTGATATTAAGTATTTAAATATTAAATTTGATTATTAGGTTGATAAAAAGGAAAAAAAAACTGTGCTATACTTCTTATATTTGTCGAGGCTTTAATAAAATTTATTTGCTATACTTCCTATATTTTTAAGGCCGCCATTATTAAGGCACAAGGCAGCTCGAGAACCTTCCATTTTGGTTCACACATGAGTTATAAAATAGCAAATACTTTCAGAATTTTGTGTCCGCAAGTGGATATTTTTATTTTTTTTTCTGTAATACGGTCTCTATATTTGCCGGTGAACAAGCTATGAGGCACAAAATAAATTTGAGACTTTTAGTAGAAGTGCTCATGACTGAGTTGGTAAACTGAAAAACATGTTTGACAAATTTTAATAAATAATTGAAGGCGATCACCAAATAGTGAGCCGTATTTCTAGGGGCTCAGGATTTTCTACGTTCAGTGAATTTTGTTTTGTTTTTTTTTAACTCATCGAAGGCGTTAATCTGGGTGCGAGCAATAGTTTCGACCAGTTAGAAATTCGCTATACCGCTCATAAATTTTCACAAATAAATTAAAGCTCGACCTGATGGACAATCAGTCTATACTACTTGGCGCAATACCAACCGGTCTTCTACATTTTTGGTAGTAATTAACGTTCTAACTACGGCGAAAAGTGTACTTAACAGATTTTCTATATTTGCGGCAAAATAGATAACTCAAAGACTTGATCTACGGGTGACGTCAAACGAGCCGCCATTTTTTTTTGTTCAACTTGCGGTATTAGTAGCGTTAAGCTAGCGAAAAATTCAATCAATTTTTCAGGTTTTCGATATCCGCTAATCGTCAAGTAATGAAGGGTGATGTGTAAATTTTCCCTATTTACCAAAGGAGAGTTATAAGACACAAGAGATTTTCTACGATTTGCTGAATTAACTAAGTGGCTGTATTTGCTATATGTACCATAGAGTTTCTATATTTTCTATATTTGCTACATTTACTATATTCACGATATTTGCTATATTTACTATATTTACTATATTTGCTACATTTGCTATATTCACGATATTTGCTATATTGACTATATTTACTATATTTGCTACATTTACTATATTCACGATATTCGCTATATTTACTATATCCACGATATTTGCTAAATTTGCTATATTTCTTTTACAATTGCCAATACATGATTGGGAAGTTTTAAGAAGTACTTTCCATTTCGTTTTCTATCTACAACACAAAACGATATTTGCTAAATTTGCTATATTTCTTTTACAATTGCCAATACATGTTTGGGAAGTTTTAAGAAGTACTTTCCATTTCGTTTTCAATCTACAACACAAAACAGTCTTTTTATCTACTAATGTACGACTAGAAAAGTACGAAATATATTTGGTTTTCATATTTGACATTAACGATAGTCACGCACAAACGGATGCTACGTTTTTCTTATACTGGCTAGCCAACGAGCTAGAGACATCGGAATACCAGCTAAACGTCCTACATTCGTTGTTCGAGCTATTCATAAAGAACAAAGCGTTGTCAAAATTCTAATATTTGATAATAAACGATCAGGGAAACTGACTAACGGAGAAGTAAATGAATAAAGTAACAAATAAATAAATTCTCGATTTGTATTACTCGTATAATTGCTGGTCGACACGTTTTAAACCACAAAATAGTTTCTACATTGTCACGCGCGGATTCGCGAAGCGCAGACAATCTTTGAAAAGTTTCCATATTTGGTCGGCAATAGTTTAAAGAACCAAAATAAGTTATGAGTCCTTCTGGAATTTAATAAATCTACTACATCGAGTGTCCACGACTAAAGAAGTCTTAAGCAACTCTGAAAAATACACAAAATAAGCTCTAAATTTGTCTTCAATTCGTTAAATTTTCTTTACTTGGTGTCAACGACTTCAGAAACCTTAAATAATTTCTGACAAGGTATGGTCTCCGGTCGTGAATAGTTGAAAACACACAGGTCGAGGTCTGAATCATCGTAAATTTGATAAATTTCCTATATCAAGGACTTAAGAGGTCTCAAATAATTTCTGGACGGTACGTGTTTTTGGTTTTAACCACCGAAAATAGACGAGCTGAATGCTAAATCGTTTTTTTTTCTTTTCTGTCGTTGAAGTTCTTAATTGGACGGAATCGGGACTTTCCAAGTGGCCATAAATTCGTAGAATTAATGAATTAGAACTCGTATAAATTCGAATTCGATGAACAAATTTCGATAATCGGTAGCGAGCGATGCCTGCAGCGCAAAGTGAGTGATAAACTTTCTATGTTTAGCAGCGGCAAAGTACAAACTTCAAAATAGTGTCTAAAATTTTATTATATTTGCTAATTAACGTCCGCTATAGTGCAAATTAAATGCTAAATTTTCTATATTTGGCATGAAACCAGTACAAACTTCAAAATATTGTCTAAAATTTTATTATATTCGCTAACTAACGTCCGCTATAGTGCAAATTAAATGCTAAATTCTCTATATTTGGCACGAAACAAGTTCAAACTACTAAATATCGTCTTAAATTTTCTTAAATTTGCTAAATAACATCTGCTATAGTACGAATTAAATACGAAATTCTCTATATTTGGCATGAAGCAAGTACAAACAACAAAATATCGTCTCAAATTTTATTATATTCGCTAGCTGGCGTCTGCTGTAGTGGGAATTAAATGCTAAATTTTCTAGATTTGGCATTAAACAAGTACAAACTACAGAATATCGTCTAAAATTTTATTATATTTGTTAACTAACTTCCGCTACCGTGCAAATTAAGTGCTAAGCTTCATATCAGCTGATCGACGGGCTACAAAAGACAAACGGTTTTAGATTGGTTTAACACTTGTTGCCAGGTATTATTTGCTGACCAGCGAGCAACGAATTGTAAAACACTTTCAATATTTTTTCAGTAGTGGACTATCCACGAATTATAAAGTACAGGAGATTTCCACCTTGGTCTCATATTGGAAAATTAACGAGCAATAAAGGGATAAATAATTTTCTATATTCACGTTAAATTTGCTAATCGACGGTCTAGCGAAGACAAAAGATTTTCTATATCGGTGTTATATTTGAAAATTAACGGACTGTAAAATTCCAAAGATTCGTACATATTTGCTATATATTTGCTCATCGATGGTCTACCGAAGACAGAAGGTTTTCTAAGTTTGCTTTGTATTTTGTGAGGGACGTCAAAGGGTTTCTTATATTTGTTTTCTATACAAAGTGTTAAATATCTGCAAAGTGGTCTGATTTCCGCTCATCAACCCATTATAAAATACCAAATATTTTCTAGACTCACCTTACGTCTGCTACCTGACGATTAATAGAAGCCATACGATCTGCCGAAGTTCTAAGTATACTTATCAACCATTCAAAGTTTTGATTAACGGGTAAGCAACCGCCCGGCTTTTCGACTTTTGTCAGAGGTACGTGAAGCGTTTCACACCATTCCTAAAGAATTTTTTCAGTTCTACCTTGTAAATAGAATCGAAAGATTGACTCGAACTTCCCACTTAAAGGGTGAAGGAAATTTCCGTACTTTGTCTTTTGCCGTGTACGGTACACGAAATATTTCGTAAATTCTCCACGTCAGAGTATCAACGACTGGGATCCCTACAGGGAAAAGTAAGAAATATCTCCGATATTTTGCCAAGGTCATACATAGTTCACGAAATATTTTCCAAATTTTCTGCGGTTGATTGTCAACGACTTGAAATCCTAACCTGAAAGGAAATATTTCCGCTATTTGCAACTCGGGCTCTATAAAGTACGCAGTCTATTGTCTCAGGTTTCTGCATTCGACTCTATTCCACGTGAACATTCGGACGAGGAAGGGAGTAGCGATCGAGCAACATGGCCGAGGAACAGCTCGAGAAGATTCTGCGAAAACTCGAAGAGTTGGACGACAAAGTCAGCGCACAGTCAAGTGCAATGGCAGAATTCGGCAACGAAATGAGAACTCTAAAGGGGGAGAATACGTTCTTTAGAGAAGAGTTGGGCACGTTACGAAGGCAGGTGTCCGATATGTCCGTCCTGAGCGCCTCTGCGTTCGCACATAAGGTCATGGACGAAACTGAGGTCACACCGAATGCACCAACCTCCGACAAGGTGACTGGGCATCCGCCACCGAGTGGTCTTTCAACACCGTCCCCAACTAGAACCCCCAAGGAAAATTCAGACTGTGGCGAGAATCCCTCGACTGCAGTGAACGCACCCGTGGGTGCATGTCCTAGCCCTGTGGGGCCAAAACCATCAAAAGAGGCACCTACATCATGCGGCGCACAGCCGGGAAAGAAGGACGGACAGTTAAGGAAGCCAACGCTTTCACCAACGGAGTACGACGGAAAAGCCCCTTGGAACCACTATGAGATACATTTCGAGGCAATCGCAGAAACTAATGGTTGGGATGATGGTACCAAAGCTTTATATTTAGCTGCATCTCTACGAGGCCGGGCTTTGGGTTTTTATGAGACATTAAGTCAGGAGGCTCGGAGATCGTATACTAAGGCGAGGAATTCGCTTTCCATGCAGTTTGGCGCGGAGTATAGTCAATCAGTTGGTCATGCCGAACTAAGCACAAGATTTCAAAAGAACGGGGAGAGTTTTTCGGAATTTTCTACGGAACTTTTACGGCTGACCAGGCTCAAATTTCCATCGTGTCCAGAGGATACCCGAGACCAGATCGCTTTGGAACATTTCCTAGATGGAATTTATAACTTAGACGTCCAGGAGAGGGTTCGAGATTGCAATCCGCCTACGCTGCAAGATGCAGTACAAACAGCATTTCGAATCGAAGCAAATCATCGAGCTACAAGGGCTGCGAGACGAAATATAAGAGTCGCTGCTGCAACGATCAATACTAGACCGCCACCACGAGAACCGCCGGACTTCAGAAGAGAACCGATGGGAAGAAATTTAGCACGGATGTTGCCGGGAAACGCCAGCGAGCTAGCGTGAGGGAGCCGCAGCTAACTCAGTCCAATCCAATAGCTCCTAACTCAGCCAACACCTCTCCCAAAATCAATTTGCTAGCCCGAGATGTCACGGGAACAATCCGCAGTGCCGACTTTCGACGCAGGTACGGTTTTATTGTGCGTGATGACACTCAAGTAGATGTTTTTTTTTCACTTCGAAAATATCCAGAACCCGATTGTGAATCCAGAAGTCGAACTAGTTCCTGGAAATCGTGTAAAATTCGACCTGATTGAAGGGCATCCTACAAACAGAGCTATTCATATCCGTCTGGTACCTGTGGAGATAGGAAAGAATATAGTAGGATCTCCTGAAACAGTTCAGTTCTCACGAGGCACACCTCACTCGAGCTCGCACCTAACCCAACTGCAGCAGCCCTCCGGAAAGAGAGGAAATAGTACGAACATCAGTCCATCGAACTCTAAGGAAAATTTAAACATAAGTCCGCTGATTTCGGGTAGCAGAAACCAGCATACTTCACGAACGCTCCACGTACAGTCCGCAAGCACGTCCCTGGCCACATAAGTACCAACTGTCCTTTAATAACCAGCTTTCTAGAACTAACAACCCTTACCAAAATAGTCGCAAATACCATAAACACCAATACACCCATGAGCACACCTACACCCAGTACCAGCACACGTAATACCAAACACACCCCAAGCACTAACACATTACTACACTCCTCTTTTCCCACTAACACACAACCCCCAATCGACCTAAAAAACCATCCACTTCCCACTAACACATTAAACAATTCCTCATTCCGCGCTAACCCACTAATCTCCCGCCCACTTCCCAGTAATCCCCTAATAAACAATCCAATTCCCACTAACACACTAATAAACCCCTCCTAACACACTAATAAACCCCTCCTAACACACTAATCTTCCGCCCACTTCCCATTAATCCCCTAACAAGCCATCCACCTCCCACTAACACACTAATGAACCCTCCTCCTCCCACTAACACACTAATGAACCCTCCTCCTCCCACTAACACCTTCACAAAACACTCACTAACACCCCGCCCACCTTCCATTACCACACAAATAAACCACCCTACACAAAACACTCACACATCAATCACCCATCATACACCAGAAAATAGGACCCCAATCCCCGCCACACCGATATCTCTAGGTAACGTGGAAACGCTAAACACCACGAGATCGGCAGCTTCGAGGCTACCACCTCCACCCATAATAACTGTGAGTCAGGGAACGATTTGTAGTACAATCAAGATAGAAGGTAAAATTGAAGGACTTGTCTGCCACATGATTGTGGACACCGGAGCTACACATTCCATACTTAATCGAAGAATACTCGCTCGTTTGCGGAACCATTCTTGTCTCAAACCCTCCTTTACGCAAATTCGGAATATCACAGGAGAAACCAGCATCGTAGATGGAGTCACTGACCTGCGCATAGTTATCAAAAGCTTTTCCACCACACATACTTTCTATGTAGCAGAAGTATTCGACGACTGCATTATTGGAATGGATTTTCTTGCGGGTTACCGTTGTTCAATTAACTTGGAGAAACGCTTTGTTCAGATTGCCCACGAGATCGTGGCAATAATGGAAGAAAAGAGTGACCTCTTCGCCAGAACCATACAAGATTGTACATTACCAGCCGAATCAACCTGTTTCGTAGCACTTTTCCACCCGATGGTCGGCGAACAGGAAAAAGTTTTTCTATCTCCAAATAAGGTTCCCCCTTCTCTCTGGATGGAACCGGCGGTCTGCCTTTCACATAGTGGAAGTATGATAGTTCGGGTAACTAACATCACGGAAAACCCAATCGAGCTCAAAGCTAACACCTCTTTAGCAGAGTTTGAAGTGAATGCAGACATTGTCAGTTCGTCCGAGGAAGTAATACCTAACCTGCAAAGTCTACCACCTGAATTATACCTATTGCTGGAACCCACAACTATACACCTTGATAATCAACAAAAAATAATACTGGAAAAGCTACTTGTGGAACATCAAGACGTCTTTGCGAAAACCAAAACTGATCTCGGCCGAACCACAATAATGCGGCATCATAGTGGAAGTATGATAGTTCGGGTAACTAACATCACGGAAAACCCAATCGAGCTCAAAGCTAACACCTCTTTAGCAGAGTTTGAAGTGAATGCAGACATTGTCAGTTCGTCCGAGGAAGTAATACCTAACCTGCAAAGTCTACCACCTGAATTATACCTATTGCTGGAACCCACAACTATACACCTTGATAATCAACAAAAAATAATACTGGAAAAGCTACTTGTGGAACATCAAGACGTCTTTGCGAAAACCAAAACTGATCTCGGCCGAACCACAATAATGCGGCATCAGATCGACGTAGGCAGCAACAAACCGATTAAACAGCCTCCCAGGCGGCTTCCATTGGCTAAACGTCAGGAAGCGGAAAATCTAGTAAACGAGATGAAAACCCAAGGCGTTATCAATCCATCTAGTAGCCCTTGGACTTCTCCAGTCGTCCTAGTGAAGAAGAGGGATGGCTCGACTAGATTTTGCGTCGACTACAGGCGGCTAAATGAGGTCACCAAAAAAGATTCATATCCGCTGCCACGTATTGATCTGACCCTGGATACACTCACCGGTTCAACTTGGTTTTCGACATTAGATCTACAGTCGGGCTACTGGCAAGTAGAAGTGGAAGAAGAAGACCGCGAAAAGACCGCGTTCACTACAGGCAGTGGATTGTGGGAGTTTTCAGTTATGCCATTTCTGCTAACCAATGCCCCTGCGACTTTTCAGAGGCTCATGGAAATCGTCCTCCAAGGAATTCCACCTCAGGCGTGCCTAGTATATTTGGACGATGTCATCGTACATGGCCCCACGTTTGAACAAATGGTAGAAAATCTCCGCCTTGTCTTAGCCCGATTAAGAATAGCAAATCTAAAGGTGTCACCAAAGAAGTGTCAGTTGTGTCAGAGGGAAGTGAAATTCCTAGGACATGTCATCAGTGACACCGGCTTGTCGACAGACCCCGACAAAACAGATGCTGTCAAGAAGTGGCCTCGACCACAAACACGAAGAGATATCCAGTCATTTCTTGGGCTGTGTGCTTATTACCGGCGATTCGTTAAAAATTTCTCAGCTATCGCGAAACCATTAACGGAGCTTACGGAGAAAGGTCGAAAGTTCCTCTGGACAGATGCCTGTCAGGAAGCGTTCGAGGAATTGAAGGACCGCTTAACAACTGCACCTATACTTACACAGCCTGATGAAAACCTGCCTTTTATCCTGGACACAGACGCCAGCCAACACGCTTGGGGAGCTATTCTCTCACAAGTTAAAGACGGGATGGAACACGTGGTGGAATATCACAGCAAAACATTCAGTCGGCCTGAGCGAAACTACTGTGTCACCAGGAAGGAATTGGTTGCGATAGTCAAAGCCTGCGCACATTTTCAGCCCTACTTACTGGGAAAAAAGTTCACAATTCGAACAGACCATGCATCTTTGAGATGGCTGATGAACTTTCGGTGTCCCGAAGGACAGGTAGCAAGATGGATAGAACGCATGCAGGCTTACGATTTTGAAATCGTGCATCGCCCAGGGAAAAATCACAGTAACGCAGATGCAATGTCGCGTCGACCTTGTTCAACGACTGAGTGTCAATATTGTCAACGGCTCGAAGAGAAGGACACAATCATAATTCGCCTAGTCACCACCCAAGAGAATATGGCTCAGCAGCAGGAGGATGACATCGCCTTACATTGCATCCGTGGCTGGCTGACCGCAGGTCAGCGCCCAGATAAAGATAGCATCAAAAGCTTGAGGCCCGAAATTAAGGCGTATTGGTCAATGTGGTCTCTTCTGAAACTGGAAGGTAACATCGCCGTCCGCATCATCAGCCAAGGCGCAGAAACTATTAAACAAATCTTGGTCCCGAAATCTCTTCGGAAACTTGTTCTCCAACAGGTGCACGATTCTCTAAGCGGCGGACACTTCGGCGTCGATAAGACGTTAGGTAAACTTCGGCAGAAGTATTATTGGATTGGTAGCAGTACCGATGTAAAGGACTGGTGTGCTGGGTGTCTACAATGTCAAGCACGGAAGGGGCCGCGACCGAGGAGGAGAGCTCCTCTTCAAGTATGTAACATTGGCGCACCTTTCGAAAGAGTTGGTGTAGACATATTGGGACCACTTCCAAGGACAAATAAAGGTAATCGCTACTTAGTAGTCTGTATGGACTACTTCACCAAGTGGCCCGAAGCAATTCCAGTACCCGATCAGACAGCTGAAACAGTATCCGATACACTCATATCAGCCGTATTCAGTCGACATGGAGCTCCATTACAGCAGAAGTTCGGAGTAGAGAAGACTCGCACAACAGCCCTACACCCACAGTCAGATGGTTTGGTCGAAAGATTTAACAGAACAATTCTTGACTACCTGGCGAAATTTTTGAATTCGCACCAAAGGGAATGGGACCAGTATGTGCCTTACCTACTGCTATCGTATCGCGCAAGTGTACAGGATAGCACTAAACAAACCCCGGCTAAACTCCTTTTTGGTCGAGAACTTCGTTTACCACTGGAGATGGTCTTGGGAGGCCCACCTACCGAAGTTATGTCAGTTAGTGAGTACATGGACAATTTGACCATGACACTGAACGCGATCCATGAGAATAATCGAGTTATGCTGAACACTGCGAGCCGCCGTATGAAGACATACTATGACTTGCGATCGAAGCAACCCAGTTTCCAAGTAGATCAACTTGTTTGGTTATACTTCCCAAGACGCGTAATTGGGCAGTGCCCAAAACTTCAGTGCGACTGGGATGGGCCATACAAGATCACCGAGGCTGTGACCGAAGTGGTGTTCAAGATAAAAAAGTGTCACGGTGGAAAGATGCGAACTGTCCACGTCGACAGACTGGCCCGTACCGCGAAAGAAACGACCTTTCCATATAACCACTAATGTTTCCTGGTAGCCCTAAGAAGGCATCCAGCCAGCTTAACTGGTAACTACAGGATTCCAATGGGCCGCTTAGGACCTACCCAACCTAGCGGCTGGTATACCTCTTGTAAATTAGTCAAATTTTTTTTTTTTACACTCCCTTCTTGACAATGAGTCAAAACTCCTCCCACATGGTACCCTACGTAGGCCGCGCTGCCGTAGGAATTCCACAGTAAAGATTGTCTTCGAAATTTTAACCCCTGCTGGGGACCTTGACGCACACCCTCAAACGAATGTCGATCTGCGGTCAGAGGGAGATGCCCGTGCGGAAGAGGTCCTGCAATCAGTTGGTTAGGTTACTGGTTGCAGAGGCTTCTCCGACTGGTCTTGGTGTTGGGGGCCGGAGGTGTACTGGTAGATCAGATTTTTTGGGTTGCTGGGCTGTGAGCGCACCTTTGGTTTTCGATACCGAGATCGAGCTCTGACCAAGGATCGGTGTGACTTCGGAGATGTGTCTCTGAGTCGCCATGCACAGATCAAGCCGGACAAAGTCTTAGTGATTTCTTTTCTTCATTATTTCTAAAATACCTGGTGGCTGAATAAAATTTATAAGGACACGATCCTTGTTTAACCTGCCTCTGCCTTAAATGAGCAGATAATTTCTCACTAACTCCTTCTGAGTTAGCCTTCGTTGAAGGTTTTAACTTTCCTGTCCTTTCTTCATTATTTCTAAAATACGTGGTGGCTGAATAAAATTTATAAGGATACGATCCTTGTTTAACCTGCCTCTGCCTTAAATGAGCAGATAATTTCTCACTAACTCCTTCTCAGTTAGCCTTCGTTGAAGGTTTTAACTTTCCTATCCTTTCTTCATTATTTCTAAAATACGTGGTGGCTGAATAAAATTTATAAGGATACGATCCTTGTTTAACCTGCCTCTGCCTTAAATGAGCAGATAATTTCTCACTAACTCCTTCTGAGTTAGCCTTCGTTGAAGGTTTTAACTTTCCCATCCTTTCTTCATTATTTCCATAATACATGGGAGCTGAATAAAATTTATAAGGACAAGATCTTTGTTCAAGTGTTTCTACATTAGGAGATTAGATAAGTTCCTTACTAACTCCTTCTGAACTAGCCTTCTTAGAACGATTTTATATTCCTGGCCCCCGACTTCGTTTACTGCCCAATACAAGTGTTATACCGGGTGCCTACTCCTAAGGAGATGAGTTAGCTTGGACGGAGCTACAAGCTTGTGAGGGGGGGGGGGGGGGGGTAGTGTAACAGAATCATGGAAAGAAAAACTCACCTCCCGGTTCCCAGGCAACATCATTTACATAGCTGGAATGTCCTCTGAGTTGCTGAACAGTATCACAATTCTCTAAATCACTGCGAAATATTCGCAAAATAAAATCGGTATCAGCCGCACATAGGATGACGACTTTCGGGAGAACAGCTACAGAAATCTCTACTAATTGCATGGCAGCGACTTTCATGATAAATTTCTTCAAGTTGATGCCAATCAAATGAATCCGATTCTGATTCTTCCGGAAATTTAAGTAATCCAACAATGAGTTGTTTTGCATACTAAATTTCGTGACCAATCGTTTCCTGATAATTCAAAACAATAGATTTGATCACTTAAGCAGACTTGACACTTCGGTCAGCTGTCTCTTGTCAGAAGGTAGACACCACACAATAGCAGAACCTCAAACCAGATTAAAGACACGCTCTTATGCTAACCCAAGTGCGAAATTACATTCCCGAATAGAATCTACTCCAATTCAGAGAACACTTCAACTGATGGTAATAGAGGGCAACCGACACGTACCAACACGAAGCCCGAATTTTTGTTGCACGTGTACTTAGACGTGTCATCATAAATAGGAAGTCGAGTTTTGACATGACGCAGATGAAAAATTAAAGCTTATCGAATTTAAAGGGGCAAATATAAAGTTCGACAAGTGTGAAAAAACTAAAGCTTACTGAACTTAAAAAGCCAATATGAATTTAGACAGATATGAAGAATTAAAGTTTATTGAATTTAAGAAGCTAATATAGATTTTGACACTTGTGAAAATGAAAGGTTAGCGAAGTGGAAGGCAAATATAGAGAATTGAAATATTATTATTATTGAATTTGAAAGCAAATATAGAAAATTGAAATATTATTATTATTGAATTTGAAAGCAAATATAGAGAATTGAAATATTATTATTATTGAA
Source organism: Dioctria rufipes (assembly GCA_963924295.1). Taxonomy (NCBI): domain Eukaryota; kingdom Metazoa; phylum Arthropoda; class Insecta; order Diptera; family Asilidae; genus Dioctria; species Dioctria rufipes. Next base: position 98,969,143 of record OZ002741.1, on the reverse strand, counting down.
TTTGAGAGCAAATATAGAGAATTGAAATATTATTATTATTGAATTTGAAAGCAAATATAGAGAATTGAAATATTATTATTATTGAATTTGAAAGCAAATATAGAGAATTGAAATATTATTCTTATTGAATTCGAAAGCAAAGGTAGATAATTGGAATTCAAGTAAACACTTTGACAGGTATAGAGATCTGGAGCTTGGTCGAAAACTTTAAAAGATATAGAAAGTAAAAATTAAATAAAAAGTCTTGCAAATATGGAAAATGAACGCCCGTGAATAAATTTGACACCGGATGAATTTTAACGTAAACCAGTTGATAGAAATACGAAATAAAATGTCATTGAACCGGTTCAGCAGTGACTAAACGTCAAACAAAAATCCTGACCCATAGAAATACATGTCAATAAATAGTTTCCACCTTCACTACGTTTAAAAGAAATTAAAAGAATTATTGAAACCAAAATCCATAAGGAATCTGACATTTATTAAAGCAAATAAAACTTAGAAATGTGGAAACTAAAGTCAATAAGTAATTGAGCATTTATTGAGCTGAGAGCAAATAAGGCCTTGACAGATATAGGAAGTAAAGTCCATGACTTCAAAGACTTAAAAGTAGATAAAAACCTGAGAAAAATAAAATCAAAATTGTGAAAATGAATTTTTGATTTAACGTAGACTTAAAAGTAGATAAAAACCTGAAAAAATAAAAATAAAATAAAAATTGTGAAAATGAATTTTTGATTTTACGTAGACTTAAAAGTAGTTAAAAATCTAAAAGAAAAAGAAATAGAAAATTATTAAAATGATTTTTTTTAGTTTAACGTGAACTTAAAGGTAGATAAAATAAACTTGTAAAAAGACTTAAAATTTATTAAGACCACGCTTTGCGTGATATACACTTGTAAAGATAGAGGTCGGACCATTCCAACTTAGTAGAAGAGTTATGAAATTTTTGTAATAGGATAAGATATAGGGACCCGGCGATATTGTAAGTCGAGTTGTTAGGAAAGAGATCTTTTTTGTGTGGTAAGACGCCAAGTAGGAACGCAGAAAAATTTTTAAATAAAATCTGTGCTTTCTCTTAAAAACAAAAGTCGAGTTTTTTTTTCTTTTCCACGTTGCAAAGCGATCTTTTGTGTGAGTTTCAGCCAAGCCAGAGAGTACGAGCAATAAATCATCCAGGAAAGCGGAGGTTAAAACAGTAAGTAGCGGAAAACTTCCTGCTTGTTTCCACGTAATCGTGACGGAGAGGCCCGCTATTGTCACACTTGGACCCAACCTGACTCCCTAGCGACCGCTCGGCCGGGTGGCCAGGTAACGGGATCCATAACGGAGGCGGCCCGCCAATTCCATCAAAAATTTACATCGCTACTTGGTGCGCGCCAATTATAGGCAATATCCAGAACCGTTACAGCATTGCTGCTCAGCAAATTTAAGCAGTTTTTAAGATTGGCGGCACATTTGGGATCTCCTGCAGAGGAAAATTGGAAGAATTGTAACAATATGTTTCCAAATTTAAGTAAAACTGCAAATTTTGCTATGATTTTGCCACATTCAAATGCAGAGTCGGAAATAATATTCTCCATTGTTACCGACGAAAAAACATCAAAACGTAACAGGATTGGTGAAGATTCATTAAATGCAGTTTGCGCCCTCCGTTCTAGTTTTCAATCTCAGGATATTACGTGCATTAATTTTAAGCCTTCTGAAAAACATTTCAATCTACATAATGTGAAGAATTTATATAACTAGTTTAATAGAGAGATGGTGAAAAGAAGAACTTTAAGAACTTTTATTTTTAATGATTCTAAATCAAATTTTATAAATGCAAGAAGAAAAAACAACCGCCTCGTCCGGGGTTTGAAACCGGGACCTTCCGCTTGCCAGGCGACTGCTCTTACCACTTAGCTAACGAGACAGATGATTTTCCCTCTTGCATTTATCAAGTTGTTACTTTTGTCACTAGCCTACTAAGCCACGTTTTGCTTTCAGCTGGCATTAACCAGTAACCAGCTGGCATTAACCAGTAACCAGCTGGCATTAACCAGTAAATGCATTTATAAAATTTGATTTAGAATCATTAAAAATAAAAGTTCTTCTTTTCACCATCATTGACCGATTCTAACAAGTGTAGGTTCGATTCCCGTCCGCGGGAAAAATAAATTAATAGAGAGGATAAAACTATTTTGTTTTGTTTTAAAAATACTGAATTTTTCTTTTATTTATATTATTTATATTTATTTATTTTGAAAAATATAATAAATTTTTATTCTAATAGCTTTTGAGGCTTTACATCTGTCTATGTACATATGTAAAGTAGTTTTAAGGAATGAATTACATTTATTTTTATTTTGTTTGAAAAACTTTCAAGTATTTTATATGATTCATCAATAAAAATGAATTTGCTTTGAAAAATTACTTGAGTTTTACCTTCTGGTCTCTTCAGTATGACTTTTCGTCCCAGGGAAAAAATGTGGGAAATTATCATTATCTAGGGAATTATGGCCGCAACAACCTACCAACACTGCCGCCATTTAGTCCGATCCAACTTGCCGACGTCATCAATATATTCGCGACAATATATTAATGCCATCTCTCTGCTCGAAAGGCAATACGTAACAAGCAGGAGTCATTGCAATAAAATATCGGTAGTAAAAGTGAAAATAATCGAACGACAACAGACTGCTACCTAAATATCATCTGTCAGTGCATTTATGTGCAATTGCACCAAAATTCAATTATACATTATTGTATTTGCTACATAATCAAAGATAGAGCGACAACAAATATTTCGAAAGCCATCTTAGTGAAACATCGTAATTATAAATAAAAATCTCCGAATCAACAAAGAGAATTCACAGTAAATCAGGACCAAACCCCAAATGGAAAATAGTAAACAAGGTTCCAGCAGTATCATCCATCAAACAAATTTTAAGTCTTTTTTTACAAATTTGTAGAGTACATTAATACGTAATAATTAATTCAAGTTTTTTTTTAGTTGAAATTTTTGTTTTTGCGCGAAAGTGTTGATACCAAAGTAACATATTGTATTTTTCAGCATATTCATCAAAGTAATAATACGTAGTAAGTAAGGATACATGAAAATAATGAAGGGAATAACCGCAACATCGAGTGACCAGCCTAAAATATTATAGAAATAAGGAAAAAACAACATGTATTGAAGTAAAGTAAAAAAAACTCCAAGTAGACTGAGGCATAAATATATAGAAATTAAATTAAAATTATCAATATATTAAAAATAATTAAAATTATCAACATATTAAAATAAAATTAAAATCATCAATATACTATTCAACTTGGAATTATTCTAACTCGCGTAATGAAATTACATCACGCCGTAGCGACAGACAGTCACAAATATATCCTACGTGTATTTTCCACCACCGTTTTGGTGAACGCGCGAGAAAGTGTGTAAAGCCTTGCAATTTCAAAGCAAAGAGAAACCCAAAAAATTAATTTCTACTGCTAGTGACGCGGCTACTAGCAGTAACATTACTAAATCACGCCGCCTCTTCATTAAATGCAGAAATACAAAATTACAATTCCTTATATGCACGGGAGAGGACGTGTCTATCGTATCTTTCAGTCATTTCCCGCGAGATAGAAAAGATAATAATTATTGCCTCTCAGCAGCAAACGGGTCAATCATACATACCTTTGGGTTACACCTATTGAAAATTGGCCTCAGCCTTCGCAGAGATTTTACCCATGCATTCGTATTAGCGTCAGTTAACCGCCCCATTATAGGAGCAAATTTGTTAGCAAAATTCAACCTATTAGTGGACATTAAAGGCGCTTGCTAGATAACACTACCTCCTTAAAAATAAATGTGCGTACGACAAAGGACGATACACCGTCTCCAAAACTATACCAGGTATGTAACGGGTTTGGAAACATAGTTAAACAGTTCCCGAATGTGACATCACCACCCAATTACAATTTGCCAATCAAACACAATGTTTTTCACTATATCAGTACCAAAGATCAACTTCCATACTCAAGACTACGCAGGCTCGATAAATCCAAATTTGACTTAGCTAAAAATGAATTCGAGTATATGGTCAACCTTGGTGTATGTCGGCCATCCTCGTCACCTGTATAGCGTCGCCCTTACACCTGGTTAAGAAAAGAGTCGACAATGATTGGAGATCTTGTGGCGATTACCGCCGCTTAAATGCGTGCACCATACCAGGGGCCGGATTCTGTAGCACGGAGAATTTGGGAATTTGGGAGATGAGAATTGCGTTTTCTTAGAATTCTTAATTCCCTAATTCTCCATTCCCAATTCACTAACATGGTTGGAGAATTAGGGAAAACGTAAGAAATGTGAAAAAGTGCGAATCGTCTGGGACGATTAAGGGTATCAATTTTTGTTCTAGAGGGTTGGACTTTTTTTCATATGTGAGGTACATCTGCCTATTACCTTCCACTGTCGAAATAAATTTAAATTTCTTTTTTGTTGGGGTAGTTTTTGAGGGATGTAGGAGGGTAGGTTTTCTCGAGTTTTTCCGGGATAACGAGAGAATGGAGAGTAGAAGGAGAATGTATGTGGTATCAAAAAAAATGGGAGCTCAGCGCGAACAAGATAGGCTTATGAAAAGGGGCGGGGAGAGTGCGGGTAGAAATGGGAGCTGATTAAGGGAAATTAAAAAAAAATTAAGACAATATCAGGAGCTGCAATAATTCGCAGCGGTAAGCTCAGCATCTCTAAACCCAATAAAAAAAAAGTAAGAATTCACTTTGGTAATTAGCCATGCATGGGTATTATAGGCTATATTTTATTTCGATTAACGGTAATTTGCAGATTTGAGCGGCCTCGGCGGTAAATTTTGCTATCGCAATATTCACGGGCGCCTAACTCTATGTCGGAGGGCTGTAGAGTATTGGAATTTTTTTTAGGAGATTAAGGGTTTAGAGTACAAAAATATAGGTGAATAATTTTTGGGGCAGGGTGTTTTGGGGGTTGGGGGTCGTACCACCCCTCATAGGGGGTTGCTCAAACTACGTCATGTTTGGTACCAAATTAAAGACGGAGGAGAGGGTAATCGAGTGGTGTAGTTTGTCTTTGATCGTTTTAACGTGATAGCTGACTTTTGACAGCCGAAAAACGATTTTTTTACACTACGGTCATATACACCCCAGTTTCCATATTTTGCATATATTTCTTCCGTTCTTAGTTTCACATCCATTAGTACTCCGTTGCGAACATTTTTGTCATGGGAAGTAAATTTCCAGGACTTACCAGTTCTTCGCAATAATGAGATGAAAATATGTCAATTTTTGTACCAAAAACGGCCAATTTTTCACCTTAAAAAGGATTGCTACACTTCTTTTACAGTTATTTCCAAAACGGTTTATCGGATTCAAAACTTATTTACATATTTAATTAGGGGACAAAATGTAGATGCGATTTCATCCTACACACAAGCTTTACCATGTATATTTAAAAATTTTACAGCATCTCTTCTGTACTGGACGACGACCAAATTGATCAATTTCGCGTGATTTGTAATTTTTAGCGGGTACTTTGAAAGACAAAATCCTTGTTCCTCTGTTAGTATTGCATGGATATAAATAATTTGTTTTTTACAATATAGCAAGGATACGCAGTGAATCCATAACTCAATTTGAAATTCCTAGCTACCTAGATTCCTTCACAAAACGCAACAAAAGCAGACAATACAATTTTTCCACTTACTTTTCCACTTGCAAAACATCGGAGAATTCACAAGTGGAATGGAGAATTTGGGAATTCTCTACTTACTTTTCGTCTTACTTTTCCACAAGCAAACACCGGAGAATTAATAAGTGGAATGGAGAATTCGGGAATTCCGTACTCACCTCTCAAATTCTCTCTCAATTGAAAATTTTTCGTCTTACTTTTCCACAAGCAAACACCGGAGAATTTGAGAAGTGAAAGTAAGACGAAAAATTCGGAAATTCTGTACTCGCTTCTCAAATCCTCTCAGTTGAGAATTTTTCGTCTTACTTTTTCACAAGCAAACACCGGAAGTGGAATGGAGAATTCGGGAATTCCGTACTCGCTTCTCAAATCGTCTCAGTTGAGAATTTTTCGTCTTACTTTTCCACAAGCAAACACCGGAGAACTTGAGAAGTGAAAGTAAGACGAAAAATTTTCAACTGAGAGAGAATTTGAGAAGTGAGTATGGAATTCCCAAATTCTCCATTCCACTTGTTAATTCTCCGGTGTTTTGCAAGTGGAAAAGTAAGTGGAAAAATTGTATTGTCTTCTTTTGTTGTGTTTTGTGAAGGTATCTAGGTAGCTAGGAATTTCAAATTGAGTTATGGATTCATTGCGTATCCTGGCTATATTGTAAAAAACAAATTATGGAAATCCATGCAATACTAACAGAGGAACAAGGATTTTGTCTCTCAAAGTACCCGCTAAAAATTATAAATCATGCGAAAATGATCAATTTGGTCGTCGTCCAGTACAGAAGAGATGCTGTAAAATTTTTAAATATACACGGTAAAGCTTGTGTGTAGGATGAAATCGCATCTACATTTTGTCCCCTAATTAAATATGTAAATAAGTTTTGAATGCGATAAACCGTTTTGGAAATAACTGTAAAAGAAGTGCAGCAATCCTTTTTAAGGTGAAAAATTGGCCGTTTTTGGTACAAAAATTGACATATTTTCATCTCATTATTGCGAAGAACTGGTAAGTCCTGGAAATTTACTTCCCATGACAAAAATGTTCGCAACGGAGTACTAATGGATGTGAAACTAAGAACGGAAGAAATATATGCAAAATATGGAAACTGGGGTGTATATGACCGTAGTGTAAAAAAATCGTTTTTCGGCTGTCAAAAGTCAGCTATCACGTTAAAACGATCAAAGACAAACTACACCACTCGATTACCCTCTCCTCCGTCTTTAATTTGGTACCAAACATGACGTAGTTTGAGCAACCCCCTATGAGGGGTGGTACGACCCCCAACCCCCAAAACACCCTGCCCCAAAAATTATTCACCTATATTTTTGTACTCTAAACCCTTAATCTCCTAAAAAAAAATTCCAATACTCTACAGCCCTCCGACATAGAGTTAGGCGCCCGTGAATATTGCGATAGCAAAATTTACCGCCGAGGCCGCTCAAATCTGCAAATTACCGTTAATCGAAATAAAATATAGCCTATAATACCCATGCATGGCTAATTACCAAAGTGAATTCTTACTTTTTTTTTATTGGGTTTAGAGATGCTGAGCTTACCGCTGCGAATTATTGCAGCTCCTGATATTGTCTTAATTTTTTTTTAATTTCCCTTAATCAGCTCCCATTTCTACCCGCACTCTCTCCGCCCCTTTTCATAAGCCTATCTTGTTCGCGCTGAGCTCCCATTTTTTTTTATACCACATACATTCTCCTTCTACTCTCCATTCTCTCGTTATCCCGGAAAAACTCGAGAAAACCTACCCTCCTACATCCCTCAAAAACTACCCCAACAAAAAAGAAATTTAAATTTATTTCGACAGTGGAAGGTAATAGGCAGATGTACCTCACATATGAAAAAAAGTCCAACCCTCTAGAACAAAAATTGATACCCTTAATCGTCCCAGACGATTCGCACTTTTTCACATTTCTTACGTTTTCCCTAATTCTCCAACCATGTTAGTGAATTGGGAATGGAGAATTAGGGAATTAAAAATTCTAAGAAAACGCAATTCTCATCTCCCAAATTCCCAAATTCTCCGTGCTACAGAATCCGGCCCCAGATCGGTTCCCGATCCCACATACCCAGGATTTCGCAATGCATGTTAGTGATTGTAAAATTTTTTCAAATGTTGACTTAGACAGGACATTTCATCACATTCCTGTCCCGACAGAAGATATGTATGAGACGGCGATCACTCGATCGAGTCTCGGCGTATGCCTTTCGATCTACGGAATGCGGCGCAAACCTTTCAAAGATCCTTCAACGAAGTGTTGAAAGGATTAGATTTTGCGTGCGCTTACATCGACGATATTTTGGTTACCAGAAATGTGTATTCGGAGCCGAAAGTTTAACATTTTTAGCACATACAATCAATAAAGACGGCATCAAGCCCCTCAAAGATCGGGTCGACGCAATAACATCCCTTAAGCCGCCTACTTCAGTCAAACAGACTCAGCAGTTTCTCGGGATGATTAACTTTTATAACAGATTTATTCGCGCCTATCTATTCACATCTAGCAAACATAACTAGAAAGAGGACAACTAAAAAATTTACTTGGCCAAAAGATTGCGACATTGGATTTCAGAGAGCCAAACAAGGTTTAGCTTCGGCAACTCTGCTTACGCATCCAATTGATAATGCAAAATTTAATATAACTACTGATAGTTCAAATGTTGCAGTAGGTCCAGTACTACTACAATATAATGTAGTAAAACGCTCGTGCACCCCGCAAGCATTTTTCTCAAGGAAACTATCGTCCACCGAAATGAGGTATTCAACGTTCGATCGCGAATTATTGGCAATTTACCTTGCAATTAAGCACTTTCGGCATTGTATTGAAGGACGCGAAATAATAATCTTTACCGATCACAAGCCTTTAATTATCCGCTTTAGAATACAAAACGGAACGTAGCCCTCGGCAAACGTGCCATCTTACATTTCTCAATTCACCAGCGACATCCGTCATATTTCCGGAGAAGGTAACATCGTTGCTGACTACTTGTCCCATCCAAGCAATGATGAAAGCTCAAGCATAGACTTCACGGGTATAGATATTAAACGTCTATCGCAATTGCAAGAAAGTGACGAAGAGTTAAAATTCTTTCTAAAAGCTACTCACAGAGCCAAATCGAAATTTTGTCACATACAGGCCCCAAATACAGATTTCGAAATTTAGTGTGAAATTTCTAATAAAAAGTACCGTCCCTATATTCCCAAGGACATAAGAAAGATAATATTCGATACACTTCATAATTTATCTCACCCTGGCACACGTGCCAGTAGGAAGCTATGTGCATCGAAATCATTTTGGCCTGGGATTAACATCGACTGTGGCTTTTGGGCAAAGAATTGTATAAATTGTCAGAAATCGCATAGGCACACCAAAGCACCAATTGAAACATTTGAAGCTCCAGCAGGTATATGGTATATGTATATACTTACAATCATTGACCTAAGATCAAGCACAGCTTCAAATGTCGCAAAAACTTTCGTACGAGAGTAAGTTTCTAGATTTGGATGCCCTTTACAAATAACCACGGACCAAGGCGCGCAATTCGAGTCGACTGTTCAACGAACTAGACCACCTATTAGGCGCGCAGAGAATTCGGACAACAAACTATCATCCGCAAAACAATGGAGTGGTAGAAAGAATCCACCGTCAATTATAAGATTCCTTACGAGCTGGAGGAAATATCAGTAATTGGAGTGAAGAAATCCCCTTAGTACTCCTAGGAATGCGGACTTCAGTGAAAGAAGATCTCAATGCTTCCCCAGCAGATCTAGTATGTGGTCAGACATTAAGGATCCCATGAGAATTCAGTCAAACACCACCAACGACTAATGACGATCCATCCTCCTTAGTCCGCAAACTACGTAAGCAGATGCGAAACGTCATATTCAAAAGCCCACGTACACCGCTCGACAGCCCCTCTTACATTCCAAGTAAGTTACACAAGTGCAAATACGCGTTGATTCGTATAGATAGAGTTAAAGTTGGACTAGAACCACCATATGCAGGTCCATTTAAGATCGTATGTCGCTGTCGTAAGCAATATCTTCTAGAGGTCAATGGCACAAATAGATCAATATCGATCGATCGATTAAAACCAGCGCACATAATAACCCATGTTACGAAATTAAGCAAACCATGTCGTTGTCCTACAAAGTGAAAGAAACACGATTATTCCAGAACATAATTAATCTGATATAAGAAAATACTAGTAGTAGTAGGGGGGTAATGTAATGACGTCGAATTCAAACTTCGCGCCAACTAATATTTTGAATCTCGCGTAATTCAGAATTCATCACTGGTAAGTCACCACAACCAGCGAACGGCACTCAGATGAGATGTTGTGACCCGGGTGCCTATACCCCGAATCACAATCAGAAGGTCATCACATCAATATATTGGCCCATACAATATATTGATGTATCAGAAATGACCCTGAAAAATAAAATTTATTTAATTAAAAAATTCATCTAAATTTCATTTGCATTTAAAAATGCATTTTCGTACCGCAACAAAATGCAATTTAGCATAAATTGCATTTTGTTATCAGTCAAACATTACGTTCTCACGGTATGTTTGCATACCTACATGCAGTACATACCTACATACAGCTTTTCCGGTAAATTCATGAAAATTAATTGTATGTACATACATACACACCATTACTCTCATCGTCTAAAAATATTATTTTTACAAGACACAGGTGCATATCAGATTTCATGCATATGCACTGTGTCTAAACTTTTTGTACTTTCCCACGTACGATTTCTCACGTCGTGGGAAAGTAACAAGAAAAAATAAAAAAGCTTTCATGGGCACCAGGGGGCAGCTAGCCCGAACCTCGCGAGTTGGAATTTTAAAACCGCGGAGTAAAGTTCGATTTTTCGGGAAAGCCGTCGAAATTAGTGAAAAATAAAAATTGGTTAATATGTAAAAGTAGGAATTGTGTTTAGCATATTGAAAATTGTGAAAAATCATAAAGTGGATATCGTATCAAAGAAAATAATAAAAATTGTGTTTAGCATAAAGAGAATGTTGGATTTGTATTTAACACTCGAACCTGTGACCCTTTCCCTTTTTTAGCAAAAACGTGGATTAGGACATGAAAATAAAACACGATTTATAAGGAGAGATAGCGAACAGTTACTCATCGGAGTGTTTTCTTCTATCAGCGCCTGCACACCTCCCGCCGATCGCTTCTCCCTGGACTTACCAGGAAGCACGAGGGATCAGAAACATAACAGAGAGACAAAATATAATATCGTCAAATTATTCCTAGTTGGTCACGCGATAGTTACGGAAACATCGTATATGGAAAACTTTAAGTTTGTGATTAGTTTAACTTTAAAGTATTTATTAGAAATTGTAGTTAAAAAACAGTTTATTTAAAATAAATATTATATGAGCTAAACCTGGAGTAAGCTTTTGTCATTTGTGCATCTGACACGCAAGAAATGCTACCCACAGGTGATCGGGATTATATTATGTGCAGTGCTTTTTTACGGGATCGTGAAATATTTTCAACTAAATTGGAAGTATGTACTTCATTTAAGATTGGAATGGCTACTAAGAATAACTTCGAACAACTTTATAAAATAAATTTTATAATCGAAGAAGACGATAATATTTACTTATGAATACAGTAATTAGAAGTATTGAGTGTAACAAATTTTTGTTTCGAAATTCCTTTAACAGGGATATATTGCTGCAAAAGATTAGATGAAGTAACACATAATTGCACTTTTATTCATAAGTTAAAAACTAAATTACTTGTACGATTTAAAAACTAACAGATTAATGCAGATTTAAATCTTGACTGAGATCCGAAAGAAATTTATATAAAAACTATTTTGAATTCGAAATTTTATGTTATCGTATTAAATATAACAGAAACATATTTGCAATTAATAAATAATTATATGCTCTGATATAAACTCTATTTGAATTTCGACGATTTAAGTCTGCATATTATGGAGTCGATTTAATTTGTAACTGACGTACGTAAGTAAATCCTATCTCGCAATTTTATTTATATTATGTCTTTAGAGTAAAACATCTGCAAGTGTGAATAATTAAATAGTATCACATGACATACATATATATTTCATAATGTGTCTTGTAGCAACGTGAAAAGTGGGAGGCTTTGGAATAAAACAAACTAACTGTTGAGTTTGTCATTATAAGCAACTATTTGTCTACAATATAGAGATAATCAATCATACAACTTCATGAGAAAGTTCAAAATTTCTGTAGCTACTTATAAGATAAAATATGAGGCCAGGAGATTGTATCACCGTGAGAGTAGTATAATTCACAATATGAAATGAAAGATGAACTTATTGGGTTATTGGCAGGAAATCAGTAAGATATTCCGATCCGTGGTGCAATAAATATCATTGGAATTGCTGTTCAATTTCCTAGATGAAGTCGACGCGAAATATTATGATGAACAATTTCAAGCTCTGAATGAATGAATTCTGGAACAACTTAATTCTAGTTGAAAAATATTAGAGAAGGTATATGAACATGAGGACAAAATAAATTACTTCATAGATTTAATAGAAAATATTACATGCGAAGAACAAATGAACAAATTTCTAAATGAATAATTACTCATTTGAGCCAACTGGTTTCTGTTTTCCACTTCTGTTGATACTCAAACGATCAAAATAACTTGGTTGAAATTATTTTTTATACTTTAAATGGCAAAATAGATCCATATGCCCTGAATGCGAAGAATCTATTGAACGAATTGACTAAAATACAACCAGATTTTCGTAAAAAATAAGCTTTCCTTTCTTTTATTGATCCCTTTAATTTCGGCCCATCAAAATGTCCCTAGTCTAGTCTGACTAGAGTGTAGTGCGGACGTGTTCTTTGACAATGGATAATATTAATCGATGTGCAAAGTGCGATGATCTTCTTTCTGATATGAAAAGTGTTCAATGCAGTATTTGTGACAATTATTATCATAAAAGATGTTCTAGTGCTTCTGACGGTTTGTTAAAATGTTTAGAGCAACATCCGACTATATTTTTCTGGTAACTGTTATGATTTGGTCTATCACCCGGTTTCAGCTCGACGTCGACTTACGGGACACCCTGTATATGCTCCGCAAAGGTCAATTCGCTCTAGGTGCTTGCTGTATATTCCTCATTACAGAACAAATTATGGTAATCACGAGCCTATTTCCAATTGTTCCTGAATGTTTAATAAATTTTCGTCAATTGTTGATATTTCTATGCCAAGATTTAATTTCAAGTCGCATATTTTTAATAATTACAGATGTGTTCTTAAAATTAATTAATACATTAACTGCAGGTCTGCAAGATATCGTAATCTGTAAACAATTAAATAAATAAATAAATATCCCAAACCTAGTAAAAAATAATACATTCACCTTCATAGTACCCCGTAAAGAATTACTGGTAATGGATAGTTCAAGGCAAGTGCATCAGTGAATTAAAATAATATATTCAAACGTTTGATAACCAATATTCTTGCAAACAAAATTTCCCAGTTTTTATAAACCATTTGCATGTGCGAGGCAAATCTTTATTTAACTACGAAATTCGATATTCTTTACTTTAGCCACTCCAAATTCCTGGATATGTGTTGTATCTCAAAAAGAGCTTATGAATATTAACTGCAAAAGTTTAAGAAAAAAATAACTCTTGAGGCAGTAGACATCATAAGCCTAGCTGAAACTTGCGTTAAGGATATTGTTTTGATGTCAAAGAATAGTAACACCTTAAAAAGCAACTCGACCTTAAAGTACATTTCAGAAATCAAGCCATACAATGAAGTTTGATTTTTTTTTTCTAAAAATAAGAATATAAATGCTAGCGATTTTAAGGATTTGGGAAAAATAAGTATGAAACAAATTGAAACAAATGCAAAATATTCCACCTCATGAAAATCATTTCAATAATTTGTATACTTCAATAACAGTTATATTAATATGCATAGTTATAAATTTAATTGTAAAGAAAAGAAACACCCTACACTTTTTTTTCATAATCAATAATGAACAAGGATTTTATTATGACAGAAACTCCAAATTCAAATCTTAATGCAAATTCTAATGCGAATAGCAACTCTCTTGAAAGTCAAGAGGCAGTTCAAGTTCCCATTCCTAAGGCGAGGAATAATGAAATCAGCACCAACTTCAGACACTGTTTTCATAATTAAGGGGTGGTGTTGTAAAGTCAATGCCCTAATACTGCAGACAGCCTAAACAGCATTCTTTTTTATATTCATTCCATCTTTCGCTTTACATTTTGCATTCATAAACATATATTATATTTCACTTTCCACTTATAGCTCTCGATGCAGTTTTTCTTGCACTGTAAAAAATTTGCACAATTGTTGCCACAAAGCTTCGGTATATTTCCCTAAAATGTAGGGAATATTCCCTAAATGTAGTGCAATGTAGGGAAAAATACTTAAGCTTTGTGGCAACAATTGTGCACATTTTTTACTGTGTGCTTGTGTGCAGTACAAGTACCCGAACTTACCATCAAACTGCACACGGGAAATGGTAACATATGAGCCTCTTATTTATTTTATTTCGCATATTATGAAACTTCTTGACTGTCGGCGGAGTATGGTAAAAGATGAGTTTTGCTTTACCTCTAGAAACGGTCGCGTCTTCCTATTCTCGTTCTTTCGCCTGTAAATTTATAGATCCAAAATAAAACATATTTTTAAAGTGTAAATATCTTGCGAATTAACAGTTAACAGTGCGTTTAGCTTGATCTGTCATAAACTGTCCTACCTACTCAAACAGACCTTGGCTAGCAGATTGAGACTGCTTCACCATATTGTAATAATTTATATCACCATATTATTAAGGTTACTATAAGTGCTAAATGCCATTAGCCGTAAAATAGCTCAAATATATCCTCCTGGCTTCGATTGTTTCCAGATATTCACATTTTAAAGGCGAGTTAATCACGTAGCATTATGGTTAAGTACTTATAACAATACTCAATAGTAAACAAAATTAAAACACTCAATTAAATACCATTATAGCTATTTATAACCATACTTGATAGTTAAACAAAATAGATTGGTGATCAGATAGCATAGCATTATAGCTACTATAACAATACAAGATATTAAACAAAATAATACAGTTAATCGCATAGCATTATAGCCTGTCAAATTCTCATTTGCTACGGTATTATATATGAATATAGCTTTTACCATAGACAAACTAATAACACACAAAGACTGGACACACGTAGAACAAAAATGTGCAACGCTTTTCTGGACGCTTTTTCGACGTTGCCCCGATTTGCACGTGATGACATAACCAAAGGGTAAGCCAGCAATGAAGGGAAGGCCACATTTTTTTTTAGAAATTTACTGGAAATTTCTTCCTTAGAATTTTTATACATTAGTCGAGGCCGACAGCAATGCCTCGCTCCAATATAAAATCAACGATGGCTCGTGCCCTCGTTCTGATGTAGAGAAGGCCACAAATTTTTTCCATAGAATTGTTATGCATTATTGAGCCACTAACAACTACTTTATGTGATCCAAATCACACACTGGGTATCCGGACTCCATATATACTGCTCAAAGGTTAACCCATTGCTCAGCATCAGTAAGGACAGTGACTCCAGCTGAAATTATTGATCACCGTATATCAACATACGCCACCTCAGCTATTGCATGTATCTTATCAGCAGTATGTTCCTAATTTCTAATTGAAATGAATAACTTGTTGTCAGCTGTTTTCTAATTGAATGCGGAAAGGAAACCTATCTTTATGGATCGCCCTTGCAGTCGCTTATAATCAACAAGTGTCTCCGCGATACGCGCAATTAAGTTAAGTATCCTTATTGTATTCGTCTTATTATCCATCTAATTCATTAGAATACCCAAGTCATATAGTGTATCTAAGCTTATCCTCCGTTTGCGTGTAAAGTCAACCGAGGTGAAGGCCACTTCAGTTTCGTTCTCATTGCCATTATCCATTATATAGAGAGTAGGCTTTAATTAGAATCGGAATTAAATAAAATATTTAAATAGTTTTTGACTCGACTAGTACCAGTATTTGGCCTAGATTAGGCCAGGCTATATTTTGAATTTAATATTTGGTATAAGATACTGACTAGACTAAAACTAAAATTAGTATCCAAAGTAAGATTGAAATCAAATCTATATCCGTAATAGAGCTTAGGCTAAAGACTATATAGATACTAGACTATGATTGGAATCGGAATTAATTGAAATATTTAAAAAGATTTTGACTGGACTAGTGCCATATAAAAAAAAAAAAAAGGCAGCAAAGACCTCGAAAGCTCCTCCGACCTGATCCCGCCATCCCAGCCATCCGGAATCAAGGACAAGAATACAAACGCAATATATAACAATAAACGTGTCGACAAGTCTGTTCCCTGCTGTGTATGCAACTTATTTGACCCCACTAAAACCAATACTAAAACTTCCCCAATCACGAGGAAAGGAATAAAACGTGCATGCGCGGGGTTTTCACATTGACTGTGCTAAGTTCCTACTTGCTGACTATCTATCCCATTATCTAGGAACCTCCATAGATTGGTTCTGTAAGGACTGCATCAGCGTTGCACGGGCGCATTGTTCTGCTAACAGCAAGCTACCTGGTTCCGTCTCTGTACTCAGCTTCATGAGGAACGAGCAATACGACCTATCTATCAAGATTGACTTAGCAACAAAGGCGATTGCCGCGGTCTTACACACCACCTCAAATCTAAACAAAGACCTACGTACCATTAAATACAAAGCTCTCGTCAGTGAGAAGAAAATGTCACTCTTTATCAGCAACCTATCCGAAACCTCCTCCGCTGTAATTTGGATTTTTGTTTTGTAAAACCAGTTTATATAACTGGCCTGTTTCTTTCTATTTTATGTACTAGGCGGTTGCTGTATTGTTTATTATATCTACTGGTACACCTGAACTCGATGTGTTAACTTAATCTTGACTTAAGTACCTGGCTATATTACAGTATTTTTTTTATTTTGTGCATTGCATTGTTTCTCTGAAACATGTGTTATATATATTACTACCTTCCCCAGCAAACAATTTGTATCTTCCGGACGAAAAATCCCCCCGACGAAAAGGTAGCGATCTCTTCCATACGAGAAATTAATCGCAACTTTGTTGTAATTTTATTGCTTTGGAAATATTGCAAAGCTGATATAAATTTAATGAGAATTATATTCGCGTGGGGGATAAGTAGAAGAGATGGAAGATACGTGTCTCCATTTTTTCTTCCTTCTAATAACGACTCGATCTCTCTTTATTGCGAGTTTATCAGAAAGAAGACAAGTATTTGTGTTTGATCTTCCTTCTCATAAACCCGCAACAAACATATCTTCTTTTTTACCTGAAGGCGATAAGTGAGCAATAACATAGCGTCCCTTGAAAACTCTTGCTGGGGATAATAAGAAGACATGTGTAATGGATACTTCTACTTTTATTCCTTCTCATAAACCCGCAACAAACATATCTTCTTTTTTACCTGAAGACGATAAGTGAGCAATAACATAGCGTCACTTGAAAACCCTTGGTGGGAATAATAAGAAGACATGGATAATGCATACCTCTATTTTGTGTTATTTCGGATAAAGTAGGGATATCTCTTTGTTGCGAGTGTATCAGAAAGAAGACAAGAATTGCTGCTAAATCTTCCTTCTCATAAATCCACAACAAGAATATCTTCGTTTTTACATGCAGGCGATGAATTATCAATGACATAGTGTCACTTGAAAATTCCTCCCATTTTGTTTCAAACTTCTCAATTGTCAGCAAGTTATTCATTAACCGTGGTGCGCGAAATAAAAGTGAAAACAAAACAAAAGTTTAATCTTGTGCGAAAAATATTGTAGTTCAAAAAGTGCTAATTTTGGAGGTGGATTCATACGAGTATTACTGTGCAAAACATTAGAATTTTTGCGAAAAATATTGTAGTGCAAAAAGTGCTAATTTTGGAGGTGAATTCATACGAGTATTACTGTGCAAAACATTAGAATTTTTGCGAAAAATATTGTAGTGCAAAAAGTGCTTCTGGAAATTTTGGAGGTGGATTTGTTTTTGGTTTTTTGTTGCATTTAAAATATTAGGTTTGTTCACGTACTTCTTGGGTGAATTTGTTCTTTGGCGGTTTTGGGTTAAGTTTTCTCTTTTCAGAGTGCAGGTTTTGGGTGAAAATGTTATAATGCATTCACCCAAATCTGAGTACGTTAACAAAGCTATTGTAATTATTCCGACATTTGAATTTGGTATTGAATTATTGCATTTTTCTATAGAAAAATGTTATCGTCGTCTAAAAATAAAAGAAGGAGAATAACGAGAAAGGCGAAAAAGCTTTTCGAGTCTATTTATAACGATCATGGCGATAATAGTCCAGAACGTCCTGAAATACAAAGCAGGGAGTTAGTGAGTGAATCATACGGTATAAAAATTCACGAAAATCAAATTCAAAATCTCTCTGAAATTGAAGAGCAATCTTGTCTTCAATCGAGCTCTTCTGATTCCGACTGTGTAAAGGGAAGTTTATCATGTAGTAACAGAGAAATATGTGAAAATTTAGGTCCATCTGCCAATATAGTTGACGTTAGAAATAATTTGTCCGGTTGGTTAGTAAAACACAATATTAGTAATGGTGCGGCAAACGAACTGTTACAAATTTTTAGAAGTTTGGATATAAGTGTCCCTAAAGACGTGAGAACTTTAAAAATGACACCGGCTGATTGCTGCACAATTATTACGAGAAATGGAAAATTTATTTATTATAGCCTGAAAGACAGCTTAACAGATTTTTTTATAAAAAAATAATTCATATCTTCAAGATGAAGTATACATAGATGTTAATATAGATGGTTTGCCAATCGCCAAAAGTTCCAACTTACAATTATGGCCCATCTTATTCAATGTTGTAGGTTCAACACAAGTTCTTTTGATTGGTGCGTATGAAGGATATTCAAAACCACCCTCAATCAATCAGTACTTGGAGTCTGAAATTCAAGATATCGAGAAGAACGAATTCAGTTTTGAAAGCAAACTATATAAAGTTTGTATAAGGTCCATCATTTGTGACGCACCAGCTCGATCCTTCTTATTGAGTGTGAAAGGGCATACTGGGTACAATTCATGTATTAAATGCACAGCAAAAGGAGATATGTTTAAGAACCGACTGGTGTTCCGTCCTCAAGAATATTATCGAAAGAGGACAAATGAGTATTTCCGAATGCGAAGTCATCCAGAGCATCACAATGTACTATGTCCCACTGCATTGGAAAAATTAAATATTGATATAGTGCAACAAATAGCGTTAGATTACATGCACATTGTATGTTTGGGTGTAATGAGGACCCTCATTAATGGTTGGACTAGAGTTAAAGGTGAAGATTATTCCTTGACGTCCTGGAAAATTAAAGAATTGGATATGGCACTTTTAAATCTTGACGATTGCATACCTCCAGAATTTGTCCGAAAGCCTAGATCTACAAAAGATCTGGACAGATGGAAGGCCACAGAATTTCGCCAATTCCTCCTATACACCGGGCCATTTATTTTAAAAAGTGTATTGAGTGCATAACGATACAAACATTTTCTAAAGCTGTCACTGGCAATACGAATACTGTGCGATGAAATAAACTGCTTGCATAATAAAAGAGCAGAAGAGTACTTGCTCGATTTTGTTAATGAGATACCCGAACTGTACAATCTGTCGATGCTCACATGCAATTTTCACTATCTGCTCCATCTCGTTGACAATGTAAAATATTTTCGAAGTAATTTGGAAAGTACAAGTGCTTTCCGGTTTGAAAACCACTTAAGGAAAATAAAAAGAATGGTAAAAAAATCCAACTCTGTTGCAGTACAAGTGTATAATCGGCATGTTGAAAGCAGTTTACATTTGAAAAAAGAAGATAATGCAAGATTTTCGTTCGGTAAGATTAAAGACAATGAATTCTCCAACATCACATTCAAGGGATTACTGTTTTCAAAAAAGATACCAAATAATTACTGCCTCAGAAATAACGAAATAATAAAAATAAAGAAAATTTTGCAAAAGCATGATACCCCGTACATTGACGGCATTGTTATTGAAAATTTGCAGCCATTCTTTAATGATCCAATTGAATCTTCTTTCTTTAACATATTCAGCTGGAAATGTGAATGGAGGGCGCTCTGTGTAATTCAATCACAATGAAATTTCTATAAAGTTATTTGCTTAGCGGATAAACATTCCAAACAATATTTTCTAGCTCCTCTCATTCATCAATAATGAATCAATCGCCTATTGTTGGGCAGCAAGAACATGAAGAGGAAGAGGAGAACTTATTTAGTCAAGCGTCCGAAGAACAAGAGAGTAACGTGCTCTCTCAAGTGCCTGAAGAAACACAGGGCAGCTCATTAAAATCGCAAACACCAGAAATTTTTGGATACAGCGAGTTTCTGAAAATTAATCCAGGTAATTATTAATCCTTATTTGTAAAGATGCATTTCAATTACATTAGTTTGTCACTAACAGATCAACCACCACCAGTAACATCAACACAGCAATTTGAGCAATGCGATGCAAGTGCCGCTTTGGGCAGTGTGGTACTTGTATTAGATCCATCACAACTTCAACAACAACCCTCTCAACCGCCGGTTGCAACTAATTACGTACAGGAATTATTAAATGAACTCCGTGAACTTCGGAATGATTTAAAAAGCGAGAAGGAAAGCAACCAGCGCATGCTAAAAAAAATTGATGGCCAGCAGGAAAAACATCAGGCGATAATTCTGAGATTAACGCAGGAAGTTGTCGCTCTTACAGAGGAGATAAGAGAGTGTAAAAAGATGGCTCCCTGGAATACGGCACTTTTGGAGGAGGAAGACAAACTTTTGCCTGAGCTTCCAATGCACACAATGGCCGCATTAACAGAATTTGATAAAGTGCTACTGGACAACACCAAAGCCCGATCTCAACTTGTAAGTACCAAATATTTAACATTTTATTTCTGAGCATGAATGTACAATTAAAACCTTGAATAAATTGCAGAAACAGTTATTTAGTCGGTGTGGGAGGGAAACACCTGCTGATCTACTACGATTCAATTTGAGGAAGTTTATGACTGACGAGTTGTCCAGGAACTACACTTGGAATGGCACTAAGGACAAACCAAGCATCAAGACGTTCTATTTCATCAGTCTGTTAAAAGGTAAGCAATTATAACAAAAGTTATCCATTTTTGAAAAAATTATTATGAAATGCTTGGATTCATTATTTAAGTATATGCGATATTGCATAATTGTAATTATTGCAGATGTTATCGTATATCTCAATAAAAGGAGACACTGAGCACAAATCCCCTATAAAAAATCAGCGTTATTGTAAAAAAGTATACAACTACCCCAAACTTCCTTAACAAATGTCTAACTTTGTTTCAATTTTTTACAGGCACGTGTCTTCAAATGTTCACCTTATGCAGTGAACACAATATTGAACAGATAATTCAACAGCAATTCCTGCATGCAGCGGACAGAGTCAACAAAAAAAAATCAACGTACATCCACCAAGCAAGCATGAACTTCAACAAGCTCTTCCTTATCAACTGCAACATAAACAGAAAATAATTTAACACTTAAAATTACGGATATTATAAACACGTTTCATATTAAAGGTTTTACTTTTTATATTTCAACTGTTTTTTTTAACATTTTCAAACTTTCTTTAGTTCGTATTCAACATGCTGCGTTTGGATGATCTCAACTAAATTTATATAAAATATAAATAGTCAACAAATATAAATTTAGTTGAGACCAGTAATATACAGTATGATCAATACAACCCTGCATGCTTTCCTAAATAGCACTTCATCGCGAAAGGATAGCAACTCGTTATCTTATCCCTCCCGCGATAGGTATCTTCTATGATATCGTATTCGTATTGAGGAGAATACTTCATTCGGTATAAAAGCGATTCTTCCGAATAATAAGAATATGAATCGCGAGGAAGATAAGAATTCGTATTACATACGCGTTACGAATTCTTATCTTCCTCGTGATTCATATTCTTATTACTCGGAAGAATCGCATTCCTATTCGCTTGCCGTCACGCCAAAATCTCTCCTTGGGGTATCGCATGTGCGGACCATTTTATACCGAATGAAGTATTCTCCTCAATACGAATACGATATCATAGAAGATGGAGATATCTCCAAAGGCGAAACGTTTTCTATATTGCGGAAGATAAAAATTTTTTGCTGGGTCTAGGTTACTAAACAGGCTAGGTTATTGCTACCTCTATTTTTCCCCTTATATTTATACATCTACGTTTTTCACCTTGTATCTTGTACATCTTTTCTATACTCCAGCTCTTAGCATCAACCCAGCAAACATTTGGATGAAAACTCTTCAGGGCGAAATGTGGATGATATTTCCAAAATATCTTCCACGCGAAATTAAATCAAATACTGTGAAATGATTTCTTCCTTGTCTTGCGTAGACGAAAAGATGAAATTTCAATTGGAAGCTTGGGAGCAAGAAGACAATAGTTTCGCTTATTTGTCATCTCTATGATACAGGAATTTATCATTTGGAAGAACGCGTCATTAGACTCCATGACAGTAATTAATTTATGAGCTCACTAGTGATTTTAATTCCACCAATTCATATTAAAAAAATGTTTATTAAATAAATGTATACCTATTTTGAAGAAATATCTTCTTTATTCCCTTACTACAAATTCCAAAGGATTTATTTCGACGATTCTTGAACGATTTGCTTACGACGATAAGAAAGCGAATCATCTTGAAGGAACGAATACGTTTTTTATTCATGATATGAAAATAACTTGCCAGGAAAGGATATTGACAAATTACTTTGTTCGTTAAGTTTAGTATGTGTTCCTATGACATATATATTTGAATCTCCTTGTATAATTCTGTAACTTTTTTTCGATCAGTCGACCGCTGTATGACGTGGCCGTGACTAGGGTTTATAATAAATTTTTCTATGACATGACATACCTATATTCATTTGAATTATTTCGGATTACTCTAATCAAGCATGTGGTATTTTAGTCCACTTAGGCATAGGGCTTAGTGAATAAATAGTTTTTTAATTGATTTGAGTTCTGAAAGCGCTGACTAAATTGGCCTCAATAACAAAAATACCTAATTATGCGACTTACATAAAACAATTTATTAGATATAATATATTGCGAAATTAAAGAAATTCTCACAAGTTTTATATATAATTTTTCATTATCTGTGGTGCTAATGCCACTATAACTAATAATTCAAAAAACTTGCCACTGCAATTCGTTTTTAAATGGTGGTTAAATGAATAGTTACAAATGTTTGAAATTCCTTTTACTTACACATAAATTTATTATGTTTTAATTTATTTTAGAAAATAGTTCTACATGGCTTTTATACCTTGTAAGCATAGTGCTGCGTGTCTAAACTCCAGCTGCCCCTGCACGGCTGATATATAGATCTGGATACAAAATAATATCAGACGCTCTCACAGAAATGGATGCAAACCAATAGGAAGGAAATCAGAAGAACTAAGCGATTTATTTCTAATCATCTGATATCATTTCATATTATTAATATTATTTAGATTTGATTCATTCGCATTCTGATAACATTTTGTATGACAACTGAAGGGAAGCAACAGGTTTGTTACCTTCCGATATCCGCAAGTTATACAAGCATGAATTTAAGAGAGTGCAAACTGAAAAGAAATTTTGATTAAGAAATTTACAATTATACAACTTGTAAATGATACACACCTTACCAGTATTTACTTCAATAAAAGGACAGTTTCCTTTGTTACTCTTCTACATTGCATCCGAAAATTCTTCATCATGCCATACACAACAATGATAACAGATTTCTAAAACACAAGACTACACTACAATTAGATATGTACACAAAAACCCGGCTGTTAAAATTTTAATCTGGGCCCGTTAGCAAACTGTTTTCTAGCACCTTTTCATCAGTACTACAAATTCAAAACATAAAAGATAATTCCGACCGAATCCAAAATACACAAACAACACCGCCTGGATGCCGGTTTTTGGGGTTATTGTAATGTAAACAATACAAATTATTTACAAAATAACGTTGAAGATTACACTAAACCGGCTTTAATTCGAACAACGCCGAGCCTATAAGATGAACTAAATTTTCGAGTGTGAAACTGAGCGAAGAAATAAACGGGAAACACAGTTGTAACTTTTCTAACCCCGACCACAGTACTCAGACTTTAATGAGAGCTTTGACAACTTGCAAAATACCTTCTTCTTATTCAAATTAATTGCATTTATACGCAGATGTGTGACTAGTAGCTTAGAATATATGCCAAACATACGTTGGCCATAGCCTACACGCGGAAGTTTATTTGGTGAGAAGTATTCAAGGGTAGGAAATATTCCGTCCTCCCAAGATTCGATCGGGAGTACGTGCAGGATATCCATCCTATTCCAAGCAAATTAGCCCCGGCTATTTTAAAATTGCAAAATTTCTGTTCAGACGTCTGTACAGATGTTTACCTGCGATTTGTGTTGATAATATAATAATTTAATCATCATTGCGTACTGTGAATTTGTGACAGTTATTGTTTATATCAAAAAGTGTGACTTAATTGAAGACGCACAAATTAATTTCGGTAATCATATAAAGAAATATGCGGAGCAACATTATTTTGCCGGCACGTCTTAGCAAAAGTTGAGGAAATTACTTCCTTCCCTAAAAACCCATTGTGTTGGAAGGCCCTTGGGATTACACGATGAAGTACAGCTTGATTGAAAGCCTCCCTTCTTTCTTTCTTCTTTCTTGGTTTTGGAGACGAAAACTTTGGGCTCCACTAATTGGGAGCTGGAGTTTCCTCTCCCTGCGAGGTATAACGCCAAAAAGTGTGATGATAATAGTAGATGGGGTACCAATTGAAAAGTTTTCACACAATGAGAGGTTATGTTTGTGACGCCTCGCGCCCGTATTTATTTATTAAATATAGTTGTATTTGTTTTTAAAAAATTAGGTTATGTAATTAAATCTTTTAGAAAATTAGTTATATTAGTTATATTTGTTTAGATTATTTGTTAGCTCCATTTTGGAGTGATTAAACATAATTAAACTTGTTCACTATATTGGTAGGCTCCATTTTTGAGTATTGAGTTTTAATGAGTTGTTACCAGCCAATGAGGTAAGAACTAAAGGAGATGCAAATGAGAAAATATCACGTACCCAATTCTAATTCAATGACACTGATATTGTTTGTACATAAGCGCCGTAAAATTTGTACACCTGTACACAATTGTACAACCTATGCGCAATTTTAATCGATTTTATTTTCATATACTCAAAAGTATTTACTGAATTTGCAAACGTGAACGTAAAAAAGTTAATAATTAAGAAGAAAAGTTCAGTGGTAAAAAGTTTGTGAGTAATATTTGCTTCGTGGTCCCTACGGTTATTTCACGGGTTTTCCTGCGTCAATGCACCAAGCCCAAAACCATCCAAACCTACGTGTGAATTTGACAGCGAAGACCAAAAATGGCGGAGTGAAACATACACAAATGCGGGGCAATTTTGGGTACGCTCATGTAAACGGATCGTACATACGATTGCATCTCCTTTAGTTATTACCTCGTTGTTACCAGCTCGAAGGCTGGGACCGAAGTGAAGCCTTCCTTCAAACGAGTTTTTAATTTTACAGCAGGTGGCAGTTCACGGTAACCGGGGATTACCCGATTCAGTAGAACTCGCACTGGCACCGTTTGATACTTACGCAGGCTCGTGTCAAGGTATATAGAATACAAGAAATTTCCATTAAAATTTTAGCACATGTTCTGTGATGTAATTTCGTGACTTAGTGTATATGCATTTCTGTCAGAAAGGCAGAGAGCACAGAGCACTGACATATAATAAGAATGGACTGAGTCATCCTATCTAATTCCTATAGTCAAAAATGGCACAAATTTTGGCTAAAACTTATTTGTCTCTTTCAAACTCAAAATGTACACTGAACTGTAAACAATTTTGGAAACAGTACGGCTGTATTAATTGGAATGCATTGGAATTGACATAAAAATTCAGACAAATATATTGTTTATATATGTCTATCTCTTACAAGCTCAATGAAATTTGACAACAAATCTGCAGAGGCGCACATTTTTTAGTAACATTAAAAATTTATTTTTGTGTTAATTAAAACAAGTTTAACTTTCTAAATAATTTTAATTTAATGCCATACTATTTTATAACATCTTTAGTGTTTCCAATCGACAATTAATAATAAATTATAAATCGGTGTGCAATTGTACGAAATATAATGTTTTCACAGCCTGTTCAATATTTGTGCCATTTTTAAAGCAGAACGCTCAGTCCATTCTTATTATATGTCAGCGGCACAGAGTATGGTGTTCTCTGTACCGTGTTTTCCTATTCATTTTCACTAATGGCAATACAAGTATCCTATATACCTTGGGCTCGTGTAAGCCCCTTCTCACTACTTCTTTTTTACTGACAAGAGTTCTGACCAGCCAGTACAGACTAGTAAATAAACTGTCAAATGTAAAATTACGATGGCGGCAATTGAAAATAAAACGTAGATGTTATTGGAAATTTGTGTTTATATTTCTAATGCTTTCGCTTTTGGACATGTTTGAAAAAAGATAAATATACATTTTAATCTATATTTTGTAGAGAAAAATAAGGTAGTAAGGAAGAAATCGTAAGATATGCATATAGAAGAGGAATGTTTGCACCGTTTTATGACATTTTGTTATGAACTGACTAGAACGCAAATTGTTTTTGTCAGTAAAATTGACAGCCTAAATCAGGACGGTAACAAAAGTGTACACGCACGATACAGAGAATACAAGGCATTCTCATTGAAATTTTGTCACTAGAGCTGTGACGCGTGTTTCGTCCCATAATGTATACACATTTCTATTGAAAAGCCAGAGAGGATGAGAATATTGTGTTCTCTGTACCGTATTTTCCTATACATTACACCGCATTTCAGACACAAATGGCGGACCGTGGTTCCTAATTAGAATAACGTGGCAGTGTTCAACTTTAGGCTATTGGCAAAGTAAGTTGACGTTTTTTAGAGCTGGCTATAGCCAGCTATAGACAAAAGTTTAACACAGCCTTGGTGAAAACAGAAATTTCATGAAAGTACTTGTCATGAACTTTACTTACGAAAGCTACTTCCACCGTGTAAATGCAGCTTTAAGCTCATTTCAGGGAAATCAGTTCGGATCAAAACAAAGTGGCAAACAAGTTTTATCGATAGAAAATGCAAAATTAGCCTGCAATACCTATAATTTGCACTCTTAATAGATTATTTCTATAGTGTAATTAGTTAGTGGAATGGTAATTTTCTAAAATGGAAGGCAACTATGAAATGCATCATAACGAAGTGCGAAAAGTGGGGTTAGATAGTGGCATATTATAATGTGGAATACAATTCTAATAATCTTCCTGCAATTTATCTTTATGTTTATGTAGATTTTAAATGGATCCAGTAGAATAAATTTCCATACATATTAAACTTTATTTAATTTTTCACTTTTTAAAAAACGCGTAATACGAATCGGTTATCACGGAAAAGGGCGAATCTATGGTGCCGGATGGTCATACTTGTTAGCCTGTATACCGTGGAGGCAGCTGATGCCTTATTCGCTTATTGGATTACATTAACAACGCCGGTGTGGTCGTTGTCGTCAAACGCTAGAAATTGTCTTGTTGCTAGAAAACAGAGTAAGTAGTTTCCCCTTATCTGAAAATACTTTAGAACGATAAGGACAAAACATAATCCAGCAAAATTTTACTGAGTTAAATGTCAAATTCCCCTACGAAGGGGAAATGTAAGGGAAATTAATGTGTGTTGCTGCCGCCCAGACAAGATACATTAACACTGGGCGGCAGCAACACACATTAATTTCCCTTACATTTCCCCTTCGTAGGGGAATTTGACATTTAACTCAGTAAAATTTTGCTGGATTATGTTTTGTCCTTATCGTTCTAAAGTATTTTCAGATAAGGGGAAACTACTTTGTTTTCTAGCAATGTTCGAGTAATGTAAATCAGCCATTACAGGTGAGTTATTTGCCTGTAATCTCTGCCGGTTTAAATTTTAAATAGTAATAAAAAAGATATTTTCTTTTCCTTCAAGTTCACATTTTTGGCAGCAATTTAGTGCCAGCGTTAAAATTAGGATTACGATGGGTCGACGGTAATGTAAAGGCGGATTTCCATTACTGCGACATTTATATTTTGTAGGAGGAGTATGGCAAGTATGTCGAAAAAATGACGACGGAGATATTTGTCGGCGATATACCATAAACTAGAGGAAAAGTCAGAGATATGCCGTAAAAAAGTTCTCAGTAGAAGTTCAATATTATGGCATATATCCGACTATATACAAAACATAACTATCAGATGGCGTCCGCAGAAACGTCAAGAAACAACTTGTGTTTAAACGTGGCCTTAAGCCTTTAGAGTGGAATATAAACTTGAAAAAGAACGGCTGACGGCTATTTTAATGAGACACCCGTCACAGTCGCTCTAACTAGTGTTGTCAGGTGAAAAAGAGAAGAGATGATGTTAACCAAGGGATGATGTAATCGTCGTGTCAAATGATGAGAGGTGGAAGGAAAAAAGAAAAAAACGAAGAGAATGATCCAGGGGCCCTATTCTTGAATAACGAAGACAGATTCCGTATTCGTTATATTGTCAAAACCATTCGGAATCGTATTCTTGAAATCCCCATTCGTTATATACCGAACGCAAACCCTTCGTTATTTAACGAGTGGGTTCAACCATTCGTTATGCCAAACGAAGAGTGAATCAGCTGCTACTTTATGGGTGATAATGGGAGATAAAAGATGTGCGAAAATATCATATGCTCAAAAAACTAAACTAATTGAGTTTTTAAAGGAAAACCAGAAACTGAGATTTGGTAAATATGAGAACTCTTTCAGTTCAAAAGATGCCACGGAATTGTGGCAAAATAAAATCAGTATTAATTTCCATACCCGAAGCACAAAAGAACTAGAAAAGTTTTTTTATGATATTATATTCGAAACAAAGCTAATAGAAAATTTCCAGTCCAGATTTGGCAGGATAAAAATGTGTGGTAAAAGGAAAATCTGCGGCGGCATAAAAAACATTTGCATGGCACTGGTGGAGGTCCTCCTGCAACCTTTTTTCTATCCAGCGTTGAATTAAGGGTGCAGGAATTGATTAACTATTGACGTAATTGATAGTCCATAGATTCTTTAACGATTTCAGGACCAAACAATAATGACAATTCACTGAAGCTTGCCATTTTTTACAAATTATATTTTAAAATATGAAACAGCTGACGATATCCAATTTGTAAATTGACAGATTTAATCTTACCACACTCGTTATGTTGAAATACTTTTTCACCACTTCGACTTTATAACGAAGAGGTTCAAGAATACGAACGGGGTATTCGATTCGTTATCAACCATTCGTTATATAACGAATTCGTAAAAACCATTCGTAATTCAAGAATAGGCCCCCAGAAGCTTAACGAGAAAAGTCGTCTATGATTAGTGTTGAGGAGAAGGAGTTTTGTTGTAGAAGAAATATCTGAAAAATAGAAAAGTAAAAGATAGTAAAATGAAGCGTGCGTTGTTTATAAAGAAAATGTAAAACGATGACCAGTTATAGAAAGAAATAGCAGAAAAAGCGTGTTTGCTAAAAAAAAAGATTTTTTAATTGAAGTATGAGCAGATATCAAATGAAATATACATAAACATAAAGAAAAATAAAGCTTGAGTTATTATGGCCGTAGCATATTGCATGCACCAGTAAGCTACACTGAGGCTAACTGCGTCATGTATGCGCGGAATACTTTCTGTATGGAGGCAGCGTCTGTACGCACCGAACAGGGCAGCGCTTACAGATAGAACGAGTTTTTTTGGGAACAAAAGAAGAAGAAGCAATTGTAAAAGTCAAGGTGGAAATTTGCACGTAAAACCATATACCAAAAGGGATAAAGCTAAGGAGAAACAAAATAAAAGCCCTTCACTCGAGGATCGTCCAAATATTCTGCGAAAGGTCTGCAGATGCCCATCAAACAGGAATTTGTGTGAAGTGTTAGTCCACAAAGTAAATTGCCGCATCCTGAAGCCGAGAAAATTATTAAATGATTTATTTTAGTTACCGATGAATTTACCCACAGGGTATTGGATTTCTACGAGGGACAAGCAACGAGATCGGATAAGTTCTTTCCATTTTTTTTTTTTATTCTGAAATATTACAATTACTTAAACCATGAAAGATAGAACACATTTAGATCTTGAAAGAAAAATATATTTGAATTTTGATAGATAGGGAGATAATAAGGACATAAATTCTAACATATAATACCAATAAAAGCAAACAATTATAAAATTAAGTATATAGGTAATAATGTCATTGAACATCGCTGGAAGCAAGTACTAATGATTGCGGTATATTTCAAAAGGTTTTATTACCAGTCTTATTAAGAAAATTTTATGGAAGCTCAGTGCTTCACTGAATAGTTAAGTTGGAGAAGGTTCACCCAATGAAGGTGACGTATAGACATAGTTATATTAGTTTGTCATAAATCTATTTTTATTTTCTTTGTACGGCGAACATTCATGAAGACACATACAAGAGTAGGCAAGTGTTGTAAACTCGCAATATCGCGAACCTGTTTGATAAGAATAGTATAAGAAAAGAAGACATCGGCATACGAATCTTGTTTTTGCTTATGGTTCCGTATATATACATATATATAAATTTATATATCATAAGTGATAGCTAAAATAAGTCACGTGATAGATTGTTCTAAACGCCATCCTGTTAGCCTAAACGGCCGAATATTCTGCAACAAGATGATTTAAATTAAATTTAGTATAAACGGAAACTATCACAGTCCAACCTCTTATCAGCTCATTCATAGTTTCAGTCAGATCAGGCGGGTGTTATCATCCCGGGATGATAGGTAGCTATATCAAGGAAATCTAAAAGACCGTTGATTGATAACTTTAAAGAAAAAATTTATTTAAATGCATGCACTTTTGCCCTTAGGTACTAAGCTTTAGCAACATTGAACTTAAAATTAAAATATTATTCCGATTTTGGACGTTAAGGAGGTGATTCAGGGAAAATCAAAGTTGTTTCACTCATTCAGGTATGAGCCGGATGCTGGAGCGCTTCAACATGTCGGAGATCAGGAATGTAAGTACCTTCAATGTTAATTAACTAGTATCATTATGACAAATTTCTCTAGTGGGGCACTCGTGTCATTCTCAAGTTAAGTATCGGGTTCGGTTGGAATTAGTACCTCTGAAAAAAAAAGGAGAAATAGTCTAAGTAATTAAAACCAAAAAGATGGAGGAAACAAGTTTTCTCAGAGTATACACTCTGAAATATTATCATCCCTACGATGCAGAATGTTGTACGCGGAAGGCTACGTTCTGACGTGATAGTTATAATCATATAGATGGGTTAGTACGTTGTTGTAAGATCGTCTCCTTGATTTCCACTTACGTATTTCCATATAAATTTTTGTAAATCAATACTATAACGAATTGAAGATGCGCTCAACTTCTTTATTTTCACCACCACTCTCCCGGAGCCATCTTAGTATGAAGGTTGACTAAGTCCACTACTCCTCTGTTTTCAGGTCAGTACAGGGACACTGAAAAAAAACTTGCTGTCCTCAGTGTCAATTTGGTGGATGGGGCAAGGCAGCGGAGGGTAGAACACCTGCGCCTTCAAGTAAGTAAGTGGTAAGTAGTGTAAAGGTCCCTTCAGGGTTGGATGTGTGCGACGGCCTTTTTACTGTCAGGCACGAATTCGTTTTTTATATTGCTGGTGGCAGCGGCAGGTTTTCGTGGAACCTCCCCACACTCTCCGTCAATAGCCGAGGCGAGCTAACATGCCGCCCTGTAGTCAACGCTGTCGACCGAGTGATCTGTCGGCTCATGCTGGCAGGCTGGGCTTCACGTCCAAGTCAATCACTCTGCATACTACCATAACAGAGTGGAGAATTCAAGAGTGTTATGGCGTCCATTTTCAATGATTAATTTGGCGTTCATCGTTATAAGTTTTTTAAGAATTTTTATTGAATCCTAAATTTCAATGATGATTGTACAGTACCAGTAAAACTACAGTTTTTGTAAATCTCGAAAGCAGATTCGTCGCTGGAAAAAATTAATAAAACAAGAAGAAAAATAAGTTAAAATAAAGGTAAAATATGAACTTTATCAAGAGTTTTTGGTATGAAAATTTTTAATTAAATAAAATGAAATACTGTAATGATAGTATCTGTGAGGTAAAAATTGTTGAATTTTTTGTGTGAATTTAAAAAATAAATAAATATATAGAAACCTGTGGAAAGAAAAATAACGTAAATGAAATTTAATTAGGAAAATAAGACAAAAGGGCAAAATGGGAAACATTTTATTATTAATAAATCTCAATATACAGTCAGGACGAATTAATATTAGCGCGAATTTTATGAAGCCAATTTAAAAGAAAAAGTTTTTTTTTTAAATATATAATATAAGGAGAGTCAACCTAGATGGAGAAATAATGAGAAAGATAATGTATTATTTGTTTATTTGAATCCCTCAGAGTACAAGACATAATAATTGTTGTAGACATCTCCTTGAGGACGGATTTTTTTTTAAAAGTGACTTCCTGAACTGAAAATAAAGGATATTTCAAGTTTGTAGTATAATAAGGATTAATTTTATCATACGAATGGGCAGTTTTCTAACCGAAAAACAAGAACCCATTAAATGTTTGCTGTAATTATTTCATTAGAGCTTAGATTCAGTGCATTTTGTTTGAACAACTATATGACGTTTAATTTTTTGTTTGTTCATAATTTGGTGACCACAAAAGAATGGTCAATGAGAGAAATTTTCTAGTATTTCTTGAATAAAAATATCATTATAATGTGGTGAAAGAGGAGTTTTTGTGAGGCGTGATATAGTGGTGATGGTGGTGGATGTTCCCTCCCTTTCCTCCTTTTAAAGTCCGATGTGTGGCGGTTTGTTTTTAATTTTTTTTTTGTTATGAGGTCCGTCCTTTCGAATGAAATAATGGACTTCGATAGTAAAACAGAATGTAATTTATTTTAAATTCTAAAGTAACTGTCAACAAATACCGAGAGTGTATCACGTACCCACCCCAACGACGAGCTAGCTAATGAAAACACTACACAGGCTAAATCGATACACTCAAAGTTTTTATTCAATTCGTATTATTTTTGTAAAGTTCAAGTTTTCAGCTAATAGATGGCAGCATGTTGGAGATTATAATTTTCGTATGGCTTTTAGATTTCAGAAGTTATTTGGAAGTCTGAATTCTGCATGAGAGCTCAGGTCGAGCTTCATGGTGACGGGACTCCTAAGTGAAATCATGTAGAAATTTGAACGATTTCAATGTCAAATTGACATAATTCGCGTTATTGACTGATAAAACGGTGGAGGAAAATGTCATCGAGATGTATTGACTTTAATCTGTCATGGCAGACATTTACAAATATGCCGTCCAACGGTGTGCTTATGGGAGCACGTTGACGGTCGAACATATTTGTCAAAATAGACAGTTACAACTTTATGGCATATCTCCGTGCATTTTACCACACATTCATCATGGAATAAAGAAGAAGACATCAATTCTTACAATTATAGAAATAATTTATGTGATTTTCGTACAGCTACTACAAAAATCATATAATTAAATTTTGAATTTTTTTCTCAAGAGTTTCTGCCGCTAGGAATTGGTCGCTTGTGTGAAAAATTCATCCTGGAGTCTCACCTATTTCTCACTGAACGTATAATATTATGAAGCTAATACCAGCGAATTTGAGATCTTTATATAAAATATCATAGCGCAGCGATATGCAAATCTATGTAATTGTAGGAGGCGACTTCAGTGTTAATTTATTTTGCAATGACAACGTGACAAGTCAGTTTTCGCATCTTATGCCTCATTTTCATCGTTAAGTTAATTCATTTGACTAATTGAAAAATATCTCCATCTTTTTCTAATTCTTGCTACAGTTCTTACAATCTTTTCTCCCTCGGACATCTCAAAATTTGTTCACTTAAACCACAAGAATACCGCACTTACAAAGCCAAATATTTGACACAGCCTAACTTTTCATTTAACATTAACACATAGCGACCGTGCGGCGAAAATGCATATTTATTCATCTTCTTAAAATGACTAGGATAAAGGAATCTTACAATAATTTTGCTGAAAGTCAATATTTAAAAATATTTATTTTATAACCCAGCTTTTATTTCATAGAAATCCAAATTGGTATTTAGAACAAAAAAATTAATAGGAAAATTAGTCAAATGAATTAACTTAATCATGAAAATGAGGTTATTCAGTTTCTTCGTATCAATATTGTGAACCTCATCCTGACTTATTTCAAAATATCTAATTCATCGATCCTTCATGTACTCATAGTCATAGATCCCAAGTAAAACTACAAGACCAAACTAGCAGATTAAGTTCCCTTGACCACAACATCCTATTCTTCAGTTATGACCTCACACTAAACCCAAATCCTTCTCGAAATTATTTCTTACATTATAGAAACTTTTGAGGGATAAGCCCAAAACCAAGAGAGTTTATGTCCCCTTGGGGATTTAATATATGGTGGTCTAGTAACCAGCTATGTATACATAGGTTTTGGTGAGATGGATTAAAGATTTTTTCTACATTTCTTATAAATCACTATTATTGCTAAAATTTATAATTGGGTCTTCCTAATTGTTTTTTTCGGTATAAATTCTTCACCACCTATCTACAGATAAGCAAAATAATTTTTTTTTTAACATACAATCGCTTAGAATGTTAAATAATGCAGTCATTGTACATGACCACTTCCGATATTTCTTGAAGAAAATAAGGAAATCCAACAGTGAACTGTGTGAAATAAATAAATAAATAAAATCTTACAAAGAAACTTAAGATTTTAAAGTGACATGTCGCCATAATTTGGTGGGGGATAAGGCTTCAGCTATAAAAACGTATTCTTTCACTCTTGGAATAGTTTTAAATACCACTATCTCGCTCTAAATCTCTGCAAAATATGAATTAACGCAGTAATGGAAATCCGCCTCAATGTATTTCATACATGCTCTACTGTCTCTAAATATTTTTGACCTTGCATGCAAGCTTGAATATAGAGATTACAGGAAGAATGATAAGCTAAATTTAGCGTAATCAAATTCTGGTTGTGTTAGAATCTGTTGCCGCTGGGACAGAACTCAGTACAGGCGTTTAATAGAATCAACATAGAGAGCGGGGCAAATAACTCACATATTCTCGAACATTCCCCTAACAGGCAAAATAATTGTTCAGCGATGGCAATGAGTAAGTCACACACATGCAAACTTGACTTGAGCGTGGGTTAGGAAGACGCAGCGCGGACATTTTGTAGACGGGTTTTCTTGTTTTTTGGTATTGGGCTTCCAGGGGCCGGATTCTGTAGCATTCCACTTGTTAATTCCCAAATTCTCCATTCCACTTGTTAATTCTCCGGTGTTTTGCAAGTGGAAAAGTAAGTGGAAAAATTGTATTTTCTACTTTTGTTGCGTTTTGTGAAGGTATCTAGGTAGCTAGGAATTTCAAATTGAGTTATGGATTCACTGCGTATCCTGGCTATATTGTAAAAAACAAATTATGGAAATCCATGCAATACTAACAGAGGAACAAGGATTTTGTCTCTCAAAGTACCCGCTAAAAATTACAAATCACACGAAATTGATCAATTTAATCGTCGTCCAGTACAGAAGATATGCTGTAAAATTTTTTAATATTCACGGTAAAGCTTGTGTGTAGGATGAAATCGCATATACATTTTGTCCCCTAATTAAATATGTAAATAATTTTTGAATGCGATAAACCGTTTTGGAAATAACTGTAAAAGAAGTGTAACAGTCCTTTTTAAGGTGAAAAATTGGCCGTTTTTGGTACAAAAATTGACATATTTTCATCTCATCAATGCGAAGAACTGGTAAGTCCTGGAAATTTACTTCCCATGACAGAAATGTTCATAACGGAGTACTAATGGATGTGAAACAAAGAACGGAAGAAATATATGCAAAATATGGAAACTGGAGTGTATATGACCGTAGTGTAAAAAAATAGTTTTTCGGCGGTCAAAAGTCAGCTATCACGTTAAAACGATCAAAGACAAACTACACCACTCGATTACCCTCTCCGCCCTCTTTAATTTGGTACTAAACATGACGTAGTTTGAGCAACCCCCTATGAGGGGTGGTACGACCCCCAACCCCCAAAACACGTAGTTTGAGCAACCCCCTATGAGGGGTGGTACGACCCCCAACCCCCAAAACACCCTGCCCCAAAAATTATTCACCTATATTTTTGTACTCTAAACCCTTAATCTATCAAAAAAATTCCAATACTCTACAGCCCTCCCACATAGAGTTAGGCGCCCGTGAATATTGCGATAGCAAAATTTACCGCCGGGGCCGCTCAAATCTGCAAATTACCGTTAATCGAAATAAAATATAGCCTATAATACCCATGCATGCCTAGTTACCAAAGTGAATTCTTACTTTTTTTTTATTGGGCTTAGAGATCCTGAGCTTACCCCTGCGAATTATTGCAGATCCTGATATTGTCTTAATTTTTTTTTAATTTCCATGAGCTCCCATTTTTTTGATACCACATACATTTTCCTTCTACTCTCCATTCTCTCGTTATCCCGGAAAAACTCGAGAAAACCTACCTTCCTACATCCCTCAAAAACTACCCCAAAAAAAAAAGAAATTTAAATTTATTTCGACAGTAAAAGATAATAGGCAGATGTACCTCACATACGAAAAAACGTCCAACCCTCTACAACAAAAATTGATACCCTTAATCGTCCCAGGCGATTCGCACTTTTTCACATTTCTTACGTTTTCCTTAATTCTCCAACCATGTTAGTGAATTGGGAATGGAGAATAAAGAATTCTAAGAAAACGCAATTCTCATCTCCCAAATTCTCCGTGCTACAGAATCCGGCCCCAGTTAATTGTTTTTATTTGTTTT
This sequence comes from Dioctria rufipes, assembly GCA_963924295.1. Classification (NCBI taxonomy): domain Eukaryota; kingdom Metazoa; phylum Arthropoda; class Insecta; order Diptera; family Asilidae; genus Dioctria; species Dioctria rufipes. Next base: position 98,932,339 of record OZ002741.1, on the reverse strand, counting down.
TTTGTGAGAGCCGACTAGAAAGTTTTTTTTTAGAATCGTATAATAAAATTTTCAATATGGAATATATCATCTTTACTGTCGTTGTGTACACAGAGTTCACCTGGAAAAGAGAAAACATTTTCATAAATAGTGTTAACCAATTATAATTAATTAGTCAGTGCTTATTTAGATGAGCGGAATACGCTATAATTAATGTCGTAGCGCAACCCCTGTTCACCTGAAAAGGAAAGATCATTGTCATATTTGATAGTCGTGATAAAGTTTTCATTACACCTGGATAGTTACTTGCGAAAAATTCCCTATATTTAGTGTCATTGCTGCACACAGTGTAGCGTATCGGCCCTACGCTACTTTTTCTTTCGCTGCCTCAACAAATATAATATATATATATACAATAGGGAAAAATCCCTGGGCGCATTCCAAGAAACGTAGAGGTGCGAAAGTACATAAATTGCATATATAATCCTGAAAAGAAGACATTTAGAGTTTCTAAAAAAAAAAAAAACAAAAAGCAAACAATTTTCTTTTGTTCGCGCGCCACAGCAGCAAAACCCTAAAATTCGCGTAGAAACGGAAATTTGAATTCATATTAAAATCTGGAAAATTGGCATCATCGCTTCATCGTCAGTATGAAATTTCGTACCATTAACCGTTGGTCACAAAATCTTCCAGTGGAGCAACGGAGAATGACACACAAAAATTCTTCACACAACAGTACATTACCGCTGTCAGCCAAAATTTCAGTCCACAAGCGGGAGCACACACACTAAAACCCTAAAAGAAAAGAATCATAAAAATAATCGTAGCTGAGTACCAAACGCGATGATTCTATTGCAAGAGGGCCCGATATGAGGGCGGTGGGGACAGCAAACAATGCTCGTGCGATACATGCCGCTAGTATAGAACGGCAGAAAGCGATGGTGGTGTGTGTGTTTTCCAGTGGGCTGAACATTGCGAGACAAATCGAACTCGGGACAGTCTGTTTCTGAAATCTGGCCGAGAGTCAACTTAAAAGCGATTTGCGTCGAATAATGTTGGCAGCGATAGCCTGTAATAGAATCAAGATTTTCTGCTTTGTTTTATTGAGATCAGTATTGAAATATTTATCTGTGTGATGGCGATAGTTTTATATATCATAATATTGGTGGACCTGAAAAGAAAAATTTCGATTAAACATTCTGTTCACACATAATTTGTATTAATTAAAATAGTTACGTGTGCGACAGTGATTTTCATATATCATAATATTGGTGAACCTGAAAAGAAAATGTTTGGATTAAACACTCTGTTCACACATAATTTGTATTAATTGAAATATTTACCTGCGTGACAGTGATATTTTTATACCACAATAGTGGTGACCCTGAAAAGAAAAGCTTAGAATAAACGTTCGTTTTCTATAGTTTGTATTAATTCAAATATTTACCTGCGGGACGGCGATATTTTTATACCATAATAGTAGTGAACCTGAAAAGAAAAAAAATGGAATAAACAGTCGTTTCTCCTATAGTTGGTATTAATTGAAATATTTACCTGCGCGACAGTGACTTTTATATACCATAATAGTGATGAACCTGAATGAAAATTTTGGGAAAAATTTCTTTGCGCATAACAGAGAAAATTTTAAAAATTTTCCCTGCGTGACAGCAAGTTGGATTTATACCGGCGAGGAAGTACTCCTCTGGCAGAGGTGTACAGCAAAACATTTCGCTATTATATATCTGAAGGAGTAGGGAAGCGAGGATGTGAACTTAGGTTTTAACGTAGTCCGGAAGCAGCTAGCAGATGGTTAGAGATCCAGTGGCCACAATTCTTGGAACAGGAGGAAACCCCGAATATGGTTAAATTAGGTGTTATGTAAGTCCATAGCGGACCTTAAGGTTAGTTCGAATTTTCTCTATTTATTATTAATTTTTTTTCTTTTGTTTCCAGAGTTACAGTTTTGAAATAAGTAAGGGTAAATTTAAGGTTAGGCGTCGATCATGGGGTTTGATAAGTCCCATAGTAGGAAAGCGCTTATTAGGGCTAGGAATACGTATATAGGTCTACATTCATATTAACCGACGATTTTGTTTTCTTTAGTTTTTTATATATATAATGTTAATCTTTGTGTAATCGGGTTTCCTCCCTCGCAAGCGATACATATTTATTTATAGACACCCTCAATAAATAAATTATTTTTGATTTGGACTTGATAAAGTTTTGAGTTCCTTGTTACGCCTTCCGTCTTCTTTTGGGTGATTTGGTTGAACACCTGTGGCTGCCCTTCTACAGTTTGCTTTCTTCTCTTGTTTACAGGTTTGTAACGGATCCAGTGCGATCGAGTGAGTAGTCCCATAGCGGGAATGCTCGCGGACAGTAGAAGGTCACTTTCACACACGCACGCCGATATTCGTAAACCACGACTTAATTGGGCTAAGCAGATAATTGGCTTTGGAAGCTTAGCCAGAGAGGATGGGGGCGACTGTGCCCATGTTCCCCAAAGCCGGGGCTCTACGTTCACCAAGAGCTCCCTCCCCCTTGCTCCCTCTCTTTCTGACACTATATCCCGATCATATTCCTCTCCCGACGTCGACAGTTCTCCGGGTGTTACATCATGGGTACGGCGTTGAGGATGTTGCTTCTCTGTCATTCTTTTGTATCTTTCCAGCAAATAAATTTTCCTTTACAGTTTAAGAGGATGCAACAAGTAGTCTTGCGAGAGTTTTCGGTCGGCCGTCTGCAGTCTGCAATTTAGTCCCGTCAAACATTAGAAAGTCCGTCTGTCTGTCTGGTTTACAAAAGTTTCCTTGTGAGTATTTTGCACAGTTGACAAGTATTGAGGGGATGTGGGTGGCAAGAGCCACCCAACACCGGTGTGCAGCCACCCAAGCATATCTCCGAAATGAATTATGCAACAGGAGGCTTTAGTCGCGATTTATGTCTGTTCTCGTTTAGGGCGAGCATGCACATAGTCGACGTAGAGGTGCTCTTCGTTACAAAGAAAATACATTTTCTTCAATCAGTGTACAGTTACCTGCGAGAAATTCATTATACTTAGTGTCGCTACTGCAGTCAGTGCACCTATAAAGAAAAGACATTTGCTTCATAAATAATTTGGATTACACTTGATAACAATCAGTGTATAGTTCCCTGCGGGAAATTCATTATACTTAGTGTCGTTATTGTACACAGTACAATTATAAAGGGAAGACATTTTCTTCATACATAATTTGGATTATATTGATAGCAATTAGTGTATAGTTACCTGTTAAAAATTCTTGATATTTGGTGTCGTTGTTGCACACAACGCATCTATTAAGTCTGTCAAGTGTTAACTGTGGTGTGCAATCGTATTTTGCAACAAATATTGTGTTTTTAAGTGTTTTTAGTTATTTTCTAGTAATCTTTTAGTGGCTTTAGTTTGTCTAGTTTGTTTATTGGATATTTTTCTTGGTTGCATTTAATTTATACTTGTGTAAATTAATATTTTTAGTGCTAGTGCGTTCTAACCTTACTTTCTGTGTTAATCGTGATTTTGTGTAATTCTCTTTCTAAATTTTTCCCACCGCGTCGGTGATTTAATCATAATTTTCTTTAATTATGGATTGCTGTGGTTTTTGCCGCGCCGAGCTCGATGGCTCTTCAGAGTTTATAGCTTGCGACGGTGTCTGCGGTAAAGCGTTCCACACCTCCTGCGTTAAACTCGAGAAGGCTGCCTTAAATCTGTTAAAAATGACTCGCAATTTACTGTGGGTCTGCGATTCTTGTGGGCGAGCCCCCGCCAATACTTTTTTGATACGCTCGCGTTGTACAGGGGTGACCTGGACAACCTTCAGAGCATGGTGGTTGGCCTATCGGACAAGGTTAACCTTAATGCCCAGTTAAATGAGCAAAAAAGGCTTGACTGCACAATTTCAACTGTCGTTGACTGCCCTCAACAATCTACTCTTGTTCCAAAGAAAACAAAAAAAACTTCTAAAAAACAAGAGGTTCTGTCGACTGAAAGATTCAGCCCGCGAAATCCGACAATCCCTGTTAGTCGGGGTGCCTCTTCGGCAGGTGTGGACGTATGTATCGCAGTGAGCCAATGCGGAGATAATACCGCTCTAGCCCTTGCTTCTGAATCCACAGTACCGAATATTATTACTTCTGTGTCCACTTTAGGGAATGGTAATGGTACCTCTTTGAGAACAATACCAAAACCTTCGAGTGTTTTTGTCCGGTTCTCGCCTGAAACGCTATGTGATGACATACTAACGACCCTAAAATCCAAAAGCATTGCAACAGAGAGTATTTCCTGTTGTAAAATTAGTAAATCCTTGAAACCAGTTGCATCCTTTGTCTGAACTGTTTCAGCAGATGTGCAGGATAAGTTATTAGATCCCTTATTCAGACCCTCCGGTGCTTTTACTAAATTATTTGTACCTTCTGGGCGCCAACCTAAGAAAACAGTTAAAATAAGTAACGTTACTACAAAAAACTGAAGTCGCTTTCCCTTTACTATCAAAATGTAAGGGGGATTCGGACAAAAACTGCACAGATCATCAAATCCTCTGTTGCAACTTGTTTTGATGTCGTTGCTTTCACTGACACTTGCTTGCATCATGGCTTTCGTGATATCGAAATCGACAATTCTTACCAGATTTTTAGAAAAGATGGACATACAGATTCTGAGGCTCGTGGTGGTGGCGTCCTCCTCGCATGCAAAAACCATTTTAATTGCAGGCAAATTGACGTTCCCAGTTTTTCCAACACTTTTGACATTGAACTTATTGTTCTTAAGTTGTCTCTCTTAAAACACGACTTATACATATTATGTGGCTATATTCCTCCAGACTCCATAAACAGCGTTGATGACAAAGGTCAAAATATTTACGACCTACTCACTTCAACATCTAATTTTATTCACGGCAAGATGCAACCTCTTGACGAACTACTACTTATTGGTGATTTTAACTTACGCAATATACACTGGGTACTTAATGAAGATGACGATGACTATCTTCCTCTTAATAACTTGCCTACAAAGGAATCACTATTCCTGGACAATATGTCATCTTGGTCTCAGTCAAATCAGTAATGTAAAGGGGTAGGCAATTATACCTGGTTTTCTCTACCGACGCGGGTAACTCTTTAGTCGAACCTAGCCAAGTTATAATGTCTACTCTTGACAAATATCACCCCCTCTACTAATTTAATATTGTTATGAAACTGAAAACATTACTATTTGTGATGAAACACAATACTTCTTCAATTTTAGAAAGGCTAACTTTCCGGAACTTTCCAGTAGACTTATGTCTATTGATTTCAACACATTACTATCCAGCAGCAGTGTTGACGAAGACGTTTCTAAATTTTACATAACTATTTTCAATTTATTTTCCTCTCACGTTCCTCGCGAGCGACAGCAGTCCTCCAAAACATCTCTGCCTTGGTTCAATAAAGAACTTAAACATCTCAAAAATAAAAAGAATAAATTGTGGAAAAGTTACATGAGGGACAAAGACTTTATAAGTCACAACAATTTCCTCACATCCTATAATGAGTTCAAAGAACTTTCCTCTACACTTTATGATGAGTATATTCAAAAAATGGGCGCGAAATTATTTCGTGACCCACGTATATTTTTTAAGTTTATTAATATGATGAAAAAAACAGACAACTACCCCATACCATGGGGTACAAAGATTCTGCTAGTGATGATTCATCCGAAATTTGCAATATGTTTGCTTCATTTTTTGACAATGCATTTTCTTCGTCAAATTTCCTTCCTCGAAATGACAACTTTAGTCATATAAACGATTCTCATAATGTTTCATTCACTATCCCTACAATTGCGCAAGAGGATATACTCGATCATATTAACGACCTTCCAAATGACTTCACAACGGGCCCTGATGGCATCCCTCCAGCTTTCTATAAGTCATGTTGCCATGCCCTTACAGCTCCGCTGAGAAATATTTTCCAAAAATCACTTAATAGTGGTTGTTTTCCTCAGCTATGGAAAAATTCTTTTATCATACCTATCCACAAAAAAGGTAGTAAAAGTGAAATTTCTAACTATAGGCCTATCGCAAAATTGTTTTGCATGCCTAAATTATTAATCTATCATTTACTCTCAGCTATCAAAATCCTGCAAGAATTTGCTTTCTTCAAACCAGCATGGGTTTATTTCGGGCAGGTCTACATCCACTAACTTGTTGGAATTTGTCTCGGATGCCATTGGCGGGTTTGCAAAAGGTTATCAGACAGATTGTATTTATACTGACTTTAGTAAAGCGTTCGACAAGTTATCTCACTCCGTGATACTCTTTAAAATGGAAAAGTATGGGTTTCACCCAACATTTATAAAACGGACGGAGTTTTATTTGAATAACAGAACATATCAAATATTATACCGTCATTCCATCTCTAGAGTCCTGAAAGCTTCGTCCGGCGTACCTCAAGGGAGTAACTTGGGCCCGTTGTTTTTTATTCTATCTAGTGACGACATTGTCTCTGTTATGAGGCACTGCAAAGTATTGATTTATGCTGACGATATTAAACTTTTCGCTCAGATTAAATCTGTTAACGATTGTGAACTGATACAGGATGAACTTCACAAGTTTTACGTTTGGTGCAAAAACAACAATTTGGCTGTCAATATCGACAAATGTGAGGTTATGACTTTCCACAGAAATCAGAAAACGATCACTTATGATTATGTTTTCTCGGATTCCACGATTCGCCGTCTCGAGGGTGCTGTTTGTGACTTGGGTGTCAAATGTGGCCATAGATTGAATTTTATCTCTCACATTAACTACATGGTATCTAAGAGTAACTATATGCTGGGCTTTATCAAACGTTCGTCTCGAGAATTCTCGAATCCCACCATAACATTGCGTTTGTACACTTGTTTTGTGAGACCTCTCCTTGAATACGCTAGCCAGGTCTGGTCTCCATTTTATGGTACACACATCGACCGCATCGAGTCTGTTCAGCGGAACTTCCTGCGCTTCGCTCTTAGGCACCTACCCTGGAATAATTCATTGATTCTTCCACCTTATGAGGATCGCTTGAAGCTTTTGAATATGCACCCCCTTGAAAATCGTCGCATGGTTGCCGATGTAACTTAGGTGCATCAACTCTTAAACGCGAATAATGATTCTCCCCTACTACTTAGCAAAATTTCTTTCCGCGATAGTGGGCACAATCTGAGAAGGTTACCTCTGTTGCATGTTAACTCCGCAAGATCCAACTTTAGTATGTATGAACCCATCAATCGCATGTGTATTGTTGTTAATATTAAGGCTGAGCATTTCGACGTTGGCATATCCAAGCATGTTTTAAAAAAAGCCTATTTAATACTTAATTTTCTACTTCCATGTCGCATTGCATGTCATCTCATTCGGTGTTTGGGCTATGTTTAGTTTAACATACTAATACTAACACCGACTAAGTGATGAAACGCATGTATTGTTGACCGTTTATGTTATTAAAAGTGTCCATGCAGCGAATTTGTGTTAAGCTGGTTCTGATAGTCAAGAATAGACCTTTTTTTTTATGAATAATTTGGAATTCATTTGATAACAATTAGTGCATAGTTATGGAAATTCATTATATTTAGTGTTGTTATTGCATACAGCGCACCTATAAAGAAAAGACTTTTCTTCATATCATAAAAATCGTAATAGTAGCTTTGATGGCCTGTGCTAATAATCAGTGCATATTCACTAGCCTGATAGAGCCTATAGTCAGTTTGTTGTCGTGACCTTTGTAAAACACAGCAACTCAACCAAAGTAAGGGAGGAGGGAAAAAAAGAATAAGGCTAAGTAAGCTTATATGACACAAATGAGCACCCTGCGAAACACATCTCCCGGCCATCCTGGATCATTTGGCAGCTTGGCTGCTAGAGGACTTTAAATCAAGTTCCACCCATCTGGACGTTTCGAGTCAAGTAAGAATAGTTATAAGTCAGGTACCTATAGTAGGTTAATTTAGTTTTTTGTTTGTTATAAGATTCCAAAAACTGTTTCGATCTTCATGCAATCTTATAGCAATTCAGTAATATAGCTAGAAATTGGAGTGGATTACGATAACACCAGAAATAAGAAATCATGGTCCGGCATAATAATGTTACGAGCTTGGCCTTGGTTGGCTATTTAAAGCACAATATTTCACACATAATTCGAAACAGAAATAAGAAATCATGGTCCGGCATAATAATGTTACGAGCTTGGCCTTGGTTGGCTATTTAAAGCACAATATTTCACACATATTTCGAAAGTTCTTTCTTAATTTAACTTCACTGCATACTCTCACAATTCACAAACAATTATCAAATCAACTCTTTAGTTATCGCTAGTACTGTACGTCTAATTATCGAAATCCAAATAGTTTACTTCGTTCACTTCACTGCCTGAAATAAGACTCCGCCTCTTGGATGTGAGTAGCGCCGTATTTATCCTAGAGCCTTCCTGAAAATTCCGTTCTTGGAACCCAAAGTTTTATAAGATGTCACTAACCGACAGTTGTTTCGAGTTCCAATAGATGTCGCTTGTATCACTGTATGGCGCATAACACTGCTCCCTTCTTCAAATTGTTCGTCCCGAACAAGAGGTTGTCCACGGTCTTGAGGCTCGCAGTATTGACATAAAGTTTCCAGGGAAAGATTTTCTGTTTGCCACTTGTAGCACGCTGAATTCTGTATACTACATCATTAATTCTAGTCACTACTGAGTATGGTCCTCTCCTGTGTGTTTGTAACCTTGGAGAATGTTCCTTACGTCGTTTCGGGTTGTACAGCCAAACAAGCTCACATTCATTAAATCCGGCTGAATTAGCACGTAAGTCATAGCGGGTCCTCATCCGATCGGTATTTACTGCTAATTTTGCTCTCGTGGCCTCGTGTATATCAGCTAATCGTTGTTTAAGTTCCGATATATAGTTGTCTGGTAACTTTTGTTCACCTCTGGGTGCACCCAACTTGGCCGATAGGCCATTAGGAACATAGGAATATGTGGATCCCAATCGTGTTGATGATAGTCGACTACTTTCTTTATATGCTCGACAAATATTCTGTTGAATCGCTCTACCATGCCATCATCTTATTCCCAGCATTTTACACATCTCTTGGAAAGTCCGTGATTCGAAGTTCCGTCCTTGGTCCGAATGAAGTTCGTGAGGCACACCAAATCTACTGACCCAATTATTATTATTTGTTCCGCAACTGTGGTTGCCTCTTGATTAGGGATTGCATAAGCTTCAGGTAATTTACTGAAATAGTCAATAGCAACTAATATGTAACGGTTATCGTTATCCGTTTGTGGAAAAGGTCCAGCGATATCTACGGCTACCCTCTCAAATGAGCTCCTACCTTATACTTCTGCATTTCTCGTCTGCTTCTGTATGGCGGCCCTTTGAAAGAAGTACAGATAGTGCATCTTCGGCACCACTCCTCCCCATCCTCTCGCATATGTCACCAATAAAACCTTCCTCGTATTTTGGAAATTGTTATATTCACCCCCAAATTTCCTCCAGATGATCCGTTGTGCATTTCTTTTAGAACATCGTTGACATTTGATGCTGGGACGATTATCTGCATCCGGAATGACTCATGTTATATATATAAAACCTAGATTAGGATATGGATATATGTATATGTAAATATATGTATAACTATAAACTTGAATTAAAAGAAATTAATAGAAAATAGGATAATCTCATAGACCTATAAACCTGAAAAACCTAAAATTGGGAATAGAAAAGAAAATCATAAATTATAAAATTCAATAAACTAATCATGCACAAAACATGATTAGTTTATCTTCCAAAAAGGGTGAAGAAAATTGCATCAGCAATTTTCTTCACATTCCAAACAACTGATAAAATCTTTCCCATATAACGACTTGGGAAAAACAAAAGTTTCAGATTTCAACCAAGTCGTTTTAATGGGAACAAGCTCCACGACAAATTTTGCCTTCAGCAGCCTTCAGTGGAAATAATTAAATTCAAAAGAAATAAAAAAAAAATCAAATCGTACCTTCAGTACGATTTGTCGCGAAAAATTCAATATGTATGTACATACGTACATACATATTACGATAAAAGCTTTCACGATAAGAAACGCGCGCCGCATAAATGCATTGTATGTATATGCGCGCCGCGATTTCAAACGACGCGACGGGACGGTGGCTGATGTTTTAAAAAGTGTAAGATTACATTTTTGAAGCCATCGTTCAACGCGAATAATTCTGGACATGTTTGAACAAGTCCAGAATTGAAAAATTAAAATTTTCTCAGGATAAGAAAATGCAATTTAGCATTTTATATCCTGAACGACGGCTCTTGATCACGATGAATGTGATTAAGAGTGGAGTTGGATTTTAAATTTTGATTACGGCGGATGTAAGTCGATTTTTGGTTTTTGAAAAGACGGTCACCTCGTGTTAGTGCAGCTAAAATTAAGTCGGGAAAAAAATTATTAAAAGAAAAAGAGAGAGAGTGATTTTTTTTAGTTGTTCCGAGAGAACTAGAGAAAAGAAAAGAGCTTTCTCCTGATTTTCGGTCGGTGTTTCTAAAGAAGAAAAGAACAGAAAATTAAAGTGTGGTTTTTACTAATAAAGAAATTGAATAGAAAGTTAAGTTGTGTTGTTTACAATAAAGAAATTGAATAGAAAGTTAAGTTGTGTTACTATAAAGCAAGAAAGGTAAATAAAGATCAAGAAAAGAAGAGGCAAAAGTTACGGTGTGTTTATTTTGTGTAAAGAACCTCTTATTGGATTATCAGTTCTACCCCAAGTTCAAAAGGTAAGAGAAACAAAATATAACAAAATTGATTTGATATCGTACTCCTTAAAAGTAATTAAAAAACATAAAAAGAATGCCATGGGTCCATAGCGTCGGGGTCTGATACATTAAATTGGCGCAGCCGGTAGGATCAAGGAAGCTTGGTCAAGTTAAACGATCGTAAACGCTTGAAAAGCCTTGGTCCTACACGAATCTACGGGGAACCTGTGACACTAGCCAAGCTATAAGGCCACGTCACCCCCAACGCTCGGGGTAGATATCATCTATAGGCGCCTCTGCTCCAGGCGAGCAAGCGTTCACCCCAGTGAGTGAAAAGACAGCATTAAGAGACTTGGACCTCCAGATTGGAATTCATCACCGAACACCAGAAGCCCCTTTCCAGCAGCGAGAAGGAGGATAACGAAGACAGGCCCAATCAAAATCAACTCCAGAAGGAAGATATCATCATTCCTGGGTTGAAGGGGATTTCGAAGAAGGCTTTAAGCCCCCCTTTCAACCATATCCAGGGGAAATAAGTCGGCCTAGGGCCTCCCGGCAGCAAACAGAAGCCACAAAAGAAAAACTTCGTTCCAGGATTGAAAGGGATCTCGAAGTCGACAAAAGCCCCCCTTTCAATCTCAGCCAAGGGATATAAGACGGCAGGAGCCCCCCTAGTAGCAAGAAACATTCCAGAAGGGAATACTCCAAGAAGGCTGGAAGCCCCCCTTTTGGACAACGCGGGACGCATATGTCAGAAGGAAACTCGACACCGGCACCTGAGACGGCACGAGATCAAACTCTACACCTTCATCCGACGCGGAGCAATCCCCAGGTGAGAATTTACAACACCTCCGGGAAGGTACAGACAACGCCACAGAAGACGACGCAGCACAACCAGGTAGCCAAGGGTGCCAGAACCCAGACCCATCACAGCAAGAAGGAAAAGGAGTTCGCCTTCGAAGCGGCACCGTTTTAACAGGGCCCACAGTTGTATCTAAAGTAAGTCTAGATAAGTTTTTAGATAAGTTGTTAGAAAAGGCACGTGAATCCGATAAGCTCACTGTCACGCACTGCGACGCTCTTGACCATAGATTAAGTCAAGGCAGAGAGCAGAGGCTGACAAAAATCGAAAAATTTAAAAAAGATACAGAGCGATTCAAACAGGAGCTTATCGAATTTGCCGGGCTTTCACGCTCACTAGGTTTAGATAAGAGCTCAGCCAGTGTAGTTGTAAGCGCTGAAAGTGACAGTGATATTGGTCGTGACGAAGCGGACCAAACAACCGCCGAAAATCTCCTTAGTGGCTGGCTAGAAGTATCCTTCACGAATTCTAGTCCAGAAACCAGCCCTGAAACTCGACAAAGCACAAGTAGACTACCCTACAAAAGTTTAAATAAAAAGATAATCACAATGGTAGATTATGCGAAGGTGGCCAAGCTCACGGCACAACTAGTTCCTCTGTTTTCGGGTAAAAATACCCCACAGCTAGGTCGTGAGCTACAAACATTTATTGGCTGTTGCAAACAGGCCCTACACTGTTTAAGTGAGGAAGAAAAACCAGCCTTCCTACATATCTTGCCCACAAGACTTCGTGGCGATGCTTATCAGCTGTTTGCTTCGGACGTTCCAACTACTTTTATAATAGCACTGGAGATTGCTTCCTTTTTCACCTGCAGATGTAGGGGTGGAAGGTTTAGTAAGGCTTCCATGGCTGCTGTAGGACAGGTCCTCATGGCACCAGTTATTCCTAGACAGGCAAGCCGTTGTGTTTTTTGAAGCAGAGCCTCAGCCTCCTTTTCATTAGTTTTTGGCCACCATGCGAGGGCCGCATAGGTGACCATGGGTCTAACAACCGTGGTGTACATCCAGTACATCATTTTTGGCTTCAGACCCCATGTTCTGCCAATGAAGCGACGGCACGTGTAGAGAGATCCTATCGCTCTTTCCGTCACTCTAGACAGATGCGAATTCCAGGAAAGTTTCTTATCTAAGGTGACCCCCAGATATTTGACTTCTTCTGAAAATATCAATTCCGTGTTATCGAGCAGAGGAGCCTTTAGTGAAAGCTTTGATCTTCTCGTGAACGGAACGATAACCGTTTTGTTTGGGTTTACACTGAGGCCTTTGGTTAAGCACCACGTGCGGACTTTATAAAGGGCTTTTTGCATGAGGTCGGATATGGCTTGGTCATGCTTGCCCCGTATCGTGACTACTAGGTCATCCGCGTAGCCTTGTACGGTAAAACCCGAACTGGTCAGCTTCTCTAAGAGATCATCAATCACGATCGACCATAGGAGTGGAGAGAGAACTCCTCCTTGTGGGCAGCCTTTAGCTGCAGTGATCGTGACTGAACAGTTTCCTAGAGTAGTAGTTATCCTCCTGCTTCTAAGCATGGAGTCTATCAAATTAACCGTGGGGGGCTCGAAGCCCTTGTCCTCGGCAGCTGATTTAATTGCTTCGAAGGAGGTGTTATCAAAAGCACCTTCTATGTCTGCAAATGCACATAAGGCCAACTCTTTTGCTTCAAGAGCTTTTTCGAGGTCTTTAACCAAAGTGTGGATGGCAGTCTCGGTAGACTTGCCTGCTTGATAAGCGAATTGCTTAGAATGAAGTGGTGATTTAATCAAAACTTCACTTCGAATATGTAGGTCTCGGATTTTTTCCATGGATTTAAGTAAAAATGACGAGAGACTAATGGGTCGGAACGATTTGGCTAGAGAGCTAGCTCTTTTTCCTGCTTTGGGTATAAATACCACCCTGACGTCTCTCCAGCATTGGGGAATATACCCCAGAGCATAACCGGCTCGAAAGATGTTTTGTAGTGGAAGAAGTATTTCTTCAACCCCTTGCTGTAGTAAGGCAGGAAAGATGCCGTCCCCTCCAGCAGATTTAAAGAGGTAGTGTACTTAGCACACAAATGTTCTAACCAAGCAGCACTACCCGACCCTAGCAAAATGGCATGCGTCCAAACTTTCCCCATTCCTAAGACAGTAAGGCAAGTCCAATCTTTTTTGGGCCTTGCCAATTACTACAGAAAATTCATACCCGATTTTTCGAAAACAGTACGTCCTCTAACAAACTTACTCCGAAAGGATGTAAAGTTTAAGTGGACTGAGAAATGCCAAGAGGCATTTCAAAGCATTAAGAACGCTTTAATTTCCCCTCCACTCTTAATATATCCCGATTTTTCAAAACCCTTTAACCTTACCACAGACGCCAGCAGCGAGGCTCTTGGAGCAGTTCTCTCTCAAGGAGAGGTAGGAAGTGACCAGCCCATTGCCTACGCCAGCCGTACCCTGAACAAGGCCGAACGTAATTATTCCACGATTGAGAAAGAGTTACTGGCTATAGTTTGGGCGACTAAAAATTTCAGGTGTTATCTGCAAGGCCGAGAGTTCACGGTCTATACAGATCATAAACCACTCAAGGGAGTCTTCAATGTTAAGGACCCCGCATCCCGTCTGGTGAGATTTCACCATAAACTTTCCGAGTTCAATTATAAAATTGAGTATAAGCCCGGAAAGTACAATACGAATGCCGATGCTTTAAGCCGCATTCCACGGGATAATAACAAAGACAAGGAAACTGCAACCTTCACGGTAGAAGCTATAGTCCACCACCAAATGGACTCGGATATAGAGGAGGAAAAACACTCATCGGACCAAAAGGAGTGTCTGCAATGCAATGCAGTAACCAGAGCCCAGACACGAAACATTCAGGGGAGTGGAACAAATCAAGACAGCCAGTCCAAACAAAAAGAACAAACTCATCATCCAGAAGCGGCAGAGGACCTTGACAGTCCACCTAGTACCAATCCACAAATTATAGACGAAACTCGTCCCCCTGAGGTAATCACAAGCCCAGAGGAGATTCAATTGATCTTAAAGGATTATCATGATTCTCTCTTTGGTGGCCACCAGGGAGTGATAAAAACCTATAAACGGATCCGAAGAAAGTACTGGTGGAGGCACATGCTTAGTGACATCAAAAAGCACATTAAGCGGTGTGCCATAATGTCAAACCATGAAGGCCTCACCGCAGTATAAAATGCCGATGGTGATTACAGACATAGCGGAACAACCATTCGATAAAATCTATTTAGACATAGTCGGCCCACTAGAGGAGACAGAATCCGGAAACAAATATATATTAACGTTTCAGGATAACCTCACGAAATTTGTAGATTGGTATGCCATACCGAATGGGGAAGCTATAACGGTAGCGCAAATTTTCTTCGACGAAATCGTCACACGCTACCGGATTCCCAAACGTCACCGATCAGGGAAGTAATTTCCTGAGTGACCTATTCAAAAAGGTATGCAAACTCCTCAGGATAAATAAGCTGCAGACCTCAGCTTATCATCCCCAATCAAATGGAGCACTCGAACGTGCACATAGACCATTGATTGAATATCTACGAACTATAGTGGACGAAAATCCCAGCTCATGGGATAGTTATCTGCGAACCGCTGCTTTCGTGTACAATAACAGTGTACACGAAGGGACAAAATTAACTCCTATGGACTGCCTTTACGGCTTTACAGCGGACGTTCCGTCCAACTTAAGGCGAGACCCCGAACCTGTATATAATTACGAGAGCTACTACCATATTCTCAGGTATAAGCTTCAGAAGTCTTACGCCATGGCACGAAAAAACCTTCTGATGAGTAAACAACGCTCGAAAAATTACTGTGACAAAGCTGTACGTCCCCTGACATTTCACAGAGGAGACAAGGTTCTACTCAAGAGCGAGAGTCGCAAACATAAGCTCTCCCAGATTTGGGTAGGACCCTATACGGTAACCGACATCCCCAGTTCAGTAAACACAACAATTAAAATTCGCAAACGAGAGGCGACGGTACATAACAACCATCTAAAACCTTTCTACGAATAAATAGGTGTCCATAGAAGCTAAGTAGTGTTAAGGTACATACATACATTAAATTAAAGAACAATAGAACCTAAGCTACAGAGTCAACAGAAAACCCATTTAAATATCCTATCCTATCTTCTCCTAGATGACAATGGGGTCAATAACTCTCTACGGACTGTTCCTGACCACAATAGGAGCCCTCGCGGAGGAACCTTACTCTATAACGCCCCTAAATAATACGGGAGTACTATTTGAGGACCTTGGAAGCCTATCAGTTTACCACGACACTTGGAGCGTCATCACTGAGTTAGATCTGGGCGAGTTGGACAATCAGACAAAACTGGCGGAACGTGCGGAACACTACGTTCATCAATTATGTGGTAACAAATCCTTCGATCAAGATCTATGTACCCTACAAACCAAACATGTACATGCCCTGATGGAAAACATTAAGAGACGCACCAATGTCATTAAAGAGGCAGTGCCTAAATCACGCAAGCCCCGATCCATCTTTGATGGGATAGGTAATGCGATGCACTATCTCTTTGGCACTATGGATAGCGGAAACGAACAAGAGGTGTACAGCCGACTACGCGAATTAGAGGTAAATACTGAAACCTTAGCTGATCTGGAAAAGCAACAGATCAGTGTAATAAAAACCACTTTTGAAATTCAAAAACCCTTATCCTCACTGTCTGAACCACAACACCAGATAATCAATCAGATTAACCATCTGCAGAATACAACGGATGATTTGATAGCCCACCAAATAAGACAAGAGATCGTTTCTAGTCTAACATTACAAATGATAGAGTTGGAATTTAGACAACAAGCCCTACTGGACATAATAGTGTCCAGTAGAAATAATCAAATTCATCCCCTTTTAATTTCCCCAAACTATTTGCTAGAGATTTATCACAAATCTCACTCCACTTGTCCCAATCTACAGGACTGTTTGTCAGTTCTGTACCAAACAGCAGATGTTAAGACACATTTGTTGCAGGACAAATTAGTTATCCGAATCAAACTTCCCATATTTAATATTCCCAAGATGAAAATCCAACAGATTAGATGTTTTCCCATATGGGTGGATCCAAACCATTCATTAATACCTGATATCAAATATTCTCATGTGGCAAGCCAAATCCAGACCCAGGAATTTCTGTTGCTGAAGCCAGAAAACCTGAGATCTTTCAAAAAAATTTCAAAGGGAATCAAGGAAGATACGTGGGTTGGTAAGCTGAATACACCAGTCACCAAAGCTACCAAAACAGATGAATGTGTTATTAAACTTTTATTCAATCCACTGGGCGAACACCCACAATGTAGCATCAGAGCTCAAGTTCCCCCAAGAGACACAATAATTAAACTCAGTAGACCAAATTCGTGGCTGTACTCCTTAACCGAAACCACTATAGTACAAGTAACCTGTACACAAAAGTTGCTCACTCATCATCTCGCAGGACAAGGAATCATGACAGTCAACGAACCATGTTCCTTGCAAATAGGGCCTCACACTCTGCATTACGAAGCAGAAAATCTGCATCCGTTAAAAGTTTTCCAACCATCCTGCTTCCCAGGCATAAACGAAACTCAGGATGCATTGGCAGAATATATGTCCAAGATACCCGCTCCTAAAAACCCTGAGAAACAACCAACGTTACTCCTCGGAGACGATACAAACCAACGTATCCGCCTGGATACAAAATCTCTAGAAGAAATCCGTACCAAAGTGAACAACATTCACTTTGGACCAAAGGCCAAGATTCCTCATATACTCTCTATTACATCCCTATCAATGACCGGACTCTTGTTGCTAATTGCATCTGTGGTGGCAATAGCAAAGTATATCGTACCGGCATTCATGACATGGGCTGCTAAACGAAGACAACAGCCCACTGCTGAAAACACCCCCATGGAACCGGTTTACGCTAAAACCCAAGAAAAGTTAAAACGGGCTCAAAGTCTCCCCAGAGCGAGATCTATACAAGTAATATAGTATAATCAAAAAGATCTATACTCGTTGGTTGGCCCCCGACTCATTCTTGTGTTACTGGCGCAACACCCTATCCTTTCACTACACTGGCTTTCGAAAATAAGTTAAAATAATAGTAGCAAATATAAGATAAAGGCGAACACGCGAAATTTAATATTACATAAAAATAAAATTTATTTAGTAGTACCTAAGAAAAAATTTTTTTTTTTATAAACCTAAGTAGTACATAGCAAAGTATAAATAATAAATTAAATAAACAAAAAAAAAAAAATTAAGATAATAAATAGAAGAAAGAAAGGCATAAGATAGTAGAGTTAAAACAAATAACCACTTAAAACATAAAAGATAATCGAAATTTATTTACACAAAAATAATAAAAATAATAAATAAATAATATTCCGTAACATTAAGTAATAATAATAATTAGCTAATTACTAAAATATTGACATAAAATCATAAGAATATACTAAATAGAAATGTAATGTACTAAGGCTATGAATAGGAAATAGCTACTTACATTAGTAGAAAAACAGAATAGGAAGTCAACAAATAAGACATTACCTAGGATAACCAAAACAAACTAATACAGCAAACCAACAATTAGAAAAAAAACCTAGACTAAACAATTTTTTTTTTCAAAACGAACTACAATTCCTTAGAATTTCATACATAACCTAAATCAATAAATAATGTAGGATAAGTAAAATAATTGAATAACGTAGAATAAGTGAAATATATAGTCTCCAGTATAAGTGAAAAAAAAACAAACAAAAAATATAGCAAATGATAACCAACCAACACCGAAACCGCCATGCAAGAAAACTCAACTAATTAAGAACACCGAGAATCGTCTCTGACAGTCCAAATATGTAATTACCTATAAAACCAAACAAAAATTTTTTGACTCCACACAAAATAAAAGGATATTCAAGAGTCTCCTTTGCTAGCCCACCTAAATAAGCTTTAGCTACCTTAGGTAAAGAACGAAGTACTATAAACAAGGACAAACTTCTTCTCAAATCGGAGACTGTATGTTGACAATTTTCTATGACTACATCATACTTTCCATACAACGACCCAAGCCAATAGCATTTTTGTTGGTAGTTGGGATGCATTCTGCAAGGAGGGCAGGCACACCATCCGACCTCCCCGGATAACGCCAAAGTCGCTCCTAGAAAAAGATTTAAAAAATTAACAAGAAAATTAATTATTGGAATTTAAAAACTCACCCATAACCACCCATGAACTCCCACCGTGGGGCCACAAGCACAGCTCCACCCGATGAAATACATCAGCCTCCGCCGGAGCACCCCAGATGCATACATCTGGACGACCATCCCTCCGCAGCAACAACCGGATTAGTCCACGCCACCGGGGGGCCACACTTTGTACAAAAATGGCCAGCACCCTCATACAATTGGGTGCGGGGCTGGCGTAAGGAGCACGCGGTGACACAACTTCGCAAAATTCCATGTCGAAACAAACTATGAACGGAACAGCAGAAATCGCCCCATATAAAGGGCAAAACCCCAAACGTTAGCAGAAAAATTAGCAAGATGCAGTTACTCTGCATCGGATACTTATCTCGGTTAAAAGCACAAATCCCACGCAACTACAATAGCAATGGTAGTTTTTTTTTCTCTCATCCTTTCCTAACACACAAATAAGCTCCACAAGTTGCAATTTGTACATTATGTATGTAGGCAGCTACAAGTACGCAAACCTCACAAATTTTTTTTTCCCTTTTTCAAGCCGGTACAAGATGCATTGCAATATCTCACCCCGACTATACGTGCACCAAGATTTTTTTTATTTTTTATTTTACAGAGGCAGATATCAAATTCATTTTAACTCAATTCAATACCCCATACAGAATCTACACCCACACAATTATTTTTCGAGAATTATTCCTCTTCAAAGAATAATTCTCTTTTTCGCGGGGGGAAGGAATGTTATATATATAAAACCTAGATTAGGATATGGATATATGTATATGTAAATATATGTATAACTATAAACTTGAATTAAAAGAAATTAATAGAAAATAGGATAATCTCATAGACCTATAAACCTGAAAAACCTAAAATTGGGAATAGAAAAGAAAATCATAAATTATAAAATTCAATAAACTAATCATGCACAAAACATGATTAGTTTATCTTCCAAAAAAGGTGATGTTTTAAAAAGTGTAAGATTACATTTTTGAAGCCATCGTTCAACGCGAATAATTCTGGACATGTTTGAACAAGTCCAGAATTGAAAAATTAAAATTTTCTCAGGATAAGAAAATGCAATTTAGCATTTTCTATCCTAAACGACGGCTCTTGATCACGATGAATGTGATTAAGAGTGGAGTTGGATTTTAAATTTTGATTACGGCGGATGGAAGTCGATTTTTGGTTTTTGAAAAGACGGTCACCTCGTGTTAGTGCAGCTAAAATTAAGTCGGGAAAAAAATTGATAAAAGAAAAAGAGAGAGAGTGATTTTTTTTAGTTGTTCCGAGAGAACTAGAGAAAAGAAAAGAGCTTTCTCCTGATTTTCGGTCGGTGTTTCTAAAGAAGAAAAGAACAGAAAATTAAAGTGTGTTTTTTACTAATAAAGAAATTGAATAGAAAGTTAAGTTGTGTTGTTTACAATAAAGAAATTGAATAGAAAGTTAAGTTGTGTTACTATAAAGCAAGAAAGGTAAATAAAGATCAAGAAAAGAAGAGGCAAAAGTTACGGTGTGTTTATTTTGTGTAAAGAACCTCTTATTGGATTATCAGTTCTACCCCAAGTTCAAAAGGTAAGAGAAACAAAATATAACAAAATTCCTACCGGCTGCCGCCACCATTAGCTGCCTCCCAATTACATTTTAATATACCGCATTCAACGTGGAGAGAATTCCATTGAGCCTAGTAGCTCTACAGTTTATCACCCCTCTCCGAAACATCTTTCCAATGTGGTCTTTCCATCTCTTCTTTCCAAGAAAACTTTTGTTACATTTTTCCGACCATATTAACGGTTTTTCTTTTTTGTAAATTGATGTAGTCTGCTTGCTGTATCTGCAAAACCTTTTACGAATCACCTGTAGTAGGTACCTAGACAAAGAAAACTCCTTAAATTACGCCTTGTAAGGAAACTATGAGCCCCAAATATTTAACTTCATTTTTAAATAGAGCGCATTTATTCGTACCAAGCTTCAGTTTCGCATCTCTCAGTCTTTGAAGTACGTCCCGTAAGTTGTTTTTATGTTGCTCGAATATCCTACCGATTACTATTATGGCATCGAAATAGGCTAGACATGTTTTCCAGGTTAATCCACGTAAAACACATTCCATGAGTCGTTCGAATGTGGCTGGAGCATTACATCATCCAAATGGCAAAACTTAGAATTGCCATAAGCGACTTCCAACTGAGAAGGTCGTTTTCTCTCTTTCCTCGAGATGTATTTCCACTTGCCAGTAACCACTCTTCAAGTCCAGTGAGGAAAAGCATTACGCTTCGGGAAGGGGATCCAGTGTGTCATCAATCCTTGGTAACGGATAGCTACCCTTTTTCGTTACATTATTAATTTCCCGGTAATCTACACAGGATCGGGTGCTGCCATCCTTTTTCCTGACCAGAACAACTGGCGATGTCTTCTTCATGGGGTTCATCATATCTGAAAATTCTGATTTTTTGGCTAATGGTAGTCTTTGTGGTATCTGCCGAATGGGCCTAGAATCTCCTGTATCGATCCGATGCTGGACGAGATTTTTTTACCTCATCAACATTTATCGCAAATAACTCCGAAAATTCATCGATCACCTCCTTGTCATCGTTGTATTGTTGTTCAATTAAGGCACAGGACAAAAGAAGTTTTTGAACCTGTTGAGTAGTAGCTGGTATAGGTTTTGTCTTCTTGACATTAGTACCATTATCCAAATTAAAAATATGGCAAACGGGTTCACAATTCCCAATTATAGCTACTTCTTTTAGTTGTAATTCACTTTCTGATCTGTTGCAAAGATTGAGTGAGCGACTCGAGGCATCGACAGCCACATCATCACATACAGACGAGCCCGAGCACCATGAGGAGTTAGTGCCAATGACTGGAGGTCTGAAAATGAGAAAACAAGTGAAGGTCACCATTGCTGCGTTAGAGCGAATCATTAAAGTGATTGAACGCGAACATGCAAACCCACATCCAAGGGCATACTACACGCAAAAACTGAGGTCCATCAATCAATATTGGGACACCATAGCTTCCTTACATGGGAATATAATGGCAGAACTTGATGATGATTCCTACGATATTCGCGAATACACGAAGATTGAAGATCATTTCCAAGAAACAGCAACCAGGCTTCAAGGACGAACAATCAGTGACCACGATAAATGGAAACGTTAAACTTCCAAAGTTAACACTTCCAATCTTTGACGGAAACTACACCAAATAGGGGCAGTTCAAAGACTTGTACAGTCAACTCATACACAACAGGTCTCTGCGTGGAGCCAAAAAATTATACTACTTGAAGGCAAATCTCACAGTTGAACCTGGCGGACTAATAAAACATTTACAAGCTACTGACGATAACTACTCAGTGGCTTGGAAGTTACTCTTAGAGAGGTACGACAATCCGAGGGCTATAGTAACAGCAATTCTCAATCAGGTAATATATCAAGTGGCTCTCACAATCAAATCAGGCTCGGGAATCAAAAGATTGCATGACACTAGTAAGGAATGTCTACTAGCATTGGAGAACAGTGGCATCGATATCAAGCAGTAGAATCCCATACTGATTCATTTACCCACTCAGAAGCTCGATAGTGAATCCAGGAGATGATATGAGCAATCACTTAAGGCACCTCACGAGTTACAGACAAATGTAATGTATGCTGCTTGTAAAGTACTGTCACTTAATTGACAGTAGAAATAGGTCAAGAGAAAGTTATCTAATGTGTTAACTTTCTGAACACTCTCCAAATCTCTGTTCCTCTTATGGAACAGAAATTACCACCTGAAAATAAGAAGTACTCAAAGCTTGTTATACACTATTCACTTCACCCTAACGTAACTTCCCATAGTTACGCTAGAGCAAGTATTTCCTGAATGATGTCGCTCAATTTTAAGTTGGTGCGTGTATATTGATTTACAGCGTAACTTCCAATAAGTTACACTGTACAGTGCCGATTGTCTTCTGTTTACTAATCAAACTCTGAAAAAGAAAGAGAACACTCGTAGCACAAATGACATTTAGGTGGCGTTAGTGTAGCGGTAAATGAAAAGATATCATTCGGTTGTTCATTTATCTACGTTTATTTCTGGATGAATACTTCTAAATTAAAATTTGATTTCAAACTAAATAAAGCTAGAAACTTAACCCTATTGCAATTCACTTATTAAATTTAGATATTGAATTGTGTTAAAAAAAAAATCGATTTCAAACAAAAATTCTATATGTTACTTGCTCAAAAATCCTATGTGGTAATTGCTCAAATTCCTTATATATTAATTGCTCAAATTCCTTATTACTAATTTTATTAGCTACAATTTGAATTTGACCCTTTCGCTTATTATAAATTTCTCTTATATTTTTTGGCTGAAAATGAAATGTGTTTTATTAATGGTATCGATGGGTAACCAATTATCAAGCAGTGTGACGTTGACCCGTGTGGGCAAAAAGTCACACTTTGATTAATTGATCACGTAACCGATAAAAGTCGAATAATTCTCAATTCTCAATAAAAAATTAATTATTTTCAATCTCAAAATATTTTTTCTCACTAGATAAATTTGGTTGTGTGCACTTATTAGTAGTGTAAATGACATGAAATGCGTTTTACACTGTGACAATAATTACCCTTTACCAATTACGTATCTAGAAATAAAATACCTTGAGTTGCCCGCAACTTGTGTTACGACGAATTCGTTGAAATTTGTAAAAAAAAGCACAAAAAATTGATCAAAAGAAACTAAAAATGAAATTGAACTAGAAAAAAAAATAATAATTATTACAAGCGAAGAAAAAAAAATTTTATGTTTTATATGATTACCGAAATTAACTTTATATCAAATGAACTCTAACTTTATTTAACCCACAAAAAAGAACTCTAAAATATCACTGATGACGAAAACTTTTGCAAATCGGATACACTGTAACTAAAGCACTGTGAACCCTTTGACAACTGTTGAAAAATAGAAGACTGAGAGAACGAAAGACCTCCTTTTTATAGAAAAATTCGTTCCATTTTCGCTGTCCATAAAGTGAAATATTGAAAATTTTCACTTAAAATAACGACTAATGACCTCAAACTTAATGTCAATAGATAGCAAATTTTCTACTCTACAATTTGATATTTTTCTCGTAGAGATTAATTAGAAATTCGATGATTTTAATGAATTTTTATGATTGCTGAGAAATTTGCTATAAAATTTCACTCCGGTGCGTTTCACTCTCAACGTAATAGATTTTTCTGACATTTGTAGTATTTTTGTCTTTTTCCCACTGTGAGTCTCTTTTGCACTCATTGTGGGAAATATAATACGAATATCGCGTTTTCCGTGCAAAATATCGCGCAACGAACTTCGCCATGGAGATCGCGGTTCGATTTTACCCGGTCTTGATATGTCAAACGTCGCGGTGACATAAAGTTTGAGCTGTTCGGCACAATCGCGCGCGGGTGCTAACAAAGTTTTATTTTGTATTTTTTAAAGTATTTTTTAGTGTTTTTCAGGTAACAGCATCATCATCAGGGATAGTTTTACATCAGGTAAGCGTATTATGCATTTATTGTATTTATTTAGCTTGTAGTTTACGATTTTTGTAAATTTGTGGCAAATGTCAGGTGAGTGCTTTCGTGGCATTTTTCACCTTGTTTATCCACAACTATTTATCATAATCGTAATAATTATGTAGTTAAAAGTGTAATTGAATGCTTTATGGTGGCTTGACTACATAAAACATGAAATTACATATGTTTTTACACAATTCCTCAACTACATGGCATTGTTGTTGTACGGCAACACACCTACAGTCCTGTTCTTGACTGTGTTTATGTTATATGTTAAGAAAGTTTTTTTTAGAAAAACACTAGCTATTTCGATTATTAATATATTTTGTTATTAATTCATTTTCTTTTTTTATTTCATTGTAGCTCTTCGTGGGATTTCTTCCATTTGTGGAAACTCCAAGTGGAGGTAATTTTTTTAAATAGTATCTATATTAGTTTCTGGAATTAATTTGCTCCTTTTCTTTCAGGTTCGCTGAACAGGACGATTTCTTCAAAGTAGTACTCCAGACGAAGGAAGAACGCAAGAGGGTATCTACGTTGACGGCATTATCCCAGGTACCGAAGTGCGCAGTATGCAAGGCAGATCATGGAGTTTTTAGGTGCCCAAAATTCCTCTATGCAACATTATATAATCGGATTCAGCTCATCAGGCAGTTCAAATTGTGCCCCAATTGCCTAAAGCTAGATCATACAGTGCATGATTGCACATCAAGAGGCTGTATGAAATGTGGCAAACGCCATAACAAAGAAACCTTATTCAAGCGAAATCACGACAAGGCATCGTTCATCGGAGCGCGGACTTGGTACCAATGAACTATCAACAAGTGAGCAGAGGCAGTTCAGGGGCTACCAGACGACTTGACTCCACTTATCAGTTCGAGGAGATTAGTCGTTCTACTCCATCTGAGACAACAAACTCACAAATATCGAGCTTACTCGCTCGCAGATTTTATTAGCAACAGCAATAACCAAGGTCATTAATGCCTCAGGAGTCCCGGTGAACTGTAGGGTACTCTTGGACTCGAGCTCACAGCTCCACTTTTTCGACGAACGACTCGTACAGGCTCTGGGACTACCACGCAGCAAAACTTCACTGCCGATTAGTGGTACGAAACCACTCTCACGATACATTCAAGAATGAAGAGCATTTGAGGAGTCATCAATGCTGTTATCTTAAAAAATATCAGCGAACACCAACCGTCACAATACATCAAAACTTCGAACTGGGATATTCCAACTAGCATCCAGCTAGCAGACCCACCCCGCGTTAGTTAGTGGGAGCTAAATTATTCTTTCAACTCTTGCAAGAAAGACAAATAAGACTACACAACCTGCCACTGCTTCAAAACACCCACTTTGGATGGATTCTTGCAGGAAAGGTGCCAACTCAAACTGGCTGCACTCAAGGCTGTCACATCGCAACACAACCCTCAGTCTCAGCACTGGATAAACAGTTCCAACAATTTTGGGAGTTGGAGCATCACGATTCACCATCCAAGTACAAGTCAAGAGAAGAGCTCCTCTGTGAGGAGCATTTCCAAAATACCTTCCAAAGATCCGCGTCAGGACATTATATTGTAATGAATCGGTAAACCCTCTCCTTACCTTCATTTCACATGGGCATATAAGACCTAGATTTATTATGGGAAAATAAGACCTACATTGCATTGCTCCAAAACAATAAATTTTCGCTATATTCAATAGCCTGAGAAATGCGTCTCCGTAACATAAACCAATTTCCGTTGAATCAATATTGTACACAATTTTCTTCACTAAATAACACCTGAAACTTCATAATATTTTCACAAAGGAAATAGCCCCAAGAAACCCTATACAAATTTTCCCGTAAATCAATGAAATTAATTTGCCCATAATGATAATTTCTGCCTCAAACACACTTCTCATAGAAAAACAATTTTACGTTGGCCTTCAACTTTTATCCAGGTGAATGAAATTGAATTCTCTTTCGAACCATGCTTTTCCCCAATAATTTTCGGAGCGAAGAACATAACTTAATACACTCATTCATAAAAATGGATAAGCATACAGACCCGTCACATCTCCCCTTTCTGCACTTGAGCTATACAAGCCGGCATCTCAATGCCCATACATGAACTTCATTAAAAGCATTGCAGTGTTTCCCCTTCAAATCTCTTTCCTGGGCTGCAAAATTATGTACAACACTCAGCCGATGAAGGGCGCAATTCCCCCGTACATAACCACTAGCGCACGACTTAAAAGCTCGAGCATAAAGCACCCTATATGCCAAAAGCTCTTCGTATGGTTCCCCTCTCTTTACACGAAAATTTCGGTCAATCAAAAATTAGAATCCAAAAACCCGGAGGAATTGGAAAAATCAATAAGAAGGGTGGCCTGAGGAAAAGGTCAGGCAGTTAGTTTTCGAAGTCCGAATTGACTTTTACTCCACCTTACAAAAATCTTAAATCAATAAAAGTGCGGAAAAAATGAGAAGTCGGTCAGTGAGTGGTCTGTGCGTAAGATAAATCAATAAAAGTGTAAAATTCTCAAGGTAGTTCTTTGTTGTAATTCTGATTGTGAATAGTGAGATATAAATAAAACGTTTGAAAAGTATCGTGCAATAGTTTGCAATTTTAATTTTTTTTTGAGAAATTCCCCGCAAGCAACAAGGGTACTAGAGATCTTCGCTAGTTAAGCAAGCACTCCTAGTTTCCCGCCGGAAAATCCCTAGCCCGGCAAAACAACTGGTGGCAGCGGTGTTAGATCTCCAATATAAATAGACATCTTGAGAGGATAAATTCAAGGCAGGCAGCCCGAAATCATTGCCCAACATCCCAAAAGAAGCGGTGCTAGATCTCCAATATAAATAGAGATCTTGAGAGGATAAATTCAAGGCAGGCAGCCCGAAATCACTGCCCAACATCCCAAAAGAAGCGGTGCTAGATCTCCAATATAAATAGAGATCCTGAGAGGATAAATTCAAGGCAGGCAGCCCAAAATCACTGCCAAACATCCCAAAAGAAGCGGTGCTAGATCTCTAATATAAATAGAGATCTTGAGAGGATAAATTCAAGGCAGGCAGCCCGAAATCACTGCCCAACATCCCAAAAGAAGCGGTGCTAGATCTCCAATATAAATAGAGTTACTGAGAGGATAAATTTAAGGCAGGCGGCCCGAAATCACTGCCCAACACCTCAAGAGAACCAATAGACCAATCTAATGGACCACCAAGAAGAAATTTCCCAAATCCAGGAGAAATTAGCCATATATGCTGAGCCTGCCGGACCGGATGACGAGACAGCCGACTACGTGGAATATATCGCTTTAAAGCAACGCCTTCTTCGACTGCAGCAGCAAATGTAAGTCACGTCATTTTACAGATATTCCTTTTTCTTATCAACTAAATTCATATCGTAAAATTTGAAAAAAAAAACCAAAAATTTATTTCTTTATTAGATTTTACCTTATTCTACATATATACTTTGTTTTTTCGATAAATGTGATAACCTATAATATAAAAAATATAGTAACCAATTATCGGGTTAAAAAAAAAAAAAAAAAAAAAATTAGAGTATACTAGTCTCTAGTGAAAAGTGTAAAATGTCAATGTTAATTTGTGCCGTCATTGTGAACACGAGACAAAAATAAGGGCATGAAAGTTCTGCTGTGTAAAACTTTCCCTCTGCATTAATTTTTTGTGTCACCTCGAAATACGGCACGACAATACGTAACTCCCCTACTAATTTCTCTAAATTGCACAAGGGTGCACACAAATTAAAAGCAGATTCTACGGACATTTTTTTTTTCTCTTTTCTTTTTCTAAAATATAGAATTAAATTGAAATTAAGTGTTCCGCTAGCTTATCTCCACACAACTAATATAACATAGGTATATTAAGTACAAACCCAGTGCATAAAACATAAGTTCCTTTTTAACTTTTTGCAAGAAAAGTGACAAATAAGGAAACATAGAAAGTGTAGCCCTGAGTTCATATGTATTGACCGATTCTAAATACTCTCATAACACAGTTCCATCTTATAAGTACGTTGTGAGATCTGTGCTCAAGCTAAAGGGGGATGCCGGTTGTAAAAGGATAACTCAGCTTTGTCTTAATTCAAATATAAAATTTATTCAATATATTGCTTATAAACTATTATCACAAATTCAATTCTCTTATGACTAACCTAGCTTACGATTACGAATTCAAAAACTTATACTACCTTAAGCTACCAATTCAATACAAATTCATTAATTTTAAAATAATATTCCCAGAAAGATTTGCTCCCCTTATTTCTGAAAAGAGAGAAAGAGAATCCACTATTAGTACAACAGAAGTTTTGTGCTACACGTATAAGCACGGTAGCAGTAATGCAAAAATATTTATAAAGACAGAAGTATGTTTCTGCAGCAGGAGTAGATTCCTGCTTAGACGTAGGATAAAATTAAAGCAGAAGTAAATTTCTACAGTAGGAGTAGATTCCTACTCAGGTGAGAGATAAAATATAAGCAGAATTAAATTTCTGCAGTAGGAGTAAATTCCTACTCAGGTGGGAGATAAAATATAAGCAGAATTAAATTTCTGCAGTAGGAGTAAATTCCTACTCAGGTGGGAGATAAAATATAAGCAGAATTAAATTTCTGCAGTAGGAGTAAATTCCTACTCAGGTGGGAGATGAAAAATAAGCAGAATTAAATTTCTGCAGTAGGAGTAAATTCCTACTTAGGTGTGGGATGGATGGAATTAGCAGAATTAAATTTCTGCAGTAGGAGTAAATTCCTACTAGATGGAAGCAAATAAGGTTTAGGATAGTTGGAAAAATCAGATTAAACTCTGATGTGTTCAGATTAAATTCTGAACTAGGAATGGATGATTTTGCTGCGGCTCGCTGCTTATTTATAGCCGCCGCAAACCGCTATTTTGTTGCTTCAAACATGCGTTGCCCTGGCAACGCTAATTTCATAGTTTCGTTTCTATTGCGGCGAGAGCGACAGCAGCTGATTTGTGTAATGTCATGTTGATGACATTAAAGAATGTAAATAATCGCAGCGAAGTGCGATTTTTTTGGTAAGTTGGAGATATTTGTATGTTTATTGTTTATTTAATAAGTTTCTAATTTATTTTTAGATGAAATATAATGGAGGAAGCCCCAGGACGGCGTTGGACCAAAGGGAGGAAGTTCCCTTATATTAGATAAGTGTCTTTTTTTTAAATTTATTGTAAGATAAGATTCTTTGTGTTCCCTTTTTTAAACTTTTTAGGAATATTATCGGAGGAGAAATTAGGGAATCATCGTGGGATACTGGTGTGGCCTGAACATGCTCCCGCCTCAAAATTGAAGAGGCAATTTAATATATATATATGAGTAAAAAAAAAAAATTTAATAAAAGTGTTTGGTTTTAAGTTAACTTACTGTGTCCTGAATGGTGAATAGAAATCTTTTTCCTCTTTTCGTCATTTTTATTGTTTTGCCGTCTGGAAGGAGAAATCTAAAGAATTTCTTTGCTTCTCTAATCCTGTTCCATGGGATGAATACGGATTGCAAAATTTGCATGACGTCTGGGGTGGACCATATTGCATTTTTCAAATCTGCAGGAATTTCATTAACTGTAGGTTTCATGATGTCACAAATGCTCGAAGTGTGTACAACTGATGTTACTCCTGACGTATTTGAGATAGCTGCGTCTTTTTTGGTGCTGTCTGTTTTTTTGCTTTTGCAAGTGCTTGGTGAATGGTCTCTGATTTGGTCCGGGTGAACAATCGGAAGATCCATTAATTGTGGTAGTGGTTCCAATCTAGCATCCTGATGTGTTGAATCGATCCTTTTTGTTGAAGACGTGTTTATTGCTGTAGAATCTTGATTGGGACGTTTTAACATATTCTTCTTGCTGGTATGTACCTCAGAGTATGATGAACCTTTGTGGATATGCTGAGGCGATACAGCAGTCTGCACCTCTAGGCTGTGATTAGGCGCGCTGATATCAGTGATGCTTGTTTCAAGCAGAACTGGCATGCTTGGTGCTGCAGGCCCTTTTTCGAGACGACGTGGCCAAGCTGGAATTCGAGGTTTTGGACTAGGCCTTGGTTTGACCCCCTTTGACGTAGGTACTCTTGGCTGAGTGTGCACTCGCATTGCTGGGTTGTTTTCCCTGGGCCTGGTTTTGAATTTGAAGTCGTCCTTCGGTTTAGCTTCCTTTTGCAGCCTTTTTACTTTGGGCGACGCAGGCCTTGCTTCAAATGGCCCGAGAAGTTTTTTTCACGGGTATTATTTCGTGAGGTGGTGGTCGGACGATGGCCGACTTGATTTTACGAGCCTTTTTTGGTGTCGGAGGTAGTGGGCTGATAGGCCTTATTTTCTTCGGAGGGATTAAGAGTTCCGGAGGAGTAGGTGTAATTAATACGTCGACAGAATCGAGTGATTCCGAATTAAAGATCTCGAGTAATTCCTCCATTTTATGATAAAAAAAAAAACAAAAATAAAAATAAAAAAAAAGTGAAAACTGAAATTAAAACTGACCGCACTGATATTCACTTCACAGATTTCAAAACTGGAATGACTTTTTGGCGGATTCTGAACTTCTTTATATTCAAATATAACGGCAAGTTTTGAAATTTGGTGATGCCAGAGAGCAGTGAATTTTGGTGGGGATTTTAAAAATTAATATTGAGAGGTAGATGTTAAAGGGAGAGGGCAGATTTTTGTAATTGGTCTGGTGAGAATATTTTTTGGTGTTTGGATAGTTACTGCTCGTACTTAGTTGTCGTGGCCAGGATGGATATCTATTATTCTACCTAATGGCCATTTTCCAATAAGTATTTGGTCGTCTTTTATTAGAACGAGAGTACCTATTTCTAGATTTTCCTTCTCAACTTTCCACTTGTGTCTTTGATGCAGAGTATGGAGATAGTCTCGTGACCATTGTCTCCAGAAGTTGTAGGAGAGCGATTGGATAAGTTGCCATCTTTTAAGAGGATGTTGGAGAGGATTGAATGGGGGAGGTTCACAAGTAGTGAGGTTAAGTCGACCGGTTAGGAAGTGTCCGGGAGTGAGGATATTGTAGTCAGTTGCATCGTTTGACAGAGGGGAAAGAGGTCTGGCATTTAAACATGCCTCAATTTGAACTAAAACAGTGTATAGTTCTTCGTAAGTGAGCTTCGCCTCTTTGATGGTTTTGTAAAGATGGCGCTTGGTGGATTTTACACCGGCTTCCCATAAGCCTCCAAAGTGAGGTGCTGCAGGAGGGTTAAAGTGCCAAGATATACCTTGGTTTGCAATTTCGCTGGCTAGATCAGTTTCGATTGCTTTGATCGATTTTTCTAAATTTGACTGTAAGAGTCTGTTAGCTCCAACGAAGTTGGTGCCTCGGTCCGAGTAGATGTGAGAGCAGAGGCCCCTCCGTGCGACAAATCGCTTCAGGGCGGCTATGAAAGCTGGTGTTGACAAATCAGAGACGAGCTCTAAATGTATGGCCTTGGTGGCCAAGCAAACGAACAGACAAATATAAGCCTTGGTTATTCTCGCTCCTCTCAGTGTTGACGTTTTCATATCAAGCGGACCTGCGTAATCTACCCCAGTGTGTTGGAATGGTAACGATATACTGATTCTAGCTGAGGGCAGAGAACTCATTAGCTGAGAGCTAGGTCTAGCGTTAAACCGAAAACAGTCAACACATTTGTGAATGCGATGTCTAATCGTATTGCGTGCATTTAGTAACCAATAATGGTTTCTTAAAGTACTCAGTATTGTTTGGGTGCCTCCGTGTAGGGTATAAAGGTGAATATGATCTATCAGAATGTTGGTTAGGTGATGGTTATTAGGGAGGATGATTGGATGTTGTTGGTCGTAATTTAATTGAGACTGTGTGAGACGACCTCCAACTCGTAGGATATTTTCAGAGTCGAGTATAGGATTGAGAGACAGGATTCGACTTTTTTTAGGAAGGGGAAGCCTTTTTTGTAGTTGAACAATTTCGGAGGGGAAGCAGATTTTTTGGAGAAGTTTAATTAGGCATCGTTCTGCCTTTTTTAATTCGGAGACAGATAAATACTGAGTAGAGGGATATGTTTTGCGCATGCTGTTAATAAATCTAAAACAGTATGCAGTTATTCTGATAGTTTTTTGAAATGAAGAATATTTATTTAGTAAAATCATTTGATCATCGATAGTGTTGGTGAGAACTTTTGATTTTTTATATTCTAATTGAGTCTGTAGATCTGACGATTGTTGAGGCCAGAATTCCTCATCTTGATGTAGCCAGTCTGGGCCATTCCACCACATCGATGCAGAGACTAAAATGCTTGGCAGAATGCCTCTTGATGCTACATCCGCGGGATTGTTTTTTAATGAGACATGTTTCCAAATAGCTTGTGGAATATTTTCATGGATTTCGAAGATGCGATTGGCTACGAATGTTTTCCATGTGGAGGGATGTTTGTGTAGCCATGCCAAAACTATGTTGGAGTCTGTCCAGGCTACAACCTTTACTTTCTCTAATTCTAAATCGATGCTGACTTGTCTGATAAGCCGAGAAAGCAGGACAGCACCACATAGTTCCAAACGTGGTAGAGAGACTGGTTTAATGGGAGCTACTTTGGTTTTTGCTGTTATTAATTGGACTCTAGAGTTCTCCTGTATTTTCAGGTATAGAACTGCTGAGTAGGCATGAATAGATGCATCGCAGAAACCATGTAGCCATCGTGGAATTTGTATTTTCTGTATGTTGTGTAATTGATCTTTGAATTGATTCCACTCTCTTGATATATCTGTCGGCACAGCATCGTCCCAATCACATTTTGAGAGCCAGAGTTTTTGGATCAGTATTTTGGCTGTGATAACACAAGGACCTAACCATCCCAGTGGATCGAAAAGAGAGGAAACCTCAGATAAAATTATCCGTTTCGTATACGTGGGTTTTGGCTCAGGAACATTGGTTTTGAATGAGAAGTGGTCGGTAGATGGATACTAATGAATGCCGAGAGTTTTTATAGACTCATGTTCAGAGAATTCCAATTTTGTTTTCAACTCTCGGTGTTCTAGTGGTATATGTTTGAGTAACTCATGATGGTTAGCAGTCCATTTGCGTAGGTTGAAAGTTCCTTTGGCTAGGGTTGCGATAAGCTCGTGTTGTAGTTGCTGAGCTTCGTTCAGACTGTGTGCGCCTGAGACCAAATCGTCTACGTAAAAGTCGCGCATGATGCACTTTGCAGCGAGGGGATAGTTACTTGCTTCATCCTTTGCTAGCTGCTGCAAAGTTTTAATAGCAAGATATGGTGCAGGTGCTGTACCAAAGGTAACTGTAGTCAGAGCGTAGTCCTTTAACTCTTCTCCTTGTGAGTTTCTCCAAACTATTCTTTGGTAATGTTGATGTTCAGGTTTTATCTGAATCATCCTGTACATTTTTTCAATGTCTGCAGTGAAAGCCAATTTGTACAGACGCCATCTCAATAAGGTGGTCCAAAGCGTTGGTTGGATTGTAGGTCCAATCAATAATTGTTCATTCAATGATCTACCATTAGAGGTACGTGCAGATGCATTGAATACAATTCGCAGCTTTGTAGTCACATGCTTTATTTTCTGCTGATAATTGTGTATGTGGGATAAGTTTCATATGTTTGAGATGGTCGTATTCCTCAATACAAGTTTTGTATAATTTGAATAATTCAGGATTATTGGCGAATCTTTTTTCAAGCTGCAAGAATTGTTTGACAGCCATGTTTCTAGACTGCCCGAGTTGGGGAATGCTGCAGTCTTTGAAGGGTAAACTAACCTCATATTTTCCAGAAGACAGGCGCTTTGTGGTCTTCTGGTAAAGCTTCTCGCACAGCTGGTCTTCTGGGGATAGTGCTGGTGCAGCAGAGCATTCCTCCAATTCCCAGAATCTTTTTAACTGACTGTCTAAATCAGTATTGATCATGGTGTGGGTGGATAGCATGGTAGTTATCATGCTTTTAGTTTCTGGTACTGCTCCGACCAGAATCCAGCCCAGTTCAGTATTTTGGGCTGTTGGAGTGTTGCCAGCTCCTCTCCTTATGCCATTTTTGATAATGGCTGCATAGACATCTGCTCCAGCAAGATGTCGATTTCTCCTGGAACTGAGAATCTAGGGTCTGCTAGTGGGAGGTTGATAATGTGTCTCCAACTTGACACTTCGATGGTTTGAGCTGGCAATAATTCAGTGATTTTTCTTATCACGAGCATATTGCTCTCTATTTTGAACTTAGTATGTATTGAGTTGATTGTGACAGTTGCTTGTTTTAAAGCTGTCTTGGTGGGAGTTGTACCAAGTCCGATAAGTTGGTGGGTGGTTGGAGATCCTTTAAGCTGGAGACGCTTAAAGGTTTTCCCTGTCATAATAGAGACTTGCGACCCGGAATCTATTAGTGCTCGGAATGTCATCGTGATTCCGGATGCAGCAGTGACATTGATCAGAGCTGTAGAGAGCAGAGCTCTTTTCATGTTTGCTGTTAGAAAATTTTGAACTTGTTGTTCATCATTTCTACAGGCGGGTGGACTTGCTTCCATATTTAATTTTTGGGCGGATTGATTGGGTGATTTTGTCACCGACTGTTATTGCTCATAATGAAGCAATGTGTTATGATTTTTCTGGCAATGATAACACTTTTTGTTGCTAGTGCAATTTGTTAAATTGTGGTTGGGTGATAAGCAGTTTTTACATAAATGCTTATTTGTGACAACTTCGTGACGTTGTCGGGTGGTCAAATTTCTGAACATCGGACAGTGGAATATTATATGATTTCCTTTGCAATGGCTGCAAGAGTATGTTTTTGTAGGTGGGTGTATTTGTTTTGAGCTCTTAGTATTGTTCAAGAGTCCATAGGTGGGTTTGGGAAAGAATGGTTTTCTCTGTGTCGTTGATGACGTAGTTTTGTTTCCTATCATTTCTAATGTTCGGAAACGAGATTCTAGGAATTTTTTTAGTGTCTTTAATTGGGGTAAATCGGTGCTATTGTGGAGGCTTTGTTCCCATAATTGGTGCGTGTCTGGGTGTAATTTTTGGACCGTCAAATATATAATTATTGGGTCCCAATTGTCGGTGTCTATTCCCAGATTTTGTAGCGCTAGTAATGCTTCAGTTATATTGTCTAGCAGCCTTTTGATATTGTCGGCGGTATCATGACTTATGGATGGAAGAGACAATAATTTTTTTAATTGTACATTCACTAATATTCGCTTATTTGAATAGCGTTCTTTAAGTAGCTGCCAGGCTGGTTGGTAATTTGTATCACACACTTCGTAGTGTCTGAGCAGTTTTTCGGCTTCTCCCACCAGATTAGTCTTTAGGAAGTACAATTTGTCAACGTCTCTCAAATTATTATTGTTGTGTATGACCGAGTTAAATAAATCGTGGAAAGAGATCCATGTAGAATATTCTCCATTAAATATTGGTAGCTTGATTCTGGGGAGTCTCTCGCTATTGCATGACATTGTGCTAGCAGATGTTGGCTGTGTATTGGGAGGATTGCTGACAGATGGTTTTGGTGCTAATTTGTCGATGTCTTCTTCCATGCTTGCTGCCTTTTCGATGTAATACTCCTGTACATCACTAAATGTCTCTTTCGTGAAATATTCTAATTTGCGATCTTCCTTTGTCGCTCTCTTTTGAATTACCCTATGCCGTGTTTGGAATTCTTTCCAATATTCGGTGAACGTTTGTAAACGTTTCTCTGTCGATTTGACAGTCTTTTTCCTGCCTTCTCTTTGATGCCTTTTAAATAGGTCTTCCATTAACTCTTTGACCTGTTTTTGGGACTCAACCAACTCTAATACTGAGCTAATGGTCTCGTCCCCGACGTCAGATTCGTTATCTGTAGACATTTTGAATGGTTTTGAATGGAGAGGCTTAGTTTTTTCTCACTGTGATATAATAAGCAATATTTTTCTCAATTCTATATTTGAATAGCTGAGTTATCCGGCTCGAAGGACCACTGTGAGATCTGTGCTCAAGCTAAAGGGGGATGCCGGTTGTAAAAGGATAACTCAGCTTTGTCTTAATTCAAATATAAAATTTATTCAATATATTGCTTATAAACTATTATCACAAATTCAATTCTCTTATGACTAACCTAGCTTACGATTACGAATTCAAAAACTTATACTACCTTAAGCTACCAATTCAATACAAATTCATTAATTTTAAAATAATATTCCCAGAAAGATTTGCTCCCCTTATTTCTGAAAAGAGAGAAAGAGAATCCACTATTAGTACAACAGAAGTTTTGTGCTACACGTATAAGCACGGTAGCAGTAATGCAAAAATATTTATAAAGACAGAAGTATGTTTCTGCAGCAGGAGTAGATTCCTGCTTAGACGTAGGATAAAATTAAAGCAGAAGTAAATTTCTACAGTAGGAGTAGATTCCTACTCAGGTGAGAGATAAAATATAAGCAGAATTAAATTTCTGCAGTAGGAGTAAATTCCTACTCAGGTGGGAGATAAAATATAAGCAGAATTAAATTTCTGCAGTAGGAGTAAATTCCTACTCAGGTGGGAGATAAAATATAAGCAGAATTAAATTTCTGCAGTAGGAGTAAATTCCTACTCAGGTGGGAGATGAAAAATAAGCAGAATTAAATTTCTGCAGTAGGAGTAAATTCCTACTTAGGTGTGGGATGGATGGAATTAGCAGAATTAAATTTCTGCAGTAGGAGTAAATTCCTACTAGATGGAAGCAAATAAGGTTTAGGATAGTTGGAAAAATCAGATTAAACTCTGATGTGTTCAGATTAAATTCTGAACTAGGAATGGATGATTTTGCTGCGGCTCGCTGCTTATTTATAGCCGCCGCAAACCGCTATTTTGTTGCTTCAAACATGCGTTGCCCTGGCAACGCTAATTTCATAGTTTCGTTTCTATTGCGGCGAGAGCGACAGCAGCTGATTTGTGTAATGTCATGTTGATGACATTAAAGAATGTAAATAATCGCAGCGAAGTGCGATTTTTTTGGTAAGTTGGAGATATTTGTATGTTTATTGTTTATTTAATAAGTTTCTAATTTATTTTTAGATGAAATATAATGGAGGAAGCCCCAGGACGGCGTTGGACCAAAGGGAGGAAGTTCCCTTATATTAGATAAGTGTCTTTTTTTAAAATTTATTGTAAGATAAGATTCTTTGTGTTCCCTTTTTTAAACTTTTTAGGAATATTATCGGAGGAGAAATTAGGGAATCATCGTGGGATACTGGTGTGGCCTGAACATACGTTTAAATACATTTTAATTTTAATACCCAATTCTGAAATTCCTTTTAATTTTCACTTTATTTTGTTATTGTATACACGACGGGGAGATCCAAAAGATTTATATATAAAAGGCAGCGACGATTACTCGTCCCTGATCCTGTATTAACGCGACAAGAATCTCGAAGGAGAATTGCATCGGTATCAGCATTTCAAGAGCTACCTTTTCACGACACAATGCCAAACGAACGGCATCAGCAACAAGAGCCAAATCTCGAAAACCAAAACTTACCCAAAAATGATCTTGCCATATCAATCTCCGACGCGAGAAACCTAATTCCTGAGTTCGATGGCAACCCCAAAGATCTAGATCGATTTGTTTCTTGCAGCGAAATATTACTTACTCATACGAGAAATGCTTCTGACAAGAGTTTTTTCTTAAACCTATTAAAGACCAAGCTAACCGGTAGCGCGTACGATATCTTTAAATATAAAGAAATAGGTTCTTGGGTTCAACTTAAAGACGAGTTAGAATCACAATTTTCAGAAGATAGGCCTAGGGTTACAATTCAGGCAGAGATATCAAGAATAAAGCAAGCCCCAAGGGAACATCTTAAAGATTATTCCCAAAGAATGACTAAGCTTTTATCCGAATTAAACGACGTTACTCTTAAAGGTACTGATAACGCAATTGCGAGAGATTTCCTACTTAAGGAAAACGAAATAAACGCCACAAGAGCCTTTGAAGATGGTTTGCGACATGACCATCTCAAGATAATGGTCAAGGCTCGAGCAGAAAGTACCCTTCGGAAGGCTATAGTATATGCTCAGGAACAGATGCTTAGAATGAGCGAGCAATTGGGTGCCACTTCAACACCCACAAGACACTCTAATCCTGTCAATTGCGGTTTCTGTAACAAAAGGGGACATACTAGAGACGTTTGCTTTCAGAGAAAAGCATTGCCCGCGTTTAACCCTAATACAGTAACAATCAAAAGAGAGGTGAATCGACTAATTTGCCGATACTGCAACCGAGCGAATCATCACATTAGTGAATGTCGCGCGAAAGCATATGACGAGAGGATGCTCAACCGTCAAGCTCTCCTAACAGATAATAATCACTCACAACGTCCCGTGGCACATAATTCTCAAGGTACAAATAGAAATTACTTTGGAAGCAGCTATATACGACCACCACGAACTACCACTAGACAACCACAAGCAAACTCCAACGGCAGTAGGCCTGACCACGTAAGACCTCTGAGAAATATCCAGTGGACAGAAGCGCAGGAAAACGAGAATGGGCCAGAGGAGTTGGAAGGCGAACTACCTCACCTAGCCCATACTCGAGCCGTCATACATTCCACCCCCGCAAACCTGTAAATACTTCCATACAAATACCCATTGAAGTTACACCTAAAGGCGCCGTAATAACACTATATTCTTCAATATCTGGTAAAACGTCAACTTATGTTATAGACACCGGAGCCGAAATCAGCCTACACAAGGCGGAATTAGCTTTAGGTGATACTCCTATATTAGAATCGCATCAATGTACAATCTGTACCCTGTCAGGTAAATCTACTACCACTCATGGTACTACACTAGCAAATTTACGAATCCAAGTAGGGAAAAATTTAGTAAATATTTCACATAAATTCCATATTTTACGAAAGGGAAGTACACTCACTCACGACGGCATTATAGGTAACGACTTCCTACATAAGTACCGGGCAGTACTGAGTTATTCAGAAAACTACCTCAAATTGCACCTGGCCCTTTGGGGAATTGTATCACCTCAACTCGGGAGGGATGCAGTAACAGAAGCAAACAACACAAGCAG
Source organism: Dioctria rufipes (assembly GCA_963924295.1). Classification (NCBI taxonomy): domain Eukaryota; kingdom Metazoa; phylum Arthropoda; class Insecta; order Diptera; family Asilidae; genus Dioctria; species Dioctria rufipes. Next base: position 98,892,947 of record OZ002741.1, on the reverse strand, counting down.
GTGTAACGGGAGTAATATTAGAGATGGGATAAATGAAAAGTATATCAAGAAAAGATACGATTTAATATATACACAGGGAAAAACAAATTTAAATGGGAAAAATAACGAAATGCATAAAGATAATAGAAATAATTCAAAGTCGGAAAACAATTATTCAGGAACACGACGCTACGATAGTGACCTGAATAAAATCATACAATCAAAAAATACCAACTTAGAAGTAGGATGTTTCAGAAAAGATCTGCATAAAAACAATTCTAAAGTGAGTGCGAGACGCTACGACTATGGCTCACAAGAAGAATATACCAACACGGACTCGCGACGCTACGACAGCGGTCCTGAGGAAAGAATCACAGAAAACACCCCATACGAAGAAAATAAAAAATTATACATGGAATATAAGGACAATAAAACGGAAAATATTTTTATCAATGAAATAAATTCAAATACGAATGAGGAAAATAAAATAGGTAGTAGAAATAGGATAGAGGAAATGTTAATGCAAAATTTAGTTCCAGACGTTGTAATATCCTTACCCCCGCGTACTGAAAAAATAGTAGAAATACCCATAGCCTCGAATAAAGAAACCTTGTGCTTACACCAACAAATTGAACCTGGAGTTTATGTAGGTAATTGCTTGATTTCGCCGGTGAATAACACAGCCCAAATATTAATCCTAAATTCAAACGAACACGAGGTCAAGGCCCCTTTCAGCAAAATAAAACTTATAGAAGAAGACCTTGATTCCTACGAAATTATCCAAACCAACACCAAGAATGACCCGGTAAAAAATAGATTAAAAAGGTTAGAAGGAAACCTCAAATTAGAGCATTGTAATCCTGAAGAAAAGGTTACAATCATTAACATTGGTCGATCATTCAATGATTTATTCTACTTAGAGGGCGACACCCTTACCTACACTGATGTCGTCTCTCACTCGACTCCGACACTTCCAGATAAACCCCCAATATATGTCAAACCTTATCGCCTTGCAGTCTCCCAACGCGATGAAATCAATAAACAAATCGAGGAAATGATTACGGATGGGATAATTACCCCTAGCAAGCGCCCTTGGAACTCTCGCCCTTGCTCTTAGTAAACAAAAAACCGGACAGTGCTGGAAATAAGCGCTGGAGAGTCGTAGTGGATTTTCGTAGGGTAAACGATATAACTGTCGGTGACGCCTACCCTCTACCTAACATAACCGATATCCTCGATCAGTTAGGGCGATCGAAATACTCCTCCACTCTCGACCTAGCTAGCGGGTTCCATCAAATTACCATGCACGACAGCGACAAAGAGAAGACCGCGTTCAGTACTCCGTTTGGGCATTACGAATTCAATAGAATGCTTTTCGGACTAAAAGGAGCACCGGCAACCTTTCAAAGATTAATGAATACGGTGCTGACTGGTCTGCAAGGATTGCGATGTTTCGTATACCTTGACGATATTGTGATCTATGGTCACAATTTACAAGACCACAATAAAAAACTAATAGAAGTGTTACAACGACTCAGGGAAAGCAATCTTAAGCTGCAACCTGATAAATGCTACTTCTTGCAGAAGGAAATCATTTACCTCGGACATGTCGTAAGTGAAGATGGAGTTAGGCCTGACCCTTCCAAAATATCGGCAGTGAAAACCTATCCAACTCCCAAAAAGACTAAAGATGTAAAATCATTTCTCGGTTTTGCAGGATATTACCGCCGTTTCATACCCCATTTCTCTAAGACAGCAAAACTTCTTACCAATCTGCTAAAGAAAGACTCCCCTTTTATATGGGATTGTTTTTGTGATGAAGCATTTAGGTCTCTAAAAGAAAAGCTTCAGAACACACCAATTCTTGCATATCCTGACTACTCTCAAGACTTCAACGTAACCACGGACGCTAGTGACATAGCCTTGGGCGCGGTGTTATCCCAAGGACAAATAGGCCAAGATCGTCCGATTTGCTACGCTAGCAGGACCCTCAACCAGGCCGAAACGAGATACGCTACCATCGAGAAAGAACTACTTGCGATTGTCTACGCCGTTGAACAATTTCGCCCATATATTTATGGAAGGAAATTTAACGTAATAACCGACCACATGCCCCTAAAATGGTTAATGAATCTTAAAGACCCATCCTCTCGTTTAATGAGATGGCGAATCAGACTCGAGGAATACGATTATAAAATCTTATTCAAGCCAGGTAGACTAAATTCAAACGCTGATGCACTTAGTAGGATAACAATAGCGAATCAAACCAAAAACAAAGAAAAAACTATAAATGTAGCAACAAGAAGCCAAACCCGTAATGCAGAAGCTACAGATAACACTAAAACCTCAGATGAATACAATGAGTATATATCTAGTATAACCACAGAATTTTTTCACGTAATCAATAGTAACCAATCACTCTTATCCCAAGCAAAAGTCTCCTCAAAATTCTTTTTAATCAACAATAGAGAAAGCGAGACAAAAACCTTATTATTTGCAAAGTTTCCCACCTTATTACAAAATCTCACAAACAAAGATATACACATTATCACTAAGGAAAAAATTACATACATTATAGCAAAAGGTACCGATCGTCTAAGAACGGAAAGGGATATTGAATACACATTAAAAATATTAATAAAATTCCGAGAATATCTTACAGAACAAAAAGCGAGCGAACTCAATATATCCATACCTGAGTATGATCCAACCTCCAACCGTGAAATAAAAAACTTACTTAGCTACGCCTTTCCTTCACCTATCTATAGAGTCGTGAGTTACTCAGTTAAGATTCAAACGCTCACGAAAAAGAAGGAAATTGATGAAGTTTTGAAGATCTTCCACGAATCACCAATCGGAGGACATCAAGGGGTCACTCGAACCTTAAAACGGATCCAGGCGAACTATCGATGGCCAGGGATGAGTAAGGACGTTGAAAGTTACATATCAAAATGCCAATCATGCCAAAAGAACAAACTTAGTAGTAATCCCAGGATCCCAATGAAAATAACCACCACCAGTTCGAAACCCTTTGAAAAGGTATTTTTGGATATCGTCGGTCCATTGCCTGTAAGCCACGACGGCAACAAATACTTGCTGACATTCCAAGATGACCTAACTAAATTTTCGGAAGCCATCCCTATCAGAAACGCTGCGGCAAAAACAGTAGCCGAAGCATTCGTGACAGAAATCGTCTGTAAACATGGAATTCCGGAAAACCTCCTTACAGACCAAGGATCGAATTTCCTAAGCGAACTTTTTTCCCAGACATGCAAATTATTACGAATTCATAAAATTCAAACCACTCCTTATCACCCACAGACCAATGGAGCTCTCGAAAGAACTCATAGAACCCTAGCTGAGTATCTTCGGCATTACGTCAACCGGGACCCTACAACATGGGATCAATGGATTCCATACGCAACCTTTGTATTTAACACCACACCACATAGTAGCACAAATTACACACCTTTGGAACTTTTCCGGCAAATCTACCACACAAACTCAAATCCACACCTAGGTTACAGCATAGGTATAGTATTGCTAAAGAGCATTTACTACACAATAAAAAACGAAGCAAAGAATACTACGATAAGAACACAAAAATAAAGAACTTCAACCTAGGCGACAAGGTACTAATAAAAAATTTTACAAAAAAAAAACAAGTTTTCTCCATTATGGACGGGACCTTTCGAGATAATTAACATAAATTCTACCGGAAACTCCACCATAAGAATAGGCAATAAATCAAAAACAATACATAATAAAAACCTCAAACTTTTCTTGGAGTAAAGCAACTCTGTAATAATGTACGAATTCACTTTAGGTTTCTAATAGTCCTGCTCATCGCGGCCCTACTGACCGGCCAGAGTTACGCCAACGTTAAGATCAGCGAATTCGAAATAGGTAAATTAAATTCATACATAAATGACATAACTTCCCTCTGCAATTTAATACATAAATTCTACGACCAAACCATTCCATGCTGGGGTGTCACTCAACAATTGCACCTAGAAGTAGTAAAATTAGAACAAAACATGGAACTATTACGGTCAGATAATCATCGATACAAAAGGGGATTAATTAATGCCATTGGGGCACTAAGCAAGACCTTATTCGGAACACTCAGCGAGGAAGACGCTTTAGCTTATAACCAGCAAATAGAGAACCTACACAAAAACCAAAATCATCTGCTGAGCCTCCTGAAAAACCAAACCCTGATCGTCGAAACTACAGCAAACATATTCAACAAAAGCCGAATCGAAATAAAAAATCAATTCCTACACATAGAAAATAGAGTAGACGAAATAAACTCTACAAGTAATAACTTAAATACAGATACAATTACCAGCAAAATAAGCATACAAATAGAAACCTTGGTCTCCCTTACTGGCTTAATAATACACAGGATCCAAGCTACACAAAACATATTAATTAATTTAATCACAGACGTTAGCCACGGGAATCCACACCCGTCAATTATATCACCTCAACAGATGAGAAATGTCTTAGGAACCATCCAAAAGGAAATTCCCAATACACTTACCTTACCTATAGATAGCAAACAGAACAGCTTGCTACAATTATACCAAATAAGTGAGGTACGCACGGCAATTATCAAAAATAAAATTTTATTCGAGTTTAAACTCCCGTTACCCTTTAAAGATAGTTACCAACTATTTAGAGTATACCCATTACCAATCCCACACGAAACAAATTTCATATTTATCCAGCCAACCTCCGAATATCTGGTTATAGATTTCAATCGGGAACATAACTACAGTATGAACAAATTTGACCTTATGCAATGTGTAACGCACGATTTAAATTATTACCTATGTAAAGTCAGCCATCCCATTTTCAATGTACATTCTCAAAACAATCTCTGCGAGGTGGACCTACTAAATCACATGAATATTGTGCCCCCGCACTGCGAGATAAAAACTACTGCTCGATCAGACTTTTGGATTCCGTTATCACAGCCAAATAGATGGCTTTTCTCATTAGATCATGAGATTACGATCGACATAATATGCAATAACGCTATTAACGCTAGGAAATTATCAAATCTAGGGATCATGGAAATAACTGAAGGTTGCTATATCAAAACTAGAAATCTGATAATACAAGCCCATAACGTAAAGTCCGCCCAGATCAATAACTATTTCCTCCCATCACTCAACCTAAGTTCCCAATTACGCCATTACACGAATTTGAGCAAGCAAAGCTCGGAAAAGCAACCACCTGTTCGAGTTCTTCAATTCAACAGTAAAGACGAGTTAGACAATCTAGGTAAGGCAATAAACGTGCAAAAACAAAACGAGAAATTTTATACGGAATCCCCTAACCCGCATCATATACATCATTATGCTATTTCTTATCTGTTCGCAAGCGTCCTACTCGCAATGTTGCTATAGAAATTTAGAGCAAAGCTAAATTGTAGAAAAACAACAACAAAAGAAATAAAATCAAACCCAGAGAAGATAGAATGCACAGAATTGAAAGATGAACCCATTTACACAATTTCTATGAAAAAAACATCGAAGTAACTCCCAAAATAAGCACACGACGAAACGGTGGCACTTAAAATTGCAATATGATAACGAAAATTCCACACAACTTATTCTTGTCTTCTAAAAAAAAAAAAAAAAAAAAAAAATACTATATCTAAATATTAGGTTTTACTTTGTTATATATATATATACTTCATTTCGATATATTGTTTATATAAAAAAATAGAATTCAGAATTTTTAGAAAGTATCAAATAAAAAAAAAAAAAAAACCGAGAACCATTAGACGTTAATTAAACATAAGTATGGGGTTTATAAATCCAGAAAATTTTTAATTTTATAAGAAGCAATAAAAGTACTATTCACCTAAGTAGAAGTAGAAAAAAAATGTTTCATTATACCTAAATATTAGATTTTACTTTATTATATATATATACTTCATTTCGATATTACTTTCTGTTTTATCTATATTGGTTATATAAAAATAGAATTCGGGATTTCTAGAAAGTATCTTAAAAAAAAACTCATAATAGTAACTAGAAACATTAGACGTTAATTAAACATAAGTATAGGGTTTATAAAATCAAGAAAATTTTTTAATTTTACAAGAAGCAAAACAAGTACTATTCACCTAAATAGAATTTTAACATTATAATGAGGCACGACACCTTAAACTGACTACGACGCTTGAAACAAAAACCGGACTCATGGCCATATTCCTCATACACCCTCTCATAGTCACACAAAGCAATGGACGGTGACCCAGCTAATTTAAAAGAAAGTTACATTCCCTCCAGTAATGAAACTTTCTTTTCCTAAGGGGATAGGAGTAATGAATCGGTAAACCCTCTCCTTACCTTCATTTCACATAGGCATATAAGACCAATAAATTTTCGCTATATTCAATAGCCTGAGAAATGCGTCTCCGTAACATAAACCAATTTCCGTTGAATCAATATTGTACACAATTTTCTTCACTAAATAACACCTGAAACTTCATAATATTTTCTCAAAGGAAATAGCCCCAAGAAACCCTATACAAATTTTCCGGTAAATCAATTAAATTAATTTGCCCATAATGATAATTTCTGCCTCAAACGCATTTCTCATAGAAAAACAACTTTACGTTGGCCTTCAACTTTTATCCAGGTGAATGAAATTGAATTCTCTTTCGAACCATGCTTTTCCCCAATAATTTTCGGAGCGAAGAACATAACTTAATACACTCATTCATAAAAATGGATAAGCATACAGACCCGTCACATCTCCCCTTTCTGCACTTGAGCTATACAAGCCGGCATCTCAATGCCCATAATGAACTTCATTAAAAGCATTGCAGTGTTTCCCCTTCAAATCTCTTTCCTGGGCTGCAAAATTATGTACAACACTCAGCCGATGAACGGCGCAATTCCCCCGTACATAACCACTAGCGCACGACTTAAAAGCTCGAGCATAAAGCACCCTATATGCCAAAAGCTTTTCGTATGGTTCCCCTCTCTTTACACGAAAATTTCGGTCATCAAAAATTAGAATCCAAAAACCCGGAGGAATTGGAAAAATCAATAAGAAGGGTGGCCTGAGGAAAAGGTCAGGCAGTTAGTTTTCGAAGTCCGAATTGACTTTTACTCCACCTTACAAAAATCTTAAATCAATAAAAGTGCGGAAAAAATGAGAAGTCGGTCAGTGAGTGGTCTGTGCGTAGGATAAATCAATAAAAGTGTAAAATTCTCAAGGTAGTTCTTTGTTGTAATTCTGATTGTGAATAGTGAGATATAAATAAAACTTTTGAAAAGTATCGTGCAATAGTTTGCAATTTTAATTTTTTTTTGAGAAATTCCCCGCAAGCAACAAGGGTACTAGAAATCTTCGCTAGTTAAGCAAGCACTCCTAGTTTCCCGCCGGAAAATCCCTAGCCCGGCAAACCAATATCGACAAACTACCATTTCATGAGCTACCAACTACTTTGGGGTCGTCCCTGGAAATTGCATTAGAAAGAAAATTGGAAAGAAATGCCGATCTCAAGAGGAAATATCATGACTTCATGACAGAATACCAAGAACTCGGCCGCATGAAACCGATAGCAAAGGAAGCCATTCCTACCGATCATTACTACATGACCCATCACTGCGTAGCAAAGGTAGATACCAACAAGCCCAAGTTCCGTGTAGGAAGGTCCCTCAATGATATCTTGATGGTTGGTCCCACCGTTCATTCAGATCTTTTCACCATCATAACAAAATTCAAAATGTACAAGTACGCAATGACAGCAGACATACATCTGCAAAATGTATCGGCAGATCAATGTCCACCCAAACGAGAGAAAGTATCAACTAATTTTATAGAGGGATGACAGAGAGAAGCCTCTGCAAACATACCAGCTAAACACCGTAACATACGAAACAGCCGCCGCTCCATTCCTCGCGACAAGATGTCTGAATCAATTAACCTTAGCAGAATGCGATACAATTCCCGAAACTGCGAACATGATTTTAGGAAATACCTATGTCGACGACAGCCTGACAGGAGCTGACTCTAAACAAAGCATGCTCAAATTGAAGAACGACCTAACAGAGCTCCTGAAAGGCGGCGGTCTCGAAGTAAGGAAATTTTGTGCTAACCATCCCGATACCTTACGAAATGTATCAGAAGATCACAAAGAGAAGATGCTACTCACTGACAATGGCGTAGTAACGAAAGCTCTCGGATTAATCTGGCAACCAAAGGAAGACAGTTTTCAGTATCAAGCAACTGAAGGTGAAACACAAGGAGTTACCAAACGCACAGTGTTATCCGAAGTAGCCCGTATATTCGATCCTCTTGGGTTAATAGGACCAGTAACTGTATTAGGAAAGCTATTTCTACAAGACCTGTGGAAGGCCAAATGCTCGTGGGACGAAGAACTACCCGCAATGCACAAAAATAAATGATGAAATTTAAGAAGAGTTTACCAGGACTACGAGCAATAAAAATTCCAAGACACGTACTATTTTAAAACTCAGTCAATATCCAATTACACACCTTTTCAGACTCCAGTGAGTTCGCCTATCGGGCTTGCTGCTACCTCAGATCAGTGAATACGCAAGGAGAAATCAGAGTAAGACTGTTATGCGCCAAGTCACGACTACCACCAGTAAAGGCTACTACGCTTGCAAGATTGGAACTATGTGCCGCGCTACTAATGCCAGGATTAGTGAAAAGAGTATCTCAATTCACGCAAAGAAAGCCTTCAAGAATTGTGTATCATACTGACTCTACCATTGTACACGCTTGGATCTCATCACCGTCTTATATATGGAGTACCTTCATAGCATATCGGGTTGAAAAAATATAACTGTTCAGTCCACCGAAGTGTTGATTTCCCCGATGTAAATACATTCCTAAAAAGAAAAAAACAAAGGAACCACAAAGAACCAAATTCTAAATAAAATCAACAAAAAGCACTTATCTGAATGTTGGGAAGTTCCTTCCTTTGATCTGGCGACGTCCAAAGACTCCAACGAAGAGATAAAACACCTAAAACATATCAAATTATTATTATTTTTAACAAATTTTATAAAAAATTTCATCAACTTACCTTAAACATACATTCCTCCTACATTTATCGATGACAGCAATTGACATTACGTCAATCAGCTGTATGAGGTACGTTCAGACATCGCATCAATCGTTGCTAGGGCAACACCGAAAGGCGACATCTCATAACTGGATGCGGCGGCTATATAAAGCCGACGAGCCGCAGCAGAAAATCATTCTTGGTCCAGAGCTCATCTGGTTTAGAGATTAATCTAAATACAAGAATATTCCCAACCTCATTATAGAAGATTAATTCTATATTTCAGAGAATAATCTGAAACTCCTATCATTTCCAAAAAATCCATCCCACACCTAAGCAGAAGTTTAATTCTGCGCAGAGATTAATCTGCAATACTCCTTTCTACACCTAAGCAGAAGATTAATTCTGCGCAGAGAATAATCTGCAAACATCTCCTGCTCACATTCACGCAGAAGAATAATTCTGCTGCAGAGAATAATCTGCTACATCTCCTGCTCATATTTACGCAGAAGAATAATTCTGCTACAGAGAATAATCTGCTACATCTCCTGCTCATATTTACGCAGACGAATAATTCTGCTGCAGAGAATAATCTGCTACATCTCCTGCTCATATTTACGCAGAAGAATAATTCTGCTACAGAGAATAATCTGCTACATCTCCTGCTCATATTTACGCAGAAGAATAATTCTGCTGCAGAGAATAATCTGCTACATCTCCTGCTCATATTTACAGAAGAATAATTCTGCTGAAGAGATTAATCTGCTCTTCTTCTTCTTTGTAGTAGCATATTGCTACACTTCTGCGCACGCGCAGAAAACTGACAATCTAAGTAATCGATTTTTCTATAGAATCATTTTGCTTCCTTGTACCCTCACGCACCATCACAGGAGATGATTCTTATCAGAGATAATTTGAGTGTCTAAATTTGTCTGTAGGAACATTTTTACTGCCCTTGTGCCCTCACACACCAACAACGGCAATTTGTCATTTAATATTTATCGACATTTAAGTTGTTGACAATCGCTTAATTCTGATCTTCTTCTTTTTCAGAAATAAAGGAAGCAAGAAGGCGTATCAGCACTGAACTTAAATCATTTTTTTTAATGTGAATTTTTAATTTGTCTATTTTTTATTTTCTTTTTATTTTTTTTTAGTTTTGAATTCTAATAGTTTGTAGGTTAATTTTTTATTGAATTTTATATTGAATTTTGTAGTATAGCCTGTAGGTTAGATTTAGTTTTAAGTTTCAATGAATTATTGTGATATTAGTGTAAGCAAACGAATTTATAATACTTGAAGTATTTTATTAATAAAAGTTTTATATTTGAATTGTATGACTGAGTTGTCAATTAAAAACCGGCACTCCCTCCCACGTCCGAGACTAGCTTTCACAATAACAATTGACTCAGCCACAGCAATGGAGACAATGCAGCTGATATATTCTCCCGTGCAATGTTCCCGGATGCCCTCAGCCAATCAAGTCTGTGGTTTAAGGGCCCAAGGTATCTATCTGAACCTGAAGAAAAATGGAGCACATTTGCCTTCAAAATACCAAACGAGATTCCAGAAGCCAAACCAAAAAAATCCGTCTTCACAGCCATAGAACGAGTCAAACATGTTGATCTACTCACACCTCTGAATCATTGTAACTCATTTTTAAAATTACTGAGAATTTTTGCGTACTGTTTCAGATTCCTGCAAAATTGCAAATCTGCCAAGGGTTCGAGGAAGACGGGCGAAGTATCTATTGCAGAGCTAGACATTGCCTTGAACGGAATTATAAAAAATATTCAACGCACAGCATTCCAGCACGAATACTTATCATTAAAGAAGGGGGAAGCACTTGATTCTCACCATTCTCTTCAACATCTGACGCCGTTTGTAGACGCCTCTAATGGTATCATAAAGGTCGGCGGACGGCTGAAAAATTCAGAACTCAGCCAAGAGGCCAGGAACCAGAGTCCTTGTCCAGAGTCCAGTTGTTCTAGTGCGGAAGCCTGCAAAGACTCGGCTTTGTTTTGACGCCAGGAAGGTCAACTCCGTTACCAAGAAGGATGCCTATCTGCTACCGCAGATAAACGCACTTCTGAGTCGACTTCCGCCGGCAAGCTACATCACAAGCCTGGACTTCAAAGACACTTTTGGCAGATCCCACTAGACACTGAGTCCAGAGAGAAGACCGTATTTACAGTACCCGGTCATCCTCTCTATCAGTGCTCGTGTAGCGGATTGTTTGAGGAAAGCTGGTCCCATTATCAATGTTGAGAAGAGTAAGTTTTGCATTAAAGAGACAAAATACTTGGGTCTTGTTGTCGGAAAAGGGGGAATAAGAACTGACCAGATAAGATTTCAACCATAGTTGACTATCCGTCACCTAAAACTGTTCGGCAGGTATGGCGGGATGGTATCGTCGATTCATTCCTAACAATGCTGATCTAACCGCCTCCATAGCTGACATTTTGAAGAATGCTAGTCAGTTCCAATGGACACCTTAAGCCCAGACGTCTCTGGAATTCTTGAAGCGGAAACTTACTTCTGCTCCGTTGTTAGTGAGTCCAGACTTCACCAAACCATTCGGTATCCAGTGTGATGCGAGCCAAGTTGAACTCAGCACAGTGCAATTACACGGTCACAGAGCAGGAATGCTGCAGAAGTTACGGCCCTTCATAGAACTTATGCCATTTAAAATAGTGACCGATCATGCGAGCTTGAAATGGCTGATGTCTCAAAAGGACCTTAGCGGTAGACTTGCTCGGTGGAGTCTGTAGCTTCAGGGTTTCGACTTCACTATCGAGCACCGGAAAGGAAGCCTGAACGTTGTTGCTCATGCGTTGTCACGGATACACTGTCACAGCCTGACACCTGCTGAAGATCTTGGCCCAGAAGTTGACCTTAGTTCTCCATATTTCAATTCTTTGGAATATGAGGAGCTGAGGCAAAAGGTTAAATCAACTTCTGGACAAATTACCAGACCTCTGAGTCAGGGATGACTCCGTTTATATTCGCATTGTTCTGAGATCAGGCGATCCAATTCAGGAGGAAGAGGCGTGTAAGATTTGGATTCCGCGTGGGCTTGCCTCCAACGTCTTTTCAAGAGCGCATGATCCGCCAGTAGCCACATGGAGGAATAGGGAAAACCCTGGAACGTTTACGACGACATCTGTACTGGCCTCGAATGACAGAGGATGTCAGAAACTACGTAGGCGCTTGTGACGTGTATAAGGAAACTAAGGCCACCAATACTATTCTTAAGCCACCGATGAAAGTTTAGTCTGTGACAGAAAGACCTTGGAAAAGGCTGTATATAGACTTCTTAGGTCCATATCCCAAATCAACAAACGGAAATGTCTGTATATTAATAATCCTTGACCATTTCCCAAAATTCCCGATTCTAAAACCGATGAGCAAAGCATCTACTCTTAACGTATATCAATTCATCGAGACAGAAATATTTCATGTGTACGGGGTTCCGGAAACGATAGTCTCTGACAATGGAGTGCAATTTCGCTCGGTTCAATTCGCCAGATTACTGGGTAAGTATGGGGTTAAACACTCGCGAACGGCAGTCTACTCGCCGCAAGCAAACGCCTCAGAGCGAGTGAACAGGCAGGGATTAGGGCATACATTTGGCAGGAGCACACCAAGTGGGATGAGAAGTTAAGCCATATAGCTAGCTCACTCAGGAGCTCAATCCACCAAGCAACAGGCTTCTTACGCTACCGAAAACTCTTCGGTCAGCAGATGATTGACCATGCGAGTTCCAATCACATCCTTAGGAGTCTTGGTACTCTTAATGAACCTCTAAGAGTGGATGCTGAAGACAAGGTAGATTGGTTCATGCGAGAGCCCAGGAAAATATGAACTACGCGTTCGAACACGGTTCAAGAGCGAAGCCTGTTAGTTTTAGAATTGGTCAAGAGGTATATAGATGGAATTTTATACAGAGTAACTTTCAATAACAGATTAGCGCAAAATTAGGACATAAGTTCTTAAAGTGTCGAATTAAAGCAAGAAAAGGGAACTCCCTCGTCGAGCTTGCGGATCTCCAGTAGAAGTCAATAGGCCTATACCGTGCAAAGGATATTAAACCCTAATTTCTGTCACCAAATAAAAGACCTGCTATACTAACCTGATATTTATTTTTCTCCTGGTAGCCCTAAAAAGGCATCCAGCCAGCTTAAGTGGTGAACCACAGGATGCCAATGTGCTGCTTAGGACTTTCCCAGCCTAGCGGCCGGTATACCTCTTGCTAGTAGACTCACTCTTCAACATGTCCTCGCCTGAAAATGCATCCGAGCCCCTCCCACATTGTACTCTACGGTGGTTATACCGCCGTAGGATTTCCACTTGCACAATGTCTCTGAAAATTTTAATACCGGCAATGCCCATACCTTCACTATGACTTGGGGACACACCCTTGAACGAATGGGGGACTGTGATCGGGTGGAGATGTCAAGAGCGGAAGAAGATTTGCAATCGGTTGGTCAGGTTACCGATTGTAGAGGCTACTCCGAATCATCTTGGTGCAGAAAGACAGAGGGGCGCTGCCCGACTGTATTCTTTGGGCTGGTAGCCTCTTGGTGCATCTCTGGCTTTCAACGCCAAGACTGATGTCAAACTCTGTTCAAGGACTGATTTCGGACTTCGGACTGACTTCGGTGAGGTGCCTCCGACTTATAACACTCAGCACAGTTTGAATAAGCTTTGGACGATCTTCTTCATCAGTACAGTGTTATGATCTTCGCTAGTAGGATGGCGTATTCGCCGATATCCGGGATTCTGTTCATGATGAGATATATTTTTATTTAGTTAATTATTGAATATATGGCGTGATGGCCGCAATATTCGTAAAAATGGGTAAAAAGCCTCATTTACCTTTGGATCTGGCCGAATGCCTCAATCCGCACTAGATATATGGCTGGAGAGCCTCAATATCTATCAAAAGAAAATACTTGGCTAATTGCCTCGGTATTTTTGTAAGAAAGATGTTTGGCTGAGAAGCCTCTTCATCAAAAAGGGTAGAACCGCTGGCCAACTTGCCTCTGCGATCTAAGAATAAGAACCACTTGACTACTCTATGGTTATTTCTTTATTCCTTTTTTTATTCCTAAATGCTACCTTATTTATAATCGATAATTATTGCTAAGTAAGCAATTTACAATAATTCCTAAATGCTACCTACAATCAATATTCTTTACCTACCTTATTATGTGCATCGTAACAAAAGAGCGGTGACCTCACGTGAGTAATATTTTCTTTACAACTTGGTGCACTGTATATGCATATTATGCTTTTTGCTTGCGCGGAAATTTGATGCGTTTTACTTTTACCTCATTCATAACGAGGTATGAATGAATCACACAAATGATTACATACGAATCTGTATGTATGTCAATTATGTTTTCTTTTTCTGTTTACTCGACGAGTTAATTGAACTCGGAGTTTTACCTTTTGAAAAGATATGCAAACTTTAGCTGCAATCTTTTTTCTTGTTTTCTTTTAGGGAGATGCGCATATGATTTATATGCAATTTATTATGTATGATTACATATGCATTACATCCCCATCCTTAAAAGATTGATGCAATTTTGATTTCTCTAAAGAAAGTAAAATTGCATTCGTTCTATTTATTGCACATTTGATCACCTTTCTTTTGTTACCATTTTTTTTTTTTTTTTTTTTTTTTTTACATATTACAATTTCCATTGTCTACGTTTAACTATTTTGTTATATATATTTTGATTTTTCTATCTATATATCTATAGGTACCTATTTATGTTTACATAGTTTTAAGTTATTATTGTGTATTTTAATTTCTTTTCCATTTATATCTACATAACTATTCACCTTATCTTGTCTAATTATTCTATATGGTCCTTTATACGGTTGCTGTAATTTTACTCTATTACCTACTTTTATATATACATAATCATTTATTTTAAAGTTAGCTTCGTTTACATCGTTTTGTTTATCTATTCTTTCTTGTTTTTCTTTCAGTAAACATTCTTTTACATTATTTTGTGCAAATTGCAATTTTATTTTTAATTCATTAATATAATCATCAATATTATATATTTTTGTATTGTTATCTAAGATCTCACATGGTAATGAATTTAATTTTCCAAAAACTAGCTCAAAAGGTGTATAATTGGTAGTTGTATGTGGTGTGGTGTTGTAGCTGTAAGAATAGTAGGGTAATATTTCACTCCAATTTTCTTGTTCGGAAATTGTCATTATATAATCGTTTAAAACTCTATGGTTCCTTTCGATTGAACCTAGGGTTTCGTGGTGAAATGGGGCTGATGTCACTTTTTTTATTTTTAAAAGATCACACAGGTTGTTTATCAGTTGATTACAAAATTCTGTACCCATATCAGTTTTGAGTTTTTTAAAACATCCATATTTCAATATGAATTTTTCTACTATTGCTTTCGCCACTGTCCTTGCATGTTTGGTTTCTATTGGGATTGCTTCTATAAACTTCGTTAGCTCACATTGAAGAGTTAAAATGTATCTGAAGTCCCAAGATGGTCGAAGTGGTCCAACAGTGTCTATGGAGATTGTCTCAAAAGATGAGCCAGGTGTGTCAGTTATTAAGTGTCTCTCTTTGGTGTGTTTCGTGATTTTTGTTCTTGCGCATTCTTGACAATTATTTACGTATTCTTTCACCATCTTATTCATATTTTTCCAAGTGTATTTTTGTTTCAACCTAGCAATGCATCTTCTTATGCCGCAATGTCCACCAATTCGTGAGCTATGGTATTCTTTTATCAGTCTGTGCATTTCATCTTTTTTCATTATCCTTTTAGGAGGTGTATATAAAATAATATTAACACAATGTTTTGTTTCTCTATGGAATTCCTTCAATATATTTCTTAATTTTTCGACGTCGATAATATCAAATAATTCATGATTATTTGCTAGCGCTAATTTATCTATTTTCGCATTGCTTATTTTGAGTAGTAACTTCCTCAGAACCAATTTTAACTCTGGTAAAGATTTATCATTACACTCTGCAATTATTTTATCTTTAGAGATTTCTATTTCATGCAGTTTTCTGTTATCATTGTGTTTCCTAAGTTGCGCGTGTTTATTATTTTTAAATGTTAACTCGAGTTTTTTAATATACCTTATGTCTGATATTGATGTACTGTTCCAAACGTAAAGTTGATCAGGCTTCTTGTTTGAAATTAAGGTACTTGCACAGTTTTTACTGCTTTTGCCCTCCTTATTGTTATTATTATTCTGCATGTATTGTTTTCTTTGCATGTTTCTTGTGATTACATTGATATTATTTTTCGGCATCATTGCTATTAAGTCCTTGGATTCTATTTTAATTCTTGATAATGCGTCTGCATTGGTGTTCATTTTACCTTGTTTAAAGACAATTTCAAAGTCATAATCCATGAGATCAAGTCTTATTCTCGTTAATTTTGATGATGGGTTTTTGTGCGTAAATAAGCTTACAAGCGGTCTGTGATCCGTATACACTATGAATTTTCTTCCAAATAAGTATGGTCTAAAATGCTGTATTCCCCAGTGAATAGCTAAAAGTTCTTTTTCTATTATGGGTTTATTTAATTCATGTTTATTAAGGGACTTGCTTGCATAGGCTATCGGCTTGTCTCGCCCGATTTCGCCTTGCGAGAGTACTGCTCCTAATGCATAGCTGGATGCATCAGTTGTTAAAATGAATAATTCATTGAAGTTAGGATAACTTAGTACTGGTGGGGATACTAGTTTCTGTTTTAAGACTTCAAATGATTTCTTGCAATCTTCAGACCAATGAAATATTTTGTTCTTTTTTAGAAGTTCATTTAGTGGTTTTGCGATCTCTGCAAAATTCTGGACAAATCTTCTATAATAGTTGCAGAATGCTACGAATCTTCGCACCTCATCAGCATTCTTGGGTTCAGGATAATTTTTAATGCTTTCATATTTCTGTGGGTCAGTTCGTATACCCTCAGGTGTGATTCGGTGGCCAAGGTATGTAACTTCTGGTTTTAAAAAGTTACATTTAGTCGCATTTAGCTTTAGATTATATTTCTGCAATCTTTCTAATACTTTTATAAGGTTGTTGTTGTGATCATCTAAGTTAGAACCAAATATTATTATATCATCTACATATAGGAACGCTGCGGCTTCTAGGCCACTTAGTGCTATTGATAGCATTCGTTGGAAGCTATTGGTTGAGATTTTTAACCCAAAAGGTAATCTCGTGAATTGGTAGTGTCCTGTATTTGTTGAAAATGCTGTCAATGGTCTTGATTTCGGATGTAATGGAATTTGATGAAATGAACTAGTCATATCAAGAGTCGAAAAATATTTTGCTCGGCCTAATTTATCCAATACATCATCAAGTCTTGTTAACGGAAATTTGTCGTTGACAACCTTTTTGTTAAGTGATCTAAAATCTACAACCAGTCGCCATTTATTTTGTCCTCCAAGGTCTTTCTTGGGTACAATTAGCAATGGTGAGTTATAAGGACTTACTGATGGTTCTATTATACCTTCCTTTTGCAGCTTCCATACTTGCGTATTAATTTCATCAAGCTGTGAATTAGGCATCCTATAGTTTTTTGTGTAGACGGGTGTTTTATCTGTAGTCGAAATTCGTTGTTCGTAGAAATTATTGATGGTTAGTGGTTCTCCATCTATATGAAAGACGCTTTCGAACTTCTCACAGATGCTTAGTATTGATTGTTTTGCTTTTGGGCATAAGCTATCTATGTTTATCTGTTCCTTAACCTTTTCAAACTTTGAATTGTTCATTCTAGCTTTGGTGAAATGACAAATATTGTAATCCTTAATAGAATCTATTCCAACATGATAATTCTTGAGTGGTTGCGTGTATATATGAGCCTTTGTTATGGTGCCCAACTCTTCTGTTGTATTTAAAACTCTTATGTGTTTTATGCCCTTTGACGGTATCACCGCATTTGCTACAAAAATCCCTTTTTTTATTTCCTTTCCGCAGATTAGACTGTCTTCATTTATTTCAATGTCGATCGGTGTTATTATCTCTGATCTAGGCGGTATTGTGATATTATTGATGATTTTGATGTCCATGTTTATTGGTAATGTTATATCCCTTGTGTTTGATCTTATGGTCAATGCGCATGTTTCGTAATCTATATTACAATGATATTTAATCAGAAAATCACGCCCTAACACCCCGTTCGTAGTTAAGTTAATATCATCATCAATTATATGAAACTTATGTTTTATAATGATGTCTTCAATTGGCAATTCTAACTCTGTGGCTCCATGCGTAGTTATTATTTTATTTGCAATTCCATTTATTTGACACGATTCATTTACATCTATGTCTGCATTTTCGACTAGGTTATTTTTTAGTATTGATATATCTGCACCTGAGTCAATCAAAAATGATATCGGGTATTTGCTTTCTTTAATATATATATTTATGTAGTTTGAGTAGTTGTCTCCTTGTTTTAGATGCACTATTTTCTTAGTGTGTATACCCCGGTTCTCTGTTTTCCGGGGACAGCTAAGTTTTCCGATTCTCTGCCCCATCTATTGTTGTAACCTCTATTGCACTTAGTGTAGTTATCACTATATCTTCTGTTGTTATAGTTGTTATTATTGCTTCTATTGTTATTTCCATTTCTATCTCTATAACTGTTGTTTTCCTTTCTATAATAGTTGCTATTGTTATTTTTGTTGTAGTTAGTGTTCTGGTTCGTGCAATTGTTCTTCTGATATCTGTTATTGCATCTGTTAGTACTGTTGAAGTTTTGCTTGTAATAATACATGTTTGTTTGGTTCGGACAATCAGTCATTTCTGTGGTTATCGTTATGGCTTCTGATAGTTTGCTTGGCCTTGCTGCTATGAGAATGGTTTTGTATGGTTCATTAATACCATTCTTAAATGAACTTAAGCCTAATTGATCATTCATGTTCACGATTAATGATCGATTAGCTTCTCCTTGTTCTGATATTTGTAGATCATTTAATGATGCTATCAGTGCTTCTATTCTTGAAGCGAAGGCATTCACGCTTTGATTGCCTTGCTGTATCTTGGCCAAATCACTGTGTATTTTCAGTGGATTTTTATTTATTTTGTATGTTTTTTGTAGATTTGCCTTTAATTCTGATATTTTTGTTGGCACGCTTTCTGATAAAAGTCTATTCTTCACTCTATCTGATAGTTTTACCGTCGTTATGAATTTTAGAAGTGTATTCTCTTGGTCTGTTTTTAGCGTTTCCTTATAAAATTCAATTAAACCAAGAAAATTTGATACTGCCTTGAAATCACCATCAAACTCTGGTATTATTTTCGTTGCAGCTGCAATATCAAATGCTGCCATTGTCTCTTGTGTTGTTTCGTCAGATTCTTTGGCAATTAAATACACATTTATTCTTTCTTTTAAATTCTCAAATGTCTGTTTAGCTTCTTTTAATTTTACTTGATCTGTTATTTGTTTTTCTATTTTGAGCCATTCTTCATTAATTTCCTTGTTTTTTGCTTCTATGAACTTCGCAGTGTATGTTCTATTTGGATTTTTTTTAAAGTTGGCTAAAAGTTCTACTAGTAGATCAAAATACATCAGTGAAACCCTTTTTACTATATATTACCGCTGACCAACGTTGATACCACAGCAAGAAAATGTAATTTTTATTAAGTAAAAGAAATGATTTATTTTATACATTTATTGTCCTAACTAAATTTTTTTTTACATATTTTTTATAATGGCTATTTAATTTAAAAATTAATATACTAACTACTATACCTAGGATTACATAAACTACTATCTGGTTCTCTGCTATCTCTTCTGTGTTGCAATTAACAACACCCTGCTGGGACTTTGTGTTTCCCATATCTCTTTTTCTTTTTCTTTTCAATCTTTTGAATTTCCTTCAATTCTTCTAATTCTCTTATTGCTTTAGCCCTAAATTGCCCTACCGTTGTATTTATCAACCTCTTTAATTCAGCTACACGTTGGCGCTGTTTTACCAATTTTCCTCCTCGTGGCTTCCTTGATGGTTTTTCCTCTTCTAACTGCTTCACTGTTACAGTCCGGTTTTTTGTTTTGTACTTCTGTCTGTATTGTTCAATAGAAATCGGCTTGGGTCCAGCTCGTGGGTTCTTTTTCAATTCTTCTTTCAATCCCTCGTTGAGTGTCTCGTATATTTTATTAAATTTGCTGTCGATTTCAGACATCCATTGCTCTATTTCTGGTACCGTTGATTCCATCTCGTTTATAGGCAGGATCGCCATGTTATGATCTTCGCTAGTAGGATGGCGTATTCGCCGATATCCGGGATTCTGTTCATGATGAGATATATTTTTATTTAGTTAATTATTGAATATATGGCGTGATGGCCGCAATATTCGTAAAAATGGGTAAAAAGCCTCATTTACCTTTGGATCTGGCCGAATGCCTCAATCCGCACTAGATATATGGCTGGAGAGCCTCAATATCTATCAAAAGAAAATACTTGGCTAATTGCCTCGGTATTTTTGTAAGAAAGATGTTTGGCTGAGAAGCCTCTTCATCAAAAAGGGTAGAACCGCTGGCCAACTTGCCTCTGCGATCTAAGAATAAGAACCACTTGACTACTCTATGGTTATTTCTTTATTCCTTTTTTTATTCCTAAATGCTACCTTATTTATAATCGATAATTATTGCTAAGTAAGCAATTTACAATAATTCCTAAATGCTACCTACAATCAATATTCTTTACCTACCTTATTATGTGCATCGTAACAAAAGAGCGGTGACCTCACGTGAGTAATATTTTCTTTACAACTTGGTGCACTGTATATGCATATTATGCTTTTTGCTTGCGCGGAAATTTGATGCGTTTTACTTTTACCTCATTCATAACGAGGTATGAATGAATCACACAAATGATTACATACGAATCTGTATGTATGTCAATTATGTTTTCTTTTTCTGTTTACTCGACGAGTTAATTGAACTCGGAGTTTTACCTTTTGAAAAGATATGCAAACTTTAGCTGCAATCTTTTTTCTTGTTTTCTTTTAGGGAGATGCGCATATGATTTATATGCAATTTATTATGTATGATTACATATGCATTACAACAGCCTCCCTGTTGGAAATGCTTTCATGGGCCGTCGGTCAAGTCACACATTGGGAGCCCGCAGCAATGAGACCTATGTTTTAAGACTGGCTAGCTCAGTTGACTATTTTTCAGCGTCGTCTGGACTCCAGGTTGTCTATACTACCCTGCCCTGTTATGGTCGTAGCATATTGCAGGCAGCAGTATGCTACACTGAGACTGGCTGCGTCATGTAAGCACGGACTGCTGTCTGTGTGGACGGAGCGGTTGTACGCACCGAACGAGACCTAAATGACATCACGCCTCCATATAGAAAAGAGTTTTTTTGGGGGCGGAAGAAGGAGAGGATGGTGTCAAAAAGGAAGAGAAAAGATAGAAGCTGCGAAAAGTTATATAGTTTTCCTAAAATTTCAAGTTAATAGTGGAAAAATAAAGTTCTTATAAGAAAAATCAGAATTGGGGACAACAGCGAAGCATAAATAATCAAGAAAAGATAAATCAGATTGGATAGAAGCGGGGATGGCATAAATAAATGCGGAAAACCACAAAGCTACCGGCGGAAGAATTTATATAAAAAAACATTACCAGGTGTTGCAGCAATATATATATAGAGAAACGATAAAACAAGCCACTAAAAACAGGTATCGTATTATTAAGATTTAAAATAAAACAAAAAGGGGAAAACGAATATTTGCCCAGAAAAGGGAAAGGCTCCTCAAAGACGGCGTGCCGACGAAGTCCTATAGCGACTAGAAATTCCTGTGTGGACGGTTGAGATTTATATATAAAAAAAAAAAAACTAATGTGACAATCATTGCATGTTCCTGCACGGATTTGTAAATATTTTAAAGACTACTAGGAACATGCTCCTTCAGTACACTCTACGGAGTAAGGTATTTAGTCCACCATGCTGTGGCGTGTCAACCAGTATAGATGGCAGGTGTATTAGGGTCATATTTACATCATTATTCAATGTGACAGTTCCGAAAATTTGCTAAGAACCGCGCCTGTTCATAACCATAGTAGGAAGTAGGTAAGAGAAGGATTGTGAACTACGATCAAACGCAATCTTTACGAAATTCGGAAGTTAATGAAGGTACCACTGAATAAGACAAAAGAAAGGAGTAGTCCTATTGACAATTCAAGAGAAAAGTGATGTGATTCATATCCCGACAAGCCATAAAGACGTTTTCACCAAGGTCTGGTGTACATACCATAAGCGTTCTCGATGTCTCCAAGAGACGTAAAAAGTTAGTCATATTAGCGACGAATATTTAAGAAAGGCACCATTTGTAGATCATAGTTTTCCTAAATTCGTATTAATAGTTTTGTCGATAAACTAATGGAAAGTTAATTAATGAAGGCATTCACTATATTATATACCAAATTTTTTTGTTAATTTCTGAAAGGAATTAAAAATTTATTATATTATATACCTATATCCTTTTCTGCAAGATCGATTACATTATACTATACAATTACATATATTTAAATACTATATTACATATTTATATTTTGCTAAATTAACCGTCATTGATGAACACATATTAGCTATACATACTTCTTTATGCATTAGTAATAGTTTCAGAAATTGCTCAGGAACATGAAATGTTGTAGATTTCTGTGGACTCTTCGGGTTATATTGGTTCTTTTTTTTATTTATTTGCAGAAGTTGATCTCCAGGAGGCGTTCATGGAGGAAAACGTTTCGTAGAGGTAATTAACAATAACCCTGTTAGGAATTTGCCCGCGCTGTTTTTTTATTAGAATAATTATGTCTATTTGTAGGAGTAGGTATTTAGCCGCATTGATTTTTCTTGGAATTTGTGTATTAT
The DNA here is from genome assembly GCA_963924295.1 of Dioctria rufipes. Classification (NCBI taxonomy): domain Eukaryota; kingdom Metazoa; phylum Arthropoda; class Insecta; order Diptera; family Asilidae; genus Dioctria; species Dioctria rufipes. Next base: position 98,870,017 of record OZ002741.1, on the reverse strand, counting down.
AAAGATTTAAAGCCGATACGCTACGGGGGTGAAATTAAGCTTAATATTAAACTCATGTATTGTCTAAAGTTATGAAATGTCTGGAACATTCGATTACAGCGCTCTTATGTAAATAAATATCTTGTAGCATATCCCATGATGAGGCAATAGTTTCTTTTTGTTCTCCCTCATACTCCCGGAGCCCTCCGCATCATGAAGGTTGACTAGGTCCGCTACTACTCTCATTTCAGATTAGCAAAGGGATACTGTATCATCTCGCCCACAGTATCGCAGAATGGTTGGGGCAAGGGTGGTGGAGGCAGAACATCTGCGCTTCCAGATAAGTAAGTGCTAAGTAGTGTAAAGAATAAGAATAAGAGTAATTTATTTAATTATGGTCTACGTACACAAGGTTTACAATCTTTTGTTTGTACTATAAGATTAATCGGAGCTAGAAATGTAACACTTAAAAGCATATATCAACAATTCAATAATAAAAGATAAATCATAAGTAGACAAAATAGAAGAGTTATAATGATTCTAAAAATAAATAAAATAATATAAATCTAATAACTGAAGAAATAAAATAATAAAAAGAATAAGAATAGGAAATTCGTGATAAACAGAAAATAGATGAAATTCCTTAACTCACAAATACATCTTAATAAGCTTCTTAAATGCATTGACAGTACCAGCACTCTGAACGCTTGATGGAAGACTATTTCAAAGTCGGGCAGCCTGCACAAGAAACGAACTCTCCATGACCGATTTTCTGAATAGCGGAATTATGATGTTACGATTGCGTGGTGAATTCGATAACTGGGAAAATTCCCTGAAATATTCAGGTGTATTTCGATTTAATATATTAAAAAGTAGAGTTAATGCTCGTTGATTAAGGTAAGAATCCAGGGAGCAACCAAGCAGTTGGGTTCTATATGGTGAGATATGGTCAAATCTACGTAGGCCACAAATGAAGCAGATACAATCATTGAAGGCAACCGAATCTTACGGTCACACACACTATCTAATTTTGGGAAAACTGCGCTACCAAAAGTAAAGTACGGAATGATTAATGTTTTCACAAGCTTCACATGAATTTTTCTTGGCAAAATACTCGCTGAAAGCCATAACGTACGCAGTCCAGCATACACCTTTCTGATCACCATATTAACGTTATCGCAACACTTCATAACGCTATTTAAAACAATCCCAAGATTATTAACCCTATCATGTAGCGGCAATATAACTCTGTTTAAAATTATTGGCTCAACATCATCGTTATCAAGGGATGAGGCGTAAAAGGCAATGCACTTCGATTTAGCAGGGTTAAGCACTAGGCCATTTAATAACGACCAATCATTTGTTCTATCTAGCTCAGAATTCATTCGCGCAATACAATCCTCAAGAAGTTCTATAGGCCTACTAAGATATAATTGCACATCGTCGGAAAACAGATGTACTTTTGCATCTTCTAACACATGTGGGAGGTCAGTTATAAATAGGCTGAACAATAAAGGGCCTAGTACTGATCCTTGTCCTACCTTAACTCGCTGCTGATAAAAGCTCACTAACCAACGCAATGGCAGAAGAACTGAGCCCAAACTTGATGGAGACTTCTGTAGAAGAAAACGAAGATCAACGCTGTCGAAGGCCTTTGAGAAATCGAAAAGAACTAAGGCTATAAACTCATTCTTGCTTAACGCAGACCTTATGTCTGTGGAGACTTTTAATATTGTTGTTACACAGCTGAAAGACGAGCAAAAGCCTGATTGCCAGCGCGTAAGTAAATTATTGCTTTCCACGTGCTCAAGAATTTGTTTATATATTAGTTTCTCCAGAACCTTCGATAAAAAGCACAGAATACTTATAGGTCGGAAATCGGATGGTAATTCTAAAGCAGAAGCTTTTTTTGGTATTGGTAAAACTGTTGCTGCTTTCCACGCTTTAGGAAAAGCGGATGACATCAAACACGTGTTTATAATATGAAGCATAACTTTCCCGATTAGCGGCAGCAACAGCTTAATAAATGAGGTGGTAAGCTGTCAGGTCCAATTGCTTCCGACCTGATAGAAAAGATTGCGAAAATCAGTTCATCAAGGCAAATCCCACGAAAGGAGAAAGAGTTGTTGTTGCTCACTTGTGAGAGTGATGAGCTCGGTAACCTGAGCGGATTTAATTGGTTCGCTTGAGTTCTTGGGGATGAATTGTTAGAGGAGGTAAAAAAGAATTTAAATCATCCGCTTTAATTCCACAAGCAGCGCTATCCTTACCAAAAACTCCAGCGTTCCGTAGATTGCGCCACACAGTTTTCGGTTGAAGATCGGTATTAAACTTAGAGCTGTAGAATTGGCGTTTGGCATTCAGAATTGTTGTTGTGGCACTATTACGAGCAACTAAATAGTTTTGTCGAGCAGCATTCGTTTTGAGGCGATTATATAGCTTGAACAGGAATTCTCGCTCAGCAAAAAGCGAACAGACTTCGGGTGAAAACCACGGACATCCCACTCTGTGGATAGGACTCATTCTCAAAGGGACGTATTTTTCGAATAAGTACGCGATAAGAGTGGAGGAAACCTCGACCTGATCATCAGCCGAAGCAAGATTAGAGTATCTCGTACCAAGGCAGCAGTCGGCATTCTTCAAATAAGGCATCCAGATTAATATTACTGTAATCCCTGTATGGAAAGCTTTGAGGAGACTCTAGATTCATAGAAAAGTCATGGCTGAGAAAGAGTAAGTCGTGATCCAAACTGCTGGGTGGACTAATCTGGTTAAACATCAATATTTAATTTTGGAACAAAAAATAAATCTAGTAGTGACGGATTGGTTGTGTTGAAGTAGGTTGGTTGAGAGTTCACCGTATTAAGATGTAGTGACTGAAAAAGATGAAGAAACTGGTTAGCTAACAGGTCACGTCGTAGAAGATTTACATTAAAATCTCCACCTACAATCACACTTGTGTATCGTTGTGTTATGTTAAATAAACAACTTTCCAGTTACCTAGCATTATCAATGTTAAACTGATTGGGAGGACACTAAACAGTAGACAACACACATTTATCTATTCCAGTGGAAACTTCAACACATATAAATTTTATTTCATCATCCACCGAAAAAGAAATTGATTTGGCCTTTAAACAATCTCTAACAAAGATCGCAACACCTCCTCTAATACGAGATATACGAAAAGAGAAAAGACAGAAAAAATAAATAAAATAAAAATAAAAAGAAACGATTTCAGAATAACGCAATAGAAATTTAAATATCTCAAAAACATTATACGCACCGGCTCCAACGTTGCTGAGCTGAAAATCGGTTAACTACAAGTGGCATGCAATTGCTCTAAACTTAAAAGTTTTATCAGAGAGCCATCCTTCTCTTTCCTTTCATTTCTGGTAGTAGCAGAGTGAATTTTCCCAAATCTACGTATTTTAAGAGCTTAATTATATGGGACATAACATAGATAGTGCTCGCAGTACAAAAGCCATCAAGCTGAGAAAGATGCACGCTCTTACAGCTATGGAAGGCGGATAAGAAAGCACGCTGTTCTGTGTGTCCAGTAAAGCGCACAACAATTGGGCCATGCTGCGTCGAATACTTCGATTTAATGCGAAAAGCATCGATGAAAGGTGAAATTGAATGCTTCACAACTGTAGCAATATTTTTGACGATGCTGGTTACGTTCTCTTTCGAACTAGATGGAATGCCCCGAATAATTACATCGCTGAGTTGCTGTATACGATGGAGATTCTCAATTTGTTGACAAACAGAGTTATTGCTAGCTGTTAACTCGGATAGCATATTCTTACATTTAGCCAGTCGTTCGTTAAAAGAGTCGATCGAGTCATTAATTTTGTTCAGTACGCGGTCTTCAAATTGTACGAAGAGATCGTTCATTTTATTTAGGAGACGAGACTCCAGTTGATCTATAAAGGCTCTCTGCTCCATTTCTGGGTTGTCAGCAACCAAGTTGATTCTCGTTTGCTGCAACCTAGCAACAGCTGCAGTACTACGAGTTATCTTTGGATTAATGTCTTCTGATGACCCTTCGATGAGAATTTCTGCGCAGAAGTCATTGCGAATTAAGAGAACAGCGGAACCACCCAAAAGATGTAAAGCACTTCCGAAAATTCAGATTCAAATTTGAAAAATATAAAGTTTTACGATAAAAATGTCACTTTTGAAATTCACTGAGTACACCACTGATTAGGTAAATAAGTATAATTAATTGAAATTTAAAAAGTGGATTAAATTTAATCTGGATACTCTCAGATTAAAAAAAAAAACACTGCAGGAGCCGATATCAAATGCGTCTAGTCTCTAGCAAACCCTTCATGCTGACAGTCTGGACTTCACGTCCAAGTCAACCACTTCAACATAGTACCATAACACATTGAATAAATAGCTAATAAGGAAGCGAGGTATCGTACGAATACAGTGTACGTGTTTAAGCAATTCAATGACAGTGTGACCTATGGTCATGGGAGGGTGGGGGAGGGCGGAAAAGAAATGACTGCTACTGCCTATTTTCCGTCAGTTCAACATTTCTGACATTTCATATTTTATGAAAAGAAGTTTGGATTTGAGTTAGCGATATTATGATAAATAAAAAATTTAACAGGATTTTTACTTATTAGTACTGTGAAATAAGTGTCAAATATTCTTTTGTCAACGATATTTTATGTAATCGAGGCTACGGAGTCTTAAATGAATAATGAAGTGCACTGTGCTGTGCTGCTGGAACCAACGGCGTTATTGTCGTGAGAAAGCATTGTTGTATACCTAAATTGCCTAAAATAGGTAATTTAAAAATAATTCAAAAAATTATAGAATATTTAATTTACATACATAAGTATAAGCTAATCATGCTTAAAACATGGTTAGTTTATCTACTCCCAAGACGAAGAAATTTCCATCAGCAATTTCTTCGAATTCTTTCGAATAAAAATAATAAAAATATTCCCACAAAACGACTTGGGAAAAATAAAAGTTTTAAATTTCAACCCAAGTCGTTTCAATAGGAAAAACACCACGACTAATCTGACCTTCAGTAAGATTTGTCAAATACACGATATGTATGTGCGTATATACATTGTATGCACGTACATAACGGGCATATAAATTTTACACGGTGAAGACTGAAACGGTCAAGTCTTCACCGAAAAAGTTCTTATCAGCAAATTGTCGCGGCTGCTTACATTGTGGGTGCAACAATGTATGGCTTGATATTTACGAAAATATTAAATTCCACTTCAATCCATCGTCCGTCGCTATAATTCTGGGCTCCAGCGAGAATAATTTTCTCAGGATAGGAATGCTAATTAAGCATTTTTCTATCCTGAACGAGGAGACTTGAGATTTAAAAATCAAAGTCTCGGAGAGTTGGTTTTTGAACGTCGTCGGGACAGTCGCGAGTAAATATTAAAGTTCGTTTTTCCTAAGTTCTCTGAAAAGAAGGAAAGATATCAATTAAAAATAAAAGAGAATTCGTTTGTTTCCTAATTATCGAAGAAGTGTTTAAGGAAAAGTAAAATTAAACAAAAAAAGGAAAGGAAGGTTTGGATACGGTTCGGCACTAAGTGGTTTATACCCCGGATTTTAGTTAAAAGTGTGAACATTGATCCAAAGATATTTTGTCAGTAGAAATGTTGTGACCCAGGTGCCCAATGCCCCGAGTCACAACCATAAAGTCAATTCATCAATTTATTGCCCAATACAATATATTGGTGTATCATAACTTGACCCTGAAAGCAAAAATAATTTCATTCATTTCAATTCACATTTCAAAACTTCAATTAAAAAACTCATTCCCATATTATAATAAAATGCAATGAGCATAAATTGCACACACATTCCACACGATATGTATACTTACCTACAAATAGTGTCTTCTTCTATTTCCTTTTCATATGTGCACTGTACCTACATATATCATTTAATTCTTCAAATTCAATTGTATGTACATACACATACATTATTACAATTATTCTCGCCCGCTTAAAATTAATAATTCAAGACGGGCACACAAGTGCAAATCGGATTACAGTTTTGCATTGATGCATATAGCTTGATCAAAACTTTTTGAATTTTCTCACGTACGATTTTTCAATGTCGTGAGAAAGCAATACAAACAAAAAAAGCTTTTTGAAGTAATCGTGGGTACCTGGGTGCAATCTGCCAAAACCTCGGGGAGTCTGTTTTTCAACCGCCCCGGGCGAATAAGTTTAGAAATCGGATGTTATCAACAAAATCTATAAAAATTGAATTGTGAATAATCAGAAAACGGTCTGATAAAGTCAATTTTGGAGAATAAAAATCAATGTAATAAATTTAATAATGGATGATCAGAAAACGGTCCGATAAAGTTAATTTTGAAGAATTAGAAATAAATTAAAAAACATAAATTGTGAAAAATCGGAAAACGATTTGATGAACTTTAAAGAATTTGAAAACCTAGTAAATTAAATTACGAATAAATTAGCAAAGAATCTAAAAAACATATATCTTATTATTGTTTTGGAATAAAAAAAAAAGAAACGATCCCAGATAACAAAATGGAATATGTTCTGAAAAGATACTTTTTGGACACCGACGATCGGCTCCAAATCGGTAAACTTCATTCACTTTCGGTAAAAGTATTCCACTGGATATGAATGACAAAATTACATTCTGTCGATAATTTTTAAAGAACCACCGTTACAGATTACTTATAAGCCACCAGCAACAGCGGCAAGAATAAGTTTGCCGGATAGAATTTAGTCAGTGAAGTTACGAGTTAAGTGCAGTTAAGACCGGAATGAATCTAGTGTTCGCCTGTAAAGCTTGAGTATTCGCAAAGATTTAGTTGAAAAGAACTCTTTATATACTTAGTCGTTTTTTTAATTAAACCTATACATTAGCTTAGACAATAAGAAAAAGTGAACTAACTCATTATAGTGAATAAAAGTGTGTTTTTTTTTTATGACAAGAAGGCCTTTTTACTCGATCAATCCTACATATATTTTTAACATGTTTTGGAACATCGAATTTTCGGTTCTGCCTCGGTCCAGCAGCGTTCGTTTGTGTACCGTCGGATATTAAAATGATACGTTTTCGATACCTTATTTTATATCGAATTTTCGTTTCGCAACGGAGTCTCGATTAGTGTTCTCAGTCAGTCCTAATGTGTAGCTTGTGGTGGCTTGTGTGGCTTTTAGTAATTACTGTTTTCAAATTTTAAGTGGAAAAATTTTCTTATTTAAATTTGATTATTCAGGTGAGTTTCATTAATTTATGGAAAATTCGTGACCGTTTTGAAAAGGTATCATTAACTCAGAGTTTACAATTCATGATTTAAGTATATAGAATGAATCGTACTAAAATTTGTGGTGTGAGCAAACGTCATCTACGAAGAATAGTTGCTCAAAGAAGGCAACTTCGCAATGACCTTACCTCCCAAACTCAAAACGATAATGCAGTTTTAAATCAATTTCCCTATGAAGGTTGTCGAGAGTTTTTGGAAAGTGGTAGAACCGACAATGGCGTAACAAATCATACTCCCTGTGAAGTTCTTGGAGATTTTTTGGAAGGTGATAAAATCGACAATGGCTTTACAAATCCACCTTCCTGTGAAGGGATTTTTTGGAAATAGATGCTGATGCCAATAATGTAGATGTTGATGATGATTATTTATATATTCAAAGTGACGTTGAAATGTTAGAATTACAATCACTGGAGCATGAAATTCGTATATGGAGCGTCCAAAGCCAAATTTCCCACAAGGCATTAACGGGACTTTTAAAAATATTGCAAAAACATGAACTGCCTCTGCCACAAGATACCAGAACTCTGCTGAGAGCTCGTACAAATATAATATCAGCTAGACCAGTTTCCCCAGGCGAACACCACCACTTCGGCCTTGAGAAACAGCTGAATTTATTAATTAGCAAATATTTTAACGAGCAGGTCGTTGAAATTGATGTAGGAATTGATGGATTGCCAATTTCAAAATCTTCAGGACTATGCGTGTGGCCAATATTGGGCTCTGTGTTATGGTCGTAGCGTATTGCATATAGCAATATGCTACATGAAATACTGCAGCGTGTAGGCCGGCTGCGTCAAACGAAACAAAAAAAAAACAAAAAAAATGAACGCACCCCGACCGAGAGTGATGCGCTTCCTCAAGTCGACATGACATGTTGGTAAAGAGGAAGATTGAATCCATTACTCTCGATTCAGTGAAGCAAGTGACAGCTGGAGTAAAAGTGACACTGCGAAGAAGAATATTATCGGAAAAATTTTCTAACATCACTCCCATAAGGTAAAATTTTCAAATGAATTTTTAAAATATTACAATATTCACCTATATTTTGCTATAAATTAGGGCAAGAAAAGAAATCAAATAGGAAATTAGTCCCCAAACCTTGAGAAATCATCGCGGCTGCTGGTGGGTAGTATTCAGCCCAAAAGCGCTTCATCACCAACAGGAAATCCTCGAACACCATATCGGCATATGCATTATAAGTATAACTGGCCACAGTTACAAGGCAAGATCTATTTTTGTTACATAGTTATTAGTATCTCGATTTGTCCAAACCGGCGATTGCCTAATGAAAATCCTGTAGTCCAGTAAGCAATTTAGGTTACCACTAGCCGCTGGAATATTAATTCAACGTTTTCAAGAGATAAAACCTTGCCATTAGGATTGCAGAAGTGAAGAAAATCTTAAAGAAAAAGCATCAGCTACACGAACCAGTTCATTTGACTATAACTTTAAAGTACGCGTTCGTGCGATGTATATATATACGTAACAAATAGTTTCCTCTGTGATAGCTAGCGGTGCACCTACCGGTAAAATAGAAACAAAAACCAAAATAATTAAACAATATAAATTAATATTTCTCATATTGTGTGTGTTAAATCACCTTCGTAGTTATAAGAGAAAAAAAGTGCAAATGTTCATTTCATTTCCTTTGTTCAGCATCAAAGATTCTGACATTCTCCAGCTCATTAATATAGTCCGACGTTCAAAGCAATTCAACTTAGGTTGGAAACTTCGAAATGCTATACCATAATATGAATACTGTTTACCTTTGGACATTACATTCGTTCACATATATGCATATATAAAGCTGAACCTTTTTCACGGAAAATTATGGAAATGTAAAAAGGCAGTAGGATCGTCTTTTTTTCTCACAGTACAAATAAATATATCACATGTATATATTTTTGGTTACGAAGTCTTCAGAATAAGAACTCTTTTCCCCTTTGCTTTGCAGTATTATCTTCATTAAAGTTTGAACTTGTTTTGTGAGATATTCCATAACATTGAATAATAATAATAGAAAGAAAGAGAAGGATAAAGATAACTAGGTAGATCAGGCACATTTTATTTTATATATATATATAAATCTTAGGTTAGGTACCATATAGTAGACCTGCTGCAATTAGCAACCGAAATTATATATATAATATAATAATAAAACAAAATATATATATAAAAATAAATATAAACAATATAGTTTATAAAAATAAAATACTTATATATACCTGCGGTGGACGGAAATCTGTGCCACTCTTGCCATTTTTTACTCACAAGTAAAAAGATATTGCAGCTAAGTTGCTTCACATTCACAACATTCACCATAAAGTTGTGAGGTGTTCCAGGTCTTACTATATTTAAGCATAGTAGCATGTATATACATACACCAAAGTCTGATTGAAATCTCATGTAAGATTTCAAAAGACTGACCATAGTGGAACACCTTGGTGTAATAGAATGTATTTTGGTAAACTGATAAGTAAATAATGTTCTGTCCACGCAAGGACCAGAACATGCTGTAAACACCAGCAAACATAGCTAAAATTAAAAAATTAAAACTTAATCACAACAGTTTTTACAAAAACTTTTATGGCACTTATCTCAATCTACTGCAATATCCAGTGCAGGGTTTTGTCGTTGCAGGACGTATATGTCCACACCACCAATGAACACAACGTTGCACAATTGTTGTTATTCACTTTTATCATAATAATTCGGATTTTTTATATACTGAGATTGGAGAGTTAATTCGCAGTTTTGGGATATTACCAAGCTAAGAATAAAATTCTGCAATCTAAGTTATTTTTTTTCTTGTCTCATCTTTTTGTAACTAACTATTCAGCAAAGTTAATTTGGGAAATATCCAATTAACTAAGGTTAACGAAAAAGGTTTCACAAAACATTTCATTTCGGGATATATCCAAGTGAAGTGTGGCAGGAAACTCAAGTCAATCGGGAAATCATTAGTATTGGGCGATTTCCATACTAATTAGAAATCCCGGTCAATATCTAGGCTAAATCGGCGGCAAAATCCCTTGGGATATTTCCAGGGATTTTTTTTTGCTGATTTGGTTTTGGAATCAGGAAAGGGACAATATCTTGGTATTGAATCTTTTGGGAGATTTTCAAGGGTTCAATCCAGAGATCAAAATTAGGTCAAAAATAGGTACAGGGATTAGCTACACCATTCAGGGTTGAGTATACTACAGGAAATAAATAAGTATAAAACTTACTAACGTTTTTGTTTCAGAAGAGATTAATTAATTCTATTTTATCAGAAAATTTCTAACAAAATTTGAATTGCTATAAACCTTTTTTGTGCACATCACTAATTTGAGTTTTCTTCTCTTATTGCAGATAATTAGCAATAAGTAGAGCTTAAGTTTATTTTTTCTTTGAATTAATTTTTGTTTGATTTTTGTTTGAATTCAATTATTATTTTAATATTTATTTGTAGAATTATTGTTAGTTTGTAAGAGTACGCAATAAACGTATTAAAAGCAGGTTATTCTTTCAATCAGCAAGTTACCTATTTTTTTACTTCCATTTTTCATTTTCATTTAATTTTTTTATGTACAGCCATAGGAGCTGTAACAAGACCTATATTTAAGGCAAGGCCTATGTGAAGATAACGGAAAATAGTCCAATTTTAACGGACCAAGTCAGACTCTGTATCGGAGCTGTACCAGCACTGTCATAGGAGGTGGGCTTCCTTCCATTACTTTCATATACTTGCCTCATGCCTTGTTATGTTGGATATATGATGTCGACATATGATGTGCACATGGTATACAAGGTGCACGATACCTTCCATTGAATTCGTTTGGGATAACATATTTTTTTTTCTAAATTATTTTGCAATAACAGTATATTAAATTAACTCTAATTGTGTTAGACTAGCATTATCGTAAATTAACTCAAATTACCTTGAATTAGCAATATTCGTTCTAAACACGTAAGCTTAGCATCCACTCATGTTTATGTTGGTAGTTTCTCTTCTTACATCACTTTCACCTGATATCCTGATTGTAAATGTACCAAGAGTATGCAAGTGGGGTAGCTGTACAAACAGTAAGGAAAAGAATGGGAAAGCCATTGATGATATTCAGAGTAAATCGCGTTGAACGTTCGCGAGTCAAAGCTTGAACTGCGAACTTTTAGTGGTATTAACCTTAAGAGTACCTTAGTTTTCTTCTCGATTTTGGGACGCTTAATAAGGTGATTCCATATATGGCATAACTTTGTTCCATTCATACAGGTAAATGCAGTCTGCTGGAGCGCTTCATCAGGTTGGAAAAGAAACAAACAATGGTAAATGTAAGTACTTATCAGTCAATAAAACATTGCTATATTGTAGATTAAGAACGGGCGAAAAGAAAAATGAATGTCACTGGGATTCATTTACGATCCTTTTATTAACTATTATTGAAAATTATCGTGAGTAATACATACATATCGTGTTCATAATAATCTTTCGGTCTATCTGTATATGAACTGAACAAAAGTTTTCGTCTAAAAATAAATTTCATTATATACTTAAAAGGGCATGCCATTATAGAGCCTGCAACATTTTAAACAAACGTGCCGCATTTGATCACTTAAAAAGGTTCCGCTAGAGTAACATTAAATTTTCCGTAGTTAAGCTTTCGGTTTTTCCAAGCCGTAGTATTCATGAAGTAGTCTGTCCGTAAAATAAGTTAATGTACCGCTCAAGAATCGGTTGGCGGCTCTACGGTTGACGGGCTTCCGCCTACTTGCTCTTGGTCATAGTAGGATGGTCGAACCATTAGCAAATCCTCGAAAATTGGCAAATGCTACAGGAGGAGAGAAGGAATATAGATTAGGAACCATACATGTGAGCGTTTAATTATTAATTTATGGAATTTCCACACTAATTTAGTCCACGCACTATAACGATACTTTTATTATTAATGTCGCATAGAATTTCATAGAGTTTCATTCCTTTTGTCATTACTACTTCGTAGGATTTTCATGGAATTTCAACTAGTGTAGCGTATATACTAAATGTAGTTCTCCTATCTCGGAAGGTTTCTAGAATTATCATACGACATTGTTAATTAAATGTACTAACTGTGTTCTTAATATTACTACTTCGTAGGACCTCATAGAATTTCAATCCTGATGTAGTCTTTATACTATAAGAATATTCCTGTTACTATCTTGTAAGATCGCTAAAGTTAACCCGCCTACATTGTTCAATAAACCTTTATAACGAATTGAAAATGTGCTAACTTTTCTTTTATCTTCCTTCACATCCTGGAGCCCTCCCGAATAAGATGAAGGTCGTCTAGGTTCGCCTAGTCTTTCGCTCTCTTTCACAGGTCAGCCAAGGGACTTTGGAAACAGTGCCACCCAAAGTCGATGGGAGGATGGGGCCTGACAGGAAGGTATGCCATCTGCGCCTTCATGAGAAATAGGTAAGTGACGTCAAAGTCCCTTCAGGACTGAGTGGGTGCTCTTTTGTGTATGTAGGCATGCAGAATTTTTTTTTGATTATGGGTGGTGACAGCGGCAGGTATTTTCGGGAACCTCCCCACACTCTCCGCCACTCTTAGCCGAGGTGCTAGCATGCCGCCCTGTGTTATCGCTGTCATCGAGTGATCTGTCAGCTCATGCTGGCAGTTTGGACTTCACGTCCTAACCAATCACTCTCAACATACTTTCATAACATCTGTTGTTTCGAAGAATTCCTATTTTCCACCATTTCAAATCGGAGTTTATGTGGGTTACCGTAAGCCTAACGATGCTGATGAGTATTTACTTGATTTGGCTGAAGAATATAAAAAACTTCACAATAATGGGCACGTAAAAATTCGAAGCTTTATATGCGATGCTCTAGCACGCTCTTTCGTTTGCGATACTGTGCATCATCAAAGCTTTCAAGTGGAGAGAGCAGAACAAATGAAAATTTTAAAAATAGGAAGGATATCGAAGTGAGGTCTCTGTTTTCGAAAATATTGGGATAGGCATGGTCTCGCAATTTCCAACTGAGCCAATGCATTTGCTCGACTTGGGCGTTGTAAAAAAGATTTTAACTGCTATTTTCAATAAAAGCAGCAGTAAGTGTGTTTCATTTCGAATGACGGCAGAGCAAAAAGGACAAATTTCAATGAAGCTTGTGAGTCTTGGAAAATTCCTTCCTTGTGAATTTCCACGAAAGTCAAGAACGATTGACGAAATTGTTAGATGGAAAGCAGTTGAGTTTCGTCAATTCATATTGTATACTGGATTGTTTGTTCTGAAATATGTGCTCCCACCGAATATGTACCGTCACTTCCTTTTACTACACAGCGCATACAGGCTCTTATCATGTCCGAGAAGTTATGCACGCAATGCAGACTGTGCCCAGTTAATGTTAGAAGAATTTGTCCAAAACTTTTCTAGTTTCTACGGAGATGATCAATGTTCATGTCTTGTTCATTTGTCAGAATGCTGTAAAATGTATGGGCTGATAGATTCATTCTCAGCATATACTTTCGAAAATTATATGCAATATTTAAAAAAATTAATTCGAAAGCCTTCAAACGTCCTACAACAAATTCACAGGCGGTTCGTTGAAAGCATTGCTGTGAATAAAAAAATAAAATGGGTGGCCAAAATAGAAAAAAAACGACGGAATTCTTATGTTTTTCACTATGAAAATTTCAGAATTTCAAATAAGTCACCCGATAATTATTACTGCATTAAAACACCTGGAGGAAAAATCATAGTTGAAATAAACGACCTTTTAGAAATTAATGAAGGACATCAAAAACTGAGGGCGCAAAAATTACTGAACATAAATCCATTTTTTTCAAATCCTCTTGACTCATCCTTCGGATTGGGGATTATAAAATCGGACTCAAAATCAGATATTATAGAAGAATTTTCACTGAGGAAGTAATTTATAAGTGTGTAACTTTACCTCTCTCAGAAACGCAGCTGTTGATAATACCATTACTTCAGACTCACAGATTTACAACAATAATTTGAAAAGGAAATTCTATGACGAAAACAAGGAAAACAATGAAGAGGGCCTGTTCAATTTCGATTCTCAGCTTTCTCCAACCTCTAGTAATTACCCCAACATTAACAATCGTAATAATATTTCATTGATGACCCACTTTAATTTCCACAGCTTCGCAGCATTTACACTTCAAAACTACTGCTCCTCCATTGCAACCATTACGTCCTAAAAAATTCATAAGAATCCCTGATGATTCTCAAAGCGACGAACTAAGGAACTTTATAACTCTTACAAGCAATAGTGAGTTATACGTTATCACAAAATATACTTTTGATTTTATGCACTCGTTTATTTTATAATTGTTTAGGTATCTACACTGAAGAAGAAGAAGAGATTCCAACCATTACGCTTAATACACCTCCTCTGTGTTCTTCCCTATCTTCCCAAATAAAGGAAACATCCGTACCATTATGTCAACAATGTGTACAATTGAAATAGGAACGTAAATGAAAGTGATTAAGATTAATAATCTGATGTGTTGTTGTACTAAAACAACTTTTCAATATTAAATATGAAAAAGAGATTTTCAGATATGGAGCAAGCACCACCAACTCCATCCGGAATTTCAACTTCTTGCCAAGAATGTGTAGAATTGAGGAAAGAAAGTATGAAACTGGACAATCATTAGATCTGAAAATAATAACCCATATACAAATGCATTATTGTTTTCTTTTACTTTTTAGTTTTAGTTATGCGCAATGTTATGTCCTCCCAGTACGAGGAGGTGAAAAATATGATGATTAAATTAACGGTGTTGTTAGAAAAAGCGGGAAGAGCAGTTCGGAATTCTGATTTTTAACTCCCAATAAGTAGTGAGGAAGATTGAACAACCTCCATAAAAAATTAGAGGATAAAGACTATAAAGAAAATTTTGTAAGAACATTTTAAAAGATTAATGATGAAATTTATATCATTTCTTATTTCTTATGTTTTGTATGTTAAAGAGTTAAAAGGAAGAAAGGATTTTAAAACGTTTTTCCGAAAATTTATGACGGATGAGCTAGCGAATACATACAATTGGAAGGGAAAAGCGGGAAAGAAATCATTCGAAACTTTTAATAATATTGTGGATTCTTATTATCGTACGTCTTAACCAATTCTAGTTTTATATATATATGTCCGTTAGTTAGTTATCTTGTTATAGCTATTCATAACAATTATCATTTTAAATACTTTTACAGATGCACAAAAGTCTGGTGTGGTGGAAGCGATAATTGAATCTTTAAAAGATGCCAATAGGCGAATAGTAAAAAATAAGTACGTTGAACGTCAAAAAATAAAAAATTAATTTTTTATTTGAAAGTTAACTTATTCAAAATTTATATGTGCATAGGTACTGGAGTTTTTGTGATACCTTTGAATTTTTTTTAAGTTTTGTGATACCTTTGAATTTTTTTTTATAAGTTTTATTTTTTATAATTTATTTCTATTGAATTAATTTCACACACTGAATTATGAATTATGTTACAATAATAAAATATACAAATTTCACTTTTTATGATTTTTTCAATTTTCTATCCCTCGAATATGTAAACTCATGGATTTCATTCATATCTACATATTTTATCGTTTTGAATACGTTTGAAATATGTCCCTATGAATGCTCATCTATATCACTTTTATTGCCTTTAGAATACGTTCTGAATATGTTCCTGTGGATGCTCATTTATATCAATTTTATATTCCTTAGAATACGTTCTGAATATGTTCTTTCGGATACGCACCGATTATCACACGATCATTTTTGACCGACGTCCGAAGATTTCTCTCGGCAGGGCGGAAATGAGCCTTATAAAAAGTATGTGGAAAGAATATGTTTTTTTGATATTAATACGTGTATTCAGAGAATATGTTCTCATATCCTGTGGAACATATCAAGAAGATGATCAGAACACGTTCTCTGTTATCTGGGATCAAATACGTTTAATAAACACGATAAGGAGTGATTGTGCGAGTTTTTCTTTATAATAAACACCTGCACGAGTTAGATCATGGTCTGATTCTAACAAAATAGAAGAGACCAATTTCCAAGAAATTCTAAAGAAATATATAGAATCAGCAAAAGCAGAACAAATTTAAAGCATTCCACTTTCCACACTTAAATAATTTCAAACTTAAAACATTTAATTTCCCACATTATAACTACGATCTAATTACAGCTTTGCCCAACATATTTCTTACGAATTTATCTTGCCTCGCCGTTCTTAGCGATCAGATTTCATTTTGTACGTGACAAATATGTAAAGATGATTTGTAGATAATTATTATGAACGAATAATTAAGTCAGTCTAACTTAAGTTTACACGGAAAAGGCTTAGCAAAAGCTGACCACGGTTACAAAAGTTATAAAAGTATTAAATAAAGGTACATATATCTAAAGACTGTTTTTTTTTTTTAATTTGGAACCCGAACGATTTATCTAATTCGCGCGCTCTCTTCATTGGAGCACGGAGCGTGCAAACTATAACACCAGATACGGAATTAAAAATAAAAAGAACGTAAGGAAACAAAATGCCAAGGTGAACGTTTGCCATTTATCCAGGTAATTAACCCAACGAGTGAAATATATAACAGCATTCTTTAAGTAAGTTTAGTGGCTTTACTAATTAATTATAGTGTTTTAAGCAAAATAAAAGTGAAATATTAATAAAAATAAACAGCCATGGCAAAAAATTTAACATTTTCCAATTGCTGCCTAAATTATGTCAGTCATACAAAGGCAACGCCAAGAAATATTATCTGAAAATAAGGGGTCGCAAAAACTTTGTTTATTTTACATAGTAATTTGGATTACAAAATATGTCCCCGTTCCAAATCTCACCATTTCATTACTGCAATGACGAAACGAAGCCAAACACAGCATTTCGCCGAGTGCCTTAGGTTTTCACCCGATATGCCGCATCCCTATTAGGTATTTGTTCAATGCTGATATCTCAGATGGCGGTGAAGAATAGAATTAAAGACTGTCGAAGAAGTAGAGTTGCGGACGCTAGCCTTTGCTAGAAAGTGATTCTTTTAAAAATTTCGGAGCTTGTGAACAAGTGGGACCCATACGTTGGCTAAATACCAGTCAAGGAAATCCATTTCAGGTCAGGGTAGAGAAGGAGAAGAACAATATGACATAAAACACAGCATCAGGCGTTCATAACCTACATTCCGAATAAAAAAATACGGCATTTAATGTCGACAAAACTTCGTGAGATGCAGAAAAATGGATACCTTCCTGGTGCCATTCTGGGAGAAAATTGCGATAGTTCACGAAAGCTCGGAGCTCAACAAGCAATAATAGAAGAATCTCGCACAAGTTTGACCACACAGCACAGAAATGGTCTGAAGTTTGAATGTGCATTCGTGAGAATTGCTAATGCAACAGCCTATTTTGTAAAAGATTCAAATTCTACACATGAGCAAGCGGAATCACGTAAGCTTTGCAGGCGACCTGCATGGAACCATAAGAATAGTAATAGGTTCAATGTATAACCACGGCGAGCTCAGGGGACTCTGCCGCAAAAAGTCAAGATAAGGCTACAGAAACATAATTATCAAACAGGTACGGTAGCACCGCCGGTCCGAAATAAGACCGATGGGAAAAATCTTACTACAAGTTTGGCCGGTCTGTACAAGGTAAGTCATGGTTATGACCCAGGAATCGGGAGACTTGACCAAAGATATGTCCAACAAATTCTCTTTAGTCTCAGAAGATATTCGATGATGGTAGTCCATGGCCAGAAGGATATGAAATGATCATTAGGAGGAATAGTGTGCCGTTTGAAACGTCAGAAAAGTGAAAAGGTTCGAGCCTTCATCAGCAAACCATCAAAGCGATCAATAAACCAGAGGTTATCCAAACAAGCATAGGCCAGTATATAGTGATAATACCAACAGCAGCGAGCCTACGAAAGGCAACTTTACCCTCGTCGAAAAGCAGATGTTACAATTAGAGTAGTCATAGTATTGTGATTAGAAAAGCTTTGGGCACCCATTGAAAGTATAGCCTTAAGGCTAGAATTGTGAAAATTAGTATAATTACTAGAATTTTGATATGATCTAGATAGAATTTTTATAAGTATTATTGTTAATATAAATGATTGCAAAAGGAATTTTGTTGTTGTTGTTATTGCATATATGTTATTTTGTTATTATATAGACAATAAGTAATGCTTTCTAACATTGTAATACGTGTAAAGTAATTAAGGAGTTCTTGTACAATAGGCTAATCATTAAATTTTAATGTAATAGAAATAAATAGCTTATTACGATAAGTGGAGGAAATTCCAAAATAAAAGATATCCATGAAGTAAAAAAATGTTGGTCGTCAAAGAAAAACGTCATAAATTAAAGATACGCTTGAAGATAAAGAAAACATATATATAAGGAAAAATATGGTAAGAAGAGAAACAGATAAACTTAAAAATTATTAGAGAAATTAAATGTGAAATAAATAAAGGAATTAATTGTGAGATAAATTGAAAAATTAAAATAAAATAAAATTAAATTAAATGTGAGAAGAATAATAAGAAGAGAAATTAAATTGAAAATGATGTAAGATGAAAAAATGTAAGGAAAACAAAATAAAAAGCTTCAGATAGTAAATATGTAAAGAAAAGTGTAAAAGTGAATCAAATCGAGATTATAACATTTGCAATTTTTCACTCTCCAGATCTACTTTCCTGCGGAAACTAGTTTTTCCAAGGGCCGAGGGATCTTGTGGCCCAACATATGGAAGATTCTTCCAGCAGTCAAGGGCATATGCTGGTAAAATAATCAGCGATTGCTCAACAATTGCCTCGCAGGGAATTGTTCTGCAAGATTATTTTGCTGATTAGCCAAACAGCTGGCTTGCGATGAGCGCTTAGTGGAGCAATCGAAGATTGCAATAATAAATAACATCGCGTGGTAATTATTATGTATGTAAAGCGATTATTTACTACTAAGCGACCCATGTGCTGCAACGACAAGGTTGTGTCGTTTGTTTACATACCCACGTTGTGAGAAAAGTTTGCTTCCGAATATGGGGGCATAAAAGGCCGTGTGTCGTAAAGTGATCAGTCATAGTAGAGTCAAGTTTCGGTTCTGGTTAAATTGTTTGTATTGCTAAGTTAGGTCAGTTCTCGCGTAAATAGAGATTTGGATGATTCTAAAGAAAGTCAAGTGTTTTCATTTAAAGAAGTGTTATAGTTTCTTTGAAATTAGTTGAATATGTAGTTTCGGTTTTAGTAATTCGATTGCTTTGGGACACGAGACTTTATCACCTTTGGCTCTTTCAACTTGATTTCTATTTTCACTATATTGTTTTTTGCCATTTCAATAATATTTGTAGCAAAACATTCTCTTCTATTTATTAAGAATTGTTTTTCATTTTCACTAACTTTGTTACCAATTCTTAAATATTCTAATTATAACAAGGATTTATTTTCCACTGCACAACTGGAAGTATGTGGCACTTTCAATCGTTAAAAGCTCGTTGGTGGAAAAATGCAGAAAATATTTTGTGAGTTACCTGAATGTGAACATAAAATAACTCAGCCAGAAAAACAAATTAAAAAGATTTTCGACAAAACATCCGAAGTCAAATTGAAGGAACAAATTAAAAAAGTTGATTTAAGCTATGAGAAATTGGCTCGAAATGAAGAGTTTTTGAAGAGTCAGATGAGTGTAATCAAAAACTATCGGTAAACAAGACAACGGGGTATAAGCAATATTAATGAGGGAGGAAGTGACCAGAGAAGACAAACATACTCTAGCGTAGTAAAGTCAAACCCAGTAGTGTTAATAAAACCAAAAAATAAACAAAAGTGCGAGGTTACTAAGCATCTCGAAGAAAATGTGGACCCAGTAGGAACAGAGAATGAAAGCGAATGATAGGTTGGGTAATGAGTACAGTGTTACCACACCTAAGCTGCGAGACCCCAAACTAGTAGTTTGTGGGATTGGTGAAAAATATTGTGAGGATGAATTAGTTGATATGATAAAAAAACAAAATGAAGTAGTAGAACAAAGTAATGTTAAAGTGGTTAAAGTATATGTCTCTAAAAAAGAGGAAACTGTGTATAATGCAATTGTCCAAATTGACCTAACAGGCTTTAAAGAAATTATTAAGAAAAAAAAGTAAATGTTGAATGGGACAGGGTAGGATTTATGAAAACTTTAATGTTAAAAGATGCTATAAATGCCTCGGTTTTAACCATGAACCAACAAATTGCGAGCAGAAGGACTCATGTAGTATGTGTGGTGATGATAAAACAAAAGACTGTACAAGTAATATTTTAAGATGCACTAACTGTGTGACAGCTAACAATAAGCTAAATATTGACATAGATGCTTGCAATCATGCTTGAGACATTAAAAACTGATACAAATGGTACGAAAGAAACGAAAAAAGCTTTATTATATATTAACAATCCAATCCAAGAAATTGATATGCATATATATGAACATGCAAGGGTTACTTAATAGCTTTGCAGAGATAACAGCTGCGATAAGCACTGATATAGATTGCATCATGCTATGTGAAACCCATACAGTGCAAGATATTAATGATTCCGGAATAAAAATTCCAGGTTTTCGGCATATCCGATGTGCTTTACATTACAGACACGCGGGTGGTGTTATTATTTATATTAAGGAGCAAATTAACTACGAAATAATATCAAATACTAGTGTGGACATTTTTATATTATATGGCTAACAGTAATTAAAATAAATTGGTACAATGAACAGCTATATATTGGAGTACGATATAGATCGCCCAGTTCATTAGTTGCTCAATTTTGAGAATTTTTTGAACAATGGAGTGAAGATACAATAGCAGGTTTAAGTAATGGTTTAATCTGTGGTGATTACAATATAGATATATTAAAAGATAGTGTATATAGAAACAGAATGAACCAAATATGCATATATCATAGATTAAAGCAAATAATTGAATTTCCAACTAGAATTACAAAAACTTCGGCAGCCCAAATATGCTTGGTGTATACCAACATAACAAGCGCTAATCCAATAGCGGATCCTTCGCTAGATATAAGTGACCATGAATGGATAGTAGTTACCTTTAACACAAAAATTAAATGCAGTGAACAGAAAATTATAACATATGTTAAATATGATAAGGAATGTTTATTAAATCATTTAAGTGATATAAATTGGTCTGAAGTAATGCAACTACAGAGTGTTGATTCGATAAGTGATGCACTAAAAAATGTATTAACAAATATCGGACAAAGCTTCAAAAAACAAAAGGAAATAAGAGTGGACGTGAATAATCCATGGTTGAATAGATATTTACAAACGTTAAAAAATGAGAAAAAAGAAACATATGAAAAAGCAATACAATACATAAGTAAGCGGAATAAATATAAGTACGCAACAAAGGAAGTTAAAGAAAATTATATAAAAGATAAAATTATAAATGCGTAAGGAAACCATAAAGGTATGTTGGACATTTTGAAAGAAACAAGATATTATAAAGAACAAAATGATATTAGGGAACTTATATATAAAGATTAAAGATTAAAGAAAGATTAAAGAATTTCAAGTAAGTAATACGTGAAAAATTAAATATCTTTTTCGTGGAAAGTATTGCTGAAATTAAAAGCACCCGCTTCAAATTTAAACTAGTAGATAGAGATAGTCTATTAATAATATTGTCGAAAGTTAAAAAAAATACAGTTTGTGGTTCTGAGTTTGAAACAAGCAAAGTTCGGTTAAACAAATACATCCCCCAACCTCTACACCGGAGGTCACACCAGATAGTTCTTTAAGAACATTCTACACAAATCGCCTACAACGTGTTACACAAGAACTGCTTGCCACAGCATTGCTACACATTACCTCAACAAAGGGTACAATACATACTATGCGGGCCCTAATTGACTCGGGGTCTCAAGTATGTTTTATTACCCAGACAGCAGCACGGAAACTGCATCAACCTACTACTCGAGTAGAAATCCAAATCACTGGCTTGGCAAACAGCGAAGCTACCAATGTTAAAAAACAAATATGCTCAAAGTATGAGAAAATTCTGGGAAACTGAAGAAATCACTCCTCAAGGACGCAAACCCCAGTAGTCTGGGGAAATAGTCCCGATGAGATTATAAAGGACTATAAACTAACCGCGGTAACTTTTGGCACCACCCTAGCTCCTTATCTCGCCATAAAAACGCTTCATCAACTTGCCAGAGATGAAGCTGAAAAGTATCCAACGGCAGCGAAAACCATTACTCGTGATTTCTACGTGGATGACTTAATCACAGGTGCAGAATCTATTGACGAAACTGTCGAGATGCAAACACAGCTTGTTAGTCTGTTGTCTTCAGCTGGATTTAATTTGAGGAAATGGGTTCCTCGGATCTTCTAGCGAACATTCCAGAGGAGCAAATGGAAGTACAACTTCCCTTACGGTTTCCAAGTGATGAGTCAGTTAAAACTCTGGGTATTCTTTGGTATCCAGGAGCTGATTGCTTTATCTTGCAATATCGACAAATAGCAGATCATCTATCCACTAAACGATCTTTTTTATCAGAAATTGCTACATTGTTTGATCCACTAGGCTGGATTTCACCAATAGTAATCACTGCAAAGGCTCTAATGCAAACCTTATGGCTCTCTGGGTCTTCGTGAGATGATCCGATTCCGGCGCCTATTGACACACAATAACGACACTTCAAAGCAGAGTTGCATTATATTAGTCAGCTTAAAATCCCATGCTGGTTACATACAAAAAACGAGCTCTCGATGTGTCAGTTTCACGGGTTTTCAGATGCTTCCATTCGAGCCTATTAGGCGGTTGTATATATTAGGGTTATTGATGAAACAGGCATGGCAAAATCCAAAGTGGCTCCTGTAAAGTCAGTGTCACTTTCTCGTGTCGAGTTGTGTGGAGTAGTGCTATTAACTCGCCTACTAAATCGAGTCAAGAGGGACTTGGAACTAAATCAAATTCCCATTTATGCATGGACAGATTCGTTCATAGTCTTATCGTGGATACATAATCATCCAAATAAGTATAAAACGTATGTAGCGAATATGGTGTCTGATATCCAGGAACAGGTTGACATCAAACTATGGCGTCATGTGCGATCAGCAGACAATCCCGCAGACTGCAACTCCAGAGGAATCAAACCATCGAGTCTACTAAATCTTACACTCTGGTGGCACGGTCCTAGTTGGCTTCAACAGTCTGAAGACACTTGGTCGAAATCAAAGCCCTCAGAAGACCTCCAGGTCGAAAGTGAACAAAAGGGTTTGACCCACACTGCTATCGCCCAATCAACGATAACCGAATTGCTGGAAAAGTATTCATCTTTCGTCAAATTAAATCGTATCTTCGCATATTGCTTCAGATTTGTGAACACGATCCGAGCAGGTAAAAAGGTTGCACGAGTCCCGAGACAACCAGAGCCACTATCACCAAGGGAGCTGCTGGAAGTAAGATATCTATTAATAAAATTAGCTCAAGGCATCACATACGGAAATGAAATTAGGAAACTAAAAGCAGGATTATCGCTTCCAACTAACAACAATTTGTTGTCACTTAACCCCTTCTTAGACAATCATAATTTGTTGCGGGTAGGTGGTCGCTTACAAAACGCGCATATTCCATACAACCAACAGCATCCGATCATTCTGCTAAAAGGAAGCAAGTTAACAGATTTAATTATACATCACATTCATCTAAAAACTTTACATGGGGGTATGCAGCTTGTTTTAAATACTTTGAGAAACGAATATTGGGTTGTACAATGACGACGAACAGTAAAAACAGTTAACACAAATGCATTCCTTGCTTCAAACAAGCCACCTGGACTAAGACCTAAATAATGGGCAATCTACCATTCCCAAGAGTGAGCATCGTCAAACCATAGGGGCAATAGATATTACAAAGGATATATATGTATCCTCAACCTCATCTGCATGGCCACGAAAGCGATTCATATTGAGCCAGTCTCAGATCTATCTTCATCCAACTTCATCGCAGCTTTCAAAAGATTCTCTAGCCACCCAGGTTTGTGCACTGATATCTATTCCGACTGCGGAACAAATTTTACTGGGGCCTGTATGTAGGTATGTACATAGTACTGCATGTAGGTATGTACATAGTACTGCATGTAGGTAAGTATACATGCTGTGTGAACGGAATATATGACTGATAACAAAATGCAATTTATGCTAAATTGCAAATGAAATTTAAATTAAATTGAAAATAGAATATTTTTGATTTTCAGGGTCAATTTGTAGTACGCCAATATATTGCATAGGGCAAGATATTGGCGTATTGGTTTTATGGTTGTGATTCTGGTCAATAGGCACCCGGGTCACAACATTTCTTCGCGGTGAAAATTATTTTTGTTGCATGTATGCCAAATTCATTCTGGTCGCCTCGTCATCATGAAATCCTAAAAAAGAAGAGCAAACAAGCCACCAAGAACCAAAACTTTAATTAATATTCTAAATTTATCTTACCGAATTAAATGTTTAGTCCTACGAAGCAAATCTGCAGACGTAAATAGTTGCAGCTGTCAACTCAAGTCAGCTGGACAGCAACAAGTATATACACCACGGTATAGAGATACAAGGAATTCTCATTACAAACCACAGTACTCAAAGCAGTGGAAAGATCAAAAATATGAGACAATTTAAAACTCCCTGTTCTAACCTGCAAGACGAGCAGCATACGAACTGCGGTAATTACACAAGGAATCACTGCGCAGCAGAATATTGTGATGAGACATCTAAGCACAAGGGCAGCAACTCGCGCGAGTTACATACATTGACCTAAAACGTGACATGACAACAAAACAGACACCGGATCTACCAGATCCAGACATGTATAAAATTGCTACAAAACCCAAACCTATGGCTTGGTAATAAAATTTAAACAAATCTAATTTCCCACATTTCCACGTTGCGACAACAGCATTTTTACCAAACATAAAAGGTGTCGGATTAATTTCTCACAGAAATTATTATGAGAAAAACAAAACTGATTACATGACAATTTTACTAAGTGAAGCGTTAAATGGTTAATATCAGAAAAGCGGCAGTCTGTCGAGAACTTGAATTACGAGTAGCCTCGAGTCGCGGTAGTTAAGTAGGTACATGTAAGTTTGTATACCTTGATATAAAAGTTGAATTAGAGAAGTTCAGTGGTTTTTATTTGTGGAAGATAACCCTTACAAAAGTCGAAGCTAATTACGTAGTAATTTTATTTTTCGCCCAAAACGGATACAACGATTTAAGACGCGTGCTGCTTCAAGCTACGTCTAAGTCAACTCAAGGTATTGGTTTTTAATAATGTACAAATTATTCCTGGTAAGTAAACTTTCTAATTTAACAAAAGGTGAAAGTTTTATTTTTATTGACATTTGGACTATGTTGATTTGGAAATAAATTGAATTTACTCAAAATAGTTTTTACATAATAAGTCGAGAGCAACTTGTTAACAACAAACAACTAAAATAGTAACACTTCATGAACAAATCATGAGGTGCAGTTGCTATGTAAAGTTGTTGTTGCTATGCAAGTTGTTACTATGCCAATGGTGTTGCTACACGCCGCTGAACCGTTCTTTGGGGCCGTGCGCAAACTCTGGCTATATAAACATCAGTTTGACTTGAATTGATCTCTTTTGTGATTTGGCAGTGCAGTGATATACTGGCGATTTATTCCTTCGTGTGAATTCCTAGTGTTATATTACTAAATTAAATACTTTGTTTAATTGACGGCTAAAATAAAACATTCCAATTCTGGGTATCGACTGGATTGAGGAGTTTTATTTTAGATAGCGATTAAATTAAAGATTTTTTATTGTGGGTAGCGACTGCAAAGCCGGGTAAAGAATATTATCTCGGGTCTCGACTGAGATAATATATTACTAACAAATCACTTCATTGCGGATCTCGACTGTAATAAAGTTTCTTATTGCGAGTCTCGACTGTAATAAGACAATTACTAATAAAACCACTTTATTGCGGGTATCGACTGCAATAAAGAATATCCTACTCCCAAACCTCAGTCAAATAAAAAGTCAAATAAATCACCTGCCATATATCGATCAGGTGAGTACAAGCATATATGGCACAAGAACTAGATGTCGCATGCAGTACCAAAAAAGTATACAAATTTTATATGGCTGGGTGGTCCATTCCGGAATGGACCACAACATTTGAAATGATGTATACGACGAGTGATTCATATTTTTTCATATCTGAAGTGTTGAGGAAGTCGTTCAAATGTATACAAAACTGCTATTACAAAAACATTTGCTTTCGGCACGCTCTAAAACATGTTGTGGTCCATTCCAGAATGCACTACTCATTTCACAATCTGTATACTCTGCTCTAGTATGCCATGCGACATCTTTTTCATATCTGAAGTGTTGAGGAAGTCGTTCAAATGTATACAAAACTGCTATTACAAAAACATTTGCTTTCGGCACGCTCTAAAACATGTTGTGGTCCATTCCAGAATGCACTACTCATTTCACAATCTGTATACTCTGCTCTAGTATGCCATGCGACATCTAGTTCTTGTGCCATCTATGGTACAAGTCAATTGCAACAGTTGTATAAATCAATTTTATATCTTAATAATTTATTGAATATCGGTTTCAGTTTCTTATACTATAAAATATATATATATAAGTCGTGTATTTCTGAGCTTGAAACATTTAGTGTGAATGTGAAGTGTAGATTCAGTGAATTAACGAATAAAACCACGAGCTTTAAACCAGTGGCATAATTTTCACAACACTCTTCATTTATTGCATGTACGCTCTAACGACGGGCAGTACACATAGCCATGGCAAATAAAGAAAAATTCAACATACATTACGACAAAAACTCCGTCCAAAAATCATTTAATACTGGTGATAAGGTCTTACTAAAAAGCAGAGTTCGAGAAAATAGATTCTCGCCACTATGGTCAGGCCCTTATGAGATCATGGAGAGAAATTCCTCTGAAAATTCAACTATACGTATTAATAATAAAAACAAAAGAGTCCATTACAATGACCTAAAACTTTTCTGAGAGTAACAACTGCATCATCTTCAAACATCATTCAGAGATATCTTCCAGGTTTCCAGAATAATGCAAATAGTATTCCTTTTATTTTGCATCCCTATAATCCACGGGTCAGGAGTGGAAGGGAAACAGCTAAATGCTACTGCAGGCATTTACTTCGAAGAGATTGGCAGAGCCAATCTCTACACCAACGAGTGGAAGATAGTGACATTCTACGACCTGCCGAATTTCAAATCAGAATTCAACAATTCAGTTCATCGCACAGCAAGTTACAGCGACCTGTCAGAATCTGAATAGAAATTCAGCTATGGCCAACACTTATAATGGTACGTTGCTATAATTAAATCTTATTATAGCAAACATGGACTATGGGAATATGTTACTTGTAACTCAAAATAGGAAACAAAGAGCGCTATTTAATGCAATAGGCTCAATATATAAAGATGGATAAAGAAGAATTTTTAAGAAGTTTTATTTTTAACGATTCTAAATCAAATTCATAAATACAAGAAGAAAAAACAACCGCCTCGTCCAGGGTTTGAACCCGGAACCTATACGAAATAAATGCACTTCCATGAGCATTTCGACCAAATGGTCCATTCGAGTTCGATAAGCTGTGTTGAAAAATATTCTAGTTTACCAGCAATCTCAGCGGTGAGGCGATTGTAGAACGTATCTCTATACACACACCATTGCCAATTATCATGCTGTGACACGAATACCACAGTGCCATCATAGTGCATCATCATCCTCTTGGCACCCAAATTATTAAATTATTTCAGTGCACATGGTGCACTTGAAAAAGTTCATATTTCGTTCAAGCAAACGAAATCGTAAGTTAGAAAAAAATCGAGCAAACGAAATCATAAATTTCCATGCTCTTAAGTATACAAAACTCCAGCGACACGAGCAATCAGCAAAATCCACTTCGACGTTCTTGCAAACGTCATCATAAATTTCCCCAAATTGTCTGACCGCTCTTCACATGGGCGCGATATCAGTTTACGCTAGATGTAATGCGTATATACATTTTTCTGCTGATTACGCTGGCGTCGGAAGAGTACCACGAAGTCACGACGCCAAGGAAGAGTTGAGTTGGATTAGATATTTCATAGTGGTCGGTTCGCGGTCGCATTGCTCGCGACTTTAATTATTTGAATCAGTGGTGTTAAACTAAATCAGTGGTGTTAAATATAGTTTAATTAACGATCGAACAAATAAATAAAAGAAACCAAAAGTGAGGTGTTTCAATTATAATTAAATTAATAAACTCTTTCCAGCTCCCGCTTCCTCTTCTTCTCCACCACGGAAAGCACGAGAGGCGGCGTATAACAATGCACACAAAAAATATAATTTAATCAGGCAAAACACCCATAAGGTGATTTACTGCATTTTATGTACATGCAAAATGCCATACAAAACAGCAAAAATAAATAAAAAGTCATGTCCACCTGCTTATGGACAAGCGAAGTGCATTCTGCACATATAAGTGTCATGTATCAATGAATACACGACGACATTGAAATTTAACTAATTATGACATAATTTCAATTTCAAATAAATAGAAAAAAAAGATTCAAGAAATTTAAATAACTACCTTTTAACAGTGAATATTAGGTAAAAATTATGTCAATTAATAAAGGGTGTTTTCACTTAATTTTTGTAAATTAAGGTAGAATAATGAAAAAAAAAGAAAAAAAATTGTGAGAACCAATAAATAAAAATAATAAAAATGAACCAATAAAACTTATTTTAGGTGTAAAACAAAATAAATAAGGTAAAATAAAACAGATAAAAGAAATAAAAATCCATGATCTTTAAATAAACTCCTTTTGTCAATGAATATTAGGTAAAAACTCTTATCAATAAATCAATATCACTTCATTTAAAAAAGTAAGATAAAATAAATATAGAAAAACGAAACTCATTGTAATACAAAAAACTGGGGAAATGAAACATAAATATGTATTAGAAAGATTTTTTATTAAGTTATTATCTAAATTTTCATATTTCTTTTAAATTCACTATTTTTTCGAAATTCTTTTAATAAAAATATACTAAAAATAATTTACAATTAGTAAAAAAAAAAACAAAAAAAAAATAGATTTGTAAAATGTACAATTAGCATAAAATTAATAATTATTTTTTTTGTTAAATTTTGTTCTTTAAATAAAAATTTCATATTTGTAAAATAATATGTCAAAATATTGTAAACGAGAGCCGACCAACTCAGATTTCGTCCTCACTGCAGACTAAAGAATTTTGTTTTGTCCAAAAAATTTTATTCTCCTTTTAGTATCAAAAATTTTTTCTTTACAAGGGGGATGGGGTGTTATGATCACACATTGGGTCACACCTAATTGTGATCATCTCATTTCCTTCAGGTTCCCTCAAAATGATGATGACCATTTCATTTCTTTTAAATTCAAGTGCCTTCGTGAATTTCCTTCGTGTGTTATGTGAGCACTTGAATTTCACATATTTTTTCATTTGTATGTCATCACCTACAAAAC
The DNA here is from genome assembly GCA_963924295.1 of Dioctria rufipes. Classification (NCBI taxonomy): domain Eukaryota; kingdom Metazoa; phylum Arthropoda; class Insecta; order Diptera; family Asilidae; genus Dioctria; species Dioctria rufipes. The sequence goes on along the minus strand of OZ002741.1, from coordinate 98,840,175 downwards.
AAAAATTCACAAAATTCTGATTACATAAACAAGAAAGAACCTTTTAAAGAACAATTTCACTTGTTTCTTATCAATACATCAGGTTACATCCGTCGAGTCGTGCTAATGACATTAACGACCCGACCATAGCATAAATTATGCTGACTCGTGAGATTCAGAGATTTTGAAGAACTAAGCCTGGCAATGGGGATCATTTTAAAGTTGAGTTGGATTTCGGTTTTCGGTGCGTACAGACGGCGAAGTACACAGCACCCCAATTTTTTAAAGAAAATTCTGTTTTATAAAGTACAAGTTCTGAGTTTTAGTTTTGCAAAGTTTTATAATAAAGAAAAAACCCAAATAATAAAGTAGCAAATAAACTGAAGTAAAGTACAAAACGGGAGTGCGTGTTAATCAAATAAATTTCTTTTTACATAGCACCAACTCCTCCTTTTACACAGCACCAACTCCTCCTAGATGGCTCTTATCGAAAGAAAAGCACGGCCAGAGGGACATAACAAGTGCGTTTAGGTATGTAGCATATTCCCCTTACGCTACCATTTTCCTCCCCTTCTTCGTTTTTTTCCCTTTTGTTCGGCTTCTCTACCTTCTGTAGAGAAACCCCCATAATTTTCCCAGGGTACCTAAGAAGGGGACAAAAGTTCATATCCTCGAGAAGTAGCCCTATGCTACTTCTCCATGCAATAAAACTCCTGAAAAAAAAGTTAGCTATCTTCGAGAAGTAGCCCTCTGCTACTTCTCCATATTATAAAAATACCTGCAAAGAAAAGCTAGGTAATGATAAATTGTCGTTTGTGGGCCTCCTAATTTCATATAAAGATGTGTTTTGGGGTTATATGACCCGGTATTCTACTTTATCTTATATATATTAAACATGTCAAATACGCTCAAAGTAACATTAACAACACAACCGACAATACACATAACCGAAATACACAAATACCTATATACAAAAAACTTACATACATACCACACATAAGCAATAAAATCATCCCCACTCTACAAAATAACAATACCAACATTAGATTGGGGCTCCAGCCTCAAAACCAATTAAGACTAACCTTCTACTCAGATACTAAAACAAAAATTGCAAAACCAATAAAGGGTGCTATATTTGAAGTAAAGTGCCAAACAAACAATTGCAGCAAGGTCTACATTGGAGAGACAGGGAGAGACATAAAAATACGTATGCGGGAACATTTAAATGATTATTGTTATGGTCGTAGCGTATTGCATATAGCAATATGCTACATGAAATACTGCAGCGTGTAGGCCGGCTGCGTCAAACAAAAAAAAAAACATGAACGCACCCCGACCGAGAGTGATGCGCTTCCTCAAGTCGACATGACATGTTGGTAAAGAGGAAGATTGAATCCATTACTCTCGATTCAGTGAAGCAAGTGACAGCTGGAGTAAAAGTGACACTGCGAAAAATAAATATTATCGAAAAAATTTTCTAACATCACTCCCATAAGGTAAAATTTTCAAATGAATTTTTAAAATATTACAATATTCACCTATATTTTGGTATAAATTAGGGCAAGAAAAGAAATCAAATAGGAAATTAGTCCCCAAACCTTGAGAAATCATCGCGGCTGCTGGTGGGCAAAAGAAAAGAAAACTCGGACCTGGCACGTGGCAACAAAAAGGGCCTGCTAAAGGACACTATCGTAGTATTCAGCCCAAAAGCGCTTCATCACCAACAGGAAATCCTCGAACACCATATCGGCATGTGCATTATAAGTATAACTGGCCACAGTTACAAGGCAAGATCTATTTTTGTTACATAGTTATTAGTATCTCGATTTGTCCAAACCGGCGATTGCCTAATGACAATCCTGTAGTCCAGTAAGCAATTTAGGTTACCACTAGCCGCTGGAATATTAATTCAACGTTTTCAAGAGATAAAACCTTGCCATTAGGATTGCAGAAGTGAAGAAAATCTTAAAGAAAAAGCATCAGCTACACGAACCAGTTCATTTGACTATAACTTTAAAGTACGCGTTCGTACGATGTATATATATACGTAACAAATAGTTTCCTCTGTGATAGCTAGCGGTGCACCTACCGGTAAAATAGAAACAAAAACCAAAATAATTAAACTATGTAAACTCATATTGTGTGTGTTAAATCACCTTCGTAGTTATAAGAGAAAAAAGGTGCAAATGTTCATTTCATTTCCTTTGTTCAGCATCAAAGATTCTGACATTCTCCAGCTCATTAATATAGTCCGACGTTCAAAGCAATTCAACTTAGGTAGGAAACTTCGAAATGCTATACCATAATATGAATACTGTTTACCTTTGGCAAAACCCTCGTGAATACTTCCCAAGCCATGAAACAGAAATCTATATGTGTGCGTTCGGACTCCGTTTTCTAAAATGTTCTATATTGATACTTATGGAAAAGTGCTAAACATTGGCTTTATGTATGTCACAGAGCCTAAACTACTATCCATACAGGAAAATAGTCTTCTAGTAACTTACAGCTTGATTCCTTATATTCCTAAAGGCTACATTTCCTATATACCTTACTTAACAAAATAATAAAATAGTTTTGATTACAAAGTAACCTTACCATTTAACGCTCAATACCTCTCAGCACAGTGATAATTGCATGTGTGTATGTACAGCCGGAGTCCGAATCTGTAGGCAGCTACATTCGATATCATCAGCCCACGGCATGACATGACGGCACAGCGACATTACAATGATTACTCAGGTGAGAATTTTTGTTTGAGAAATCGTAGTCATTTGGTTAAGATTAATTTTTTTAAATAATTTTGTTAGGAAAGGTATGAATATTTTTTTACAGTTCGGGAGATAAGAAAGCAAGCTTAAGATTATCAGAACACCATTTTTCGGTGTGAATAGTAGTTTAGGGCGGAGGAGCTATTCAAATCAAACTTTTGTCAGTTTTACATAAGAACACTGCAAATATTTTAGAATGTAAGGACTGCGTTGGGCCTCGCATGCGGTAGGAAGGGAGTCTCTTTCATGGCTTGTGAAGTATTCTCGAGGGTTTTGCCTTTGGACATTACATTCGTTCACATATATGCATATATAAAGCTGAACCTTTTTCACGGAAAATTATGGAAATGTAAAAAGGCAGTAGGATCGTCTTTTTTTTTCTCACAGTACAAATAAATATATCACATGTATATATTTTTGGTTACGAAGTCTTCAGAATAAGAATTCTTTTCCCCATTGCTTTGCAGTATTATCTTCATTAAAGTTTGAACTTGTTTTGTGAGATATTCCATAACATTGAATAATAATAATAGAAAGAAAGAAAAGGATAAAGATAACTAGGTAGATCAGGCACATTTTATTTTATATATATATAGATCTTAGGTTAGGTACCATATAGTAGACCTATATTTAAGGCAAGGCCTATGTGAAGATAACGGAAAATAGTCCAATTTTAACGGACCAAGTCAGACTCTGTATCGGAGCTGTACCAGCACTGTCATAGGAGGTGGGCTTCCTTCCATTACTTTCATATACTTGCCTCATGCCTTGTTATGTTGGATATATGATGGCGACATATGATGAGCACATGGTATACAAGGTGCACGATACCTTCCATTGAATTCGTTTGGGATAACATATGTTTTTTTCTAAATTATTTTCCAATAACAGTATATTAAATTAACTCTAATTGTGTTAGACTAGCATTATCGTAAATTAACTCAAATTACCTTGAATTAGCAATATTCGTTCTAAACACGTAAGCTTAGCATCCACTCATGTTTATGGTGGTAGTTTCTCTTCTTACATCACTTTCACCTGATATCCTGATTGTAAATGTACTAACAGTACGCAAGTGGGGTAGCTGTACAAACAGTAAGGAAAAGAATGGGAAAGCCATTGATGATATTCAGAGTAAATCGCGCTCAACGTTCGCGAGTCAAAGCTTGAACTGCGAACTTTTAGTGGTATTAACCTTAAGAGTACTTTATTTTCTTCTCGATTTTGGGACGCTTAATAAGGTGATTCCATATACGGCATAACTTGGTTCCATTCATACAGGTAAATGCAGTCTGCTGGAGCGCTTCATCAGGTTGGAGAAGAAACAAACAATGGTAAATGTAAGTACTTATCAGTCAATAAATTGCTATATTGTAGATTAAGAACGGGCGAAAAGAAAAATGAATGTCACTGGGATTCATTTACGATCCTTTTATTAACTATTATTGAAAATTATCGTGAGTAATACATACATATCGTTATCATAATAATCTTTCGGTCTATCTGTATATGAACTGAACAAAAGTTTTCGTCTAAAAATAAATTTCATTATATACTTAAAAGGGCATGCCATTATAGAGCCTGCAACATTTTAAACAAACGTGCCGCATTTGATCACTTAAAAAGGTTCCGCTAGAGTAACATTAAATTTTCCGTAGTTAAGCTTTCGGTTTTTCCAAGCCGTAGTATTCATGAAGTAGTATCTGTCCGTAAAATAAGTTAATGTACCGCTCAAGAATCGGTTGGCGGCTCTACGGTTGACGGGCTTCCGCCTACTTGCTCTTGGTCATAGTAGGATGGTCGAACCATTAGCAAATCCTCGAAAATTGGCAAATGCTACAGGAGGAGAGAAGGAATATAGATTAGGAACCATACATGTGAGCGTTTAATTATTAATTTATGGAATGTCCACACTAATTTAGTCCACGCACTATAACGATACTTTTATTATTAATGTCTCATAGAATTTCATAGAGTTTCATTCCTTTTGTCATTACTACTTCGTAGGATTTTCATGGAATTTCAACTAGTGTAGCGTATATACTAAATGTAGTTCTCCTATCTCGGAAGGTTTCTAGAATTATCATACGACATTGTTAATTAAATGTACTAACTGTGTTCTTAACAGTACTACTTCGTAGGACCTCATAGAATTTCAATTCTGATGTAGTCTTTATACTATAAGAATATTCCTGTTACTATCTTGTAAGATCGCTAAAGTTAACCCCCCCCCCCCCTACATTGTTCAATAAACCTTTATAACGAATTGAAAATGTGCTAACTTTTCTTTTATCTTCCTTCACATCCTGGAGCCCTCCCGAATAAGATGAAGGTCGTCTAGGTTCGCCTAGTCTTTCGCTCTCTTTCACAGGTCAGCCAAGGGACTTTGGAAACAGTGCCACCCAAAGTCGATGGGAGGATGGGGCCTGGCAGGAAGGCATGCCATCTGCGCCTTCATGAGAAATAGGTAAGTGACGTAAAAGTCCCTTCCGGACTGAGTGGGTGCTCTTTTGTGTATGTAGGCATGCAGAATTTTTTTTTGATTATGGGTGGTGACAGCGGCAGGTATTTTCGGGAACCTCTCCACACTCTCCGCCACTCTTAGCCGAGGTGCTAGCATGCCGCCCTGTGCTATCGCTGTCATCGAGTGATCTGTCAGCTCATGCTGGCAGTTTGGACTTCACGTCCTAACCAATCACTCAACATACTTTCATAACATTATAATAGGACATCTAAGCTCACGTGAAATGACAGTCACCAACAAAAAGATGAATGTAACAACACAGCCTGTTTAGCGCATGCAATTAAAAACACACACACGTTCGATTTTGAAAATTCAAAAATCCTAGATAAACAGCAAAACTGGAGGAAAAGGAAAAAGATAAAATCAAATAAGCCCAATGCAACAAATTTCAAGATTGATACGCAATACATTCACCCGCAATATAAAAATTAAATCAATTCATGCGCATACTCAACATGATAACGATTCCTTTCCCACTAGCAGGACGTACTTAATACTGTTTCCAACACGAATCTGATCACAAGTTAAAATTGTTAGTTTCTCTCAGTCCTCAGTCTTTAGTTCCTAATCGTTATTTATTTTTATCGTCAATTCTATCTCATAAAATGTGTGACATCAATGTTAATTACTGTGATATTTTCTTTTTTTGGAGTGCCTGTTTTTACCTTTTTTACTTTTTTTACTTTTTATCGTTCTAGTCAACTTATAAATTTGTGTTTAATTTGCTTAAGAAATTGCTAAAAAGGTTTTACAGTTTTAAGTTTTTGAAGTTTAAATTTTAGATATTTTTGACATGAGGTTATAAACAACCCACAAATAAATGTTCTTCCTGAAACACCAAGTTTCTAAGGTAAAAACACATAGTTTGTAATTAATTGTTAATTTTGCATCAATTAAATTTTGATTTGTTTTCCCCCTTTTTTGTCAGCCTTGATAATGGTCTACAACAAAGACAGAAATGTTGGATCTCTAAAATAAATTATGGCTTAAAAAACCAAATGAGTTTTTCTATAAGATAAAGTAGAATACCGGGTCATATAACCCCAAAACACATCTTTATATGAAAACCTAGGTATTTTCGAGAAGTAGCCCTATGCTACTTCTCCATATTATAAAAAACCTGTAAAGAAAAGTTAGATACTTTCGAGAAGTATGCTACTTCTCCAAATTGTAAAAATCCTGAAAAAAGAAAACATTTTAAAATTCATACATACGGCAACTCCGCAATTACATCGCGTTTCATCTATGCAGCGTAATTTATTCTTGTCTGCATTAAAATTGATAAAACTTTGCATCGTCGCCCCATCGCCGGTACAAAATTCCATATCTTCTACCGTTTGTCACTGAAACTTCCAGTGCACAAACGGTGAAATATCACGCGATCAAATTTCAGAAAAATGTTCTGTCGCCAGAAGTTGCTGAGTGGCAACGAGCATATTATAAAATCCATGATCACACATCCATACATGTGGCCAGCATTACAGTCGCTAGCAACCGTTTGTAATTCGGGTTGTGTGCGACTCGAATCGAATGGAATGGTGGTCGCCTGCCGGTGGCTGATTCGGGGGAATTATCGGTTGATATTGGCTGGAGCATGAGTGGAGTCAGTGAGTGTTAGTTGGTCAAGGAGTTGAGATGAGATCTGAAAACGAAGTTTCAGCGGCGTAGACTTTTTTTTTCTTCTTTATCAGCTTCCGGGTTTTTTTTTTCTTTCGCGGATTTTGCTTGGAAAGGAGTGGAGTTTTTTTTTTGCGGTTTGCGGTTAAGAAAAGACGTGAAGTTCGGAGTATCGCGGCAATGATTATTGTCTATAAATTTTTTCTTCCTCTTGAATTACCAATTTTTGAACTTCGATTTTGTAAGTACAGTTTCCAGCGAGATTATTTTCGTGTCGGCAAGAACAGACGAAATTGTAATTAATGTTTCAACCCGAGAGTGAAAGAGACATACAAACATTGGTTTAGCTGTGCAATTCCATGGGGTTTCAAGTGGCCTGTGTTTGGTGCGCTATCAGAACTTACTTGTGCCGTGTTTTCCTAGAAGCCAAAATAAATACGATTATTTTATTATTAATTGAGTGCGTTATCAGAGCTTACCTGAGCGGCAAATCACGCTGAATTTTTCTAGAAGTCAAGAATAAATATTTAATTATGATTCATTATTAGTTTGGTGCGCTATAAGAACTTACCTGTGCCGAATTTTCCTAGAAGCCAAAATAAATACGATTATTTTATTATTAATTTAGTGTGTTATCAGAACTTACCTGTGCGGCGTATCATGCAGAATGTTTCTAGGAGTCGCAATAAATCAACGATTATTTTACTATTACTTTAGTGCGTGAATCAGATTTTACCTGTGCGGCACATCATTCGGAATTTTCCTACAAGCCAAAGTGGAATTTAATTGTGATTTATATTAGCTCCGTGCGTATTCGTAACTTACTTGTGCTCATTATCGCATATAGACTTTGGGTTCCTCGTCACTCACTTCTTCCGAACAACCCTAGAAGGTTGCCGATCTGATAAAAATTATATAAAAAAACAAGAGGTCAATGTGCCCATTTATACAACAAAAAAGAGGTCAATGTACCCAATTATAAAAAAAAAGAGGCCAATGAGCCCACAGTCCAATCAAGATGCCAGCTGTAAAAGGATATCCAGGGTGCACCCATCCAGCGAATGCATAACGAGTCAACGAGGGATCTCAGCAGTACACCTCTGTCTGTCCAGGCGGGGGTTAAAGGTTCAGTTTAATATACAATATTCGTCGAAACAAATTGACTTTCTTCATTTAGTGTAATATTTATTAGACTTCAATTTTTATTTTGTTTTGATTATTACTTTGGAAGTTCAGACAACTTTGTTTGTAGATCATAAGTGTATCTAGTAGGGAGTAGGCTTAGGTTAAGAGCATCCCGCATGTAAAAGAGGAAGTGAATAATGAGACACTCAAACCTGAGGAAAATTAAATGGTGGTCTCATTGAATGCTACTTAGGCTCATAACTTGTTTTTTTTTCTTTTTTTTTTTGAGTTTTTTTTCTTCCTTGGTTTTCAGATTGGAGAGGTTAATGTGCACTATTGGGTTTCCTTTTTTTTTGTGCTCCGTTTTGCGCTTAGTCTACTGGTAACGTTGGTAAACAGCAGGATGAGCGAGTAAAGTAAAGAAGTCGTTGGTCCGGAGCGGTAAGGCGACATTACAACACATGAGTAGATGGGGCTAAGCATATCATTACGGCTTTGGAGGCATAGCTAGGGTGGATGGGGGCATCTGGGCCCAATAGTACCCAAAGCCTGAGTCTCAACATCATCGGAGACTCCTCTCAGCTCTCTCTCTCAATCTTTCATCTGTCGGCGTTGAAAACTCTCCGGGTGAATTAAGACTTGTTCGACGTTCCTGAGGTCTTCTGTTCTTCTTTTCTTACAGCATTCAATCATATAAATTGTAAAGGAGGAGGCCCATACATATATTTTTTTTGTCTGCCTGTCCGTTCGGAGTCACACTTATAAGTTATAAGTTTTTTTACTGTCCGTCCGTCTGTCTGGTCAGTTATTCTGTCGATTATGCACAGTGTTGAACGCAGCTGAAAATAAATAAATGGATATTAATTTATTGGGATCATTATTTAATACTTCCCTGTAAAATCCCAGTCTCCAGTGTCCTCATACGCCCTTCCTACGTCTATGCAGCATCTGAAATAAGAAAAAGCATAAATTAGTTCAATATAATTAACTGGAGCAAAGATATCACAAAAAATTACAAACAAAAATATAGTTACATGCAAACTGCCAAGAAACAAATTTCTTGGCAGTACAACAACAACACTACATGCAAACATAAACATTGGAATTTCTTAGCGAAATTCGTGTTTTCTGCACAATAAACATTTGCAAAACTTGCATTTATGCTTAAATGTGCAGATTACATGAGTTCGCAGAATCCATACACAATATTATTAGTGAAATTCAACAATTGTTGCCATTGTTGACATTTCACTAACAATTTTTCAATACACAATTTTTCGCATAATTTGCATGATTCTTGCAAATTATGCACTGGCAAATCAATAATTAAAACTTATAGAAGAGATTAAACAACTTACCTTAATAATTAATCCATTTGTTGATGAGGAAAACCCAACACAAAACACGGAACTTCACTACTTAAAATCCGCGAAACCAACTGTCACCGCGACGAAGTAAATAATCACTTTTATGAAGTTGGCCGCGCTCTACCTGTTGGCAATAATTAAAAAACGCGAAATTGCCCAGGTAAGGAAATATTTATAAAAAAAGGTAATTCCAATTCCCCATAATGAGTGGGAAAGAGAACGATGTGGAAACGAGACAGAAGAAAATTCGTGAGAGAATTTATGTTCCACACCGGAAATTAACATAGTATGATAGGGAGCGGCCATATTGATAAGTTTTAGAAAAATTGAAATATCGCAATAAATCAATTAGGAAAAATTATGGATAATTAAAAATAAATTAATTCACATAATTTAGAAAATTTTGACATTACAGCATGGACTTATAATGTGCAAAAAATATATGAAAATTGCATTTTTTCATGTGGAACTTGTCCGAAAATGGCGGCTCGGACATTATAAAAAGGAGGTGCTCCCTAACTAAAGGCTCATTAGTTTGACAGCGATCGTACATGCAACTTCGCATAGATCCAGTGTTCTTTCAAAAATTTAAAGTGCAAAAATTAAAATAGTTTCAAGACAATCGTATAGCATAAATCAACGTGCCAAGCAAGGTACAGCATTCACATGCTATAAGGATTGCAATAGCAAATTAATAAGTTTTTGGTGTGACTTGAATTTGGTGGTGAACGTTTTTAGGATAAGTATTTGTTTTATATATTCCTAAAACATTTGGTGGTGGACATTTTAATTTAGTTTTTTCACATAGCATTAACTTCATGCAAGCCACGCATAATTAATGCTTCATGTGAAAAAACAATGTAGATTAGTTAATATTAAGCTACACGTGAATTATAGTAAGTAACAATTTAGCACTAAGAAACAGTGAAATTAAATATAATAAAAGTGAAATTGGTGAAAATCTGAGGTATAAAATTGAGCACGTGTCACGTTACGACACCTCAAGAATACATGCCTACAGATAATTAATTAAATTAATGAAGTACATTTAAAGTGAAAAAAAAAAATAAAAATAGAATTCAGACTAACGTAAAATAAGTAATTTTTGGTTAATAAAGTAACAGTAAACACAAGCTCACATATCTTGTCATTTTAACATACCGCTACACTAACCTACCTAAAATGCAGTAATATAGCTGTAGTGTTCAATTACCGCTACATTACAAAACACACAGCTTAACATGCATTGAAGGGATGTGGGTGGCAAGAACTCCCCCTAGCCGACTGATCGCTGGCGGCAATTGCTGTGCAGCCACCCACGCATATCCTGGACATGATATTTGTAGCAAAGAGGTGTCGGATGCAGTATCCACATATACCCAGGTAGAAGTGGATATAGGTGGATCTGTCGTCTGACAAGCTCTTCGTTACAAGTTCTTCTTCTGATACCGAGACTGATAATGAGCCTTCGTTGCTAACCTGCAGTAATAAAAGTGCTATTAAATACGCTGATAGTGGCTCCAGTGACGGTAGCATAAATTTAGGCAGTGAAAACAGTGGTTCTGAGAACAATTTTAGTAGGAGTGATGAAGAATAAGAAGCTGATGATAATGACTTTGCAAGCTGCCGCGTATGGAATGAAATTAATATGGATAATATTCCTCCTGCTCCACCAGCTTTCCATTTCACTGCGAAATCCGGCACCGCTCAAGTATTTTGAAATATTTTTTGATGATACTTTGATTCGTATTCTTGTAAGTGAAACCAATAAATATGCTAGTCAGGAACTAGCCAAGCAGTCTCGAAGAACTGCACGCTCAAAATCATAGAAGTTGACAGATGTGAAATAAGAAGAAATGAGAACTTTTATAGGTGTTTTGTTATTCCAAAGTGTTATCAGTTTACCTGAACAAGAGAATCAATTCATATTCCAATTTTTTCAAAGGTCATGTCACGAGACAGATTTAGACTGACTATGAAATACTGGCACTTTTCTGATAACTCTATATTCAATCAATGTACACATCCATGTCCAAAGCTGCCAAAAATATAGCTCAGAAAAAAATGTTAGTGTGGATGAAAGTTTGCTATTATTCAAAGGAAGACTGAGTTGGAAACAATACATTTCCAGAATTAGACTTAGGCTGCAACGTGCTGAAGCGTGTAAGCAGAATTATACTTCTCTTACAGCGAGTATTGAAACGCGTAGGCAGAATTATACTCCTGCTACAACGTGATGAGTTGTGTAAGCAGAATTACTCTTCTGTTACAGCGAATAACAAAACGTATGTGCAGAACTATACTTCAGTCGCAACGTCCTGGAGCGTGTAAGCAGAATTAAGCTTCTGTCACACGATTGGAGATCAAGTGTTGGATTTTGGGAGTTTGGACTTTAATAGAATTAGACTTCTATATGAAGGACAGAACAAAATTATGCTTTTGCTCAAAGGACGGGTATTCAGATTAGACTCTGGCGGAGGATATTTTCAGATTAAATTATAGTATACGGCAAAATGGGATGCTGGATATAAGTAGAATTATACTTCTGCAATAATAGAATTAAACTTCTATATGAAGGAATAAACAAAATTATACTTTTGTTCAAAGGATAGGAAACAGATTACACTCTGGTGCAGGATGCTTTCAGATTAGATGTTACAATATCATATCCTAATCAGCCAATAATATAAAGGCTTTGAACCCTAACAAAGATGCACCGTCATCAATTACGTAAACTCATTTCCATTTTCATTCCCACAGTTAAAGTCAATTCGTATGTAGAAATAATTTTACTAAAAACAAACTCAGAAAACTCTTAAAGTCAAGAACCTACATACCTGGTCTCACGTGTAATATTACTACTTGCCGTACCTTCAGTACGATTTGTCGTGAAAATTGCAATATGTATGCACGAACGTACATACATATCACAAAAAAGCTTTCGCGAAAAGAAGAGCGCGTCGGGAAAATACATTGTATGTATACGCGCGCGGCAATTTTAATCGTCGTGACGGTGGCTGATGTTTATGAAAGCATCAAATGTCAAGTCACCGTCCAACGAAAAATATTCTGGACTTGTTTAATCAAGTCCAGAATAAATGAAAATTCTCTCGGCGCTATTTTAAGTTTTTAACAAAATGATAGAAAAAAAACGGTGCATAGTCGTGACTAAAGCATAGGATTGTGATAAGAATAACAAAACCAATAACAGAGTTGACGTGTAATTTAGTAGAAAAAAGAAAAGTTAAAGTGAACGAGTTTGCAAAGAAAAGAAATAAATTAAAGGAAAATTAAAGTGTTCACAGTGTTTTATATATATGCATGTCCCTCCGATAACTAACAGCAGGATCACGCCACCCCCTGGCTAGTTAATAACTTCGGCTTGTCAGATCTCAAACCGTAACCCCATAGACAGTTTGAAAGGAAAAAATAGTAACAAATTTGGCGCAGCCGGTAGGATAGAGGAAGCCTACTTTAAACCAACGAAGTATAAGCGCTCGAAAACCTTCTATCCTACGAATCTAAAAGGAGTTTACGACGAGATCGAATACTGGGCAAGACACCCTACCCTTCGCCTGAAGTTGAGTCTGGCTTCAGGAGTATTTCGATCTTGTCGGCTCCCAACGCTCGGGGTCGGACAGCTTTAACTGCCTCTGTTTGAAAAATACGCAGCCACCCCCTCATCAAAGCACAAAGTGCCAACGTGGGAAAATAGCGGGCTTCATCCAAGCCCAGGATAAAGAAGTCCACATCCCAAAATTTTAAAATTTACACTTGAAGGAAGGAAGTTTGCAAACCATCCGCTATCTGCGATCCAGAGCTGAAAGGGACTTCGAAGTAGGCAACGCGCCCCCCTTTCAGCTTTTATCCAGTGGAATTTAAGAAGGCCACGGGCCCCCCGGCAGCAAAAGAACTTCAAGAAACCGAACCAACGATCCAGAATTGAGAGGGACCTCGAAGAAGGCAATAAGCCCCCCTCTCAATTTGAACCAAGGGAATTAAGACGGCAGAAGCCCCCCTAGCTGCAAATTTCACACACGGTGGTCCATGAGCGAGGAAAGCTCCCACCAGGAGACGCCACAGGAAATCACACCATTTCAACCAACTCCTCAACAATCCTCCTCACCGGGCGACGCACAGGAAGTTCCGTCCCGGAACGAAGGAGGCAACGCGGGAGCAACATCCGCAACAGAGGGTGCTAATCAAACACCCGCAACAAATTCAACAAAGAAAGGGGTAACACTCAGGAGTGGGACAATCCTTACAGGTCCCCAACAAGTAAGACCTTCCAATTTAAATTTAGAAAGTTATTTAAAATATCTAGAGGGGAAAGTGCGAGACTCCTCCGAACTTTCTGTTATACAGTGCGATTCTATCGATAAACAGGTCAAAAAGTCCCGTGAATGGCGGCTTGAGCAAATCGCGCAATTCAAAGAAAGTACGGAAAAATTTAAAGAAAGCTTAAAGCAGTTTGGGGAACTCTCGCACTCTCTCGAAACAGAAATTACAAATAATAGTGTAGAATTAAGAGAAGGTGCCATTGAAGACAGTGTCAGTGATTCCACCGTGAGTGAAATCCTATTGAATTGGCTGGGCGACTCCCTTTTGGAAACCAGCATAGAAGAACCTAGCTCCCCAAAAGTGTCAAACTTTAGCTTCAGAATCCCCAATATAAACATGGCAGATTACGCGAAAATCGCCACACTGACTGCTCAGCTGGTTCCCCTATTCTCGGGAGAACAGCACCCAAAATTGAGCCTTGAGCTCCAAACATTTCTAGGATGCTGCAGGCAGGTAATACAGTGCATTTCGGTGGATGAACTAACAGCATTTTTACAAATCTTTCCCACCAGACTTCGAGGCGAAGCTTACCAGCTTTTTGCCTCAAATATGCCCACTACTTTCAAAGAAGTAGAAGAACGGCTAAATCGCACATACCTGCCTAGAGAAACTTACCAGGAACTGGTAAATAAATTAATAACTACAAGGCAGTATCCCTTAGAAAACCTCACAGCCTTCACGGCACGAGTAAAACAAATGCTAGCACTCTGCAATGAAGCAGCAGAATCCAAATACGGAGCCACAGCAGCACCAGCTGTCAAAACGCAGTTGGAAGATTTCGCGAAAAACGCACTGAAAACAGCCGTAAATAACCCATATATGTGCCAATACCTTCTGACCATGACAGACGGCACGGTGGATGACCTCGTACAAAGAGCACTTGACATGGAACGTCTCCAGCAAAGTGCCCTATTCCTGCAACCTTCAGGGCAATTTCAGCCAAATGTGATGCAAAATCCGATACCCCATTCAATAAGTGCAACAACACCAAATAACGCACATTTTAACCAACTTAATTCATCCGCTAATCACAGCGTATTTACTCCCGGCATAATGCCATTCGCTCAAGTTCCTCAGACCCTGCCAAACCCAAGCAGTCACATACCAACGTCACAGTTCACACAGGCCGGCACAGCATATATTAAACAGGAACCAAGATCGCCAGATAAAAATTATAATGTAAAAAATAAAAATAATTATTTAAATAAAATTACTTGTAGTTTTTGTAATTTAAGAGGCCACACATACGCAGATTGCCTCAAACGTAAAAATACTCCGTACTGTGTGAACTGCAAAATATACAACCACGATATACGTGACTGCAGGAGGAACAACAACAATATTCAAAGATCAAGCAACAATGGTGGACCATCGAATCAACGCCCTAGAGAGCCGCAAAACCCCAATAACAACTCAAGAGTTTATAATGTGCGAAAAAAGTGCGAATTTTGTGGTCGTTCTGGACATGCAGTAAATTCCTGCCAACAAAAACGTAAATGGGAAGCCCGGAGTCAGGGAAACGACGTACAGTCGACCCAAAACTCCCCGGCTCGACTATAAAACTCCCATCTAATAAATTAGGGTCTCCTCAGCAGCCCGATTCCAGTGTCGCTACAGTAAAACTTCCTTTAGACATAGGCCTGAACGGCCAAACTAAACTAGTAGTAGACACAGGCGCTGAGGTTAGTATAATAAAGAAAAGGTCATTAAAAGATCTCAAAGAAATTAACCACAATGAGGCATGTACCCTTCAGACCCCATTTGGTACCGGAAAGACGCTGGGAAATTGCCAGGGAAAGTTCGTTTTTAAAAACAAAATTCCCTGCAAGTTTCAAGTCGTAAAGAACTTGCCTGGCCTTTCCGATGATGGACTTCTAGGAAATGATTTCCTAGCACAAAACTGTAACGTAGAGGGCCCTAATAAGGCACTAAGGTTTCCTCGCACGGAAACTAATCCAGACGAGTTTGCTTTGCCATTAGAGTTTGAAACGGACAAGCTACATTCTGAAAAAGCAGTCGAAGTAAGAACACTTGCAGAAGAGGTAGAGTCTAAACAGGCTGAACTATCCACCTGCAGTGTCTCCAAGGCTCCTCCGATAGGAGAAGCTGGCTGCCAAGCTCCAAAAGAGCCCAAGGAATGTGAAAAAGGCTGTCTGGACGAACAAGAGACCGATGAAATCAGGCAACAATTGGTTACCTTTAAGGAACCAATCTGCATACCTGCGCGCTCTCAACTTGTTGCCCCAGTCCCGTTACAAACTCAAGAAGAAATGCTCTGTTTATCACAAGAGATAAGCGATGGAGTCTTCTTGGCAAACAGTTTGCTACCTTCTGGAGAAGAATTAGGGCTGGTTAGTATCCTCAACGCTAACAGTCATCAAGTAGTCATACATAGCTTAAAGTTACAGCTATTTCCAATAAACGACTACACCATAGTCCCATTAATACACACAAAAAACCACAACCATACGCACATTCCAATACCAAATAAAGAGGCAATACCAAACAACACAAGAGACGGAACTGAGTGTCTAAAGCCTGCCAAAAAGGTGCATATAACTCTTCCGTCCAAAATCCCGAGGCATAAATCACTATTAAACAAACAACGGCCATATAAGAACGGTAGCGAGTCGCCAAAGCCTATATTAAAGGTGCATATTACTCCACCGTCCCACAGCACAAAAAATTCTACATGGTCAAAAAGCAATAGCATTGACGTGCATGAGTATATCACACAACCTAAGGCAAAGACCACACAGGTGTATCAAACTCAGCCGTCAACAAAGCAGGAAGCAAGTACCCTGTTACATGCTAAATACAACAAAATAAAGCCTCATAAGGAATTAACTAAATTCAATCCAATTTCAGGACACTAATTTACAAGGAATAGGAAGTCAAACCAAGGTTCAGCCGACAAGACGGCGATATTACAACATGTACGATATCTATACCCGGATAATGAGACTCCGGACGATCCAAAACAATACCCGCGTATTTCTAGGTTAGAGCAAGAACTCAGCCTAGACACTAATTTAACCGCGGAAGAAAAAATTTCGATATCAGAACTCTGCGAAGAGTATAACGGTATCTTCTTCCTCAAAGGTGACAAACTCACCTATACAAATGCGATAACGCATAATATTCCATTGGTGCAAGATCAAGCACCAATCAATCAAAAAATGTACCGCTTACCTGAAACACAGCGAAAAGTCATTAACGAGCAGCTAAAAGAAATGCTAGACAGCGGGATAGTCCAGTCTAGTAAAAGCCCTTGGAATTCACCTCTACTAGTTGGCCCCAAGAAAGCGGGACCTGACGGTGAAAAAAGGTGGCGCGTCGTTGTCGATTTTCGTAAATTAAACGAAAAGACAATTGGAGACGCATTCCCGCTACCCCGAATCGAGGATATTCTCGACCAACTAGGTCACGCAAGGTATTTCACCACACTCGATTTGGCCAACGGCTATCACCAAGTTCTTGTCGACAAAAAAGACCGACATAAAACTGCTTTCAGCACAAGCTATGGGCACTACGAGTTCAAGCGTATGCCATTCGGGCTCAAAGGAGCCCCCGCCACATTTCAACGCCTAATGAATTTCGTCTTAACAGGCCTACAAGGCCTCGAATGTTTTGTCTACCTAGATGACATTGTCATCTATGGAAAAAATTTAAACGACCACAACGAAAAGTTGAGAAAAGTCTTCGACAAGTTGAGAGAGAACAACTTAAAACTGCAGCCAGAAAAGTGCCAGTTTCTAAGAAGAGAAGTTGTTTACCTAGGACATAAATGTTCTAGCGAAGGAGCCCTACCAGACCCAAGTAAGACGGCTTGCGTCCAAACATTTCCTGTTCCAAAAACAGTAAGGCAAGTTCAGTCATTTTTAGGACTTGCCAATTACTACAGGAAATTCATTCCAGACTTCTCCAAAATTGTACGTCCAATCACGAATTTACTCCGAAAGGAGGTAAAGTTCACCTGGACAGAGAAATGCCAAGAAGCATTTCAAAGCATAAAAAATGCTTTAATTTCTCCACCACTTTTGATTTACCCCGATTTTGCAAAACCTTTTAATCTTACTACGGACGCAAGTAACGAGGCTCTAGGAGCTGTTCTTTCTCAAGGAGAAGTCGGAAAGGACCAGCCCATTGCCTACGCAAGCCGCACATTAAACAAAGCCGAAAGAAATTACTCTACTATAGAGAAAGAGTTATTGGCTATTGTCTGGGCTACCAAGAATTTCAGGTGCTATCTTCAAGGCCGGAAATTCACGGTCTACACTGACCATAAACCTCTCAAAGGTGTCTTCAATGTGAAAGACCCTACTTCCCGTTTGGTGAGATTTCACCACAAACTATCTGAATTCGATTACAACATCGAATATAAACCGGGGAAGTACAACACTAATGCAGATGCACTAAGTCGCATCCCTCAAGCATCAAAGGAAGACAGTTTAGGCAATACCTTAACGGTAGAAGCCCTAGTCCACCACACGATGGACTCAGATGTGGAGGAAGACAACCCCACAAATAACAAAAAGAAAAAGAAATACGCTCATTGTTTCGTCGTGACTCGAGCTCAGAAGCAAAAGGTTCAAGATACAATAAATAGCTCCAGTGTGGAGACAGAAGAGCACACGAAAGCGGACCAAAACGAAATTCAACACACGGAGGCGGAAAAAGTAAACCCAGCATCGCTTGAGCAAAAAGTAAGTACTGATAAGACACCCGAAGTTATTACGAGCCCCACGGAGATCCAAACAATCTTAAAAGATTATCACGATTCTCCATTTGGTGGCCATCAAGGTGTCATAAAAACTTACAAACGCATAAGACGCAAGCATTGGTGGAGACACATGCTTAGCGACATCAAGAAATACATAAAAAAATGCCCAAAGTGCCAGACGATGAAAGCTTCTCCACAATATAAAATGCCAATGGTTATCACGGACATCGCAGAACAACCGTTCGACAAAGTTTACCTCGATATTGTAGGTCCATTAGAAGAGACGACATCAGGTAACAAATATATCTTGACCTTTCAAGATAATCTAACAAAATTTGTCGACTGGTATGCAATACCTAATGCCGAAGCAGTCACAGTAGCGCAAGTTTTCTTTGATGAAATCGTTACGCGCTATCGCATACCCAAAAGAATACTCACCGATCAGGGAACAAATTTCCTGAGTGAATTATTCAAAAGAGTATGTAAGCTTCTAAAGGTAAAGAAGTTACAGACTTCAGCATATCACCCACAGTCTAATGGAGCACTAGAGCGTGCGCACAGACCACTAATTGAATACCTGCGAACAATCGTAGATGAAAATCCCAAAACATGGGACCAATACCTACGAACCGCTGCATTCGTGTATAATAATAGTATACACGAGGGTACTAAACTTACCCCAATGGACTGCCTATACGGCTTCACAGCGGATGTCCCATCAAATTTAAAACGGGATCCCGAACCCGTTTACAATCATGAGAGCTATTATCATATACTGAAGTATAAGCTCCAAAAATCATATGCCACGGCACGAAAGAACTTATTGGCAAGTAAACAGCGCTCAAAGGGGTACTACGATAAGAAAGTACGGCCCCTAACTTTCCATGTAGGAGACAAGGTCCTCATCAAGAACGAAAGCAGAAAACATAAGCTTTCTCAAATCTGGGTAGGACCTTATCAGGTAATAGCAATCCCAAGTGATGTGAATACCACAATCAAAATTGGTAAGCGAATGGTGACGGTACATAATAATCGTTTAAAACCATATTTCGAATAAAAGCATGTTGTACAAAAATGAACCAGGTTGACTTGAAATTCTTACTTCAATGTCCATTAAACGTCATTTCAATACCTCCCCAGAAACATTTGCGGTGGAGTCACTCCACTGCCCAGTTTAAAACGGCACAATGCAAGTACAAATATACTTAAAGAATTGTTTTCTTCCTCCGAATTGTCCACAGAAATGGCGCTAAAATTCATCGTATTTGCCCTCCTCATCCAATACACAACAGGAGAGATCGCTGACAAACCCTATATAAGGACCCAACTAAATGGCTCGGGCATATTTTTCGAGGACCTAGGAAGCCTCATGGTATATCATGACACCTGGAATGTCCTCACCGAAATAGATTTGGATGAATTAGATGCCCAG
Organism: Dioctria rufipes; assembly: GCA_963924295.1. Taxonomy (NCBI): domain Eukaryota; kingdom Metazoa; phylum Arthropoda; class Insecta; order Diptera; family Asilidae; genus Dioctria; species Dioctria rufipes. The sequence goes on along the minus strand of OZ002741.1, from coordinate 98,820,296 downwards.
ATAAAGCTAGCAGAATATGCGGAGCACTTAGTGCATAAACTCTGCATAAATGTAACCAACCCAGAAGACCTGTGTAACGTGCAGCAACTACACATACACACTATAATAGACAGCGTACGAAAGCGCACGGAAACTATAAAGGAACTAGCACCAGCAAAACGCAAGGCCAGATCGCTATTTGATGGAATAGGCAATGCCATGCACTATTTGTTTGGCACTATGGACAGCAATAACGAAAAAGAAATTTACAGCAGGTTAGAAGAACTTGAATCGAATACACAAGCCCTAGCCGAGCTAGAGAAACAACAAATCAGTGTTGTTAAAACAACCTTGGAAAAGATTCAAAAATCGCTGGCCATGTTAATAGACAGACAACAAAAAATAGCACACCAGATAAACGATCTCCACCATGTGGCCGATGATTTAACTAAAAGGCAGCTAAGACAAGAGATTATATCAAGCTTATTGCTCCAAATCATCGAAGTTGAATATCGACAACAAGCCCTTCTGGATATAATAATGGCTAGTAGGACCAATCATATTCATCCCCTCCTAATGTCTCCCAAAAATCTACTGGAGATATATCGCAAAACAACTTCGTATTGTCCTAACGATCAAAATTGTTTAGCCATCCTCTACCAAATAGCAGGGGCCCAATCACTCCTTATGCAAAATAAATTGGTGGTGAGAATCACTCTCCCAATTTTTAATCTGCCAAAAATGAGGCTACAACAGATTCAATGCTATCCTGTATCCAAGTCAGCAAATTATTCATTAATTCCAGACCCTGGTTATTCATACATAGCCAATAGCGCAAAAACTCAGGAATTTCTCCTATTAAAAGGCGAGGACATGAAAAACTTTAAGAAAATAACAAGTAATTTGGAAGAAAACACGTATGTAGGCCGACTAAATACGCCCATAATAAAGGCAACGACATCCAACGAATGTGCCATTAAATTACTATATAATCCTTTAAATGAAGTGCCCAAATGTAGGACCAGAGTACAAGCTCCCCAAAAAGACATGCTGATCAAACTAAGCAAGCCCAATACGTGGCTATTTGCATTTAGTACCTCCCCGGTGTTACATATCACATGTCCAGATCACTTTGTAATCTCGAAACTAGAAGGACAGGGGATATTAGAGATAACGCAACCATGTCAAGTGCAAATAAGTGACAAGGTGCTCAAATACGAAGGTCAAAGTAAACGCCCGCTGAAAATAATTCAACCCAAACAATTTCCCCAATTTAATCATTCCTTATTTAGTTTGAGTCTGGCTGACATTGTACCAGAATCTGAAAACCAAACGCAAGTTTCAATAGAGATTTTAACGGGAGACGATATCCACAAATCAGTCTACCAGGGTACACACTCCTTAGAGGAAATCCAAAACAAAATCATTAAATACCAGGAAAAGGTATCAGGCCGACAATCCCATATCCTGTCCACAACTTCTCTATCATTTATGAGCCTACTAGTTCTGGCCATAATGATCGCTGTGGCAGTAAAATATCTTAACCCTGTTGTCATCAAGATGAGACAACAGAGAAATCAACCACAAGGTAACCCCGAAAATTCATCAGAGGGAATTCCTTTAGGGGAGCGAACTAATGCTCCCCAACCCAGTTTAAGGCGAGCCAGAAGCCTCCCCAAAACAAAATCAGTCCAAATAGTGTAAGGTGCGAACACGGACACTGTCAATATGGACTACTAATCAACCTAATTTAAACATAAAAGGTAGACCTGGTACGTAAAAACAAAAATGTACCAAAACGCAAGTAAAGGTACAACACAACATGTATTACAGGCAGCAAGGCCCAAATAACTACAGTGTAAATATAGAATTAGAATTTAATATAAACGGAAAATAGAATATATATAAGAAAAAATAAAGTACATAGAAGGAGTACGTAGTAACTAACAGTATAAGAAACTGAATATAAAAAAAAATGTATTAGAAGTAAAGACAAGGATAAGTTAGAATAAATAAATATACTGGCAAGAATAGAGTATATAGTAAACAATATAAAATACATACGGAAAATATAAAGTTAAAGAAAAATTACCTTAAAAGTAGACATAAATAAATATAAAACTATATGTATATAAACAAATAAATTCAAACAAAAAGTAGCCCTGGTAACAATATACAAAAAATAGATAAAGTGATAATCGGAAGGAAAAATTGCGTTAAAGTTAATGCAACAGAAAATTAAGAAGGTTTATTTAGAAAACCAAAATAATATATACTAAGAGAATTCGAAAGAAAGGTATTAAATAACTAAGTTGAGAACTAGAATTACTTAAAAGAGAAGATGTATGTAAAAAGATCTAAACTAGAAATCAAAGGGAAAGGCCCTAGAATTAAAATATAATATAGCACGCAATACCTACTAAAAACAGTAGAAGTAATTACAAAAATAGTATAAAGATCTAATTAGTAAGAAAAATGTACAAAAAAAAAATAAACTTTAGACTAAAAGCACCAAACTACTAAACACCTGTACTGTAAAAACAAAAAATATAAAAAAAAAAAAAAAAAAAATTTAAACCAATAACATAATACCAGGCTACTATAAACACAAAATAATAAATAATAACTAAAATTAGGGTAACTAACTCTAACCTAGCCAATAAAATAAAATAAAAACAACACTAACACTAGGATAAAGAATACAATAGTTCTAAACTAGGGTAAAATTAAAAAATAATAATAATTTGGTAAAGTCTAGCCAAACCAACCGAGACCGCCCGAACCAAACCAAACCAACCGAGACCGAACGAACCAACCAAGTTCAATATCAGTACCCCAATAAAAGTAAATAATGAAGGAAATATACTTAAATTACTCTAAACTAATAGTTAACAAAAATTAACCAAAGTCGAAAACCTAATTAATATCAAAAAAAAAGAAAAGAACAAAACCGCAACCACTCAGGAAGTAAAAGAACCGAAGCCAAACCACGAGACCTGAAAAACAAAAGGTAATGAAAATAAAAAGTCGAGACGATTTAGGAATAGTTGTGGCGATTTATTGGAAAAAAAAAACTCTACCAAAATACATTTTTTTTAAAAAAAAAAGGGGGATATGAGAAAAAAAAATAAAACAATTTTTAATTTCAAAAGTAAATTAGTCATCGCTATCGCTCTCATCCCAGTCTACTAGACTTCCAGCAGGGGGCGGGGTCGCCGTATACTTCCTTACAAGAGATGTTACGGGGGAAGAAAAGACCTCGTGACAGCATGCACAAAGCCCGTGCTGTCCAAACAGGTTGACGGCTCCACCTGCAACGAATAGAGTAAATATATATAAATAAATCAAAAACAAGTTTCTCGAATCCATCAAATGAATGCTTACCTGCTACAGTCCAGGACTGCCCACGGTGGGGGTATAGAGGCAGATTTACGGTATAGTGGCGTCCTACTATTGCCTCCGCTCCCCAGGCGGTGAAAGGACGCTGACCCCGCTCGCGGAGCACCAAACGGATGGGACCCTGCCACCCGGGTACTACGTGCAACACATATATCCCGTAAGTGATCGAGGTAAGTCCCACCGGGCTGAAGAAGGGTTCGTTATCCACTTTAACTCGAAACAGCATTCTTAAATCCTCGACGACTCGGGTTTGAATAGGAAAAAATACTCGTGGTTAATTCAAGAAAGGTCCACTCGCGAATGATCAAAAATGCCCAACAATTCAAAAACAAGATAAGATCGTGGCTGCAACAAAGTGCCAGATCCAAAATAAACCAAGGGAATATCGAATACCATAAGAATTCCAGTCTGGTACCCAATCCGGAGATCTTATCTTGCTAGGACAGAATCCATTCCCCCGAGAGTTATTCCTCTCCAAAGAATAACTCTCTTTTTTTTAATGAGAATACTCCTTCTCAAATGGCAAGTTTCCAAACCCGCAACTACTCAGAAAGTAAAGGAATCAAAGCCGAAAACCTAATCAGAAAACTCTTTCTCAAATGGCAAGTTTCCAAAAGCGCAACCACTCAGAAAGTAAAAGAACCAACGCCGAAAACCTAATTAGTATCAAAAATTTTTTTTATACTCCTTCAAAAAACTGAAAGTTTCCAAAACCGCCAACTTACAAAAAAAAATTTAAATTGGTTTTTTTTTTTAATTTTCCTTTATTTTTTTTTTAACTTTTTTTATTATTTTTTTTTTTATTTTATTTTATATATATATATAAAACGAAAAAGAAGGAGGACAGGAAAGAAAAAAAAGGGGGTAAAACTTTTCACAAATAAAGTGATTGTTAGCGGCGAGCCTAGTCCTCATCGCTGTCTTCCGCGGATCCACAAGGGGGAGGAGTGGCCATGATCCGGCGAACAATCGCAGTAAGCGGGTCATTAAAAACAGGGTGGCAGCAAGCACACAGCCCAAATCGCCCAGTAATGTTGAATGTGGCACCTGTAAACAAAAAAAAGAGTATGGCTAAATAAATCGAAATCTGCGAAAAATCTAAAGCGAAACTTACCAGCGCCAACCCAAGCCTGTCCTTGGTGCGAGTATAGAGGCAAGTCCACCCAATACGACTTGCCCGCAACTGCTTCCACCCCCCACATAGTAAAGGGCCGCTGGCCAGTCCTTTGGAGGACTAAGCGAATGGGTCCACGCCAGTTTGGTAGCACATGCACCACATGAATCAAACAGGCCACGCAGGTAAGCCCAGGCGGGCACTTGAAGGGCGTATTTTTATCCACCCTAACCGTAAATAACATCTCAAAAAAAATTTTTTTTAATTTTAGTCTGGACCAGAAAGATAACTTGTTGTGGACACTCCTAAATTCACAACGCAAGTGCTAACCTGCTGGCAGAGGAACAACGCCGGCCCGGGTAGTATCTAACTGCAACAATGTATCCATCCTCTACCATTTCAATTAAACCCAAACAAAACAGCAACCTAATACCCTAGATAAAAAACCCCGAGATACGAAGTCTTTTGACGGAACAAATTCTTCCCCCGAGAGTTATTCCTCTCCAAAGAATAACTCTCTTATTCGTGGGGGGAAGGATTGTTACGTACCTAAAAAGCCTAAAATAAATACCTAATTATAAATTAACAAAATTTAGAAAATATTAAAATATTTCATACATAAAATTTTCACATAAGCTAACCATGCCTAAAACATGGTTAGCTTATCTGTTCAATCAGGGAAGAAAATTGCGTCAGCAATTTTCTTCGCATTCCATAGAGTTGAAACAAAAATTGTTCCCATGGCAAATTTTGCCTTCAGCAAAATTTGCCAGTAGAAATATTTAATTTAAAAAAATAACAAAAAAAAAGCTTTCACGATGAGAACTGCGCGCCGCGAAAATACATTACATGTATACGCGCGTCGCAGTTTCAATCGACGGACGGTGGCCGATGTTTATAAAAACATCAAATTTCATTTTTTCAAGCCACCGTCCAACAAAAAATATTCTGGACTTGTTTAATCAAGTCCAGAATATATGAAAATTTTTCTCAGGGTAGAAATGCAACTATGCATTTTCTACCCTGACCGACGGCTCTTGATCACGATGAAAATGATCAAGAGCGCAGTCGGTGTTTAAAGCGAGTTAGAATTTTGACTTTGGTTCGGGCGGTTCGGCGCTACTTTAAGTTTTTAACAAAATGATAGAAAAAAAAAACGGTGCATAGTCGTGACTAAAGCATAGGATTGTGATAAGAATAACAAAACCTGTAACAGAGTTGACGTGTAATTTAGTAGAAAAAAGAAAAGTTAAAGTGAACGAGTTTGCAAAGAAAAGAAATATCAGTGTTTTATATATATGCATGTCCCTCCGATAACTAACAGCAGGATCACGCCACCCCCTGGCTAGTGGATAACTTCGGCTTGTCAGATCTCAAACCGTAAGTAACCCCATAGACAGTTTGAAAGGAAAAAACACTAACATCTCCATTTCTTGTTACCTCCTACACGGCCAGTGACGCCACAAGAGCAGAAACAGACTACTCATTCCCAGTCCTAGGACCAGCTCAATAAGCGGTTTTCAGCTAAGCAGCTGGTCTGGTCGCAGCGTGCTGAATGTAGCAGGTAGCAGTGTGTTAAACCTGTGCCACTGGCAGATAGTACTAGTGCTCACATTGTGTTACACTGCGATTGTGCTGCGAATTGTACCATGCTGTGTGAGCGAGCTCTGGCTGGGACGAAAACGTGCGACGAGAAAAAAGAAGAATATGATTTTCCGGGCTGTCATTTTGGTTTCTTTTTTGATGCTGGATGGTCGAGAAAAAGTTTACATTGTTATGTACGAGAGAGGAAATCGAATTTTATCCTTATACAGGGAAACGAACCAAAGTCTATATTTTCATACGAAGGATTAATCACGGTATATTTGTCTATATGTGAAACTCGAGAAGCTCGTCAGAGTTAAATAAGTCCAACTGGTAAAATTTGCGCTCCTGCAATAAGAGCGAAATCATTCTGCAACAGGACGAATTAAATCGGATGATAATTAAATCATCTCCAGGTTGTAAGGACAAATCAAGTAATCAAAATCGCCAAGCTCAACATTGTTCTGTGAAAACTTGAGTACCGGACTGGGTGCAGCTGAAATTCGTCTTTACAACGAAAATCGTCCGCTCACGATAATAGTATTGATATATCGCAATCATTACGACGAGGTGTTGCCATCACGTATCTGTCTCTTTCATTATGTTTATACTAAGTATAGTAATATTATTCTACACTCAAGGAAGCGTATTCGAGTAGAATAGAGTAACCACATCTCATAATTTCAACTAATTACTTTATTAAATTTTAAGCTTTATCTACTAGCAACAGTCTACTAGCAACAGCACCGGCGGAACATTCTGGAGGCCTCTGCGATGGATTCCTCAGCAATAGAAACGTAAGTTGCTCTCTTTAAATTTATCATTTTATTGGTCGTCCAGGCCTATATTTTGCTTCCTAAATAAGCACAGAAAGAAAAAAACTAAAAAACAACAAAACACACAAAAATAAGAAATGCGCCTAAGTAAAAAGTTTGTTTAGTTGGTGTATTTATCACTGAATTTTGGCCCCAAGGCTTAAATTTGAAATTTAAATTGCCACAATGAAGTAATCATACATTATAGTATTTCATGATGTTGCAGTTCAGAATAAGAACTTGTGACGCAAGTTGTTTAAATTAGTTATTTAAATCTAGAATAGTGGGTACAACCAAAACAATAACTAAGAGACATTAACTTTATACAATAGACATTACTGGCTTCTCAGGCGTTAAGTTTCTTTGTGAATAATGAAGTATCTTAAAGTATTTACATAGGTATAAGCCAAGTACATATTACATAGCATACATCAACATAAGCAGCGTACACATTACATAGCATACATGAGTACAAGGTACAAATCATAGAAAAATGTAGTAGGATAAAACGTTGCTAGGAAGAATCATAATTTACTATTTATATCCGATCTTACTAGATTGCCACTTTTCAAAAATACTTAGATAATAGGATTTGTATAAGATTAATTCGAATTGATACTAGCACATTTTCACAACGGAAACAACTATTTTAATAATATTTAATGAAATTCCTTTTCTCAAATTGAAAATAAAATAAAATTTTCAGTTCTACTCTGTTATGGTCGCATGTAAGCATGGCGGTAGTATAAAAGTACCCACGTGTAAACGTGCCATGCCACCACTAAGTGACTATCCCGACCCCGATTGTCAGAATGGTTTGTGGAACAAAAAAAAAAACCATGCGGGCGGAACAGTGCGAATCGGTCAAGGAAAAGGCCGGAAAAAGTGACAGCCGGCCATGATGAGTCATTAAGTATCAAGCAGTAAACAAGAGTTGAAGAAAAAGTGGTGATGGAGATTTAGCTAGGAATACAAAAAAAAAAAAAACATGTAAAATTGAGGGAAATATTGATTACAACAATTCAATGGATATCAAATCATAAAAATGCCGGAACACGAGGTTATCCATTCGGGAGCGATACCTTTATTCACAAAAAAGAAATTTTTGAGACAAGATAAGTACTTTTTTGATTTCGCATTTTCGCAAATAAATGTATTTCCAAAATATAGCGGATCCTAGTCTCGCGAAAGCATTCCGGTCCACGGAGCACCTGAAAAGGAATAAAAATAAGAAATTTTCGCGATATGTGTGGACTTACTATATATACTTAATTTATATTAGATCTGTCCAGGTACATGAACACCTGCAATGAAAGAAAATCGTAGATTTTCGCGATATGTGTTGAACTCGTGTTTGACTTTATAGTAGATCATATATTAAATGACTTCGTAAATGAGTTGAAAGATGTACCTAGTGCCGTCCATGTATAGGAGCACCTGAGTAGGAATAAAAATCAGAAATTTGTGCGATACATGTGGAACTACTATATAAAAAGGGTGGCGATGTCGACGGCATAGATATACGAGAATGAAATTTACCAACTTTATTCAGTTGAAGTTAGGAATTTGTATGTCAAACATTGAAGTAGGATTGAGGAGATACATAACTTATGGTGAGAGCCATCAGTTAGGTTACGCGCTCTACGTCCATTTCATTTTAGATCCAGAAGGACCCAGTGATAGAATCTTATTGAAGTCTTTCTGCTGAGGTTTCTTTTCTCTTCCAGCAGGTGAATTATTAAGGACATTGCAAATCTACTGCGATGTCATGGGCAGCCGGGCACGGCAAAAGGATCATGCCATCCGATCCTAGGATATTCTGTAGGTGAGTGGTGTACGCAGTACCTTCAGGACTAAAGTGTGTTGTGAAATTTAAAACCTTTTTATTCAATCTCTCACTTCATTTTTGGCCCGATGAAATTTTTGTTGATGGTCAAATGTCAGGCTGTTTTTTTTTTTTTTTTTATGAACCCACCACGCACTCTCCGCTAATAGACCGAGGTGCTAGCGGGTCAGCCTTATCATCCTGTTACGGAGTGAGCTGCCAGCTCTTGCTGGTAGTCGGGCTTTTCGTTCTTGAGTCCTCAGTCTTATCAACTACCATAACAACGCATAGAGTTCTTCATTTTTAAGAAAGTTTTATTGCCAACTTGGAAATAAGTACATAATATACATGAATAATAAATTCACTTAGTAATATAGTAATAGAATACGAAATGTGGGAAGCCCAGCAAGTCCTTACCTTATTGTATTCCCTAGCAATGGCGCCGCTTTGAATTTAAAAGTAAGACCACCACTTCAGGAAATTCTTCTGGTGTACAAATGGTAATGACATTCTAGATTAGATCACTGGGTAGAGTTCTATTTTGTGTCAATAAAGGCCAGTTTATAACGTAATGCCGAGTTAACGGTTGTTATATTTTGTTATACCTTCTTTAGTATAACTTAAAATAATTAAAAGGAACTGCTTCTGAGAACGTTATTAATTTCGTATAAAATTTCTTTATAATAGCTGATGCCCTGGCACTCCCGGGCTATTTGTCTGGTTTCCACTTTTAAAATATACTTAATAACTTTTATTATAACTTTCTAGTACTTTCTTTTTACACTTATTTTGAACTTAGGAGGCCTCCACCTTTGGTACGGGACTCTCCTTGTTGGCTATTGAATTCTCTATGGAATCTCTAGTTAACCATCAGCATATTTATATGATTGATTGACACGGGGATGATACTCACAGGAAATTTGAGCGGAAACAATAAAATTCCAAAAGAATCGAATGGAAATCGTCTAAAAAGTTCGGCGATCGATTCCATGCATAACAACTTCCAGGGTCATCATAACTCACGAAATTTCATGTCACCTTATCAATGCAATGAAGTGCAACCATTCAAGGTAATACCTGTTGAATAATTTGGTGGTCCCAGATCGGTCGATGACGTAGTCTCGTATGAATAAATCATATATGCTATTCTGGATAGCGAACGCTAGTGCCGGATCATATTGCATTTTGTTGTGTTTTTCTCGTGTAGACAAAATTATGATTATTTTAGATACGCTCTAAATTGGATAGGATTTCGAACACCTGATGGTTGTTGATTATTGTATTTGGAAGTGCACATATACACATCTTGCAGAATTTACGTTATAAATTCGTAATTTTAGGATTATATAATAGATCTATTGAATTCTTAACGATGTGAAATATATTTTGGCATAAGAATGATGATAATTTGTTTTGATAGATTTTTAGTAAATGCATAACGTGTATTTAAGATTTGGGCATGGCGTTTGGGTTATCGTTATGAGAAGCGATTAGTGGATGTATAGCACGGTGTTTAAATTTTTCCCCTTTCACTATCCTGGAGCCCCTAACGACTATGGTTGACTAAGATCCGCTCTTCCGCTTACTGCAGGTCATCATAGGGATGCTGATAACCTGTTGCCCCAGCGTCATTGGGTGGATGGAACACGACAAGAAAGGCAGGTCATCTGCGCCTTCATCGAACCAAATGTGGTGCAGCGTTTTTTTTTCGTAGGCACGATTTTTTTTTTTTTGTATATGAGCTGTGACAGCTGCAGGTATTTGATATACCCAACCCACAACTCTTCCGCACTAGCCGCGCTTGGGTTTACGTCTAACACAGCGACATACACAACTAATTGAACCATCCATCCAATGCGGGGAAGGATGTCCAGCAGCGTTGCCGAAATACAGCAATTACAGTATTTCTACTGTATTTTAAACTCGCATACTGCAATATTTCAATTCCGTGTAAAATACTGCAATTTTGAGTTTTCGTTACGCCTTTTGCGAAATACTGAAAATTTTAATTTTTATTCCGGCTGATCTGGCAATACTTTCGTGATGTAGTGAATATGAAATAATGTGAAGTGTACAATCGCCTCACTCGCAGCACCCACCTATTCCTACATTCATTGACAATGGACATATGACAGTGACATTGGCCGGGTTTACGCCGCTGCCAACTTAGCCATACATATGTCAATTTAATATAATGTTTGGGATGGCATGATTCATTTCCAAAACATTCTACTAAAGTTGACTTAGATAGTATATGCAGTCAATAGCAATGACATCACAAATTCAAAGCCGAGAAAAAAAAATCTGAATAAATATTCGAACTCAAGATGGATAGGTAAGATAAAGTGGTAACTTTCCACCAGACTTTTTTTTTAAAAGATTTGTGAAAAGGATTAAACTGAGTGATAGCATATTATCAGATAAGACTGCATCTTGGTCAAAGGAACCTTCCAAAGCAGAAAACAGGGAAATCTGATTGCTGAATACGTAATTAGGTATACTAAGGTTTAACAGGTGACCGTCTTTTTGATAATAAACTTATTTCTTCAGCACTTAAATTATAGTCCAAATTAGAGAAGGCTCTGCTAATTTTAATGAAAATACGTCAGAAGAAACGAAAATAAATTGCAAACGAAAATTCCGTCAGATTTGGATAAAACAATTCGAATGGCTCCTGGAAAAGAATAGACTTCCTTTCGGTAAGTATTGCTTCAAAACATTGAACATCAATGTAATTAGTTTAAAGAGGTGCCAACAAAAGACTGATCACACTGAGCATGGAAAATCATTAACAAATCAAATTAAATTTGATGAAATTCTATACCCAGAGGAACATAAAAGGAAACAAGATTTACAGAAAATTGCTGTACTACAAATTATTATGTTTTTGGTCGAAAATAACTTACCGTTTTCATTAATTAATGCTTTAACTGATCTGATGTAAAATATAGCCAAAGATTTTAAAATTGTGAAATTATTGAGATGTGGAAGGACAAAGGCCACCGAAACGACTCTTTCTTTACTTAAAATCGAGCATCTGACAAATGTGCAAAAGTTTTTGGAAAATCAAAAGTATTCTCTGATAATAGACGAAAGTACTGACGTCAGTATAATTGCAAATCATTCGAGGTTGTTTGTCGATATTTTGATTTTACTTTTGGTAAAGTTAAGGACATATTTTGATACTGTTGCAATAAACAGAATCGAATGCTAAAACCATTTTTGATACTATATCAGCATTTTTAAAAAGTAATATTAAAAAAATTCCAAATATGATCGGTTACACCGCAGATAATGCGTCAGTAATGATGGCGAAAAAGAAAGGAGTTAAGGCACTTTTCGAAAAATAAAATCGTTATTTATTTATTGTGAATTGCAATTTGGCATTCATTAAATTTGTGCGGACATCTGATTTTCAAGAATTTCAGGAATTCGAGTATAAACGGCTTAAAGTACTTCGAGAAGCCGAAACAAGTTGGCTTTCACAGGAGCGAAGAAATTCTAGAATTTTAATTCGATTTACTGATTTAGAGCACTATTTTGTACTTTTTAATATTGAAAATAATTTGGACCTTACCAAAAATATTTCTTCTACGTATGTTTTAAATATAATTATTAAAGTCAATGTTGAGTTCCTATCTGAATATTTAAGAATACATGTAGGTATTATTGTCAGTGCTTAAAGGCCTTTTAATTCCATATCCTTTAATTTTTTGAAAAATCTCCTTATTTTCAAATTTAATAGAAAAATCAGACATTGAAGAACTGGATCAAGAATGGCGACAGCTGCAAAGGATAAATTATGTTTCAAATGATTTGGAAGCATATTGGGTTGAAATTTTTTCATTAAGAAATGGTTTAAATGAAATTATATTTCCCGAATTAAAACAATTAATTGGTAGCATTCTGAGTGTGCCGCACAGTAGTGCCACCGCTGAAAGAGTTTTTTCCCAGTAAAATTTAATTAAAACCGATCAAAGAATTTAAAGATTGAGACTGTTGATGCCATAATGTCTGGGAAGGAATTATTAAATAAAAGTTCTGTAGTAGGTACAATGGAATTATTTGAAAAAAAGGAATTATAAGACTAATTTTATCTTTAAACAATTTATTTAAACTAATTATACATACATAGGTGTCACGTCGAGAGCCCGAACAAGAAGCAAGAATGTAGCGAAAAAGCTACTTGAACAGATTATTGATACAGTTATCAAAATTAAAGAGAAGCATTACTTAACGTTAAGTGACTCTCTGTGATATATTTACAAATAGATTTGTGAGTAACTAGAGCAAGCGTACAATTTATAATTTAGGATAACTACGGCTGCATTGAGTTGATTGTAGTTGTGGACGTAATGAGAGTTACTTGTCTGCTTGGGGGTATTTTGTTCAAAATGCTTCTAAGACCTTGATTCAAAATTAACATAAAAATTAATTAAGTAGGTACCACAATTAAATGGTGAACAATCTTAGCATTAAAAATAATTTAAGGTCATTGTACGTGCATACCCAACAAATTTATTGACAGCACATACTTACAGGTTATTACATTCCATGTGTGAATTCTTCGCTAATTTCACACGCGCATTTCCTCACCATAAATTCCATAATTTTCAAGCACGACTTGCGACAGTGAGAAAATGCTAGATTAGCAAGAATTATTTTAAATGAATTGTAAATATAAAGAGGAACAAATTAAATAAATTAGTCAGTTTGTTTTCAATCAGATATCGACATTTTTCTTTATATATTTAACCCGTTACTTTTCAGACTATTTTTCTGCTGTACTGGTTTATGTACCGCGTACACCCCTTCAAATAACAGCCAGGGTTTAAAACCTTGACTGCGTCTTCATATACGTGAAATAAAAGAATTTCACATTTTTGGTGACCCCGATGTGATTTAAGTGTAACACTTGAATCACAGTTAAACACATCAACCATCATTTCTGAGATTTCGGCTTGCTACAATCCAGAAGAATTTCAAATTCTACAAAAAGAAGCATGTCAAAGGGTACGCAATCCAGAGATATGGATCAACTAGCTGCTGAGCAAAAGGAATATGAGAATGGAGTGAAACAAGTCACTACTAACTACGATAAAGGTTCACTCGATAGGAAAACAACAGTAACTTACTATGAAGAGAGGCTTCGTCGTCTAGAAGCAGCATGGTAGCTTTTCGAGAAGATTAATGAAGAAATCAGAAATCTGCCTTCTCCACCTATAAGTCATTCATACTTCACCACGGGATGCTATGAAACAACGGCTCAATTGTATGAACAATACGTTGAACATTTCACTGAACAAATCATGCAATTAAAGAAAGACGCCAAAGTCAAGCATCTGAAGAGCCACTAATTTCAATGGCCAACGATGAACAACAAAAGCAATTGACGAATACATCAACCACAAGGAGCTTCCAAGGAAGCTATGCCCAATCCCTTGGTAGCAGGCAATTTACCTGAATCTGCTAAGCCATTAACAGAGATAACCAGAGTAATGAGAAGACAAAGATGATAATTCAGTCCGTTTATCGCTTATTCGCCACACTCGAAAATTTGGACACCAAGCAACATCCAGAGTCCGCCTTCGAGTTAAAAGTCAAAACAATGCAGCACTACTGGTTCCAAGGGGAAAAGCAACACAACACCAAATGGGAGCTAGTAGTTATAATACCAAAGGCTATATTCAGTTAGAAGATATTGTGCATCGCAATCTAATCGAATTATCTGCAATAATAGAAAAACAAGACGATGCTCCACTGCCATCAACACAGGCTCCAGCATCTAATACAGCCATTGCAAGTTTACCAAAAATAACGCTACCAAAGTTTAATGGCAACTACGCAAAATGGCGACAATATTTCGATCTGTTCTCTTAGATGGTCCACAATCAGACAATGAGCAATTGTCAAAAGATGTGCTACTTGAAGATGAATCTAGTGGGAGAAGCTGAGAAGTTGGTGAGACACTTCACGCTGATGAAAATTACTCGACTGCCTGGAAATTATTACAGAACAGATACGAGAACAAAAGATTATTAGTCGCAGCAGTCTCAACAAATTACTAAACCAGTCATCTCATGGAGCAGAAACCTCATCCGCCACATCAATAAAGACAATGCATGACAAAACGCAAGAGTTCATATTAGGATTGGAAAATCTTGGCATATCTACCAAAAATTGGAATCCACTCCTACTCCACATTTTACTCAAAAAAGTGGATAAGACTACAAACCAACTTTACGAACAATCAGAGGATGCACCAGATGGGGTAAGAGGCATAACACCCTAGTCCACATAGATCAAACTGAAAGGACTGAACCTCCGAAGGTATTCAACAAGCCAGCAGATCATCAATTAAGGCCTAACGTTCAGGAATTCATCCCTTCTCCCTCAGTTAACATCGGGATAAGCGATCAGCTACTTGCTTTAACTGCCTACAAGAACAGAGAAAAGCTGGATCATGTACTTCTGAGTACTGCACGAGTTAAATTAGTGAGTGACAGTGGTAAGGAAATAGAATACCGTGCCATCCTTGATTCAGGCTCACAAAGAACCCTGATTACTACAAAAATTGTTAAAAGGCTAGTTACAAGGCATTGGAAGTGGAAAGCAGCACTCACAGAAGAGAATAAGTGCCCCATTGAACTCTAGAATAAATGGGTTTTTTACCAGATTGGAGGATTTTGTCCTCACTTATATAATTTCAAATCAACCCCATACTCCACAGAAGCCAGATCGCATTGGCCTTCTCCTCGGAGCCGAGTTTTATCTTCAGCTTTTACCTATTGGACAAATCAGTTTGGGATCAAATCTGCCAACCTTACAAAGCACTGTCTTTGGTTGGATCGTAACTGGCAAGATTAGTGATACAACGGCAGCTGTGGTAACTTGTGGAGTATGCACAGATTCTGAAGAAGATTTAGACAAAGCCATCGAAAGATTCTGGAAGATTGAGGAAGCAGAAGAAGTACCAAGAAAAAACTCCATGCTCTCAGCAAAACAATGGGAAGCACACATCAACCAAACATTTCAACGGGACGATATTGGACGATTTATTGTACGCCTACCATTTGCGGGAGACCCACGCACCCTTGAACAGTCAAGAGACATTGCCCTACGAAGACTTAATGCATTAGAAAAAAGACTTGCAAGAAACGAAGACGTACGTAAACAGCATATCGATTTTATGGACGAATACATACGATTAGGGCACTTGGAAGAAATCAAGCATCTGTAATGGATTCAACCATAAACATCATCAAACCCGACCAAGCTACGACAGAAGAGAAGTTCAAGGCACTAGATGATCAAATACGTCAAATAATCGGCAGAATAAATAACAAATACGAACAAGGTCAGCCAACCAGATCCAGCATGTATTCAGTTCATTGGCAATCCAAATGTCACTCGTCTTCAGCAACCTCCAACGATTTCAATCAGCAATTATTGAAGTACTTACAGACACTCGCCATGGAAAAATAAACTTGCTGTTATTATCGGGTAAACAGCTAAGGCAAGAAATTATGAGAATTCGAAACAATTTACCACTAAACTTCCGGCTTCCGATTAATCAGCAGAATGTGTTAGAATTATACCACATAATATCGGCCAAGGCTGGAATTGTTAATGACAATGTCATATTTCAAATAATACTGCCACTGATAAATGGAGATAATTTCGATGATCATGATACCAATACCTATTTGTATCAACAATTCATTCATCGCAATAGAATCATATTCTCCTTACTTGGCAGTAAATTCGCATCGAAATGAATACTATCCCCTAAAATAGCAAGACCTGTACTCATGCACAGCGCTTGAAAGTTTACGCCATCTCTGCAACCAGCTTCGTCAAATATATTATAAAGGCGCCAACATAAGCGCATGCGAGATCGAACTACTTAACAACAACCCAGTTCTACCACAATGTAAACTAACTGAAGTACAATAACAACCCATTTGGATACAATTGTTGAACACTAATGAATGGATATTTGCTCTAGGGTTCAAAACCTTAATTAACATAGTCTGTGATGGTGAAGTCTTCCCAATCGTCTTGAATAACTCTGGTCTTCTAAAAATCAAGCCAAATTGTGTAATAAAGGAGGACTACGTTACCCTACATGGGCATCAAATTTATTCAAGTATCTCGAAAACTTCATATAGGAAACTCGGGCTGTTCTACGAAAACATAGCTCCCAAGCAGAGACCAATAACGCTAGCAGATAGCCCTCCATATCAAGGCGAAGTGGGATCATTAGAAGATCTTCAAAAACAACTTAAGTCGCTAAACTTATCGGTTCTGCCACACCAGACTTACAATATCGGTGTAAGTTATCTCGCTCTGAGCCTCATCATTGTCATAGCAGTATATCTTGGATGGACATCTAGAACAAGGTCTTGCAACCCAAGGGTGACTAAACCGATGCCACAACCAAGAAGTCCAAATCGCGTCTTGCAGATCTCGCTAAGTTGAACGATAGTTCAACGGGGTGGAGAATAAACAATCTTAGCATTAAAATAATTTAAGGTCGATGTACGTGCATATCCAACAAATTTATTGTCAGCACATACTTACAGGTTACTACATTCCATTCAATCAATTTGTTGGATATGCACAAAGTTCATTGCTCCATGTGTGAATTCTTCGTTAATTTCGCGCATTTGCTCACCGTCAGCAAATTCCATAATTTTCAAGCACTGTTGTGTATACACACATACACGCAAAGACAGCACCATCTAGCCTGGTAAATGTATTTAGAAAATTTTCATAAGCTAACCATGCTTAAAAGCTTGTTGCTTCACCTATTTTTCCCACACAAATTACGCTAAAGAATTTCACGATAAGAAAGTCGCGCCGCACAAATACATAACATTTATATGAGCGCCGCGATTTTCAAACGACGTGACGGTGACTAATGTTTATTAAAGGATAGAATTACAATTTTGTTAAGCCACCGTCCGTCAAGATATTCTTGAACAAGTTAAGCAAGTCGAAAAAAAAAAGTTGCAATTTTCTCAGGGTGGAAATGCAGACTATGCATTTTACACCCTGAACGGCGGGGCTTGATCACGAGAAGAGTGATCAAGCAGAGAGTTCGATTTTTGTACTCAGCGAGTACGACACGGCGCGGATTCGATCTCGGAAGAATATTAATAAAAGAAAAGAAAAAGGATTAGTAAGCGATGAACTAGGTCGGAATATTTAAAGTAAAAGATTTTGAAATTAAAAAACAAAAATTGTTAAAAGGTTTTACTCGAAGTGAATAAAAATGGTGTGTTACATGCCTAAATGTTACATGCCTAAGATACATATTTACAATAATCATGTAAAAACATAAATTTTCATAGAAGCTACTCATGCTTAAAAACATGAATAGCTTACCAATTTAATCAGTAAAGAAAATTGTATCAGCAATTTTCTTCACATACCATTTAGTTTTTCAAAAAGTTCCCATGGCAAATTTTGCCCTCAGCAAAATTTGCCAGTAGAAATATTTAATTAAAAAAGAATAAATCAAAAGACAAATCGTACCTTCAGTACGATTTGTCGTGAAAATTGTAATATGTATGTACGAATGTGCATACATATAAAAAAAAAGCTTTCACGCTCAGAAATGCGCGTCGCGAAAATACATTATATGTATACGCGCGCTGCAATTCTAATCGTCGTGACGGTGGCTGATGTTTATAAAAGCATCAAATTTCAAGCCTCCGTCCAACGAAAAATATTTTGGACTTGTTTAATCAAGTCCAGAATAAATGAAAATTTTTCTCAGGGTAGAAATGCAACTATGCATTTTCTACCCTGACCGACGGCTCTTGATCGCGATGAAAGTGATTTGATTGATTTGTGATTTAAATTTTATACACGGCGGCGCGCGGTGCGACAGTAGATTTTATAAAAAAAAGAGTTGAATTTTTGCACTTGGTTCGGCGCGGTCCCGGTTGGGGTGAAAAGAAAAAAGTTTGAGTATAAAAAATATTATAAAGTAATGAGCGATTAGACGTAAAAAGTAAAAAAAAAAGTGTTAGTATCCGAACATTGTATGTAAAACTACCAGAATTGTGGTAAAAAGTGGAAAGAAAAAAGTTTAAGAGAAGCAGTTTTAAACAAAAAATTACAAATAAAGACAAAAAAAAAAGAAATAGTTGTGTTGTGTACCTACCTTTTGTAGTGCAACGAAGAAAAAAAGGTGAGCGTTCGACTAAATATATATAACAGGTGTAAGATTTAGAAAAGAAAAGAAAAGAAAAGAAAAAAGAAATTGTGTTGCTCACTGTGTAAGAAAAAGGGAATTGTGATGCCCAGTGTGTAACAAGGCAAAAGATAAGGTTGAATAAGGAGTAGTCAAAAAGAAAATAAGCCAATTGTGTTGTGTTTACTTCCATTGATCAAGACAATTAAGGAGTACTATTGAAGAGACCAGGCGTGAATATTACCCCGTATATAACAGTGAGGAAATGCTAGATTAGCAAGAATTATTTTAAATGAACTGTAAATATAAAAAGGAACAAGTTCAATAAATTAGTCAGTTTGTTTTCAATCAGATATCGGTATTTTTCTTTATATATTTAACCCGTTACTTTTCAGACTATTTTTCTGCTCTAGTGGTTTATGTACCGCGTACACCCCATCAAAAGCAGCCAGGGTTTAAAACCTTGACTGCGTCTTCATATACGTGAAATAAAAGTATTTCACAATTGGCTTAGTGAATATAGCCCGCAATATGTAGTAATTATATATTGAAAAAGGTTTTGAATTTTTGTGCTATATAATGATATAATTTTGACTGAATTATATTGTTGTTTTGTTTGTTTTAAAGTAAGTTTTTTTTTTGTTCTAAGATTTTTTTTTAATTAAATTTTTGAAAGTGTTGGTGTTTAAATGTAAAGAGATTGTGCTTGCTGCCAATTTGACTGACAGTTGCTGACCTGACAAAACGTAATGTCTGAAATGCCCAATTTCTTTCTTTTAGAATAGAACTTGTTCGCATTCATAAACGAAATCCGTGCTACGATATCTCTAAATTCTTCACCTGTAATTAGAAAAGATGAGTTGATCTTCCTACGTTTATGCACTAGTGCAACTTCCTATAAGCTGTAAACGTAAACGTCTCTCTTGTGCAATATCAACTCAAAGAAACTGAAACTGCAGCGTGTGGGCGCAAGGAAAGTGATTAAAAATAAATCCAACTGAAGCTACAACATGTGGGCTCTAGCAAAGTGTAGCTTCTAACAAGCTGTTACGATTCCGATGCCTACTGTCCGCTATTAATCAACGTAGAAAATTAAAATGAACAAGTAAAAAAGCTAGAATTGGTCTAAGACCAATTCTTATGATACCCTAGATGAATGCCCGTATTAAATTTCGTATGGTCACCGATCTATTCAAGTTTGATTTTGAAGTTGTTCTTCGCATATATTTCTAGAATGGTTTGTCGCACAGAAAAAATGATCATAACCAATTTTATAGGATTTCGTATTCTGCAGAAGTTTTTAGTATAATAAAAATGTCTTGGACTGATCGTTTTCAAAGTATACGTAAAAAATCTAAATTTTTATATGGCAACACCAAGAAGGAGTTGCCCGATTTAGTCCATTTTTGACATTTTATTTGCTAATGTAGTAGAAACATCATGTACGAAATTTGAGCTCTCTACGTCGACGCGTTCTTAGGCAGTGTCCAAATATATAGCGGAAAACGAAATTTTTATATGGCAACCCCATGAAGGAGTTGCCCTATTTGTCTCATTTTCGAACTTAATTTTACTTTTTTTTTTAAAGTCCGTGTACAAAATTTCAGCTCTCTAAGTATACGCGTTCTCGAGTTATCGTGCGCACAGACTGACGGACGGACGGACGGACGGACGGACATGCAAAAATCAAAATAACTTTTAATATTATGAATGGGTGTCCAATCCATTTTGCTCTACCATTATTATTTCGAGGTGTTACAAACGGAATGACAAACTTAGTATACCCCTATGATTTCATCTAGGGTATAAAAACGTTGTCGAGGCACAATCACATTTAGGTGGCGTTTGGTTCCTCATTTATTAATGCATAAGTCAATCATGAATCAATTTCCATGTGGTGATGTGGTGTAAAGATGATCCGTGTTGGCACAGTTTTATACCTTGATAAATTGATTTATCGACTGAAATTCGTGCAAAAAGCTGAAAATAAAACTATATTCAATAGATTATTAGTATTTGGTGATTTGACATGCATCCTTACACCTTAATATCCGTCACCTAACGTATAATTTATATAAAATAAATACCTTTAATTTTAATGAATTCGAATAAAAAATGAAAATGAATTTAATTTACTAAACGAAAATGACAAAACTCTATTAGATTATAAAGAAAAAAAAAACTGAAAATTAAAATTATATAAAATTGAAAACAAAATAGAAACTCTAAGAAAAAAATATCACTGATGAAAAAACCGAAACAAAACTACAAGTCCAAAATATTTCTGAGCACTGATTAAAATTGAAAATTTGAGGATACTATGTCTCTTGTTAGCATATGTATACTTCTTGAAAATTGTTGAAAAATAGAAGGAAGTTTGAACGAATGACCTCCTTTTTATAGAAAACTTCGTTCCATTTTTGCTATCGAAATTTTCACTGAACATGACAAAGGAATGATTTTTTTTTTATTGTCAATCGATAGAAGATTTAATTATCTATATTTTGACATTTTCTTGAAGAAATTAAGTAACATTTCTATGATTTTTTACGAATTTCTAATTTCTTGGAACATTTGCTATAAAATCTTGATTCACTAAGTTTCATTTCGATGTAGTAGATTTTCCTGTCATTTTGTAGTATTTTCTGTCTTGTTCTCACTGTGAGTCTCTTTCGGTCGATTGTTTATCGTTTCGAGATGTCAAACGTCGCGGTAATGTGAAGTATACGTGGTTTTGACACTATCGCGAGTGTCATGTACTATTTTTAAAGTGTTTTCATTACTCTGGATATCATTTTTAACATCAGGTAAGGTTATTTATGCGTTTATTACATGAATTTAACGATTAGTTCATAATTTGTGAGGTTTGTGGGCAATTGTCAGATGAGTGCTTTCATAGCATTTTTCCTTGAGATTGTCCACAAATGTCTAACATAATTGTATTATTTATGCTGTTTGTAACATAAATTATTATTTTGTGTGATGTAATTTATGGGGAACATGAATTTATTCGTGTTTGCCATTTCTCCAATTTTTCATGACATTGTTGTTGTACATATGTACACACAGCAATGATCTTGGTTAGTGTCAATGACCTTTGATTGATATTATAATAAAATTCTTGTTTTTATTTCGTTGTTTAATTCAGTCTCCAGGTGCAGGTAATTTTTTTATGTATTTTTATTTAAAATTTTTACTGATTCTATCTTTCTCTTCAAGGTTCGCTGAACATTTTTTTTATTTGTTAGACAGAAATCTAATAAAAATGTTGTTTACTGTAAAATGGATGTTTTAATTCAACTTCAAAACAGCTATTGATCCTTTCAAGAAAAACCGGTATTGCAATTTTGTCGTTTTCGGCCGGTTAATTAGGTTCTCAATCTCAAAGAGATACTGCAGAATACTGTTTCAAATTGTTCCGAACCACTGCGTGAGAACAAGAGTAAGCGGCAACGCTGATGTCCAGATCCAGCAGAATGGAACCGCCGCAATATATTTATTTAGTTCATACTTTTACATACGCCTCTACATATATGTGTACAAGTACCTCCAGAAGTGAAATTCCATGAACGAGCATTCTCGCGACAATTAATGTCACAAGAAAATAGTGGTCGTCGTCATACATGGAACATTTGCACTGGGCGGCAGCGGCATACATTAAATTTGCCGGATTGCAATAAAATTATTAAATAATAATAAATAAAATTATTTTCCCTTCCTTCAAGTCCTCATTTTTCTAACTATTTTTCCTTTTCTTGAATATAAAATCGCATATTTGCAGAAAATCAAATATCATTTCATTTTGTCATGTTTTTATACCCTAGATGAAATCTATAGGGTATACTAAGTTTGTCATTCCGTTTGTAACACATAGAAATAATGATGGTAGAGCAAAATGGATTGAACACCTACGCAAAAAATTAAAAGTTATTTTGATTTTTGCATGCCCGTCTGTCCGTCCGTCCGTCCGTGCGCACGATAACTCGAGAACGCGTGTACTTAGAGAGCTGAAATTTTGTACACCGACTTAAAAAAAAAGTAAAATTAAGTTCGAAAATGAGACAAATCGGGCAACTCCTTCGTGGGGTTGCCATATAAAAATTTTGTTTTCCAATATATATTTGAACACTGCCTGAGAACGTGTCGACGTAGAGAGCTGAAATTTAGTACGTAATGTTTTCATTGTACTGGCAAATAACGGTTCATAAATGGACTAAATCGAGCAACTCCTTCTTGGTGTTGCTAGGCTTTTTACAAATACTGTGAAAACGATCATTCCAAGACATTTTTATTGTGCTAAAAACTTCTTCAGAATATGAAATTCTATAAAATTGGTTATTATCATTTTTTCTGTCCGACGAACCGTTCTATAAATATATGCGAAAAACCACTTCAAAAATCAATCTTTCACAGAAGGGTGACAATGCGAAATTTCATAAGGGCATTCATCTAGGGTATCATAAGAATTGGTCTTAGACCAATTCTAGCTTTTTTTCTTGTTTCATAATAAATTTAGATCTTGCATATTGGTAGCAAAGGAGCACTAGCGCTAAAATTAGGATTAGAGATGGATCGCCAACCACGCCGACGACGACACCATAATAAATTTCATATATGCAGTACTGGCTGTAAATATTTTTGACAAAAAACGACGGTCACGCCGGCGTCGGCGTTGTTCATATAATTCAGCTTTAAGAGTCACATTAATTTGCATTCAATTGTCTTCACGCGATTGCTCACAGCCAGCATATCAAATTTACTTCTGGTGTACTTCCTGTAGTTCCCTTGGAATCATCAACGTCAGCACTTTGCTCACCGTCAATAAATTTGAGGCGATGTACTTCGCATGTAAATCCGTCACTTCATGACAGTCGTCTCTACTGTAATAAGAATTGTTTAGGTAAGCATAAGAATAAATATAAGTACAATAAGTTTTGAATTGTTTCAATTTTTGGTCCTGCGTTTAGCTAATAACAATTTTCAACGTTTTATTTGCAATTGCTACAAGCACCAATACTAAGAACTTTATCGTGATCTGTGAGGCACGACAATAATTGTCCATCGTTTATTGCAATTGGTACAAGCATTAATTTGCATCTTCCACAAGGTCTTGGTACTCATAAACTTTGGCTACTTCGTCGAATTCTACGGATAAGGCGGTACACGCACCGTTCAGCAGTGATCAAGGTACACGTACCTTGAGTCACACGCAGCCAGGTAGAGCAAATTAGATCTCCCGTTAACAGATTTAATTAATTTTTTAACATAGAAAATTGAATGGAAAAACGGTATGTATATTATAGACCAAGAGCCCGCAGTATATTTTTGGTGTGATATAAAACCAAAAAATTTATGCATACGTATTAAGTTATAGGAAAGGCAATGTCAAAAATAATCGTCTGGCAGGAAATCTCCGCGGCCTAAGTGAGTAATAGAATGTTGAAAACACCCTTTTTTCAAAATTGAAATATTTATTATAACCACTTAATGCACGTCTTAAAAAACAAAGAGGTTCTCCCTGAGCACAAATATGTAGGTCCAAGACATTTTGCGCGCGGCTAACCCCTTTCCAGACGAAGTTAATGTATACTGAAAATTTCGAATTTTCCAATAATCTATATAACCACATGAAATTTGGCTCAGAAACAGAGCTAATATCCCTGAGCACAAATATGCAGGTCCAAGACGTTTTGCGTGCGGCTAACCCCTTGCTAGACGAAGTTTAACTACTGAAAATTTCGGACTTAACTTTAGAATAGACCATAAATGCCTATGCTGCAAATAGATGTGTGCATCGTGTTGCATCGTTTAGAAATTCTGTATCTGCGAGACAAAAATGGGACAAAATCCACACGGATAGAACTGGAAATATTTCATCGTTATATAATTTACTCGGAATGTCGGGAAAAGACGATGTAACACGTGATTTAAAGCTAGGTGAAACAAAACGATTTTCACAGAGTTTAAAAACTGTCAGAGAAGAAATTAGAAAATATTATAATCCCTTTTTAAATGAAATAAATAGCAATATGCTTATTAACATTTGCACCGGGAAAACTGTAACCGAACAAACCAAGAAGTTCTTCCTAAGTGTAAATGAAAGTGGTTCATTTAAACGAAATAACTTCATAATGGAGTGTCGAAAGGATGCGAAAAGGTTCGAAAGCGCTATTTCAAGGAGTCTAATTCAATATTTCACTTCTGAAAATACAACTCAAAAAAGACATGGTAGTGGGAAAATTTATGAGGTAAATATGGAACGAAATTTAATAGGACGGATTTTATTTGTAGTTTGAGAAGCTATTTAAATATCCATTGACACCAATACCACAAACATTTGGTCACTTAGATGGATCTATAGTAAAAACAGATAAATCAATTTTGTCAAAACATTTGGAATGCACAGTCGTAAGCTCTTCTCCAAATGAAGTAGATGCCATTGTCGTTGATGGTTTCTTTTTGCTACCTACCTTAGGAGAATTACCATTAATTTTTGACAAGGTTTCCATGCACATATTAAAAAAGATTTGCCGAATGAATGCCAAATATATTCATATTGTGTTTGATACATTTGTAACACCTTCTATAAAAGACATTGAACGAGATAGACGAAGCTGCTCACAAGAACAAGTAGAATTTAGTGCATTCAAAAAAAAAAAAAAAAAACAGAAACGACCCATGGATTTCAATACAACTTTAAGAAACAACTCTTTTAAAAAGAAATTTACGTGACAAAGTGCTCTCGATACTATGATTCGAGAAGACGCTGAAGAGCTAAAAAGTTCTCAAGAAGAGGCAGATACTCGTATGATGTCGCATTTATCCTTTTTACAGAGAGACAGCTCAGTTGTCATTAAGTCTACGGATACAGATGTACTCATAATAGTGCTTTACAATCTGCCTAACCTTAAAAATAATAGTATGGATCGAAATATGAACTCTGTCTAAAAACACTCTTAGGTATATTGATGTTAATTTAATTTACTAAGAATTTGCGCAGCTCTACCTGCATTTCACACCTTTACAGGATGTGACTATACTCCACCTTTTTTCAAGAAAGGAAAAATAAAACCATTTAAAATTTTGGAAAGTAGACCAGAATTGCAGCTGACATTTTCTAAATTTGAAAACGAAGTAGATCTTAATGAAGAAGATTATACATTATTAGAAAATTTCGTCGACAAAAGCTGTGATGGTTGACGAAGCCCGATATGACATTTTTTACAAATCGTGCAAGCCTACATCAGAAAGAGTTTTTAGAAATATCCCAAGTAAGTGATATTTTTTGCAAAAGGTTCATGAGATTCACTGCTACATTCACACTAATATTTCTTGTCACCATACCTTTACCGTCTCACAAGCACAATCTCTGCTTTACCTTTATACATATAATGAATTCTCTGTGAACCTTTGGAAATGTCAAGAAACTGCTTATAATTTTGTCTATTATTGGTTGCGAAGGAAGTCTTCTACCCCCAAACAAAGCAGTTCTGATGCAACAAATATACAGAAGCAATTACATATGTTGTAAATGGAAGAATGCGGTGAAAAATGAATGAATGCTGGAAATTGTGAGATTTGTTTGATATTTGTCAGTACTTCAGTTTCATCTGGCAAGGGCTTAGCCGCGCGTAAAACGTCTTGGATTTGCATTTGTGCTGAGGGATATTAGCTCTGCTCCTGAGCCGAATTTCATGTGGTTATATAGATTATTGGAAAATCCGAAATTTGCGTTACTTTAACTTCGTCTAGTAAGGGGTTAGGCGCACACGAAGCGTCTTGGACCTACATATTTGAGCTCTAGGCTTTAGGCTAAGTTTTAGCGCTAAGAAGTATAAGCTAATGTAATAATATATAAATAAATAAAATTTTGGTTTCTCCTAAAGTCACAACACAACGATAAAAGTTGGGCGTAATTTCGAAACCGACAAAAGGGAAAGAAAAATTAAATGTTTTTAAGATTTGTCCTTTAACTTAGAGCCATAGTATTGTTGTGTAATAAATTTGTTCTTGATTCGTTGATTTCTGCAGATAAGATTCATGTTTACTTATAAAAACACTTTGGCGGAATTAAAATAATTCACTTGCCTCTTTATGTATATGGCTACAATTAAAAGCCGCAGTTTGATTCTTAAAACCTTTTTTTTATTTACCCGACTCTTATCGCCAATTGGGTAGTATTCCTTCTGCTCAAAAGCAACTCGGAATATATTTTATTTATTAAGAAGTGCA
Organism: Dioctria rufipes; assembly: GCA_963924295.1. Lineage (NCBI taxonomy): Eukaryota > Metazoa > Arthropoda > Insecta > Diptera > Asilidae > Dioctria > Dioctria rufipes. Next base: position 98,793,144 of record OZ002741.1, on the reverse strand, counting down.
CAACTGAACTTAACTGGATTTGAACTATTTTCCCGGCTCTAGTCGCCAAATGGGATTGGTTCCTTTTGCTCGAAAGCAGCTCGGAACTTTAAAAGAAACGTACAAGTTGACTGTTCAAAATTGAATGTTATTTCTTCCCAATATCGCATTTAATTTATACAAAATTTTCGTGCCTATCCAAACAAAAATTGTCCACTCAGAAATCTTTTACTAAAATTTACCAATCGATAATACAAAAATGTCTACTTAGAATATGTCGACAAAATTTACCAATCGATAAAGAAAGAACAACATCTTGCACAACTAATTACAAAAATTCTTGCTAGGCCACTTCAAATGGTTCAGTCAGTGAAATGCGTGAACCCATTTGTTATGACTGTCTTTCACAATTTTGTTTCATGTAGACATGTCAAATAAATTTTATGTTGAAATTGTTTTTTGCTTGTGCTGACAGATTTTTGTTTGGACTTGCTTACAATTTGAAATATGTAGGTATGTTACAATGTAGGTATGGTACAGGTATGTTACAGTTGTTTGTTTTTTTACAACGGAATATGTAATGGTTTTGCGAATGCATGACGTTTCAAGAAACTATGCGCGCAAAGCCATTAAATCTTCCATTGCGAAATGTCTCTTTGCCAAACATCCCCTTGGTAAATGCCTTTCTGTGAAAAAAATTAAGAAACACGGTTAATTTTGTAATAAACATAATGATGAAATTGAATATTGTTTCTAATTTTGAATCTCTGTGTCTAACCCTAATTTGTGTAATATAAAATTAATTTGAAATTTATTAATATGGTTGGAATATTTTATTTGGAATATCTAGTTTAATTTTATTTGTGTTAATTGAGAATCATTTTAATATTGCAGCAAATAAAAAGATTCATTTAATTTGGATCAGGTTTTATTTGACTTTGATTCATTTAAACATGAAAAGGTACTAAATAACTTGTAAAAGTTTTCATTTCAACTGGAAAAGATTCATTGTATTTAAAGTAGACAAGGTTTAATCTAAACTGGAAAAGATTTCATTTAAACTGAGAATGGTTTAGATTGTATATGTATATTCCCACATGGGAATGTGACAAATAAAGTCAATTCAATCAATTACCGGCAGAAATATTATCGGCACAAGTATTAGTCGTGTGTTACGAAGCTTTCTATGGTGTAACACGGTATCGTCAATATCAGCATTCTCTCTCATTTAACATATACAAATATAGTGGAACGAAAATTGTTCAGTCGCAATTTGACTTAAACGCAAATACATACATACATACATAAGAGCTAATTTTGATATTAAAATTACTGAAAATACAAAAAACAAAAACATTTTAAAAGAAGTGAAGGACGGCTATAAGATCTTTTTAATAATTTTAAATTTGTTGCTGAAATTTAAAAACGTAAAATGAACGACATTATTCTATAAATAATGAAAAACTTAATTTTTCAAAATTCTTGTATGTACACTGAGAAAAATAGCAATGGTAATATCAACCATTTGCACTTAGTTAATTTTTTTACCTAAAACCTTGTTGCAACTAAAATTATGTTAGCATGACTTAAACATTTTGTTATCATTTTTTATCAACTAGTTTTCTTTTATATTTTGCAAACCATTGTTAGAAAAAGTATTACAAACTAATTTTTGTACAAAGTTCTTTGCGATCCATAGGAGATATTGCCGTGGTGGAGTTGTTTCAGCATTCCTGCATGCGTTTTCATCCATTCGCACTACAATTGTACTCACTTTTCACGGAATCTATCCTGCATTTTTGCATTTGTTTCTTCTTATTGGATACTGTTCCGTCATAAATGGAGTCATCCAGTGACCAATTGGACTAACTCTTTATGGAAGTTATTCACACGGATCCGTTCTCTAAAATTGAACTCATCTTGGTACAAGTTCATGGAACCGTCCATTCATCAGAATAACTACACGACGTCTTTTCCCTTCTTGTTGGATATTGTAGTAGTAAAATCCTATGAGATAAGCTGTTTCACAAAAATCAGGTATTTTAACTCCATTGAACTAACCATCTTTGGCGTCGCATTTAGCTTTTTTGGCTTGCTTAGGAGATAATAACAATTAAAACATCATTTACATAACCTACAATTAGCGCTTATATTGAATCTAACCTAAGACATCATCGTTTTCTTATCTAAAGCGCATTAATCCACAAAACATCACTAGCCCAATACATCATATTCCATATCCATAAAAAGTCACTTGCTAAGACATAATTTCATATTTAGTTAAAACCCGAATCAATTTGGAGAAAACTGGGAATAGCTCTAAAAACACTATAAATATGGCGCCTAAATGTATGCTATGCTCTCTATATCTAAACAAAGAAAAGTCTGGTTGTAAGTGCGTTGACTGCCAAAATTACTTTCACGCTACTTGTTGCAAATTATCTAATGAAGTTAAGCTAAGCATCAAAAGTGGGGCTGTTGCCTTCCGATGTGCTACCTGTAGTAAAAGCAAATCATCTGATGTTGTGGGATCTGAGTGTGATGAAGGTGATGATTCCAGTATCATGACGGTGGTTCGAATGTCTATGGAAATTGAAAACATTAAATCGAAACAAATAGAATTCAACAACTCAGTCAAATCTCTGTTATGTGGATTTGATGAAATTAAGAAGCTAGTCAATGTTGTTGAGGACCATAAAACAAAATAAAGAGCCTTGAATTAGAAAAGATTAAACTCAATAAGGACATCTCATCTATGGGGAACGCCTACAAGTACTCGAAGAACGATCTCTGACTAACTTTCTGGAGATAAAGAACATTCCCCAGCACCGTGATGATAATCCCCCTGCTATTGTATGTAAGATACATTTATTATTTAACTTACCTAGTGATGATAGTAATGTACTTAAAACTTATCGTAAGAAAGGTAGATCTAACAATAGCTCTAACCCTATCATTGTTAAGTATTCTTCTCAATTGGTTGGGGATCGTATATTAGCGGCTAAAAAGGTATCCAACAAATTGACAACTGATGCTCTTGGTTACTCTGCGAAAAATATAATCTATATTAACGAATTTCTATCTAAAGAGAAGAAAGCATTATTCTGCAAGGCAAAGCAATTTAAGGGTGAAAGTGGATTTAAGTTTATCTGGATTAAGAGTTCCAAAATATACTTGAAAAAGGATGAAAATTCTAAACCCTTTGCTATAGTAAATGATAAATGTCTCGATCTCGTCAAAAGCAACCTACAAGCTCCTTAACAAGTCCATTCTTTCTTTTGTAGCTAATGTTTATAAATATATACTATCAAAATGTCCGGGGACTACGTACTAAGCTAGAACAAGTTCGTTTGACTACGATTTCTAATAATTATTACATAATATGCTTTATTGAAACATTTCTGCATGCTGTTATATATAATGGAAAATTACTTGATGAAAGGTACGTAATTTATAGAAGAGATAGGAACTTGGAACACTCCGAGAAAAAGGATGGCGCTGGGTGTCTCATAGCAGTTAGACGTGATTTTAACTCTCATAGGATTGTAGTCTCTATATATGCTGTGTTTACATCCCTCCAAAATCTACATATGAGACATTCAACGCTATCTTCACCAATGTGAGTGAGCAAATTTTGAAGTTGCCTTTAGGGTCCACCATTGGAGCTATGAGACCCGAATCTCTATTGTATTAAAGAGCAAAACATTTTCTATGTAAAGACAGAACCGAATTATGATAGGCAGCCGATAAATAGAAAACCCATACGACCAATTATTCCTGCAGTTAGTAATCTTCACTACGGCCCCAGAAATTTTGCACCACAACAACAGTTCTCACGCCCTATACAACCAGTTCGACAATCTACCAATTTCAATGCTCATACTTTTACACAGCGACAACCGAATACATTTAACATACAACTGCCTTCACAGCAGCAAAGGCAGAATTCATTCTCTAACCAGACTAGATTACCTAGACCTGAGCCTATGGATACTAGTTCTGGCTATACCCAACAAAAAGCACAAAATTCAATGCACTATCATAAACCCACCACCAGTAAATTTTTCAAGCAAAACTCCCCAAATTTTGCGAGTGAAGAACTATTCAATACAACAGAAGATATTGTCGATATAGACCAATTTGAAGACTCTGGAAACGATAACGATACTCAACCTTGCTGCCAGCAACACTTAGACAGATATTATGAACAACTTCATAACCAACCGGTTGAAAACGGAGAATTGGATGACGGAAATTTTCCTATAACCGCCTCAGCAAACCAATCGGGTACTTAGATATTAACAAACACGGTTTTATACTACCATACATTAATATATCTTCCACATTTGGACGACCGTTAAAGTTCTTAATCGATACAGGAGCATCCTCCTCTTTCTTAAGTCCGGAATTTATCCACCAAAAGGATTTAATATATACAGAGCCCACTGTTATAACCACCGTTTTGAATAAACATATACTAGATAAACAAGTAACACTACCCAACTTCATAGAATTTAACCAGCCAGGTGAAATTCGATTTTTAGTTTTCCGTTTCCACGGATATTTCGATGGCCTATTGGGATTGGATACACTCACTGCATTAGGCGCAAAGGTCGATCTCGCCAATCAAGTTTTAATAACAAAGAATTCCACTATTCCAATACAATTTAAACCAAATTTTATGTCCCAGCATAGTTGAAGTAATGAACTGTTCTCATAATACCCAAACGTTACTCGTCGAACAACCGCTAAAAGTAGAACCAACGTCCTCCATTAAACTCACATAGATTAATACCTTTGACATTCAGTATGACAACTCAGTTCATGTCACTACCCCTACAGAGAATGTCACGAAACTCATTCGTACATCTCATCTTAATTCTGAAGAAGAGAAAACCCTGTTTAAAATATGCAGAGAATACGACGACATCTTTTACAAGGAAGGACAACAATTAACGTTTACAAATAAAGTAAAACATTCTATCCCCACGGCCGACGAAATACCCATTCACACAAAATCTTATCGGTACCCTTATATCCACAAACAAGAAGTGCAGAGACAAATTAGCGATATGCTAGAACAAGGAATAATCAGACAAAGCTATTCGCCTTGGAGCTCTCCTGTCTGGATTGTTCCCAAGAAAAAAGATGCCAGTGGCAGACAAAAATGGCGTCTTATTATAGACTTTCGTAAACTGAATGAGAAAACCGTTAGTGACCGATATCCACTTCCTAATATCAACGAGATATTAGATAAACTAGGAAAGTGCATGTACTTTTCTACCCTCGATTTGGCGAGTGGATTTCACCAAATTGAAATGAATCCTCTTGATATCGAAAAAACTGCCTTCACGGTAGAAGGTGGTCACTACGAGTATGTTAGAATGCCTTTCGGCCTGAAAACTGCTCCATCGACATTTCAAAGAGTGATGGATAACGTCTTAAAAAAATTACAAGGGCAGATATGCCTAGTATACCTAGACGATATCATAATTTTCTCCACTTCACTGCAAGAACATGCAGAGAATTTAAGAAAAGTTTTCGATAGGCTACGAGAAGCAAATATGAAGATTCAGTTAGATAAATCCGAATTCCTTCACAAGGAAATTGCCTTTTTAGGACACATCGTCACAACAGACGGAGTAAAGCCAAACCCCGATAAAATTAAGGCAATTAAAGAGTTTCAATACCTAAAACCCAAAAGGAAATAAAGTCATTCCTTGGACTTCTTGGGTATTATCGCAAATTCATAAAAGATTTTGCAAAGCTTACCAAACCTCTAACCGAATGCCTAAAGAAAGGAAAAAAAAATAGAGCTGAATGATCGTTACAGAGATTTACTAATAAATGACCCCATCCTTCAGTATCCGGACTTCAGTAAACCCTTTGTATTAACAACCGATGCTAGCAACTATGCTATAGGAGCGATCTTGTCGCAAGGTCCCATTGGCAGTGACAAACCGGTGTGCTATGCTAGCAGAACCCTAACCGATTCCGAAACAAACTACTCAACCACTGAAAAGGAACTCTTAGCGATTGTATGGGCTACAAAATACTTCCGCCCTTATTTATTCGGAAATAAATTCAAAATCGCCACAGACCATAAGCCACTAGTGTGGTTGATGAGCCTCAAAGACCCTAATTCAAGATTAGTACGATGGCGACTCAAACTTGAAGAGTTCGACTACGAAACAGTCTACAAAAAAGGGAAAGAAAACACAAACGCGGATGCGTTGAGTAGAATAATACCCGAAAACAGTGAAACTCCTGAAAAAGTTGAATTAAATATCAACGAATCAAGAACTCACACCTCAGTACAGGGAACCAGCGGGTCAACTATACACTCCGCAGAGGAAAACCTCGACGATGGTATACCAATCTCGGAACGCCCCTTGAATGAATTCAATGTCCAGATAATCCTTGAAAAATCTAATAGACAGCCCCCGACATCCTTGGAAATGCCATTCAAGAATAAGCAAAGACGTACTATTCGTATGAGCAGCTTCACAGAAGAAAGCGTAAAGGCCATTTTCAAAAAGTATCTACCACCCAAACGACTAATAGCAATATACAGCGACGCTGACACATTTAAAATAATTCAAACAGTCTATTCTAAATTTTTCGCAAGATGTAAGACTATGAGACTACTTCGCTGTACCGAAAAATTGCAAGAAATAACCAACAATGATGAGCACGATAAACTTATTAACGATTACCACCTTAATAACAACCACAGAGGAATAACCGAGACCTTAATGCATCTAAAACGAGAATATTTCCTCCCTTTCCTAAAAAATAAAATAATCCAAATAATTAATAACTGCGATAAGTGCCAAACTTTGAAATATGATAGAAATCCTCCAAAAATAAAATATTCGATTTCAGAAACCCCTGAAAAACCGCTAGACATCATACACATTGATATTTATAGTATCAACCATAAACTAGTGCTCACATTAATAGATAAATTCTCGAAATTTGCAGCTGCCTACACACTAAATGCTAGAAATAGTCTCACAGTAATCAAGTCCCTAAAACATTTCCTCAGCCAACATGGAATTCCGAAAAAACTAGTGTCAGACCAAGGTGCAGAATTCACTTCAACCATTTTTACAGACTTCTGCAAACAATACAATATAAACCACCATAAAACTTCCTTTAACCAATCTAGTAGCAATTCTCCTGTCGAACGTATGCACTATACACTAACCGAAATATACAGAATAATACATGACAAACAAAACAGCAGAGATCATGACGAAATCTTAAACGATGCAATCATAACCTACAATAATGCCATACACTCTGCGAAAAAACATACTCCGTATGAACTTTTCACTGGTAGAACGCATAAGTTCAACAAAAATTTAAAGTATAACAATAATCACGACTACTTAAGTAAACTAAACGAATTTTAAGCCCAATTGTACCCCTTGATTAAAGAGCAACTAGAAAAACAGGTCACTAAGAATATCGATAGACTAAACGAAACCAGGGAAGAAACCCCAAACCTTAAAGAAGGATCCATTATATTCCGAAAGGAATGTAGGCGCAACAAACTAACCCCTAGGTTTAGAAAACATAGAATTAAAAATAACAATAAAGTAACAATTATAACAAGCCAAAACAAAAAATTACACAAGTCTAAAATTAAGAAAAAACGCAAATTACAGGCTGACGGTGATGCAAGGACAAAAAATGGAGCTACTAGACCTTAACAACAACGATGGGCTTCTCCCAATGAAATTAGGACAAACGAAGATGATACATACATACCATAACTTACTCCACATAATAAGGCTCGAAACCTATCAACAGACTATAGACAGAATAACTATCTCAACACGGTTAGAAATATTGGTATAATAGATAAAATTATTTATACCAATGAATGTATAAAAGTATTTATAGGATTTTTCATATAAATTTAAGTAAATTTCAACGTAAAAACACGTGTAAAATTTGTTTATCTCATATTCATATAAATTAAATAGGTAAAAGTTTATACACGAAGTTATGATAAGGCTTTAAAATAAATCTTATACGAATTTTAGATAGAATTTATATATACTTCATATAGACACAGAATTACATTTGCGTATGAATTCAAATGGTTCAGATTTTATATTAAACTCCTATAAATATATACTTAACATCTTACATATTTACTATATGGAAAGCCCTTCAGCTATCCCTTTCCGTATATAACAAATTTAAATATATGAGAGAGTTGAAAACTATAAAATAAACTATAAAATCATATGTTGCTAGTCAATAAGTTTACTTGTATTAAAAATGTTTTCGGGAATATATTTGCAAATTCAGTGTGGTGAAAACAAAAAAATTATTAAAGTTATCTCAAAATCTTCCCCGGACCTTTCGTATGAAGATTTTGTTTCTGCAGGTAAAAGTGACTTATTTTTTTCAACAAATTTAATTATTTTGAAGTGACGTGCAAATAAAGTGATTAAAATTTTCATCTATCAAGCCTTAACCGCGTTTGATATCGAAGAGAAAGATTTCTCTGGTTTTGAAACATGTGTGGATTTCCCCGTAAGTCCTGAAAACTTCCTGGAATTTGTGGGACAGTACTATATTCATCCCTGGTTTTTTCTTAAAATTAAATTAAAAAGTGTTCCCAAAATGCAAAGTAATCAAACAATATGTTCATAATTATTCTCGTTCTAATTAGAATTTACAATTATAGAAAATGATTTAAACGTAGGTACAACTTCATTTCGTACATCTACTCCAGGCTGTCTTAAACGGCATAATGCTGAATATGGACCAAGTGTTTACATAACGGCAGATGTGTGCATCAATTTATAATTTAATAAAGTATATGACTTATTTTTCGTGTTTTCTGTAGGCCCTTAAGTTATATATAAGTCAAAAGAACAACGGAAAATTATTATTTCAAGAGTTCGAAAATAAGGGCACCTTTTCCGATACGAATAGACGTAGGCTTATAACATTCGCAGCCACTTATATCGAAGAAAACTTTGGATTCAATCCTCAAAAGGATGTGTTGTTTGCGCTATCATCTGCTTGTGTTACTCTCTTTCCATGTTTAAAGGCTGAAGGAGAAAATGAGCTGGTGGGTTTTACTATATTGTACATAAATATTTGAAAATTAAATATCTAATTATCTCATGCTTCGCTTCAGGATCTCTTTATAAATAGCTCATCAACTGGATTTTTACAAACTAAATTGAAAAATGATCGAGCAAAGAAACGAAAATTAGATAAAGAATTTTCATCAATTGAAATAGATTTAGCTGAAGTTTTGGAAAAAAGAAGTGACACAAGTGTTGATGAAAGTCAAATGAGGAAAGATTTTCTTCAGTTAAAGACTGCAGTTTTACCCGATCAAATTGAATATATAAAAAGGATATTGAAGTCAACTCTCATCTTCAGACGGCAATGTACGGAGTTACAGAAGAACCCATTTGAAAATTATAAATTCTTCTTCATTTGTCCTGAGTTGGTAATGTATATATACATATAATTTGAATTGATATAATTTAATTAATTTCTGTCTAGATACATTACGACTTCGATCTCTTCTATTCTGAAAAGCCCTCTCTGTCAACTCATTGGAGAAAATACCATCCAATTGTGTTTACTGCTGTGAAAAACTCTGGGAAATCAATTTTATATACCGAACCCTTACGAGAAAATGGTTAGTTTTGATTTTCTTAGTAAGAATTTGGAGCATTATATTTATTTTCTATCATGCTTTTAAAGACTGGGACCCCGCAACTCTCTCAATTTTGAATATGCTGAAATTACTTCCTCCTCCAGCAAATGGGAAGAAAAAGTTAGGCCGTGTTACCGACGAAGAAGCAATTAATTTAATAGTTATACTAAAAGAGGTAAAGAAGAAAAAAGTTGGTCTCTATATATACATATTTCAACATCATATATTTTAATTCCAGGCTGGGCAAACTACTGAAGAACTTTTGATGGGATCCGAAAAAAAAGCTCCTTATATTATCGCCGTTGGCAACTGTAAGTCAAATTTTGATCAATATTTACTAGTATTTGATAATAAACTTATTACTCTTCCAACTTCATGTACATTTTTGGAAGCTTTGGACTTAGTTTTTAAGCTTCACTTTCTTTTTAATATTGAGTATGACCATAATCTAAGACTTTTTTGGAGTTATATACAACATTATATTTATAATATAACAGATGATTTTGACAAAAAAACAAAGAGTAAATGTTCTATTACTTCAGTTGTTAAAGAAGTACATCTTAAGTTAAAAAATCTTTTAAGCTCCAACATTAACGTCACTGAGTAATTAAATAATTTAACGTAATAGTAATATCTATTAGCTATGCAATAAAATGAAGTATTTTTGTTTTTTATGCAGAGTGGAATCTGAAACAATTTCTAAAATTATTAGCCACCTTAAGTTAGTACATTCATTAATAGATTCAAAATTCTTGAAATTGCATTGTATAAAAAACAAGAGCTGTGATTTAGTATTTAATACCTACTCTGGCTTAAGAAAACATGTGACAAAATGCAATAATACAAAAATTAATGGAAATCCTGTAAATTCGTTGCCAAAAGAAGAACTTTCCTGTGAAATAGCAGAATTAAATAATAATATTAATAGTATCGAGAGTAATAGTAACATGGACTGTACCTCTTCAGAAAATAATTTAAGTACTGGCGCCCAATTTATTGACTTTATTTGAAATTTAAATATGTTAGGACTCCCAAACACCACTATTGATAAAATATTGTCTCATACTAATAATCTTGTAGAAAACATATCAAATAGTCTTAAGGAAGTAATTCAAACTGAAGCCAATGTTTCCAAAATGAAAGACAAATCAGAAGATATTATTCGTTACAATCGTTAACTTTTAAACAAATTCGATACAAAATATAAGAGAGATAATTTTTTTTCCGATTCACCTTTTTTTGTTAAACCAACTGAGATTGCAATTGGTACGCGATGGGATCGTAGATATTGCCGCAAAAGAAGAATATGGAGACGTTGTCTCATTCAAAATACTTTAAAATACATATCAATAGTAGACACACTTAAAGCTTTATTTAAAAATAAAAATTTTAATGAATTTTTTTTTCAAAAATATCATGAATGTGTTGTCGACAATCTTCGGGGATTTTGCTGTGGCACCACCTGTAAGAGAAATAGTTTTTATATCGAGAACTCAAATGTGATCGAAATTATGCTATTTTACGACGATTTTGAATGTACAAACCCTTTGGCAAGTCGGAAGTCTGTGCATAAAATTGGTGCAATATACATGACTGTCAGGAATTTACCTCTTACACTCTTATCACAATTAGATTCAATATATTTAGTAGCTCTTTTTAATGCTAATGATGTCAAAGATGGTGTAACCTATAATGAAATACTTGAACCTATCGTTAAGGACTTGAAATTGTTGGAAACTTCAGGTATTACTGTAGATGGATTTAAATTAAATGGGACTTTAATTGGATTTTCCCATGATAACTTGGGGGCAAATCTTCTTTTAGGCTTCTCAGGCAGTTTTAATGCTAATTATTTCTGTCGATTCTGTGAAATTCATAAAAATGAGGCGCAAAAAGAATTTGTTGAAGATATTACGAAATTACGTTCGATAAAAAGTTTGAAAGAAAATATTAGAGAAAATACAGAAGATTTAACTAGGTCGAAGGGTGTAAAATTTCTCAGCATTTTAAATCAGCTAGATAATTATAATATAATTGATAACGCTACAGTTGATCCCATGCACGATCTTTTAGAGGGTGTTGTTCCATATGCAATACTAGCTTTTTTTAATGCAATGGTTGACGCAAAACTAATTAACTTTAGTGATATTAATAACAGGATTACTTCTTTTATTTTTGGATATTCTTTTAGAAAAAATGTGCCAAACTCCCCAATATCCAAAAATACATTTTCGTCTTCAGCTTCAGAGTGTTGGTGTCTGCTACTGCATATACCGTTCATATTTGGCGATTTAATTACAAAAATGGAGTGTAAGATGTGGGAAGCCATGGAAACTATAATCCAAATAGTAACAATTGTGTTTTCAAAATCAATAAACATTGAAAAAATAGATCTTTTAAAAGCATTGATTGCTCGGCACTTGTATCTGATTGTACATGAATTCAAGTTACGTCTTATCCCAAAACACCATATATTAACACATTACCCCACAATAATTCATAAAATGGGACCTGTGTCTCATTTTAGTACAATGAGATATGAGTCAAAGCATTATACATTAAAATCATTGAGTGTTAATTTAAAAAATTTCATAAATCTTTCCAAAACTTTAGCTTGTAGGCACCAACAAAAATTTGCTTTTACTTTTGAATATAGTTACTTACTTAAGAAAACCAATACAAAGGGGAAAACTCTTACCAATTAGTGTAGATTTTCTTCACGAAAATGAAAATCTTATTCATTGCTTAAGATATGAGGAAAATGAAAATATATTTCTGGTAAATTGGATAGAACAATTTTATCATATTCGACCCGATTTATTTTTAGTTTGTGACAAGACAGATAAAAACAAAGGCTTTATGAAGATTAAATATATAATTTTTTATAAAAAAGAATATTTTCTTTTGTGCGCGACAGTAAAATGTATCTGCTTTGACAAATTCCATAATGCCTTTGAAATAACTGAAGGTGATATCAATGATCTATCTATTGTGAAGAAATATTCAAGCCATGAAAATTGGGAAATATTTGATTCTGCTATTTCAAGAAAAACTCATAAAACATACATTTTGAAAAAATTTCTTTTTTAAAGTAGGTATTCTTAATTTTTTTATTTTTTTTATGTAACTATGTACAAATGTATTATACGATTTTTTTTTTCTTTTGTAAAAGAGACTGAATTTTATACTTTTTTAAATATAAATGGAACAAATTTAAAACATAATGTGTTATTTTATTTACTACACGGCATAATAATATTTAATTTATAATCCTTTACATTCTATACAAGTCGATATAAATATTGTATAGTAATTTGGAGTAGGTTTTATAACTTTTCTTCATTTATTCATTTATAAGCGTTTGAGATTACATTCATTATTTTCTCCTATTACTTTCAAGTATACTATCCTAAGGTAAATTTTATAAGTTTTGGATATATATTTCATTTATAGACGTATGGAATAAATTTTAAACTTTTCCCTATCAATTTCAAGTATACTATCCTAGGGTTAACTTCATAAAAACCTCCTATTAGATTGTATAAAGTCTCATTGTATACAACCAATATGAGATTTTGAATGGACCTATATACATAGGAAAATTTATAAAATTAATACCAAAATTTTTAACCGTGAATAGACCAACTACATCATTTGGACGAACTGAAAGATTCGCTAAGTATAACAAAACTTAAACTGAGAGAATTACAACAGAAACTTCACATACTAACACCTAAACTAAGAACCAGAAGGGGAATAATAAATGGATTAGGAACAATAATCAAAACAATTACAGGAAATATGGACGACAACGACGCCATACGCCTGAACAAAGAAATAGATAATATACTTTCAAACCAATCTAACATCAAATACGAAGTTAATAGACAGACATTAATTAATAAACAAATGATAGACAGGTTTGATAATATCACAAATCATATTAACAGTCAACAGGAAGTCATCGAAAATTAATTAAATCACGCACAAGATAAAATAAGGAATAAAATTAGAATAGAAGACGACATAATCAAACAAATGCAATATTTTAACAAGATTAATTACAACATAGATCTATTGAATAATCACCTAACTGATATAGCAGAATCCATAACACTTTCTAGAATAAATATAGTACAAAAACAAGTTTTAAGTCCGAATGAATTAACAGATATATCCCAAATTTTTTAAAATCAGTCCATAGATATTAGATCAGTTGAACATATGTACGAACTTCTTGGCCTTCAGGCTTACTATAACAATACCAACATAATATTTAACATAAAGATCCCGATATTGCACAACGAAACATATTCTTTCTTCCACTTGATCCCGTTACCAATAGAGAAAACTAAACAGATAATTACCAAACCCTATGCAATCCTTAACTCAGAAAATATTCAGTACGAAAAGTGTCCATACATTGAGGGAACATTCTATTGCAAAGAATCACCACATGAGAAGAAAATCAACGAATATTGGTGCATAGCGAAAATCATCAACAACCTACCTGCAGAATGTCAATTATCAGAAGAAACCGAGATTAGCCAAATATTTCAACCGGAACCAGACTACATCCTATTAGTCAATGTACCAGACACAACACTACAGACAACATGTGAACCAGGTCCCCAAAAATTCAGCGGAAAATGGCTAGTTCATCTTCAAAATTGCGTAGTAGAGATCAATGGTATAACCTACGGAAGTCAAGATAATATCCACTGGGACGACGTCTACATCTACCCATCCACATTTAGCAGAATAAATACAACAATAGCAATAGAAAAGTTAAACTTACAAAAACTCAAAGCTTACCATCTACAAAACAGAGAAGATTTAGAAACCTTGGAAGTAAGAACACAACAAAAGGACATCATTTCATATACAATAATTGCCACCTTCAGCTGCACCATAACTATCATCTTGATGTACCTAGTAAAACAGAAAAAGTCAAATCCTACCAACATCCTACAGGCACCATCCAAAGAAGGAATCATCCCAACCACCATCGTAAGGAGGGAGGAGTTATAGGAACAGCATAACATATTCATAAAATAATAACTTCAAAGATTAATCATTACCCATTTAATTTACAAAAACATCATAAAACCTTTTTGCTGACATAGTTGAGAACGGCTCACATAAGTAAGCCGACACCACAAAAGTTCCATAGACAGGCAGACACGAGTTTCTTGTAAAAGCACTAAACTTGCATTTTTCGTATTGTAAAGAAGTAGAATTTAGATTTTGGAGGGAAGTTCAAATCAGTTGTAAGAAGTAAGCGGTAAATAAAAGACATTTTCTTTAATATCAAAAGCGGGTTTTAATTATTTTTTTTATAATCAACCTTGTGAGTATCATAACTCCTGCATTTGGCGAATATTAAATGTGCTCGGATATATCTGTCAAAACAATAAATTTCCAAAAAGGTAACTATGATAATTTTAATGAACTCCTCAGTAGTTTTGACTTTTCCCAAATCATTTTAGATGACCCTAACAAGTCTTTTGAGAAATTCCATGACATTATTAAACAAGGGATACACTTGCACATACCGTCATTTCGTAAACGTAATCACCAAATTGGTACAGTCCTCAACTTATTAAAGCCCTGCAGGAAAAAGAGAAGTCTAGACGCCTATACAAATCCAATTCACACCCTGAATTTTACAAAACTTTTTCCTACTTTAGAAGAATATCTAAATCTCTTACATCGGAATGTTATAAGAGATACGTCGAAAGTACTGAGCGTTCACTCAATGAAAACCTAAAGACTTTCTGGTCTTTCAGCAAGAATTTGAAAGGATCTAATATATTCCCTAAAGAACTAGCTTTTAATGATGAAACCTCGTCTTGTCCTTTGCGTATATGTGATATGTTTTCCAATCATTTCACTTCCGTTTTTTCTACCACACAACCCGACACTTTCACTCCTCTTCGGAATTCTCACTATTCTAATATTAAATTAACAGCTATCTCATCTGAATCTGTCTTAAGTATCTTAAACTCACTTGAGTGCAATAAAAATCCTGGACCTGATGATATTCCTAGTATCGTGTACAAAAAATGCGCATCCAGTCTTGCCGGTCCACTTAGCAAACTATTTGAACTTGCTATTAATGGGGAATACATATCCAGAAATGTTGAAAAGATGTTATGTCTTGCCTACATTTAAATCCGGTGACCGAAAACTAGTCATTAACTATCGTCCTATATCAATCTCCAACGCACTTGCGCTTATATTTGAAAAAGTGCTCCACAATCAGCTGCTACCACAGATCAACTTAATTCTCGAGCTGCAGACTTAGCAGCAAACTGAGTCAATTTCATATTGACTTATTTCGCTATGAATTTTCATAGCCAAACTCTATGAAATGCTAGTCCCGCATAGGGCTAATCTTGCTAGGCATTCAAGTAAATACGAAGTATTTCGCCTCATATAATTCACACTTAAAATTTATTTTAAGTCTATATATGAGGTCAGCTTGGCTGTTTGCTTTGGCGTATATGGCAGGCAGGAACCAAGCCGTACTGACGATTATACGGTTCCTGCTTACATGAAACGCCCTCTTTTTGCAATGAAATTTCTTTTTTAAAGATTTTTCGTTTGCATAAAGAGTTTTTTCAACTTAATTCTCGAGCTGCAGACTTAGCAGCAAACTGAGTCAATTTCATATTGACTTATTTCACTATGAAATTTCATAGCAAAACTCTATAGTAACATTATATTTTTTGAATTTTTTTTTCTGAATTTCTTTCGTCCACATACTTATATCTCCTAATAATTTCCTTTCTTACCTTTAAATTTCTCCTGCTCTACTTATTTTTACTTTTTTAGTTTTGTATACTTTTCTTTATATAGCCTTAGTTGTAGTAGTATTATATAATTCTGTCTTCTCCAAACTTTATTTTGTAGCCTAGTAGTTTAAATTTAAGGTAGTATGTTATTAGAGTTAATCTCTGTTTACTACTCTTGTTAATTGCTTATTAAATAAATAAATAAATAGTCGATTTCTGGCATGTTCATCCCAACGAAAACGACTATGTTGTTTTCCCCAATTATTTTAAGTTTAATATAATAAAGAACTTGTTAAGTTCTACTATGTTATAAGAACTCAACTTAAAATTTGGTTAAAAAATCCAATTAATTTTATTGCATAACCTCTGCAGTTCGGTCAAAGATCAAAGTAACAAATATGGTAGGTTAAATTCAACTAAGTACCTTGGTTAATTTCAACTGAGGGATTGATTTTAATAACCAAACTTTGGTTAAGGCTAAGGCTTCCAATTTCAGTTTAAAACGATCAGTGAAGCAATGTACGGAAAATATTGTTGAGTTGTTATTAATTGCTGTGATAGTTAAAGTATATTCCAGTTCCAAGTTATTGTTAAGTTCCAACGTGGGCTTAATCATAAAAAGGGGCTGCCGGCTTTAAATGACAAGCCAGGTTGATTTTTTCAAAATGTCAGACTTCAAGTTTATTTTATCACAAAATTCTCTTATAAACTAACCAATTCAAGTACTTTTCCAAAATCAATTCATTTATATTTTAGTAATTACACTACCTCTAATACTATTGTCTATAACTCTAAATACAAATCCAATTATTTGGGTCTCCAATGGCAATTTTATCTCTCAATCTGTAATGAGAGAAAAGGAGCTAGTATTATTAACCAAGCATAAAGTAAGGTTAAGTTGGTTAGAATGAGCTTCAATGGTCTGCTTATATAGGTTTGGCTGGGTTCAAAAGAAACTCCCAGTGGGATGCTGAAAAATCTAGAAATTTAAATATTATTAATAATTCATAATAATGTTAGCAAGATAGGGTGCAATACTTCCCTTATATTCTGGTTAGTCAAGGCTTAATATGGCTTCAGAACTGCCGATCTGCCTCGTGGCTCAATCAAAACTAGAGTGATTTGCTACTTCCAGTAGCTCCCTATTAATAGGCAGAAACACAATGGGAATTGTGTCTGCCGGTGGCGTTAACAATGAAGCCTGCGTCGCCTTGTGAAAATTCATAGACTAAGTCACAGTGTGACGTCATGGTGGATTTTGTTATGAGAATTTTTCTGTGCTGTTGGCTGCCATCTTAATTATGTCAAAGTTTTGATGGCAGCTGATGATTGTAGGTAAGTGTTTCTATTTTAAATGTTTATTTACAAATTTGTTGCTAAAGTGTTTCTTTTTTCAGTCTTTTTTTTTTGTCCCTTAGGATGTTTGAGACATCGTGGGAATATTGGAAGCAATATTTAGCGTAAGTTTGGTTCTAATTAAAGTCTCAGATCGTAAATGATCTGAGACTTTACCATTTGTTTATTTTTGATTAAAGCTTCTTTTTTTGTTTATTTTTTAGCTTTGGGACAGCAGCGTATTTATCGTGAGTCTTAGTTTGTAAGTAATTTTTAATATAGTTGTTCTGAAACAGAACAGTTAGTTTTAGTATGCTGTAATTACTTATTACAAAAGTGTTGGGGTAAGTACCAATTTTCATTGAAACGAAGTACATACTAGAAATAATTAGTTTGTGATAAAGACTTTCAGCTAACATTTATAACATTGCAATTTCAAATACATATCGTTATTACACACTAACCAACGTAACATATTTTTCAAAAATGCGGTACCAGTTCTCATAATCTAAGAATCTAAGCGTTCCGACAAAGTCATCTTTATTTAAATGCTTTCCATGCTGTTGTTTTGAGCTAAGTTTCAAATTATATAGGGTTTTCCAGTAAGAGGTGTTAATTTGATATTCAAAGAAAAATGCCATTTTTTGAGATAAATGATCGGATCTTTATTTCATTATAAAGAGGAAGGTATGCAGTTAATAATGGAAGATAACATCAGCCAAATGACCACCACGACCACGCCTACAGGACCATATCCTTTTCATGAAATTCTCCATAACCAAATCGCAAAGTGGCTGCCCTATGTCCTCGATAGCCTCACGAATTCCATCTTTGAGGTCTTGAATCGACGCTGGGCTGTTGGCGTAGACCTTCTCTTTCACGTGGCCCCAAAGGAAGAAGTCGCAAGGTGTTAAGTCACAAGATCTCGGTGCCCAATTGTGATCACCTCTTCGAGAGATAACGCGGTCCGGAAACTTTTCCCGTAAAAGATCAATGGTTTCGTTGCTTATATGGCACGTACCTCCGTCTTGTTGAAAGTAAACGTTGTCCAGATCAATACCATCCAATTCCGGCCATAAAAAATCATTAATCATCTGTCGATAGCGCAATCCATTCACCGTAACTGTTGCTCCAGCCTCATTTTCGAAAAAGTAAGGTCCAATGACCCCGCGGGACCATAAACAGCACCAAACAGTTACACGTTGAGGATAGAGAGGCTTTTCAACAATAACTCTTGGGTTTTCCGAGCCCCAGATGCGACAATTTTGCTTGTTGACGAAGCCATCGAGGTGGAAATGGGCCTCATCACTCAAGATGAGTTTTCGATGGAATTCCGGATCATTTTCATGCATTTCAAGGACCCAATCAGCAAAGACTCGACGTTGTTGATGATCGGCCGGCTTGAGTTCTTGTGTTAACTGAACTTTTTAAGCCTTAAGACCCAAATATTTATGCAAAATACGGTGTAATGACGTTTGTGGAATGCCTAATTCCAAAGAACGACGAAGAATGGACAAACCTGGGTTTTCTTCAACACTTGCAGCTACAGCAGCAATATTCTCGGCTGTTCTTGAGCGACTTGCACGGGTTTTATTCTTCACATCACTAACTTGTCCCGACAGCTCGAATTTTTCTACCAATTTCTGTATTGCGGTCCGACAAGGTGCTTCACGACGACCCAAAAAGGTTCGAGCTTTACGAACCGTCTCTGCCACATTTTCACCATTTTAATAGTGAATTTTAATAATTTCAATGCGTTGTTGAATCGTGTATCGTACCATTTTTATTAATGGCGTAGTTTCTAATTGTCAAATGTCAAAAAATGACAGCTCCAAAAGTGACATCTACCGAAATAGCGGGCTAATTAAAATAACACCCCTTATTGGAAAACCCTTTACTTCAATTAAAAGCCCATGCCGTACAGTACCCGTGATTAATTATTATTTTTTTTTGTTTCAATGATTATTGATATACGGTACAGTAGTTTATTTGTGCTCTTTCAGAATATCATTTAACTTTGGAGAGATCAAAATATATAACTAGGGAAGAAATCGAAATTCTGTTTAATAAACAACATATCGGCCTTAAAATTAGATTTGAACACCACATTCTGAAATACTAGCAAGCTTTTGTAAGTACATATATACACTGAATAAACCTTTTCAATGTCATATTATATGTGTTTTACCACAGCTGATGTCAATTCCAATAATTGACATCTACGAAAAAACTGCGTTCGGAAAGCACAGTTCAATGAAGTTTGTCTATTCCTATAATTGACATACAAACGAGAATTTAATATACGGCTGGATGGAGTGTAGCGGTTGAATAAAAATCTGAAAATTTATCGCTCAAATGTTCACTCAATTTTATTGCAAAAAAAAAAATAGATTAATGAACAAATTCTAATCTCAGCAAAATAAAATTACGTTAAATCAAAATTCCATTAATTCGTTGAAGTTGTAAGTTTTTACGACAAATGAATTACAATGTTACGTTTCCAGAATTTCAATTTTAATCTCAATTATGTAAAAATTCAAGATTATGGTAACTATATGTATCTAACAACAATTAATTACATAAATACTATCTTACTCGCATTTCCTTTCAATAACAACAACAAACTATGCTAATTTTAGATTTTAGTAAATTATTCTTTACTCTACCTATTTGATTAAATCAAATGGCTGAAAATTTAAAGACGATTAGGACTCAATGTAAATCTAATTTCCAATTATTATGTTGTGTGAAAATGACCTAATGCCATAGTTTTCACACGATAATTAATTGCTCGAAAGTTCGATTTGATTGAGTTAATTAAATGCAAAAAAAAATCGAATTGCTGCACTAAAGAAAATAGTTAGTAAGACCCCAATCGTTCTTGTTAACTTCATACATGTGTGTATGACCAACACCTGGCATGCATATACATACACAATGAACTTGAGAAATTAAATAATTCGAAAACTTACCCTTAATTCCTTATAAACTTCGTATCTGATGAATTTTCGTAATGAATCAACAAAATACTAATAACCTTTTTGAAGATCAAAATAGTTAACTTGTAGAACATTTCTATTTCTTACTGATAAAAAACTTGTACAGTAAACCCTCCAACTGCGCGATTTTTCATTGCGCGGTTTCGCAATTGCGCGGCCAAGCCTTTAATACCAAAATTTCGATCTGCGCGGTAAAAATTTCGTAGCTGCGCGGTTTTTTTTTTTTGTTTTGCAGCTTTTAACAAAAAATATCATGTTAATTCAAATTGGTGAATCCCGTTAAACTACGAATACCGAAAATAGTGATTCACCGTATTTCGATGCACACATATACTTTTTACTTTATATAGACAATTTCATTTTTTAGTTGTCGCGTTAGGATGAGGACGTAAATTTACATAATTTTTATTAATATAGATATTTATATAACATACTCGTATGTACATACATACTAAATTTATGAAAATCGTATTCGTGTGCAATAGTGTTTAAGGAATTCTTACTTCAATTAAAGGGTGTTATGAACAAGTATAAATAAAATACTTGATTTTTGATTTAAAACTCATTTTGATTTAATAGATGTTTTAGTAATTTTTACATGATATATTTAATAATGGAAAAAGCTGGGAAAAGAAAAATTTTGACATTAGAGGCAAAGCTTGAAATTGTGAACCAATTAGAAAATGACGAAAAAATATCAGTTTTAGCTAAGAGACGCAATATGAACGAATCCAGCATAAGGAGGATTAAATTGAATGCAGAAAAAATTAAAAGTTCAGTAGTTTGTTCCACATCGCTAGCTGCAAAAACATTAAAAAAACCTCGAAATTCAATAATAGAAAAAACAGAAAAAGTGTTAAGCTTTTGGATAGAAGATCAAAATCAAAAGAGGATGCCACTTAGTGCTGCTGTTATTCGAACTAAAGCGTTATTAGTCTTTAATCGCTTACAAAAAGAAGAACCTGGGTCATCTAATTCAGATGAAATTAAATTCCAAACGAGTAAAGGATGGTTTGAAAAGTTTAAACATCGTCAAAATCTACATAATATAAAATTTACAGGCGAAGCCGCCAGTGCTGATAATTTAGCTGCATTTTTATATCCAAAAACTTTTAAAAGATATCATTGATGGTGGTGGATATTTACCAAGCCAAATTTTCAATGCTGATGATACTGGCTTATTTTGGGAAAGGATGCCTAGCAGAACGTTTATATCTAAAGAAGAGAAATCTGCTCCGGGGTTCAAAGTTTCCAAACACAGATTAACAGTTTTGTTTTGCGGTAATGCAGCTGGTGATTGTAAGAACAAACCACTAATAATTTATAAATCAGAAAATCCTCGTGCGTTTAAAGGAATATCAAAAAACTCACTCCCAGTTCATTGGGTATCAAACAAGAAAGCTTGGATGACTGCAGAGTTCTTTGAGAACTGGTTTTTAAATTGCTTTTGTGTAAAAACTGAGACTTATTGTAGAGATAAAAACATTGCCTTTAAGATTCTGTTGATAGTTGACAATGCACCAAGTCATCCAGCACATTTGGCTGAATTGCACGCCAATGTTAAAGTAGTATTTCTGCCTCCAAATACAACATCTTTAATTCAGCCGATGGACCAAGGCATAATTGCCGCATTTAAATTGTATTATTTTAGAAGAACTTTTCGACAATTAATTGAAGCTACTGATGGACCAGATAGTCTTTCAATTCGTGAGCATTGGAGACAGTATAACATTCTATCTTTGGTAAAAAATATTAAATTAGCATAGGATGAAAAAAAAATCAAGAATGAATGCTGTTTGGAAAAAATTATAGCCAGAAAGTTGCATAAGAGAAGCTGTTGTGGAAATGCCAGAAATTATAGAAATTGTAACTTTAGGTAGAACAATTGATGGGGACGGATTTCAAAATTTAGAATCAGAAGATATCACGGAAGTCCTTGTAAGTAATGAAGAAATTGTAACTGATGACGATATTTTGACACAGTTCGGCGATAATAGTTATGTTGAAAATGATGAAAGTGAAGAAGATGTAGAGATTATAGGAGAAAAATTTTATTATTCAAAAACTATCAAATTTTTTAAAACTTGGTAGTCAACTTGAACAGGAAGCTCTTGATATGGACCCTGATATGGAGCGTGCCTCAAAAGTTCGGAGAAATCTGACAGCAGCTTTAGCCCCATATACTGAAATTTATAAAGAAAAAAGAAAATCTGGTAAGCAATCAGTGTTAACAAGTTTTTTCAAAACCACATAGAACCACAGTCATTAGAATTAAGCTCAACAGAAGGAAGCAGTGATTAAAACCACGTATTTAATTTTTGTTAAGGTTTATATTTATTATGTATAAGTCGTTGAATTGAGACTGTTTGCTACAGTTTTTATATTTTTATAGTAATTAATTAGTATATTAGTCGTTGAATAAAGACTTTTTATTATATTTTTGAAATTTTTCTAATATGTATCTGGAACCTAACCCCATAATTACATATGTATAAAATCGGGTTCACAGTGCGCGGTTTCGGTTTGCGCGTTGTTTATATAGAACGTATCTACCGCTCAGTTGGAGGGTTTACTGTATTTATAATTTCGAAGATTTTCCACTGCTGATGAAATTGATGCTCTAATGCTGATGATTAAGTGTTGAAAAATTGAAAATGAGTGGGAGGAATGCTACTGCATGTGCTAGCACCTTGAAAATTTTGATAATAAGAACGAAGATTTAGCGAATGAACCCACTTTTTACAGAGAAATTCGTTAAAATTTCGTATACATAAAAAATTAATTTCTTAATTTTTGGTCTTAATTTGACAATAACATATGATTTCGTTATTATCAATTGATGTCAAATTACAAACTGCATTTTTTGACATCTTTCCCATAGAAATCCATTTTAATTTCGAAGAATTATGATAACGAATTCCTCTCAGAATTCATTTTCGTTCATTTTCATCATTGTCTCTTTCACACCTTTGTGTCTCTTTCTTACTCATTGGTGCTAAGGTAATATCGAAAATTCGCGATCATTCCGTAATGCGTGAAAAATATCGCGACGCGAACGCGATCATTCGATTCTTGGTATCTTTTTACCCCGAGGGTGACATGTTAAACGTCGCGAAAATATGGAGTTACGTTTGTATTTATACACTTAATGTCAATCGCGAGAGTTACGTATGCTACACATACTTACCTATATATATGTATATACTTGTACCTATAGATATTAATATTCAATCAGTTTTAAAAAAGTAATAAAGTCATCAAATTGCACATATCTAAATTGCAATTTCATCAACTTAATGTTAATTGCGGAACATACTCCAAATTCAAGTAAAAACGTGCAGACAGTTTCGTTTTTCAATGAAAGGAAATCGTAAATGCCTCGTCAGCATACGAGGCATAATCGAAAAGGTAAAAGAACCGAAGCAGTTGTAGTTTATAACCGGTGAAAGAACGAAGTCTTGATTGAAATAAAGTAATCCTGTTAAAGTCTTAAACAAATGTTTTAATTTAATAAAAATATATTCATTTTTATATTTTTTTTCCTCGATTCGTGAACCGAGAACGTAAGTCGCGCGAGTTTTATTTTGTTCAATTTTGTGTTAAAAAATATGTGCTGTGTGCTTCATCAGTATTCACTGTGCGAATCATTGATTAATACCCAGGTTAGTATATAATTTTACTCATTTTAAATGCTAATTATGTGCAAATTTCTGCCTTATACAAATAGCATAGGTACCTGTCAAGGTACCTGTCACAGGCATGTTTAGTATATCTAGACGACGTTATAGTCCACGGGTCAACTTTTGAAAAAATGATGGAAAACCTAGGCATAGTCTTAGAACGCTTCAGATTAGCAAGCCTGAAAGTCTATAGGACAGAAAAAGGCAGCTTGGACGGAGCTACAAGCTCTAACAGAGGGGAGCAGTGTTACGAAATTGCCACGACCTGAGGGAGAATACAAATTAAATCAAATTAAATCAACATTTATCAATATAGCCCTGCAGAATGCAACGTATAGCGCTGGGCACTACGACATGAAATGGCTAATTAGATTGCGTATAAAAATAGCAAAATAAACAATGAAACATTTGTAACAAAAATGTAGAGTCTAGATTGTTATGACGGCGAAAAGAGATTTAGACTTATTACAAACCTATTACAAAGGTATTTCTCTCAATGCTTTTGTGCTTGTGAAATTCAGCCGCAGTTAGGATTGATTGAAATGCTCATATTTCCTCTGTTTTATAAAATTTTACTTAATTCCATATACACTTACCGGGCTTTCATTGTTTTTGATCTTATTCAACCCAATCATCTCCGGATAAATCGATATTTTGAAAAGTTGAACCATTATTCGATGCTTTTGCAATCCATCCGGTTCGTGGAGAGAAATGAATTGGTTCTGATCCTCTACAACCAAAAGCGGCAATTGTTTTAAATTTGCCCGAATCCTCATCCAGATAAGAAGCATTGGTATTCTCTAAAATGCCTATGGTATTTTCTCGGCTACACATTTTGCATTTATGAAACCGTCCGGATTCCTAGTGTTTGCTGAATTTTTTGATTCCATTATATCGTGCCTGTTAGCAGTTGATTCTCCACAGTTTGTGCAATTTATTTTCACAAAGAACGAGTAATTCGGATAACAGGTTTTTAATTGCTCGCTATGCTCAAGAATTGAACTTATTTGCAACCCAACTTTAACCATTTTAACGTGTTGTTTTGAGGAATGTCATACAAACAATTGAACAACATTCCGATAAAAAGAATTGTCAGCTGTCAATTAGTCGTTGTCTCCTTGAAATCAAATATGTATGTCTCAGCTAGCTCAATTTAACAAAAGAACCCCAACAAAGCCAACAAATCTTTCCACGCAAACTTACATTGAGCAGAGCTAGCGAGGAACAATCAGATGGTTCAATGTTCTTCGAAAATTCGGGTTTATTATTCGAGACGATAACCTGGAGGAAGTGTTTTTCCACTTATCTCACCTAAAGACTCCAAGACCGGAATCTGTGACTAATTTACTTACCGGAACCAAAGTCAAATTTGATCTAGTGGAGGGAAACCCTACGAATAAAGCAGTCAATGTTTCCATCATATCGATTCCCACGCGCGACGAGTCAGCCACGGTGACCGAACCGAAGAGATATCGAAATAATTCACCACGACCAGCCACAACCAAACATACCACGATAAATCAATCATCCCCAAATAATACATTTAATATGACCTCTAAGCTACCACAAGAGTTAAACACCGATGCGCTGATCCTCGAGAGCAGGGACCAGTGTTGACGGTAGATGCTCCACGTCAAACGAAAACACCAGGACACCTGGTTAATAAACTTTTTTTGAAAATTTGGATTGAAGTAGGAATGATCTACAGACTTCAGTCGATTCAAATATGAGTTCATTATTTGTTAACTCTGCAAATACAAGCTCAAGTAAGCCAAGGTACAATGACTGATTCTATCAAAATAACGGGACGAATAGGAGGGATTATCTGTAGTATCATAATTGATACAGGAGCGACACATTCTATCTTACACGGACGAGTCTTTAGACGCATGCACTACCAATCACACCTCCAGCCATGCTTAACGTCTCCAAGAAATGTAACGGGCGAAACCAGTGAAGTGGAAGGAAGAGTACTCTTGCCGGTAGTCATTAAGCGGTACACAACAACTCACACATTTTATGTCGCAGAAATCTTCGACAACTGCATCCTGGGAATGGATTTTTTAGTAAGTCATAAATGCAGGATTGATTTAGAAACCCACACTCTGCTAGTAGGTACTGAGAGCATTCCACTCCGAAGTGGCCAGGACGACCTTGTCATGCGAACTATGGCGACTGTGTTATACCGGCGGGATCTACACAATTTTTGCGTCTGACTAACCCTCAATTGGGTTATAACCAAGCCGTTATACTTCCTTGAGAAAAAATACCACCTAGTCTTTGGCTTATACCAGGCGTGTGCCACAGCAAAAATGGCGACATTATCACCCGTGTAGCCAATATGGGCCAAGACTCTGTAAAATTAAGAGCTCATACACCACTATGTAAAGCGGCGCTAGACGCAGATGTTATTGGCCCTGCTTCTGATGGGAATATAAGAAAAAACTATGTAACAGCAGAACTACTCGAGCTGTTAAATCGGTCTTCCTCTAATCTTGACGGTCAGTAGCAGGATTCATTAAAACAAGCGCTCTGCGAACATCGGAACATTTTAGCACAGTCCAAGCAAGATTTAGGACATAGCTCAATTATGCGACATAGCATAGATGTTGGCGATAGTAAACCAATCAAGCAGCCTCCGCACAGGTTACCACTTGCGAAACGGGAAGAAGCCGAGAAACTGGTACAGGAAATGAGAGAACAAGGCATCATTGAACCATCTAACAGCTCCTGGGCTTCTCCCGTCGTTTTAGTTGCAAAAAAGGACGGCTCAACTCGCTTCTGTGTAGACTATGGCCGATTAAATGAAGTGGCAAAAAGGGGCTCGTATCCACTACCGCGGATCGATTTAACGCTTGATGCCTTAGAAGGCTCGAAATTGTTCTCTACGCTTGACTTACAGTCGGGCTACTGGCAAGTGGAAGTGGAAGAAGGGGACAAGGAAAAGACGGCATTCACGACTGGCCGTGGACTGTGGCAATTTAATGTTATGCCTTTTGGCTTGACCAATGCTCCCGCTACTTTCCAGCGGTTAATGGAAGTCGTACTACGGGGGATAGCTCTACAGGCATGTTTAGTATATCTAGACGACGTTATAGTCCACGGGTCAACTTTTGAAAAAATGATGGAAAACCTAGGAATAGTCTTAGATTAGCAAGCCTAAAGGTCTATAGGACAGGAAAAGGTAGCTTGGACGGAGCCACAAGCTCTAACAGAGGGGAGCAGTGTTACGAAATTGCCACGACCTGAGAAGAATTCAAATCAAATCAAATTAAATAAGCATTTATCAATATAGCCCTGCACAAAGCAACGTATAGCGCTGGTCACTACGACATGAAACGGCTAATTAGATAGCGTATAAAAATAGCAAAATAAACAATGAAATATTTGTAACAAAAATACAGAGTCTAGATTGTTATGACGGCGAAAAGAGATTTAGACTTATTACAAACCTATGACAAAGGTACTTCTCTCAATGCTTTTGTGCTTGTGAAATTCAGCCGTAGTTAGGATTGATTGAAATGCTCATATTTCTTCAGTTTTATAAAATTTTACTTAAATCCATATACACTAACCGGGCTTTCATTGTTTTTGATCTTATTCAACCCAATCATCTCCGGATAAATCAATATTTTCAAAAGTTGGGCCATTATTCGATGCTTTTGCAATCCATCCGGTTCGTGGAGAGAAATGAATTGATTCAGCTCCTCTACAATCAAAAGCGGCAATTGTTTTAAATTTGCCCGAATCCTCATCCAGATAAGAAACATTGGTATTCTCTAAAATGCCTATGGTATTTTCTCGGCTACACATTTTGCTTTTTATAGAAATTGAAACTATCCGGATTCCTAGTGTTTTGCTGAATTTTTTGATTCCATTATATCGTGCCAGTTTGCAGTTGATTCTCCACAGTTTGTGCACTTTATTTTCACAAAGAACGAGTAATTCGGATAAGAGGTTTTTAATTGCTCGCTATGCTCAAGAGTTGAACTTATTTGCAACCCAACTTTAACCATTTTAACGTGTTGTTTTGAGGAATGTCATACAAACAATTGAACAACATTCCGATAAAAAGAATTGTCAGCTGTCAATTAGTTGTTGTCCCCTTGAAATCAAATATGTAAAAAAAAGCTAAATCAAACAAGTAGTAAACTTAAACCAAAGGGGTAACAAACTAGAGGTGTATGTAGTAAGCTAAAGCCCGCCAATGAAACTAAAAGCAGCTTCATTCCATAAGAGAATCAATTGTGTAAGCTTAGTATTGAGTCCCAGTACATTTCGATATAAATTTTAACGCTGGTAAAGTCACAAGCAAAGAACGTTACTGATAATTTGACTAAGGCAGTATGGAGTTCGCCAGTAATGTAATGAATCGGTAAACCCTCTCCTTACCTTCATTTCACATGGGCATATAAGACCTAGATTTATTATGGAAAAATAAGACCTACATTGCATTGCTCCAAAACAATAAATTTTCGCTATATTCAATAGCCTGAGAAATGCGTCTCCGTAACATAAACCAATTTCCGTTGAATCAATATTGTACACAATTTTCTTCACTAAATAACACCTGAAACTTCATAATATTTTCTCAAAGGAAATAGCCCCAAGAAACCATATACAAATTTTCCGGTAAATCAATTAAATTAATTTGCCCATAATGATAATTTCTGC
Organism: Dioctria rufipes; assembly: GCA_963924295.1. Classification (NCBI taxonomy): domain Eukaryota; kingdom Metazoa; phylum Arthropoda; class Insecta; order Diptera; family Asilidae; genus Dioctria; species Dioctria rufipes. The sequence goes on along the minus strand of OZ002741.1, from coordinate 98,763,980 downwards.
CTCAAACGCATTTCTCATAGAAAAACAACTTTACGTTGGCCTTCAACTTTTATCCAGGTGAATGAAATTGAATTCTCTTTCGAACCATTGCTTTTCCCCAATAATTTTCGGAGCGAAGAACATAACTTAATACACTCATTCATAAAAATGGATAAGCATACAGACCCGTCACATCTCCCCTTTCTGCACTTTAGCTATACAAGCCGGCATCTCAATGCCCATACATGAACTTCATTAAAAGCATTGCAGTGTTTCCCCTTCAAATCTCTTTCCTGGGCTGCAAAATTATGTACAACACTCAGCCGATGAACGGCGCAATTCCCCCGTACATAACCACTAGCGCACGACTTAAAAGCTCTCTCTTTACACGAAAATTTCGGTCAATCAAAAATTAGAATCCAAAAACCCGGAGGAATTGGAAAAATCAATAAGAAGGGTGGCCTGAGGAAAAGGTCGGGCAGTTAGTTTTCGAAATCCGAATTGACTTTTACTCTACCTTACAAAAATCTTAAATCAATAAAAGTGCGGAAAAAAAGAGAAGTCGGTCAGTGAGTGGTCTGTGCGTAGGATAAATCAATAACCCGGAGGAATTGGAAAAATCAATAAGAAGGGTGGCCTGAGGAAAAGGTCGGGCAGTTAGTTTTCGAAATCCGAATTGACTTTTACTCCACCTTACAAAAATCTTAAATCAATAAAAGTGCGGAAAAAAAGAGAAGTCGGTCAGTGAGTGGTCTGTGCGTAGGATAAATCAATAAAAGTGTAAAATTCTCAAGGTAGTTCTTTGTTGTAATTGTGAATAGTGAGATATAAATAAAACTTTTGAAAAGTATCGTGCAATAGTTTGCAATTTTAATTTTTTTTGAGAAATTCCCCGTAAACAACAAGGGTACTAGAGATCTTCGCTAGTTAAGCAAGCACTCCTAGTTTCCCGCCGGAAAATCCCTAGCCTGGAAAAACAGTAAAATCAAAGGTTCCCTCTTTATAAAGTAGATGGCAGCATGAATTCTGAACGATAAAAGTTTAACATCCCTATTTCTTTGGAAAAGTTGCAGATGGGGTTCGATTAATTGAGGGCTTTCATTTGGGGTTGGGAACCTGCAGCTACACGAGTAAACACAATGGTAACATCCATGTAAATAAGAAACTGAAGCAAGTTTGATGCATATGTATGTCAACAAACAGAATATTGCTAATTTGTCATTAAATAAGTAAAATATTGCTAACTTGTAATTAAATAAGTAACATATTTCTAACGTGTAATTAAATAAGTAAAAGACGTCTAACTTGTAATTAAATAAGTAAAATATTGCTAACTTGTAACTAAATAAATAAAATATTGCTAACTTGTCACTAACTAAGTAAAATATTGCTAACTTGTAACTAAATAAGTAAAATATTGCTAACTTGTAATTAAATAAGTAAAATATTTCTAACGTCTAATTAAATAAGTAAAAGACGTCTAAGTTGTATTCTAATAGGAAACTGAAGTAGGTTTGCGACATATTTAATTTAAATATTGTAATTAACTCAGCCAAGTGTGACATCACTTGGAGTAGCTAGCCGACAATAGAGGTCACTAGATTAAGCTAGGTAGGTAAATTTTTGTACCAAATGGATAGCAGGGTAGAAAACAGAAAGAAATTAATTGAGACATAAAAAAGCGCGCAAAGAAAGAAGTAAGAAGAATTTTTTAGAAGTGATTCGAAAAAGGCTAGGCGCGAAGTAAATCTATAAGTTTGTAAAACGAGAAAAGGAAATTAATTAAGAACGAGAATTAAGAAATAGTTTATTAAAAGGAAAATAAAGGAAAAGATAAAATTAATTGGCAACCCAGAAGTCTGCAATTTTTCTTTTATCTCGAATTTTATTTGCGACCCAGCATCAAAGTCCTATTAGATAGGACACAGCGTTTCAAATAAGGCTGCGAAGGGGGACCCGAGCTACACTCCACCAGGTTCCATCTACCTCAGAAACCCCAGTTGGTGACGTGAAGGAGACTCAAGGTAACCATTAGTTTTTTTGTGTATGTGTGAACTTTTGTTTCGCTGGTCCACCCACGCAAGTGCTGGCACCTGATCCTACCGCCTGGTACCCGCTCGGCCAAGCGGACGAACCTCAACCAGCAACGTAGCGCTTCCCAGCAGTAAAAGATCCACTTCGAAGCGTGCCTTGAAAGGTGTATTCAGACCGAATATCAAAATCTAATCTTGTAACAATATGTATATACTTTTACCTATAGATATTAATATTCATTCATTTTTAAAAAAGTAATAAAGTCAGCAAACTGCACATATCTAAATTGCACTTTCATCAATTTAATGTTAATTGCGGAACATACTCCAAATTCAAGTAAAAACGTGCAGACAGTTTCGTTTTTCAATGAAAGGAAATCGTAAATGCCTCGTCAGCATACGAGGCATAATCGAAAAGGTAAAAGAACCGAAGCAGTTGTAGTTTATAACCGGTAAAAGAACGAAGTCTCGATTGAAATAAAGTAGTAATTCTGTTAAAGTCTTAAAAGAGTGTTTTAATTCAATAGAAATATATTAGTTTTTATATTTTTTTTCCTCGATTCGTGAACCGAGAACGTAAGTCGCGCGAGTTTTATTTTGTTCAATTATTACCTAAGCATTTCTTGTAAAAGGTAATTTTCGTGTTTCGTATAATTTTTTATTATGGAACATAAAGTTTATTTAGTTTCATGAATGGCCCTATATATGTAAACACAATGCTGTTGTAATTGTTCATTTATTTCTTATAGATTTCATTTTTTGTTTGTTTTTATTTTAAATTGCATTTATTACCTTTAAATACATTATTTTTGGAAGTCGTGTTTTAATTCATTTCTTATTTATTCCAGGTCGTCGTGGGACCCTTTGCATCTGTGCTTTCCCAGATGTTGGAAAGATTTTTCCTTAGCTTTTAATCTAATTTTTCTTTTAATTTTAGGTTGGTCGAACAATATGTAGTCTGCATGTAGGTACTTATAGTTTTATATATATTTAATTTAGGGACAGAGGACGACTTTTTAACTGAAACATATTAATTTAAAATTGGTTAGGAGAGCATACATTCATAAGAAGAGAATGATAAAGTGCTTTTTATGTAAAACGACTTTTAAAAAGGTCGAAACTTTAATAGGACACTTGAAAAGTTTTCATGGGCTCTGCACAAACAGTACATTTATTTGCTGCGACAATTCTTGCTTAGAAACATTCCAAGATATTTCTTCGTACAAAAGACAATTGATTAAAAAACATAAATTTGGGGATAAAAAAAAAGAAATTGACGACAGTGTTCAAACTAAGCCTTCGTTGATAATTTCTGAAAATTTATTATCTTTATATATAGAGGAAATTAAAAATTTTTCCTCACAAAAATCATATTCAAGCTACACCTTGCCTCAAGCTTTATTTAATCCAAATAATATTGTCAATGAGGTTATTATAAATAGTTTTACACTTGAGCAAATTTATAAGCATGCAGCACTGTTTACTTTGGAACTACACTCTAGGTGTAACTTGAGACAGAAAAATATTTTACAAATTCATTATAATATAGTAAAATTCATTATAGATCCTTTATTGTCCGCACTAAAGTGTATTCTTCAAAATGTTGAAAACTCAAAGGGTAGGAAGGAATTGGAAAAGAAAGTAATATTATTAGAAACTTAATTCAAAGTCAGTTATGACGAGAGAAAAGAGAGCTATATCCAGAAAACATCCTAATCCTTTTTTTTTATAAATGCAGATGATTTTGAAATAAACTATCTTGTAGGCTCTCATGCAGGCAGTGAAAGTATGACAGGTATATATTATTCTTTCCAAATATTAGAACATACATCTTAAATAAATAAAATATTTTTAGCACTATTAAATCTAGTGATTTTACAGAATTTGGGAACGATTTGCGCATGAGGTCTTTAGTAGAAACTATAAACATAGAGAGTGAAGGAATCGAGTTAAATTTACCTGAAGGTTCCAAAAATACTCACTTCATTTTAGGTCTCGTCCTCGGTGACAACCTTGGGTTAAAGCGAATGCTTGAATTTAGCAAGTCCTTTTCAGTTCGGTATTTCTGCCGATTTTGTATTGAAGATAAGAACTCAACAAAATATTTATCTTCGGAAAAGAGCTCATCTTTGCGGACTATTGAAAATTATCAGGCCGATATTCTTTGTGAGAGAGGCATATGCAAAGCATCAATTTTGAACCAAATACCTTCATTTCATATTATAAAAAATTAAAAAATTTTGCTGTTCTAATGCACGATATATTTGAAGTCGTGTGCCACTATAATATGGCTTACATCCTAAAAGATTTGATTGAAAATTAGAAGTATTTCTCCTTAAACCACTTAAATTACCTAAAATAAAAAATTTTCTTACGGAGAGATAGGTAATTTTTCGAAACCATTAACCTTGAACAATATAAATAACCTTAAATTTAACATATTTGCAAGGGAAATGTGGACCTTCATACATTTTTTCCCTTGATGGTTGGACACTTGATTCCTAAAAATGATGAACTGTGACATGTGGTTTCATGGACCAACCTTTTTGCAAAACCAGCAATTATCGAGCACATCAAATCGGAGGACATCGGAGCCTGAAAGCATTCCAGAACGGCGAAGTACACAGTTTTCACTAATGGCAACCAAATCAAATTCAACTTAGGATCTGATTAGTAGATGTAAATTTCTAAATTCATTTGCCAAACTTCGTCGCGTTTTCGCATATGTATTACGATTCATTCACAATGCTAGATTGAATACTCGTCTTAAAAATGAAAGACGTTCGGCTGTATTAAGCGCAGATGAATTAGAGAATGCTCTGAGGCGAATTATATGGAACCTTCAAAACACTGCTTTTACTCAAAGGATTAGTGACTTACGCAAAGCAACATCGGTGAATTCTAAAAGTTCCTTAAGAAGTTTGTGTCCGTTTTTGGATGAAAGGCATCATCCAGAGCTACTAAGGCTAGGAGGTCATTCATTAAAGGCAAATCTTCCTTATTCAGCTAAATTTCCTATCCTGCTGCCAAGAAGACACCCGTTTCTTTTCACCCTTTTTACTTATTACCATGAAATTAATTTTCATGCAGGGTCGCAAGCACTGGTAGCAGCAGTACGTCAACGCTTTTGGGTTATCAATGCTCGTCAATCAGCGCGAACCGTAGTGCATCGCTGTATTCGTTGCTTTCGAGCCAGACCAACTAGCATACAGCAACTTATGGGAGACTTACCAGCACATCGTATTCAAACCGCTCGACCGTTTACAAATTCAGGCATCGATTTCTGTGGTCCAGTCTGGGTGCACTTTAAAATTAGAGGTAAGAGGCCATATAAAGCATATATTGCTGTATTTATTTGCTTCGCGACGAAGGCCGTTCATTTAGAAGTGGTGTCGGATTTGTCTACTCAAGCCTTTATCGCTGCGTTGAAAAGGTTTGTATGTAGCTTGTAGAGGATTTTGCTACAACCTCTACTGTGACAATGCTACCAATTTTGTGGGAGCAAAACGTGAGTTGAAGGAATCACATGAGCTTTTTAATTCTCAACAGAGAAGACAGGAAATTATCCAGTTATGCGCAGAAGATCACATTAACTTCCATCACATACCTCCTCGCTCTCCTCACTTTGGAGGATTATGGGAGGCGGCAGTAAAGGCGGCTAAATTTCATTTGTTCAGAATGGTCAGTAAGGCCTCGCTTACCTATGAGAAATTGAGCACTGTCGTAACCCAGATTGAAGCCGTACTTAATTCCCGGCCGCTGACTCCCATTTCGTCCGACGCTAATGATTTAGAAGTCTTCACGCCAGGCCATTTCTTAATTGGAGGCCCGTTGACAGCGATAGTAGAGCCTGATATGAGTGAAGTCAGTATGTCTCGCTTATCCCGTTGGCAGCTACTCCAGTCTATACAACAACATTTTTGGAAAAGGTGGTCCAAAGAGTACGTGTCCCAATTGCAGCAACGAAGTAAATGGATTCAAGTTTACACCAACATTCGACCTGGAGCATTAGTTCTAATATCCGAGGATGATACTCCACCATTAAAATGGCCGCTAGGAAGGGTGACAAAAGTTCATCATGGTCACGATGGTCTCGTTAGAGTCGTTTCGCTACGTACCCAGTATGGAACCTTGCAGCGCGCAGTTCAAAGGATATGCCCGCTTCCTATTGAATCAACAGAAGTTTGATTGAAGGACACAACCTTCAAGGCTGGCGGTATGTTGGATACTTAATGCATTCCTCCGCAAGTAATAAAATATTGTGAATTAGATGGAATATGGTTATTTTCATGAATAGTCTTTTTGAATTATATAAGCTTAAGGTAGAATTTATTTTTTACCTTCACTGTAGAATTACTAAATGCATTCATTTTAGTATTGGATTGTTGTGCTTTGCACATTTATATTTTGTCATTGTAAATACTTGCATAGTTAAAGTTACGGTAATTCCGTTTTTTGTATTTGTTATCAGCTTGAAACACAAAATTTTGTACAGCACTTCTTGTTGAATAGTCATCGTGTAAGAATCTTGCTAGCAGTGTAATCGGCACATTGTAGAAAATTTATTTAAAATAAATTCCGAATTTATCCAGCATACAGTTTTTTTTTTAATTTTGCAATTAAACATCATCGTGTAAGAATCTTGCTAGCAGTGTAATCGGCACATTGTAGAAAATTTATTTAAAATAAATTCCGAATTTATCCAGCATACAGTTTTTTTTTTAATTTTGCAATTAAACAAAAGGAAATTCTTCAAAAATTTTATTAAGCTAGTAGACCTGTTAATGTTAGGGAGTTTTGATGACACACTTCTTACGGAATTGGAGAGGCGCATAAAAATTCACAACGATCAGTTTGTCAAAATTTTCAAGACTACTCTTAGACCTATGTAAATACCATCTTCTTACCCATTACCCTCGTATAATTCGATATTCTGGTCCACCAAAATGTTTTCGGAGTTTCAGAATATAGCATTCGTTCAGCTCTGACAGCCAAGGTAGCAACACCTAGTGTAATTTCTGAATGATTAAACCTGTGAGAATAAAACAAGTTCAAAAAAAGGAAAATCCCATTTTGCCGACGGCATTCCATGCACATGTGCGCGGGATTGAATTGTGTGTGCGAGCGAGACCAGTCACGGAAAAGTTAAGTGAAATACAAAAATAAAATAACAGTGTGGTGTAAAAGACACCTTTATAGTGCTGTGTGTGAATAAACAGTTAAAGTGAAAAAGACACTAAATATGGCCAGTGAGGAGCAAATTTTCAGCGCGGTCAAGGCAAATGTTCGTGAAGTTTTCACGAGTGGAAACATCATCGAGTCCCTTGCTAGAAGGAAAATATGTCTGAGGACGAGCCAGAGACTGAAAGTGGGGAAAGTAACACGTAGTAAAAGGAAACCGCGCAAAAATCCATCAATCACGGAGGATAATGTAAAAAAAAACTAAGCCAGCTACTGAACCTGGGATGTCCAGCAATTACTACCAGACACTGGAAACAGAAAACAGGTTCCTAATCCCAGCAAAGGAAAAGTCAAAGAATGAAAAGCCGTCGAGACTAGAGCCGAAGCCAAACAGACCTCCACCAATAATAGCGCATGGTTTAAATTACAAAGTGTTCAATAATGCGCTAAACTTATTGCAAGCCAGACGCAATTTCTTCATAAAGATGGGTAGTGGAAATAAGTGCACATTTAAACCCTTCACAGAAGAAGCTACTAAATGAGCTAAATGAAGCTACTAAATGAGGTCAAGGTGGAATCCTACACCTTCACCCCGAAGGAAGAAAGAAAGACGACCCTAGTGCTGAAAAGAGTTCAGCATACCTTCGACGAAGAGGATGTAAAAATTGCCTTGGAGGAAAAGCTTCAAGGACAACAAAGCAGCAGGAAAGCACATCGATGCCTTAATCGTAACCTTCGACGCGAAATACAAAGTCAACTACATCGTTAAAGTTGACCGACTTCTCGACCAGATAGTCTACTGGGAGAAGCACATCGTGAAGGGAGTAGCCAAGTGTAAGAGATGCCAACGCTTTGGGCATGTAGCCAGACACTGTGGGCAAATGTACCGCTGCGTCAAATGCGATAAAAAGCATGGACCAGGAGAGTGCTCCAGAAACAAATACGACGTGCAGACAAAACCATATTGTGTGAATTGCGAAAAGGAGGGACAACCAGCTAATTATCGTGGATGCCCAAAATACAAGGAAGTCAACATTATTAAGAACCAGTGAAGAGAACAGCAGAAGGAGCTCTTTACCAGCGAGGCGGTAAAAAATTACGTCAATCCAGGTATGTCGTTCTCTCAAATTGTAAGTAACAAGCAATATAACAATCCCAATATTAACAAGCCCCAAAAACCCACTATAAGTCCAAAACCTGCCCCAAGGGCAACTCAAGTCCCTAAGGCAACGCAAGCCCCAAGGCCATCACAGAAGGAGGCAGATAACTGCTGCACTCAAGAGGCCAAAACCCTTTTCGGGTGGGACCTCTTCGCCCTTATGGGTACAATTAATAATTTTATTCACCAATATAGGAAACTTTCTTCCCTCGCAGAACGTCAAAGAGCTTATCTTCAATTTGCCTTTAGCCTATGTCTAGGGAAATTGAAGATAATCGCATTAAAGTGCAACTCGCTAGAAAGGCATAATAAAAGAATAGCCTTAAATTCTTTCCTTGCTGAACAAAAACCCAACTTTGTTCTTCTTTCAGATACACATCTCAGTCCCCGCCACAAACTAGTTTTCGAGAAATTCTCGACCACCCGCTCAGATAAAACTGATTCTTCCCTTTGCACGGCCATCTTAATTCGCGATGGGCTTAAATGTGAACAAGTTACGCTCAGACCATTGTGCAACATGGAATGCACAGCGGTCAATGTCTTTCTTACCTCCCAACAGACACTTCTCCTCATTTCCCTTTATAGTAGATGTTGTGCTCGGGAAGCGCAGATTAGAATGAACCTCAACTACCTCAATAATATATCAAAAAATTACACCTATACGGTTATTGAAGGAGATGTCAACGCCAGGCATCCAATGTGGAATGGCAGAACAATTGCAAATTGGCTCAATCAAAATCAAGATAGCCATGATTTCATGGTAGCTTCGCCAACCACCCCAACCTTCCCCCGATCAGGTTCCTACATAGACTTTTACCTTGTTTCTTCAAGTATGGTTAACCTTCTTTCCCAAAATAATAACTTCAACTGCGTTACACATCATGCTAAGTCAGACCATCTAGCAATAGAACTGACCATTAAACCTAATTCGCCGGTAAATATACTGACGATGGCGCTATCCACCTCCACCGCTTTTGTAGACGTGAACTGGAATGATTTCCAGGACAGGTTGACCACCCTATATAAAGACAACCTCCCCTCCAACAGTAGAAACCTAACAAACTCAGAAATAGATTCCCAAATATATTTATTTCACTAATTGCCTACAGAGAAATATAAATCACTTTTCATATACCACTAGCACCAAAAACTTCTCAGCCTTCTCATTGGAAGTAAACAGCAGTGTTAATACTTTTCTGAACGCAAATGGCTCTATACCACAAACCTTCTTCTGAGTGGATAACCCCGCAATCTATTCTGAAGAGCAAAATATTTTCACCAATCCTCTGCACCTTTACGTCTTAACCAAGACAATAAACTGCAAAAAATCGAGTGGTCCCGACAAAATTTCAAATGAAATTTTTAAAAAACTCCCACCAAAAGCTCTCGACTTCCTATCAACAGTCTTCAATAATTGTAAAATGAAAAATTTCACGCATTTTCCCAATCCTCAAAAAGACTTCATCAAAAGACATCAGGGAGTTTAGGCCCGTCTCCTTAATTTCAAACTTAGGAAAGCTTTTTGAGAAAGTCATCAAGCAACAGGTTATAAACACCTACGAAGAAAAAAATATCCACCAAGACTCCCACTTTGGTTTCAAACCACAGCACTTCACCTTCCATCTACTAATAAAGTTTCACACGGATGCAACCAGAGCCTTAAATAGGAACGAATGTATCGTAGGCTGCTTGCTTAACGTCGAAAAGCATTCGACTCAGTATGGACAGCAGGGCTTGTTTTCAAATTAAATCAGTTCGGTTTCACCCCACACCTCAATTTGTTAATCAAGAGTTTCTTAACTTCTAGGAAATTCTATGTGTGGAACTCGATGAACATAAATCACCACTCAAGGCAATAGAAGCTGGTGTCCCCCAAGGCTCCATATTAGGCCCAATACTCTTCAATCTCTACACATCCGACCAACCTCCAAACGAAAATGGGACAACACTCTTATACGCTGATGACACCCTCACGTATGCCCAATCTCGCTGCCCAAATTTGGCTATAAATAAAGTCAACCTGCACCTTAACAAATTAGACTCCTACCACAGAAAGTGGGGGATCAAAATAAATGTCCAAAAATCTGAACTGATTTGCATTCGGAAACCTGGCATTGGGCGAAACCGCCAAGCTGCAAAATCTAAGACCATTGAAGCCATCTACAACAGGGGAAAAATAAAACCCGAACAAAGTCCGAAATACCTGGGCATCAAATTTCAATAACTGTTAAGACTCAATGACTATGCAAAAGCAACAATTAGTAAAACCAATTTCGCATATAGCTTACTTAGTCCAATAATAAACTGCAAGGACGGCTTCTCTACTCAGACCAAACTTCTGTTGTACAAACATAAGATCTGTTATTACTTATTGCTTCCCTATCTGGCATACTGTTTCTCCCACCTATATGGAAATACTCAGCAAGCATGAAAGAAAGATTCATAGAGCTTGCGCGGGATTCCATAGACGAGCCAATGGAAAATTCTTTCAAAACAGAGTAGTTTATGAGGCAGCCAACATCACTCCAATCAAGGAGTACCTATTTGAACTGGCGAAGAAGCAAGTCCAAAAAATACCAAACTACCCAAACCCACTGATAAACAAACTGCCGGACCTTTTCATATCGGCAAACTTTAATTACCTCTCACCACTGCTCTTAACAAAGCCCTAGGCTAGAAACAGCTGCCAGCTAGATGATGGTAGAATAAGTTTCTACGACCAAAAAGGTGAGTACTATCGCGGGTAATCACATTTCAGCCATGCTTACTCAGAGAGTGTCTCTGAAGAAAACCAATGCCTTAGGAACCATTGATTCCTAAACACGCCCAAAAATCCACATCCTATCCTCTCAAACTAACTCCAAAAGGAGAACGACATGAGGTACGACTGATAAGGCGCATCAGCTGTAATTCAAAGAAGACAATAAAACGGAAAGTTCGAAAGTCACAAAGAACACCTGTCAACAAGAGGAAAAACGACGACATCAAACCGAACTGAGGGCTAAAGATGAGCCCCAACGAGCAAATGAGGACAAATAGAGAAAACATCGTGGGAAACTATGACAAAGCAAATAAAAATTCGGCGCAAAACACACTTGACTTGACTTGAATAGCATTCACCGTAACAATTAAATTTCAACTCAAATTTGCTTTTTTGGTGGCAAGTTCTCCAGAGTATGATACGACATCTGAATAGTGTCACAAAATGGAGAGTTCCTATATTCAATTTATTTGTTCAAAAGAAAATGTTCCTCAAAACGAAATTACCTGTTACTCTAATACCTTTGACACACAGCTGGTACAGATATCATAGTACTCGCATAAACCACTTGAAAAATTTATCTAGCTTACGAATTTTTGTTCAAGTAGGCCTTTTCGGGAATATCCACTATTTTATGATATACGCCAAGTTGACATTCATGAAAAACACGGTAGTCATTTGACGCGAGAGTTTTGGTAGTGCTTAATTTAAAATGATGGAAAGTGTTAAAAGGCGAAAAGTTTTGGGCAAATCGGAAATCCAAAAATTAATAGATGTATGGAAAAACAATGTGGGAAAATTGAGGGGTACAATGAAAAATTCCAATATTTATAAAGAGATGTGTGCGGAGTTAAAATCAACTTATGATATTTCATTAACTGTTGAAGAGCTCCGCACAAGGATTAAGAATTTATCTAATAAATATAGGTGAGCATAAAATATTATGTACTTTATGGATTGCTGATTTATATTTTTAATCATTTTAGAGCTGAGAAGCAAAAGATTAGTCCTACAGATGGTTCCCGAATGGGAACATTATAATGTAATTAATGAAATTATGGGAAGCTACAAAAGCAACAAGACCAAGGAGATGTTGGTAGAAAGCTTTTTTTTTGGTAAATATTATATTTTGAAGAGTTTGTAAATGTCAAACAAATATATTATATTTAGAAATGGAAGACACTCAGATGGAACTGCTATCTCCGGTGTCATTGCCTTGCGGATCAGAGTTGCCAGAAACGTCTTCGGATTTATCGTCCATGCGAAAATTAAGAGCATCAACGTCAACACCTGTGGCAACTAAAAATAAGAAACGACAAAATTTGAATGACAGTTTTCTGGAGCTGCCAAGAAAGAGGAAGAAAATTTTGGAAAATATTTAAATAAGTGCATCGAAAATGATGATAAAGTTATTAAATTATTGGAGGAAAACAACAAAATATTGGCAATGATATTAAACAAATAATTTTTTTATTTCCTTACGGAAATATTTCACTATTGTTTGTCTAATTAAATTTCCAGAAAAGTCTTCATCTTTGCTCGCCATGCTTCTCTGTGTTTGCTGCCTTCTGTTTGGATTTTCAGTTTCGTAAATCCAGGATTTATTTATTTTGTCATTCGTATTGTTACATATATTGTTCAGTACACAGCAACATTTTATGATAACATTTACATTGTCAAAGTTTATCTCTAAGCCTCGTCCTACTTTCCTGAATCGGGCTTTTATGACCAAATACATTCTCAACTACACGCCGGCATGTAGATAGTCTTTTATAGAAAAACCCGTGCTCCATAGAAAGGAAAAGGTTTCATTAGGTATTTTGTTAACCTAAATGCTGAATCTCCTATTAAAAGTATTGCCGCTTGTATGCCTTGAATTTATTTTGCGGTCTTTCTGAAGAGTTTATTATTTATGTGAACTGCTTTAAGTATTGAACATTCAAATATAGTTGAATCGTTGCTTCGACCTGGTATTCCTGCAATTACGTATAGAAATCTATACCGGTCGATAGCAGCGAATAATATTGCAGAATGCCACCCCTTAAAGTTGACATAATCCGTTGCTTCATCTTTTGGCGGGTTCACTTTTATGTGACATCCATCAACTGCACCATAGCATTGAGGAAACCCTAATGTTGTGAAGCTTTCGACAATCTCATCAATTTTCTCTTGTGTTGGGGGATAAGCATTAAAGGCTTCATAGTGCAATGTTTCACATATTTCATTACAGACTTCCAGCAGTTATTCCCCTAACGTAGTTCTGCCGATCCCGAACAAGCTTGCTACAGTTCTGTACTCGGCTGATGAGGCTTATGCGTATAAAACTCCTGCAATTAATTTTTCGAAAGGAATAGCTAGTCGCCAATTCATATCATTTTTACGCAGCGGCTTAACTTAGTAATCAGGATTGCAAATGTTGCACTATCGACTCTGAAAATGTTCTTGAATTACTCCTCAGAAAACCTAGGGACATCAACTTCCCAGAAGTGAGACTTTTCAATCTGTTGACATAAGTGAATTTAAAAAAAACGTACTCATGTTACAAAGTTCAGTTATTCTTCAAATTACATTGGTACAAAAATGTTTATTTTTTACATTTTTACTTCCCAAAAATGCTAAAGTTCGGTACCTTCTACTTCTAACTCTTGCCTTTAGTGCTAATCTTAGAAACATTTTCCTTTTTCTATTTAAATAATGGATTTTCAAATTATTTGAAATTACCATACTTAATAGATCCATGCTTAAATATCCGTTTTGCTTATTAAAAATATATCCGACGATTTCTTGAGAAGCAAAACTTTACTAAGTTTTAAAAGCTGTCAGATGAAACTATTATGCGATGCGTCACCTTGCATAGTAAAGCAAATACAATGATATCCGAACTATGGTACCTATACTAGCTGTGTGTCAAAGGTATAATACGAGGCTAGTATAAGTACTTGGGTTTTTTTCCATGGTGTACGGAGCTTTTTAATGATTTCAGCGCCGCTTAAAAGTAGTGACAAATTTATCTGGCTCATGACTTTTTGTTCAAGTACCTAGGACTTTTCGGGGATATTCACTAGGTTATGATATTCTCCAAGTTGACACTAAAAATATTTCGGACGATTCCTTTAAAAGCAAAACTTACTATGTTTTAAAAGCTGTCAAATGAAACTATAATGAGATATGTCTCCTAGCATGATACAGCGAATACAATGGTATCCGAACTATGGTACTTATACTCGCTGTGTGTCAAAGGTCTAAGATAGAATATAAAAGTATTTCCTATGAAATTGGATTTTATTTAACAAAGTCATCTAAAAATATAACTGAGTTATTCAAAATTTTGGAGATTGTTATGTTTTCGCGCAATCCGGGAAATATCTGTATTGTTTGTGCTAAAATCACGATAGCATACAATGATCACTACCTAGCATATGAAATTTTTGAAGATAATGACCCTTCCCTTGAAATAAATACAATACATAACTTTGATGGGCCTCCAATACTTAAATACAAATTGTAAAATAGAAAGAATATGATAAGACTTCGAAAATATTTTTAAAAAATATGGAACATTATTACATAAATTATAATAATAATAAAGGTAAATGGGTCCGTATATAAATATGTATGTATATAAATATGTATGTCCGTATACGACGGTCAATTGTGTCTGTTCAGCAAGATAAGTTTAAGAAAGTTGAACAGTATTCAACGGTGTGTGGAATTAAGTTTAATTTAAAGATGAACGAAAACTCAACCGTGTGTTGAGTTAAGTTTACCTTGCTTGGCTTGTCCCCTTACCACTGGCGGGCGATGTATAAGCGCTGGGTTGCTTGGGAAGTGGTTAAAATAAAAACTCAACGTACTCGATAATACTACTTTAATCATATAAAGGTATAGGCTGTTTATAATAATAAGAAATGCTTACATGCCAATAATAACTGAATTGTCTTTAAAAGAAATAACTCTACATATCAGAGCTATGTTGAATTATTTCAACATAGATTAAAGTAAAAAATGTATGGTCAGCTTTTTTGACAGACCTGGTAAACCAAAGAAAAAGCGCTCGTACATATATATGTAGAAATAGAATAAAAATTGTAAGCATTTTTTATACTGTGAATCAATGCAATCACTTTATGTTGTGAAAACTATTTTTAGGTCATGATTGCATTGATTCAAATTATGATGGTAAGAAATTGTTATTAATTGTTCATGGGATGAACATGTTGGGGCTGGGCGGATGCCAGAACCTTGTCAAATCGTTGCTGAATTGAAGGCTGGGAATCTGGCTGCTTGCTAGGTAGTATTTGTAAACGCAAATGCCTAGTAGAACAAAGACGAAAAGGCTGGTCGTCGTAGCTTGTTGTGACTCAGGTGCCCAATGCCCCGAATCACAGCCATAAGGTCAATACATCAATATATTGTCCTATACAATATATTGATGTACCTCATAAATGACCCTGAAAATCAAAATTAATTTCATTTAAAATTCCAATCTAAATTCAAAATGCAATTAGAAATACATTCCCATATTATAACAAAATGCAATTTAGCATAAATTGCATTTTGTTATCAGACACACATTCCACTCACACGGTATGCTTACTTACCTACACAAAGTGTTTTCTTACTTTTTTTCCGTATGTACAGTGTGCATACGTACATGACTTACTTCCTCCAATCTAATTGTATGTACATACATACATACAATTATCAGAATTATTCGCGCCCTCTTAAAATTAATATTTCAAGACGGGCGCACAAGTGCATATCGGATTACAGTTTTGCATAGATGCACACAGAGAGAAAAAATATTGTAAAATTTACAAAATGAAATTGTAAATTCTAAAAATCGTTTAATTTCTAGTAAAATTTCGTGATCTACAACCAAAACTATTAAATATATTGAAACATTTTTAAATGTAAGTGCTTAATTGTAAAATCGAACGCTTGTTTAAATAGTAATTTTTACAATTAAATTGTAAAATATAACGGTTCTTCATGTTCTCAGTACATAATCATTTTTAAAATTCTACGCTGTAGAAAATGCTTATATTCATAAATTTTACAATTTCAATTTTTTTTTTTCAATGAAACCGTATGTTAGATTCTACAGCAAGTTGTTGCTTTTAAGATGAAAGCGGTGAATTCTACAGTCTGTTGCAAATTCTGGTGCATTAGGAAGAGGTTTTTTGATAATTTAGCTCTGGCTATCCCATTGTTTGTGATGCAGTCAAAGTGAAAACACGGTGCTAGTTTAAAAGAGTTTTGAGTGTATTTTTTATAAGTACAGTTTTTATAAGTGCCGTTTTTATAAGTGCAGTTTTCATAAGTGCAGTTTAATTCAGGTAAACTGTTAGTGTAAGTGCATATATATAAATATATATGTACTTAATATATATAGATCTTAGTTTTAAAAACTTTATCGTCAGTTTTTCCCATTTTTTTTTTGTATTTTGTAGTGATTTTCATGACACTGACTTTGTATTTACTTTCAAAATGTGAATTCTAGTAAAATTTTATTGATAACTAGTTAATATAAGCTCATGTCAGTATACGATGTGACTAGCGGTGAAATTATAAATGAAATTACTTAATTGTTAGAATACGGATTACTAACTAGTGTGTAATTCGTTATCATACAGTATGGGTGATACACAAGGCACAGCCGATAATTACAGTCCAGATAATGGACATGAATCTGCGATGTTTGTACCAATTCAAGAGTTTACTTATACTTTGTTGGACAACTTTAACAATTTAACAAGTGTACCAACAATCCAGTCAGGAAGTCCTAAAGCAGTTAACTCAAGCACACAAGATGTTGAATTGGGAAAAACAAGTGATTGCAGGCATAGTTCGCAATTACTTACTTTTGAATGCGATTTGGAAAATTTGTTAAAATCGTGGAACTTGTATAACAATCTTCACTCAATTTTCCAAGGTAAAACTTAAACGCTAAGTGTAGGAATGTCTTTTTATTTATTATTTCTCCCACAGCATCGTATGGATAAAGAGTCTTTAATACATATATCAGAAAATGATATAAATAGCCTAATTCCAATAATTGGCATCCGCGCTAAATTTAAAAGAAGATTAGTTGAGTGGAGAATTAAGGAGGTACAATTAAACCATATTTGAAGATTTTTTTATACTAAATTTTGACTTACAGCTATACTCCAGTCTCAATTGCGGAAACCCTTTCCCTAAGTTCTGGAGTTAGTAACTGGCTTAATAATGACTTGGAGAGTGAAACTTCATCACCAACTTCAATTTCACCGGCATTTTCTCATAGCTCTACTGCAATATCTCGACTAAACACTTCTAGTCCCTCCGCGACACTGGTATTACAAAGCTTAGTAATTTTATCCGAAATTATATTTTAAATTTTCTTACTTATTATAGTTAACTTTTAGAATATTCAAAATAAGAAAGTGATTACAGAGCACAGCACGCAATTACGTATTATTCATCACATAAACATCTAAATGAATATCATAGGAAGAATGTGATATCAGCGATCGTCGACTATTATGTCAAACAGAAAATTAGTTTGGGGTCTACCGATTTTCGAAACATTGCGGATCAAATTAAGGCCAATTTCCCAAATGAAGACACGGTAATTAGAAATCCCCTTGTGCTAAGTTGGTATTAAATTTTACGTTATTTTTTATACATCGTACTTTATTGAACGAACTGAATTTAGTCATCTTAGAGGCGCCTTGTACAATAAATATAACAATTATTTAAGGAATCTTAGAGACAAAGGTCTAGTTGAAAGAAAAAATTAAGTTTATAAAAAACCCCGGTTGGAAAAAAACTTGTACATCACAGAAAAATGGTAATGATATAATATATTTGCACAAATTAAATTTTTTTTTAAAATGACAGATGACATAGGAGGGGATACTTCAGAAAAGACTTGGCTATTTTATAATCAAAGTCCATGGCCAACAGTGGAAGAAAAATGGAAAAATACGGCAGCTCGTAGACAAAACGAAAAAGATGCTTGTAAGGATGACACTATTTCTACAATAATAAGACAATAGCCATTATTTAGGCACTCTTATGGTCACAGATTGGTAAGATATCAAGTTTGTGTTAAAATGTGATAAAAAGATATGAATTTTCATTAAAATATTTCAGATTGAAATAAACTTTGAGTCAAGATATGGAGAGCAATCCGTAAATTTGTTGTGAAACTGGGATGCTAAGAGTTTAAAAATAATTCAAATAGCAAAACAAAGCTGGAGAAAAGGCCTTCCTGAACTTCCCGCAGATGATGACTTTGAAGGTAATAAACGATATAATTATCCCAAAACAATTTTGCAATATTACTTTTATTACAGATTTAAAAAACTTAAAAATTTTGCGATGTATTCACCACTTACTTCCACCGGGAGGAGAGGAACTCGTATTGGACTGCATAAATGGTATGTTTTTATTCGTTGAAACGGAAAAGCAAATCCACGAGGAATTGAATAAATTAAGAGTTGAGAACAAACATCGTCAAACAACATTACAAGCAATAGTTGTTATTTTGATAGATGAAAAACAGAAGCCATTAAAATTCTTTGTTTCTGTTGATGATATTTTATATACACGAATAACTATTCTAGCTTCTGTTGATTTATGTTTCAAGGTTTTCCACGTATTTAATCTCACTTATCCTCGAGAGTCCTTCAATACATGGATCTTCTTACAAAAATGTTTTTATAAAGTACAAACAAAGTACGATAAGCCTGTTTCCAGTGTATCAAGTTTATTGTCAGAAGTAGATTCTTCTTGCTAAATGTAAGCTAGATTGTAATACTCGATAGTGTAATATATTAAGCAGTGTATTTTTAGGATTAGGTATTAAAACTTTAACTTTTGTAAAGGAAATTCAATTTACAACTTTCATAAGCATGAGAAATGCAATTTTTTTATTGGCCAAATATTTTTTTTCTATATTTTCATATAATTTAGATCTGCATATTTGATTAACTTATAAAATTACATGAGCAAAATGTTACCATGCTACTTTTGTAAAACTGAATTCGATAATATATCTGTACTTTGTCTTCATATTGATGCATTTCATGCATCAAAAGTTCCATTTAATTCATATAAATGTGGGGTAGATTATTGTTTCCAAAATTTTCAGTCAGTGCATTCCTTTAAAAGACATACAATAAGAAAACTTAGTACCCTTAATACTATCAGTAAAAAAGGATCTACTATTGATGCAAATTCTTCTAGAGAATATCCTTTAGTACTTGAATCGAATTCTTTTGAACCTGATCTAGATGATGACGGAACTAGTATTTCCGGCTTAGAAACATTTTCTAGAGAAAATTGCGACAGTTATGTCGAGTCATATGAACATATTAATAAAAAATATGCTGCACAAGAGAACGCAATTTTAAAATTTATGTTTCATTGGAATCGAAAGCTAATCTCTCAAGGTTTCAAGTAATGAAAATTATTAACTTATTAGAAAAATTTTTTCTTCAGATTATTCCTCCAGAACAATCTGAGACCGCGAGCCATGTAAGTAATTTTCTACAAAAGGTCAATACAGAATATAAACTCTTAAAATTTCTGGTACAAAAAAAATTATTTGAGCATCCCACTTCTTTCGTTATTAATAATGAAATCGGTCCGATTGTTAAAAATGGTATTACTGTAATAGATCCCATAAATATCAAAAGGACTGTTGATGCCTATTGAATTTCAAATAAAAAAATTCTTCGAACTTCCTTTTGTGCTTGAAACAGTATTAAGAAACATGAAGTTGCAACAATCTAGAGAAGAATATTGTAACTTTTTAAGTGGTGAACGCTGGAGGCACATTTCAGAAAAATATGAAGATAAAGTTGTTATATCTTTTTTCCTTTACAATGATGATTTCCATGTTGATGATCCTTTGGGGTCACATGCAGGAAATAACTCTTTGTCGGGGTTATATATGTATATATGTGTGTATGTGTTTATATGAGTGTGTATATGGGTGTGTGTGTATGTGTGGGTATGTGTGTCGCAGGCCTGGATGCGACCTCCCCTCAACCACCCATCTCCTACTACTAGTATTTAGTTATATAGGGTGGTATTACAGTATCGGCGTAAACGCTTTTAATGAAATGACTAAAAATTTCAGACACATAATGTAAAAAGGGGCTAAGTCAAAACCGTTACATTATTTGCCTACTTTCCATGAAGTGTTTAGACTTTTCGTGAAATGCTGAGTTACGTCATATGTCTATTTTATACAGATTTTTTTTTTTTTTGTAAAAACAGAATGTTACCGTTTACCGTTTTTCCACTTTTTATGAGAAAACTTTTGAGTTCAATTCCTCTTAGCATATTTGCACTATTCACAATGAAATAGGCAAAAGGGATTATTAAATTTACTATCGTAAATTTGGCAACGGGCTGCTATTGTAAAGTTTTTAGTATGATCCGTAAAATTTAAAACAAATTACATTTTGAGAGTAGAATTTACAAGAAAGGGTTGTAAAATTTACAACGTTTGATTCGTAAAATTTACCAGAAATTACATTTTGCGTGTAGAATTTACAAGAAAGAATTGTAAAATTTACAACGTTTGATCCGTAAAATTTACAACAAATTACATTTTGAGGGTAGAATTTACCAGAAAGAATTGTAAAATTTACAACGTTTGATTGGTTAAAGCTACAATAATTTGTAATTAACTTCTAAAAACTAATAGTAAATTTAAAGAATTACGATTTTAAAATCTACAAACATTAATTGTTAAATCTAATAAATACGCGAACGTAAAAATAACAAACTAATTTTAGATACAAAAATTACAAATTTTTGTAGCTTTCAAAATTTGTTTGTTGGCTGAGAATCAGAGCCGGAAATTTTAGATTCAACACCCATAAACTGTTGCTTCTAAAATTTTTTTCTCTCCATGCATATAGCTTGCATCAAAACTTTTGTACATTTTCTCACGTACAATTTTTGTCGTGAGAAAGCAATAAAATATGAAAAAGCTTTTGCAAGATATCGTGGGTACCTGGGTGCAATTTGCCCAATCCTCTGGGCAGTACGTTTTTCAACCGTTGAGCGAAACAGTTCGGGATCGCGGGAAAAAATATAACCTATCGTGAAGTACCGATATTTCGGAATTTTCCCAAATTTAATAGTGAAAGAATTTATAATTTAATTCAAAACTAAATAAAGACATTTATCGAAAAGTCAATCAAAAGTGTGTTTTAATTTTTCGTCTACTCAGTGCTTGCTCTCTCCTTAGGAGTACGGAGCAATCTTCTACTACAGCATTTTGGTGGCAGCGGTGTCAATTAAATTGAAATTAAATAAAAATAAGGAAAAATAAACCAAAAGAAAAACATTTTGGTAAAAGCGGTACTTCTACAAATACAGTGTCTCAATAATTGTTTATTATTTTGTACGAAATAGACATATATAGCGGTGTACCCGACAAAAAAGAAATCTAAATAAGTGTGTGTCAATAAAAATATAGCTTAATTAATATTAATATAATAAAAATCTGCGCACTGTCAAATATAAAAACCAAAAAAAAAAGCCCGGGTACCCTTTATACAGGGTACTTAGAGGAAAAGAATTTTATACAATAAAAGTTTAAGCGCCAGAGCGCTCATAGTGGGACCCAAGGAGGCTTCATCCCTGCCTCAATAAGACAAACCTAGAAGAAAGGAAGTCCTATAGACGTACCAACATCCCTCTAACTAGGACACTAACAAAAATTCAACAGGAAGAAACGGTAAAACGACAAGGGATATTAATTACAACCAAATGCCCCAGCACTATCATCATAATCTTCTTACATCCAAAAGACGAGAACGTTAGCCAAAAAGTGGATAAGGTCAAGGTAGTTTCAATATTATTCCTCGAAAAATAAAGGGGAAAATTTTTATATACGTAGATTTACATTTTTCCTATTTTATCAACTACAAAAGAAAAGTGTGTGACATATATTTTCTATTACAAAAGGATTTTATGTGAATTAAATTGAGATTTTAGATCTTGCTATTGGACAAAAACAAAAAAAAAACACAAAAACAACTCAATTATTATAGAGTTTTTATTGAATGGGTTTGATCAAATAATTTTTCATTACATAATTGATAACAAAATTTTTTGTACTGTATATGCCTTGTGCATTGTTTGGGTGTATGGTAGCTCTGGTGTTAATGTACAATCCATGATCTGTTGATTTGGATGAATTAATACTCCAGATTGGTGTTGATCTCTGTTATCACCGGAGATGTTTGCTTTATGTGACTCGTGACAACCTCAAATTGTTGATCTATAACAGTTTTCAGGGTTATTTCTTTTCTTTTTAATGAACAGTCCTCATGAAGGTGGATGATTCCAGTGGCATTGAGAAGCAATTCTTTTCTTGTTCCGTTTCAGATTATTGCTACAACCTTGGGCTCCTTGGTGATGTATAGCCAGGTATTTTTCATCATCAATGCCTTCCAAACAGCTCCAGTCAGCTGCACCTTCCGCATTTCACAAATAGATACTGTATGGCGATTGTAAAGCTCGTCAACAATACACGATGGACTGTCATCAATACTATGCACAAATGTCGGAGCGCAAAGATAGGTGTGATTACCTATCATTGTACATGACTTCAATTCTTCCTCTTTTAAGTTAAAGTAGAGTTGGTGATTAAAGTTGACAGCAAAAGTGGATAGTTTCAGGTCTATAATAGCAAACGAATTGTTATTGATCATTTGTGGTATTGGTGTAACATGCATGAGTTCATATGCATTTCTTTCTATTATGTTCAGGTAGCCATACAGTTTTAGTGTATTATTTTCTGCCCTGATGTCTAGTCGAGGTTGAGGTGTTTCTGATATGAGGAGATTAGAGCCTAGCTTAATTGAAGTATCCTCTATTGCCCTTTTGATATGATGTGGCGTAATAAAGTCTAGGAGATGACCGTGTTGGTGAACGGCATTCAACCATCGTTTATATTTTTCTGCTAACTCGTCATAGTAATCTTCAGCGCTGAGATAGGTGGATATTACCTCAATGCTGATCCTGTTGTGGTCGGCCTTGCTGAACCATGTAGCCATTTCATTAATTGAGGCAATGACTTGAGACAATCGTGAATCGAGCTGTTTCAGCTTCTCGCCAATGATGTAGTTAGATTGGTTGATCTTGGAGTTAATGAGCAATACCTGTTGGTTAGTTGTTTGTAGAAGGCCTTCCTGATTATGCTGCAGTAATTCTAAGTCTGTATAAACCTTATCATTGACCCCAAAAATGCTTGTTAGTACATCTCCGAGTAGACCTCTCCTTCCTCTAGACTTACGCTGGGCTAGTTGAACGATTTCATCAGTGGCCTTCATCAGGTTTTGCCTTCTTGCTGACATATGTTCAAAAAGTATACCACAGTGAGTGATGTCAGTAAGAGTCTTAGTTTTCTCGCACATATTTCTTATTTGGGTCCAGGTTGTGTCTATCATTTTTCGATCTTCAATTACCTCGCGTGTTGGAAAGGTAATCTGAAGCCTCAGGTTTCCTCGTTTGATTTGTGCAGAGCCCAAGTTCTCGATATACAAACCAGTTTTGGGATGAAAAATCTTGTAACTCTGGCCAAAAATTGTAGCTATCCAGTATAGTACTATAAAAACTGAGTGTAGTAGCTTAGTAGCCCACGTGCAGGGTGCAATCTTAATTTTCCTTCTCTTTGGTGAGTGTGGTGAATCGTCTGCTTTGATTTTTATTGCACATCTTGATGGCTGATCAAAGTGCTCTGATCTAGACCAAAGTTCTGGTTCAGGCTGAATGTTGCTGATATGTGATCTCCTGCGAGTGGTGCCTGGCTTATGCCTAGCTTTAGAAAGGGTTGTCAATGTGGCAAAAGTTTTGAGCTCAGGTGCTCTTGACGATGTGTATGTATCTGTGGGTAGCTGACAAAGTTTGTTGAGCGGACGCTTCTTTATGTCGTTTTTGTATTTGACTGACACAATCCGGACGATACCATCTTCTCCTGGGTGAAGTTGCACAATTCGACCTAGTGACCATCTTTGTGGTGGTAAATTGTCGTCTTTCACTAGTACCAGCTCGCCGATATCAGGATTATTGCCTTCGGTTTTCCACTTGCTCCTTTGTTGTAGCAAGGACAGATATTCTCGCGACCATCTATTCCAAATATCTTGCTGTAGTTTGGTAACTAACTTCCACCTCTTATGAACCTGCGTGTTGCTTATATCGGGCTCTGGTGGTGCTATTATCGGTCGGCCAATCAAAAAGTGGCCTGGTGTTAATGGTTCTAAGTCTGTGGGATCACTCGACTGTTGGCAAATTGGTCTGAGTTTAGACAGGCCTCAACTTGGTACAATATCGTGCTAAATTCTTCGTATGTCAGCAGTGCTTCGCCTAGAACTCGCTTGAGATGGCCTTTGACTGATTTAACACCAGCTTCCCAGAGACCCCCGAAATGTGGGCTGCCAGGTGGGATGAACTTCCACTCTGTCCCGTTATTTGCTAGAACCTCTGCAGCTTGTCTGGTGGAGTGATCAATTGCAAGCTTCAGCTCCTTGTTCATTTTGTTTCGTGCGCCAACAAAATTCGTCCATTGTCACTGTATATTTCCCTGCAATTTCCCCGGCGTGCAACAAATCTTTTATATGCCGCTAGAAAGCTATCTGTAGTAACATCACTGGACCTTTCCGAATGAGTCCGTTGTGCGGGAATACATATATGACTGCTGCGTAACCCTTTTCTGAGGCATCAGAAAATCCGTGAAGCTGAAATTGCTGACCCACACGATATTTATTTCTATAAGATCCTGCTGAATCTTTGGCCCACTGTTCAGTAAGTCGTTAAGGTTATATTCAGATTCAGTTCTGCACGATGCATCAAATACAACGCGTGTTTTGGTAGTAGTGATGTCCTTTTTAAACACGGCATGATGTGGCAAGTAATATACCAAAGATACATCTCCCTTGTATGGTTTTGCTGGGCTCATATGTCCCAAAGCCAGATATTCCTTCAAAAACTTGTTGTATTCAAGTTGTAAGTCTGGATTTTTGCTTAATTTCTTCTCCATTTGGATTAGGCGGGCAATGGCTACATTTTCAGATTGTCATAGGTTTGAGTTACTGGAATACTGTCTTCATTTTGCCAGAATTTTTCAAGTTGTTCTTGAATTCCTGCGAGTGATAGAAGACTTGTGAGTTTGGTTGTTTCTTGTCAGGTATTTGGGATACTGCCAAAAACAATCCATCTTAATTTGGTATTTTGGGCTGCTGGTTGTCCTGCTTTGACACCTCCAATTAGAATGTTAGCATACACGTCAGCTCCCAGAAGCAAATCAATGGAACCTGGTTTGTTGAAATTTGGATCAGCCAATACCATGTTTTCGTATCTCTTAATGTTGATTCCGGTTAAGTGCATTTCAGGAAGGTAGGAGTTTACTTTAGACAAGACGAGTGCTTCCACTGAGAGTGTCTTGTTTGTTTCGGAGTTGGAGCTTGATATTTACCTTGCTGGAGATTTTGGCAGACTCAGATTTCCCAATTCCTAATATTGTTGCTTTGATTGGATGCTTTTGGAGTTTCATGATTTGAACAGCCTCTTCTGTGATTAGAGAGACCTGCGAACCAGGATCTATCAGTGCTCTAAAAGATTCTATTTGTACAAATGCATTTCTTAGCCTCACTACGGCAGTGGGTAATAATACGTGTGTAATTCTGGTGTTACTAGTGTGAATGGTCATGATATCTTTTGCTGTGGATATTGACTCATTCCCATCTTGACGTGTATTTGTCGCCAAGTGAGCTGCTAGATTGTTTTATCCGTAGCAGGTGTTTGACTGGAATTGAACTCTGTTATGGTACAGATTTTCAAATCTGGGAATCTCGTAATATTGTGTATGTATATTTGTACATACATACAACTCGATTAGTAATACTAGGTACATACATACAAATACCTAAATTACCATTTGCATGCATCGAAAGTTCTTCAACTTAAGATCATGCAAACTGTTGAAATTACTGCATCAGCGGTTCGTTCACCTTTCGTTACATTTTGCCTGCACGCAATCAAAAAAAATTAAACAAGCGAAAGCTCGCAATATCTATGCGCGGCCCGTTCAACCTTGCATTTCAATTCTTTAGTTAAATAAACAAGCGATCAAATTTCACGGTGACAAACCGTATGATCGAAAGAATGAAATGCAAGGTCGACAGTAGAAAAACAAAAAGTAAAAATATTTTGCGATCAGTTTGTTGGCTTCGAGGTGAAATTGGAAAATTGCAAATAAACAATTTAAGCAATTTCCAGTTGAACTGCGGGGTCAGCGAATTGATCGATGAATGACCAGGTGAACTGGGCACCTGAAAAAGAAAAGCCCAGCGAGTTGGATTTTAAATTTGATGTACGACGGTTGGGAGTCGAATTTAAGAAATTAAGGTTGTTGGTTTAAAAATTCTGACTATTGCGGATCGCGAGTTATGATTTAAATTTCCTACGCGTTGGTGTTGGCTCTAAAAAGTCGGGCGCGGTACAAAATCAATAAATTATTAAAAAGAAAAAGGAAGGAAAGTTTTGTTGGTTCGTAAAAATACAGGAATGTTTTGAAAAAAGAAAAAATATTATAGTTTAAAGAATAAAAGAAAAACAAAATGTAAGCAAAGTGTGGTGTTTGATTAATTAAAGAAAAAAAAACCCAGACCAAGATAAGGAACACAAGACACGTTGAGAGGAGGCAAAGCTGTGAGTACTCGAAGAAGTTTTAAAAATATAACAACTCCTTTTTGCTGTTTCGATGTAATAACCTATGGTGCTTCCTTTTGCAAAAAGGGCAGGTTTTGGTTGATTTGCACCTTTCTGTCTTATTATGTGCTAGACAATTAAGACAAAGATTGCTTTGTTTGACTACTGCGTGTCGTTGGTCAATTTCCATTAGCTTGAATTCTCCACATTGATAGATATTGTAAGCTTTCCTGCATACAACACATGTATTCTTGAATGTAGTGTGGAATGTTTTCTTTAAATTTCTGGTGTAAACATCTGATCTCGGTTGTTTTGAACTTTTAATACAGTCTAAAACTTGAAACCGTGTTTCTAGGAATTCTAGCAACTCCTGAACAGATGGCATTTCACCAGGATGTGAGAGGCTTTCCTAAAGTAATCGAAGGCTTTCTGGAACTAGCTTCCTCATTGCTATGCACACAATAATAGGGCCCCATTCATCCGTATTGCAGTTCAGGTTTTTTAATGCCTCTAAGCATTCCCCTAATAGGTCAAATAACATTATAATGTCTTCCTGACATCTGTGCTCAGTCTTTTTGGCATCTATGATCGTGTTCACATAGGTTGTGATTATTTTCCTTGTGTTATTAAACCTTGCCTTAATTAATTGTAAGGCAGTATTGTAGTTGCTACTACTTAATTGCAGGTGAGAAATTACTCTTTTGGCATCTCCTTCTAACTGATAGATGAGATACTGCATCTTCTCAACGTTACTAAGGTGAGGGTTATTATGAATGACATTCGAAAAGATATCGATGAAAGATTTCCACTCTCTATAATCTCCGTTGAACCTAGGAATTTTCACTAGTGGTAACTTGGGGAAGTTATTTATCCTTTGAAGCTCTTGATGTCGAAATGCTGATGTATATTGCTGTTGAGGTTCCGAGAACGGCACGGATGTGGCAGGTAGAGTTGGGGTTGTACGGGTTGCATGGGTGAGGTTATGTTTGTGTAATCGTTAACCATTGTCGCAGTAGTTTTTGTAGATGTTGCTGTAGAAAATACTGCTGGAGGAATTGGTGCCGTTGCAGTAACTGGGGAAGTTGCTGGTGTGGTTTTTGCACTCGTATTTGGTACAGGCAGGTTGCTTGAAGTTTCAGTAGGAAAGTTATAGTTGAAGCGTGACTCTGGCTCTGTTTGTTTGGGGTCACTTTTGGTTGCAGGTGTAGTTTTAGCTGGTTTTTCATCTACTGGATTTTGTGTTTTCCCTGTATCATCTTGATAGCTTGAGTACATTTCAATACCACCCTTGTATATTTCAAACGTCTTTTCGAACAAGTCCTCAGTATGGTACGGATGCTCTTGTGGTATAATGTCCTCGATCTGTTGGTGAAGAGATGTGAACTTAGACCAGTAATTGTGCAAGTCTTTTGTTTATTTAATGAAGTATTGATCTGTTTTTCTTTCTTTGGGGTCTTTCGTAAAGTTTCTGATTATATCCGATATATTTTTTGCTATTGCTTTTTGAGATTTGATGTATTCTTCTAACTTCGACATTATTTCTTTTCTTTGTAGCGACTCTTGTATGAAACTGATGCTATATTCCTATTTCATTGAGTACTTTCGTAGAAATACTTTTGATCCACAAGACTTCTCTGTGTGTTCAAAACCCTGCAGACGTAGATAACAGCTGGATTTAACAGTGTGTCAAAACTTAGTGTTGATACTGCAGGTTTGTTTTTGTTTTTTATTTATTTTTAAGATGATGCTCCGTGAGTTCTCAGAAATCAGAAAGCCGGTCTTTTGCCTTTAGATTAACACTCTGGTTGAGTGTGAAGTAGAGCTCGATTTAACAGTGTGTTAAGTCTGCTGTAGCGATGATTTGATTCAGCTGGATGATTGTAAAAAAGAGCTAGATTCAACAGTGTGTTAAATCTTTAGTCGTTCTCTTTTTCTCGGCTCGAAGGACCATGAGCAGAATTGAACGGTGTGTTGAATTAAGTTTAATATAAAGATGAGCGAAAGCTCAACCGTGTATTGAGTTAAGTTTACCTTGTTTGGCTTATCCTCTTACCATTGACGGGGGATGGATAAACGCTGGGTTGCTTGGGAAGTGGTTAAAATAAAAACTCAACGTACTCGATAATACTACTTTAATCATATAAAGGTATAGGCTATTTATAATAATAAAAATATGCTTACATGCCAATAATAACTAAATTGTCTTTAAAAGAAATAACTCTACGTAACAGAGCTATGTAAAAAAAAGTAAAAAATGTATGGTCAACTTTTTTGACTGACCTGGTAAACCAAAGAAAAAGCGCTCGTACATATATATGTAGAAATAGGATAAAAAGCGTAAGCATTTTTTATACTGTGAATCAATGCAATCACTTTATGTTGTGAAAGCTATTTTTAGGTCATGATTGCATTGATTCTAATTATGAAGGTAAGAAATTATTATTAATTGTTCATGGATGAACAAAAGTAATTTTTAGAAAAGATGAGTCTTGAAAACTGCAACGTCGAAAGTTTGGGGGATATGGATCGGTCAATGCTGTCAAGTGATACAATATTAATTAATATTGACAGCAATGACACATATCACGAATTAACCAATCTTCTTCTATGCTGGAATATGAGCATGGAAGTTATCAACAGTATGTATGTAAGAACAATAAGTAACTCTAGTACATTTTTTTAAAGATATATAAATTCAAGCATATGGAATCGACGTTGAAACATTAAAAGTCATGAAATTGAGACACATTTAAGATTACTTCCAAAAAAATTTTGTTGACCTCAGAATAAAATTTGAGCATCATCCTTTTACTTGGCAGAAAGAAAAGGCAAGTTTGTAATTATGCTTTTATTAATACAGAAGGCTAAATTAGTTTACTTAAACATTAGGGAAGATTCGAGGATGAATTACCAAGATGTCATTGCTGTATGAACAGTAATACAAACTATAAATGCAATGACTCTCCACAAACAGTTACGGAATCAGATTCTACACCAACAGAATCTAATGTAAGTAAAATCCAAAAATATCTGTCATATGTAAGTTGCCTTTCTCGCTGATTTATCTTAATTATGTTAATATACATGTATCTACATTACAGAAGGTCTTACAAATTTGCAATGACACAGAAGAAGGTAAACGAATTCTGAAGTTTTATAATCAAAAACCTGTATTAAAGCCATAACACAGAACGGTGTTAACCCATGGAATTATTCAAAGGTATATTGAACAAGGAATTCGATTAATCGTTTCAAAATGTAGGGACATAGCAAAGCAAATATGGAACTATTTCCTAGTAAAACTGAGATAAGAAAATGTGACATTACAAATACACATATTCTTACGTATCTGGCACAGAATTCTAGAGCTCCCCAAAGGTAAATTATAAAATCGCTATTAGAATGGAATGAAGTCAATGAAAAACATTAAGGACGATGACGATGAAAAATTCAGTTTTTTTTTTTTTTACATAATTATAATCCTTAAAGTGTTTAGAACACGTGGATAAAAGGATATTTTCATATCTAAAGTATTTTAGAATTCACAGCCTGTTGAGAGCAGAACTGTCCACCGGCTGGAAAACAGGTACCTGAGGCGCTCGGAGTGCGCTTTCTGGGGAGACCCTTTCTCGCTACCTAAGGAACCCTCCGACATTTCGGGACACTGTTAACCTTCAGATCCAGCACAATCAGTTCTTGGAGAAAGAATAACGGCTTTTGTATGGTGCTGGAATAGCTAAAGTAAGCTGTCAAAGACTTTTTTAAAGTTAAACTTTATATGAGTTTTTCTGGGAACAAAATATTTTAGCGCGAGTTAAATTATACAGTAAGCCAAAGGAAAAAAAAAAGTTGGATATTAATGTAATTTTTATTCCACGAATTAAGTTTACTGCTTCTATTGTTAACGATTAAAAATTAACTGCCTAACTTGATTATTTTTTCTTTAAGCTTACTTCTTAACCATCTTTTAATTATCATGTTACTGTCTGAAAAACTGCTGAAAAGCAAAAATTGTGGGAACTTGGTTAAATTGCAAAAATTTAAGAATAATAAAGGAAATTGCGAAAGTTACATATTATTTTAAAAGGTAATTGACTTTACTTTATGAATTACATATAATGTTGATGAAAGGAAAATTTATATATGATGATATAGGGGCACGTGGAGAGTTTGCTGCTTGTTTATGTAAATTATGAACGCGCGGAGCGCTCTACAGCTTCAACGGCTGAGCCGATTCACGTGAATCTCTGCGCAATTGAAAGGAAATTTAATTTGGCCATCAGGAAGCGATTTTTGTCAAAAATTGATTTAGAAATAGTTTGTCGTCCGTTGAAGCAAAAAAAAAAAAAAAAAACGACAAAAATGGGTTTCTTTTTCAAACGGCTGGCATTTTGTTATTCAGTGGTTTTTCTTTTTTTTTTTTTGAAAATGAAATGAAAACCGGTACGACCCCCCAAATTTTACCTGGTTTAACCATTTTCAATTATTTATTTCGGATGAACTGGCAGAGCTGTGCCCCGCGCATCACGACATGCACAGTTTTGTTTGATTGGAGCTGGGGCAGCCATTTTGAATATTGTATGTAGCTATTCTGTATGTATGTAGCTATTCTAAATCGGTTTGAATTCAAATAAAAAGGTTAATAGGAATAAATGTGTTTTATTTTATTTTGTTTAATCCGTCCATTAAAAGCCCGATGAACCGTCGTAAGGAGAATTCTCAAACCATTCAGAACAATCAGATAAAAGAAAAAAGCAATTGCATTTTAGTCCTATATGATTTGACTTTGACTTTGACTGAGTATCTAGAGGTAACAAATATGCTAAAGCATTAAAGGGAACCTTGGGCTCTTGTTATGGAAAAATGGTTGGCAACAAGGTCTAATAGAATGAATGAAATGCTGGCATGTGGTGATTGCTATTAATACAGTTGTAGAGAAAACGCCATTATTCAGATCAAGATACCTTTCGGTATACCGATTCCTTGAGGTAAGCTGATCAAACGATTGTTCCACAAATTTTTAAGCGCATTAGATCTTTGTTTTAAGATTTTTGAAGTGTTACATTTATCATACCCTGCAGAAAGTACTTCAATATGGAATTTTATTCAAAAATCTCTTTATGAAATTGAGACAAAATACGATGATGACAATCCAGTTAAAACTACTTTAATAAAAGACATAAGTAAATCTATTGATCAAAATAAACGCTAGTTTAGGTATTCGAAATAACCATTAATGGACTATTTAGCTTATACACAGCATAATGTTATGAATGTATTATTTTGTAGACCCTTATGTTTTATTTCATTTTGACAACTATGTATAGGAGTGATGCTGATTTCTTGTTCATTGTATGCACATGCATATTCACGTATTTGTATATATGTAAATAAATAATTTGAAAGCTGTAAAACTTGCTAAAAATGAACTTACACTATGTATATATCCGTATTATACAAAATATATTATAACATCTTGTTTTCTCTAAATGTATTTTTCATAAGTAATATAAAATTGATTTCGCTGAAATACTTTGGTTTGGCGCCTGACGCAAGAAAAAGTGACTAGGTTTACCTACATTTTATGGTATAGGGGGGAATTACGTTCCTTTTCTTCAACAAGTTTGTAAGAAATTACTGAAGTAGAATTCCTTAAAATTAAGCAAATTCACTTAAGGGATTGTATAGCACTGATAGTGATAATTTGAACAACCATGCATTTGGTTAAACGTTTATTAAATAAACTGTTATTATGGTTACAATAACCAAAAATTAAGATTATCAGTTTACTAAAAATCGGTTGAATTAATCAAGAGCTGGTTAAGCACCAATAAATTTAACTGAAATTTTACTTAAACTGTCTTAATTATTATAACCAAGCTTTAGGTTAATGCTTGACAAAAGTTGGTCAAAAATATAAACTTGCAAATTGATTTGTTTAACCAAGTATTTTCTTTGGTTTTAAATGCAAACAAGCCATCGTTGCCCTAAACAATATACTTAGTTAAAAGAAATCAATATTGCTAACTTCGTTGTTATGACCAAATGCTCGATAGGCTGAAAATAAGACAAGTATTAAGTTGTAGTAATTTCGGTTTTAAGTTGTTTTTACTAGTGTTTTTTTCTTAGTGTTTGGGCGAGGCAGGTAATAAGATAGATGAATATTACTTAGCTAATCTATATGGTAAAGAAGCCACCGAAAATAGCAACACTGTAAAAATATAACAATCAGTATTACAGTTCCATTGAAATCTCCTTTCTCTTCAATCATTACTTCATATTTATTTGAGTTCCTCAACCAACACCATTGGACTTCTGTGCTAGGTTTGTTTTTAATTTAATAATTTTTATAATATAAAAAAAATTATAATCACCATAAATATAACTATTGGCTTTTCATTCTTGCAATCTCCGAGCTGTGTAAAAGGGCGCGTTTTTACGTGTATAGAAGCAATTACCACAATGCAGAGTCTTCCATTGTTAAACAGAAATAAAACAAAATAATATGTGTGTAGAACACCGAAATAATTAAAAATTACTAAGTATTAATTAAAATAATCGACAACTACACCATCTGTTTTAATACTATTTATTGAATCCAAAGTGAATTCAGCATGCACAACCCAGTTTCGAGGATAGAACACAACTTTTCAACAAACCACCAAAGAGCTATATCCTGACACTGATAACACGGCCAATTCACAAAGAACTCTTGCACTTTTGCTTAAATCTTTTTTTCTTTCCGTTGACCTTTACTTCAGCTGAGCACTTATGTGAAGATCACCATATTTCTCTTAAGGATGCTCTAAAATTTTATTTCTCAAATGTTTTGCACCTAGGTTCTCAGGATGGTTCATTGCAAGATAATCATTTTTTTGTTTATTTTGTTTTTTGTTTTTGTCATTTTGTTCATATATAAGAGCGAGCGACCCTTATGACTTCGTATCGCTCTATCTAATCCGCAATAGCGTATATTAAACCCTAAGCCACCACGTAATGTTAGTGTGCTCCTCCTATGGTCACGATTCACGAGTGGTCTCCGGTGTCGCCGCACTATTTTAATTGATTGTTGTGGTCAATATCTTACTCACACTAAAATCATGCTTAACGTTGAACAAATATATTTTGCAAAACCGAAAAATTAGCACATTTGCGCTATTTTTACTTCATAATTTTAATAAATCTTTGAAATATGGCGACCATACATTACGCACCCAGAAGAACTCCCAGTCGAAGAAACAAGATTTAAGGTAACTTAAGTTAAAGAATCGTTAAAAATTGTAAATCACTGTGTTGATATAATGATTAAAGTGCAGTAAAAATTACAGAAATATTTTCAAACTTTTTTTACTATCCACAAAGTCTTGCGTAATTTCAGTTTTGTGCTATGATTGGTAGTTTGTTGAGAAATCGGAAAATATAAAATTCCTAGCTCATTTTCTCTCGGAACCAGGTTTACATTGATGATAACTAAAACAAGATGGGCACAGTTACATCTCGCGATTAATGTTAGTCTTCGTTTAAAAATTGCAAAATATTAAAATAATTAAGTAAAACTTGTATGGTATTTTCATATTTTTGTTTTACTTTCCCGGTCTAGTGTATCATTTTGCTTAAAAAGAGTTTTCTTTAAAAAATTGACAACTTTTATATCGACTTCTATGTATCTCGACGACGTGCAATTAGACTTTGTTAATCATGATCTTAAAATTATCATCCGCTGTTATGATAATCACACGTTTCTCGCGAAGTATCATGAAACTGCCAAAGATTCTTATATAAAAGCGTACAAAAATACTGTGAAGAGCATCGGTACATTGTTCACAAAAATTTGGATGAAGTCGTGTCCTCTACATTGGACATCATCTGACTGCAGACTCTGCAACTGTATTAGAAGAAATGAAAACAGTTCTAATGGAGAGGAACTTAATAGATTTGAGTGAGTGACAGAAAAGTTTATGCGAGAAAATCATAGGCCTGTGATACATATTTAAATTAACTGAAGTAGGTTTAGTAAGTATTAGTTAACATATGTTTTGCTTTTAGATTTATTTACATATTACGTATAATTTAATTTTCCGAAATGAATGAATTAATAATCTTCAGATAGTGCAGCTAATATTACTACTACAGCTGTGGGTAATGAGAGAAAATGTAGAGAATTCTTAAAAAAATTTTAAAATAATTAAATTTAAGTTTAAATGTTTTGCTAAACATACCGACGAGATCAATATTTTACTCCTAAGACCTAAAGGTCGACTTTTATGTACGGAGAAATCATTCGTTCTTTTTTATCAACACAACCTACTTAATTTCTCATCATAATATAAAAAAAAGCATCTCATCATAATCCTTAATAAAAAATTGCCATATTTGTGAAAGCAAAAGTCTAGTTCGAAACGTCGTGTTGGCCGGTTAAACTCTTTAATAATTATCTGTTATGGTCGTAGAATCCTGCATGCAGCAGTATGCTATACTGAAGCTAGCAGCAGTACGCACTAGCGGACACACGGCGACGATGTTGGCACGTTTGGCACAACCATACGGCCTGATCCTGGCTGAGGCATAACCCCGAGCGAAAGTGACAGAAAAGAAGAAGAAGCTCCGTCAAGTGTGCGATTTTGAAAAAAAAAGAGAAGTTCTTGGTTGAAAGTGAACAATAAAAAGGAGGCTGACTAAAATTGTGAGGAATCCAAGAGCGCAGACAAAAACAGTAGTAGAAAGAAATCGCACGGGTATGGTGGAAATAGCACATTTCCAAGTTTTATAAAGTTCGAGCCTCATTGAAATTAAAATCGGGGCTTCCTCCACGTTTTAACCAAGGAAGAGGAAAACGACGAATTCTGGCATAAGTTGTAACAAAGCCACTGTAATCGCGTGATGTTCCTGAGCACAAATTGGCTGATCTAATTTTTTTTTTTTTAGATGATTTACTGGCATGGTCAACTAGGAACTAGTTCGAGGATGATCTGTGAAATACAGATTAATTGAGATGATCATTATTAACTAACAGGAGTATCCAAGGAATTCAATAGATTTGTCTCGTAAGAAAAGGAAAAAAAGCAAACAACCTAAGTAGATCTAATTTTCACAGTTTCATATAGTATTGAACTAAGGAAATTTTCCTAAAAAGGTATTCTAAAATAATAATAATTTTTATAGGTTAGTTATTGATTTAGAGAATTTATTTTGAAATAATAGCATAAAGAGATTAATTCTCTGATAGTTTTCTAAAGTAGTGATTCAAAGAATTATGTTTACATAATTTATCAGAATAGTTCTGCCGGACACAACAGAGCATATTAAGTATAAAAGAATTTTGCCGAAAAGAGTGCCATAAGTCAAGTTCAAGTAATACGAGTATACTAATAGCTTGCTGAAATATAGATTTGATTAAATTTACAGAAGTAATTTACTAGATTCAGCTACTGAAATCTGTAGATCGGAACCAGTCTTCTGAGACAATCGTATACAATCATCACAAGAAAAGGTTTTTAATAATTGTCTTCGTAAATTGATAGACTCAAGGAATTTACGGTAGTTAGGGTGTTGCACTAAAATTCTTGGCTCTAATGACTGCGAAAATCATTCGCTAAAATACATATTAAAACATATCGCAAGAATTATGTATCACTCGGTTTTTGATAGAATGATTTAAGACAAAGGGGCATCTAATGATAGTTGCTTGGAAGTTCGAAAACTTCAGTTCCATGGTAGCTCGCGTCATTACTCAGCGGTTCGTCCATACGTAAACTATAATGTAAACTAAATATTTATCCAGAAACCCAATTGATCATCCAAGGAGTAGCCTCTTCGGTAGACCCCAGCACTAAAAACGTAAGAGATTGTCTATATATATATTTTTGCATATTGTCATAAGTTTGCTCAACAAATAGTGTTTAATATTTGAAAATAAAAATGATTACAATGTATTAGCAGTACTAAATATTTAGAAAAGTGTTTTATAAAATAAACGCACTCATACTGGTGAAAAGAAATTCATTTGTCACGTTTGCCAAAAGAAATTTCAAAGTGCAAAACTTGCAATTAATTAATAATTTTAGTTTATATGGGTCACAATTCGCTATTCCCTATCAATTGAAAATGCAAATAAATGTGAATGACCCTAAATATGCCAAGCTTGCAATTTAATTTATTTTGTTTATTTTCGCCAGATTAGGTCGTGAATTTGTGGAGTAATTACTTTCTTTACATATTCTTTATTATATTTATTTATTTATATTGATCATTGGATATACAATGGTTTGACAAAGCAGTCTTCCCTTTGTTTTTTGACTTTATATCCGATTTGTGGTTCATTATTCTATTTTTAAGATACTGCCCTGTTGTTCCAACATAGGACATGTTGCATGTTCTGTCCCCACAGGGAATTTTATATACCACATTAGAAACCAATTCCTTTGGAATTTTATCTTTTATTTTGCTAAAGCAGTTTCTTACTGATTTTAATGATTTTAGTGCTATTCTAGTATGTGGATTACTGGATTGAACTATTCTATTAAGTTTATCCCGGTTGCTGATCTGTAAGTTTTGGGAGGGGTATTATTTGAGAAATTGGTTTGGCAATCTGAGTTTGATTGCCGTAGTTTATGTATATGTCGGAACACCAGGGAATTAATTATCTTTTTTTGGAATCCATTTTGCGAAAGAATTGCATGTATACTAGGAATATTTTTGTGGTGGAACTCTGGATGACTTATGTTTAATACTCTACCTATGAAATTTCTAGCAGTGTTTATTTTTTGGTAATGTGAATGATTGGATTTATAATGTAATAACCTACCCGATGATGTGAGTTTTTGATACCAATCAGTGATGAGCTCTTTGTTTCTTCTTATGATTTTGACGTCCAGGAAAGGTAAGCAACTATTCACTTCCATTTCTACTGTGAACTGTAGTTTAGGGTGAAAATTGTTTAATTCATTGAGAAAATTGTTAATGTTGTCCTGTGGTACAATTGAAAATAGATCATCCACATATTTCTTTAATAATCTGGGTTTTCTTTCAACTTTGCTTAGTGTTATTGAGTAGTTCCTCCATAACAACATCTGCTAATATCGGTGAGAGTGGACTTCCCATGGGTAAACCAGAGATTTGTTTATAAATATCTTTATTAAACACGAAATAATTGGCTTCCACAATGCAAAATTCTAACATTTCAAGGAACTTTTTTCTATGCTAAATTAGTGAATGGCTCAACGGTATTCCATTTTTCTTTTATTATGTCCAAACACAGTCTCGTTGGAATGTTGGTATACAAAGATACAACGTCGAACGATACCATAGATTCGTTAGGCTCAATTTGAGTTTTAGAAAAAATTTCTTTGAAAACTATGGAATTTACAACATTGTACTCTGATTGTGATGTTAAATTCTTTAAAATGTCTGCAAGATATTTAGATAACTGATATGCTGGGCTATTAATTGAGGACACAATTGGTTTAATGGGTCAGTTTTGTTTATGGATCTTATAATCTTGGAGGGACCGACTTGTAAGTTATCATTTTGAATTTAGTTCTGTCGTCAATGGCTAACGTTTTGTGCAACTGTTTTATGTATTCATTATTTTTTGTCTGTAGTCGTTGTGTCGGGTCAATTCTCATTGATCGGTATGTGGATTTTTCTGAAAGCATACAGTTAATTTTTCCCAGGTATTCGCTTTTCAGCATGGCAATAGTAACATTTCCTTTATCCGCACTGATAATTAATATTTCTTTATTTTTAGCTAGAAATTTCATAGTATTGTCAAGTAATTTTAAAATAAATTTTTCAAATTGATTGTATTTTGATTTGAATCTTTGCTTATTATCCAATTTACAAAAATTCACTCTGGCAATATCCCTACTATGGTCATAGTAAAAGTTAGGAATAATTGAATACCTAAATCGTTTTTAATATGCAGAAAAAAATTAAGAATCGTTTAATAGAATTTATGTGACAGAAATCGCGTCAACTAGTGCAATTCTTGTGAACTAACCGAAAAAATAAATTGAAATTAAAGAATGGAGAACCGATAAAATAAAAATTGCAAAATAACTCTTATTATTAAAAATACATTTTACCATACCTTCAACCATTCCAAAAAAAGAATGGAGTCATATACATTCGCTACGACTTGCCGATCCATTTTTATATAAATCAGGAAAAATTTACCTGCTTTTAGGAGCGGATGTATATAGCGAAATTCTCTCGGAATGTATACGGAAAGGTCCTCCAGGAACACCAACTTCCTAAAATAGTACACTAGGATGGATACTTTTCGGAAAGCTACAAAATACATACATCCACATTTTTAAACTTGTACGTCAGTTTTGGTAAACTGAAGAAGTTAATCCAGAAAGAAACAGATCGAGAATATGAAGAGCTTTATGCAAAAACTCATGTTTGTAACGCACACGGCCGTTACGAAGCTCGTCAGCCTTTCATCACAGAAAGCCGTAGCCTAGGCGACTCTCGTGGTATGGCATTGCATAGGTTCTATAGCTTAGAACGGTAATTAGAACGAAATCCTGAACTATGTATATCAGGAATATAAAGCTTGTATTACCGAATATCAGACTTTAGCTTGTAATAACGAATACAAGACTTTAGCTTGTAATAACGAATACAAGACATTAGGTCACATGACAGTGGATAACGAGATAGTAAGCAACAAACAAAGCTACTATCTTCCTCATCATGCTGTCATCAAAGATAGCATCACTACAAAGGTTCGCGTTGTCTTTGATGCTTCAGCAAAAACGACTAATGAAAAAAGTCTAAGCTAACAGATGCATACGGGTCCATTACTCCAGTCTGAACTCTTCTCCATCATCCTCAGATGGCGAAAGTACAAATTCACTATGTCAGTTGACATAGACAAAATGTATAGGGTGATTAAAGTGCAACCTCCAGATCAAAACTATCAGAGAATAACTTGGGGAAATAATCACAATGAACCTATTCAAGATTATAAATTAATCACCGTAACCTTCGGCACCACGCCCCATATCTTGTAATCAAAACGCTCAATCAGCTATAGCCTTCGATGTAGCCGACAAGGATAGTGTTGCAAGACTTCTATGTTGATGACCTTACAGGATCAGATACAGTGGAGGAAGATTTCAAAATGCAAGACCAGCTTCTTAATCTATTATATTCAGTGCTATTATCTAGGAACCTCGAAACATAGAGAGAAGTTCAAATTCCTTTACGACTATCAAGCGATGAATCTGTAAAAACTTTAAGCATTCATTGATATTCAGGATCTGATTGCATCACGCTACAATATAGAACGAGGGCAGATTGCCTATCTACAAAGCGTTCCGTTCTTTCAGAAATCGCGACGCTCTTCGATCCACTAGGCTGGATATCTCCAATTGTAATTAGTGCTAAAATCTTGATGCAACCTTTATGGCTTGCAGGATGTTCATGGGATGGACCAATACCGGCACCCATTGATGAGCAGTAGCATGAGTTCAAAATAGAGTTACATCATGTTACCGCGTTGGTTACATACCACAAGTAACTTATCCACTTGCCAAATACATGGTTTCTCAGATGCTTCTAATTGAGCGTATTCTGCTCCTGTCACTTACTCATGGCAAAGTCAGCGTCCATCACATCCGTTTCGCTTACACGTCTTGAATTCTGCGGTGCGATATTGCTAGCACGACTCGTAAATCGCGTCAAAATAGATCTACAATTTGATCAAGTTTCTACATGCTCTTGGACAGATTCTTCATAAAACCTCGTTGTGGCGTCTGCATTTCGGAAAACGGAATGCGGAATCAGAATTTCTCGGGGACAACGCGTACTCTGACTCCCACTGAAGTCCCCATACGGTCTACCGAGAAGGTAGCATCAAACACCGAGCCCGAACGGTATCGATGAATCAATTCTCAAATAGTTTTTCCCCATTCAGTTCTCATGTATTCTCTGACTTGTCAGAGCACAATCTGCTTAAATCCCCTGCAGTATCTCCTCAGCTCTAGGGTTTTTGTCGACTGAAAACCCCGTAGGGACGTTCCCTGGGAGCCTTTCATGCGCAAGATATTAAGCCTTAGTTAGTCTGTTCTTTCGTGAGCATGGTCTTCGGTTTCCTGAAATTCGACCCTCGAATTTGTGTTGGGTACTGATTAGCCGTCATTCGGGACTGCGATTTTTTTTTCTCTTTTGATTGACACACTATGTGCAGACGTGCAGTTGAGTAGACGTGCTTAGTTTCGCTTTGCAATTTTTATTTAAGTTCGGTTATCCAATAAAGTCCGCTAGTTAATTAAAATAGCATTATCTTGCTGGTCAAATAGCATCCGTCATATACATTTCGTATTTTTCTGATTAATAGTGAAGTGGTTTTTGTTTTTTCCTATTCTGCTCTGCAGCTTGCGGTGAAATGGCACCCAAAATAGATAAAGTACTGCGTAGTGGATCTGTTTCTGAAAGTCAAATCACCTTGGAAGATCTGTGCAATAGAATAAAAATGCTGGATTCATCAATGGATACAAAATTTGAGAAACTTGAGAAATCATTGGAATTAAAAATCTCTAAACTGGTAGCGGATAAATTCTCAGCAGTGTTAAAGTCATTTGAGACTAAATTAAATGAAGCTATTTCTTCATTTTCCACATCCCTGGAATTGGTAAAAAAAGATTTGGCTGGGATTTCGGCTCGCACAAACTCCCTGGAACTGAAAGTGGATTTGCTAGAACGAAATATTAAATCCACTGATGTGATATTAAATGGAATTCCTATTTTGCCTAATGAGAATCTTGATGCTATCATCAGCAAGATCTCTCAAGCAGTTAATTAAAATTCTGATTCTAATCCAACAGCATTTCGTCTACGTAAAGATAACAGGAAATTCTCTGCTATAATTGTTAAATTTCCAAGCACTCATTGGCAAAAACAATTTATTAAAGCTGTTAAAAGAGCCAAACCAAGATTGTCTGATATTGGATTTGTTGGTTCGACGGGTATTTTTGTTCAGGAAAGCC
Source organism: Dioctria rufipes (assembly GCA_963924295.1). Lineage (NCBI taxonomy): Eukaryota > Metazoa > Arthropoda > Insecta > Diptera > Asilidae > Dioctria > Dioctria rufipes. Next base: position 98,722,151 of record OZ002741.1, on the reverse strand, counting down.
TCACTTCTAGATCACTAGAACTTTTTCACAATGCTATGCCATTAAAACGTCAGAAGAAGATTAAATCTGTTTTTACATACAATGGCAATGCTTATATTCGGAGATCAGCGGAGGAATCCCCTGTTATGGTGACGAGCGACCTTCTAAATGAAATTTTGCGGAGCGAGCAGCTAACGGAATGATGATCATCGTTATTGGAGTGTATTTAGTTTTCATATTTCATATTCTAATTAATTTTCATTTTTCTTTTTTATCTTCTTGATTTTCTTTTTTTCTGATTATGTTCAAATTTTATTCAAATCTTCAGTGCTTTCCTCTATAATTGTGCTAAAAAATATGTTCTGTTATTTTGTGCTGAATTTATGCTGTCATGCTGCGGGTTGTTTTTGTTATGAATTCCCATAGTTATGAGTCTATTGATACCGTGAATGAAAATTCCGTAACACATTTAACTGGTAACTCACTTCAAGTTTGTCATGTTAATGTTAGAAGTTTAAGAGCTCACTTTGATGAATTTAAATATGTATTTTTGATCTTCAAGCCTGATATCATAGGAGTAAGCGAAACTTGGCTACCAGATTATATTGATAGTAATGTTGTGAATCTCCCGGGCTATCAACTTCATAGGGCAGATCGCTCATATTGAATTGGTGGTGGCATTGGTATATATGTTCGTCAAGGCATCCATGCACGTATTGTCTCCTTATCAAGCTGTCCAGGCCCAGAGGTTGAGTACCTTTTCCTTGAGGTAACTTTCTCTGCTGAGAAAATTCTTGTTGCTTGTGTCTATAAACCACCTAGGGTTTCATCTCTTAGCAGTTTTTATGATGAGCTTATGTTTTTCTGAAGTCAATATTCTTCCATTATAATTCTTGGTGATTTGAATGTGGATTTTTTGTCTGATAGTAGTCAAAAACGACTCTTTTTAAATTCCATCAATGGAAGTGGCTTAAAAGTGATTAACAGTTTGCCGACAAGACATTTCTCCTCAGGTAATTCCCTTTTAGATGTTATTATAACGAATCGTGATGACATTCTGATAAATCTACGACAATTTGCCTTACCAGGAATTACGGACCATGAAGTCGTTACTGCTTCATTTAAGTTTCCTGTTCCGAATCTTTCCTCCAGTTTTGAGTTCCGAGACTTTAACAATGTTGACACTTCTGGTCTTTTTCTTAGAGCTGGCGCTGTTGACTGGGGTCCCATCTATGAAACGAGCGATGTTAACGTTCAGGTTGAACACTTTAACTATATAATTTTAAACCTATACAATGATTTTGTTCCCATTAAATCAAAGGTGTTAGGAAATAGACCGGGCTGGTTAAACAATACTATAATAGCATTCATGCGCGAGAGAGACTATGCTTACAAGCTTTGGAAAATGTTTAAGACTGATTTCCTACTAGTTAATTATCGACAGCTTCGCAACTTAACTACTAAAGCTATTCGTGACGCCAAGCAGAAATTCTTTACTAGTAAACTTGATCCATCTCTTCCATCTAAATGCCTGTGGAAGAATATTAAACAGCTTGGTCTTCGAAATTCAGTTGTTAATTGTGATATTGATCCAGAGGTACTCAACAATTACTTTGTAGAAGCCTATGTTAGTGGTGATAGCAACAGTGAGAGTTTTGCTATTAATGGCCGTGATAATGGGATTAGTTTTGAGGGTTTTCATTCTCTACGGTTAATGTTGAAGATGTAATTCTTGCCATTAAATCGATCAAATCGGATGCGATGGGTGTTGATAATATAAATCCTCGGTTCTTGCGTGTTATCTTACCCTTTGTTATTCGTCATTTGACGCATATTATTAATACTTGCATTACAACATCTTGTTTTCCTTCATGGTGGAAGCTTGCTAAAGTTATTCCGACTAATAAAAAGCCCAGTCCAAAAGGTAAGGAAGATTTTCGCCCAATTAGTGTACTTCCGTTTTGCTCAAAAGTCCTTGAAAGGTTACTCTGTGATCAGACCAAGAGCTTTTTAGCTAATGAGTCTTTATTGTATGAGTTTCAGTCGGGGTTCCGAGGTCATCATAGCACAACAACGTCACTTCTCTACCTTACTGATTACATCAGATGCAATTTTGATAATCGTCTGGCATCTTTGCTTGTCCTACTTGATTTCTCAAAAGCTTTTGACAGTATTAATTTTAACGTATTATGTTGTAAACTGAAATCAGAACTCAGCTTTGGCAGCTCGGCAATAAGCTTAATATCTTCTTATTTATGGGATCGTTTTCAGAAAGTTGTTACCTCATCCTTGGAATCGGGCTACAAAATTATTTCCTCAGGTGTTCCGCAAGGCTCAATCCTTGGTCCTCTGCTGTTTTTATTGTACATAAATGATCTACCTCTTTGTGTACAGAATGTGAGTGTTCAAATTTATGCAGATGATGTCCAACTTTCGGTATCCACTCCTCTTGCTAACTTATCTGACGGAGTCACCAGAATGAATGATGACCTTGAAAGGATCTTAAATTGGTCGCAGGTAAACAAGCTCAGGTTAAATGCAGTTAAATCTAATGCAATAATTTTTAACATCAAACCAGTTAATACGTCTGATCTGAGTCCTGTATACCTTGGTAATGACGTGATTCCTTATTCTCAATCCGTGAATAACTTAGGTATATTACTTACTCAAACCTTGAGTTGGGATATGCATATTGGTAAAGTTGTGGGACGAATATATGGTACTCTACGTCAGCTTTGGTATTATGCAAAATTTACTCCCCAGACCATTAGGCTACGGTTGGTGATAGCCTTAATCATACCCGTTATCTTATATGGCTGTCAGATCTGGTGTTCTTTAGACAGTATCAGCCGAAGAAAGTTAAATGTAGCGTACAATTCATGCTCGCGCTATGTTTTTAATATAAATCGATATAGCCATATTTCTGAATACTCCTATCGTATCTTGGGCTGTACATTGGATAATTATTTGAACTATCACACTACCCTTATGGTATTCAAGATATGCAAGAATTATGTTCCACAATATTTACATGGGAAAATATGCCAATTTCGGTCAGCTCGTAGCCTTCAACTAGTTATACCTCGGAGTAAGTTCATTCAAAGTGCAAGATCTTTTTTCGTTTACGGTGTCAAACTTTGGAACTCATTGCCTACTAATGTGAAACGTTTGGCAACCCTAAGCAGTTTTAAAGAAGCAGCTTTTAATCATTTTACAAGTCTCACTTGATTTTTTTTTTTTATGCATGGAACATGTAATTTTAGCATGATTAATTAATTTTATTTTGCTTTCTCTCTTCTTGTGATCCTTATTTCTATTTTCAATTTTGTTTGTATTTTTCTCTTTCCTTTTCTCTCTCTTCAAGTAATGAATTCTGGTTTAATATTATTTGGTTATCAGTAAATTGTGCACATCCAAGCTTTAGTAGATTGTAGTAATAGTTATAGTTTTTATTTCTTTCTTTCTTTTTTTTTATTTTATTGTTTATTTGATGGATTGATTAAATCTGAGTAATTACTTGCAAAAGAGTCTCAGCTCAAATGTAATATATATTAATAAACGAATTTGAATTTGAATTTGAATTTCTCCGCTTGCAGAACCCAGCTTGAGACTTTCATATCGGTCGTCCCCACGTTGGGCGCTCGCGTGTTTTGTTGTCAAACAAATTTTGGGTTTTGCTTTTTTTTTGTTCAGAGCATGGCTTTTAAGACTCTTACCTAGGTGGGTCGTCCCCACGCTGTTACGAACGGTCGGGTCCGTTACCTTAAAATCCAAAAAAAAAAAGTTTCACATCTGCAATTTCTAGTTGCCATCATATCCACAGGGGATAAAAATTACACATTTGCAATTCCTACTTGCAGGGTATTAAAGTTGTTTTTTCGGTCGTGAAATTCATTCTTGTAGTCGGAATATGCCGAGAGTTCCGAGAATATTTGATGTACTTGACTGTCGGTATATAAGAGGGCTAATTTTTTGTGACCAAATAAGGCAAAAGATTCGGAGATTGGCTGAATTTAGCGAGAATCAAGGAACAAAAACAGGGGAGAGGAAGGGGGAAAGGTTGGTTAAGTAAATAACGCGGTGAAATTACGAGTTTTTTCTGCAAAGGTGTTTTGGATTGGCATTCTAGTTTTGAAGAAGTAACTATAGAGTGGCTCCTATGAAGGTAATCCATTGAGATGAATTGAAAGTTTTATTCTTCAAGTACTGGTGTGTTATGAATCTACAGATCATAACCTTACCCTATATACAATTCATAAGACTCACCAACCACACGAATTCATTATCGGCTCACCAAACACTTATCGCAATGATAATCAAATTTCTCATACCTACCTTTCTAAAAACAAAAACGACAAACTTATGTAGATCGTACATACATAAATTTCAATCACCTTTTCCTCAGTCACAAAAATGACAAACATATGTACATCGCTACATATATACATTTTTCAGGTGCATTTCTTTACGCCACAAAAAATGACAAACATATGTACATCGCTACATATATACATTTTTCAGGTGCATTTCTTTACGTCACAAAAATTTTATAAATATGTACATTCTTACATATAAATTTCTCGATCGCACCAAACAAAAGATATAATTGGCCACCCGCAAGAAATCAACTTTTGTACTTCTTGACGTGTGTCCAAATATCAAGAATTATTGCATCTCTTGCAATTTGATGCCTATACGACGCTTGGAATTGCGATCGATTATGATCAAAGCCCATCGTGTGACCCATGGAAATTCCAAATTTCACAAGGCAATAAACTTTGATTTTTATGTGCTTACCTAGGTGGGTACTCAGTTATTGATATTGATCAATAATAGCAAAGAAATGAAAACTAAGCATTTCTGATCAATATCGATTAATTGCAAGCCAAAATATATTACCTTCGCCCCAAATAAATTATTTGCCTACCCTGGGAAAATCGATTTATGTGGAAGGGAGTATCATCCCATGTTAAATTTTTAAATAAAAGACGAGTATCGGGATAGGAAAAAGCAGAAGTATTATTACATCTGGAGAAGTAATTCCTACATTAAAAGAAGTATTTTAACTCTAAAAAGCATTCCTAGAGCGTCCCCCTACCAAAGGTAAGGCCTCTAGTTAAATAATTAAAAGTAATAAAATTGTGAGTTGACGCAAGAGAATATATAAAGAAAAAATAAATAAACAGTTCGTTTCCTAAGTGAAAGTGTTTTTTGTACAGAAGGTCCCGATAGTCTGTTAGGACTATCTCTAGAACCCTTGTTGTACAGGCGGTACAACAGGTGTCAGTAATTCTTAAGTTGATTTTGGACGAAAAGTGAAAAAAAAAAAGGGAATAACGATCTTGGAAGTGATAAAGCTGAGGTCTTATCAGTCTAACACTATAATTGATATCAGAGAAATACGTTTGACCAGAGGCGAGTTAGTTGGAGACTTTGTTTTGTTGTTGGCGAAAGGAAAGAGATAACAAAAAAAAGGTATTGTAAAGCTTGTTTTATTGAACTTTATTGGCGACCTATTTGAAGTCCGGCAAGGAAAAAAGAAAAAAAAATGAAAGTGGCGATACTTGAAGAAAAAGGTAAAAGTGTTTTAATAATAATAAAAATTTATCTATATTTACATATTTCAAGAAATTTCATCTATTTTGTGATATACCTAAGAAGGAAAGGTATCGTTGTTTTTATATCAATAATTACAATTATTTTTGTGATGTGCCTAAAAAGAAAAAAAAGATACCTGCATTCTATAATAATGTAAAAAAAAATATTTACCTTTTTTACCAAATTTAACTAATTATTTTGTGAGATTCCTAAAAAGGAAAAGGTGTCGTCAGTTGGTTTTTTATTAGATAACTATAACTGAATTCCCATAATTGGTCACGTACCTAATATGGAAGAGGTATCGGTTGTCTTGCGTTATTAAACTATATTGATAAATTAAATTCTTTCGTGCATTACAATATTATAATAGTAAATTATATTGTCAAATCTAAGGTCTTAGAGACAGACTTGCAAAGTTATAAGCTCTGGCTTATCGTGAAAACAAGCTAATAAAGCTCATTTTGTTCTTACCTGATTAAATGGGTGTTTAATTTCTTTTTATCATTTAAATTTTTCATTCTCTTTCCTTTTACTGGGGCGGTAGAGAAGCACCTGTGAAAATTCAGGTTTTGTTCAGTGCTTGCCATCTTCTGAATGGTACATAACCGAAGTGGCTACAGTTTTCAGTCAAGAATAACAGACTCCATGAAATCATTATTCTTGGGATTGTGTGTTTTTGTTTTCCTATGTTAAATTGAATCTTTTCAAAGGGGGTATGGGGTTGAATGCTGTGGGGAGATCTGATATCTGTCAGCGCATGTAACGGTCACATTTAATTTAGGGGTTAGACGTCAATATTGGGGCCATTAGTGGTTTGACCATTCGGGTGGGAGGGAGCGTTGGGCTCGCAAGCTGCGGTTCAGGACTCCAAGGTCAGCAGGAGTCCACCTTTCCCTTCTCGCTCTCTCGTTCACTCAGGTTCATCTGGGTTCTGAGCTATCGCAAATACCGCTTTGGGTTGGATTGTTGGTTCTGGAGATCGGCCATGCATTGCCTGGTGTAAGGAAGTTTTGTCCGTCCGTTCGTCCGTATTGTTATATGCGCACAGCAAACTAGCACCAGAGGGGTGCAGATGGCAAGAACCTCCCGAACCGACTGCTCGCTAGCGGAAAAGTGCTGTGCAGCCATCTCTCCTAACTCCGATGGTAAATTTTGCAGCCTGAGAGGTGAATCGCGGCTTGTCTATGGGATTGGGGGTGCATCTGCGGATATATAATCATAGGTATGTCTGTAGGAGGGCGTCTAGTGTCATGTCGTGGTCGTCAAGGAATCTCTCTCAGTTACAGTTCCCAACGGGGTACAGACAAAGTGCCACGTAACATTTTCGCTAATATTCTGACTGATATAAATTACTGCCACGGGAGATCCTGCAATGTAGACAGAGTAAAGCTTGACATTTTCGTTATTTTTGGCAATACCATGTAGTAAACAATAGCTACCTATTATTTCGTGGGTACAGACAACAACGTGAAAGTCAATAGTGCTTCTCAATATTCCGTCGAATAATTTATTATTACTTCCCATTTTGAGGCAGCACCCAGCTTTTGACGTGCAGTATTGCTGTATTGGATATAAGGATACTTAGTAAACAGATCTATAATTTTGAGTTGCATGTTGTAACTTCGCAGCATGCATTAACCAGAACAAAAAAAAAAAAAACCATTCCAGACGAAAGAAATCTTTGTAAGAAATGAACTAGCAAACATGAACGGGCTGTGGCCTACCTATGCTCGACCTCTACAACTATCCAAGGAAACATTGTGGTTGAGCAAATAGTTCATCGGCGAATTACGCGCTTTCTCCAAGAGTCCAAGTATGTACTACCACCTAAGATTCAATTGTTTCATTGTGTGGCCATTGGAGTTGGAGAACTGTAAGTCTTTTTAAATTTTTCATTTACATACATAAGAATTTCTTTAATTCATTAACTATATTAGTAGCACATAGTTATTCCTAGTGGCTAAGTATTTAATATAAATTAAAAATAACTAAAGCTCTCAGCATGTGTTAGCTTTAGGTTGAAGGGATCGAAAGGATCCATATCATATTATTAAGTGGCAGGAAGACTGCGCAGGTGAAATAGATCATATCTCTAAGATGTCTTTAGTATTCCTCAGATATTATAAATAAGTGCACACTTTTGTTACTGTAGTAATTAGAATGAGCGTTGAGTCAACCACAACACATAAGAAATTTTAAATACGTCACCCGCTTGTGGTTGGTGCTTTTATTTTGTATAAACTGGAATTGTTTCTTCGTTTCTCTTTTTGAATTTATGGAGACCCACGAATTAAAAATTTCCTTTTTGCAACGTAACAATGTTCTGATGTGTATATTATTTAATCCTCCTCACTCTCCACTCGATAGCGATGGTTGATTAGGTCCGCTCCTCCGCTCATTTACATGTCATCATTAGGGACATTGCAAAATGTTGCCCACTATGTCGCAAGGTGAATGGGGAATGGTCTGAGGATAGCAACACCTATGTATGTCCTCACTTTAATCTAAGGCAAGTGGTGTAAGGGCCCCTTCAGGGTTGGATGTGTGCTCTGTGGTTTTGTGTCAGGCACGATTTTTTTTTGTATGGACAGGGACAACGGCAGCATTTCGGGTACCCACTCTACTACGTAATTCTCCCGCAATAGCCGTGGTGCTAGAGTGCCGCTCTGTGTCATCCCTGATCACTGAGTGAGCTGTCAGCTCATGCTGACAGAATGGACTTCACATCCAATAGTACTCACTCGAAAGTACTTCCAGACCACATTTTGTACTACTAGGATTATTTCTGTGCGTTACAAACGGAATGACAAAGTAAGTATACCCTATGATTTTATTTATTGTATTAACAGTATTTCCCAGTGACCGCAGTGGTAACTGCCTCCAATAGTTCTTATTTCGACTGGAGTCGCTGTTGGGTGTCGCACAATCCGTGCTCCAATAGAGAGCGCGCAGGGTTTTTGTATGATAAGTAAAACGAATTCAATATTTCCTTTTTCAACTTTATAATTTATTCGGTTTGTCTTAATTTGGCCTTTTTTATACTTTACTTCACTATTCCTAGTTTTTTTTTTTTGTTTTACTTTTATATTTTATTCCACTATTCTTAGATTTGTAACTTTTATATTATATTCTACGAACTGCCGATTTTTCAGAAGAAAAAAAAAACTTTGTATTTTATTCACCATTAATTACTTAATTTTTCCAGCGTTCACATTTAATTTTACTTTTTACTTTCTTTCTATTTCTAAACTTTATCGCACGACGGTTCAAAAGCAAACTCCTCGAGGTTTGGGCTTGATGGGCCCAGGTACCCACGATTACTTTAAAAGCTCTTCAATTTGTTTTATTGTTTTCCTATGACGTTGAAAAACGTACGTGAGAAAATGCAAAAAAGTTTTGGTAGCAATGCATATTCATTCAAAGAAAATGAAAGCTGATATGCGAGAATAATTTGTAATAATTGTATGTATGTTACATACAAATAGATTTAAAGAATTAAGTACTGTACGTATGTACAGTGTACATACGGACAAGAAAAAAAGGAAGACACAGTATGTAAGTATGCATATCGTGAGAATGGAATGTGTGCCTGATAATAAAATGCTATTTATGCTTAATTGCATTTTATTATAATGTGAGGATGAATTTTAAATAAAATTAAAATGTGAATTGAAATAGTTTTGATTTTCAGGATCAAATCTCAGATACATCAATATATTGTATAGGACAATATATTGGTGTATTGACCTTATGGTTGTGATTCGGGGCATTGGGCACCTGAGTCACAACATCCCCTGTAACTCTAGTCCCTTTTTGTATTACTAATTAAAAATTACATATAAATATTTTATTGTATGTAATATATATTATATATAGATGATAGTTTATTTAACTAATAGTTATTTGCGTGAAGTCAAACGTAAACGTCATTTAAACGCAATGACCCTAACTCATAAAAATAGGATATTTTCGAAATTTATTAGTTTGATGCTAAAACGAAATTAATAGATTTGTTAATTGCATTACCAATTAAAAATATAGAGTCGGAATTAGTTAATTTCCTAATTGGGTTATGCGTAACAAACTTCAAGTGTATTTATAAAATCTGAACCCACCCTCAATAAATTTCATGTACGGTCATTCGTTTGTTGAGAGAAGGAAAAATCTCATGTATCGGTAGCCTAGGAAATTTTGTTAAAAAAATCGGTAAATATTGAATAGAAAACCAAGATAAATGATGTAACTTATATATGTACATATGTATGTTTATACAGAATTGTAAAGGAGGAAAAAATTGGAATCAAGAAATAAAAGATGCACTCATCAGTTTTGTTCGCATTATAGAATCCAAACAAAACTGTTCCACGGAAATAAAAAAAAAATATACTGCTGGAAATGATATTGACAAGCATAAATTTGCAATATCAAGGTTAAAAGAAGCTCGGAATCGAATAAAAGCAGATATGAAAAAGCAAACAGGAGATTTTAAAATACGACAGTGTGCATCGGGTGGTGGGGCTCCGCCCCTGAGAGAGATGACGTAATATAGGAAGTTAAGGATATAATTAATGCAGAAATTCGTAAGGACAGCGGACAATTCGATACTGACACGGTTCTTGCTGTAAGCCTTAAATTTAAATTAACGTTTTTTTTACGATTAATTAGCATTTATTATAGAATAACACAATCAATCATGCTGAAAAAGAAAACAACTCTAACAATTCAAAAGATGTTGATACCGCTGATGTAAATACTGTCAATAAAGTACTCCCATTTAAAGTTCTAATAAACGGACAGTAATCCAACAACAACTGAAGAGATTGTAAGGAAAAGAATAAAACAAATTGAAGATGAAAGCGGGGATAATGCGGAAATTAGGAAACAGTAAATACTTGCCGCAAAAAAGGAGCTAGAGTACTGGACAATTAAAAACTGAGTTTCAAAGTCAACTATTATTGTTGCAGTTGGACAATTTAATGGCAGAAAATGTCGGCGACTAAAAACATTTAAATACTTAACTTTTTTTGTCTTAAAGGATTTTTTATTTATTTTAAAAGTATTTAGAAATAAATTTTTGTCTATAAAAGTTCTACGTCATTCCTTGTGGATACTTGTCGTCGATGAAATTTTCTAATAACGGCGACATCGGAGGAATGCATCTTCATTTTGTTCATTGATTAACTCTGAAATAAGTCATCTATATGATGAAGGGAACTTCTATCCTTTGCTATATAGGATAATACTGGCAGGGAAACCATTGCATTTTTTGCTACTTCCAGATCCAACTCTCACGTCGCGCCATTGAATAAACACAAAAATTTATTTTCCATCTGTCCAAATAATCATTCAACGATTGATCTGGTTTTGATATGACCTTGGTTACACCTGACTTCAGCTGGCACCACATCTGGTGTAACAAATCTGAGATCCAGCGGGAGTCTATCGGAACTCATTTGCCTCTACCAATAATGAAACATGCAGAATTCAAGCGGAACATTTCCGATGCTCACAATCACAAGTTCCTAATGAGACACATATTTCTGCAGTCGTAACATATTGCTGGCATAACTGACGTAAGTACTGTTCAGTATCGTTTCTTGTAATTGTTAGATACTGACATTAGTTATAACAACAAAACCAACCTACCTCTGTTTTAATCAAAATCGGAGATGGTCCATTCAGAACATTTGTTGTACAATGACCCAATAGTCAATCCCGGATTTTAACCTTAAAGCGAGTAAAGTGATTGAAGAGATTTTTGAATTTGAATATTTATAGAATATACCAACGTTAGACAAACTTGCAGGGCGTACCTATACTCTCAGTCCACAGTTTAATATAAACGTTTCTGAGTTTCAAAAATATATTTTCAAATTCCAAAGTATAGTACAAATTTAAGGAAAATACTCCTTTAAAATAAAATTATAATATTTAATAAAGAATAATAAAATTGATAAAAAATATCTTCTTACAGAACAAAAAATAAGAGTTAAGTTTTCAAGAAGTTGTGCTCCTCTAAGACAGTTCTATAATGTATAATGACGCATAAGCTGACAGCTCACTCTGTGAACAGTGTTGTAAGTACAGGTCTAGATAAGTATGATTGTTACCACGTGGATATTCTTTGGATACTTGGTACAGCTTGCTGTTGAGGTTCTGTTAACAAGTGGAGGTATTAGCGAATTTTAATATTAGAGCTAAAACAGCGAAATCTCTTAAAATCCACCAAGTTAAAGCTAAAAGCTCAATGTCTGGTGTACGTATATATCTTTAGCAAGAGTTAAGGAGCTCATTACCTGGGATATCAGCCATGTTGGAGATAGAGAGCTCTATATCTGGCAATAAAAATACCTGGAAAGTTACTGGTTAAACTCTGAATTTTTATTTCGAATAGCACTATCACCCTTATTATCGTTGTCACTTTAAGTGAGAGATGGCGTTACGACACGAAAATGGAATTATAAGTGTCGTTTAAAGTGACATTTGTCGAAAACTTCGGACGTATTACTGTTGCCGTATCAAGTAGATATATGTCAAGGTGAGTGACAGTTTAGTGAAAATTTTTCTAACTTGCTTTTTGTATGTGACAAATGTTAGATGTATGCAAGGAGAAGGAAAATGGAAGGGGAAAAAAGGTAAATTTGGCGGTGGCTTTTAAAGTTCATAAAAAAATAAAATTCGATAGTTTTTTATAAATTCAATTAATTTTATTTGCATTTTTAGTATAACAATTACAAAAAAAAACAATTTGAGGTGATGATAGATTTCATGGTGAAGCATCCTTCTATAGCTAAGGGTTGAAATATGCACAATATAGCGCGTCTAAGGAGGACTATGGGGAATATTGGGAGGATATTACTAAACAATTAAACAGTTTAGGCCACCCGGTCAGAAGGGTTGCAGCATGGCAAAAGGTAATAAAAAACAAATTGATTATACGAATTATTGTTAACTTCATTCTCAGGTTTGGGCTGATTATAAAATGAAACTGAAAAAGAAAGTTGCACACAATAAAATGGAATTAAATTCAACTGGTGGGGGTCCTTGCAGGTTGGCTTATATATCAGCAATGAAAGAACAAGTTATTAATGTACTTTCGTTAGAGCGAGTTGTACCGCAGAATACGATAGTGTTTGGCGTTAATAATAACAATAACAACACCGATACAAATCACAACATGGATATTGATTCTGCGCTACAGCAAGAGTCGCTGCAGAGTGAACACAAACATGAAAGACAACAACAAGACGAGCGACGCGATTTAACGCAAACTTCAAAGAATAAAAGGCGTCGAAGCGCATTTGACGAATGCAGAAAAGAAATGATAGAGGAACAAACGGATTCTTTAAACAAAATAAAATAAATTTTCGAGAATTGCAACAAATATCTGAAAAGAATTTCAAATTCGGAAAGAAACTGAAGCGAATTTAAGACTGGACATTATGGAACTAGATAAAAAAAAGATTGGACTTGGAAATATCTAAAATGTGATAAGTGCAATTGCCTCAGTAAAAGCGATTTTCTTATGTGCATTAACAACTCGAAATTTTTGTTTTTTTAAATATTTTAATTTGATGAACTTTTCTTATTTTTGAGTTTTATTTCATGTGATTACATATGTATTTATTTATAAGTGCAAAATGGAATTCATTAAATTTATTCTAATTAATGATGCATCTAAATCCTCCTCTTCTTCTTTCAGTCCCGGGTCTAAAGTCGTGTTACTTTCTACTGTTTCTGCTGGATCATTCTCTAGGTTGTATTGAATTATTAAGTTGTGTAAAGCGCAGCATACATTTATGATTTTAGTAGCTTTCTCAGGCTTATAATCTAGCTCCAGTGCGCTCAACAAGCAACGGAAGGTGTTTTTAAGCACACCGATTGTCCTATCTATTATATTCCTCACTTTTGAATGAATTTCATCAAACTTCCCTTCATCACTATTACCTCCTCTAACACGTTCAGTCTTGAATGGAGTGATTAAGTAAAGTTTTAGCGGATAGCCTGCATCACCTTTAAAATGCATAACGGAGACCGCACACTGCCGAGTCAATTGATAGGCCAATCAGCGACTGGTCTATTGACTTGTCACCGACTGATTGATTTTTCATCGTTGCTGTTTGACTACCGTTGGCATGTGCGCATATTGCATCGTCTGCTGTCAGATTAGTAATCAAGCCAAAAACGCTGAGTTTCAGTGGTCTTTCGATTTTCGTTAAAATTTTAGTGTTATTAAACATTAGGTAACCGATTTAAAAATTCCAATAAGACACATATAGCCTGTAGTTACTAGAGCTGAAAATTGGATCCGGATTTGCTAATATCCGGATATCCGGATACCCGGATCTGCGAACTATCCGAATCTCGAAATCCGGGTATCCGGATAATCCGGATCCAAACTGCCCGGATGCGAACTATCCGAATCCGGATCCGAGCTATCCGGATAGTTTGGATTCGGATCCGAACTATCCGGATCCTGACTAAGCAAAGAAGTTTAAAAATTTCCTCCACATTGTATTATATTATTGTGAACATAGAAATCTCATCAAACAACATACAAATAAAAGAAACTGCAACATTTTCCTCCTAATCGTTTCCTCTCAAGTGAAAATTTTTTTACTTGGAAGGACTGAAATAAAACAGGGTGAAGTAACAACAACGATAAAATTCACATGTAAAAGAAAGTTAGTCATTTCTCAATTCATGGAAAGTGTGCCATTTCTAAGAAAGATTGCGATATGATTGTATTTCCTAAGAAGGATTGCTATACTCGCAGTAGTAATATTGCTTGCACGTTTTCTATAAATACTGCATTGGTTTTATCTGAATTTCAATCGCTGTAGAACATTTGAAGGTAACATAACACGGGGGAATAATTAAATTATCTTTTCTTTTCTACTTGATCTGTTACTTATTATTAGTTTTTTGTGAGTGTCACTTTGCTGCAATATATAAATTATGTCAACAAAATCAAGGGAAAGTTGGGTGTGGGAATACTGCACCCCATCTAATGATAAGTGTGAAATTGAAGGCATAGTTTCAAAGGCGAGTAAAATCGTCGCCCATTTCCCCCACTCAAATGTTGCTTGTAACGCTCTGGAAAAGCGCAAGAGCAGAGAAAAAAAAATTAATTCAAAATTGTAAGACTCGGTGGAATAGCATATATTTTATGTTGGACTGGCTAGCAGAGAATCGGATTCCAGTGGAAAATGTGTTATCAAATCGGGCTATTATATCAGCTTCTGTTGCACAAAAATTAGAAATCACCGAGCATGAGTGGATCCGCATAGAAAGCTTAATTAACATATTAAATCCCCTCCAGATGGCAACAACATTTCTCTGCAGTGATACCACGTCCCATGTTTCTATGACACGTCCAGTAATTCGAGCTGTTATCGACAATCACGTAACAGTAAATGAAGATGATGAGGATGTTATTCGTCCGTTCAAAACGACAGTTCACGAGGACCTAACTGAACACTTTCACATGGATCTGGAGGACCACCTTGAATTCCCACGTATTAGAGTAGGCTCGCTAGCAAGTTTCCTAGATCCTCGTTCCAAGGATTTACTCGCAGAACCACCGAGATCACGACCTGTTAATCGGTCAATAATTGGGCAAAAACTGCAAAATGAAGAGACACCATTAGAACAAGATAATACTAGTAGCACCACACGATCAAGTTGCTTGGATTTTTTATTTAAAACAACAACGGATACTAACGACGCGCACTCTCAGCTGACACAGTACTTAGCAGAGCCGCAGATTAGACACAATATGAACCCATACGAATGGTGCAAAATAATGAAAAGCGATACCCAAATCTTGCACAGCTTGCTCGGAACTACTTAGCCATTCCTGGTTCATCTGCTGGCTCTGAAAGAGTATTCTCCACAGCCAGCGGGAAATATCGTCACCGCCAAGAGAAGCTGCCTGTCTTCGGAGCATGTAGACTAGTTGGTATTCTTATATCAAAATCGGCAGATTTTTAACAAATAAACTGTTATGATTCATCCGGAATTAAAACACTATAAATCTGAAAATGGGTATATAATTAAGTTTATTTGAGAGACACTAAACAAATCACTAAAAATCGTTCTGAATTACGTGTGCTAAATATTTTATGACATTTTTAATGAAAATAAATTATTTGTGTTTTGATTTGGGGTTTATTCTCAAACTTATTTTTTTTACTAGATATCCCCACTCTTCAATTTGAGATGGAAAGCGAGGTAGGGGCATACATGTGTGATTGGATGGTTGAGGGGTGTTAAATGTTGTTGTTTGTCTTCTTTTTAGGTTGTGTTCGATGGCATTTACATTTTCCACTTTACTTATTCTGGATTCGGATCCAAACTATCCGGATAGCTTGAATCTGGATCCGGATAGTTCGGATCTGGATTCGGATAGTTCGGATCTGGATCCGGATAGTTCGGATCTGGATTCGGATAGTTCGGATCTGGATCCGGATAGCTCAGATTAGGATTATCCGGATACCCGGATCTCAGGAATCGGATCACAATTATTCCGGATAATCCGGATAGCAAATTATCCGGATACTTTCAGCTCTAGTAGTTACCCCCTGGTGATTAAGGAGAAGAAGAAGAAGGAATTCAAGAAAAAGGATGGGGAAGAGTCAATCCATCCTTTCCAGGCATAATTAAATATGAATGTATTTAAAATCTAATAAAATAAACCGAACTTTATTTAAAAGTTGAAAATTTCATCAAAACTGTAAGATTCCTAAATTGCTATCGGCTTCAAGCAAATTCACAAATAATACGAATTTTTTCCACTTTAAATGTTTAGGGTGTTCTTTTCAGAAAAGCCATAACATCTTACCACGTAAATATTATGCGATAAATATTATATGTAAATCCGCTTTTTGAAATGTTTATACAAATATGTACTTTAGCCAGGAAAATTTTTATTAAGATTTAACAAAAGAAAAGTATTTACTTACAACACGGGTGCCATCAACAAAAATCAACTGATTGATATTAAGGTTGCTGATGCAGACTGAGCACAACAGTCCATTCGATTCAGTCAGTTGCAAGTTGTCAACTCCTCTCTGATATTTTAGTTGCTGACTGACGTAAGATAGAACAGTTTGCGGTGCCGAACGCTGCTGCGTGTAATAATCGAAGTCCACTGACTTTCTAGTCACCGACTATAGTCGGTAATTGGGCGCGTTCACTGCCACCGAAATAGTGACTTTTTGTCGACTACGAGTCACTACCGAGCGTTCACTCCGCCAAATTTTGACTACGCTTGACTATGACTATCGACTACATTCGACAACGCTCAAGAGGATAGTCGATCGTAGTCGGTGTGACAGAACTACACTACGACAACGACTACGCTACCAAAGTGGCAGTGAACGCGCCCAGCATTGTATATAATCTGCCATTATTCCATATGAAAGAATCATGTGATGATCCCGGGTTGTTTGCATCTACATATCTTATTCGCATTTGTGATCGCATACCAGTAAGAAATAACTTAATTAGTTTTCTAGTTATTCATTTCGTAAAACAACACATACCAGCATAGCATTTAAGCTGTGAAATCCTTTCCTATTGTAAAATAAATGGTCCTGTCGTTGATCTGGTGAGACAATTTTTACAAATGTACGGTCTACGCATCGTATAACGCCGGTGAAACAAAATTTATCGAAAAATGCTCGTTATATTTCCATTCTCTCATTGTCGTCGGGAAATTTTATAAAAACATCACAAATTTCGTTTTCCAATATATATACGACTTCGTTGAGTATACTGAACGAAAAAATATGGTTGTAGCATTTTTCAGAGGACACAAATAAGGTTATGATAATCATGTCAATTATAATATGGTTAGGGCGTAGTTGAGTTAAAACTAATTTATTTAGGATCACCATACTATTGGAAAAATATTGTTATTGTAATCATACTTTCGTTATGGTTGAGTTATATTCACCTAAACTATTTAATGGTAGGTATTTGTTAAAGGCGACAACATCTTTTTATTATTTTATCACTACATAATTTCGTCATATGACATCACTTAACTCTGGCAGTAATCAGATATCTAAAGTATATATTTCAGAATAATTTTATATTTTCCTTTTCCTTACCGAACACGACGCGTTTCGAATGTTTTAGCATTAGTTTCTAAAGCGCTATTATTATATATGATGCGCAAATACCATTAGTTAGTCATGTAACGCTGGACTTTCCTTATCAGTTTTACGTCAATGAACTCCTTCTAAGACTTCTGGTCGAAAAATGTCAGTTAATCTCATAATTATATTCCTAGTAAATGTTGTAAATTAGGTATTATCGTAACTATAAATGACAAAAATAGTATGTAGAACAAGAACATGGTTCACGTAACTATAAGTTTTCATGGAAACCAAGTTTTGCTTACAAGAACCATAATATGTGTGTTGTCAATTTGACCGTGAATATACGTGCTGGTTGAAATTTAAGTATACTTTGGTTGTACCAAATATAGCTATGGTTGCTGGAACAATTTTATGGTTGAGGGAATAAAATTAATTGTTTGTCTACCCAATTTTTGCTTTTTCTTTTATTCGGTTACAGAACACAGACCAGTCCAGTCAAATGCAACTTTAGAACGAAAATATGTATATTTATTTAGATATAAAATGTGTGATAATACTATATTTATTGCTTTATCGTTCAATTCAGCTTCTGCTCAATATATATGTATGTGTGAAATATGGTGAAAAACTTGAAAGTGCCGATATTATAAACACAATTAAAACTGTTTACGGAGTGAGTGAGGAATTCTTGTTTTATAATAATGATGTGGAAATATCAGAATCCATTTTAGCTGATGTCATTGAACAATTACGTACTGACGCCCGCTTTATTTTGCAAGTGAAAACCAAATGTAAGTAATTATAAATGTTCTTTTAAAATATTTAAATGAGTATGTATTTATAAAAGTGTTAGTTTAATTTACTTTACGGGTTTTGACGTGAGCTTCATTACAGGCGCGGATCTAGCATTGAAATTAGGGGGGGGGGGTCATTTTACAAATTAAATCATCGAGAAAAAAAAAAAAACACATGGCCACCGCAGTACTTGCTGCAGTACCAGTACTTGGAACTTGGAAGTCCGGCATTAAACGGTGCGGATGATGTGTCTTTTTTCTTTTTTTTACTAATTTTTTTAATAGAATAGGGTGCAAACTGCAGGAATCATTCAAGCCCAACTTTTCTCAGTTTTACACACTGGTATATATAATATGGACTGCTCGATGTGCTATTTCATGCGGGTACAATTTTTTGTGTCAAAAATAGTTCATACGTCGGTGCTTATTGTTTACAGCCCTTTCTCAGTTCGCACGTTACATAGGAAAGTGACCAACTCAAAAAATGCAACTTTTCAGGAGAGCGAAAAAACGAAAAGCTGTACATAGAATTAATTCTAGCTTAACGTAGTAATTGTTTGCTAAAAATAGTCTGAACTCTTAAATTTGTTAGTAAATATATTTCTGAAGATTTATATAAAAGAAATTTTAAGATTTTGTTACCGCAATTGGCGAGGTTAGCTGTTAATCCCGCATCCTCTTAAGTTGTGTCGCTTTTCTTTGTTGCGAAATAAATATTTTTACAAGTTTTTTTAAGTGGCACAACTCAAAATACGATTTTTAAGAATTAAATTCCGTACTTTGAACTTTGTGGGAAAATGTCATAACTCATAATATAATTTGTAAGAAATAATTGCTGTTTTGTGGAAAAGTGACACAATTTAAAATAATACTGTTAAAATGTCGAAAACATAAGGAGTGGTCCAGAAAAAATTGACCCATTTATTTTTATTTGCAGTAAAAATTCTAATGGCAATTTTTTTATAAAATTTCTATATTTTGTTTCTTACTTAAACTTTAAAATACAAAAGTTATTTCTAATACATTTTTTGTTTTAGAGGAATGTTTTAACTTTGTTCTTCAAGCCGCGCATTAGATTTAGAACAGGTATATTAGTAACATTTCTATATGCTCTTTTCCATTTATTTCTGAAATCAACATCATTTTTGGCAAATTTCTTTGTTGTTTTAAGCTCCTTTTTCATTAATGCCCAGTACCTCTCTACTGGACGAAGTTGGAGGCAGTTTGCTGGATTCCATCGTTGCTTTTGCGTAATGACTTGTGGCCAAATCTGGCCAGAAAATAACAGACCCTTGATGCTGTTCAATAAAAGGTAGAAGTCTTTTTTGAAGGCACTCTTTGATGTACACATCTGAATTTATTGTTCCTTTGATGATAAATTCACTGCTTCGTAAACCGCAAGAACAGATCTCCTGCCAAATCATGTACTTCTTGGGAAATTTTGTCATTCCTTTTGTTGAAAATTTTCTGGATACTCCGCTCCGACTTTTTGCAGTAAAATATTCGTCACCTGCTATCTGCGAAAAGTCAGCTTTGCAATAGGTTTCATCACCCATGACGACACAATCGTATTTCGTCAGGTAGTTCTCATAAAGTTTTCTCGCTCTTCTTCTTGCTGTTTTCTCTTCTTCTTCCTTCCTCAGCGGCACTTTTTGAACCTTATAGCTACTTAATCCACAATTTTTTTTATATCTGTGCACTGTAGACTTTGATGTTCCTGCCAATGTCGCCATATCTCATTCCGAAGTTCCCGATTTCCGAGAATAAGTACCCTTCATCTGTTTTATGACGTCTGGACGGGATGGCCCTGGTTTTCTACCTGACCCACGTATCCTTTCTATTGACAAGCCTCGCCTATACTTGGCTATTGTCCTTTTTATCGTGGAATAACTTGTATTCAGGTCTTTTGAAATTTTTAATAATGAAATTGTGGGATTTTCCAAATATTTGGACAAAATCATTTCACGCACTTATTATTCGCTTCGAGACATTTTAACTATTTCACTTCCAATACACGAATGATTCATATAAACTCAGAGTTCAGTATTTATGGAATATTTTAACAAAAAAAACCAGACCTGGATTATTGTAATTTTGCAGATATAAAAATAACTTAATGGGTCAATTTTTTCTGGACCACTCCTTATTTACGTTTGTTATAAAGATCGTCACAAGTCAAAAAGTGACACTGACACACTGTTCTATGAAGAATATCTCTGTTCTTAAGTAACAGAAAAGTGATACGATCTCTATCTAGCGGCAAAAACAATCAGATAGAAATATGCCAATTTCATGGTGTAATTAACTCACAAACGACAAATTTTGAGTAAGGTCACATTTCTATGTGACGTGCGAATTAGTAGTTGGTGCTTAGATCGAAAGAGAACGCTATATAGAAATGAGCCCACTTTCTGCAGTGTATTTGTATGGACGTAGTCAGTCCATATTTTAAATGTCAGTGGTTTTACATAAGAACGCTGCAAATATTTTAGAATGTTAGGAGTGTTAGAGTGTGTGAAATTGCCATCAGCAATTGATTCAAATTCCTCAGTTAAAAACAAAAAGTATTTCCCATAGAACGACTTGGGACAAATAAAAGTTTTAAATTTCAACCCAAGTCGTTTCAATAGAAAAAATCCCCACGACAAATCTTACCTTCAGTAAGATTTGTCGGAAATAAAAATACGATATGTATGTACATATATACCTACATACATATCGGGCGCAAAAAATTTACTCGGTGAAGATTTAAACGATCAAGTCTTCACCAAAAAGCCTCCTTTCAGCAAATTATCTGGGTGCAACAATGTATGCACGATAGCAAGACGATGGTTTGATATTTATGAAAATATCAAATTTCATTTCAACCATCGTCCGCCGCGGTAGGCTGAACACTAATTGTAAACAGGTAAACAAAATAGAAGTTGCGATAAGAAAAAATAAAATAAACGTTTTGTAAAAATAACCATAAGAGGAAGTTTGTGAAAGAAAAAGTTTGTGAACAAAGCAAAAGTAAAAAAAAAATATATATAAGTAACATAAAAGTGTGCGAGTTGTCTTAATCATAGCTTCCTGAAACGGCGTAGAGTGATTGCCTTCGACTAAGCTAAGCCCCGAAATATAACAGGAGTTAGGACTAAGTTAAGTTAGGGCTCTGATGTGGTAGCGAGGGAGTCTGTTTCGTGGCTTGGGAAGTGTTTCTCTGAGGTCCGAAACCCAAATTCCGAGAAAAACCTATACACATACATCACATGCATACAATAGCATTCATTGAAATAAATTTTTATTTATTTAAGTTTTGGAATGAAGTTTTTTTTAAGTTGAATTATATAAATAAAAAAAGTATAAAATAAAAAAAAAATTATTTTTTCAAATAACTCAATTAATTAAATATTTTTTCTCAAATTTAGGGGGGGTCATGACCCCCACGACCCCCCCCCCCCCTGGATCCGCCACTGCTTCATTATCATAGTATAGATAAATAGAATAATTAATTTCCTTCCAACATACACCTATGACTTGAATACGTCCACTGAATTAATTTTCTACGTAATTAAACATTAACTCAGATTTTCATACCTGATGTAAGTGAAAATTGATCGGAGTTGCAATCATTTTACTTTCAATCATAGTGCAGTGAATTAAGCAAGAAAACTTTGATTTCAAATCGATAAGGAAATAAAAATAGTGCAGTTTAATAAGCAGATAGAAATACATATGTGTGTTTTTTTATTGGTAACTTTTTTGTGGAAATTGCAAAAGGCAAATTTATTCTCTACTATGATCTAACTTAGATGTTACAGTTTTTGCGAATCGACCACAATACAGGCAACCCTATTCCGTGTTGGCGTGTAAAAACTATGCCGTTCAAGTCAGGTCTACACTACAAAATAAAACAATATCATTAAAAATAATTAGTAGATGATAACAAACGAAAGAGTTTCTTCACTTTAAAAGGCAAACATGATATTTCATACGTGTTGTAAAAGGAAAGTTTGTTTGAAATTTTGTGTCTTAAAGCAATATTTTTTTTTTTTTGCAATTAAATCAATTTTGAGTTTCACCTTAAACACAGAATATACATAGGTGTGTATTTACCTATGGCAAATTTTTTAAGAAATAATATGCTTTTAAACTTATTCTAAAAATAACAGTAACTCGCATGATACGCATTGATATGCAAATTATTTGGCTTTGGCGAAAAATTAGATAAGGTGATTGATTTCATTTCTATATTAAAAACTAGATAAAGTCCACGGACATAAATTCAATTTGTGCATTAATTTTATTTCCAAATCACATGGGAACTACAGTCAATTTACATTAATTAATTCCCTTGACATAAATTCATTGCATCTTCAAACATGAAATTCACTGTAGAAGGGTATGAATATTTCAATGGAAACGTGGATATCGGGATTAATTTTTTATTTGAATTATAAATAAAACAAAACAGCCTAATTATTTCTTTCTCCTGTCTAATAGTATTTTATTAGAGAAAGTATGACTAACCAATTGAAAAAATTCATGATATAGAATTTCTTGAGCAAATAACATCGAAACTTAGTACGTAAAAAGAAATAATCAAATTTATTGTACTTTAAGCTCATGCCGGCCAGTCCGTTACAGCGATTAATTACTCTAACGAGCCCATAATTTTTACGCTTTCGTATAAATGTGACACGAAAGAAGTACGTTTTATATTCGCTGTTTGTTCATTTAAAAGCCTTCATCATTCCAGGATCTTGAAGTTTTTCTCAAGCAAAACTGCAAAGCAATTCTTGCGAATTCTGAAAAGGAAAACTTACTTGTTAACAGAGATCGAGTTACTATTAGTAAAACTATAATAAAACACAGATTAGACTCCGATACCAACTTGAGGTAAATAACAAGAATCTTACTTACACTAAATACTTCAGTTACTTTAGTATTTTCAGATTAACTAAAGAAGATTTTGAAAAATTAGCGAACGTCATACCTGTTATCTTTCCTACGGAAGTATCATCAACGTATTACGTTAATTTCCATGACGGGAAACTTGCGCATGGTAAACTCTACGATGCCTATACCAATTACAGGACGTCTCTTTCTCAATCAGGTGCAATAAAAAGGCGATCTCGCTCCCGATCTAAGTCCGTAGTGACCAAACAGATTCTACTTGATTCTGACGGTATATAGTATAATATTGATAAGTGCTCCTTTTAATCAGACATATAAATCTGTGCATATTTACATCACTTTAGACCTACCATTTGTTGACGCAAAGAACGCTTTTGAAGAGCTCTGCTATGTTGCACCTCCAGATTCTGAACTCTTATCAAAGTGGAATGCTACATTTTCGCTTAGAAAGGAACTTCTTGAAATGGGAATATCTACTTCGGAATACCTAAACAAATTTCCTGTATTAAACAATCCGTCTGGATGTAACTTGGTAAATTTCATATTTATATTAAAAATATTCTTTAAAATATTAAAAATTGGAATTCGTTTCAGATTTTGGAAGATGTGCATCGGCTTTACGGGAAAGTACCTGAATTTCAGGTTCCTGATAATTTTGTAGACAGACTTTTTCTCCAGACATCCAAACGCAATAAGAATGTAACATCTTTGAAGAAATACTTTGAAGATTAAAACGATGGTATTTTTTTTTTGTAAATTTTTATTACTTTAACAGAGACTAATGCTCTTAAATTTCAGAGACTGCAAAAATTGAATCCTTGATGCTGCTTCCATATATCTGGCAAATCCAAACAGCAACAGGACGAATGAGAGTACAAGATCGTCAAAAATTGAAGTTCAGGAAAGTTTTATTTGTCATTACGAGGTAATAAATATCCAAATGATTAATAAATACTAAAAGCTAACTACCAATGATTTTTAGAGTATCCAGAAGTCTGATTCCGAAGAACGAAAGTTTCTCCAAAAATGTAAGGATATTAAGAAGCCTGTTTAGCCAAAATGAATATTAATCGGTTCACCAATTAACTGTGCATATTTAGTTGTCGCCGACAAAAAATACATTTCTGATCAGCTAAAAAAGGCGCTTGAGTCGTGCATGGGAATGTAATGTAATGTTAATATTGCTTATCCTGAAGACTGCAAGAGAATCTGGTTTTTCGTGCAAAAATATATTTTTAAAATCGACACACCTTACGACAAAAGGGATTCGATAGTAGAAACATTCGCTAAAGATTGTGGACTGAGTTAAGTGTACAAAACTTTTTATATATACAAAACTATTATTTGTATTATCGCTTTACTTTATTTGTTGTAGTGAGAGTCTTAAGCTTTATTGTTATTGATTTTAAATATTTTTTTTTTATTTCAATTTGAAACTTGAAAGTTTAATTAGATGAATTAGGTAAACTATGCATCACCTAAATTGTTTCATGTATGGCAATTCTTTTCAGTTTTTGACTGGATTAGTCAGACATATTAGAAAAAGTCATAAAGATATCAGTCGTTTTTCTTGCATTCTCTGTACTAAAGTTTTCGATGATTTAAAGTACTACAGGGCTCATCTTAATAAACATGTAATCATAAAAAGTCAATCAGTCCCGGCAAATGAGTGTTCACAATCAAATACTACCGACACTTTCAATCGAATAAACCACAGCCCCATTGGTTAGATTTTCTTCTGTTTCTGTTCGACAGCCAAAACGCTATAAAAATTCGTACAAAAACAAAAATTTTTCACTGAATTTAAAATTATTTGCAAGAAAGGAAATTCCCCGTAAATATTCCCTTCAAGCTGTAAATGAATTATCTGACCTTATTCAAGGCTCGATCAAAGACATAATCTCAGCTGTTTCGGACGAAACTCTTAAATTATCAATCAACGAAATTTTCTCAGACGTGTTGACTTATCGGATTCCAGACGGAATATAAATTCCTGAAAGAGCTAACAGAATCCAATATACCAATAACGTAATTCAAACCTCTATGGAAGAATATGTAAATGCTGATAGTGCTGTTGTGATTGCGCGCGGTCGGCACATATCATAACTCATTAGTTGTGATAGTGCCTGACCGACGCAAGTCCCAACTCATTTTCTCACGATACAATGTATCGTTTTTCAAGTGCGCAACGAACACTTAAAAATTCTTTCTCCCAAAGTAATAAATTTCAAATTTTATTTCGAAGTAAGCAACTTTTGTTTAATTCACGTTCTCCACTTGTCGTTATATTTTTAGAGAATCAAATTACATCCTGTTGAAGCGATGAAGCATCTAAAGTATTATGTTGATAAGGCGCGATCGCGAGGCAAGTAGAATTTTATGAAAGCAAGAATCGGGGAGTTCAGTAAAAACCTCTAAGTGAGTCGGTCGGGCCTCGTTTTTCATCCTAAATTAAAAGAAAGTTGTATTGTAATGAAACTGTTATATATAAAATATGCCTAAAAAGAGATCTGAAAAAAGGCAATAAATAATTATTTAAAATATCTCATACATAAATTTTTATATAAGCTAATCATGCTTAAAAACATGATTAGCTTATCTATTCAATCAGTGAAGAAAATTGCATCAGCAATTTTCTTCACATACCATTCGTTTTTACAAAGTTTATTCCCACGACAAATTTTGCCTTCAGCAAAATTTGTCAGTAGAAATAATTATTTAAAAAAATATAAAACAAAAGACAAATCGTACCTTCAGTACGATTTGTCGTGAAAATTATAATATGTATGTACGAACGTACATACATATCACAAAAAAAAGCTTTCGCGATAAGAAATGTGCGCCGCGAAAATACATTACATGTATACGCGCGCCGCAATTTTAATCGTCGTGACGGTGGCTGATGTTTATAAAAGCATCAAATGTCAAGTCACCGTCCAACGAAAAATATTCTGGACTTGTTTAATCAAGTCCAGAATAAATGAAAATTCTCTCAGGGTGAAAATGCAACTATGCATTTTCTACCCTGAACGAAGGCTCTTGATCGCGACAAAAGTGATCAAGAGTGGAGTTGGTTTTGAAATCTCGCGAAGAACGGGCAGTCGAATTTTAACACAAGAACGGGATTGATTTTTAGATTTCGGCACGGTTCCCCCGGATGAAACTGCTGGTCAGAGTTCAGTTTTTTTTGTGTGTTCCTGAATCGATTTTAAAGAAAAAAACCTTGGTGGCGGTGCGGTTTCGGTAGTTTAAAAAGAAAAAAAGGGAAAGTTGTGACCCAAGTAAAGTTGGAAATAAAAGAATAGTTTGAAAAGAAAAAAAGAAAAAGTTGTGACCCGAGTAAAGTTGGAAATCCAAGAATAGTGTATAGCAACAGAAAAAGTTGTAATAAGAGAGGAGTAGCAATTAAGAGAAAGGTGAAATAAAAGAGTGCAACAACATCAAAAGTTTTTTGGAATACAAAATATCCGTCCCGAACGGAGAATATCTACGAATACAAGAATATAAGAAAGGTTGGTAAATTTAGAAAGATAAATATAACAATTGGCGCAGCCGGTAGGATAGAGGAAGCCTACTTTGAAAAACAAAAAAAGTATAAGCGCTCGAAAACCCTCTATCCTACGAATCTAAAAGGAGTTTAGGACGAGATCGAATACTGGGCAAGACACCCTACCCTCCGCCTGAAGTTGAGTCTGGCTTCAGGAGTATTTCGATCTTGTCGGCTCCCAACGCTCGGGGTCGGACAGCTTTAACTGCCTCTGTTTGAAAAACACGCAGCCACCCCCTCATCAAAGCACAAAGTGCCAACGTGGGAAAATAGCGGGCTTCATCCCAGCCCAGGATAAAGAAGTCCACATCCCAAAAATTTAAAATTTACACTTGAAGGAAGGAAGTTTGCAAACCATCCGCTATCTGCGATCCAGAGCTGAAAGGGACTTCGAAGTAGGCAACGCGTCCCCCTTTCAGCTTTTATCCAGGGGAATTTAAGAAGGCCACGGGCCCCCCCGGCAGCAAAAGAACTTCAAGAAACCGAACCAACGATCCTGAATTGAGAGGGACCTCGAAGAAGGCAATAAGCCCCCCTCTCAGTTTGAACCAAGGGAATTAAGACGGCAGAAGCCCCCCTAGCTGCAGATTTTACATACGGTGGTCCATGAGCGAGGAAAGCTCCCACCAAGAAATACCGCCGGATTCCAACTTCCATCAACTCCGCAACAATCTTCCTCGCCGGGCGACGCACAGGAAGTTCCGTCCCGGAACGAAGGAGGCAACGAGGGAGCAACATCCGCAACAGAGGGTGGAGAACAAACGCCCCCAACAAATTCAACAACAAGAGGAGTCACGTTAAGGAGTGGGACAATCCTGACAGGTCCCCAACAAGTAAGGCATAATTTAAATTTAGAAATATATTTAAAAAATTTGGAAGAGAAAGTGCGAAACTCCTCCGAATTCTCTGTGAATCAGTGCGATTCAGTAGAAAAGCAGATCGAAAAGTCGAGAAAAGAAAGATTGGAAACAATCGAAAGATTTAAAATTAACACAGAGAAGTTCAAAAAGAGCTTAAAGGAGTTTGGAGAATTTTCGCACTCTCTCGGGATAGATATCAATAAAAATAATAGGGTAGATTTAAGTGAAAGTGCCGGGGTCCGGAAAATTGATCGCCCGCAATTGATCGCCAGCAATTTATCGCCAACAATTGATCGCTAGCAGTTTACCGCCGCGGCAGTTTATCGCGTAAGCAATTTATCGCCAACAATTGATCGCTAGCAGTTTACCGCCGCGGCAGTTTATCGCGTAAGCAATTTATAGCCTACAATTGATCGCTAGCATATTTTATCGCCAGTCCATACATATTTTCAATTTATAACTTGCAAATAAGTTTTGCCTGTACGTGTTATTTAAGAATTTAGTACCGCTAAAAATGTAAGTTATATCCTACGTATAGGCAATAAGGGTGTAGTACGTAAATAAAAAGCACAGCTAAAAATGTAAGTTATATCCTACGTATAGGCAGGTATTTGGATTAGTGCAGAGATACTTGACCGATATGATTGATAATTCGCCTTTCTACCTGGCTATAGCAACTAAATTTGTAATAAAAAGAAACAATCGTTTAGGTATTCTGAAAAAGAAACAATCGTTTAGGTATTCTGTACGTATATAAAAACCACATGTATGGAAATATGTAATTTGATAGGTAGATTATGTATTATAGTAGTTACATGCATCACATAAATTGTAAAATATCCTTTTTGGGAGAAGCTCATGCTGGATTAGTGGATTCTCTGATATTTTCTATATATAACATAAGTAGCATAAATTAGGGGCGTGCCGATTATGAAGGTACCTATATGTATATAAACTCTTACAGTCACAACATTTTCTTATTTCGAGTTTATTTTTCATCCTTTTGAGTTTAAGAACGCATCATGTCGGTGGAATTATTGAAATCGGAAAAAGGAAAACCGAAGTTGTGTTTTAGTGCACATTTGTTTTATAAAGACAGGCAAAATGAAACAAAAATTCATTGGAAGTGTCAAAATTACCGAAAAACAAAATGTGCCGCTCGAGTTACTACGGTAGATAACACCGTCGTTAAAAGATGGAAGGAGCATAATCATTGTGGCGACGCAGCAGGAGTTGAAGCAGCACAAGTCCTTGATACCATTCGAAGTTATGCAGAAACAACAAATAATACGCCCCATTGTATTATTTCAAATGTTTCGAGAACCTGTAGCCGAGCAGCAGCCCCAAAGCTTCCAAGTATAGACACAATGAAACGAACGATCCGAAATATAAGAAGTCGAAATTTTGATGGGCCAGCTCTTCCAACGCATCGTAGGGACATAGTATTTACAAACGAATATAAAACATCATGCAATGGAGAATTGTTTCTACAATTTGATTCTGGACCTGAGGATAATCGCATGTTAATTTTCAGTACGAAAAAAAATTTGCTGTTGTTAGCGCGAAGTGAGCACTGGTATGCCGATGGGACTTTCAAAACTGTTCCCTTACTTTTTTTTCAACTCTACACGATACATGGATTCAAGGACAAAATATCGCTTCCATTAGTTTATGCATTATTGCCTAACAAGTCTGAAGAAACCTATGTATCCCTGCTTGAGCAGCTGAAAATATTGGAACCGGCTATGTCTCCGCAATCAATAACTATAGATTTTGAAATGGCGATGATGAATGCTTGCAGAAGAGTTTTTCCCGGCGCTTCGCAACGAGGTTGTTTTTTCCACTTTTCACAATGTATTTTTCGTTCCATTCAGAATAATGGATTGAAAAAACGTTATGAAAGTGATGCTAATTTTGCTTTAAATATGCGAATTTTGGCAGCAATTGCATTTGTTCCCACTCCTATTACTACGACCGTTTTTGAACATTTGTGTGAAAATGGTATTTTTCCTCCAGAATCGCAAGAAGTTCTTGATTATTTTGAGGATACATGGATTGGACGCCCAACCAGACGACATCTTCGTCGATCACCAAAGTACTCCCATGAAATGTGGAACGTACACCAGCTTGTTCTTGAAGGATTACCAAGAACGAATAATTCGGTTGAAGGCTGGCATAGAGGATTTGAGGAACAAGTCGCTGCTTCTCACCCCAACATTTGGAAATTTATCGAATGTATTAAAAGAGAACAAAGTATTAACGAATTGCGCATTGAGCAATATTTAAGTGGAAGTGATCCGGGCAACAACAAAAAGAAGTATCGCGACTATGAAGACCGAATTAAAAGGCTTGTTAGTGGATATGATGACGGGGATGATATTGTTGATTATCTGAGAGGTATAGCGCATAATATATCTTATTAATAATGTGAATACTGTGCTTTAAAATTTATATAGTCTCTTAGTAATTATTAAAGTCTGAAGATCGCATAAATATTCATTTTGAGTTTTTACAGTGTACTACGTCTTACCTAATGTTATAATTAGTTTAGTTTAAAAGTAACCAATTATTATTGTTTAAAAAATGGATTTTTTACAATTTATGTGATACATGTAACTACTATAATCTACCTATTAAATGTAACTACTATAATACATAATCTACCTATTAAATTATATATTTCCATACATGTGCTTTTTATTTACGTACTACACCCTTATTGCCTATACGTAGGATATAACTTACATTTTTAGCGGTACTAAATTCTTAAATAACACGTACAGGCAAAACTTATTTGCAAGTTATAAATTGAAAATATGTATGGACTGGCGATAAAATATGCTAGCGATCAATTGTAGGCTATAAATTGCTTACGCGATAAACTGCCGCGGCGGTAAACTGCTAGCGATCAATTGTTGGCGATAAATTGCTTACGCGATAAACTGCCGCGGCGGTAAACTGCTAGCGATCAATTATTGGCGATAAATTGCTGGCGATCAATTTCGGGCGATCAATTTTCCTAGACCCGAAAGTGCCATCGACAGTGTCAGTGATTCCACCGCGAGTGAATTCCTTTTAAATTGGCTGGGCGACTCCCTTCTGGAAACCAGCATAGAAGAAACTAGCGCCCCAATAGTGTCAAACTCTAGTTTCAAAATCCCCAAATTAAACATGGCAGATTACGCTAAAATCGCCAAACTGACTGCCCAGCTCGTCCCCCTATTCTCGGGAGAGCAGCACCCAAAATTGAGCCTTGAGCTCCAAACGTTCCTAGGATGCTGCAGGCAGGTAATCCAGTGCATTTCGGTGGATGAACTAACAGCATTTTTGCAAATCTTCCCCACCAGACTTCGAGGCGAAGCTTATCAGCTTTTTGCCTCAAATATGCCCACTACTTTCAAAGACGTAGAAGAACGGCTAAATCGCACATACCTGCCTAGAGAAACTTACCAGGAACTGGTAAATAAATTAATAACCACAAGGCAGTATCCCTTAGAAAACCTCACAGCCTTCACGGCACGAGTAAAACAAATGCTAGCACTCTGCAATGAAGCAGCAGAATCCAAATACGGAGCCACAGCAGCACCAGCTGTCAAAACGCAGTTGGAAGATTTCGCGAAAAACGCACTGAAAACAGGCGTAAATAACCCATATATGTGCCAATACCTTCTGACCATGACAGACGGCACGGTGGATGACCTCGTACAAAGAGCACTTGACATGGAACGTCTCCAGCAAAGTGCTCTATTCCTGCAACCTCCAGGACAGTTCCAAACAAATATGATGCAGAATACATTGCCAAATTCTGCCTGTACTAGTGTACCCAGTAACACACATTTAACTCCAAGCAGTACCCTAGTAAATCAAAGCGTATACAATCCTGGCATCATCTCATACTCACAGGCCCCCCTCCAAAACAATATGCCCATTAGCCCAAGCAGTCACATACCAACGTCACAGTTCACACAGGCCGGCACAGCATATATTAAACAGGAACCAAGATCGCCAGATAAAAATTATAATGTAAAAAATAAAAATAATTATTTAAATAAAATTACTTGTAGTTTTTGTAATTTAAGAGGCCACACATACGCAGATTGCCTCAAACGTAAAAATACTCCGTACTGTGTGAACTGCAAAATATACAACCACGATATACGTGACTGCAGGAGGAACAACAACAATATTCAAAGATCAAGCAACAATGGTGGACCATCGAATCAACGCCCTAGAGAGCCGCAGAATCCCAATAACAATTCCAGAGTATATAATGTGCGAAAAAAGTGCGAATTTTGTGGTCGTTCTGGACATGCAGTTAATAACTGCCAACAAAAACGTAAATGGGAAGCCCGGAGTCAGGGAAACGACGTACAGTCGACCCAAAACTCCCCGGCTCGACTATAAATCTCCCATCTAATAAAATAGGGTCTCCTCAGCAGCCCGATTCCAGTGTCGCTACAGTAAAACTTCCTTTAGACATAGGCCTGAACGGCCAAACTAAACTAGTAGTAGACACAGGCGCTGAGGTAAGTATAATAAAGAAAAGGTCATTAAAAGACCTCAAAGAAATTAACCACAATGAGGCATGTACACTTCAGACCCCATTTGGTACGGGAAAGACGCTGGGAAATTGCCAGGGAAACTTCGTTTTCAAAAACAAAATTCCCTGCAAGTTTCAAGTCGTAAAGAACTTGCCTGGCCTTTCCGATGATGGACTTCTAGGAAATGATTTCCTAGCAAAAAACTGCAACGTTGAGGGTCCTAATAAGGCACTAAGGTTTCCTCGCACGGAAACTAATCCAGACGAATTTGCTTTGCCATTAGAGTTTGACACGGACAAGCTACATTCTGAAAAAGCAGTCGAAGTAAGAACACTTGCAGAAGAGGTAGAGTCTAAACAGGCTGAACTATCCACCTGCTGTGTCTTCAAGGCTTTTCAAACGAGAAAAGCTGGCTGCCAAGCTCCAAAAGGGCCCAAGGAATGTGAAAAAAGCTGTCTGGGCGAACAAGAGACCGATGAAGGCAGGCAGCAATTGGTTACCTTTAAGGAACCAATCTGCATACCTGCGCGCTCTCAAATTGTGGCCCCAGTGCCGTTACAAACTCAAGAAGAAATGCTCTGTTTATCCCAAGAGATAAGCGATGGAGTCTTCTTGGCAAACAGTTTGCTGTCATCTGGAGAAGAATTAGTGCTGGTTAGTATTCTCAACGCTAACAGTCATCAAGTAGTCATACATAGCTTAAAGTTACAGCTATATCCAATAAACGACTACACCATAGTCCCATTAACGCACTCAAAAGATCACAAAAGAACACCCAGTCCACTACCAAATATGGAGGCAATATCAAACAACACAAGAGACGGAACCGAGTATCTAAAGCCTGCCAAAAAGGTGCATATAGCTCTTCCGTCCAAAATCCCGAGGCATAAATCACTGTTAAACAAACAACGGCCATACAAGAACGGTAGCGAGTCGCTAAAGCCTATATTAAAGGTGCATATTACTCCACCGTCACACAGCACACAGAATGCTACATGGTCAAAAAGCAATAGCATTGACGTGCATGAGTATATCACACAACCTAAGGCAGAGACCACACAGGTGTACCAAACTCAGCCGTCAACAAAGCAGGAAGCAAGTACCCTGTTACATGCTAAATACAACAAAATAAAGCCTCATAAGGAATTCATTAAATCCAATCCAATTTCAGGACACAAATTTACAAGGAATAGGAAGTCAACCCAAGGTTCAGCTGAAAAATCAGCAATTTTACAACATGTACGATATCTATACCCGGATAATGAGACTCCGGACGACCCAAAACAATACCCGCGTATTTCTAGGCTAGAGCAAGAACTCAGCCTAGACCCTAATTTAACCGCGGAAGAAAAAATTTCGATATCGGAACTCTGTATAACGATATCTTCTTCCTCAAAGGTGACAAACTCACCTATACAAATGCGATAACGCATAATATTCCGTTGGTGCAGGATCAAGCACCAATCAATCAAAAAATGTACCGCTTACCTGAAACACAGCGGAAAGTCATTAACGAGCAGCTAAAAGAAATGCCAGACAGCGGGATAGTTCAGTCTAGTAAAAGCCCTTGGAATTCACCTCTACTAGTTGTCCCCAAGAAAGCGGGACCTGACGGTGAAAAAAGGTGGCGCGTCGTTGTCGATTTTCGTAAATTAAACGAAAAGACAATTGGAGACGCATTCCCGCTACCCCGAATCGAGGATATTCTCGACCAACTAGGTCACGCAAGGTATTTCACCACACTCGATTTGGCCAACGGCTATCACCAAGTTCTTGTCGACAAAAAAGATCGACATAAAACTGCTTTCAGCACAAGCTATGGGCACTACGAGTTCAAGCGTATGCCATTCGGGCTCAAAGGAGCCCCCGCCACATTTCAACGCCTAATGAATTTCGT
The DNA here is from genome assembly GCA_963924295.1 of Dioctria rufipes. NCBI lineage: Eukaryota > Metazoa > Arthropoda > Insecta > Diptera > Asilidae > Dioctria > Dioctria rufipes. The sequence goes on along the minus strand of OZ002741.1, from coordinate 98,687,929 downwards.
CTTAACAGGCCTACAAGGCCTCGAATGTTTTGTCTACCTAGATGACATTGTCATCTATGGAAAAAATTTAAATGACCACAACGAGAAGTTGAGGAAAGTCTTCAATAAGTTGAGAGAGAACAACTTGAAACTGCAGCCAGAGAAGTGCCAGTTTCTACGAAGAGAAGTTGTTTACCTAGGACATAAATGTTCTAGCGAAGGAGCCCTACCAGACCCAAGTAAGACGGCCTGCGTCCAAACATTTCCTGTTCCAAGAACAGTAAGGCAAGTTCAGTCATTTTTAGGACTTGCCAATTACTACAGGAAATTCATTCCAGACTTCTCCAAAATTGTACGTCCAATTACGAATTTACTCCGGAAGGATGTAAAATTCACTGGGACAGAGAAATGCCAAGAAGCATTTCAGAGCATAAAAAGTGCTTTAATTTCTCCACCACTTTTAATTTACCCTGATTTTTCAAAATCATTTAATCTTACTACTGACGCAAGTAACGAGGCTCTAGGAGCTGTTCTTTCTCAAGGAGAAGTCGGAAAGGACCAGCCCATTGCCTATGCAAGCCGCACATTAAACAAAGCCGAAAGAAATTACTCTACTATAGAGAAAGAGTTATTGGCTATTGTCTGGGCTACCAAGAATTTCAGGTGCTATCTTCAAGGCCGGAAATTCACGGTCTACACTGACCATAAACCTCTCAAAGGTGTCTTCAATGTGAAAGACCCTACTTCCCGTTTGGTGAGATTTCACCACAAATTATCTGAATTCGATTACAACATCGAATATAAACCAGGGAAGTACAACACTAATGCAGATGCACTAAGTCGCATCCCTCAAGCATTAAAGGAAGACAGTTTAGGCAATACCTTAACGGTAAAAGCCCTAGTCCACCACACGATGGACTCAGATGTGGAGGAAGACGATTCCACAAATAATAAAAAGAAAAAGAAATCCGCTCATTGTTTCGTCGTGACTCGAGCTCAGAAGCAAAAGGCTCAAGAGACATTAGATAGCTCCAGTGTGGAGACAGAAGAGCACACGAATGCGGACCAAAACGAAATTCAACATACGGAGGCGGAAAAACTAAACCCAGCATCGCTTGAGCAAAAAGTAAGTACTGATAAGACACCCGAAGTTATTACGAGCCCCACGGAGATCCAAACAATCTTAAAAGATTATCACGATTCTCCATTTGGTGGCCATCAAGGTGTCATAAAAACTTACAAACGCATAAGACGCAAGTATTGGTGGAGACACATGCTTAGCGACATCAAGAAATACATAAAAAAATGCCCAAAGTGCCAGACGATGAAAGCTTCTCCACAATATAAAATGCCAATGGTTATCACGGACATCGCAGAACAACCGTTCGACAAAGTTTACCTCGATATTGTAGGTCCATTAGAAGAGACCACGTCAGGTAACAAATATATCTTGACCTTCCAAGATAATCTAACAAAATTTGTCGACTGATATGCAATACCTAATGCCGAAGCAGTCACAGTAGCGCAAGTTTTCTTTGATGAAATCGTTACGCGCTATCGCATACCCAAAAGAATACTCACCGATCAGGGAACAAATTTCCTGAGTGAATTATTCAAAAGAGTATGTAAGCTTCTAAAGGTAAAGAAGTTACAGACTTCGGCATACCACCCGCAGTCTAACGGAGCACTAGAGCGTGCCCACAGACCGCTGATTGAATACCTGCGAACAATCGTAGACGAAAATCCCAAAACATGGGACCAATTCCTACGAACCGCTGCATTCGTGTATAATAATAGTGTACACGAGGGTACTAAACTTACCCCAATGGACTGCCTATACGGCTTCACAGCGGATGTCCCATCAAATTTAAAACGGGATCCCGAACCCGTTTACAATCATGAGAGCTACTATCACATATTGAAGTATAAGCTCCAAAAATCATATGCCACGGCACGAAAGAACTTATTGGCAAGTAAACAGCGCTCAAAGGGGTACTACGATAAGACAGTACGGCCCCTAACTTTCCATGTAGGAGACAAGGTCCTCATCAAGAACGAAAGCAGAAAACATAAGCTTTCCCAAATCTGGGTAGGACCTTATCAGGTAATAGCAATACCAAGTGATGTGAATACCACAATCAAAATTGGTAAGCGAATGGTGACGGTACATAATAATCGTTTAAAACCATATTTCGAATAAAAGCATGTTGTACAAAAATGAACCAGGTTGACTTAAAATTCCTACTTCAATGTCCATTAAACGTCATTTCAATACCTCCCCAGAAACATTTGCGGTGGAGTCACTCCACTGCCCAGTTTAAAACGGCACAATGCAAGTACAAATATACTTAAAGAATCGTTTTCTTCCTCCGAATTGTCCACAGAAATGGCGCTAAAATTCATTTGCCCTCCTCATCCAATACACAACAGGAGAGATCGCTGATAAACCCTATATAAGGACCCAACTAAATGGCTCGGGCATATTTTTCGAGGACCTAGGAAGCCTCATGGTATATCATGACACCTGGAATGTCCTCACCGAGATAGATTTGGACGAACTAGATACCCAGATAAAGCTAGCGGAATATGCAGAGCACTTAGTGCACAAACTGTGCATAAATATAACAGACCAAGGAGATCTGTGCAACGTGCAGCAGCTACACATTCACGCTATAATAGATAGCATACGAAAGCGCACGGGAACAATAAAGGAACTAGTACCAGGAAAACGCAAGACCAGATCTTTATTTGACGGAATAGGTGGTGCCATGCATTACTTATTCGGTACCATGGACAGCAATAACGAGAAAGAAATTTACAGCAGGTTAGAAGAAATTGAATCAAACGCACAAGCCCTAGCCGAGCTAGAGAAACAACAAATTAGTGTTGTAAAAACTACCTTGGAAAAGATTCAAAAACCGCTGGCTTTGCTAATGGATCGTCAACAAAAAATAGCACACCAGATAAACGATCTCCACCATGTGGCCGATGACCTAACTAGGAGGCAACTGAGACAAGAGATTATATCAAGCTTATTACTCCAAATCATCGAAGTCGAATATCGACAACAAGCCCTTCTGGATATAATAATGGCTAGTAGAACAAATCACATTCATCCACTGCTCCTATCCCCACAAAACTTGTTACAAATATATCGCAAGACGACTTCGAATTGTCCAAATGACCAAAATTGTCTATCTGTCCTATATCAGACAGCAGGAGCTCAATCACTCCTCATGCAGAACAAATTGGTGGTGAGAATTACTCTCCCAATTTTCAATCTGCCACAAATGAGGCTACAGCAAATTCAATGCTATCCTGTACCCAAGTCAGCAAATTATTCATTAATTCCAAACCCTGGTTATTCATACATAGCCAATAGCGCAAAAACTCAGGAATTTCTCCTATTAAAAGGCGAGGACATGAAAAACTTTAGGAAAATAACAAGTAATTTGGAAGAAAACACGTATGTAGGCCGACTAAATACGCCAATAATAAAGGCAGCAACATCAAATGAATGTGCCATTAAGTTGTTATATAATCCTTTAAATGAAGTGCCCCAATGCCGGACCAGAATTCAATCTCCCCAAAAGGACATGTTGATCAAACTAAACAAGCCAAATACGTGGCTATTTTCATTTATCACCTCAAAGGTGCTACACATCACATGTCCAGGGCACTTTCTGATCTCGAAACTGGAAGGACAAGGGATATTAGAGATAATGCAACCATGTCAAGTGCAAATAAGTGACAAAGTGCTCAAATACGAAGGTCAAAGTAAACGCCTGCTGAAAATATTTCAACCCAAACAATTTCCCCAATTTAATCATTCCTTATTTAGTTTGAGTCTGGCTGACATTGTACCAAAATCTGAAAACCAAACGCAAGTTTCAATAGAGATTTTAACGGGAGACGACATCCACAAATCAGTCTACCAGGGTACACACTCCTTAGAGGAAATCCAAAACAAAATCATTAAATACCAGGAAAAGGTATCAGGCCGACAATCCCATATCCTGTCCACAACTTCTCTATCATTTACGAGCCTACTAGTTCTGGCCATAATGATCGCTGTGGCAGTAAAATATCTTAACCCTGTTGTCATCAAGATGAGACAACAGAGAAATCAACCACAAGGTAACCCCGAAAATTCATCAGAGGGAATTCCTTTAGGGGAGCGAACTAATGCTCCCCCACCCAGTTTAAGGCGAGCCAGAAGCCTCCCCAAAACAAAATCAGTCCAAATAGTGTAAAGGTGCGAACACGGACACTGTCAATATGGACTACTAGTCAACCTAATTTAAACATAAAAGGTAGACCTGGTACAAATAACTACAGTGTAAATAAAGAATTAGAACTTAATATAAACGGAAAATAGAATATATATAAGGAAAAACAAAGTACATAGAAGGAGTACGTAGTAACTAACAGTATAAGAAACTGAATATAAAAAAAAATGTATTAGAAGTAAAGACAAGGATAAGGTAGAATAAATAATTATAAAACTATATGTATATAAATAAATAAAGAGAAAACTGAAACGCATTATATTAAAAAAAAAGAAGAGAGTAGAATAATGTCAGAAACATAGAGATATAAATAATACATAAATAAGAAAAAAATATACCTAATACCAGGCTACTACCCCTATCATTATAATAATGATAAAAGAAAAAAAAATTTTTTTAATTAGAATTAAAACAATATATATAAAATAAGAGAATTTGAAAGAAAGGCATTAAACAAGTAAACTGAAAACTAGAATTACTAAAAAGAAAAACAAAAAAAAGTTTTACCAGGTTAGATTATCAAAAAATGAAATAAAAATAATAGATCTAGAAACTATTATATATTCATAGATTAAACATATTAACAAAAATTTTGTAAGCCCACACCGAACCGCCCAATTAGCGCCAAAAACAACTTCCCCTGAGAATTATTCCTCTTCAAAGAATAATTCTCTTTCTCTCAGGGGGAAGGATTGTTATATATAAAATATGCCTAAAAAGAGATCTGAAAAAAGGCAATAAATAATTATTTAAAATATCTCATACATAAATTTTCATATAAGCTAATCATGCTTAAAAACATGATTAGCTTATCTATTCAATCAGTGAAGAAAATTGCATCAGCAAAAGTTGCATCAGCAATTTTCTTCACATACCATTCGTTTTTACAAAGTTTATTCCCACGACAAATTTTGCCTTCAGCAAAATTTGTCAGTAGAAATAATTATTTAAAAAAATATAAAACAAAAGACAAATCGTACCTTCAGTACGATTTGTCGTGAAAATTATAATATGTATGTACGAACGTACATACATATCACAAAAAAAAGCTTTCGCGATAAGAAATGCGCGCCGCGAAAATACATTACATGTATACGCGCGCCGCAATTTTAATCGTCGTGACGGTGGCTGATGTTTATAAAAGCATCAAATGTCAAGTCACCGTCCAACGAAAAATATTCTGGACTTGATTAAACAAAAAATTCTCTCAGGGTGAAAATGCAACTATGCATTTTCTACCCTGAACGAAGGCTCTTGATCGCGACAAAAGTGATCAAGAGTGGAGTTGGTTTTGAAATCTCGCGAAGAACGGGCAGTCGAATTTTAACACAAGAACGGGATTGATTTTTAGATTTCGGCACGGTTCCCCCGGATGAAACTGCTGGTCAGAGTTCAGTTTTTTTTGTGTGTTCCTGAATCGATTTTAAAGAAAAAAACCTTGGTGGCGGTGCGGTTTCGGTAGTTTAAAAAGAAAAAAAGGGAAAGTTGTGACCCAAGTAAAGTTGGAAATAAAAGAATAGTTTGAAAAGAAAAAAAGAAAAAGTTGTGACCCGAGTAAAGTTGGAAATCCAAGAATAGTGTATAGCAACAGAAAAAGTTGTAATAAGAGAGGAGTAGCAATTAAGAGAAAGGTGAAATAAAAGAGTGCAACAACATCAAAAGTTTTTTGGAATACAAAATATCCGTCCCGAACGGAGAATATCTACGAATACAAGAATATAAGAAAGGTTGGTAAATTTAGAAAGATAAATATAACAAAACCTAGATGGTAAAAAAGTATTAAATTTAAACAGTAGGAAAAGTGTTTGTTAAAAGATTAAAGTTTAAATAAATAAAAGTCTAAAATCTAACGCGGTCGTGTGAATTTTATTTCCGCTTAAAAATAGATTTTTTGAGACTAATTACAGATCAGACGCAGGACACTGGACTCCACCTGCCCCCTCTTCACCTGTGTAGGTAAGCACGGCGGGAGGTTACAACAACTGGTGGCAGCGGTTGGATATTTTCCTGTAGGAAATTCAGAATCCTTTTTACATCTTTATGCAAACTTCTGGCGGAATTATCTCTTTGGAGACGGAATCATCGCGTTTGCTTTCCTTTGGAAATTTTTACACGGAGCTGATAAATTGCCCAACAAATCAAGAAGAAACAATTGCACCAGGGAACAGCAAGTAATTACCAAATTCGCTTTCACATTTATTAATTTGATTTTTGATATATAATATAAAATATTTGATAATATTATGATCTAAATAAAATTTGAAGGATTTATTATAATTTATCGGAAATATCTGATATAAATTTTAAAACAAAAAGGTGTTTAAAATATTATAATTCATCGGAAATATCTAATTTAAATTTTATAACAAAAAGGTGTTTGAAATATTATAATTTATCGGAAATAGGTATCTGATTTAAAATTTCTCTTTATATAATTGATATGGAAAGTGTTCGAAATATTATAGTTGATTTAAATTTTTGTTGATATAATTCATATGGAAAGTGTTTGAAATATTATATTTGATTTAAAATTTTTTTTTGTCGATATAATTGATATGGAAGGTGTTTGAAATATTACAGTTGATTTAAATTTCTGTTTAAAAAAAAAAAAGGGGGGTGTTTGAAATATTATACTTGATCGGAAATATTTGTTTTAAGTATCTTTTGATCTAATTGATATTAAAGGTGTTTGAAATATGTATTATAGTTGATCGAAAGTGTTTGTTTCAGGTTTCTTGTTTGGAATATTTTCTCTAAAATTCTAAAAGAGTTCCCTTTGATTATCTGATATTTGTATTTTGTACTTTACAAGAAATGAAAAGAGTACCTTTTTGTGATGACTACTACAAGATTTTGTCGTTGAAAAGTTCTTTTTGTGAAATTTAAATATTGTGTTGATAGTGGACCAAAGACAAAAAAAATTTTTTTTTTTATTCAATTTTGTACGACGGTTGAACAAAGTAAAATTTCCTTTTTGTTAAAGCGTAGAAGTGAAATTCATTCAATATTGCCTCGACTGGCGAATTTAATTCATTGGTTTGGTTTCTGTTCCTCGTCTACTTCACCTGTTACGGTTCCAATTTAATTCACCTCTGCATAGTGAAAGTATTGAATTAAGTGACTTGTGGTACCAATTCTTGCCCTACAAATCTAGAACATAAGTTCTCAGTGTCGGCGAAAAGGAAAAGCTTCAAGTCGTCCACATTTGTGCGGTAAAAGTATATCAATTTGCTTCCCAGTCGCCTTTTGCAACTGGTGTAAATTTTCAAAAAAAAAAAAAATATATTTCAAACGTAAATGGTGGGACTGACTGTGCCTATACTGCGTAATTTTTTCGTTTCCTTAATCTTAAAACTTTCGACAACTCAGAGGGGGACAGGTTTGAATTGTGACTACGATATCTAGTATATTACTTGTTGAGTAAAGGCGATAGAAAGTCGCATAGTCTTTAATTCTAAACATAGACGCGACAATAACCACTCGAAATCAAGCCGGAGTGTTACGCCGGTTTGCTGAGTTATCTTTTCACTTGGAAATGGAAAGCGAAGCTTTCGAGATGACGGAAGTCAAGATTTCTTTGTCCGATGTTCACCACATGATTCCAAACTTTGATGGGAATCCAAAAGAATTAGAAAAATTTATTGCATGTGGCAACATATTGTTTTCGTCCACAAAATCTGATAAGGAACAAACCCTCTTTCTTGACTTTGTCAAAACCAAACTTCAGGGACCCGCATTTGAGTTGGTCCAATACAAGACTTGTGCCAAATGGGACGATTTGGCACACGAGCTTAAAAATAATTTCAGAGCAGAAAAATCCAGAACCATAATTCAAAACGACATTGTTGAGACAAAGCAGTCGTACAAAGAGACTGTCAGAGAATTCGGAGATAGACTTATGCGTTCGCTAATGAATTTGAATTCGGCCACATATTCTGGCATTGAAGATGCAAGAGTACGTGAGTTTCTTATAAAAGAAAACCAAAAGCTAGTGGTACAAGCATTCGAGGATGGCTTAAGAAGCCATAGCTTGAAATTATTGGTGAAGGCGCATGGCTCAGATGATTTGAAAAAAGCAATAGCTTATGCTGAGGAGCAAGCCCTACGACTAGACAATAATACGGCGTCAATGGCCCAAACTTCTAAACCCTTCACTAGGCGAGTACCCACTTGCCAGATATGCAGCCGTGAGGGTCATACGCGAGAGACTTGTTTCCAAAACACTAACTTACCTAACTTTACACCTAGGCAAATTAAAAGAGAAGTGCAACGTATAACTTGTACTTACTGCAAAAAACCCAACCACATCATACAAAATTGTCGACAGCGATTGGCACAAAACTCCCAATTCGCCCAAAACAACTCCTATAGAGAAGAAATACAACGAAACCGGAATTATACACCAGGTTACACTAATCAGGGATACAATGCTGATAGACGCGAGACTATGAAGCCTAGTCTCTATCACAATGTATCTCACGTACCAAGGCAAGAGAGTAATAACGCAGAAAGAAAACAACGAGCGAAAGAATCTCAAGGTTTTCATATCCAAGAACATTCTGAAGCGGGAAACGAAGCTCTTCGGGAGGAGACCATCGGCGCCCCGTCCCGAATTTTGCACTCAGCCGACATTCATACTCAGTACAACAATTAAATAAACCTTACATTATAAAAGTGTCACTCGGTATAAATCATAGTGGCACTACTATCTGTGTTCCCTTCAGCCCTTCAACAAAACCTTATTTAACATTCCTGATCGACACTGGTGCCGACATTAGTTTGGCGAAATTTGAACCAAATATTGGAAATGTCGACGCCAGGGTGGATACTTGTACCATTTGGTTATCATCCTATCTTAAGGATCGTAAGCTTAGCATACAGTTCTTTTCTGCTCTTTCTAAGGAAATAACGGCTTACTCTGGTGTTCCACAGGGTAGCCATGTAGGGCCCCTGCTCTTCATATTATTCATAAATGATGTTTCTTATGTAGTCAACAAATCTGGTATACTAATTTACGCAGATGATTTAAAACTTTATAAATCTATCGATTCGTATTCTGATTTTCTTAAATTGCAGAAGGACCTGGACAGACTTGTTGAATGGTGTACAATGAGTTCTCTCTAATTCAGCACTGATAAATGTAAGCTAACCATTTTCTCTCGTAAGCGAGTTCCTTCGAATGATGTCTGGTTTGTTGCTTTCGAAAGTTGATAAAATATCTGACTTGGGGGTATTGTTCAACTCTAAACTCACTTTTAACCTCCACATTTATCACATTGTTAGTAGAGCGAACTCAATGTTAGGTTTTGTAAAGCGCTGGGCAAAGGAACTTTATGATGTCTACATTACTAAACCTCTTTTTACCACTCTTGTTAGACCCATTTTGTAATATGCCAGTCCTGTTTGGTCTCCCTCGTACAAAAATCTTTAGATAATTTGTCAAATTGTATGCTTAAATTTTGACCTTATTACTTAGGCAAAACTCCTAAGCAAAGTTGTATTTTACGCAACTCTGTTGTGTAAGCGATTTTCTAAAAAAAACTTTGGTAATTTGGTAGTTTCTTTTCCTAAGCCTTAGGTACTTTGCACTAGGATATCGTGCACTGAAAAAAATCTTCATTGTACATTTTCCTAAAAATATTGTACTGCAATTATGGACACTTCACCCATATGTTATTGGCAGAATTCAAATAAAATACTAGAACTAGCTATAACTATAGTACATTTTCATATGCAGTTCTTGATTTTATAGGATTTAATTCAAATATTTCCATCCCATAAATTTATCTGCGTTTTTCCCATAAACATTGTAATAATTTGCTTATGCATGGCAACACACTTTTTCTTTTTGGAAATTCCCCCAAATATATGGTGAATTTCCCTACGAAAATGGTACATGATAGAAATGGATTATACTTCACTGTATTGCATTTGAACATTTGTTTGCTATATGGTTTGAATAAGAGTAATAAGGATAGTGATCGGGTGGATTATATGAAGTGAGTTTATGGAATTTTGTATACCGTGCACTAGTTTGTGTGCTGTGTCAATTACATTTAAAAAAAATGTGTTTTTTTTAGGAATATGGGGAAATTTAAGCACCTAACACCAGAGGAAAGAAAAATTATTATTAAATTAATAAAAGAAGGAAAAACTTATGAAGAAGTTGGTAAGCTTTTCGAAAAAAGCCGGCAAGCTATACATAAAGTGGTGGCAACCTTCAATAGGGAAGGTCGTGTAACAGAAGCCAAAAGACCGGGCCGACCAAAAGTGACAGACAAAAGAACAGATGAAAGAATTAGATGCCTTTCCAGAGCCGACACACGCATGTCAGCTGTGAAAATTCGCGGGAAATTGGCATCAGAAGGCAGATTTGTACCTTCAATCAGGACTGTACGGAGGAGGCTTTATGAAGGCGGAAAACATGGACGTGTTGCGCGAAAAATACCCTACATTAGTAAAGTCAACAGGGAAAAAAGGTTGAGATTTTATTCAGAACATGCTTTAAAAGATGATAATTTTTGGTACAGCATACTTTGGACTGATGAAAGTCTAATTAGAATGCGACATAGTCATGGAAGAATCTACGTATGGAGATCAAGGGATCAAGAATTTTCATATGAATGTACTCAACATACCGTAAAATCACAAGATAAAGGCATTATGGTATGGGGATGCATTTCAGGTTATGGAATTGGACAAATAAAGTGTTTACAAGGAAAAGTCACTTCTAAAGTCTACTTGGATCTATTAAAAAGCGTTATTATACCCGAAGGGAAAAGATTGATAGGTGATAATTTTATCTTACAACAAGACAATGCCCCTATTCATACGGCCAAAATAGTTCGAGATTATATAAGAAACGAAAATATTAATGTGCTAGAGTGGCCACCTCAGAGTCCTGACTTGTCACCAATTGAAAATGTATGGTCATGGCTCAAAATGAAAATCGCGGAGAGAAGTCCAAAAAATTTGAACGAACTAAAGGATTATATTGAATCAACGTGGAACCAATTTTCTACAGAAGATTGTCGAAAGTATATTTTATCCATTCCAGGTCGAATAGGTAGAATGTCTCACAATAATGGAGGATATTGCGGCTGCTAGGTATTTTGTCAACTTACTTTTGACCGCCTAATTTTGAATAACTGAAGTATTACTATTTTTTTTCCATGAATTTGTTTGTATTATTTCAAGTTTTTTTTTTTTCACAAAATGAAGTAAAATATTGTGTTCTTTATTTAAGATGATATATAACATAAATATATATATGGAAAACTAATTTTATTGATGATTATTTCCCGTCCTACCCCTTGTAAACTTACTTTTGACCGCCACTGTATATATATGAACATATAACATAAACAGGAATGCTTATAGTCCACATTATGTGAAGCTTCGCATATGTTTATATTGAGTTCAAGTTTTTTAGTGTAAGTATAAACAGCTAGCAGAATTAAAAACCATTGTAATAAAAGTGAAAATTTGTTGACATTTCTACAGCTGCCATACTTCGCAGTCGATATTCCCAGTTGTTACTTTTTTTTTTTTTGGCTTGTATCTCATTTACTCTACATATTCCGTCCTTCATTAATGCTTACCACTTCGAGATATTTATAAGTGTTATATGTTCTATGCAAGTGCAACATTAATGTATCCTTTTCTACATACCTATACTGTCAGTAATCGATCGTTGCGGCGTCACATTAATGTGTTTTTCAACATTCATGAGACAATATAGGTAAACCTATACTGAAAAGACAAGCAATTTGACTTTTTTTATTGTAAGTAAATATTAAAAAGTTTTTCCTGGCCATACGATTAAACTTTGCTCCGAAAGGCGGGGAGGCTAAGTGTTAATATGCATATGTCAGATAGTTTATATACCGTTATATGATCATATATTAAAAAAACTTTTGAATTAAATAACTTTCATAAATAAATTGCACTAAAAAGTAAAAATTATTTTTTTCTTTCTGAGTTATATACACAAGAAAAGTTTCATTGCAAAATAAGAAATGCTAGAACTCAGATTAAATCTTAAAAGTTTGGGCATGAGCTGCAGTTAGACAATTGTGCTTATAGTTATGAATGCATAAACTTTTAAGTTTCAATTTGAGTTCTAGCATTTCTTATTTTACAACGAAACTTTTCTTGGGTATATCACTGAGAAAGAAACATTATTTTTTCGACTTTTTAGTGCAATTTATTTATTAAAGTTATTTATTTCAAAAGCTTTTTTAAAGTATTTTATTTGAGTTTTCGTTTATCTCGATTTATAACTGAAATTATAGTTGAATTTGGCAGTCTTGCTCAGTTTTGTTAGTTTTCAGGAATTTATAAATTTATCACATTTTGATAAAACATTTTTTTTTGTTTTTGTAATTTTGCCTCCCAAAACTTTTAGAAATTAAAATTTTACATTCTCAAAATTTTTCTGTAGCTCAAGAAATTGATAAGCATGTTTTCGAACACCTTTCTTACAACTTACTGAAGGAGATTATTCCAACAGCTGGCCCACGATATAAATTTTGGATCAGATATCAATCATTTTATAAAAACGAGGTGTGCTTTTTAATTGTTTTTATTTGCTGATGCCTACATAACAACAAGAAAATATTTGCTGATTGAGTTGAGTTGTCGAGTGTAAATACTTCGGTTTTGTTAAGGCAAAAATAAAAAATATTTAACTGTCGTCACATTTCCTAAGCAATCAGTAAATGTTTTTGTTAAATCCGCATAAAATATTTAACTTTTCCAGCTGACTATAAATTTATTTTCTATAACTTTGAAAACTTTTTTGTTTAAGGATGTTCCTTCAATAGAGTCAATTTCGACTGAAGAAGGTCCCGTGTCTTCATTATCTGCAATTACCTCAATTAAAACTGTAGATATTGACAATACACATAACGAGTTCATCTTCAAGAAGGTTATATTTTTAACTTACTATTGTAAATAAAAAACCTACTAATAGACCAAATTGTTTTTTCAGTTTCTTGAAAATCAATCTCCAAATGGCACCTTGGAAATAACGACTAACGACATATTACTTCCGATAGGTGATCAAGTTTCAGATTACCTGAATTGCGTTTTCGAAAAATACAACACCTTAAAAAATACACAAAGAAATCTTTTGTAAAATTTAATCATACAGAAGGAATTCGCGCAATTTAAGGATAATTTTAAAATTAATAGAGAAAGGTTTTTTGAACTAGTACGACAAATCATTGAATTATTTCCGAATGAGCAACCTGGTACGTATTACACACCCTACAATAAATTAACAAAAAAATTGGCCAGTGGGAAATTGTGGGAGTGTTACAACCGTTTAAAGAAGCGGCTTAAAGAAAATAATCCAAAGCCTTCAACAACAACTGTGGTTGTTAATATTTCTGACAATTTAAAAGAAAAAATTGCCTTTTTAAAAAGCAGTTTTGAGCCTTGGGAAAAAGTTAGGACTTATTGGAAAGATACCGCGGCTCACAGACTTGATTCACTAAAACTGAAAATTTAACTATCTCCAAATATTTCAATGAGTATGGTGTACTAAGAGGAGCACAGGGATACAGTTTGCTGCTTGAAGATTTTAATTATTTATATGGAACTCATTCAGATAAATTTTTCTCAAGGTGGCCCGAGGTTAATCAGAAATTAATACAATACACCGCTACTGGAAAAGATAAGGACGCGCTAGATATTATATATCACAACAAATGTGATACTGTAGGTTTCTTGTTGTTACCATTTATTCTTTCTACCAATTATACAAAAGGAGGACAGAAAAGAAAGCGCATCAAGTATACTAAGTTGGAGGTTTCGGAATCTTTTATTCTTCATATAACTGTAAGCTCTAATTTTTAATTTCACAGTTATTAAATTTCTAATTAAATTTTTTTAAAAGGATTCATCAATGCTGAATGAAAAGATATTAGAGTTTCGGGAGAAACTTAAAAAAGATAAGGATACTTTACAGCCACTTCCCATATTAGTCGGAAAGAATATATCCAATATAACTGCTTCATATGTAGTTATTGACAGCGTACTCTATACATTTGAAAACCCCATCAATGCCACAGATACGTGTTTCAAATGTTTTATGGCTCTTCACGCATCTTATCCTACGGCGTGTCAAGCAATCTGGCTATTTATTCAACAACATTTATATGGAATAAAAACTGAATGGGACCGAAATTCTACAGCTGTAAGTGCACTAATTTCTGAAATTATGTAATGGATTGCTTTGTCTGTAAAACTAATGTTGAGAGCTTAGAAATTTATTTTACTCATTTAAAAATTTTACACCGTTTTCAAGATAACTGGAAATGTAAAAGTTGCCCAGAAGAAAGAAAATTTAGTTCATTACAATCTTTTAAACGACATATGAAAAAACATTTTTTGGAAATTAAAAAAAAATAAGCTCGAATTATAGAAATAAAGAAAATTTAGTTAACTCCAATAATATATGTGAAGAAATTGTCTAAAACTACAAACCTAATATAAAATTCATTAGGGAACGCATGATAAAACATTTATTTGAAATTGAGAATCTCGACTTAGTATGTAATCTTTATGAAAATAGAAACATTTGTCGAAAATATATTCAAAATATATTAGATATCTTTGATAAGTTCTTGAAAGGTGAATATGCTACTCAATTAAAAACATTAGTCATTAAACGATTAAGTGATTTAAATGAAACCGAAGCAAACATACATGAATTTTCTCAATTATTCGATATTTTAAAAAATCCTTTTGAAAATATTTCATCCGAGTACAAAAGAAAACGTTTACTTTTAAATACCGGTTTATATAATAATTTTTATGATATAATTATTGGGAAAAGAATCGACCCAGTAAAAAACAATTCAGAAATAATTTTGAAAACAGTAAATGTCACAGAACAATATATATCTATAAAATATGTAATCAAAAGATTTTTAGAAATTCCTACAATCCTAGATAGCATTTTGACTTACAAAAACTTTTTAACAAATGAAAAGTCTACATTTAATATTACATCAAATATTATTCAAACTGAATTTTGGAATAGAATAGTCAGTAAGTTCGATATAAATGATATAGTTCTACCAATATTTTTGTATTTTGATGAGTTCGAAACGAATAATCCATTAGGATCTCGCGCTGGTTTGCAAAAGCTTGGAGCCGTTTACATATCATTGCCAAGTCTAAATCTAAACTGCAGATCAAAATTGGAGAAATTTTTTTTAATAATGTTGTTTAATAGCTTAGACAGAAAATCATTTGGAAATTCTGTATTTCACCAATAATTAATGAATTATTGGATTTAGAATCGAATGGTATAGAAGTATTTGGCAAAAAAGTTTACATAATTTTAATTCTTTGCCTCGGAGATAATTTAGGATTAAACTCAATGCTTGGGTTTGTGGAAAGTTTCTCAGCTAACTTTTTCTGTAGATTTTGCAAATGTCACAAAAGTATTGCAAAGGAAAGAGTAATTGAGGAGCCACAGGACTTGCGAAATTTGCTCCATTATAATTCTGATGTCGAAAAATATAATATAAAAGTTACAGGAGTTTCTTCTGAATGTATTTGGGACCAGCTCAAGTATTTCAAAGCAGTAGAAAATTGGAATGTTGATATTATGCCCGACATTTTCGAGGGTATATGCAACTTTGAAATGGCATTAATCATAGATGCTTTTGTAAATAAAAAGCATTTCTTTTCATTAGCTTTATTAAATAATCGAATTCGTTTATTTAACTATGGTCTTTATGACAATATAAATAAGCCTCAAGAAATAACCATAGAGTCCTTGAAATATAAAAAATTAAAATTATCAGCATCCGAAACTCTAGATTTTTCAATATTTTAGGTTTATTAATAGGTGATTTAATTCCCGAGGGTAACCCTAATTGGAGTTTATTTATAGTTCTATTAGACATGATTGAAATTTTGCTCTTGGATTCCGTTGATGATGATATTATTAACAAATTAGAAAAAATCATATGCGATCATCATCGGAAATATTTAGAAATATATCAGTTACCGCTGACACCGAAGCACCACCTAATAACCCATTATCCTTCTGTAATGAAGAAGGTTGGCCCCCTTAAACACCTATGGTCGATGCGTTTCGAAAACAAACATAAGCAATTGAAGAACATTGCAGCCTCAACCACTTCTCGAAAAAATATTTGCAAAACAATAGTAGAAAGAGACCAGTTAAGCATATGTAAGAGGCTAAGTGATAAAAATTATGACAGACAATTTATACATTATAAAGAACGTAAGCTCATCATTGGTATCAAATTAAGAGAAGGGATAATTTTAGAATACGATGAAAACAATGAAGTGCAATTTGCCCTAATTAAGTTTATTTAACAATGTTATACCCTAAAAGGATTTTCTCTTTTGTTTTGTTTATTACATACATATATATATATATATATATATATATATATATATATTAATAAAAAAACCAGTAAACTTATAAATATATTAATGCGTTTTCAATATTTCCAATAATTCTTCTCATATGTTGTGGCGACCAAAATATTTCTTTTTGCAGATTTTTCAACTTTTTATTAAAAAACATACAGGTATGTCCCCTGAAGCTAAATTTCTGAAAAAGATCAGAGCTCCTCTTTTTAATAAGCTCTTACTAGAATGCTTTACTCTAATTTGCAGACTTTACAGAAATACTAAACATATTCGAAAGTTAAGTATATTATTTTGGAATTGTATTTCGGAAGGTAAAAAATCCTGTTGAAAATAGTAAATTCAGCTATGCATATATTGTATAATATCATATATTTCTTAGCTTGTGCTACTATATAACAAATTGTGGAATTTGCAAAAAAGTATAGGAATCTTAATAGTTTTAATCATGCATATTGACATATACCATAGGACAATTCCCTAGACATTGCTGGATATATTTACTATACTATATATACTATTTTCAACATGAATTCTTACCAATTTATAGTTATAGCTAATAATCCCATAAAATATCGCTGTCACGAAAACGGTCATAGTTATAGGAGTACTGCACTATAAATTATAGGCATTGTTTCAATCTTTTCTTTCCGTGTGCAGTTGAACAAACTTGCATTTGGAATGATTTACCTTGGAAATTAGGGTCATAAGAAAGATTAGGCAAATTTTCTCTGCAATTACTTATAATGTACATAGGATATGTGTAAGACAGAGGAAATCACAGGATTTAATTTAGTTATATTAAAAACACCTAGTTTCTAAGTGCAAATAGCATATACATATACTTTGTAGATCGGAAAGGTGTAACAAGTTTGTTTATGCGGCGTGATTTTAACCGAACTGTATGTATATTTATATATAAAGGGTGTTTCCTCCATGGTGGTCAATAGACCAGGAGGTGATAGTACTCACCTAGATAAAACAAACAAAATATTGTATGGCAAAGGGGTGGGGGGGGGGGGGCATAGCAACCGTTTCGGAGTTATAGGGTGATTAAGAAAAAAAGATAGCTTTTCACAAAAAAGTACAGGGCGTACGGTCACAGTGAAGAGCTCATTGTATGCAGATCTTAATGGGCTTTCCAACGACTGCTCAACCACCTTGTTACATACATACCTCCACCCACAATTTTAAGTAAGCATTGTAACTTATGTACATACCTACAACAATTATCAATTCATCATTTTTCATTGAACATACATGCCTACATCATTTTCATTAAATTATAATTCCACTCGTTACTGACCTTCCCCAATTACTTAACAAGTTGAGGAAATAGAGGTAGATTGAGTGACGCAATACCCTGCGCGCAAGAATTCGCACGTTGTAATACGATAACCTTGCGCCAGCGGTAGAACCCAGGTGACCAAATGATGGTTCACGATTTGTATATGAAGAAAGTGGTATGTATGTGGGTATGTATGTAAATCATGAATGTCACGATGAACAAGCAACAAGCGGTTAGCGTTTGTCAAGATTTATGTATGTACGTATGTAACAACAAATGCGATAATGTACTGACGAAACGTTCAGTATGATTCTAGTCAGAGAAAAATATATGTATGTATGTACGGAAGCGACGAGTGCCGCGATTTATTTATAAACAGAAATAAATGAAGTGCAAATGACCTAACACTTTGTACTGTTATATACAAAATGTTGGGTCGGAAGTATTTCATTTATTTCCGTATTAATAAGATTACTCTGTATAAATAAGCAAAGAAATTGAAGAATAAAGAGCAGTCGATTTGAGTCGAGTAAGTGTACAGTAAACAGTTCGTTTGAATTAGGAGTTGTGCTTTAAACAAGCTACTCCATAATAACACTGGGAGTTGTGCTTAAACAAGCTACTCCATAATAACCCTAGGAGTTGTGCTTTAACAAGCTACTCCATAATATTATCAGGAGTTGTGCTTTAATAAGCTACTCCACGCAACTATACTCACATTAGAGTTACTACAGTCGCTGCCGGGAAAAACAAAAGCAAAAACAACAAATTAAGTCAAACGGTTTCTTCGGAAAGAAACCACAGCAAGTTTAAGTAGGATAAATTCCTAACTAACAAGAGCTCATATAGAGGAATATTCAAGTATGATTCAAATTTACAATAAATATGCTAGATTAAAGTTATTAGACGATGATAGGACAATAGATATTAATCATAGGAAGATAAAAAATCTAAACAAATTTTATAACGGCAAAAATTTCAAAAAGCCAGTGAATAAAAGTTCTTCTTTTAATGTGAACAAAAACAATTATAATTATAATACTAATGCCAGGCATTACGAAAATTTTCAAAGGCATACAAATAATAATAATTCAGGACAGTTTCGTAGACAAACAAACTTTCATAACAATCGTAGACAATTCCAGAAACCGATTATTCCAAACGACGACTCGAGACGGTCAGAACGTTACAGAAGACAAAATGATTTCAATGACCAATGGAAATTGAAACAATAAACTCCTATAAAAAACCATTTGATACTAGTTTACCTTTAATATTCCTGACAATCGGTAATCAGAAAAATAAAAACTTTAGTGGATACTGGCTCAACGACAAGCTTAATAAGACCTAACACATTTTGTAATTTTCCGGAAGAACCATTAGAAAATCCGTTATACTATACAACAATAAATGGTGTCAATGAAGTTACGAATAAAGTAGTAACGCCTTTACCAAAAGAATTTAACACTTATGGTACTATATATTGGAAGGTTACTTATGGCTCTTAAAGTAAAAATTAATCTGCAAAAAAAAATTTATAGAAGTTAAAGGCAATAAAATTATGTTTATTGACACAAAATATCCATATGACGAAAATTGCATACATAGCTTAGAATCAAGCGACAAATCGATCAAAGATAGCTTAAAACTTGACCATCTAAATAACGAAGAAAGAGAGTCTATAGTAAAATTGTTTAAAGAATACGAAGACTTTTTCTACAAAAACGGTGATACATTAGCGGCAACATCTCATATAGACAACGAAATTGTAACAACTACAAATAACCCTATCTTTTCTAAGATCTATAGTATCCCCGAACCCACGAAAAGGAAATCGAAGGACAAATAAGCGATATGTTAAAGCAGGGTATTAAAAAAGAAAGCAATTCGCCATATAGCAGTCCGTTATGGATTGTCCCCAAGAAAAGGGATAATTCCGGTAGTCAGAAATGGAGAATAGTGATAGATTATCGTAAATTAAACGCAGTAACTATAACCGACAAATTCCCAATACCAAACATTGAAGCAATACTAGACAAATTAGCTAGATCACAATATTTTTCAACTGTAGATCTAGCGAAAGGCTTTCACCAAATTCTGATGAAACCCGAAGATACCAAAAAGACCGCATTCTCCGCCCCCTTTGGCCATTACGAGTATGTTCGGATGTCATTCGGGTTGAAAAATGCGCCGTCAACATTCCAGAGACTCATGAACTCTGTGCTAAGAGAACATATTAATAAAATATGTGTCGTCTATTTAGACGGTATTTTGATATTCAGTACATCTCTTGTCGAACATTTAAGTAATCTCAGAAAAATTTTCAAATAAAATTTGCATTAATAGTGTTATAAGAAAATGCAAAGTAGTTTAATTGGATATTTACCTGCATTAATCTTTTCAAGCCTGTATTAGCAGCGCGATTTTTTTTGTTGATTCTGTAAAGGAAAATACAATTTGAATTAATAGTGCTACGAATAAGAAAGTTCAGAATTGTGTTTAATTGGATATTTACCTGCGTTTTCAAGCCGGAATCAGCAGCGCGAATTTTTATTGAATCTGTAAAGAAAATTACCATTTGAATTAATAGTGCTGCTAATAAGAAAATTCAAAGTAGTGTTAATTGGATATCTACCTGCGTTAATTTATTCTATTGGAATCTGTAAAGGAAAAGCACAATTTGCATTATCAGTGCTGCGACTAAGAAAATTCATAGTTGTGTTAATTGGATACTTACCTGCGTTAATCTTTTCGAACCTGCATCAGCAGCGTCTTCTTCGAATTAAATTCCCCGAATAGAGCAGTATATGCATGCTAGTTTCGAAGTGACATATTGGTGATTTCATTTGAGATGCTTTAATTATGAACTTATCTGGCACATGACCGGTGGTTTGAGAAAGTAAGAACGCGGAGCCTGCGTACGAGGCCCAAATTAAGTAACTCAAGTGAAAGAAGAAGACGGATTTCACCACAACCTGCCCCAGTTGTCCGACACGCTATGTAAGGTAACTTTTAGAATTTATCACTGTAAATTGCATGTACAATTGCTGAATTTAGTAAACATAGCTATATTTATATACATACAAACTTAATTATAAGTTCTCAGAGTAGGGCTCGAGCATTCAAGCAGGTAATAAACACGTTTTGTTTGGTCCTTACATTAAGAGTTGTGAATAAGCTAGTTAGGGCGATTAAACCATAGGCGTTGGACTCTCTCCGGGTGGTTGAGCATTTGTACGGCGTTGCTATTACTTTTTTTTTTATTTCAGCACCTCGCATCACTGGCTCTATTTAAATTACATCACTTTCAGGTATTTATTTACAGGTTGTACCAATGGAGGCGAAGCATCATGAGACGTGGAAAGGTTTTTTTTTGTCTGTCCGTCCGTCTGAAGTCTGACAAAGAAGATTCAGTTTTTTTTTATTACTCATTTCGCACAGCTTTCCAAGTGTTACATAAGCCAAACGGCTTAATTAAAATATAAGCAGAATGGCTTATACGTAATTAGACCG
Organism: Dioctria rufipes; assembly: GCA_963924295.1. NCBI lineage: Eukaryota > Metazoa > Arthropoda > Insecta > Diptera > Asilidae > Dioctria > Dioctria rufipes. The sequence goes on along the minus strand of OZ002741.1, from coordinate 98,666,440 downwards.
GCTTCAGTACGAAATTTTCCCACAAAAGGCAAAAGCACTCATTTTTGTCATCTGAAAATATTTTAACACAAATGCAAAGGAATTCAAATTCCAGCTCAAAAATACTTTCCCACAAAATGCAAAAGCATTAGTCTATCATCACAAGAACATTTTTACGGAAAGACAATGAAATCTGAGAAGTCTCTACTTTCAACAAATTCAAGTCAAAGTAAAAAATATTCATATTTCATCAAGTACACACGCGCTTGATACAGTTTTCATATTTCCCACGAAAATATACGCGCACCATATATGCCATAAGAGTACTCTGATAAGAACTCGGCATAAGCACTTTACTTAACTTCGAGATATTTTTCGCATAACAAGTGCAGCGCATGAGACTCATGTTACGAGCAACCATCTAGCCGTACATAATTCTCTCAAAACTGAAAATATAACTTGAGAAGGGTCTGATTGCGGACAAGTGTCCAGACAGTATATTATTAATATACATGTGCCAATGATATGCAACGTAAGATGCATAGATGAGATGAGTATTTTTGACTGTGGGAACGTCTTCGCGTAATTTTGGACCCGAACATTTTTGACTGTGGGAATGTTATCGCGTAATACTGAAATAATGCCGAGATCTTGAATTTAAATAGAGCGATCGGTGAACGAGAAAGGAAGTTAGTTTTCAAATCGTGAAGGGGAAAGGTTGTGCGACTCCTAATCGGTCTGGTAAAAAGTTGTCAGTAATTTGTTCAAGTATTAAGTCTCAATCATAAGTAAGCATCAAGCGATGTGGGTGGCAAGAGCCACCCCAAGCCGGCTGACCGCTAGCGGCAATATGCTGTGCGGTCACCCACACTAATCCCGAGATGAATTTTGCAGCAAGAGGTGTCGATTGTAGCGCCTATCTGCGTTCATTGTTAGATGGACGTAGGTAGGCCTGGCAACAGGCGCGCTCTTTGCTACAATCTCTAGATATGCAGACAGTCCACTCTCAAGAGGAAGATCTAAGCGATCACATACCAATCCTCGAAACTGCAGTCAACCGTTTTAAAACCCAGATAATTATTTTGGAGGAAAAAGACAAGGAATTTTAAAAAATACATGGGCATCATAGAATTTACATCGAGAGAAAAGACATCCCCGATAGTTTAGCAGACATATTTAGGAGACACATCAGCAAAGGTAAAATAGGAATTTACTCAGGACTAGAAGACTCCGAATACAACAAAGTTCAACAAAAATTGATCGAACTTTTTTCAAGCAACTCTAAAACTAAGTTTATTAGATGTAGCTTCCTGGCAAAGGATTTAGAAACTGAAGAACAAGCTATAAAGCAAATATAATTATATCATAAAATAGAAGCAGGCCATTCAGGTATGGTAGCTAATTATGCAGGAATGAAAAATAAAATATGTTTCCCAAATCTTAAAATCCTAATTCACAAAGTAGTGAACAATTGCGATATATGCACAGCAGCAAAATACGATAGGAACCCCATTAAGAAAAAATTTGAGTTTTTTTAATGAAATAATTCATGTCGACACTTACGTAAACAGCAAACAGTCATTAATTAATTTTATCGATAAATTTTCAAAACATGCTGTATGTTTCCATGTAGAAGATAGAAATAGTCTTACTCTGGTTGAAAAGATAAGGCAATTTATTTCTATTAAAGGCAAAATGAAAAAGTTAGTAGGCGACAATGAATTTAACACACAAACATAAAAAATTTCTGTAAAGAAGAAGGAATTAAAACCCACTTCGTAAAACCCAACATCCACACAGGGAATTCAGACGTAGAAAGATTGAACAATACAATAACCGAGAAAATTAGAGTTCTCAATTTAGAAGAAAAGGTTCCAATAAAACAACAAATATTAAAGGCAATTCAGTATTATAACAATACCTACCATTCCACTATTAAAGCTACACCATTTGAAGTACAGAACGGAAAAGCTGATAGAAAAATTATAAAGGACTGTATCGAAAGCAAAAAGAAAATTACCATTGAGAAAAGAAACAAAGTTAGGGAAGATTATCTAGAAAATCGTGATATAGGTTTCATTAAAAACTACGCTAGCTTACGACACAAAGAACAACCAAAGTTTAGGAAACTAAAATTAAAAGGGGTGCATGAAAACAATATTAAACGACCATTGAAATTTTCAGGTAAGACTAATACTGCTCTGGATACTGATAATGGTACCATTAAGCAGCCAAAAGATGACAATTGAGAAAATAGACTCCGACGTAGGATATGCAGAGATCTTGATAGATGAAGAAGAAATAGTCGCAAAGTACGACACCATCTTACATATAATTGATCCGAACGAGATCCTTAGAATACTTGATAAATTAGAGTCAAACAAAGGTTTATTAGATTTAGGAAACCATAGAGAGTGGTTACAAAAAGAAAGAAATAAAACTAGGAATAAAATAAAGACAATTATACCCCATAGGATTAGACGTGGTCTTATTAACGGTTTAGGCAAGCTAATGAAGGGGTTATATGGAACTATGGATGACGAAGACCGACAAGACATCGAAAACCATATTTCAATTACTGACGAAAACAATCATAATATTATATCTAACTTACATAAATCAGCAAATCAAAATTAATGATAGTTTTAATAGCTGTGAAGAACAATTAGTATGTAATAAGTTTAGTTCTATCGGAAGTTTTATGCTATTAACGTCGTAGATAAGAATTATTAAAAAAGCTCTCACTCCAGTGAGATACTGTGCAGATTTATTTGTGAAGTTGAAAAGTGAATTCTAGTACCAATAAAATAAATATATATCTCAATTAGTCAATTGGTTGTTTTTATTATTTTTTTTTTATCCGAAGATAAATGTAATTTTTCTAACTCGCGTATACAAATTCGCGGCGCGCATTTCTTATCGTGAAAGCTTCTTTATGTGTGTTATATACCTAAAAATGGTCAACAATGATAATTATAAGAAATAATTATCATTGGAAAAGTCATTAAAAAATATTTAATTTTCATAGGTAGAAATAAGCTAATCATGTTTAAAACATGGTTGGCTTATCTCCTAACAAGGCGAAGAAATTGCCATCAGCAATTTCTTCAAATTCCTTTGCAACAAGTAAAAATATTTTCCCACAAAACGACTTGGGAAAAATAAAAGTTTTAAATTTCAACCCAAGTCGTTTCGATAGAAAAATAGCCCCACGATAAATCTTACCTTCAGTAAGATTTGTCGTAAATACGATATGTATGTACATACATACAAACATACATATCGGGCGCATAAAATTTTACGTCGGTGAAGACTGAAATGATCAAGTCTTCACCGAAAAAAGCTCTTATCAGCGAATTGTCGCGAGCTGCATACATTGTGATCGCAACATGTATGCACGATAGGACGACGATGGTTTGATATTTACGAAAATATCAAATTTCAATTCCAACCATCGTTCGTCGCGATAATTCTGGGCATGTTTTAACATGCCCAGCGGTAAATAATTTTCTCAGGATAGGAATGCTAATTAAGCACTTTCCTATCCTGAGCAACTAGACTTGCGATTACGAAAATCCAAGTCGAAGACAGTCGGTTTTTAAAAGTCGAGTAAAAGGCACAAAAGCAGTCCGAAAAAGAAAAGAAAGAGGTTTTGGTATTGGCGCGTTGGAATAAGTTTTTGTGGAAATAAATATAAAGTCTTTGGTGGAAATAAATAAGTTTTTTGTGGAAATAAATATAAAGTCTTTGGTGGAAATAAATAAGTTTTTTGTGGAAATAAATATAAAGTCTTTGATGGAAATAAATATAAGTTTTGTGGAAATAAAATATAAGTTCGGTGTTAAACAGGAAGAGTGTTTGTTTAAAGGAAAAATCTTAAAAGGATTATATCCAGGTGGCGGCCTAACAGTGGGAGTTTATCAGTGAGTACCCATACTGTAAATATAAAAAAAATATATAACATGTGAAATGTATGTACGTTCGTACATACATATTGCGATTTTCACGACAAATCGTACTGAAGGTACGATTTGCCTTTTGTTTCATTATTTTTGAAAGTAATTATTTCTACTGCCATGGGAACAATTTCGTTTGATTTTATGGAATGTGAAGAAAATTGCTGATGCAATTTGCTTCACTGATTGAGTAGATAAGCTAATCATGTTTTTAAGCATGATTAGGTTATTGAAAATTTATAATTTTAAATAATTATTTTATTACCCTTTTTCAGGTTTTTTGTTTTAATTCCTTATTTGCAGGTTGTTAGTATATAACACTCCTCCCCCGCCAAACTATTTTGTTTAGCTACGGCTCCGGATTCCTTATCATAGGTGTGGGATTACCATCGCTGGCATGCTCTTTTGTCTCGGCAATTGCGATGGTCTGGCTGGAAAACTTTTGGATCATGGCTCACTCGAGTTTCCTTTCTCATCCGCGACAGTTGCCGAGTTTGTTTTCATCGTCACGATTTGCGCCATGTTATTTTCACTGAGACTAAACAACAAGCGCTAGCATAGCCCGCCGGGTCTGACTTCCGTGGCCAGTTCCATTTACGTAATGCACGTAATTCCCTGGTTTTGTTACGGCGCGGAGAGCGGCCCTTCACCGTGTGGGGCGAAAATGCCGTAGCCGGCCACACTTATACTGTGGACTTACCCTTATATCCGCACCAGGGCCAGGCTTGGGTTGTCAGAGGTGAGTGTTATTGAAAGGGGAAAAAAGATTTCTTTGAATTCCCGACACTTATCCCCTTTTTGTCTTCTTCTTTCAGGCGGTGCCTTAAATATATACGGACGACATGGTCTATGTACTTGCTGGCACCTGGTGTTTGAGCCCTATACCCGCGATCATTCGGCCACTGATGGCCACCCGGCCCCCTCTCGGAGTTGAGGCTGTGGTTGAGATTGTTGTGAATAGAGATCAATCAATTCTTGTTTTGAATATAAATAATCAATTAATCTATGTGAAACAAGAATTGGTTGACATCGCTTCTTGACTAGGTCATTGTTGTGTGGCGAAAAGCAAGACCTTACACAATAAATGCAATCAGGTCTTGCTTAAACGGTGGCACTGTTAAACTTGCAGTGTATCGCATTTCATAACAAACTCAGAATTATTGGGTTTGTTGTGAAAACGCGTCACTACGAAATATGCAGGTGACTACCGGCTAATCACAGCGGTGACCTGGTTTATCAAATAAAAAATAAAGAAAAACAAAGAATGCGCGGTGACATGGTCGCTGAAAATGCTCAAGAATGGCAGTCTTTTTGGGATTCGAAGAGAAGTATCAAGTTACGGTTTGTTATACGCAACAAATTAAATACACGATCTATAAAGTTATAAATGATATATATATATGAGTAGAAGTAAAAAGATAAAGTTATGTGTTTTTGTGACCTGCTTAACTCAGCCCAATAGCATTGGAATCTGTACAGGAGATCTCAACATTATTTGGCGCAGCCGGTAGGATTGAATAGTGTGGACAAGAAACCCTAATCCTTAAACCCGGAGTTGAGTCTGACTTTGGGGTGCTATTCAATCTGCCTAGAGACTGATCTTCAACGAGGAATACAGTGGAGACTAGAGAGAAACAAAGAAAAAACAACAACAAATTCACGTTCCAGATATTATTCTTCCCGTACATCGACTAGATAGGGTAAAGAGAAAGCAGAAAGAGTTTTTAACAGAAAAAACATCAAGAAAAAAAAAGTAAGTGGATACTAGATTCTATGTAAAATTGGATTCAAGCAGGAGGTTTGGAAGAAAAATTTTATTACAAACAAATTTTATTGCAAACGACTAATAACACAGAAATGGGAATAATATTTAATCTGTTAAAATTTAGCCTAGTGAATTATATATTTTAGTAAGTTTCCAGAAAACAAAAAAGTGGAAAAACATTAAATTTTAATTATAAAAAGAACTGGGGAGAAAATTTAGAGAAATTTACTTTTGTAGTCGCATTACAAAAAATTATTTTTAAAATTTTTTATGTGCTTTTGTTTGGTTTTGTTTTGATGAGCGTTAAATTACAGTGTTTCTTTTTTTCTTCGTGTTATTTCGCATATACCCAATATGTATGTATTTTTTTTGTTGCCTTATGAATCACGCACAGTAGTAAAAATAGATAGTTGTATAAATTACATAAGAAAATATTGCGTAACTTAAAGAAAAAAAAAGTGTTCTGCTAAAACTGAAACCGTGAAGAAAGGTCTCCATAAAACCATTTAAAATATAAAAAAATATATATATATATATATACATATATACACATACGTGCCATTCAATTATTACACGAAGTGAACGTTATGTGGAATCCATCTCGTACAGAGTACTTCTGTTATTCTAACCACTACGTCTTTGTTATGCTATATACTTTGGGTCTAGTTCTTATTCTCTCTGTCACAAACGATAAAGTACCTAATTATACACCCTAGCAATCTGACGTACACACGATTTACTTTACCTGGTTATACGATATACCGCATAATGAGCCAAAAAAAAAAAAACTTTTATCCAGCCAATAGGAAATTTTTGGTGATTTCATCTCACTCTTAAATATGTGTATATTCTATCTAATTAGAAAATAAAGTGAAAACTATTAACTTTTGGCCTTTATTCTTAATATTCCTAAATTTTTGCAGAATTACGAGTGTTGTTCAGCTTTGTGGTTGAATATATTTTTCCCCGTTACCTTTAACCCCCTGAATTAAGTACCACATACATGGGACAGTGATACATACAGCCCAGACGAAAAGGCCAAACTACTACACATTTAAATATTAACTATCCCAACTTCCAATATAAAATTTATATTAACTCCAGTTTTCTCTCCAAGATTAAAAGTAGTAAAGTAGTGTTATCACGATAAACGTGTAAAATAAAGCACGTAGAATTGTAGGACGGTTTGATAATCACCAGTGAAGAATAATAAAAAAAAAAAAAACAAACAAATATACTTAAATACGCTAATATACAATAGTAAACTTAACTCTTAATGTGGAATGTTAAACAATACATCAAATGAACCGGAAGCTAGTTCGACTCCCCTTGATGTCAAGCCGAAACGAGAATTTCCGTTTTTCATCTTAAGCTCAGCTCAAAAGCGATATTGGAAAAAGATAAACTCCTTCTCTTTTGACAACACCAGTCCAAACCATAGTTCAGATAGTTTAGAGGATACAGACACAATACCGACCGAAAAAGGTGCCAGTGGAATCTCTCAAAGTCATACCGAAATTCCTATGCCATTGAGATCAGGTCGAGTGTATCAGAGACGAACTAAATCCCTATCAGAATTAGGAAAAGACGGTGAAAAACAGGGTGACCATTACAGTTCTGAAGAATTACGGGAACAACCGGAGGCAATACCACAAGACGCAAACATGGCAAATGTTGATATTTCAAAAGTGAACCAGTTAATCTTCAATAATATACCTATTTTAACTGGGGAAATAGGCCCAAGCCTCGCACCAGAGGTAACGGTGTTCACCAATTGTTGCAAATATGTAATGAATTGCTTAACTGCCGAAGAAATTCCTATCTTTTTAACTCTACTGCCCACACGTTTTAGGGGTAGAGCAGCTACTTTCTTAGAGGGAACACAGTTCGAGAATTTCAGTGAGTTAGAAACCAAGATTCATAGCAAACTGGTAAACACAAAAAGCTATGTAGCCTTGGTAAATGAACTTCGAGTACTATATCAGATGCCCGGCGAAACATTGACAGATTTCGCAAATAAAGTCCATGCGTTATACAAAAGCTGTCTATCCCAAATTTCTCAACGATATAATGGTGAAGCTGCTACAGCAGTACAAACTGAGTTAAAAGAGACTGCGATTTATGTATTCAAAACAGGGATAATGAATCCCACCCATAAAATGTTTCTGTTACAAGACACAAGTAATGAGTTGACCTCTGTACTTGAAAAGGCTCAAAAATTAGAGGAAGCTGAAAGACAGGCAATGTCAATAGTTCATAATCCCTTAGGCATGGGTTTAATGAATCCAATAGCTGCAAGCGGCTATTCAATGTTCCCTAACCCATCCCACAAAATGCCGAGTTCTTTCATTGAACCACAACCAAGAAATCAATATCAAGGGAGGCAGGGAAACCCAGCTCCCAGCCGGTTTGAGAATAACAGACGATATCCGAATGTAAGGTGCAGCTTCTGTAATAGAACCAATCACACATTCGCGGAATGCTTTGAAAGAAAAAAGTCAGGGTTTTGCACAAATTGCCAAAACTATGGACACGTCGTGCAGAATTGCAGGAGAAAACCCTTTAACCAAAGACCTCAAGTAAATTCGATGCAATTCGGTGAAAGAGCGAATTCACAGGTAGTAACTACGGCAAACACTCCAGATAGATGTGAGTTTTGTCAGAGAAAAGGGCACACGTTAAATAATTGCCGAGCGAAACAAGAGTGGGAGAGTAAAATACGGAAACAAACAAATAACCAGTCGGAAAACTAAAAATAGGCTTGCGTCGACACCGCGGAAGCCTAAAAGACGTTGAAGAAAAATGGTGTCAGCCCGCCCAAAATCCTAAGTGTTCAGTAAAAGTGCTGTTGGATATAGCAGCTAGATCCACGGTCGAACTCTTAGTCGACACAGGCGCTGACGTTAGCCTTTTAAAAAAATCTACGTTGCGATCGAACACTCCTATCAACGAAAGGAATAAAACAAGCCTCAATTGTGCCTTCGGGGAAGGCGAGACGACAGGAACATGTGAGGGAAAATTCTTACTAAAGAATCCACAGACATGTGGTCAAAGACAGCGATGAGGATAACGTTCCATATGATGGGATACTGGGCTATAACTTCCTGTCAAAGACATGCAATGTTAAGTGCCCCAAAGGAACACTAGAATTTCCAATAACAGACACGAACAGGATGCCATTCTCAATACCACTCAGTTCTCACGCTCGCTTAGAGAAATTGAAGCGAAATAGTAGTTTCCATAGGGGTTCTGACTGCGTTAGACCGATCATAAGTCAGGAAGAAGAACCTGGCAAAAAATCGCTTACACAAAATACAGCGCCACTAAAAGAGATGAAGTTACTGAATCAGGTAACTAAGGGATGTTTTTCCAAACCGAGCGAAAACATACAAGTCAGTCGAAAGCGACTCGTAAGGTTTGAGACTAAGAAAGCAATCCACATACCTGCACGTTCAGAAAAACTGGTAAAAATCCCCACTAAAATTGATGGTGAATTTGTGTGCTTCTCAAAAGAATTGCAACCAGGTATCTTTATAGGAAACTGTCTGACAAAGTCTGTAGATAAGGAAATAACAGTTGCTCTACTTAATGTTAATGAAAGTGAACAAAGTTTAGATGTTATAGATATGGAAATAAAACCAATCTTAGATTACGACATTATTGCTTTAAAAGATTTTAGCGCGAAAACTATAACGCGTAAGCTTGCAACGCCGCCACAACAAGAAGGAAATAAGCGCATAAAAGCAAGTGAACAAAGTAAAGTTAATGCGAGAATTAAAGCTGGTGCGTTCTGCATAAGCAATACAAATGAACACACGGCGAAGGAGCGAATTAAAATTTTGGAGGAGAAAATTTTATGGGATGATACCCTGAACAAGGAAGAAAGAAAAGCGGTGCTTGATATATGCCATGAGTACCACGATATATTCTTATTACCAGGAGATAAATTAACCTGTACTAATTCTATTAAACATGAAATCCCTATTCTACAAGATCATTCGCCTATTAATCAGAAGATGTACAGACTACCAGAGGTACAAAAAAACATAATACGAGACCAGGTGGAGGAAATGTTAAGAAATGACATTGTAACTCCGAGCACTAGTCCATGGAATTCACCCCTCCTTGTTGTTCCCAAGAAAGAAGGAGTAAATGGGGAAAAGCAATGGCGTGTTGTTGTCGATTTCCGGAAGTTGAATTCTATTACAATAGGAGATGCATTCCCACTTCCTAGGATCGAAGATATATTCGACCAACTGGGGCACTCCCGATATTTTACTACCTTAGATCTGGCTAGTGGATATCATCAAGTCTTAGTAGAGGAAAAGGATCAATCTAAAACAGCCTTTAGTACTCCACATGGACATTTTGAATTCAAACGAATGCCGTTTGGACTTAAAAGGGCGCCAGCAACATTTCAACGCTTGATGAACCATGTCTTAACTGGGCTCCAAGGTTTCAAGTGTTTCGTGTACCTAGATGACATTGTCATATACGGAAGAAATCTTTTAGACCACAACAACAAGTTCCGACAGGTATTAGAAAGATTGAAATTGAACAATCTAAAACTGAAAATAGAAAAATGTAATTTCCTAAGAAAAGAAGTGATCTACTTAGGACATAAATGCTCGAGTAAAGGGGCTCTACCAGATCCGTCTAAAGTAAGTTGCGTAAAAGACTTTCCAAAGCCGAAAACAGTGAGACAAGTTCAGTCGTTCCTGGGATTAGCAAATTATTACCGAAAGTTTATACCCAATTTCCCTAAAATTGCAGAGCCACTTAATAAACTCTTGCGTAAAAATAGTTCCTTCAAATGGTCGGAGGAGTGCGAAAAGGCCTTTACAGAACTAAAAAAGGCATTAATTACTCCACCTTTATTAATATACCCAGAGTTTGACAAACCATTTATGTTAACCACAGATGCTAGTGGAGAGGCACTTGGTGCCGTTTTATCTCAGGGTGAGATTGGCCAGGACCAACCTATTGCATACGCAAGTAGGACATTGAATAAAGCGGAACGGAATTATTCCACCACTGAAAAAGAGCTATTAGCAATAGTTTGGGCAACAAGAAACTTTCGATGCTATTTATATGGACGAAAATTTACAATCTATACAGATCACAAGCCGCTTAAAGGAATCTTTAATACTAAAGATCCGACCTCCCGACTAATCCGATTCCATCATAAGCTCTCAGAGTATGAGTATAATATCGAATATAAACCGGGGAGATACAATAAGAACGCAGATGCATTAAGCAGAATACCCAGCGATAATAGTGAGCAACCTGTGAACAACAACGTTATTAAAGGAACAAATGATAGAGATAGCGCGTATAACGAAACCGAAGAACTTAATAACACTAAAATAATTACAAGAGCGCAAGTCCATCGTGGAATAGGCTCGGAGACTAGTGAAAAAGACAAGAAATTATGTCTCGCAGTAACTAGATCTAGGTCTAAAGCTAATAATAATGTAACCCAAATTGAAGATATACTTCCCACAACCCCTAAAAAGGAAACTGTGAATGAACGAGACTCCGAAACTAATTCCATTAGTTCAACAGAGTCGATAGAAGAAGAAAATGTGCAAATTTTAGGTAACCGGAATGATATTGATACCATTCTTCGTGATTACCATAATGCACCACTAGGAGGACATCTGGGAATTTATAGAACATATAAACGTATAAGAAAAAGCTACAAATGGAAAGGTATGTTAAGGGATATTTATAAGTTTATTAAGCAATGTGTTAAATGTAGTAGGAATAAACATAGTAAAAATACAAAAATGCCTATGGTAATTAGTTCTGTCGCCGAGAAACCCTTTGACAAAGTATATATCGATATTGTAGGTCCTTTGCCAGAAACTCAGAATGGCCATAAATACATTCTCACACTTTTGGATGACACAACCCGAATATTTGACTGCGTGCCACTGCTAAACGGAGAAGCATCTACTGTAGCCAATGGATTCTACAAGCTGATGTTGAAATATAAGATCCCAAAAGCAGTAGTTACCGATCAGGGTGCAAACTTTACTAGCAATCTATTCAAGCGGCTATGCAGGCTATTTAGGGTTAGGAAACTTCAGACAACTGCATATCATCCTCAGGCAAACGGAGCACTGGAAAGAGTACACGGGCCTTTGATTGAATACTTAAAAAACATAGTGGATGAAAAGATTACAGAGTGGGACCAATGGCTTGAAGAAGCAGTCCATGTACGTAACCATGCACCACATGTTGGGGGTAAGCATACTCCAATGGAAGCGCTATGGGGTTTCTATGACCCACCCCCTAATAATCTCAAAAGGAACCCCGAACCTCTATACAATTACGATGATTACGTGTGCCAGAGGAAAAGGAGAATGCAAGTGCTCCACCAAAAGGTTAGGGAAGAACTACTTAAGAGCAAAGTAAAGTGCAAACAATATTACGACAGGAATGCAAAAATAGTTAAATTTCATGTAGGTGACCAAGTTCTGCTAAGAAATCCCAGTAAAAAATACAAACTATCGCCAAACTGGACAGGACCGTATGAAATCAAAAGAATAGATAGCGAAGTAAACTTTACCCTGCAAATTGGGCGAAAATTAAGAAGAGTCCACAATAATAGACTAAAATTATTTTAGCCTAAACAAACAAACAAACAAAAATATTGATACTGAGGACCGTTAACTAAAATTATTATTATCTACAGATGATGCTGCTTTAAAATTATGAATCAAATAGTCCAGACTGACTCCATACAGGTGAAAAATAAGCAATTTATTAGGATACTTCTACCACTCCCCGAAAACATTATGTATACCCTTAATAAGATCTACATACTTCCCACTTCCATTACAACCGAAACGTCGGCAATTCTTGAAATTGAATCGGATTACTTCCTAAATAACACCCAAGCTCATCAATATATAGAAATGTCAGATAGAGACTTCAAAGAGCACTGTAAAAAATCCACCTGCACAAAGGGTGCCCCATACATCTGTTTCCAGTCGCAACCCAAAAGATTAACAGTCAACAGATCAAACTGTATTGCGAACCTGTTCAATAATCTCTTATCTGAACCGGCCCTTTGTGGACACAGAATCATAGGGAACACCCCTAATGTACTTACAAAAATGGTAAGGCAGAACACTTGGTTGTTTATATTCCCTCAAACAAGTATATTGCTTACGAATTGCAGCAATCACCTTTGGCCACATAACGCTGAACGGAACTGGAATTCTTTCTCTCAAACAACCCTGTACTTACACTCTAGCGGAACACGAAATACCATTCGAAACTAGTTTCAGCCACTACTCGGCGATACACCAACCCGATCCTTTTAACGTACCTAAAATATTGATAGACCCCGATCTCTATCAAAAACAAGATGCTAAAAGTAATGTGAGTTTAAAAGTAAACACCCACGGAAATCATAATTTAGCACTTTTTAACGAAAGTCAAGATTTACAAGATTTGGAAAAGGAAATAGATCTGGTGAAGACAAGAAGGGAAAGACAGAGAGTGCAAATCCAAACGCACACCAATACTGGAATAATCGCAATTCTTATCACAATCATTCTCGGATGCATAATCCTAAAATGCTTACGACGATTGAAGAGGGAAGAACCCACCTTAGCGCGATCCAATCTCGTAATCTTGCACCCTACTTCTCAAGGTAAAGGTAAAGCCCCGAACGAAACAATAAGATCAACTAAATTGCCTGAAATAAAAACGGCAGATGTACCCACAAAGATAGAACCAATCCCAACACCCATAGATCTTCCTACCGAAAAATCGCCCAAATGTTCTGTGAATACAAACCAAATAAAGCCAATCGTATATGAGGTTTAATAACTGCATCCACAGAAATTATAAAAAAAAAGGGGATAACTACATGTGATGAGTATATATATATATATATATATATATACGTTTATAAACTTTAGCAATAACACATTTCTCTAGATACATTACTTATCACGCTTCCTACAAAAACTAGAAATAGATTGAAGTATGTACATATATTACAAAAAACTGAAACAACAAAGAAAGGTAGAAAGGTATATTTTCTTATATTTTTTTATATATGTATATATACTGTGTTAGTCACCACGATATTACGGCAAAAGTGAAAAACAAAACAAAACAAAACGTTTTCTGTGCTCTGAATAAAAAAAAAAGAAAAAGGGGAAAAATAATTAATTATATATTTTAGTTAATATATAACTACATAGTATGTTTATGTTTATTTTATTTATATAGTTGTTAAAAAGAAAAAGAATAAAAAATACAAATAATGAAAAAATGTGTACCTATACATGTCTGTTTTATCTGTAATAAAAAAAAAAAAAAATAATAACATATATATATATACATATTATCTTAGAGCTATACTGTTTTTCTTAGCAACAGGAAATATGCATGTTTTGTACTTAAAGGGAAAATGTGAAAAAAAAACCAAAAACAAAGCCATTTATTTTATTATGGAAATATTATTAGGATTTTAATTGTGTTACGTAATAACTATAATGTTACTTATTCCTTAATTTGAAGTATATACATACATATAGGGTTCCAACTAAAGTAATCCCCTTTTTATCAAACTTATGTACTTAGCTTTAAGTCTTTCGTTCATTTCTGAAAAATTGTAAACAAAAAAAGAAAAAGAGCCCCAAAAATCAAATTTGTAATAAGTAAACAAACAACTGCCTTCAGTAATAGCGGCTTCATACTTCCACGTCATCTCGCTAATTCCTCGATTCCGACTTCAGAAAGGGGGAGGAATGTTGTGAATAGAGATCAATCAATTCTTGTTTTGAATATAAATAATCAATTAATCTATGTGAAACAAGAATTGGTTGACATCGCTTCTTGACTAGGTCATTGTTGTGTGGCGAAAAGCAAGACCTTACACAATAAATGCAATCAGGTCTTGCTTAAACGGTGGCACTGTTAAAACTTGCAGTGTATCGCATTAACAAACTCAGAATTATTGGGTTTTTTTGTGAAAACGCGTCACTACGAAATATGCAGGTGACTACCGGCTAATCACAGCGGTGACCTGGTTTATCAAATAAAAAATAAAGAAAAACAAAGAATGCGCGGTGACATGGTCGCTGAAAATGCTCAAGAATGGCAGTCTTTTTGGGATTCGAAGAGAAGTATCAAGTTACGGTTTGTTATACGCAACAAATTAAATACACGATCTATAAAGTTATAAATGATATATATATATATGAGTAGAAGTAAAAAGATAAAGTTATGTGTTTTTGTGACCTGCTTAACTCAGCGCAATAGCATTGGAATCTGTACAGGAGATCTCAACAAGATGACTGGGACCTTGAGTGGCAGTAAGCTTGTTTCCTAAAAAAAAAGTTTTGCTTGTCTTTTCTTTTTTCCTTCCTGTTTCTTTTTGGCTTGTAATAAATAAAAAAAATAAAAAGTAAAAAAAAAAAAATAATAAAAATAATTCCAAAAATGTTAATCTTTTCTCTCTTTTTCTTCTCCCCTTTTTTTTCAGGGGTTTTTTGTTTTCATAGTTTTTTTTACCCCTTTTTCTTTTGGTCTAACGGGCCTAGCTAGGTTGGTTCGGTCGGTCTGGTTTACGCATATTTTGTTTTACAAAAAAAAAATGTGTTTTGTTCAATTTTACAGGTCTGAAAGTTGTTATTTTTGTTTTTGTATATAGGTATCTTAACTACTTGTCTATACTATAGAAATATTTAATTTCTTGTTTCTATGGCTTATTATTTTTTCGCTATTTTTCTTTTAGTTGTTTTTATAGTACTTTAGCAGGTAAAATATACTATTTTATGTTTTACATCTGTTCTATTTTTATTGAGTCTAACCTAGTTATTTATGTTATCTATTCTTATTTATTGTTCTTTCTAATCCTTACATTTTTTTTTTATTTAATTATAATATATATTAGGCCTGGCTGCCTGTTATGATTTTTGTTGTTACGTTTCGATTTTAAAGTTGCCATTTTCCTATACATATTTTAAATTTATATCATTTGTTATGCCTATTTTTACAACCGTTTCCTTTCTTTTATACATATTCTATTTTCGGTTTATATTTAATTCTAACTTATTTCGTTACTTAATTTTAATACATTTTTTCATGGACACTTACAAGTGTGTTTTAATTTATTTATCGTTCATTCTAGTCCTATTCGGTGCAATTTTCGTTTATTCTATTATTTTATTTATTCCTGTTTTCCTACTAGATTCTCTATTTGTATCTAATTTAGTTCTCATATGTTTTAGGACTTTCCGCCTGTGTTTGTTGATACGTTTTTATTTTTCACTTTTACCATTTTTCTATACGTCCTTTACAGATTTACTAGGTCTACTTTTGGTTTATAAAACTGTATTAATTAAGTGGCCCATGTTGACAGTATCAGCGGTTCACCTTTAAACTATTTGGACTGATTTTGTTTTAGCGAGGCTTCTAGTTCGCCTTAAACTGGGTTGGGTAGCAGGAGTTCGTTATTCTAAAGAAATTCTTTCTGATGAAATTTCGGTGTTACCTTGTGATTGATTCCTCTGTTGTCTCATCTTGACGACAACAGGGTTAAGATATTTTGCTGCCACCACAATCATTATGGCCAGAACAAGTAGGCTCGTAAATGATATAGAGATGGTGGGTAGGATATGGGAGCTTCTGCTCGATATCTTATTACTGTACTGGTCCAATTTATGTTGGATATCTTCCAACGAATGGGTGCCAGTATAAATTGATTTATGGATATCGTCTCCCGTTAAAATGTCAGTTTGTGTGGAGCTGTGGTTTTGAGGTTTTGGTAAGATTTCTGCCAGAATTAGGTTGAGCAGAGAATGAACTAATTCTGGAAACTGCTTCGGCTGAATAATTTTAAGTGGGTGATTATTTTAAGTACCTTTTCACCTATTTGCACTTGACATGGTTGGGATATTTCGATTATTCCCTGTCCCTCTAGTTTTGAGATCACAAAGTGATCTGGACATGTGATATGTAACACCTCCATATAAAAGAAAATAGCCACGCATTGGGCTTGTTTAATTTTATCAGCATGTCTTTTTGGAGGATTTGTACTCTGGACCTGCATTTGGGCACTGCATTTAAAGGATTATATAACAACCCAATGGCACATTCGTTGGATGTTGCCGCTTTGATTAAAGGCGTGGTCAGCCAGCCTACATACGTCTTTTCTTACGAGTAACTTGTGATTTTCTAGAAGGTTTTCATGTCCTCGCCTTTCAATAAGAAAAATTCCCGAGTTTTTACGCTATTTGCTTTGTATGAATAACCAGGGTCTGGAATTAATGAATAATTTGCAGACTTGGGAACAGGATAGCATCGAACTTGTTGTAGCCTCATTTGTGGCAGATTAAAAATTGGGAGAGTAATTCTCACCACCAATTTGTTCTGCATAAGGAGTGACTGAGCTCCTGCGGTCTGATATAGGACAGACAGACAATTTTGATCGTTCGGGCAATTCGAGGTTGTTTTGCGATATATTTGTAGCAAGTTTCGCCGAGACAGGAGGAGTGGATGAATATGATTGGTTCTACTAGCCATTATTATATTCAGAAGGGGTTGTTGTCGATATTCGACTTGGATGACTTGGAGTAATAAGCTTGATATAATCTATTGTCTTAGTTGTCTCCTAGTTAAGTCATCGGCCACATGGTGAAGATCGTTTATCTGGTGTGCTGTTTTTTGTTGACGATCCATTAGCAGAGCCAGAGGTTTTTGAATCTTTTCCAAGGTAGTTTTTACAACATTAATTTGTTGTTTCTCTAGCTCAGCTAGGTCTTGTGCGTTTGATTCAATTTCATCTAACCTGCTGTGTATTTCTTTCTCGTTATTGCTGTCCATGGTGCCGAATAACTAATGCATGGCACCGCCCATTCCGTCAAATAAAGACCTGGTCTTACGCCGTTCATGTACCATTTCCTTAATGGTGTTCGTTCGCTTTCGTTGTTGCTGCACGTTACATAGGTCTTCTGGGTTTGTTATATTTATGCAGAGTTTATGCACCCAAGTGCTCCGCATATTCTTCTAGCTTTATATGGGCATCTAATTCATCCAAATTTATCTTGGTGAGGACATTCCAGGTGTCATGATATACCATGAGATTTCCGAGGTCCTCGAAAAGTATACCCGAGCCATTTAGCTGGGTTATTACATAGGGTTTATCAGCGATTTCTCCTGTTGTGTATTGGATGAAGAGGGCAAATACGATGAATTTTTGCGCCATTTCTGTGGACAATTCGGAGGAAGAAAACAATCCCTTAAGTATATTTGTACGTTTATTGTCCCGTTTTAAACTGGGCAGTGGAGTGACGCCACCGCAAATATTTCTGGGGAGGTATTGAAATGGGACACTGAAGAAATGGACACTGAAGTAGGAATTTCAAGTCAACCTGGTTCATTTTCAACATGCTCTTACTCGAAATATAGTTTTAAACGATTATTATGTACCGTTGTAGCGAACGAAATAAAACTTAAATAAAACTTAAATAAAACTTATATAAAACTGGAATAAAATTTAAGTAACATATTTAAATTAACGGCGCTTGCGTTAGCCAAGTTTATTTATCCACGCCACTGAATTCGAGTACGGGAACGTCAGAATGGAATGCATAAAGAGCGAAACAAGTGACTCTTATCGTGGTACTTGGTGCAGCAACATATTAAAATTCGGATTCGGAGTTAATTAAATCTTTAAAGTAGAATTTGTATTAATTAAGTATATTTCAACTGACGAATTGTGATTAAAGTATTTGTTGTGCAATAAGTAATCGTGGTGTTATTATTTCACGCCCTCAATACCACAATTGGTGATCCCGAAATACGCAGGGACTGCAGGTGAAAAGCTCGAAGACCATCGGCCTGAAATTTTAATTTTGCGATAAATCACAAAAAATTGTACAATCGCATAATTGGGAGCATTCCAATCTTGGCAAAAACGGTACTCCCCAACGGGATAGACAGCAAACACATTCCAACAGGGCGACGTCATCATTCAGATTGCCTGCAGCACGCAAGAGGAGAGGCATTTACTTTTACAAGCACAACACAACAGCACTGCCCAAGTACCACAAGTTCATACGATTTTGCATCGCACACACACTGCCACACAGTCAGGCGGTCACATACATTGCGACACATTGGTATTCCACAAATTCATACGATTGTATTACACATATACTGTAACACAGCCAAGCAGCAGCAGATATTTCGGCACATTGGCATTCCTATGGTGCATAGCGCAATCAAGCCGTGCTTAATTAGCCCATCAACAGTAGATGCAAATATTTCAAGCTACAGGCATACAACAACAGCAGATAGAAATACAACGTTTGTATTTGGCATCAGATTACGCCGCCAACGTCAAAGTATTACCAACAGTAGACCACACCAGCATACATCATATTACATCATACACATTTATACTGAAGTCAGTGTTCCTCAACATCAGGTTTTCGAATGAAATTTTATTTCTTGCTTCTTTTGACAGAAATTTTTAATTTGAATTTATTTAGAAATTATTAATCTGAATTTAATTAGAAATTATTAATTTGAAGTTATTATTATTTGAATTTAATTAAGGATATAATATATAATTTTTAATTTTTATAGTTAATATGAATTAATGCAGATATATAATCTTATATTTCAATATTTAAAATAACATTTCATATTACTCTTCGGAATTCTTTTCGGCCGAATAACAAAGTATTACTTTGGAAGAATCATTTTATAAATAAATTCGCGATACGCCTAGTGATTGAATTTAAGAAGTGTATTCTGTGAACGAATCTGAAATTTAATTAAATTTTTTTTTTTAAATCAAAATCGTAATATTTCACGTACCGTAACTAGTTCAGTGTACGACATATTCCACAACTTATTTGTTCTTTTAAGCTTAATTTACCATAATGGGTAATGAGGATAAACCGACATCCAACGTAACCCCAGTAATGGACGATAGTGAATTGGCTAATATTAAGCTCCCGATATTTTGGGAAAAAGCACCATCAGCATGGTTCATCGCTATCGAAGCTCAATTCAAAGTCAAAAAAATAATTAAAGACGATTCGAAATTCGCGTTCGTTATAGCGTCCCTTCCAGTCGAGGCAATTAATTCGGTTATAGATATATTAAGCAACCCACCGGACGAGAATAAGTACAAAACGTTAAAAGAAAGTCTTATTAGGAGACATTCGGTGTCCGAACAATTACGCTTAGAGCAATTGCTCTCGACAGAAGATTTAGGCGATAGAAAACCTTCAGACTTATATCGCCATATGCAGAATATGGCCGGATCTATGTCTAGTATTGGCGAAGATCTAATACGCTCTTTGTGGGAACGTAAGTTACCCACTTCTTTAACTATTCCGCTCGCAGTGTCATCCGAGTCAGACTTTAAAAATAAATTAGAACTCGCGGACAAAATATGGGAGGTAACCCAAACGCCGACTATTAGCTTTATTCAAACAAAGAACACCAAAGACATCGAAAAGTGCGCTCAGTCTCGAAACTTAGAAAAAATTTTAACACAAACAAGAGCCGAGGTAAACGAATTAACGAAATCTTTCAATCGGTTTACAACGCGAGATGGTAGATGATACAATCCCCGCTTTAATAGAAGTCGTTCGCTACCAAGAAATAGATACAAATCGCCAAGTCGCAACAGAATCTGCTGGTATCATACATATAAACATACATCATATATCAACAAAAGCATCCAACAAACTAGAAAGACTGAATGTTTCCGCGGCGAACATCCAGTCAATAAGTTCTAGCCGTCTTTTTATCAAATGTCGTAATACAGGTTTTAGCTTTCTTATAGACAAGGGGGCAGATGTATCCGTCATTCCGAAATCTTCCATTGGTACGCTTTGTTCCAAAACACCCGAATTCTGCTTATCCGCAGCTAATGGAACTCGGATAGAAATATTCGGTACGAAAGTTTTAAAAGTAAACCTGGGCTTACGACGACCCTTCACATTCCATTTCGTAATAGCGAACGTGCGTAAACCAATAATAGGCGCAGATTTCCTCATGAGTAACAACTTGCTCGTAGACATTAAACGCAAAATGCTTATCGATCCTATGACAAAAATATCAACATGCGGAACAATTAGTAGGGTAAACGAAGTCACTCCAAAACTTTTTCCGGTCACGGGGGAATATGACACATTACTGAAAAGCTATCCAACGCTTTTGCAGCCTCCAAACTACTCCTTACCGACGAAACATAATGTGTTACACCACAGCGTCACGAAAGAACATCTTCCTGTAGCACGACCGAGAAGATTGGATCCAGCGAAGCACAAAGTCGCTTACAACGAATTCGAATATATGCTCAAACTTGGCATATGTCAACCCTCCTCATCTCCTACATCTTCACCATTACACATGGTAACTAAGAAGGACCCCAATGATTGGCGTCCTTGCGGCGACTATAGGAAACTGAATGCGGTAACCATCCCGGATCGGTACCCTATACCGCACATTCAGAGTTTTTCAGCGCAACTCAGAGGATGCACAGTGTTCTCAAAAATTGATCTTATTCGTGCTTATCACCAGATACCCGTGGCAATGGAAGATGTGCACAAAACTGCAATCACCACCCCGTTTGGAATGTTCGAATTCAAACGCATGCCATTCGGTCTCCGCAACGCAGCGCAGACCTTCCAACGATTTATGAATCAAGTGACGAGAGGACTTAACTTTATTTTTGAATACTTAGACGACATTCTCGTTGCACGCAGGAATCATAATGAACATACACTACACCTCCGGAAACTATTTGAGAGACTAGTAGAATTCGGGATAACAATTAAAGCATCTAAGTGCGTTCTTGGCGCAAGCCAACTCGACTTTTTAAGCCACAAAATCAATAGGAACGGAATCCCACCTTCCAAGGATAGAGTGAAAGCAATTGTGGATTACCCTACACCTACAAGCGTCCGTCAGCTTCAACGCTTCATAGGCATGATTAACTATTATTACAGATTTGTCCCAAAACTAGCAGAGTTATTATGCCCACTGTATCAATTTCTTAACTGAACAACCAGCCCTAGTAAATCCAAAAAAACGTTTTCATGGCCATCACAATGCAACGATGCGTTTAAGGACATCAAGTCCGCCCTCTCTCAGGCTACACTGTTAGTCCACCCAAAAGAAGGAGCACGACTAAGGCTAACTGTCGACGCGTCTAACATAGCCATTGGTGCCGTCATGGAACAATTTTCTGATAAGCTATGGGAGCCACTAGCCTTCTATTCTAAAAAACTCAGTCCGACAGAGATAAAATATTCCACATTTGACCGTGAACTGCTAGCTATGAACCTCTCGGTAAAACATTTTCGACATTTATTAGAGGGCCGTGAATTTACAATATTCACAGACCATAAGCCACTCACGAGAGCCTTACAGACGAAGACAGAAAGAAGTCCACGTCAAAGCAGACATCTGGACTACGTCGCACAATTTACGAGCGATATCCGCCACATTAAAGGAAACGAAAACATAGTAGCAGACACTTTTTCGCGATCAAAAGAGGTTTCCGAGTTAACGTCGAACAAATTTTCACTACAAAACCTGATAGTAGAACAGGAAATTGACGAGGAATTACAACGCATACTTTCTGGTAGCAAATGCAAAAATTCAAAGTTTACCTTGGAGCAAAAAGAATTCCCACGCACGAACAAAATGGTTTGATGCGAAACCATAAAAGGCATTAGACCATATGTACCGGGAAGACTACGTAAACTTGTTTTCAATTCGCTTCACGATATTGCTCACCCCGGTGTCCGCGCTTCCAGAAAACTCGTATCAGATAGATATTTTTGGCCAGGCATGAATGCTAACGTGAAAAATTGGACTATCTCATGTATTCCGTGCCAACGCGCCAAAGTCCATCGCCATACGAAATCATCAGTCGAGAATTTTGACTTACCTACCGCCCGGTTTGAACACTTGCATATAGATTTAGTCGGCCCTTTACCAATTTCGAGCGGATTTTCATACGTTATGACTATCGTAGATAGATACACCAGATGGCCTGAAGCATATCCTTCCGCGACGTTACAGCAACAACAGTCGCAACGACTTCTATCCGAGAATATGTTTCAAGATTCGGTGTTCCGGCTGTGATCACCACAGACCAAGGACCACAATTTGAGAGTAGACTTTTCAACGAAGTCGCAAAGCTCTTGGGAACGCATCGAATCCGCACCACCGCCTACCATCCACAAGCAAACGGTATGGTAGAGCGACTACATAGACAGCTTAAAGGCTCGCTAGAGTGCTACGATAATAGTAGTAAATGGATCGAACATCTCCCAATAATCCTGTTAGGAATTAGAGCCGCGTATAAGGAAGATCTTAAATGCTCTCCAGCAGAATTAGTATATGGCCAAGCATGGAAATTGCCAGCCGAATTAGTCGCTTCCGATTCAACCAATAACTCCGAAAGCCCATCAGATTTCGCACTCCAATTGAAGGAGAGTATGCATAGACTAAAACCAACAGACACTCGAAGCAAGACACCTGTCTACGTACCTAAAGATCTAGACAAATATGCAAAAGTTTTTGTTAGATTAGACGCAGTTAGACCAAGCCTAAAAGCTCCGTATCAAGGTCCATTTGACGTCATCCGTAGATTCAGGAAATATTTCGTAATTAACATGAACAACAAGAATGTCTCAGTGTCGATAGACCGGTTAAAACCAGCATTCACCATAGAATCTTGTAGTTCCAAAACCACAAATAGATCAGTCCATTTTCGAATAGCCAAGGACAATTGTCGCCTCCGGCTGGAAGGAGGGTAATGTAGCGAACGAAATAAAACTTAAATAAAACTTATATAAAACTGGAATAAAATATAAGTAACATATTTAAATTAACCGCGCTTGCGTTAGCCAAGTTTCTTTATCCACGCCACTGAATTCGCCACTGAACTCGAGTACGGGAACGTCAGAATGGAATGCGTAAAGAACGAAACAAGTGACTATTATCGTGGTACTTGGTGCAGCAACATATTAAAATTCGGAGTTAATTAAATCTTTAAAGTAGAATTTGTATGAATTAAGTATATTTCAACTGACGAATTCTGATTAAAGTATTTGTTGTGCAATAAGTAATCGTGGTGTTATTATTTCACGCCTTCTCCTCCGCAATAGTCAAAGTGGTGGCAAGGGATATTTCTATTCAGCCCTCAATACCACACCGTTACCATACGTTTACCAATTTTGATTATGGTATTCACATTGCTTGGTATTGCGATTACCTGATAAGGTCCTACCCAGATTTAAGAAAGCATATGTTTTCTGCTTTCATTCTTGATTAGGACCTTGTCTCCTACATGGAAGGTTAGGGGCTGTACTGTCTTATCGTAGTACCCCTTTGAGCGCTGTTTACTTGCCAATAAGTTCTTTCGTGCCGTGGCGTAGGATTTTTGGAGCTTATACTTCAGTATATGATAACAGCTCTCATGATTATAAACGGGCTCGGGATCCCGTTTTAAATTTGATGGGACATTCGCTGTGAAGCCGTATAGGCAGTTCGTTGGGGTAAGTGTAGTACCCTCGTGTACACTATTGTTTTACACGTATGCAGCGGTTCGTAAGAATTGGTCACATGTTTTGGGATTTTCATC
The DNA here is from genome assembly GCA_963924295.1 of Dioctria rufipes. NCBI lineage: Eukaryota > Metazoa > Arthropoda > Insecta > Diptera > Asilidae > Dioctria > Dioctria rufipes. Next base: position 98,642,091 of record OZ002741.1, on the reverse strand, counting down.
TATGATTGTTCGCAGGTTATTAAGGGTCTATGTGTACGCTCTAGTACTCCATTAGACTGTGGGTGGTATGCTGAAGTTTGTAACTTCTTTACCTTTAGAAGCTTACATACTCTTTTGAATAATTCACTCAAGAAATTTGTTCCCTGATCGGTGAGTATTCTTTTTGGGTATACGATAGCACGTAACGATTTTATCAAAGAAAACTTGCGCTACTGCGACTGCTTCTGCATTAGGTATTGCATACCAGTTGACAAATTTTGTTAAATTATCTTGGAAAGTCAAGATGTATTTGTTACCTGATGTGGTCTCTTCTAATGGACCTACAATATCGAGGTAAACTTTGTGGAACGGTTGTTCTGCGATGTCCGTGATAACCATTGGCATTTCATATTGTGGAGATGCTTTCATCGTCTGGCACTGTGGGCATTTTTTAATATATTTCTTGATGTCGATAAGCATGTGTCTCCACCAATACTTGCGTCTTATATGTTTGTAAGTTTTTATGACACCTTGATGGCAACCGAATGGAGAATCGTGATAATCTTTTAAGATTGGTTGGATCTCCGTGGGGCTCATGATTACTTCGGGTGTCTTACCAGTACTTACATGCTGGTAAAGCGTCGCTGGGTTTAGTGTTTCCGCCTCCGTGAGTTGAACTTCGTTTTGGTCTGGTTTCGTGTGCTCTTCCGTCTCCATGCTGGAGTTATTTGTAGTCGCATGAGGCTCTTGTTTCTCAGCTCGAGTCACGACGAAACAATGAGCGGATTTCCTTTTCTTCTTATTCCTTGTGGAATCATCTTCCTCCATATCTGAGTCCATTGTGTGGTGGACTACGGCTTTTACCGTTAAGGTATGGCCTAAACTTTCTTCCTTTAATGCTTGAGGGATGCGACTTAGTGCATCTGTATTAGTGTTGTACTTCCCGGGTTTGTATTCGATGTTGTAATCGAATTCAGATAATTTGTGGTGAAATCTCACCAAGCTGGAAGTAGGGTCAGTCACACCTTTGAGAGGTTTATGGTCAGTATAGACCGTGAATTTCCGGCTTTGAAGATAGCACCTGAAATTCTTGGTAGCCCAGAAAATATCCAATAACTCTTTCTCTATAGTAGAGTAATTTCTTTCGGCTTTGTTTAATGTGCGGCTTGCATAGGCAATGGGCTGGTCCTTTCCGACTTCTCCTTGAGAAAGAACAGCTCCTAGAGCCTCGTTACTTGCGTCCGTAGTGAGGTTGAAAGATTTTGAAAAATCGGGGTAAATCAAAAGTGGTGGCGAGATTAAAGCATTTTTTATGCTTTGAAATGCGTCTTGGCATTTCTCAGTCCAAGTCAATTTTACATCCTTTCGGAGTAAATTCGTGATTGGACGCACAATTTTGGAGAAGTCTGGAATGAATTTCCTGTAGTAATTGGCAAGTCCCAAAAACGATTGAACTTGCCTTACTGTTCTGGGAACATGAAATATTTGGACGCAGGCCGTCTTACTTGGGTCTGGTAGGGCTCTTTCGCTATAGCATTTATGTCCTAGGTAAACAACTTCTCTTCGTAGAAACTGGCACTTCTTTGGCTGCAGTTTTAAGTTGTTCTCTTTCAACTTGTCGAGGACATTCCTCAAGTTTTCGTTGTGGTAATTTAATTTTTTACCGTAGACAAAACATTGGAGACCTTGTAGGCCTGTCAAGATGAAATTCATTAGCCGTTGAAATGTGGTGGGGGGCCCTTTGAGCCCGAATGGCATACGCTTAAAACTCGTAGTGCCCATAGCTTGTGCTGAAAGCAGTTTTATGTCGATCTTTTTTGTCGACAAGAACTTGGTGATAGCAGTTGGCCAAATGGAGGGTGGTGAAATACCTTGCATGATCTAATTGGTCAAGAATATCCTTGCTTCGGGGTAGGGGGAATGGGTCTCCAATTGTCTTTTCGTTTAATTTACGAAAGTCGACATCGACGCGCCACCTTTTTTCACCGTCAGGCCCCGCTTTCTTGGGGACAACTAGTAAAGGTGAATTCCAAGGGCTTTTACTAGACTGGACTATCCCGCTGTCTAGCAGTTCCTTTAGCTGATCATTGATTACTTGCCTCTGTGTTTCAGGTAAGCGGTATATTTTTTGATTGATGGGTACTTGATCTTGCACCATTGGAATATTATGCCTTATGGCATTTGTATAGGTGAGTTTGTCACCTTTGAGGAAGAAGATATCGTTATACTCTTCGCAGAGCTCTGATATCGAAATTTTTTCTTCCGCGGTCAAATTAGGGTCTAGGCTGAGTTCTTGCTCTAGCCTAGAAATACGCGGGTATTGCTTTATGTCGTCATAATCCGGGTATAGATATCGGACATGTTGTAGAATTGCTGATTTTTCATCTGAGCCTTGGGTTGACTTTTCTTCCTGTTTAACTTGTTACATACATAAAAACTCAAATCTAAAAACATCAATTGCATACCTACCTACCTACATCAGTATATTGCAAGTAAACATTTCACGTATTCCGATCAGGAAATGAAACAAAAAGTTTACGGCATGGTATACCTACATACCTACATCAGTTTCCACTGCATGTAAAAACAAACGGTATACCTACATCAGTTTCCACTGCATGTAAAAGCAAACGGTATACGTACATACATAATTAATCATCACTGATCTACCTCAATTATTTCAGTGAATGATGTGATAATACTGCTACGCGCAAGAATTCGCACGTTGAAATACGACGACCTTGCACCAGAGGTAGAACATATGTTTGTAAGTAACTAAATTGTTTTTCTAATAAGCCGCAAAGTACTGAGTGTAATTCGAGTAGGAAAGAAATTAAAATAAACAATGAGTTGAAAACCCGCAACATGGATTGGGTAAGATATACGTATAAATTTATAAAAAGCAACGAGTGCCGTGACTTGCATACTTCCGTAAATAGTAAAATTAAGTAATAGTTGTTAATGAAATACTTCCGACTTACACTTTGTATGAATTATACGTTAAATAAATAAAGTGCTGGGTCAGAGGTATTTTATATATTATTCTGTGTAGTATTAGTAGTCTTAGAGTAAGACAATTTTTATATAAATATACTACAGAATAAAGTACAGAGAGTTCAGTCTTCAACCAGTCTTTCAGTAATTAAACAGGTGCAAAGCCTTATTTGGCTTCACCTATTCTTCAGTTAACAACAAGTTGTACATTAAATAAATAGGTGCAAAGCCTTATTTGGCTTCGCCATTTATTAACAACAAGTTGTACGTTAAATAAATAGGTGCAAAGCCTTATTTGGCTTCGCCATTTATTTAACAACAAAGCTTCGCCATTTATTTAACAACAAAGCTTCGCCATTTATTTAACAACAAAGCTTCGCCTATTCCGAAAGATACTCGTAAGATCACCCAAAAATACAACAATTTTGGCGCAGACGGTAGGATCAAGGAAGTTGGTCAATCTACATACACTTGAAAAACCTTGATCCTCCAACCTACGAGTTACGAGCTACTTACCGTGGAATCTGGCGATAGAACCCAGCCTAAGAAGATAAGAAGTCCCCAACTTGGAGAATACGACTTCCATTTACGAATAAATAATACACAACAAAGAGTACGGCTAAACGAAGCTGACTGAAACGACAACAATCCTTCTTAAGTAAGTTAAAAAGAGGCAAAACTGTTATTCCTCATTAATAATAGAAAAAAGACTAAAACAAGCCAGCTTTCACATATTCGGAAAAATTTCTTGCTTTGATTAAATTAATTGAACTTCTTTGATAAAACTACTTATTCCATGTTCTCCTATATTCTCTCTAAATCGAATGATTTTGCTTTCATGCCTAAAACTGGCCGTAGTTCTGCATGCTCTACCTTTGAGACGGCAATAAATTCATTATCATTTGACAATACCAGTCCTCCAGATAGCCCAAGTGTAGAGTGTAATTCATCCCGAAGTCGACCTTCCGTAAACTGGTATCGTGAGCATCGCTCAGGTAAACGTTTCAGAAGGCACAGCCTAATTAATTTTCTAGCAAGAAGAAATAGCTTAAACGCCCTAATCACAGAAAAATCATTAACCTCGCCTACTTCTAATAACGATACTCTAGATATTCCCCAGAGAAAGCAACCAAACCAACCAGCCAAAATGCCAGTGAATTATGAAAAGGTAGTTAAACTGACAGCACAAATGGTGCCCTTGTTTTCTGGAGAATTTAGTCCCCAAATCCTCACAGAATTGCAAACCTTTATAGGCTGTTGCAAACAAGTACAACAGTGCCTAGAAGAGGAGGAAAAGCAAGCTTTTATGCAGATTTTTCCCACTAGATTGAGAGGAAATGCATACCAGCTAATCGCATCTAGCTCACTCACAACATTTGCAGAGGTTGAACAATTACTTTATCGTAATTACTAACCTCGTGAGACATACCATGAGCTGATAAATAGATTAATCACTTGCCGACAATACCCGCACGAGTCATATAACTCCTTCACAACTAGGCTAAAAGGCCTATTGTTACAATGTAATGAGGCAGCACAGAGTAAATATGGTGCTGAAAATTTCAATATGGTGAAGCGACAAATAGAAGATTTTGCTATGGCTTCAGTGAAGAGTGGTGCTAATAATCCGCATCTAAGTGCCTATTTACTTACTTTAAATGAAGATTCGGTAGACCAACTCATCCCAAAGGCACTAGACATGGAACGATTACAACACAGCCTCTTTTATAATCCACAACCCGCCATTCATAATCCCACAAGCTATTTTCCAATGGACAACTTTTTAAGGCATAATTCCACAAATTATGCTAATGCTTATAGTCATCCTATTCACGAGACTGTTACTCCATACCCTTACACAAATGAGCTAGGAAAACCTAACATAAAGACTGAGTTCCATATACCTCCCACACAGGAGCCGACAAAATTAGCTTCAGTATCCTTTAATACTGGCAGAAACTCACCGGATAATTGGCACTCGACCCAAGTCAGCTCGACAAGAAAATCTTTAGGAAGTCCACCTCCATACCAGAATTCTACCTTTCATCATACAGGAGAAAGAAGAGACGAAAAACAGAAATTACTGTTAAACAAGATTACCTGCACCTATGCCAACTACAAGGGGCACACGTATGGCGAGTGCATAAAACGCAAAAACACCCCTTTCTGTATAAACTGCAGAGCGAAAGGACATGATGTCCAATATTGTCGACAAAATGTTAAGGCACCACCTGAGCGAGTAAAAACAAAAAACAGTTTTCAATGGGCCACTTCAGATCGCGAACCTAGAATTAATTATGGACAAGAGATGTGTAGCTTTTGTAGCAGAAGGGGCCATACCGTGTCCAACTGTCGGCAGAAACAACGATGGGAAACTGCAAATTCGGGAAACGGCACACTGTCGACCGAAAAGTCCCCGGCTCGACATTAAAGAAAACTTATCATACTACTTCAGGGTCCTCTCAAAAGAAAAACCCCCGAAAAAGGGAAAACATTTCAATAGTAGATTTGCCATTAGATATAAGCAAAAACGCTGATAGTGGACACTGGAGCTGAAGTAAGTCTTATAAAACAGGAAGCACTTGATACGCCAGAACGTATAGAACAGAGTCAAAATGTCACTCTGAAAACTCCATTTGGAGATGGAGAAACATTGGGTAGCTGCCAAGGCAACTTTTTACTAAGCCGCAGTATCAGATGCCATCTACAGGTTGTAGAAGATAACGCCCAACTCTCTCACGATGGGCTGTTAGGTAATGACTTTCTTGCAAAAAATTGCAATATAGAAGGCCCTAACAAATCACTCCGGTTTCCTCGCACGGAAACCAATCCTATTGAGTTCACGGTATCTCTCGAAACATCCACAGAAGATGGGGAGGAAATACCAAGGGATCAAATAGAGGAGCAATGGCACCCAATAGCAAAAATTCCTTACCTCAAATAGAAGAAATTTCCTTGAAAAACGAGAATAAAGACGAAAATAGGCAATTTGAAGTAGTGCTTCAGCGACCTAATAAAATACCTCCTCGATCTCAAATCGTACTGAGCATACCATTACAATTGGATCAAGAAATGATCTGTATGTCTCAGGAGATAGGAGAAGGACTATTTATCGCAAATTGCTTAGTTAGTCCGAATAAAAGTTTTATACCGTTATCCGTTCTGAACGTAAACACAGAACCAGTATTCCTGAAGAACTTAACGCTTACGCTAGTTCCACTTAATTACTATAACCTACAGCCTCTCTATTTACCTTTGGACGTCAGTAATTCCCAAAGTTTTCAGAATAAAGGTGGTCCACCTTTCCCTCGTGCACAAAACAATAGCTACTACAACTTCAAAAGTGATAAGACAAATTTCATTTCCAATCAATATTCAGTAAACGTAAACCATACTAAAAGCTCTAATCAAGACAGACTTGCGGCTTTACGTAAAGAATTAAATTAAATCACGAAGAAGAAAAGTCAATTCTTGAGCTATGTTATAAGTATAATGACCTCTTCTACTTAAAGGGAGATAAACTAACGTGCACTAGTACTATAAAACACACCATACCTATATTGCATAATCAACCACCAATAAATCAAAAAATGTACAGACTTCCAGAAACACATCGGGCTGTTATTAACGAACAAATAAAAGAGATGCTAGAGCATGACATCATTCAAATAAGCAAAAGCCCATGGAATTCTCCGTTACTTGTAGTCCCCAAGAAAGCTGGGCCTGACGGCAATAAACGTTGGCGCGTAGTAGTAGATTTCCGTAAAGTCAACGAGAAATCTATAGGGGATGCCTTTCCACTACACAGGATAGAGGATATACTGGATCAACTTGGGCATTCACGGTATTTTACCACACTTGATCTTGCAAGTGGATACCATCAAGTACTGGTTGACCCAAGGGATAGACCGAAAACTGCGTTTAGTACTGCTTACGGGCATTATGAATTTGTAATGAGTGGCGGCCGCCAAAACACCTTTTTTTATATACTAACAGTATACCAGGGCCACTCATTACTTTCTTTAAGAAAGGATACGTACTTTCCCTAGAGGACACATTTGTATCATGCAAGGCATTAAAACACGGGCCAAGCCAAATTAACAAAAGAATATTCAAAAGGCGGCCGTGAAAAAATCTCAGAAATGCTGTCATGAAGCAACACAAAGCATTAAAATCCAATTGTGTGCCATGAAGCAACCAAATGTTCTATTTCCTATGGCATAAGGAAATACCAACGCTCAATTGCAAACAATCGAGCATATCAAATTGCATAACAAATGACTGCAGTAAACAATTTCTCTTCTTCAGTCAAAAACCCCAACATATGGTCAACTGGGCCACTAAGGTACTATGTACATACATGAAATTGTTTACATGAGAATATTTCAAGCATTCTCGGAGGGGAATGTCTTACGAAAGCATTAAGTACTCAAGAACTTTCTTGTCAAACGTTCTCAGTGGGGAAAGCTTGAAAACTGATAGGAACAAACATAAATTAAGAACGAGTATCGAAGAGATACTCCCTAATTCCTATAAGAATTTCCCGAAGGGGAAAACTCAAAATGTCTTTCTGCTTCTGCGATTCGCTGAAAACCTAGTAAAGGGGCGTGGTTTCTTGTAAATAGGAAATACTCAGCTACTGATCATGAGAAGATGGCGTAACCCTAAAGTATAAATTTCCGATCATTTTGTACGATAGGGGCAGTCAATTTCAACAATTTAAAAAATTAAGAACTACTGATAAGATTCCCCCGACCAACGGTAAGGAATCTATCAGCTAACCTAAAAGTGAACCAATAAGTTGTAGTAGCACAGTGTGAATTTTCATTAAAAAGAATCAAGAGTGTATACTTAGAAGTAGAATAGTTTACAGAATAAAGTGTTAAGTTCTTAATAACAGAACAATTAAAAGAATAAGTTTGTATTTCAAATAAGAGAATTAAATGTGGACAGAATAAAATCAAAGAACTACCTACAAAGTAAAAGTGATAGTTTTCTTTCTTCTACATATAACTCAGAAAGGGCAGGTGATCTTCCTCGATTACGAGAAGCACTCCCTCGTCCTGTTGCCCAACAGGCGCGCAACAAAAAATTGGTGGCAGCGGTGGGATTTCCACGTGAAAACCGTGTAATCGGATATCATTTTTCGTCGTGCAAATTGAATTGCACATAAAATAATTCGCATATTCTCACGTACGATCTTTCATCGCTGTGAGAAAGCAAAAAGAAAAAGCTTTTTCTAAAAGTTTTCGTGGGTACCTGGGGGCTGTTAGCCCAAACCTCGGGGAGTTCGCTTTTTAACCCCGTCGAGTGTAAAATGTCTTAAAGAGATCCATACTAAAAATTACTAATGATAGTGTTAGAGAAAATATAATCTAATTGTTTGTATTATGTGAATAGAATCAAACTATTATATTAGTGTTAAAGGAAATATAATAAATTTTTGGTATTGAGTGATTGGAATGAAACAATTATTATATTAGTGCCAAAGAAATTGGGGTTTTAAAAATATAAAGAAAAGAATAAACAAAAAATAAATAACGGAATAAATAAAAAAAAATAATAAAGTGATTGAGTTTTAATTTTCCTTTTGTCCTATATCGGCGACTGCTCTCTCCTTCGGAGCACGGAGCGGAACCAGGATACAACAATTGGTGGCAGCGGTACTTTTCCGATAAACAGTGCCTTATAAGCAAATAACTAAATTAAATCCAATCAACAAGTGAAAAAAATTATAATCAGAAGAACGTAAAGTGAATATAAAAGTGTATATATATTTCGGATATAATATAAAAAAGATAAATAAAGCAAAATTTGTGGGAATAATAAACACACAGCAAAAAAAAAATTGTAAAAATAATCATAATAAAATAAACATAATAAAAAAAAAGATAATAATAAGCCCGGGTATCGTGAGGTACTTAGAGGCTTCATCCCTGCCTCACTAAGACGTACCCAGACGGAAGGAAGTCCCCTCTCATTCAGACAGGAAATCATCGTAACCTTATCATCGTTATACTCATCCAACACCTACACACAACATACAACAGCAACATCTTTCACCCAACTCTAAATCTCCTAGAAACCGTCGCCCCGGACGCGCGACGTATTGACATCAACTTCAACAAAACAAAGAAAGAAACTAACAGCTATACCAATACCTCTGGATAAAATAAAAGGTAGCGAAAAGAAAATATATATATATATTTATAATAAATGCATTTTATATTCAAAGACACATTATATAATCTATATATACCTATATACCTATAATCGATTCATTTTGTGTTTGAAATCAAAACATTTTTATGTTCGATTCTTTTTATATGCAGTAACAAATTATTTTCACTATCAATCCATTTATACAAACATAACAACATAGTGCAATCAGCGTATTTTTTTTTTTTTTTGCAACTGAATTTTTCTTTAGGAGATCGCACAAAGTCCTAGCTTAAAACTTTTTTTTAAATATATATAATTCCAACTTATCCTTCCATCACCTTTCACCCTTCCGCGAAGCGACCTCTGCGGTAAGACTTCGTGAGCTTGCTGGTCAGAGGACTTCGAAGAATCAACAATCGCTCCCCTTTGATAGAACTTGGAAAGGCTATCATTCAGCGGAGAGATTTTGATTGGAGGGAGGAATTGTGAAAAAACAAAATTTTTTTTTTACCTTTTTCTCAGCATTCCTGTTCCAGAATTTCCTATTTTAATATAAAATTCTTTTTTTTTTGTGTGTTACAAAATCAATCCCAAATTTTTAATTTTTCATCTTCGATTTAATTAACAGAAATATTTACTTGCAACCAACATAATAACTCTTTATATTGACGTTCGGAGTCCTATTAAATTTTTTTTAAATCAAAACTTTAAATCAACCTATCAACAATAATTAATAATCAAGTGATTTTGTTTTAAATTCCACGCAAGTTTTCTTTTATGCGTCAAACTTTAGTTTATTGTCGTTTCTTTTTCAGAATAATATAATACATATCTTGCGAAGGGGTAAGAAATGTTATGAAGTCCAATATGAGGTCAATGTAGGTTTCAGACTTCACAACAATCCAACAACCCAAGCAAGCAAAATAAATTATCGTCATTGTTTTGCTTACTCAATAACTTTTACACATTTCCGTACTACAGTAAATTGAATTTAGGCGATCGATTTAATTAAGTAACTGGGTCAGTTAATTTGCTAATCGGAAGTGTTTGAAAGTTGTTGAAATGAGCAAAACAAATAATTTTTGAGGTCGATTACAATTTAAAAATTACAAATATAAAAATGAAGCAGTTGAGTTCGAGACGGATGATAATAAAGTCAAACAGAAATTAAAACCGTTTTTCTTTTCAACCTATTATTGAGTTTTTTTTAACAGTGTGCTATAAACATTTTTGTTATTGTGATCTCACGATGGAATCAAAACATTTTTGCTTGTAATAAAACAGGGTTTAAACCTACGCATTTAACCAAACATTAATCTTGTTGGTAAAAAAGTGTTGAAACCAACAATCTTACATGTTTGAATCAAACATATTTCTTGTTTGTAAAAAAGTGTTGAAAATAATAATACTACGCGTTTGAGGCAAACGTTTTTCTTATTGATAAAAAGTGTTTAAACCAACAATCTTACGAGTTTGAACCAAACATATTTCATGTTGGTAAAAAAATTTGAAACCAACAATCCTACGCGTTTGAGACAAACGTTTTTCTTGTTGGTAAAAAAAGTGTTTAAACAAACAATCCTACGCGTTTGAGACAAACGTTTTTCTTGTTGGTAAATAAGTGTTTAAATCAACAGTCAAACGCGTTTGTGACAAACGTTTTTCTTGTTGGTAAAAAAGTATTTAATCCAACAAACAAACATGTTTGAACCAAACATTTTTCTTGTTGGTAAGTAAACCGCTTCAATGAACAATCAATGCGGATTTGAATCAAACATTTTTACGGTTGGCGCACTTTCATACACGAAAATTGTTAGTTTGATACGTTTTTCGTTTGTTTTAACATGTTCTTTTCTCTGAGTGCCTGTGTAAAGTTCTTCTTTTCCATCCTTGATTTTAACCAACTGTAGTTTTAAAAGACGGTATATGCCTGATAAGTCGCGATATGTGTCACCATGTCCTAGCGATACAAATTCCAGCACCGACGAGTTATCTAGAGAAGCTATAGGTTTATAAGATACCTCTTCAGTTTTTAAGATGCTGCTTTGTACAGGTGGTGTAAAGAAAAGGTCTAACTCAGATTTCATGCATTCTTTGTATGACGGCATATTGTCTATTTATCAAAAATATCTAACACACGTTTACGTATCTTACGTTTGCCTTTAATAGATGCTCTTTTAGATGTACTTTTTGTCTGTGTCTTACGTCTGCCTTTAATAGATTTTAGCAGTCTTTTTTGTTTTTGAACCTCTTTTTGCGGACTTTTTTGATCCTGAACGCTTTTTACTTTTAGAAGCTGGAGCGAAATGTAAAGCTGTAAAAATGTTGTGCCTTTTTATGAGCATACGATTGCTTCTTCCTGCACCACCCATGCTTCCAAACAGCTTATTTATACCTTTCTGTGATAGTTCTTCGGCTGCCGCTTTTCCCTGTTCTTTCAAATATCTGTTAAAGGTTTACTACCTGATTCTTCTAAAATAGCTTTACTAGCTTTACTCCTAAAAATGAAACAACTTGTGTTGTCTGATGATACTACTGTTACTGCTTCTTTATTCCAAAACACCAGAATATTTATACAATAATTCTTGACTTAATACTATTGATTATTTCTTATTACGCTAAACGCTTGTAATTTTAATTTCATCACGGCATTCGTGTATACATAATTATTACTTCCGTAAAGCGGTTCTTTATGACATTTACAAATTAAATTCCGCAAAGCTTTTGCCGGTTTGTTGTTGTTACATCATGCCGCTCATCGCTTTCACCTGTACATACATAAATACTTCCGCAGACCATTCGCCGCTTTGCTGCTATTATGAGATCATCGTGAACCATTGTTTCGTTCACCTAAGTTCTACCGCTGGCGCAAGGTTATCAAATTGCATCATGCGAATTCTTGCGCGCAGGGGTATTGTGTCACTGCCTTCACTTGTTTCTTTATGTGATTAAAAAATTGGCGTAGGTCAGTAGCGAGTGACTTTATTAAATTACTGAAGTTTGTAATTATGTTTGTAGATATGTTTAAACTTGCAGCAGGGAATTATAATTCTGCATGCAATGAGAATGCTGTAGGTATGTATGTATCTACATGTTTGCATTTCTTCATTGATGCAATTATTGAAATTATAATTCTGCGGGAAGCGATACAGACATGTATCTATGTATATACATATTTACATTTTTAACTGAAGCCAATGGATGCCCTGTATGTAACAAAAGTGCTGACAAAAAGTTCCAAGAAAGAGATGATCACTTAGATGAGATAACCCTGCGCATAAATAACATCAGCGAAGGACTGTATCAGCAGAAGGCAAGACAACTGTTTGCTTCATTAGCAATCCAACTAAATCTGATGACGTTAAACTTTCAATAAACGCAATCAGCAATACTAGACACTATCATTGACACCCACCATGGAAGGATTAATCCTCTGCTTTTTTCCCTAAGGCAATTAGCCGAAGAGATAACCATCATCAAGGTCCATTTACCTACATCTCTCCAACTACCAGCATCCCAGCCTTCTATACTACAATTCTATCGATTGATGACAATAGAAGGCCGAGTCGTCGACAATTATGTTATCTTTAAACTAAAGCTGCCTCTCGTGAATTTAGAGAAGTTCGAATTATTTCGGGTCAATCCGATTCCCGCATTGATCAATGGAGCACTTGTCGCAATTAACACTGCTTCAGAGCTCCTAGAAATTAATCTACATCCAGATCTATATTACCCATTGACAAAGCAACAACAATCATCGTGTCTACAAACTGATGAAACCATCTACTTATGCAAGCACCTCCTCCAATCTACCGAAGAGGCACAAATATTAGTTTGTGCGAAATTGAACTGTTTCATCTAATTGGGGGTCTCACTTTTATACATGCGATTTCAGAAGAACTCACAGTGACCGGTATAGATACAGCTGTTACACCCGAACCAATGGATGTACGCGTTCAAGGAGAAGGCTACACTCAAGGGTTTATGTGGAAATAATGTGTCTCAACCGTCTTTAGAAGGCTCTGAGCCTCTGAAACTTCAAGCAAATTGCGTTATCAGGCAAGAATTCTTGACAATCTAAGGGCATCATGTAGAGCCAACTACCAGCAAATTGTCCTTTACATGTGTTGGCTGTATTCCCAGTCCTAAAAGCCATGATCAGCTTCTCATGATTCAGCACAATGCCATAGCATATCACGCACAAATAGCAGAACTAAGGGCCCTTCAGAAAGAAGTTCAAACAAAAGATAAAAGAGAACTCCCAAAAAAACTTCACGCACACCACATCCATCACTTGCGGTAGGATATCTGACACTGGCCCTGACTGTCATCATTACTACTGTCGGAATCATTTGGAGACGATTTTCAGTCTTGTCTTCACAATTAAATGACCTGAGAATTACTGCTGAGCATGCGGACTTACTGCGGTGAATTGTTGAACTTTATTAATAGGTCAGTAATTTTACTGAATTTTATATTAATTGCAGGTACTCGATTATATGTATGTGGGATTTAGAAATAAAAACAATCGTTTCGGAACTAAGGAAGTACTTTATTCGGGAAAAATTACTTGACACGTCTCTACTCGTTCGCAGCTAAAACTTGAAGAAGGCAAAATGGCTCGCTTCTTGTGGTAGCTAATTTTAATTGGTCCTGCCATGTGTGTAGAGCTGGCCGTAGCTTTTCGCAATCTACGTGATTGGGAATTTGTATTCTACAACTCGGCCATCCTGTAAGTATTCACCGGCCCGGTGAATCAATCTTCTCGGTACTAGTCGCAGAGATCGTCTATCAGGAACCTTCGTCTCAGGGGTATCGTCTCGTCTCGGATAAGCTTCGCATCTTTGAATGGATATCGTCTATCGGGAATCTTCATCTCAAGGATATCGTCTCGTCTCGGATAAGCTTGGCATCTTTGAATGGATATCGTCTATCGGGGATCTTCATCTCAAGGATATCGTCTCGGATAAGCTTCACATCTTGGATGGAAATCGTCTCAGTTATCACGTCAAAGAATTTATTTTAGCTGTTTGTTTGAAATATGTTATTATCTCGGGGTTTGGAATATCTCTAGTAGGTAAGGATAATGAAGGAAGAGGAAGGGTGTTGGTAACAAGGAAGGGGTAGGGAAGTGTTTTCGTTTTCATTTGTTTTTTGCTTTAGGTTGACGGCAAGTCAGCGTCTTCTTCGTAAACTTCGTCATCAGAAGAGGTTTCGTAATCGTTAGAACTAGCCCAAAACTTGACATTGTCACTACTCGCGGTAGTCTTCCTCGGGCCTTCATGCTCTCCGACTTTTTCTACTTCGAGTCGGTCGTTGCTACAAAGTTGCACCACTTTATACGGGCCCAAATATTTCACATGAATCTTCAGAGCGTTTCCAAATTGTGTCCGCTTTATTGCCACTAGGTCCCCAATGTTGTAAGTGGGTGGCTTCCTCCTCTTCTTGTTAAATTGTCTCCGATTTTCCTCTTGCGCGTGAAGTATACTTTTCTTGGCGTCTTCTCTGATATTGTTTCTTTCCTCTTCGAACGTCTCGAGGATTCCTTCAGATACGGCATTCGCTAATTGTAAATCTTCTTTATTTCTCATCTTTACTCCGAGTAAAACTTCGAATGGGGTCCTTTTAATGGAGCGTTGCCAGCTAGAATTCAAGAATCTTTGGACTTTATCAGGATATTTGTACCACTCATCTGGATTTTGCATAGACAGCTTCGTTAGTACTGCTATAATCACCCTGTGTATTCTTTCCACTTGTCCGTTTCCTCTTGGTACTCCTGTTGTCACTAAAGTGTGGTGAATTTTCTCATCTTTGCAGTAATCCGCGAAAACATTAGACGTGAAGGCGGTGCCTCTATCGGAGATGATCTGTCTCGGGTTTCCAAAGATTGACTTCTGATTTTCCAACTTCTGAATAACTTCCGTCGCTGTAAGTGTCTTTACAGGATAGATCCACACATATTTTGAGAATCCATCGATTACAGTCAGGATGTATCTATAACTCTTCTTTGTTGCTGTTAGCGGTCCTAGGTGATCTACGTGGTAAGTGGTTAGTGGCAGGTCTTCTTTGGGGATAGGATGTAGAAATCCGTCTTGCTTTCCGTGCTTGCGTTCAGCTAGTATGCAAGGAATACAGTTCCTACGGCAGGTCTCAATGACTTCCTTTATTCTTGGTATAGCGTAGTCTCGGCTCAAAATTTCTTCCATCTTTTTTTGCGCAAAATGCCCTTGGTCATGAACGCTCTTTACCAGCTCGGTCTGCATTCCCTTGGGAACACAAAGAAGTTTGTTTCCTTTCCCGTCAAGTTGGTATAGAATGCCTCCCTCCTCTAAATAATTTTCAAAAGGTTCCTTTTGCAAAAGTTGTTTGATGATGTTGAGCTTTGAGTCTCTTCGTTGAGCAGCCTTTACTTTTGTAACCACATCTGACTCTAGTATCATGACAGCGGCTTCTCGGCTGAGCGCGTCCACATGCTTCATTTTCAAACCGCTTCTGTGTTCTAAAATATAGTTATAATCTTGTAGTAGTAGCGCCCATCCAGATATCCTTGGCGCTAAGTCCTTCTTTTCCATTGTCATCTTGAATGCGGCGCAGTCTGTGATAATCTTAAAAGGTATTCCAAGTAAGTATACTCTTAACTTCTTGAGCGCGCAAACGATGGCTAGCACCTCAAGCTCGTAGCTGCTATACCTTTCCTGCGCCAAAGTTGTCCTGCGGCTATAGAAGTACACTGGGTGGAACTGACCATCATCCGAATTTTTCTGAAGTAGGATGGCACCATAGCCAAATTTTGATGCGTCCGTATGTAGTTCGGTTTCTGCCTTTGGGTTGTATATGGATAGAACAGGCTGTGTCGATAAAATTCCTTTCAGCTTTTGAAATGCCGCACGTTGACATGCTTCGAAGTTGAATGTGGAATCCTTCCGGAGCAATTCGAATAATGGTTTAGCGATTTGGGCATAGTTGGATACAAATTTACGAAAGTATCCTGATAACCCTAGGAAGCTTTGTAGCTTTTTCACATTTCCTGGCTCCGGAAATCTTTTTATAGCTAGAATCTTGGAAGTTGATGGTTTGATCTTTCCGAAGGCTATTTCATAGCCAAGGTATTCTATTTGCTTGCAGAGAAATTGACATTTCTTCCATTTAATCTTTAACCCATGTTCTGCTGCTGTTTTGAGGACTTCCCTTAATCGTTCTAAACCTTCTATTTCATCTCGTGCGAGAACAACGATGTCGTCCATATATATTAGTATATATTTCCTAAACACTAAAGGCTGAAATATCTTGCTAATGAACTTTTGAAAGATGGTCGGTGACGTGCAGAGTCCAAATGGCATACGCAGAAATTCGTACTGTCCAGTAGGCGTAACGAATGAAGTGAGCTTCCGACTACTTTCGGCCACTGGGACGTGGAAGAATCCATTTTCTAGGTCCAGTGTTGAGAAAATTCGTGCACCCTGGAGCTCGTCTATTTGGTCCTCTATAAGAGGTAAAGGGAATCTATCCCGAACTATTTGCTTGTTCAATTTGCGGTAATCAATGCAGAGGCGCTTACTACCATCTTTTTTATCAGCAAGAACAATAGGGCTAGAATACTCAGAAGTACTTGGTTGGATAATTTTCTTGGATAACCACTCCTCAATCTGATCATCTACAATTTGCTTTTCTAGTGGTGAGAGTCTACGGGGTTTTAAGGAGATTGGAGTATCATCTTTTACAACTATTCGCATTTCGATACCCACGTTTTGTGTGCCCTCCGGTTTGTAATTGGCTATTAAGTCTTCTATATCTTGCTTAAAGGCTGGACTACCTACATTGACAGCGTCATTGTCTTTAGTAATGTTGTAGCACAATTCTTGGTTGTCTAAGGTAGTTTTCCTAATGGTGATACCGTTTGGTTGCAAGGAAATTTCTGTCCCACTTAATACGTCTTTCCCTATTATCATTTTTATACGCGTAGCATTATTAGGTAAAACGTGAATTATAGGTCTGAAGGTGTTGCCATCTATTTCTAGGTCCGCCTGAAAGCTCCCAAGAGTTTCAGTGAGCGTATCTGATATCCCTCTAACCGCGGTAGGTCCTCCATTTAAAGTTGGTTTACCTACATTATTATACTCGTCTAGTCTCAATATTGTCAGATCACTGCCTGTATCTATCAGCGCATCTACTTCATACGAGTTCACATAAACTCTCTTGCAGTTGTTTTTAATAATCGTTGTCTCACTCAAACTTGCGCAATTGCGTGAATGCCTCTCAGGACATTCTGTAGACTTATGCCCAAACTTCTGGCAAGAAAAGCATCTGGGCCCTTGTTTTGTTTTCCTGTACTCCTTCGATCTATGGCCTCTTGAGCCACAGTTGTAACACACAGGTAGATTGCTCTTATGACCAGTCGGCTTTGTTTCGTGACGTCTCTGAGCTTGAACCCTCTCCCTAAAACAACCGTACGAGTCTAATTTGGCTTGAAACTCTTTTATATTGTTTGCTCCATATAAGATTGCTTTATTAGAGTGCGAGTCATCTATCCCGTCAATTGTATACTGAATGATCGCAATCTCATCTACAGATCCTCTTGCACCCAGTTCCCTCATTTTTAGGAAATATTCAAATAATGATTCGCTCTTGTGCTGCCTCCGATTGGCAAGACGTCTATGAATCTCCCCAGAGTTTACTTGTTTCCCAAAGTTATCGATTAAAAATTCCTTTAACTTTTCCCAGGATATTAAATCTGCTCTAGTTCTGGTGGCTAATTTGGCGGAGCCACAGAGTAAGCGTTTTGCAAACAGGACAATTTCTAAGGCAGACCAACCCATCACCTGCGCGGCAGTCTCAACCTCTTCTATCCAGACCCTGACGTCATGGCTCTCGTCTCCCGAAAATTCACTAATTGCGTTTGAGGCATCTTGAAATGACACCGATTGTGGTCTGTTAGTACGTAGCGTTTCGTTTTCGACGCGCAATAACGAGATTTCTTTGTCTTTAGCTTCTAACAATTTCGTTTGTAATTTTTCTAAATGCTGCTCTTTTTCAACTATCGAATTTTCACGAACGCGAAGGGATTCTTCCCGGATTATCAGGCTCTCTCGGAAAAGGCGCGTCGCGTTTGAGTCGTTCTCCATATTATCTACTTCCGTACTATTCGTATGATTCTTCCTTTTCTTTCCCATTATTACTGTAGGGTTAAGTTAATTAAATCTTCCGCGCGTTATGGAACTCAGCAGGTATTATAGGTATGTACGAGAACTTAATCACTTTATCTTTGATTTTTTCCTGAAGGGAATATTAAATTTGTAGAGTTGGGGATGAACGAAACGAACAGTTCTTGGTAACTTTTCAAATTCACTTAAAGAGACTGATTCATTTATTGCAATTTTTTATATTGATCAGTTCAATGATAAGGGTGTCACTTCATTTAACTCTGTTAAAGTTCGATCATTCCGAGTATTTGTAATTTATGTTTTAAGTTATTTAATAGGATAGTAAGATAAGAATAATAATATATTGATGTCTACTAATTTTAAGTTTATAATATATAATTCAATATATAATTCATCAGTAAAATTAAAATGTTTATGATTATGATTTTATATTATCAATTGCTAAAAAGTTCGAAGAGCATAAAAATATTCAGCTGGACTGTCCCTTTATCACAACTTTAAAGATGACATTTGTGACATTTTACAATCCTCAATTTTCACCTCGTCGTCCGATGATGGTTGATTTGGTTTGTGTCTTCGCCCACAATTCTGAGGTGAAAGCTTTCTTCTCGACGAAGAGCTTTCGAAGCTTCTGGGCTTGCGTCGCAGCACGTGTGATCTATATACACCGCGTGCGCTTGAAACTTTATGCGCGTTGTACTCCTTTTTATGCTCTTTAGTGCTCCGGTACATTTATTAAAATACAAAAAGATTTACCTTGACACTTTATGTCCCTTTTATTTTATTTTGTTTAGTTACTTTTACAATGCTGGTTCCCTTCAATTACTTCAGATGATTGCTCTATTCTTGTATGTTGTTTTAACAAACTCTGCGGTTTATCCCACGTTGATTTCTTGTCGCTTCTTATAGTGATTTATCCAAATTTGGTTTTTGCCAAATCCCTCGTTGATTTGTGGGCTTACTACTGCTCTTCAGCTTGGCTGCACTTTGGTGCTATCCCGGTTGAGCCCCCAGTTTTGTGGGATTTAGAAATAAAAACAATCGTTTCGGAACTAAGGAAGTACTTTATTCGGGAAAAATTACTTGACACGTCTCTACTCGTTCGCAGCTAAAACTTGAAGAAGGCAAAATGGCTCGCTTCTTGTGGTAGCTAATTTTAATTGGTCCTGCCATGTGTGTAGAGCTGGCCGTAGCTTTTCGCAATCTACGTGATTGGGAATTTGTATTCTACATGTATATATAAATATGCTGCAAATAATAAAGGGTTAGTTCAGTTTTTGCTTCAAAGGTTATTTCGGTGCTTTATTTTGAAATTCAGTACCGGCAGTTACAATCATCGTATAGTGCCCAGATTTCGAGCAATTTTGGTAAGTTTTTTTGGAGTATAGATACAAACATCGGTTTTCTACTCTGCAGCGGTCTAGATTCATGTATCTAGGCCAGTTCTCAGTTAAAGCAAAAGAGTTTTAACTCAACAATGTGGATAAAACTGATCTAATAGAATTTTAGAGACATATTTCTAAAATGAAAAAAGAATATGAATCGTTTAGGTTACCTTTCCTAAAAAAATTTTTGTCTTACATATTTTGCTTGCCACATGGTTCCGCAACCGTTGAAAAAACTTTTCAGCAATAAATCTAAATAAAACTAAGATAAGGTGTAATATGCCTGATTCAATATCAATAAACAATATCTTGCAATACCTTGCAAAAAACCCAAATAATCAAAATGCATGCTTGACGTTGTGACGCAAGGCACAAATAGCAAGAAAATACAACGTATCATTCTTGATACATACAAGTGCGTTCAGTGACAGTGAAAATGCAAGGTCGGGCATATTACAACTTTTGTAGAAATATGCACCGTAGGATTAGTTGCCGATTAAGCGAATCAATCAATAAAACACAGTCTGTAGAAAGTCTTTCTAAAGTCAAAACATAACAATTCGTATTCATTACTGGGAGTTCCGCTGTTGAGCTGGGTCCCCCATCTCTTGGAGTTAGTGCTTTAATAGGTGGTCGAACTTCTTCGCAAGAAGAGTTAACGCCACGGGCTGCTCTTCTTTAGTACACTAAAGAGTTAATGCCTCCGGGCTGCTCTTGCGACTAACCTCGTAAAAACGTGACTACACGTAAAAAGATATTCAGTATATAAAAGAAATATTATCACATAGCGACCATGATAGTCGTGCGTCTATCTTGTAACGAACCTGTACATAGATAGCCATATAGAAAAATATGAGTGAAGTTTTATATAGGAAATTTTCCTTCTTATAATTCACAATAGCTTTTTGAATTGATGTTATAAGTAGGGCAATGTAGATTACCCAGACACTTTGATCCGCCTACCCGAATTTCCTACCAAAAATTTCTAGTAAGTTGAACTGGTCTGTCCGGGAGACCTAAAAAATCCTACTCCACCTCCACCCCTGCCTATAAAGCGAGTACGTGAAAAACGGAGGGTTATCGGTAGTACGTGTAACAGACGCAATCCAATAATCAGTACGTGTCCAACTGAAAACTATCCTGTCACCAGTACGTGAACAACGGAGGGCTAGTGGTGGTACGTGAACAACGGAAACCACTACTTAGTACGTGTACAACGGAAATCTCTCCTGGCCCTCACTCAAATTAGATTTAGAAGTAATAACAAGAATTTCACTAATATAAATTATTCTACATTTATAATAGGGAGTTAAAAGGAATAAATATTTAGTTTGAACTCAACCGAACTGTTGTCATTTGGACCCCTCACTCCACTGAAGCTACCCAGAGTCAAGTTCTGACGTTTTGCTACCGACCGAACTATTGGCGCCCGAGCAATCCCGACCAACCGAGCAAACGACGTAACAATCTTCAATAATTTCATCTCTAAAACGTGCCGTCTGCTTGTAGACCGTGACTGTGGGCTATCAGATGAATCATCCATTCAAAAACAAAATGAGACCAAGGAAAAAAAACATTATCATCAGCTACCATACACCAGAGCTGAAATGAAAGATCAAACGGCAGGGCATTTCATAAAATCTGCGCGCACATTGAGAAGTATAGGCAACCGGAAGCAAACACTGAAAACCTAACGTTATACCGCCCGGAGAACATAATAGAACCACATATACCGAAACCAGTATCAAAATCAACTGAAGAAGTACCAGAATACAAAGCACGCCCAAGAAGATTAACTATAGAAGAATATAAGCTGCGGCATGCGAAATCAAAAACAATAAAACCATCAAAACCAGCCCGAAGAGGTCTACGAGTGTTTCTTAACGAAGAAATACTGAAATACAAACAACTAATACAAATTGCAGTAACTAGAACCGAGAAAGAAAAATATAAAATCCTGTTAGAGGACACTAAAAGGGAGCTGATTAAGCTCAAGGGAGCGAAGAAATAAGCAAAAAAAAACTATAAATCATCAAATCATTATTATAAATTAAATAAAAACAAAAAAATCATTATTAGCGTAATGAAATTTATAAATAAATTAGCTTAATTTTTCAACTTATTAGCTGTGTTCTTTTGTGTAACTTGTTCTAGAACTCCCATATACTGGAGAGAACAAATTGTTCTCTCGATTGAAGCGAACTAGTTGTACTGTTCGCTTCATTTATACATCTTCTATGAAAATGTATGAGGCGTTCTTTTGTCTATCTTGCTCTGCTCTGCTCTGCGGACACAAAAGAACACAGCTATTATTATCATTAGGTTTTTTTACCTACTAAAGATACTCCAAAATAATAATCTTTAAATTGAAAAAAAAAAAAAAAAATCTTTACTTCTCCAATATGGGAACTACAAACTCCAAGGAAATGAAAATAACGGAAAAATTGTAAACAATATTGTCATAGATGACACAGTCTTAGTAGAACAAAAAGAAATAGTCATAATTTTGTACATATTGATTGCAATAAAGATTTTTGAAATCCTATACAAAGCTTATGTTTATACACATCATTACGATATCAAATTTGTAATTCATTTAATGTATATGTACTGTAAAATTTAAATTAATGCTGTTGCAGCAATTGGGTACGAACGTAAGGAAATTCCTAATAACTTAAGTGGAATCTGTTTACACCTGGCCATCTATTGGTACATTTGAGTTGCGTAGCACTAAGTCGATGCTGAAGCGATTACCCTGTTGAATTGCCGGTCATGCAGTTACCAGATTAAGAACTCATGCGATGGTTTCCAATTGGTCAACTCACATCCACACCACAAGCAACATGCATATTGGAAGGCCATATGCTAAAACATATGTGTGTACCAAACTGATGGCCAGTATGTGTGTGTGACAAAAAGATTTCGGATTTAGAATGGACATCATTGTCATCTGTTCTTCTAGTGGATTCGTACCAAATTTCTGCATCAATTCATTATTGTCAATTTTTTTCTGACCATATCAATCAAACTACTTATAATTGCAAAGTATTGTTTATCCACTTTGGTATAAATAAAGTCAACAGTCATTACCAGAAGTTGAATTGTATGAAAATCACAATTAGCCTGGATACATAATTCAAGTGCACAGATTTTATAGAAACCACAGACGAGGACTAGGAAAAAAGTTCCTTAATACGCCAAATTAATACTAAAAAAAAAAACTAAAAATTTGTTTCTTAGTATTTGATCGCCGACCAAAAAGAAAATATGGCGAAGCATTTCAATAATTACAAAGGGATCATGGTACGTTATCAGTGTGATGTCTGTTCACCTCATGAAACTAGATATCTAGTGGAAGAACATCTGAATTGTTTCCATCAGAACAAAACTTATCACGATAATAGTATTTTCCTTATGAGGAAAAACGGAAATTACACAGACGACACCACAATGATTACCCCATCAGAGTATTCGATTTGGGTTATCGCACAAGATGATAATGCGAAAAATTCACGCTGAGTTGAAAAAGCCGAATCTCAGAACAGTACTAATAAATAGAAGCGTGAAGAGATTTAAGTTAAATGAAAACATGTTTTATTGCCTTAATTGTCGATTCATAGCAGATTCAATAGAATTGCTGAGCATTGGGAGATAAATCATGAAAAAAGAGCAAAGCCCAACTCCCCCCCCCCCCCCCCGGCAGAAAGACCCACAATGAAAGCGATAACAGAAAATCTAGTTCATAGATGTACTACCAGATGTAGGTATGTCTCTAATAATAAAAAGATCTCGAAGAACACATAAGAATAAATCACCTACCTGATAACGATCCCGGAAACGAAACAAAACAAACAAAATATATATTATTATAAATAAATAATAAGGATGAAATAAAAGTAAGTTAGTAACAGCTATGTATGTAAAAAAAAAGCTACAAAATAATTTTAATCTCAAATTATTCTTAATTATAATATTCTTAATAAAATAATTAAAAATATTGATGAATCAAAATAACCAATACGTAAAAAGAAAATTCTGGACCAGATGCATTATCTAGGATACAAATCAATATAAATGATCTAAAAGAGATCAAAGTGTTGCAAGTGAAAAGACGAGCAATGTCAAAACCCACTAAGTCAGATATAGATACAGAAACAGAAACACAGCAGCCTGATCAACTGCGTGTAAAGGAATCTCTGTCTCATCAGAAGTAAAACACATACTCGAATTGCAATTCAAAACTACAGATAACAACATAAAAATAATTGTGGTTTTGGGTTAGCCTACGGGATGCAATTGAAAAATTGTTTCTATAGGGCCAACAAACACTGCTATACGAGCAGCATGTATTGGGTCAATTTTATTCATATGAATAAGTTTTTCCTATATTAGGATAACGCTGTATTTGTTACACTTGGAGGTGTTTTTTATTTCTGCTTCCATCAATTTCATGTCGGTAGGTTGATTAGGAAGCATTTCGGCTGTTGGTGTTGCATACCTAAAAATCTATAAAAAAGTTTAATTTAATCATACAGTTTCGTATAAGCTAACTATGCTCAAAACATGGTTAGCTTATCTCTAGAATGGGCGAAGAAAATTGTATCAGCAATTTTCTTCGCATTCCTTCAACCAGAATATTCCCATGACAAAAAAAAAGCTTTCGCGATAAGAAATTCGTGCCGCGAAAATACATTACATGTATACGCGCGCCGCAATTTCAAGCGACGGAACGTTGGATGATGTTTATAAAAACATCAAATTACATTTTTCCAAGCCACCATCCATCGAAAAATATTCTGGACTTGTTTAATCAAGTCCAGAATAAATGAAAATTTTTCTCAGGGTAGCAATGCAAACGATGCATTTTCTACCCTGAACGACGGCTCTTGATCGCGATGAAAGTGATCAAGAGTGGAGTTGAAGTTTTAGCTTGGTTCGGTTCGGCGGAAATATTAAAAAGATTGGAAAAACAAAAAATATTACAGTTGATTTTTAAAAGTAGAGTTGATTTTTAATTTCGGAGTTGTGATAAAATCTCGTACTCAGCGGTTGCGCAAAACAGGACTGTTGATTGTTAAACTACAAACACGGGATTGTGATAAAAATTTTGTCTTGCAAAAAAAAAAGAGTCCGAAAAAATAACGGAAAAAAGGTCGAGTTCGGTTTTCGGAAAATAATAAGTTATTAGTAAAGAAAAAGCTTGTGAAAATAATAAATTATTAGTAAAGAAAAAACTTGTGAACAGATTAAGCAAAACAAAAAGGAAAGGATTGTACCGGTAGGCTAAAATACAAACGTGTAAAAAAAGAAAGAAAAGTGTTTTGGAATCTAACAGGAACCTATTAGTGCCACAAAAAGATACGTAACAATTGGCGCAGCCGGTAGGAAGGGAGCACCTAATATTCTCGTAGCAATTTGCTCGTATCAATTTTCTCGTACGACATTTGCTCGTATCAATTTCCTCGTGAAGCCATTTTCTCGTATCAACTTTCTCGTAAAGCCATTTTTTCGTATCAATTTTCTCGTAAGTCAATTTGCACGTATCAATTTGCTCGTAAGGCAATTTGCTCGTACACAATTATCTCGTATGCAACCTTGTAAACATTTTACTTCGAATATTTCATAGCAAACAACGAATACTAAAGCAATGGGTCTTGTATTATGTTAATACAAATATTTTCTAAGTATAAGAAGTATTTCCTTTATTAAAAAATTCTTATATGTAAATAAAATGATTTGTTTATGTTTTAAATTAAATACTCATCGAATAATCCAAAACTCGTGTGAACTTATCTTTTGAACTAATTGGTTCGCGTGCGCGAGTTTTCTCGTATTCTAATTTGCTCGTGTAAAATTATGTTTTGAATTAAATAGTTCGCGCCGCGCGAACTATTTAATTCAAAACATAATTTTACACGAGCAAATTAGAATACGAGAAAATTGATACGAGAAAATTGATACGAGATAATGGCATTACGAGAAAATTGATATGAGAAAATGGCATTACGAGAAAATTGATACGAGAAAATAGTTTTACGAGAAAATTGATACGAGCAAATTGACTTACGAGCAAATGATCCACGAGAAAATTGATACGAGAAAATTGATACGAGAATATTGGGGGGAGCCGGTAGGAAAGAGGAAGCCAACTTTCTACAGCTAAAGAAAGTATAAGCGCTCGCAAACCCTCTATCCTACGAACAAAAAGGGGTTAATTAGATTAGGCCAGTTTGGTCTAATCGCCCCCAATGCTCGGCGTCGGACAGATTTGACTGCCACTGTTTGTAAAACAAGCAGCCACCCCCACATCAAAACATTTAAGTGCCTACGTGGGAAACTAGCGGGCATCATCCAAGCCCAAAATTAGAGAAGTCTACACCAAGAATTTTAATTCTGATCGCAAGGCCAAGGAAGGAAGAACAATAACCGACAACCTCCGATCCAG
The DNA here is from genome assembly GCA_963924295.1 of Dioctria rufipes. Classification (NCBI taxonomy): domain Eukaryota; kingdom Metazoa; phylum Arthropoda; class Insecta; order Diptera; family Asilidae; genus Dioctria; species Dioctria rufipes. The sequence continues at coordinate 98,615,965 of OZ002741.1, read as the reverse complement.
AGCTGTAAGGGACTCCGAAGCAGGCAATGCGACCCCCTTTCAACTTTTATCCAGGGGAACTTAAGAAAGCCAAGGGCCCCGGTAGCACAAAAATTCTCCACCACCAGAAGGAAGACAACGATACTGATTTGAGAGCACTTCGAAGAAAGGAAAAGCCCCCCTATCAAATTCAACCAAGGGAATAAGATGGCAGGAGCGCCCCTACCTGCACGCACGGTGGTAAATGAGCGAGGAAAGCTCCCACCAGGAAACGCCGCCGGAAATCTCACAACTTCAATCAACTCCACAACAGTCTTCCTCGTCGGGCGACGCACAGGAAGTTTCGCCCCGATACGATGGAGGCAACGCGAGAGCAACATCCGCAACAGAGGGTGCTAATCAAACACCTCCAACAGGATCACCAAGTAAAGGAGTCACACTAAGAAGCGGGACAAACCTCACAGGTCCCCACCAAGTAAGAAATACCTTAGATTTAGAATCATATTTAAAAAATTTGGAAGAAAAAGTGCGAAACTCCTCCGAACTCTCTGTGATTCAGTGCGACTCAATAGAAAAACAAATCTAAAAGTCCCTTCTGGAAACCAGCATAGAAGATACTAGCTCCCCAGTAGTGCCAAATTCTAGACGTAAAATTTCAAATTTAACCATGGCAGATTATGCTAAAATCGCAAAGCTAACTGCCCAGCTCGTTCCCCTATTCTCGGGAGAGCAGTATCCAAAAATGAGCCTTGAGCTACAAACCTTCCTAGGATGCTGCAGGCAGGTAATACAGTGCCTTTCGGTGGATGAGCTAGCAGCTTTCCTTCAAGTCTTCCATACCAGACTTCGAGGCTAATCTTGTCAGCTTTTTGCCTCAAATATGCCCACCACTTTTAAAGAAGTGGAAGAAAGGCTCAATCGCACATACCTGCCTAGATATACTTACCAGGAATTGGTAAATAAACTAAGCACAACTAGCTAGTATCCATTGAAAATCTCACGGCCTTCACGGCTCGAATAAAACAGCAGAGTCCAATTATGGAGCCACAGCGGTACCAGCTGTTAAAAGGCAGCTCGAGAACTTTGCCAAAAACGCCCTGAAACCAGGCGTAAATAACCCTTATATGTGCCAATATCTTCTGACCATGACCAATACATGGAGCGCCTCCAGCAAAGTGCTCTATTCCTGCAACCTCCAGGGCAATTTCAATCAACTACAATGCCAAACACAATGCCCCATTCAGCCAATGAAGCCCTACCAAATAACACACAGTACAACCAAGTAAGCTACCTAATAAATCACAGTATATATAATCCTGGCATAATACCATCGTCACGGGATTCCCGACAAAATAAGAGTTCACACACCATCAGCAAATATTAAACAAGAAATAAGATAACCAAATAGAAATTATAATGTAAATAATAAAAATAATTATTTAAATAAAATAAATTGTAGTTTTTGTAATCTATGAGGCCGCACATACGCTAATTGCCTCAAACGAAAAAATACGCCCTAATGTGTGAACTGTAGAATGTATAATCATGACGTGCGTGACTGCAGAAGAAACAACAACAGTATTCAAAGACTACACAACAATAGTGTACCACAAAATCAACGTCCTAGAGACCCACAAGGGCCTAGCAACTCCAGAGTATTCAACGTGCGTAAAAAGTGCGAATTCTGTGTTCGTACTGGTCATGCAGTGAATAACTGCCAACAAAAGCGGGAATGGGAAGCCCGGATTCAGGGAAACAACGTCCAGTCGACCCAAAACTCCACGGCTCGACTTTAAAAACCCTATCAAATAAAATAGGGTCCCTCAGACGCCCGATTCCAGTGTCGCTACAGTAAAAGTTTTTTAAACATAGGCCTGAACGGCCAAACTAAACTAATAGTCGACCCAGCCGTTGAGGTAAGTATAATAAAGAAAAGGTCGATAAAATAATTAATCACAATTGTTGTGACTCAGGTGCCCAATGCCCCGAATCACAACCAGAAGGTCAGTACATCAATAGATTGTTCTATACATACCTCATGAATGACCCTGAAAATGAAAATTATTTCATTTTAAAAATATCAACCAAAATTTAAAATGCATTTAGAAATGCAGTGCCATAGTATTACAAAATGCAATTTAGCATAAATTGCATTTTGTTATCAGACACACATTCCACTCACACGGTATGCATACTTACCTACATAAAGTGTCTTCTTACTTTTTTTTTTTATATGTACACTGTACATATGTACGTTACTTACTTCCTCCAATCTAATTGTATGTACCTACATACATACAATTATCACAATTATTCGCGTCATCTTAAAATTAATATTTCAAGACGGGCGCACAAGTGCATATCGGATTACAGTTTTGCTTAGATGCATATAGCTTGCATCAAGAAATTTTTACATTTTCTCACGTTACGTTTTTTCAACGCCGTGAGAAAACAATAAAAAGAAAAAAAGAGCTTTTGAAGCGATCGTGGGTACCTGGGGGCATCAAGCCCAAACCTCGGGGAGTTCTTTCTTAAAACGCCGATCGGGTCAGTCCGGAAATTTTTTACCAAATAAAACTAAGACTTTGATAATTGATAATAAACGTGGAAATTACCAATAAAAGCGTTAATCGTTGACTAACTCAGAAGTTAATAGAAATTAATAGATCATTATATTATTGAAACAATTTTGTGAATTACGAGAAAGTGGAAGTTATCAACAAAAGAGTAAATATGTTAACTAACTTGGAAATAATCAGCGAAAGTAGAAATAAATTGTTAATAAAAACTAATTAATTTATAAATCAAAGTGTGTTTTGCTAATCATATCTCAAATCCTTCAAAATAATTAAGGTTGGGTGCTCGGGGATGAGGCACTCGGCCAACAACACAATGAGGCATGCACATTAGAGACCTCATTTTATTCAACACGCAGGGAAACTGCCAGGCAAACTTCGTTTTTAAAAACAAAATTCTCTGCAAGTTTCAAGTCGTAAAAAACTTGCCTGGCTTTCCCGATGATGAACTTCTGAGAAATGATTTCCTAGCGACCAACGTTGAGGGTCCTAATAAGGCAATAAGGTTTCCTCACACGGAAACTAATCCTGATGAATTTGCTTTGCCATTAGAGTTTGAAACGGACAAGCACTTGCAGAAGAGGTAGAGTCCAAACAGGCTGAACTATCCACCTGGAGTGTCTTCAAGGCTTCTCAAACGAGAAAAGCTGGCTGCCAAGCTTCAAAAGAGCTCAAGGAATGTGAAATAGGCTGTCTGGGCGAACAAGAGACCGACGAAATCAGGCAGCACGTGGTTAAAAACTCAAGAAGAAATGCTCTCCTTATCCCAAGAGAAAACCGATGGAGTCTTTTTGGCAAACAGTTTGCTGTAATCTGGAGAAGAATTAGTGCTGGTTAGTATTCACAACGCCAACAGTCACCAAGTAGTCATACACAGTTTAAATTAACAACTTATCCCATAAACGACTACACAATAGTCCCGCTAACAGGTGCGAAAGACCACAAAAGCGCGCACATATCAATATCAAATACAAAGGAGTTAACAAATACAAAAAAAGACGGAACTGAGTGTCTAAAGCCTGCCAAAAAGATGCATATAGCTCTACCGTCCAAAATCCCGAGGCAGAAGTCATTTATAAACAAGCAACGGCCATATACAAACGGTAGTGAGTCGCTAAAGGGTGCATATTACTCTACCGTCACACAGCACACTATATGCTACATGGTCAAAACAAAATAGCATCGACGCGCATGAGTATCCCACACAACCTATGGCAAAGACCACACAAGTGTACAAAACTCAGCCGTCAGCAAAGCAGGAAGCAAATACCCCTGCAACATGCTAATTACAACACAATAAAGTCTCAAAAGGAATCAAATAAGCCTTATCTATTTACAGGAAATAAATTGAAAAGGAAGAATAAGTTAACCGAAGGTTCCGCTGAAAAAAACAGCAACCCTACAACATGTAAGCTATTTATATCTGGATTATGAGACTCCGGACGACCGAAAACAATACCTGTGTACTTCTAGGCTAGAGCAAGAGCTCAGTCTAGACCCTAATTTAACCGCAGAAGAAAAAAGTGCGCTATCAGATCTCTGCGAAGAGTACAACGATATCTTCTTCCTTAAAGGTGACAAACTCACCTATACAAATGTGATAACGCATAATATTCCATTGGTGCAAGATCAAGAACTAATCAATCAAAAACTGCACCGCTTACCTGAAATACACCGTAAAGTAATTAATGAGCAGTTAAAAGAAATGCTAAACAGCGGGATAGTGCGGTCTAGTAAAAGCCCCTGGAATTCACCTTTAATAGTTGTCCCCAAGAAAGCGGGGCCTGCCGGTGAAAAAAGGTGGCGCGTCGTTGTCGACTTCCGTAAGTTAAACGAAAAGACAATGGGCGAGGAATATCCGCTACCCCGAATCGAGGGTACTCTTGACCAATTAGGTCATGCAAGGTATTTTACCACACTCGATTTGGCCAACGGTTAGCACTAAGTTTTTGTCGACAAAAAGGATCGACATAAAACCGCTTTCAGCATAAGTTATGGGCACTACGAGTTCAAGCGTATGCCGTTCGGGCTCAAAGGAGCCCCCGCCACATTTCAACGCCTAATGAATTTCGCTCTTACAGGCCTACAAGGTTTCGAATGTTTTGTTTAGCTGGATGACATTGTCTTCTATATAAAAAATTCAAAAGATCATAACGAAAAGTTGAGAAAAGTCTTCAATAAGTTGAGAGAGAACAACTTAAAACCGCAGCGAGAGAAGTTGTCAACCTAGGACATAAATGTTCTACCAGACCCAAGTAAGACGGCCTGCGTCCAAACATTTCCTGTTCCAAGAACAGTAAGGCAAGTTCAATCATTTTTAGGACAATTACTACAGGATATTCATCCTTGAAGCATTTCAAAGCATAAAAAATGCTTTAATTTATCCACCACTTTTAATTTACCCCGATTTTTCAAAATATTTTAATCTAACTCTAGGAGCAGTTCTTTCTCAAGGAGAAGTCGGAAAGAACCAGCCCATAGCCTATGCCAGCCGCACTCTAAACAAAGCCGAAAGAAATTACTCTACAATAGAGAAAGAGTTATTGGCTATTGTCTGGGCTACAAAGAAATTCAGGTGCTATCTTCAAGGCCGAAAATTCACGGTCTATACAGACCATAAACCTCTCAAAGGTGTCTTCAATGTAAAAGACCCTACTTTCCGTTTGCTGAGATTGCACCACAAATTATCTGAATTCGATTACAACATCGAACACAAACCCAGGAAGTACAACACTAATGCAGATGCACTAAGTCGCATACCTCACGCATTAAAAGAAGACAGTTTAGGCAATACCTTAACGGTAAAAGCCCTAGTCTACCACAGCATGGACTCAGATGTGGAGGAAAATAGTTCCCCAAAAGCAAAAAGTAAAAATAAATCCGCTCATTGTTTCGTCGTGACTTGCGCTCAGAAGCAAAACGCTCAACGACGATAAATACTTCCATCACAGAGACAGAAGAGCACATGAAAGCGGAGCAAAACGAAATTCAGATACCAGAGGCAAATACAACAACCCCAGCAACGCTTGATCAAAAATTAAGTACAGGTAAGATACCCGAAGATATTACGAGCCCCACGGAGATCTCCACAATCTTACAAGATTATCACGATTCTCCATTCGGTGGTCATCAAAGTTTCATAAAAACTTAGCGAGCAAATAAGAGGCAAATTTTGGTGGAGATACATGCTTAGCGACATTAAAAAATGCCCAAAGTGCCAGACGATGAAAGCATCTCCACAATATAAAATGCCGACGGTTATCACGGAGATCGCAGAACAACCCTTCGACAAAGTTTACCTCGATATTGTAGGTCCATTAGAAGAGACCACATCAGGTAACAAATACATGTTGACCTTCCAAGATATTTAACAAAATTTGTCGACTGGTATACAATACCTTGCAGAAGTAGTCACAGAAGCGCAAGTTTTCTTTGATAAAATCATTACGCGCTATCGCATACCCAAAAGAATACTCACCAATCAGGTGTAGAGCATACCTACATACCACAATAATAAAGGCATATGCACGTACCTCAACAACAAATAATAATAAAAAATAAACGAAACAAATATAACAAGCAAAAGTAAATAACAACAAAAAAAGAAATATGATCGGAATAGCCATGCGCCATTCTACGATCCATTCATAAATATACGCTAAGTGAAACAAAGTTGTAAAACTGCAATATGATCACCACTGGTCACCGTTTATTACTCAGTGAACTTAAAAAAGTAATTGCTCAATGACGCAATCGATAACTGTGTCATATCTACTTAGCATTTGTTCAATAAGAAAAAGATTGCAAATTAAGCATCTAAGCAATACTATGCTTGTTCATGTAGGGGTTAATGTATATGCATTTATCGATAATATATATTTTTGATCGATATTGCTAATATAAGCAAGGTAAGCAATTTTGTAATACTCTTTGTGATATAGAATAGTTCTCATGAGAAACAATATTTCGTATTAAGGTTTTAACGATGTAAGCAATTTTCAAAAGTATAAATTAAGTGCAATATGAAATAAAAATTCAGAGTTTTACCTGCAACTCTCGGTGTTTAATTCAATTGCCAGATATTGAGCTCTTTAGCTCCAACATGGCTGATATCAAAGGTAATGAGCTTTTCAGCTCTCATTTTAGATATCCATATTCAAACACCTGATATTGAGCCTTTGGCTTTAACTTGGTGCTCTTTTAAAAGATTGAGCTCTTTAGCTCTGATATTAAAAGTCATTTAATTAACAGAGCTAATTGAAGAAGGCAAGCGGAATCTAGGAAAGGAAGCAACTTATTTACATGGCGACCCTGCGGACCGAATTTATGAAGAGACTCTACAACCCTGGAAAAAATTAAAGGAATTCCTGATAGACGCTTTGCGGGACCCCACCAAAGGACCGAGGCCCATCACAACAGAGGAATACCGAAGCAGAAATAAGAACCAACAACTTGAAGTACAACCACCAAAGGAAAACTACACAAAAAGCAGAGCTGGCTTCGAGGCAAAATTTAGAAAGGAAATCGGCGAATATTACCATCTAGCTGTGATATCACAAGGGGAGCAGAGAAAGAAGTTCCTGATGAAAATCGCAGAGCTGAAAAAGGAAAGTAAGAAGAAAAGAAAAGAAAAACAAAAAAAGAGAAGGAATAAATAAAAAACCACAGCTAATAATAATAATAATGATAATAAAATTTCCTAGATTAGCCTTTAATTAATAAATTAATTAATACATTATAATCATTAAAACTATAATATTCTATATATATATACAAAAAAAAAAAAAAAAAAAAAAAAAATATCAAAATTATTTTTTTTTTATCTTCAATATCGGCTCACAACAAACCCTTCATTTTCTTTTCTTGTTGACTTTGTAGCGTTTTCCCTGCACACTACCTTTTTTTTATATACATCTGAAAATGGGCAAAAGTTACATAACTTCGGAAAGTAGCCCTATGCTACTTCCTCATAAATATACCTACCGGCATAACCCAGTAGGAAATATTTAATGCGCTTTGCAAAAGAGCACATAAAAAGCAGTACGGGTGGCTGCAAGTGCTTTGTAAGAATCGAAGGCAAAGCATGTTCTCAGCACGGGCGGCATGGCAGTGCGAAGCAACTGCTTATTTAGGAAGGGGAAGCGAAGCATGTTCTCAGCACACCAAACACTGTAAATTTCTTTTTGTGTTCGAAGTGCGTGGTTTTAATTGCGCAGTGTTATAATTTGTCGTTATTAATTAATATTAATTTTAGTGATTGCAAGGTATTTTGATTAAGGTTTTTGATTACAAATATTTATTTTAATAGAAAAATATAAGTTTTGAGAATGAGCAAAAAAAATTGTGGAATCAGCAAAAGGCACATGAGACGGCTAGTGGCGAGAGAAATTTATGCTCCAAGTTCTTGCAATGAGCAAAGTGAAATTATTTTGCAAAACAAAATTCAAGGAATTTATTCAAGTGATGGATCTGGCAATAAAAATATTACTGATTCACAAATTTCTGATGTTGAAACTCCAGATGAGACTGAAAGTCTATCACTTTCTGAAGATATAAGAAACTGGTACATAAGGCATCGAATAAGAAGATCAGCATGTGATGATATTTTGAAAATATTAAGAAATCATGGATTAGATCTGCCGTCTTCAACGAAAACATTACAAAGAATTAAAGAAAGTTCAATTAAAATAATTTCAGTCAATCCTGGACAATACTTTCATTTTGGTTTGCAAAAATCATTAAATATTCTTGATTTATCTCTTCCAAGCACGACAAACGTTTTAGAAATTGATATTGGAATCGATGGTATAATCTGCGAGACTGTGGAACGCTCTCCCAAATAACATAAAGAGAAGCAGCAATGGACGTAATTTCCGATCCTTATTATACATTTTTTTTTCAACAGTAAAATATGCAATATTCTTTAGTCAATAATGTAATTTCTTTATGTACTACTTAGCATACATAATATGTATTAATTAAAAAATAGCTTAATTAAATATATATAAATATTAGTGTATTATAAAGTATTAAGTTTCATTTTTCGAATGTTCGTATTTCCTACACATAATTATAAATTGATAGATTTAATTGTGTAGTTGTTCTCTAAATAAATAAACATCAAATAAACTTTATAAGCCTTAAGACACAAATCTTTATGCAAAATACGGTGTAATGACGTTTTTAGAATGCCTAATTCCAAAGAACGACGAGGAATGGACAAACCTGGGTTTTCTTCAACACTTTCGGCTACAGCAGCAATATTCTCGGCTGTTCTTGAGCGACGTGCACGGGTTTTATTCTTCACATCACTAATTTTCTACCAATTTGTGTATTGCGGTCCGACAAGGTGCTTCACGACGACCCAAAAATGTTCGAGTTTTACGAACCGTCTCTACCACATTTTCACCATTTTTATAGTGAATTTTAATAATTTCAATGCATTGTTGAATCGTGTATCGTTCCATTTTTATTAATGGAGTAGTTTCTAATTGTCAAATGTCAAAAAATGACAGCTCCAAAAGTGACATCTACCGAAATAGCGGGCTAATTAAAATAACACCTCTTATTGGAAAACCCTTTATATAAAGAAAAACTTTATTTGGATCACCCCACACTTGACACCACTTTCGTTGTATTAAAAAAAACAAATTTAAAATTATAGATTCTTTAATACTTTAATTCTCTGAATAATAGCGGCGAGAAATATTACATTAGTGCGAGACCGATGGAACTAGACTACCCTACTTACGAATTTACTGCGGTCGCGGTTAACGTGACTGCAGAGGATCAAAATCAAGCTGAAGAACGGTGTCGCAACGTGACAAGAACCCGTGGGCGGATGTTCTTGTGCCAAATATGCAAGCTTTGCGTCTTTTATCGAGGCTATGCGTCTTTTATTGAGTTAAGAAATTTGATATTTGATATTTAATTAAAAATTTGAGTCGTTGCATATAATTTTAAGGCGTAGCATTCTGCTATATTACAATCTAAATTCAGTTTAACTGAAATCTCATATTTAGGACATATATTTAATAAAGATGGAGTTCGTCCCGATCCAACGAAAATTTAAGCAATATGCCAAATGCCACGTCCTAATTCAGTATCTGATCTACAGAGATTTCTCGGAATGGTAAATTATTTAGGAAGCTATATTGATAATCTCTCGTCAAGAACTAGTCACCTACGACAATTATTAAAAAAAGATGTATTATGGCATTGGTATGAGTCCCATGATAAGGAATTTAACAATCTAAAACAAACCCTCACGAATAGTCCCACACTCACATACTTTAATCTTAACAAGTCAATTACTCTAAGTACAGATGCCTCTAAAGATGCACTTGGAGCTGTCATAACACAGGACGGAAAACCAATTGCCTATGGGTCTGCTACTTTGACGGAGTCACAGAAGGGCTATGCTCAAATTCAGAAGGAACTTTTCGCAATCTTGTATGGTTGCACGAAATTTCACCAGTATGTTTATGGCCATACAGTCACAGTCGAAACGGACCACAAGCCCTTAGTGTCTTTATTTTTAAAACCTCTTTACAAAGTTCCCCCTCTCCTGCAACGAATTATGCTCAAGCTGGCAGCATATGATTTACAAGTTAACTGTAAGCCAGGTAAACACTTATATATTGCTGACACACTTTCTCGTGCACCTTTATCAAGATTTGCTTTACCGGAGATAGACGAAGAAACTATTCTGAATTGTAATCTTCTCACTTCATCTCTATCTGTAACAGAAGCTAGACTAAATGAATTTAAAATAGCAACCAAAAATGATCCAGTATTATCAAAACTGAAGAAAAAATTTATCGAAGGATGGCCTAACCGTAAAGATCAAGTCGATGAAGATGTTCGACCTTACTTTAACATACGTGATGAAATCTTTTCCTTCGATAACTTGCTATTTAAGTCTAAAAGTTTAATTATACCTACCTCATTACGCAAAGACAAATTACGTCGAATACATGAAGGACATTTAGGTATCGAAAAGTGCAGAAATTAAGCCAGACGGGTTGTATATTGGCCAAACATAAATAACGATATCCTAAATCTTGTCAGTATTTGTGAAGCATGCATACGTCATAGGTCCAATAATCAAAAGCAACCGTTGAAACTACACGACATCGAGGTATTTCCCTGGTACAAAGTAGGCATTGACCTCTTTGAATTTAACAAATGTACATATCTACTTGTTGTCGACTACTATTCGTCGTATCCAGAAATTGCTCTGCTCTCTTCGGGTCACAACACAACTTTAGTTTTAACACAAATAAAATCGATTTTTGCTCGTCATGGAATACCACGCATAATGATATCTGATAATGGTCCTCCATTCAACTCTGCCGAGTTTAAAAAATTCAATAGTGATGGGGATATAGAGCATATCACATCCAGCCCTTACCTTCCACGATCTAATGGCCTTGCAGAAAGAACTATAGGCTCCATTAAAAGAATTTCCCAGAAGTGTCTCGAAACAAATTCTGAAATATATTCCGCGCTACTACAATATCGTACAACACCAAATGCAAGCGGATTGTCTCCGGCTGAGGTTCTCATGTCAAGACAGCTTAGAACTAAACTACCCGCAAAACAAAACGTCCTAAAGCCCAAATTAGTTAATACCAAAAATTATTCAAAACATTTTCGAAACAAACAGTCAAAAATGAAACTTTATTATGATAGGCATACAAAATCTTTAAAGCCATTACAGAATGGAGAGAAAATATATTATAAAAGATCACCTAGGTCCTATCTAGTTACAGATGAAAGTAATGGTACCATATTTCGTCGAAATCGCGAACACATTTTAAATAATACAAACAAGGATCCTAATGAACATAAGGATAATACGGAACAACTTACACCAAGTTTATTAAATATAAGTTCTTATAGATGCGATCCAGTGCCGGCCATCTGGGGGGTGCGGCGGATGTTATGCACCGGGGCCCCGCGATTGATGGGGCCCCAACATGATGAATAACTAATGTACTCTTGCACATGAACTCTTATATCAATAAAGCAAGTAGCAAAATCGAAAAAACAGAAGAAGCAAGGAAGAGGAAGGTGTTGGTAAGTGATGTAATGCAAATTATCCCAGAAAATCTCATTTTCCCTGTATAAATTCATTAATTTCTCTCCAGCATTTCTTTCCCGCCATCTTGAAAACTGTGAAATGTCAAATTACTATCAGCTAGCTGCCATGATTTGTTATGGTCGTCGATATTAAAGGAACTTCAGAAACGTCACATAGTGATTTGACGTGTGACAGCCTGAATATCATCATGATATATTAACGGTGGGGAGTTTTTTTGTTTAAATCTATTCCATTCCGTTTCTGTCAATCAAATGAAGTTGGTCTTGCTTCAAGTAATAGAAGCCAGTGGTACCACCCGATAGAATAAAAACGTCACATACGAATGAATTGTCCGAAGAGATGGGAAGCGGGAATGCAAAGTGAGGTCGACCGTCATTTTGTAATCGAGAAGAGTACGCCCAGGCACGACATGTGCCAGTAACTAATCCAAGTTTAAGTTTAAGTCACAAATCACATATAGAATAAAGTGTAACAGTGCGGACTTCCGTCACCTCTGTTAAAGGAAAAGAAAGAAAAAGGGAGAAACACGCCCGAAATCGAAGCACGGAGATCGTAACTCCATGTGTAATCGGAGCTACCTACATAAGGCGGAATACCCACCAGTCATATTACGGCTGTTCCTGTAATAGCAGGAAAAAATAAAATAGGCGAAAAAAAGGGAAGAATAACAGCAGACAAACCGCCAGGGCGCTAGGCAAGTCACCGTTGTATAACGGCACGGCATCTGGAGAAACAAAGAAAAAGAAAAGAAAACGACCCAGATTGACTGTACCTTTTTGTACCCATAATTATTATTAGTTAACGTAAGAAGATCCGTGGATACTATGGACACATAATTTTATAGTTTTCCTAATTGAACTCGTATATAGAGATAAAGATAAAAAGATGTGCGTAATATTATCCTAATTAAGTACTCCAAGCTAAATGAAGTGACAGGCTATAGATTTTTCTATTATTAGTTAACGTAAGAAGATCCGTGGATACTATGGACACATAATTTTATAGTTTTCCTAATTGAACTCGTATATAGAGATAAAGATAAAAAGATGTGCGTAATATTATCCTAATTAAGTACTCCAAGCTAAATGAAGTGACAGGTTATAGATTTTTCTATTATTAGTTAATGTAAGAAGATACGTGGACACTGTGAACACACAATTTATAATTTCCCTTTTGTAATCACGCTTCTAATTCCGAACCTTATAGATATCGGTTGTTGTAATCCGATTGTAGAGCGATAAGCAGGTCCTTGAAATTTTACCGCCGGAAACTAGAGATCGAGTCTGTAAAGTAGATTAATCATATTAATATACCTTTTAATTCGCGGTATCCAAAGGGGAAAAAAAAAGGGGGACCTATATGCTGGGAATACTTCGTGCACAGGGTAGTCAAATAGTAGTAGCTAGGGAATCAACACATACACCACATCATTTAAATGCGTTAAGCATCTACCTAGTGGTCATATAGATGGAGGCCTTGGCGCCATCTCACACAAGTACACATGCTTAAGTATAATTTGCAGGTCAATCGTCGACTCCACTCCAGAGGCGCCTCTACGATGGATCCGACGAAATCGTGAGTAAAAAAAAAAAAATTTTTTTTGGTCATTTCATGAAATTATTGTTCAACTGAAAATACTTTTTTGATTTTTCTATATTATATATACATATATAGTGTTTCATGGGCACACGTGTGTATCACCACACAATCTTTGTAAAGACCTTATGTCCTTGAACGATTGGCATTTACCGACGTTTTCAAGTTGGACACCGGGATTGTCGGGAACGCATAGCCTTGGTATTACGTTTTTTTGTGTTGCAGGCGAGTGCCTTCGCGGTATAGGCCAACCGCATTAAGTACGTCTCAGCAAACGTTACATTAGGATATTAGAAGGAGGCGAACGTACTTAATGTTAGATATTGAGACTAAATAGATTGAAAGGATTCCCCTTTTTTTTTTTCTCTCTTTTTTATCTCGACCAGCTTTTGCCGCTTTGTTTGTCAGTTTGTTTTGAGCTCATGTAATACGTAATACTAATAATTATACCAATAGTATCTATCCATAAGGAATCAATTCTCTAAACGCGCATAAGTATAATTTTCATATCAATTAACAGCAAGGATAGTTTCGGTTATTTCTTCCGGCACCTTTTTCGGTTGCGGTAGAAATGAGGATGTTCGATAAGAAGACCCCCTTTACAAATTGTGACGAGTGTTCAAAAATAGACTCTTAGATGTGAGGTACGTTTACGTTTGTAACTAGGAGAAGTAAGAAGTTAAGCCGCTCGGAACAAATAAATGTTATCGTATATGAATCAGTGTTGCGCCATGAGGCAATAATCATTTTGTCCCCGCTCTCTCTCGAGGCCTTCCTTCCTTTCACCAGTCGGGTGATTTAACAGAAGAACGGGGGATATGTAAACATCGTGGCCTAAAATACCCACGGGATGGATGGGACGCGGCCAATACTGGAGATCACCACCAGTATGTCATCCTGACCACAGGGTTGATTCACTGCTGACTATTCCTTTCATTCTAGTCTCCGACACCCAATCCTCATCCGTTCCTCATCCGTAATTATATAGAACTTGGCATGAGATTTTCTTTTGTTGTGAAGCTGTGGCAGCAGGCAGGTTTCATTTTTTGAACCCCCCCCCCCCCCGTATCTCCGCAAAGCTAGCTTGCAAGCATGCCAGCCTGCCGACAACTGCCACGTGGTGAGAAGCTCACTTTGGTCAGCTGACAGGACTTAAAGTTCTTAACCCTAGCCCCTATATAACATGAGTGAACCACGAGCACATAACAGATTTTTCATCATGCAAGTTCGCAGGCAGTTGCAAGACAGTAGTACACCTGCAGAAGAGATGGCAGTGCAAGATGCTTGCATGATCTACTTGCAGGTATAACCCCCGGGTAAGTGACAATTCCCGCCGGGAGGAGATGAAGGGGAAATCAAACCAATGAGTTTGGCTGAAATTCCAATTCCATTCGAGCCGGTCCACAACAGAATTGAATTTTACATTTCTAAAAATCTATTCTTAATCGCTAGCTAACACAAAGCATTAGGTAGAAATCAAACGTTAAGGTTATGGAAATTGAAAATGTTAATTTCACAAGAAGCTCACTGCATTCATGGGCTGGATACAAAAACAATACGAGAAAGAAAATGTGCTAAAATTACGTCATTTATAATTAAATATGGAAAAAAATGCCGGGATAATTTGCTTTTAAAATTGTGTTAATCGTGGGAGAAATGTGCTAAAATGGCACAAAAAATGACGGCCTGGCATCACTGGTCGCTACTCGCCTTAAAAGACCTGCGTCCATTGTAAGCAGCTAGCGCTCACCTCAGTTTACTGCGTAAATTTGACATTTCTCTCCGTTCCGTTCTGTTAGTCTCAGTATATTTTTTCACGTTGTAGTCTACTGTTCTTCGAGATATTTTTAATATCGCGACGATTTCCCCGTTACTCTTTTTTAATTTGTGTAAACACATGATCATTGATATCACAGTCTAACGCAAGTGTGCAACATATTATAAACATAAGGTAAGTAGATTTACGATCATTTACCTCACCTATTAGGTTAGATTGCATATAGTATTTTTATAATTTATACTATAAAATGTTTAATATTGTTAGATCATGGCCAAGGAAATATCCTTCTGGGTGTCAAAAAAGAAAATTAGCAGGAAAGAAAAAAGAAGAAAAGCTAAATTTCAAGAAGAAACTGTGAAATTCGTTGAAGAACCGTATGTTTATACAAATATGATCGAATCAGCAAATAACGACGAAAATGACAATAATAAATATGATCAAGTGAATATAAGTGATCCAGGTTTATGGCCAAGTATTATAACTGATAAGTTTAGAATGTTTTGTGTTAAAACCGGACCTGTACAACACAAAGGAGTTTTTGCTAAGAATGCTGAAGGTAGATCATTTTCGACTACGTACTACTTTAAAAAAATGCCAAATGGTGAAACCCAGCTTCGCAGCTGGTTAATTTATTCAAAAACGCAAGACTCGGTATTTTGTTTTTGTTGTATACTATTTTCCAAAAGAAGAGAAAATGAACAATCTACACGATTTATAGGTGGCTGTAATAACTGGAGAAAGCTGTCAACTATAATTCAAGATCATGAGCGTTCTATTTGTCACTTTAATTCGTTTATTGCTTGGAAAGAATTACTAAAACGACTAAATTTATGTTCGACTATTGATAAAACATATCAAGTTAATATAAATAAGGAAATGGAACGACTTAAATTACTATTTCAAAGAATTGTAGATGTAAATCTATTTTTAGCATGTAATAATCTTCCACTTCGAGGAACGCATGAAATAATAGGAGCGCATAATAATGGAAATTTTTTAAGTTTAATCGAATTATTAAGTAAATACGACTCTCAATTAAAGACGATATAAAAGCAGCCACGTACTATAGTATCCAAATGGATTGTACTCCTGATATTTCCCATAAAGAACAAACTTCAATCATTATTAGATATGTAAATTTTGAAGAGAAAAGATTAACTATAAATGAGTCATTTGTAGGGTTTATTGAAGTAACTGACATGACTGGAGAAGGACTATCAAAAACTCTATTGAAAAGATTAAGTGAGCTTGATTTAGATATTTTGAATTGTAAGGGACAGGCATACGACAACGGTAGCAACAGGAAAGGGAAATATAAATGTGTACAATCTAGAATAATTGCTCTAAACTCTCATGCAATTTATGTGCCTTGCCTATCACACTCTTTTAATTTATTAATTTGCGATGCCGCTTCTAGCAGAATATATTGTAAAATTTTTTTCGGGATATTGCAACGTTTATATTGCTTATTTTCTGCATCTACAAAAAGATGGAAAATTTTACAAAAGCATTTAAATATTACTCTTAAACCATTATGCGACACTCGTTGGGAGGCCAAAATAGATTCGGTTAAAGCAGTGTATACACAGCTTGAACAAACTTGTAATGCCCTGGAAGAACTTATTGATGTAAGTAACGATAATACAGCGGTATCCGAAG
Organism: Dioctria rufipes; assembly: GCA_963924295.1. NCBI lineage: Eukaryota > Metazoa > Arthropoda > Insecta > Diptera > Asilidae > Dioctria > Dioctria rufipes. Next base: position 98,599,269 of record OZ002741.1, on the reverse strand, counting down.
CTAAAAGTCTATTGGGTTCAATACAAGCAATGCCATTTATTTTATGTTTAATAGTATGGTTTGCAGTATTGTCCAAAATTAACACTATCAATAAACTATTTCAAGCAAAAACAATTGTCCTTGACTCGGCTTTTAATTTAGTCAATAAAATTAAAACTGAAATCCAAAATTTAAGAACAAAATTTAACACATTTTTAGACGAAGCAAAAGTGCTAGCACGTAATTTGAATATTTCAGAACATTTTCCTGAAAAACGAATTCGAAAAAGAAAAAGATAATATTCCGAAATAGCAGAAGATGAAGTTATAGAAAACCCGGTAGAGGAATTTAGATGTTATTTTTTTAACACTGTAATTGATACTGTTATTGTACAAATAGAAGATAGATTTAAAAGTATACCAAATATTATTTCTGTTTTCAAATTAATCACTGATATAAAAACCTTAGAAAAACATGAATTAGAAAAATGTTCCAAAAACTTTGTAAAGTTTTATAACAAATGTAGCAAGCAGTTTAGAAATATAAGGAAATTAAACCAGTGAAAGCCCAACTGGTTGAAATAATTAAGAACAGTGCAATGCCACTTTCTTCTCGCCGCTGTGGGTAATAAAATTCAGAGATTCTTGCGACGCCACATTAGAGACAGCCTTGAAAAAGAATTATACTGCATGCGAACCCTAGCCGTACTCGTAGCCCATTAACAACCCTATAGCAACCGTAGACTAGTAACAGCCCTGTAGATATCCTTGTTTTGCATGCACATAGGTAGAACGTGTTTGTTTATTGCACTGGGCAAGTAGTGGAAATTGGGTAGGTTCCTTCTACATTAATATCGGAATAAGAAGGATTCCATTCTTCTCGTTTCCTCGAATTGCTACCTGGTACTAAGGAAAAGTAATTAGTTTGGCTATGGCAAGATGTCCAAGAATCGTTGAGATTAGATTATCGTTGGGCACGGCGGCGAGTTGATGCCAGCATTTGAGCGCGAATTTTATAATTTAAATTAAATACCAAATTACTTTTTTTTAGCTTTACAATTCAAGTGTGGGGTTAAATCCATTGTTCCCGAATACGGTAGTGGCGGACATTATAGACGCGAATATTCGTAATTATTGTGTGGATATTTTTATTTTGAACTCATATTGAGTGACGGTGATAATTGTGTGGAAAAGATAAAGAAAATCAATCGTGGTGAATTAAGGTCTGAACACAATTGCGACTGCGACGGCAGACTTCGGCTGCGTTATTTGTCAAAGTTGGACGTCGTCGTTGATATCAAGTACAACTGCGGCGTTAACAGCTGTTTCTAGTTGTCAAAGATTGACAGTGCAAATCAGGTTTGTGAACTTTCAGGAATATGTTGTCAGCTGCTAATTTAAATATTTTTCGATTAGTCGTTGTAATTTTTAAATCTTTTTTATTGTTTTTAAAATATACAAAACGGAGGTGGTGGGTAAGGGAAATAAATAAGACCCGAGATGAATACGGATTTTTTGTAAAAGGCATAAGAGAAATGAAGATGAAAGACTCAGAGCACTTTGTAAAAGCAACTCGATTAAAAACAGATCAATTTAAGCTTTTGTTTAATATTCTTAAGGAAAAGTTAACAAAGCATTCAAGGCGAAAACCAATCGAGCCGGAATTTCGTCTAGCCCTTACTTTGATGTAAGTTAAATATGAAAAAACTTCAATTCAATGAAGACTAATATACTTTTTTGTTTTTAGGTACCTTGCTCATGGCGGTTCTCTACAAGTAATGGCATGGACTTTTAAAATAGGTGTATCTACAGCAAGGAAAATTATTAGAGAGACTTGTGACATTATATGGGATGAGTTACATACCATATATTTAGCTCCACCCAACAACAACGAATGGAAGACTATTGCCCAGAATTTTTGGCGCAAACGGCAGATGCCAAATTGCATAGGGGCCATAGATGGCAAACACATTCATATCACATGTCCAGCAAAAAGTGGCTCTCTATACTTTAACTATAAAAAGCACCACAGCATTGTTCTATTGGCAGCTTGTGATGCCAATTATTGTTTCCTTGCTGTGGATGTTGGCGCATACGGTAGTAGAAGTGATGGTGGTGTTTTCGGTAACAGTGCCTTTGGAAGGAAGCTTTCCAATGGTAAATTAAACATTCCCGAATCGCAAACATTGCCTAACTCAAACATTAAACACCCATTTTATTTTGTCGGGGATGCGGCGTTCCCGTTGAAAAAGAATTTAATGCGCCCATATCCCGGACGAGATCTTTCCCTTGAAAAAGAGAAATTTAATAACCGGCTGTCCAGAGCTAGGTGTTTAATAGAAAACAGTTTCGGCATTTTGGCTAACAGGTACATAATCTCAAAACTATTAATTCATTACAATTATTACATTAAACTAAATATATAAAATTAATTAGATTAAATATATTTTTCTAAGGTGGAGGATTCTTGGTACCAAAATGAACTGCTCTCCGAAAATCGCAACAAAAATTGTTTTAGCTGTTACTGTACTGCATAATTTTTTGATGCTGATGAAAAGTTCAGAATATTGTCCTGATGATTACTGCGATACAGAGGAAGATGATGTTGTTTCAGAGGGTCGATGGCGCCAAGAAGGAATTGAATTGGAATCAACAAAGTCGTTTCGAGTAAATCGTGCTTCTAGGGAAGCATTTAATTTAAGAGATACCTTGGCGGGTTATTTTTATAATAATTAATTAATTGCGAGTAAATATTATTAAATCGTCTTGAATATAAATCCGCGTACCGAAGATCCTCATTCTCAAATTATCTTAAAATCTTTTTCAGGATATATTTTCTTTTTGATGCAATCGTAGAATACGAAATTTCTTTTTGTTTGTATTGGAAAATAAATGAAGCTTTTCTAGCATTATTAAATTTGTATCAATTGCATTTGATGTCATTGCTTAGAGTTACTGGAATCCCAGTAGCAAGTCCCTCAAGCGGTGAGAAAACCCGCCCTAGATATTCCCACAATCAATTCAGTAACCAAACTAATAACAAAATTTTTATTTATTGCACTTAGCGAAAAAGGTAAGTTTTATTCATTGCACTTAGTAATAACACAAAGTAAAAAAAATGTTTTTCAACGTTTGCTGAAATTAAATCTCTCTTAAAATACTAAACTTGACTTTAAAAAGATCCCTAAAGGGAAGAATAAACAAGGTTAGTCACTGCGAGATGTATTTCATTTAATTTTTCTGGCATTAGATGCGCCTCATCAATCCTTTCTGCTAATGCTTCAAAAAGCTTGGCAGTGCTACTTTTTGCCCCCTCTACAAATGTTGAAGTCGCTGTATCTAGAAACGATTTGAAACCCTTAAAAACGTCCTCTTTGCGAGTAAGCACTTCCCGTGCTTTCTTTCTAGGAACTGTAGAATCTCTAGTCGATGCCTTGCTCGAGTTTTCAGAGAAATCCAACGTTTGTGTCACATCATCATCGTTCTCAGAAAATATATCGTCCGCTTCAAGTGTAACACTGCTAATTGTTCTAAAATTAACAAGATAAATATTTTCAAACAACCGCTAAAACTTAAAAACTTACTCGTTTGGATTATTAACGCCTTGCAAGAAACTTAAGATTTCAAGAAATTTCCATTTTTTGCCTGGTTCCTCCATACCACTTCCAGAAGGATGAGATATTTCAACTCGTGTAATTTTTTTAAATTTATCCCGCAAACTTTTCCAACGTTTCTTGCATTGTTCCTCTGCAAAGAAATGAAATTCAGTTCGAATTTCTATATCAATTCAACAAATGTCTTACGTGTGCTATTCAAATCCCGTGCGATTTGTTTCCAGATTTTTTCTTTAATATCTACCCTTCGGTAATTATGGTGTTGAAGATCATACAGTACTTCATTTCTCCTCACTGCCTCAATCAATTGCTCCTCAAACGACATTATTATTTAATAACCTTCAAAAAATAACGCGACTTTCACTTGAATTGATTCAATTTGAAAAGCGATAACAAACCACTTGTCATTTAATTTTTATCTTTTTAAGTTGTCGGACAGGGCATTTTGGATATTTTTAACAATGGCTATGTTGTCAGCATTGCGGCTGCGACGGCACTTTTAGAACATTGCTCAAAACTCGACTTCGACGTCAGGGCGTTCTGCCGTCGAAGTCGCAGTCGTATCTCTTTCTATTCATTTTCTTATTCTTTAATCGAGCAACGGCGCAGTCCGCCGTCGAAGTCGCAATTGTGTTTAGACCTTTAGTGTAGTGTAATAGTCAAAACATTGGATTAAGTGAGTATGGAAGGGATCGGAGAAGATCAGTGTGTGAATGCAGATGCATCAGAGGAGCAAAGTCAAGATTCCGACATTGTGTACTCTACTGAAAGAGGTAAGGTAGTGTTAAGCGAATTAGACTTAATAAGTTGGGAAAACGACCTGTTAAAACGGGAGCGAGATATGCTGCGACGCGAGAGAGTTTCAATTATAGAGCCATTGTTAGATAATCTAGAACAAACATCATCGACGCAGAGGAAAGATAAATCGAGTGTCAGAATGGGTACTCACGAAATGAGTGCGCTTATCGCGGAATTCAATCCATCCACTAACTTTAATTATAATACTCAAGCATGGATTAAAAGCATTGAAGGCCTACGCAATGTGTATGGTTGGAGTGACAAAACAACCCTGTTCTATGCTTCGCTTCGTCTTGGTGGTGCAGCAAGTTATTGGCTTCAGAGCCGACAAAATTTAATTAGCAGTTGGGAAATGTTTAAAACGGAGATTCTGATAAGTTTTCCAAGTGGTCAGGATGAGGCTTCAACTCTCATTAAAATCATGGAACGAAAGAGGCGACAAGGAGAATGTGCGGAGGACTACGTTTATCAGGTATCAGCCTTGGCAAGTAGGATAAATTTAAGCGATACCTCTACCATAAAATATATCATATCTGGGCTGATTGATCAAAATTTAATAAACATTCTAATGGCTTCAAACATTCAAACAATCCCAAGCCTTCTCACGAAAATTAAGGACTACGAAGATGTTCAAAGTCAAGGGCGGAAACGAGATATTCTCTTGAACCAAGCGGATAATGCAAATGATTGTTTCAAGCAAAAGAGATATCATCCTTTGAAACAAAATGGGAATCGACAAACAAAATCTAATCAACAGAAAAATCTTCAAGCCTGGAGACCACCAGCAAATAAGCAGGCACATCAGAAAACGACATCATCGCCAACGTTTAGATGTTTCCGATGTGATGAACCAGGTCATAACGCAAGAATGTGTCCATTGGCAAATGCTCCAAGAAAGTGTTTTAAGTGTAATCAGCCCGGCCATATGGCGAAAGAGTGCTTAGTTAAAAACGTTTCAAATTTAGGACAAATTGAAGGCACTGACAATTTTATAATTAGGGATGAATACCATAAAATAGTAGAAATAGATGGCAAATCAATTCTGGCTTTCTTTGATCTAGGTAGCGAATGTACTACAATGAAGCATCAGGTTGTAATAAGTAATTCATGGTCGGTAGAGTTTAGTGAAGTTAAATTACGTGGGTTCGGGGGAAATATAACAAATGCATTGGGTAAAGTTACCAAAACGTTGTGTTATCTGGACATTAAATTAGAAATTGATATATTGGTCGTCGAAAATAGTGCTCAAGATGCTCCAATTATCGTTGGAAGGAACTTTATGAACCATCCAGAAATCGAAGTTTTAAAACGTTATGGAAGTCTTGAGCTAAGACGTATAAAAGATAATAAAACCCAAACGCCGAAAATGGCTGAAATTACTTTCAATAGATACACCCCAGTTAACAAAAGCGATATTCAATTTGGTGATATACCATCTGAGACTGAGAAAGATGCACTAATAACTATAATAGGCAATTTCCGGAACTGTTTTGCGAAGGAACCCATGGAATTAGGGAAAACAGAATTAGTTCGCATGAAAATTAAATTGAAAGAGAACAAGATAATAAGATATCAACCGTACAAAGTACCGTATGGTTTAAAGTCCATCTTAAGGAAAAGTATAAAAGAACTTCTTGACCTAGACATTATTCAGCCCTCTATTTCTGAGTATGCGAGCCCAGTATTACTTGTGCCGAAGAAAAATGGCGAATTCCGGATGTGCGTTGACTATCGCAAGCTAAATGCCATTACACAGCGCGAGACATTTCCTGTGCCAAATATTGAGGAAACCCTTAACTCGATGGCCAATAAAAAAATCTTCACGTCTTTAGACTTGATGAGCGGATATCACCAAATACCGATCGACGAAGAATGCCGACATCTAACAGCTTTTATATCTCCAGAAGGGCAATATGAATTCAAAAGGGTTCCTTTCGGATTGACAAACTCACCAGCAGTCTTTATGAGATTAATGGCTGAAATAACTAAACCTCTAGAGATGAGTAAGATTATTACGTATATGGATGATATTCTGATAGCAACCGAGACCATTACGGAAAATATGGAAGTTTTTCAAGCTAAAGCCGGGTTAACGCTGAATGCAAAAAAGTGTGTCTTTTTCAAAGACAAAATTGACTTCTTGGGACATGAAATCTCTTCGGAAGGTATTAAGCCTGGTATCCAGAAAATAATTGCCGTAAGGGACTACAAACAACCAGTCAATACAAGAGAGGTGAGACAATTTCTTGGTCTAGCCGGGTATTTTCGACGCTTCGTCAAAGGATTTTCCAATATCGCTAGACCACTAAACACACTTCTAAGGAAAGACGAAGAATTCAAGTGGTGTGAAGAAACGGAGAGAGCATTCACAAGTCTTAAGGAATTATTGACTAGCCGGCCTTTGTTAGCCTTATTCAATGAACAAGCTGAACATGAAGTGCATACGGACGCCAGCAGTTATGGGATTGCCGGAATTTTAATGCAAGTACAGGATGGAAAATTGCAGCCCGTCTCCTACTACAGCCGGGCTACCACCCCGACAGAATCCAGATACCACAGCTACGAGCTAGAAGCCTTGGCAGTAGTGGAGACACTAGAACGATTTAAGCATTATTTGTTACAACGGAAATTCAAGGTGGTAACAGACTGCAATTCCTTGCGCTTAACTCAAGAGAAGAAAGACCTTATTCCACGAATCGCGCGATGGTGGCTAAAGATAGCAGAGTTTGACTTTGAACTTATCTTTCGCCCAGGAAGTCAACTTTCGCACGTAGATGCGCTAAGTCGCTGTCCTGCGGAAAATGGGAAAGATGCAGAAGATGTGACCAGTAAAATGCTAATAGTTGGAGTTCCCACCGAGGATTGGTTATCCGTACTTCAAAAACAAGATGCAAGGTTGGTAGAAATTCAGCAGGTGTTAGAAGGATCGATCATTAATCATGTTGATAAAGACGGAATCAAAGGAAATTATGTCTTAGAAAATAACCGGATTTATAAGAAGACGTCAGAAGGATTACGCTTTGTAGTACCATCAGGTATACGATGGCGAGTAATTAAGACTTCTCATGATGATATGGGACATCCTGGGATTGACAGGACACTGGAGACCTTACGAAAACATTTTTGGTTTGCTAATATGAAGCCTGTAGTGAAGAAGTATGTGAACGCGTGTGTGGATTGTCTCTATAATAAGCGGGGAATAGACGAAGGGAAATATCAACTGCACGCACCTGAGAGATCACCTGTGCCTTTTCACACTATTCATTTAGACCATCTGGGCCCTTTCCCCAGAAGCAAAACAGGAAAAATGCATGTTATAGGACTCGTGGATTCCTTTACGAAGTTTATTGTACTCAAGGCAGTAGGGACAACAACTAGTAGAGGCGTTATTAAGATGTTGGAAGAATTTACGCAATATTTTGGTATGCCGGGCGACTTTAGAAAGTTTTGCAAGGAAAATATGATTAAGCACGTCTTAACTACAGTGAAGACACCGCGGAGTAATGGACAAGTGGAACGATTCTTCAGAACGACGAAAACTGCAATCGCTACAATGGCCCAAGATAGCAACGGACGAGATTGGGATAAAAATATCCGTGATTTCAATGGGCGCTCAATAGCTTAAAGAACTCAACAACTTCGATTAGCCCGCAGGAACTCTTAATGTCGTATCAACCCCGGAATATACTGAAAAATAAATTAGTCCTAGCATTACATGAAGATGAAAGAGACAACGAAGAGGATGTGCCCCTAGCGGAACTAAGAGAAAAGGTTTTGCAACGGATCAAGGAAAGACAACAGAGCCAAGTCGAAACGTTCAATGCAAAACACAAACCACCAAGGCAATACCAAAAGGACGACCTCGTTCTTATCAAGCAGGATCCGGCATCTTCGGGAGAGCCTAGGAAAATTTGTCCTAGGTACAAAGGACCGTACATTATAAAAACTGTGCTCACGAATGACAGGTATGTGGTTACCGACGCAGATGAACTACAAGTTACGCAGAAACCGTACGAGTCAGTACATTCAGCAGAGCGTTTGAAACCGTGGTGTGAACTTCACCAACTTGATTTTGACATAAGTTCGGAAGAGGAAGAAAATTAATGTAGAATACCTATAAAAATAACCACAATCGTCCGAAGGATGACGAAAGATGAAATAAAATAATCAATTAGTAAATCAAATTTTTCATTTAATTTTTTTTTTTTAAATAAATTGTTTCAGGTATTGACATTCAGATGATTGGATATCCTATCCAATCGGATGTTATCCTGATATCGATGTGAAGATTGGGAGCAGTAATCCAATGTTCCGAATGGAATATCTCGGGTATGCCGCTCCAATCAGAAGAATAGGACCATCAGAGGAAGTGTTGGTTCAGTCACGCAGTATACCATAGGGTACTAGATGCGTGTTACCCTGTAGAATACTGTTGAGTAAAGTCTAAGTTGGTAACCGAATGCTTCAGGTCACATTTGAAGGCTGCCTGAATCAGTTGCAACTTTGGTATAGATGTGAAGATTGGGAGCAGTAATCCAGTGTTCCGAACGGAATATCTCGGGTATGCCACTCCAATCAGAAGAATAAGACAAGCGAAGAAAGTGTTTGTTAAGTGACTCAGTATTGTATATATGTAGTACTAGGAGCGTATCATGTCATGGAATATCATTATATTTAGGGTCAGCAATCCAGTGCCACCAAAAGTAGCACCTCGGGTACACTGAATAAGCTATAATGTGAACTTCAATGTTGGACACTGAAGTGTAAGCTATGGCGAAAGTAAAGTTCGCGTGAGTGGACATGAAAGTTGATACGTGAGCGTCGTAACAGTCACTGAGGACAGTGACCATGTAGGTTGGCCGAACTGTAGCAAGCAGTTTAGAAATATAAGGAAATTAAACCAGTGAAAGCCCAACTGGTTGAAATAATTAAGAACAGTGCAATGCCACTTTCTTCTCGCCGCTGTGGGTAATAAAATTCAGAGATTCTTGCGACGCCACATTAGAGACAGCCTTGAAAAAGAATTATACTGCATGCGAACCCTAGCCGTACTCGTAGCCCATTAACAACCCTATAGCAACCGTAGACTAGTAACAGCCCTGTAGATATCCTTGTTTTGCATGCACATAGGTAGAACGTGTTTGTTTATTGCACTGGGCAAGTAGTGGAAATTGGGTAGGTTCCTTCTACATTAATATCGGAATAAGAAGGATTCTATTCTTCTCGTTTCCTCGAATTGCTACCTGGTACTAAGGAAAAGTAATTAGTTTGGCTGTGGCAAGATGTCCAAGAATCGTTGAGATTAGATTATCGTTGGGCACGGCGGCGAGTTGATGCCAGCATTTGAGCGCGAATTTTATAATTTAAATTAAATACCAAATTACTTTTTTTTTGAGCTTTACACAAAGATGTAGATGAAAACCTAATCCAGGAAATTGGTTTGCTACGGGATTTGATTTTGAATGAAAGGGATGTAAATAACGCACAAGACATATTGCAATACATACAAAATAATAATTATAATGAATTATTTCTAAATGTATTAATTGTGTTAAAACTTTTCTTTACGTTGCCAGTTACTATAGCAAGTTCTGAGCGCTCTTTCAGCAAATTGAAATTAATAAAGAATTATCTTCGGTCAAGCATGTGTGCAGAACGCTTAAATGCACTTGCTTTATTAAGCATCGAAAAAGAAATTGGAAAAAATTGTAATTTTTCTGAAGTAATTAATGAATTAGCAAAAACAAAAACACACATTAAATAAACATGCATTAGTAATATATGTTCGTGTTTGTATTTTTTTACTTAACAAAAAATGTAGGGCCCCAAATGGTTTCTTGCACCCAGGCCCCTTTATAGAGAATACTAATATTACGAATCAGCCAATATCAAACGCTGACAATCAATCTAATCTCATGGACTCCAATGGGAGTCATGGGTATCAGACTCGCTTTGGTAGAAAAATAATACTGCCAGATAGATTAACCTACCCGTAAACGATCTAAAGACACTTATCTTAGGTTAAAGACACAATATGTATTAACTGCAGTAGCGTCTCAATTTTGATTTAAATCTGATATAATACCTTTGGAGATTGCTGTGAATCATATTAATAACTATTATTTATTTAAAAACAAATGTATATAGCATAGTATTTATAATACATACCTCATAATGAAATCATATACTAATGAATTACAAGTAGAGGCTTTTTACAATAAGTTAAATTTACAGAATGAATTTAAACCGAAGCTTTGGACTTAGTGAAGTAAAATAAAAAAAAAAAATCGATTATTTTGAACGGAAGATGTTGTAATATATTAACAATAGATATACATACACTATTACAGCCTTACATTATCAGTACAATCATACACGTAAAGGCACGAAGCCTGAATAAGTATAGCGACTTAGTGCACAGCCAGTCAGTCTATCTTAGTCACTCGATATTGTAACTTGTGTATTTTATAGGTAGTAATATTTTTAATAAAGTAAGATTATCGTGAGGTCAAATCTTTTATTATAAACTCCATCTTCAACAGTTTTGAAGAACAAGACGATAGACCAGCAATTTATTCACCTGAAAATAATGACACACATCTTGTTGGAATTATTATGGAAAAAATGATTATTTAGTTCGAGGAAATGTACAGAGAAATCTTACTTCTTATATCATCCTCGATGATGAAAGAGCAATCAGTTTTTTCCACAGAAAATTTAGAAATAATCGAGAAATTAATCGACAAATAAATATACCAACGAACAAACCAATCAATAATGGTCAACCACCCTCTTACAGACAATACAACGGCTATAACAATAACAGTAGCAATAATCGCAATCCTAATAACAATTATAGTTTTAACAATAGTAGAAATCAAAACAATAATTATAACTCTAATAATAACGGAAATAGTTCGAACAATTATCAGAGACCAAATAACAATAATAATAGTTCAGTTCGAAGAAATGTAAATAAAAATTTTGGAAGACTTGAAGTTTCAAATTCAAACAGATTTGGCAGTAACCGTAACAATTTTAATTCAAATAATGGCTCCAACAATAACTATGTAGATCCATAGAAGTTGAAAACGTTCAGCAACAAAATTTTTCCTTCCAGCCTCGAGATATAAATTACCAATAATAGCTCTTACATTAGGTGATCAAAAATTTAAATGTCTCATTGACACTGGTTCAGAAACCAGCATTATTAAACCACTACTTTTAGAAAATTTTCACGAAATAAAACTTTTGAACCCTTTATTTTATTCTACAATCAATGGTGTAAATATGGTGGATCGGAAATAATTACCCCACTTCCAAAAGAATTTCATATAAATGGTACTATTTCGTGGAAAGTGATTGCATTGAACGGAAGAAATTATGATGCTATTATCGGTCAGCAATAAAAGCAATTGTTAATTTAGAGAAAAGGCAATTAGAAACGAGTAAGAATGTAATATTGTTTGAAGACGATTACCCCTACGAAATAAATGAAATAACTTCCCCGGAAATTAATGAAGGAAACGTAATGAATGACCTAAAATTAGATCATCTGAAGGAAGAAGAGTGTAAATCGATTGCGAATTTGTTAAAGCACCATCAGGAATTATTCTTTAAGGAAGGAGATAAACTCTCCTTTACACACGAAGTGCAGCATGCAATCGTTACCATGACGAATAACCCAATCTATTCGAAAATCTATAGGTACCCACAAGTACACGAAAAAGAGATCGAAAACAGATTTCTGAAATGCTTTCACAAGGAATTATTAAAGAAAGCAATTCTCCTTACAACTCTCCCCTCTGGATAGTTCCGAAAAAAACAGATAACTCCGGTAAACAAAAGTGGCGAATAGTCATTGACTATCGCAAGTTAAACGAAGTTACCGTTAATGATAAATACCCAATCCCCAATATTGATAATATATTGGATAAATTGGGAAAGGCTCAGTATTCAGTATTCAGATATTCTTATATTCAGCACCTCATTGGAGGAACATATCCTGAGCATCCGAAAAATATTTAGCAGATTATGAGAAGCCGAGCTAAAAATACAGGTTGACAAATGCAATTTCCTCATAAAGGAGACGGAATATCTTGGTCACATATTAACACCTGAAGGCGTACGGCCAAACCCGACGAAAATTGAAGGCATCCAAAATTTAAGACTCCCTACGACTCAGAAACAAATCAAGTCTTTTCTGGGAATCACCGGATATCATCGAAAGTTCATGAAAAATTGTGCAAAAATTGCTCAACCGCTAACCAAGTATTTGAAGAAAAATTCCAAAGTTAATCTGAATGATCCTTGTTTTATTGCTGCCTTCGAAAAATTGAAGGAACTTATAACTAACCATCCAATCCTTCGATTCCCCGATTTTAATAAAGCGTTCAAAATAATTACAGATGCAAGCAATTTTGCTATCAGGGCTGTCTTAACACAAGACGGCCACCTTATATGCTTTGCCTCTCGAACATTGAATAATCAAGAACAGAATTATCCAACAATCGAAAAAGAACTCTTAGCCGTAGTTTGGGGAGTAAGATACCTTAGGCCGTATCTATTTGGAAGAGAGGTCGAACTGCAAACCGACCACCAGCCAATAAAATGGCTACATACAAAATATACAGGCAAGGATATAAACCGTCGACTCCAAAGATGGCTTATTCAATTAGGGGAGTATAACATTAAAATTGGATATATCAAAGGAAAGGAAAATAGAATTGCAGACTTTTGACTTGAATAGGATAAACGTCGAAACTCAAGAAATAAATTCAGTTAACACGACTGATAACGAAAGCAACACAAACCAACACACTTATAATTCCCTAGAAAATGATTTAAGTGATACATTAATTGAAATGTTTCCAGAAGGTGTTGCGGACTTGAACACCAGTATCGAAAATTTGGATACAATTTCCATTTCTGAAAACCCTAATGACATTTTAAATGAAATATTAAATAAAAAATGTGAACAAATAAATAACTACGAAGAAGATGACGGTAGAGGAGAATCGTTAGAGGTATTAACCATTCATTCTCAAGAAGAAAATCTAGAAATCTCGAAACCGTGGTTAATAGATTTAAGTTACAGGTAATATTTATGGAAACCAAGGAAAAAGAAATTGAAACGATTTTCAGAAATAGAAGGATTTTTATCGATAGAAGTGATCTGATTAATGACAAAGTCAGCGACATTTTGAGAAGATATTTTAGTCATAAATGTAAGATAGGAATTTATACAAATTTGAGTGATCACGATTATAATCAATTACAACAAAAGCTAATTACGCTATATCCGAGCCGTAGCATTTTTAAATTTGTTAAATGCACTTACTTCGCCATGGATATAGAAGACGACGAAAGGTTAAAAAAGCAAATAGCATTATTTCACAAGAATGAAGCAGGACATTCCGGGATTTTCTCTACTTATGAAGGAATGAAAAAGAAAATTTACAACCCAAACCTCAGAACAGAAATATAGAAAATAATAAATAATTGCGAAATCTGTTCTTCAGCCAAATATGATCGGCAGCCAATAAAAAATAAATTTCATTTAACAGACACAGCTTTGACAATCGATGAAATAATACACGGTTAAAATCTCGGTCTATTTCTAAAACCGGGAAAAAGTTTAACGGTTTCTGACACTTTTTCAGGTTTGGAACTAAACTTACGTAAAGTCTAAAAAAGTTTGAGCGAAATGTGTTTCAATTTAAAACCAGAGAGAGGTTTAAAAGTCGCATTAAATGTTTTTGTTTTTGCTTTAAAACCTTTTATGATTTCGCTTTTTCTTCAAACTTATAAAGTTTTGACTTCAATGCAAAAATCGGTTCAAATTTATTTAAAACTTTTTGTTGTTTAATTTGTAAATAAATCGGGCTTAAACTTTACAGTTTAAAACTGAACAGGCTTGAACAAGCTAAGATAAAATTTTCCATTTAACCCAATTGCATCATTCAGTTTTGTTTGTGATTTAGGGTTGCAAGGAAGTCTGTGTACGAATAATTGCAAGTATTTAAATAATTACAGCAATAGCACTTAATGCGGGTGTTTATTTAAAAATATATTTTGTTGAGGAAATTAAAAAAGAATATATTCGCCTCGAAAAGATATTTGACACGGAAGAAGGATCTGATATAACTTACGAGGATTTACTGTTTTCATTTATGTACGTATACATGTTATACCCAACTTATCCAGTGTTTTTTTCGTATTAACTCGTATCATATTCAAGTGTTTTTTGTGTGTATATTCCTCGGATAATTTATAATTATATCGGATAACAGGATTTTTAGTGTTTCGTGAAAAATGAGATCGGTTTAATAATAGTAGACGTTTGCTAACGCGTCTTCAGACGTCAAATTAATAAAATAAGTTTAGCATACAGCATTTGTACTTTCAGCAGTTGGGCATATTATACAGTTAGTTTTATTTAATAAAAGATTCTTCGAATCAGTTTCAATTTAAAACCGGCGAATAGTTTAAAAGATAAATTAAAACTTTTCAGTTTTGTTTTAAAACCTTTTATGGTTTCGCTTTTTCGCCAAACTTATAAAGTTTTGATTTTAATTCAAAAATCGGTCAATATTCATTTCAAACTTTGATTTTTTAATTGTAAGCAGAACAGGGTTTTATATAACAATTACTGATTTTTTTAATTTAACTTCTGTCCATCGAACATACACTTCTATAGGGAGGTCGATGGAAATTACAAGAGAGGTTTTTTTGTTATTTTTGTTCGATAATGCTTATAAAAGAAAATTATAACTTCTAGAATCTCAGGAATTTTTTAGAGAACAATGATTGCTCTCAATTGCTAATAGATCATAACCAAAATAACGTCTGAAGTGACTCAGCAAGAAATACATTAATAAGACAATTAGAACGATTTCTTCACATACATTTTGGAAACAACTATGGAAAATCTGAAAAAGTGGCTGTAGCCGTAGCAGCCATTGCTTTGTTCCGTCACTGAGAGTAGAGAACAGCGAAGTCGGTGGATTTGATTTAATATATAATCCAAAAAAAGGAAATAAAATATAAAAAAAAAAAATAAAAAATTCAAATTTTAAAAGAAAGAGATTTTCTGATACGAATTTTTGCAAAGAGAAAAATAAAGAAGCTACAAGTCTACCAAATGAAATCAACGAAATCTGCGATGAACAGACTTAAGATGATATTCTCTTTCTGAAAAATGCAATTGGCCCACAGCTAATAAATTTAATAAAGGAAGTATTAAAACGAACAGGTGATCGTCGAAGGGACTTAATAAATAAAAGCGGAAATAACTTGTTCGACTTTGAGTTTTATTTTTTAGATCCCCAATTGGTAAGCGAAAGAATATTATTTCTATTATTTGTTTAATTTGTTTAATATCAAGTGCTATTTTTATACTCTTAGATCTGATTTTGAAGTTTAAAATTAAAGTTCTTTTACTAGATATATTTTACTTATAGATTAATTAGTTTTATTAAATAAGACCTTACTGAGCAGAAACTTTACAACTTTCAGGTTTTGTATGATTTCCAAATACAATTTTCTCCACAAACTGGTAATTTTTTGCAGAAATGTCATACATATGAAGCCAAAGTTTTTGATATTCTTAAAGAATTAGGAGTAAACATACATGAATGCAAAGGTATATTTATCACTTTATTAAAGTACATATGAGCAATAGTTTATGCATTTTTTTTTTAATAGAGTGGAATAAAAGTACGTTGGCCTTCCTTGCATTAATTTAGTTATTATCAGCGACTGCGACTGGAAAAAAATGTGAGTCGCGAATTTCCTTCAAGAGAACTCAAAAAAAAAATATTCAGTTTGGAAACGTAAGTTCTCCTTAATTTTTAATTCGATATATACCTACTTCATACATATGGTGCAAATCAGTTAAGTTAAAGTAGTTAAGTTGAAAGTACAATATTTTGTGGTAACAAATTTAGAAACACAACCTCTGTTTTAAAGTTAAATTTTACATTCACTGCTATAAGACATAGAATAAAAAATACAAATGTTCAGATGCTTTTCACAATATTTGCAACGCTTAAGAAGTATTTATTTTATAGTTCTTTAGTCTCTCTAATTACTTCATGTTCGTACCAGACTTTTAAATTTAAAACATGCGGAAAATTTGTATTTTTTGATTTTTTTTTATTCAGGTAAAATAAATGCATACAACTATAAGATATCTTATGTTTCCATTTATATAGATAAATTTACCAAAGGAAGAATATGCTCAGGATTATGAATTTGTCCAACCGTTTATAATTGCCGTTGGCGCAAATCACAGCGCTATATCATTGTACTATAAATAATTTGATAAAAAGTTCATAAAAGTGTCCGAAGATTTTGATATATTTAAAACAGTTTGTTTTTTAAAATTTTCTTTATTTTCAATTTAAAATTTTATAAAAACCTATATAGATTTTTGCTTTTTCTGCAAGTTTTTTTTGTACAAGATTACCACAACGAAATAAACGACTCGCCCCTACTAGAAGTGCAGAATGAGTTTCTTAAACATTTCGGTAAAAATAATTACTTGTAAGCTATATATTTTTTACATCATTCTTAAAACTAACCCTATAAATTTGACAACATGAAAGCTCATTACCGATATTCAACAAAATATTGAAGTTTAGTTTTGAACATAAATTTATTCTTTATACCGAACAGTATATAACTTTTGAATATGATAGCGATTTCGATTTTTATTCATTAAAAGAATCGAATGGTTCCGTTTCATTATTTTTAGATGAATTGCAATTTCAAAAGACTTATGAGTGTGTTCTTAATAAAGATAAGAGTTTAATAATAAATAAAATGCTAATACACAGTGGGCGAAATTAACTAAGGCCAGACATAAAAGCTTTGCTCAAAATCGTATAAAAGTTAAAAACAAAACGTTCAATGAGTTTTATGTTATTTGTTTAATTAGCCTGTGAAAAAACGTTCTCTAAGGCTTTACAAAAAAACCGAAAAAAAAAATATTTTCTTCTTCACTTAATAAATAAAGCTTTGTTTCTTTGTCTAAATTTCATTATGTACTTTTATCACTAATACTGATAACATACCACACGTTGGGCACTGACTTTAAATTACTTTCGCCCAAACTATATATTCTTAAGACTGAATTTCACGCTTTGTATTTTTTTTTTTTCGTACAATTAAGAAATATATACCTACTTGTTTATATTCATATAAAAAAAGCATACCTTAATAAAAAATATTGAACAAAATCTGATATTATGTTTTTAATTATTAATTTTAATGTGCTTATAATTAATACACAGAAGATAATGGAAGTCTATAACTGTACAAGAATCGTATTGAACAGTGCAGTTTTATTTCAAAACTTAAGGGCAGTATAAAACTGAAAAACTTAAACAATTTATCTCAATGCGAGGAAAAATCAAAAGATTTATTTTCGATAACGAATTTAGTTCCAAAAATGTTGAAGAATTTTGCAAAAAAGAAAAGATTGAATTTCATGTCACAAAACCGAACAATCACACTGGAAATGCTGATGTCGAAAGGCTAAACAATAGAATTACCGAGAGAAATAGAGTTTTAAACTTAGAAAACAAACAACGCATTAAAATACAAATACTTAATGCTATTACATTGTACAATAACTCATATCATTCTACCATAAAATGTACCCCAACTGAAGTGCAAAATCGCGAAGTTGAATTTGAAATTATAAGCAAAAGAATTAATGAAAAAAAGAAACAGACGATAACTAAACGAAATAAAAATCGCGACGAAACTATGAAGAAACAAATCGCTTCGGCATAAAGAAGAACCGAAGTTTAGAAAATATAAATTATCTAACATCCACGAAAATAATATAAAACGTCCTTTTAAATTTACAGGTAATAATTTCGAAAACTATGTTCATATGGATGCTGGTCCTAGCCATGATCCACCTAAACCAAACAACGTTGTCAATTGAACAAATTCAGTCGGAATCTGGATTTACGGAAATTAAGGTAGACGAAGTAGAAATAGTAAATAGATTTTATATAGTTCTACATATAATCCACCCCAACGAAATTTTAGATATTATTACTAATCTGGAACGTAATATCGGTGCATTAAATGATACAAACAAAAATTCGCTATTATATCAAATTAACTCAATCAAAAGTAAAACTTTGACACTATTACCTAATAGAAGTAAAAGTAGGAAAGAGATTAAAATGGCTTTTCGGGACACTTGGTGAAGATGACAAATTAGAGATTGAATCACACTTGAAAGTAACGGACAATAACAACCAGAGAGTAATAAAAACTATTAATCAACAAATTAAGATTAACGAAAACTTCAATAATTCCTTCACATTATAAAAAAATATTATAAAAGCAGATAGAAATAAGATCACTACCGAATTAAAAGACATCAGAGATTTTGAAAAGAAAATATCAGACCGAGAAGTATTTCTTGAGCAACAGCTGAGAATAAACGCGTTAGAAGAACAAATAGAACATAATATTCAAGATAACATAATTTCAGCTAGAGTAGGAATAGTTCATCCGAATATAATAAGTGATCAAGAAAACAAAGAATACGCAATTGATTTGAAAAAATTAAGTAACAGTAAAGCTGGAATAGCTAAATATAGGGACGATGCCATTCTTTTTGCTATAAAAATTCTTTTTGCTATAAAAGTTCCCATAGGAAATTCAAATAAAAAACAAATTGACGAAGAACTTGAGTATATAGTTAGGATTAAAAACAAGACTTTTGCATTCCAGACCAATTTGAGTTTACAAGAACTAAAATTAAGTAAAAATTGTACAGTGAAAAGAAATTGTAAATTAGTTAATAGTCAAGAAGAAGAGATCATAGAGATAGGAAATGACTTTGTAATATTAAATAGCATGAAAAACAAAACTTTCAAAAGTTCTTGTGCCTTCTTTCAGCAAATGGAAATTTTATAATAAATTTTAATAATTGTTCAATTAAAATATGTAATAGAACATTTAGTAATAGGATATATGAAATCACTGAAAGATTCGTAATACCGAATGTAGGAGATATATTTCTAGAAGATGATGCACGAAAAAATTACTCTACACCAAGAGAATAATATTAAGGAGATCCAAGAGTTGAAGCTCCACAAAGTAGTTAATTATGGTTTAGGAACAGGGAGCATTATTTTGATAATAATAATATTGTTAATTATATTTTATAGGCTAAAAGGGCTTAAAGAAAAGATAATTCAGGAGAATCATCAGTTAAAGGATGGATGAGTTACATTCCCATACTCATGTCACCAAAACGTGACAAACATGACACCTCAAGACATGAGACCTGAGCTTCTTCACTTCGTAAAGAACATGCAAACCTTGAAGAAAGCTCAACCAAATGATGGGAACTGCTCAATCAGCATATCATCAGAATAAAGATGCACCGTCGAACCCAACAATGATGAGAGCCTGGAGATAAGACATGAATAGAAAGCGACACCGTTGAAATAATTAGTGCACAGTGAATTACTTGTTCTTGTGTTTAGATATAGCAGTTAAGTTCAGTTGTTCTTTAATGGAGAAACGGAAAACACCTCCAAAGAGTAATTAACTACTAAATAAAGTTCATTTTATACAATTCTGAAGAATTGTGTTTTCTTTTTTATTAAATTTAAATTAATAAATTTCAGTCGCGTGAACAATTAAGTTGTAAAAAATACTTCAAATATTTCAACATATTTTTATCTTCTCCTAATAAAGTAGCATAGGCATTTCTTTATGCATACATTGACTCATAACATAAACAGAAAATTAGTTCGATCATATTTTGCAAAATTTCTGCAGTACAATTCACAATAATTTCTGCAGTAGAATTTGCTGACAAGCAAGTACGCAATAAATTTTATGGGTTAATGTTTATTGCATTGAGCAATGTAAACAACCAAACTAGTAATTCAATTAGTTTTTATGTGTCATGTAAATAATTAATTCAATCAATTATTCATCTTGCCAAGCAAATTTTTATGTATATAAATTACTGCAGATAATAAAGAATTTCAGAGTTTAAAATGGAGTGTTAAGTTAATACTACCAGAATTCTACTATACAATTTCTCTTCGAGGCATCTTACATTTACCTTAACAGAATTAAAATAAGGTTAATTCTGGTAATTCTAATTGTACATGGCCCTTCGAGCCACGGAACAGTTAAGAAACAGTTCGCTACTTAGTTATTGCGGCAAGTCAATAACAATACCGAAAAAAGTTCAAAACGTTTTGAATCTAGTACAAGTACATCTGCCATACAGACGCTCTTACAGGTAATACGATTACCAAGATAGAATCAGCTTAAAGTTGATTCTCCTAAATAACAATTTGCTAAAAGAAACTCTGTGCACGGCGCATGTATATTTGGCCACAGAAGCCATTATCACCATTTAAAACACAAGATGGCTGCAACTACAGATCAACTGATCAACAAACAAAAAGAGTTAGCTGGGGAAATTGAGCGACTCCTAACAAACTTCGACAAAGACTTGGCTGAGCGGAAACATAAGGAGTACCTGCAAGGGAGACGTCAGGCACTAGAGAATTTCTGGGACGAGTTCAGCCAGCTACACAGGGAATTAAAAAAGCAAGTTGGTGTGGACCATAGGGATGATAAAAGAACAGCTTTATGAAAAAACGCAAATTAGCTTCAACAGAAGATCTTCTGGAAATACCAACATCAGCAACTTCAAACCCACTGACATATGATCGTCAAATTCCAAACTGGGATACTACTACAAAGCTTACTCCGCAACAGGAAGCCTTATAATATCAAGATGTATATAATATATATATATATATATATATATATAATCTGTATATAAATTACTGCAGATAATAAAGAATTTCAGTCTTCAAAATGGAGTGTTAAGTTAATACTACCCGAATTCTACTAGGAAATTTCTCTTCGAGGCATATTACACTTATCTTCATAGAATTACCTTAAGGTTAATTCTGGTAATTCTTCAGCTGCTAAAGAAGAGAATTGTACATACCCAAAGTAGACAAAATAATAACTATAAACATTCACAGCGTTCCAGATCAAGATCGAATAGCAAAAGAGATCAAATAAAATTAAAAACACATGCTGGTATCATTCCACTTCAGGTAAAGATTCGAAAAGTGTAAATACCCATGCAGTTTCAAAAACACACCTGTACGGAGTACATCTAAAATACATAAACTTCATAAAACAATTCATTCACATCAATAAAATACTTAGGTAGAGTTATTTTACAAAATCTTTATGTAGAATTTAATTGCATGAGCTAAAATGCGATTGTCAGCATTTGGGGCAATTCATTGAAATTTCTTGCTTGCTTTCTTTTGCCTTTTATACTTGAATGTTGATAATTGTAAATGTTTTTTGTCAGCACTTTATTATTATTATAAATTTACACTGATCAATTATGTTGGATCTATTAGTTATTGAAAGTTGAAATAAATTGTTGTAAAACTCAGCGCTAGTATTTTTTATAATCAACTAAACGAGACCTGAAAATAACTATATATTACTTCGAAAAACTAAATAATCCGGCAGTGGCAGCGGCTAGCAGTCGAATGGCTTCCGAATCGTTCTTGTTCATGATTTAGAGAATCAACTGAATTTCCTTATCAGGACTGGATCCGATCTATCGGTTATACTGCGAAATCAATTCTCCAAACAATCTTAACTAAAGACATTATTCTAACTGCGGCAAATGCTACACCCATTCTAACTTCCGGCAGTAAGCTTTTCAAAGTCAATTTCGGACTGCGACAAGATTTAATTCATCCCTTTGTAATCGCTGAAGTCAGTAAGCCCTTAATAGACGCTGATTTTCCGATTATTAGTGGACATAAAGAAAAAAATGTCTAATTTATTTTATTGCCAATCTCACAACCACAGCATATTTCTCAAAGATAAAGTGTTATGGTCGCAGCGTGCTGCAAGCAGCAGTATGCTTCCATCTTCCACTGACAGCCAACAGCAGCGCCCAAATTGTGCTGCACTGCGATTGTGCTGCCAATATATTAACCTGTGCGAATAAACCCCAGCGGCCACAGTATACACTCGAAAATTTATTTCCAAGGAAGAAGAAGCATCCGGTATGCCGGAAAAAGTTTCTTTGAAGAAAGTCGCCATGACATACATAGAGAGTGAATAAAGTAACCGGAGCAGAATTTTTAAAAGTTATATGAGTATTAAATAGTGCAGATTCCAACAGGAAAGGAACAAAAAGAGCAAAATTAAAGTGTAAACAAAAAGAAAGCAACAAGTGCATGGCAGTTAATCACGGCGTATGCGTGATGAAAGTCACGAGGGGCAGCAGCGCAAGTAAGTACTGAAAATCCAGTAACTACCTTTCCAACAGCCCAACCCAACCCAACAAAAAATATAAAAATAGAGAAAAAGGCTCAGAGATTTTGGTTTGATTGAAAAGTATCTAGAACTGTCAGGAATTAACAAGGAACTAATGCAGACTACTCGGCTAAACGCCAGACAGCAAGGGCGCCCCAAGCACACAAAAACTTATAGTGAGGCAACCTCATTGTAAATTCAACTATATTATAACCCATGAATGTGCAGCGCTTGGGAACCGCGAAGCAGAAAGAAAAACCAGATACTAGCGCAATTAATTACTAATTAAAAATTGGTCCAACACTTGGCCCCACAGAGCCCTAGGATCAACAGACATAATTGGATACGAAAATATTAGTGGTTATAATTACACTAGTTTATATTCACACATCAACTTTTACTACCTTTATTTAATAGAGCTTTCCTAAGTAGGTTACAATATTAATAAAACTTTGCATTCAGGTAAAATAACAGTGCCTTAATGTCACAACTTTAACATGTATGCGCGCCAAATGAATTTTTTTGTTAAATTTTGTTAACGGGAAAGGAAGGAATAGACGGACGAAAGTCCAGTGAGTGCCATATCATCTCAGTTACATAGCGGATTGAATCTTTTATGATTTATTTTTATTAAATGTACCTGTTCAGACCTGTAGAAGAAAAAGAAAAAACATAGAAGGAGGAGTGTTGTGACTCAGGTACATTTGCTCCTGTTGCATACTTAAAAATCTATAAAAAGGTATTTTTGGGAAATAAATAATTCAATTGTACATTTTCGTACAAGCTAACTATGCTCAAAACATGGTTAGCTTATCTGTGGAATGAGCGAAGAAAATTGCATCAGCAATTTTCTTCACATTCCATACCTTCAACAAAATATTCCCATGAGAAACTCTGCCTTCAGCAGACTTTGTCAGTACTATTTTTTTTTTCAAAAACTCAATATGTATTTACATACGTATATAGGTACATATTTCGACCAAAGCCTCTCACAATAAGAAATGCGCGCCGCGAAAATACATTCGATGTATACGCGCGCCGCAATTTCAAGCGACCGGGACGGTGGCTGATGTTTATAAAAACATCAAATAACATTTTTTCAAGCCACCGTCCATCGAAAAATATTCTGGACTTGTTTAATCAAGTCCAGAATAAATGAAATTTTTCTCAAGGTAGAAATTCAAACGATGCATTTTCTACCCTGAACGGCGGCTCTTGATCGCGATGAAAGTGATCAAGAGTTGAGTTGATTTTTGTAAATGAAATACGGCGGTTCGGAAAAGAATATAAAAAAAGAAGAAAGAGTTGTGTTTTTAAAAGGAAATGTTCGGCAAAATTTTTAAAAAGAGTTGAGTTGATTTTTGAAAATGAAATACGGCGGTTCGGAAAAGAATAAAAAAAAGAAAGAGTTGTGTTTTTAAAAGGAAAGGTTCGGCAAAATTTTTAAAAAGAGTTTAGTTGTTTTTTTGAAAACGAAATACAGCGGTGTAGGTTTTCGAAGTGGGGCGCAATATAAAAACACAAATTAATATAAAAAAAAAGTGAAATAAAGTTTTGTGATTATAGTAAAAGAAACGAAAGTTTTTGTAATGTACTCGGCATCATGGTGAACCGAATAAATTAATGTAGAAAAAGGTAAAAAAGTTTTTGTTATTTTTATAAAATAAAAGAATATTCTTGAAAAAAGAAGTTTTGAGATAAAAGTGGAAAATAAAGAGAAAAAACAGAGTGTTGTTAAAGTGGTCCCAGGAATATATAACACTTCCTTTCGCAACTATAATACCGATACATCAATATATCCAATACGTTAAATTGATGTACCATTAATTTGACCCTGAAAATCAAAATTATTTAATTCAATTTCAAACTCATTCTAAATTCATACTCCCATATTTATAATAAAATGCAATTAAGCATAAATTGCATTTTATATCAGACACACACCCCACTCACACGGTATGCAGTGTCTTCTTCTTTTTTCCGTATGTACACTGAACATACGTATATTAGTTAACTGTTTAAATTTACCCTGATAGCACGACTTCAGGTGTTACCACCACAATCCTTTTATACTATCGGTGAAACTACACACACACAAAATTCTTTCGTAATATTAACGAAACGCTATTTTTAATTCAATTTCTTTGTTACAAAGAAAATGTTCTTTTATATAATGAAAGAATTCGTTTTTCGTAAATGTCATTCAATGAATATTACGTTATCTTAACGAATGCAAGTTCCTTAATTATTCTTTACGTCAATGTTATGAAATTATACATTGATAGCAGGAAAAGTTTACACTAAAGCATAATACAAAGAAGTTTTCGTAGATTTGAAGTAACTTTTCTTTAAATTTTGTGTAAAGTAATTTTTCGTTGAAATAACAAAAGTGTTTACTTTATATTTAGGAAACTTTTCCTATCTTTTTTATATAAATTATATTATTTCTTCGAATATAATAAGTACGAAGTAAAGAAACCCGTTATTTGACCCGCTTTTTTAAAAACCTAAATGTTTTTTTAAAAAGTTGATAAGCTTTAAAATTTTATTAATTAATATACCAATGGAAGTTATTTTAATACATTGCAATGAGTATATTCATTTCTAACCATCATTAAATAGTTTTTAGATAAGAATATACATGGCTTATACAATGAATTATAACTAACAAAATATTGAAATAACATCAGGAATCTAAAAAAGAAGGCTCTTAATTGAGTGGAGTCATGGCAGTATGTTTGTTATAACAACAACAATTATTCAGGAATAAGTGAACAAGTTTCACTTCCTCTCTTCCTCACCCGCAAATAGAAATGCTTACCGTCACGTTATAAGAGTGCTACAAAACATAACTAACGTAAATTTTTCTTTGTGTCAACGTATTTTTTCGTAGAACTACGAAAACTTTCATTATATTAAAGTAAGGCTCTCTTTGCTTCACGAAAATTTTCCTTACGTTAACGAAAATTTCATTGAATTAATGTAAAACTTCAAGTTTACTGATGCTGGGATCATTTAGTGTCCTCATTGTCATGCGTGTCTTCTTGAATAGTGAACGTGCGTGGAAAACAGTAGTTATTTTATATGTGAAAAAAGTTTTGCGTAATATTGTTGGCATATTAAATAATGGCTGTTTTTTTTTTAAATATATTTCTTATTTGTTGAGGCTTTGTTGAAAATCAGGTGAGTGTTGCTCATGCGAATATGACGATTTGTTTTTATGAAGTTATATTTGTACGGCGAGACAATGTAATTACATTTTAATTGTTTTCCTGTATTTCTCAAAATTACACTTAGTTTACAAAAGTTATAACAATTTTTGTTGTTGATTAATCTCTTTATTAAGTTATGGATTATTTTATTTTACACATGATATATTCCTTTTCGCTTTAACATAGAAATCGCTAGAATTTTCGTCAGAATGAAATGTATGAAATGTGGAGCATCTTTTTTAATGTTAAAAGCATTATTTAAACATTACAAAATTGTACATGAAATGAAAAATGGGAGTACAAATTTTTATAAGTGTGAAGGTCCTTCATGTGGACAAAAGTTTTCAAATTTATGGAGATACAAAAGACATGCTCTCCGTTTTCATCCAGCAGCGTTTACAGTGAAATATAATGATTTAAGTAAGACTAAAGAACTTCTTAATGACGAAGAATCCGACGATAACTCATATAATATTAACAATTTTGATGGACCCAAAGTAGATAATAGCATATATGAAAATTTTAAAGAATGTAGCTATGAAGACTTAACTCAATATGACTATGATGAATCTATAAGAAAAATTCAGGAATACGCTTTAAAATTTTCTTTAAGTTTACATAATAAAAATAATTTTACCCGAAGAGATATAATTAATGTACAAGAAAAAGTAGAAGGATTAATTTTAAATCCCATTTTGGTCATCATAAAAACCCTGTGTAACACCAAAGAATTTTCTTGCAGCACAAAATTTCTCAACGAAATGTACAGTATAATTAGTAACTTAAAAAAAACCATTTAAATTTTTCTCTTCTGATTATTTACTGCATGAATGTCTGAAGCATAAAGGTACTATTGAACCACTTAACGAATTTGAAATAGATAATCAAGTTGGCATTATTGCTAATAACCGTTATGGAGAGACTATTAAAAAAGGAGTTATATTACCAATAAAATTTCAAATTAAAAATTTTTTTGAAAAAGATGGAGTTTTAAAAGAAATGTTAAATTATATGGAGTCTTTGGAATGCCAGTCAGATAAGCTTGTTAACTTTATCCAAGGAAGAATATGGCAAAAGAAAAAGAAATTGTATGCTGGCAAAATTCTCATTCTTTTTTTCTTATCTGAGGATGAATTAGAAATAAATAATCCTTTAGGATCACATTCCTCAAGACACACTATATCTAACATATATTACTCTTTTCCGTGCATAAGAACAAACTCAAAACTGGATGAAATATACTTGGCAGTTGTCATTAAAACTCAAGATATTAAAAAATATGGTAACGAAAAATGTTTAATAATTTAGTTCAACAACTAAAAGACATAGAGGTAAATGGTATTCTAATAAATGATAATGGTGTGGAGACAAAAGTGCATTTCATATTGGGATTAGTAATAGGAGATAATTTGAGTTTAAATACAATTTTGGGATTTAATACTTTTTCTTCTCAGTCATTTTGCAGAATGTGTTACAAAAAAAAAAACAGAAACGAAAACTTTGTATGTTGAAAATTCAAATAACTTACGAACAATTGAAAGTTACGAGTTAGACTTAAAAAAAGAAAATCCAGAGGAAGTAGGTATATCCAGCAGAGCAGTATTTAATGATATACCTTCGTTTCACGCAGCGAATAACTTTAGTGTCGATGTTATGCACGATATATATGAAGGCGTATGCCATTATAATTTATCTCATATAATTACATATTTAACACAAACAATGAAATATTTTACTTTAGAACGATTAAATAACAGGAAAAGTTTGTTTAATTATGGATCTTGCGAGATTGGATATAGATCTCCAGATATAAAAATTTCAAATTTGAGAAAGGAACATTTGAAAATGTCCGCAAAAGAAATGATGACATTTATACACTTTTTTCCTTTAATGGTGGGAAATTTTGTTCCAGAAGATGACGAAGTCTGGAATTTTACAATAAATTTTGTTGAAATAATTGATATTTTACTTTGTTTTGAAGTAAAATTAAGCGTATTAGATTTCTTAAGAAAAAAAAAATGAAATGCATATTAAAGAATATAGATTATTTAACGACAGTTTAAAACCAAAACACCATAATTTATTGCATTACACAACGGTCATTGAGCGTGCGGGTCCATTAAGAAAACTTTGGTGTTTTCACAAACAGTTTAAAATTTATTCACATTGCATTACTTCAAGGAAAAATATTCCACTGTCTTTGTCAAAAAAATATCAGCTTAAAATTGCCAATTATATTTTAAATGATCAAAAATTATATACTGATTATGAGGCTGACGAAAGAAATGAAATAAATGGAAGTTTTCATAGTATAATAGAAAGCAAACTCAAAACAACCGAAAAAGAAACGATTAAATTTTATGAAAAAATAAATTTTAAGTCAACAGTTTATAAAAAGGGATATTATGTAGCAATATTTGCAGCAGATGTTGAAATATATGACATTTTAGAAATAATGTTACTAACTTTCGGAGAGCCTCTCCTCTTTTGTCAACGTATCAAAGATATTCAGTACCGTCCACATTATGCAAGCTTTGAAATAAATAGCAATTCTTTTGGAGAATTTACTATTTTGAAAATTAAGGACCTTTTACTACCACCGTTAAATATTAATGAAACAGCTAGAGTGTGCAAAATGATTCATATAAAACAGTATTTCGAATCATGTTTTGAGTAAAATATCATATTTTTTCATAAATTTTCAAAGATCAACTACAACAAAATGAATGACACCATTTTAAATGGGTTATTATCAGATACCGCAACTGGAGCATCAGATCAAATATTGTTCATATCTTCGCCTGTTCCTGAAAATCCAACACCAAATGATAATATCTCGCAAAACACTAAATCAGACATAATTATTTTGGAAGACAATGAATTACTGCAGTTACTGAACTCATGGAATTTAAAAGGATTATATTCATATTTTCTAAGTATGTATTAATTTCTAAAACTGGTTATATATCTTTAATGCTTTTATTTATAGCACAAAATATTAACATTGATATTCTCCAAATCATGAATCGTAATCATATAAGAGATCTATTAAAAAGTTTCACATGGGGAGAAATTATTAAATTTGAATACTGCTTGGAGAATTGGAGGAATGCTATTGGAAAGCCTTTAGAAAATTCTTGTAGACCAACCGCTATTCCTCTTGAACAACTTTCAAGGAGTGAAACGCCTTCATCGATTAGGTCGTCTTCTCCTGAGAGTGCACATCCATCTTCAGTTACTTTGGCGCAAATATTAAATAGTTCAAGAAAAGAAATCATGCTATCTGATTACTATCAAAAAAATAATAACTTCAAACCTGAATATCGTTCTATGCTAATAACTACAATAGCTCGATATTTTGATGAGCAAAATATTCGTTTGGATTTGAAAAGTACTTACAATTTAGAAAGGGAAATAATTGAAAGATTCCCGACAGAAAAGATGGTAAATATAACATGAGTAATAAAATTACAAATTAAATATAACTATTAATATTTTTGATTTTCTAGGAATTTTACCGTTGTGGTATAAGAGGAAAAATTTACTACAAATATTGTAATTTGAAATCGAGTTTTAAACTGAAAGTGAAAAAACACCTATGGTCAAGAAATTGGAAGAACAAAAATATGGTAGGTAGATACATAATATATTTTTTAAACATTTTTAATTACTCACGATTGGTACAAGAACGAAATAAAATGAGCATGCAATAAGTTATGTCTTATTATTTTTTATTTGTCTATCTAGTGTAATTCACAGAACGTGTTAACAATAAAGTAAAATGAATAACATATTTAATATTTCATATTTATAAAAAATTCATAATTTAACCATTCATTTTAATTTTTGATATTATACGTGGCCAATTTTAAATTGCATGACTATTACCAGAAACGTTTACCAGTTCTATACATTAGATAATAAATATCTTTCGAAATAAAAACTTTCAGTCTTTTGGAACCAGTAATAAACCATATAATTATATCTGTTTCAGTAATGAATGCTGATATCAAAGCGCAAATTCAGTCATTAAAGTAAGATAATTTAAGTCTGGCTGAATTGGAAAGAGTATGGATGTCTTGCATTGAGTATCGTTTGCAGGAAATCCGGATGAAACCAAGATCGGAGATTTTTAAGAATTGGCCGCAATACGAAAAACCAATTGGATATCGTCTGCTAATTAATATGCATTATTTTATATATATTTGAGATTACTTGAAGTATTTATTATTTTTATATATAGATATTGACTTCAATTACGAATTCAAAAAGAATACTTCCTCATTAGACGAATGGCCTGACAAACTCACCATGATACAAGATTTTTTCTCGAAAGAAGATCGTATCAAAGATAAAAATGTCAAAGCAACTTTATATGAATTGAAGCAAAGATCAGATTTAACAGAAGGTGATTGATTATTATAGTATATATTTGCAAAAGTCATTCAATGTAGACAATATTCTCGATGGTAAGCAAAATTTTTAATAATCATTTGCTTCTCTTCTAGAGCAAAGAATTGTGGAAAAAGGAAATGCATGTTAAATATTTTGTAGACCATTCTAATAATTACTTTGACTTTAATCACAAACAAATATGCCCAAATGTGTAAGTGTAGTCATTTGGGAAAGCTTGTCTACTCCATTTCTAATCTTCACATTAAAATTGTTTGTGTTCAAATTAGAAAAAGCATTAGCTACAGAGATATGTTCCTATTTCTTAGCATTGGTCTTCACATCTGAGAATATTTGATTTATTTTCATTATAAATTTTCAATATTTTGTTGGATAATGATTTTTTATTACTTAATATTTAAGATCAAAGGGCTGCTACAATATTGTGGAGCATTCATGGCGCAATTCCACCAACAAGCAAGTCGGAAACAGTACTAGGTACGGGAAAAAAACAAAGGCATACTATATTAGATTCTCAAGAGTCCTTCATATGCATCAAAAATAATGTCAACCAGCTTGAAGAACATCTTCAATCACTGCAAGATAAAGCGGAAAATATTCAACCTCATCTACTAGCAACAGGCGAAGACATATTGACAATCAGGGAATTTTTATTGTACTTTGATGGCGTAAAATACAAATTTCTGCTATTTCTTTTTGTTCAATCTAGAATATCCAAATGCTGATTATAATTTTTGGAGTTTTGTACAGCGTTATTTTTATAAAATTTTATCGGGTAAAAAAAATTCTAGTGTAGAAGTACTACTTTCCGATTTAATTTCAAAATGAGCATTCCTTTATTTTTATATTTTATATAATAATCTTCAATAAATTTGTAGTACATTATATAATACATTTTTTGAATGTTTTTCTTTATAATTATAATATCCTGTGTTTTCTGAATAGAATGGCCTGCAAAATCGGTCACCAAAATTTCAACATTTTACAACCACTTCCACTTCTAGCATTATACAGCCTTCAATTTGGAATTTTGGAATTTTCACTATCTTTTCCTAAATGAACGGTTAGTTTTTTTGTTTTTTTTTTCAAGAATAAACTATCACATAACTTTTTCGCGATTTAGATCGAACTAAAATAATATAAATATCCCCAGAAAACTTATTTTAATCGCTGTATATTATTTTATTCTGGGAAATATAAATACTTAGATATAATTCATAAATATTCAGTTATATTAAACATGAACTTACCCGTATTTTTAGAAAACAAATAAATGGATAATTTCGGAATTGATAACGAAAAGTCTTAAATTTAAAATTTAAGAGGTTACAACCTTACAGTAATAGACAGGTGAGGACTGAAAACATGATTGTTTAATTTGTTAAAAGCGATGAGAGTTTCCTCATTAACGACGTGTCAGAGATAATAGTAGATCATGGTTTGATTCACCAACTGAATTGTAAGAATGCTTTAAAATAAAATTTATTACATTATTACGACGTACATATGAATGGCGTTATACAAAGAATGAAGTTTTTAAATTAACGAAACTATATACGTTATTAGTAAGTAATGTTACTTAATTTTTAGAAAAGATGGAAGAAAACTATAGTTTGTGTGAATTCTATTTTTCCTTAAGTAACGAAGATATTCCTTCATTCAATGGAAAAAAAATACGAATCCTTTCTTAATATCAACGAAATGTATACCTTGTTATTTCACGAAACAGTTTTTTAATTCAATGAAAATTTTCTTCAATTTAACTTAATTTCACCAACATAAATTTCATTACAGTAAAGAAAATTTTCGTTGGTTCAATAACTCTTTGCTTAGAAAAAATATTAAAGAAATCAGTTACTTTGATACAACGAATGAGGTTTTTGGACGTTTTTTTACGAAAGTTTTCATTATTTCAACGAAATTTATCGTTTTATTTACGACCATTTTTGGTTCAGTGTACATACTTATACTTCAGCCTGTAAAATTGCACTGAAGCACTACGGAAAGCTCCGCATATAAAATGAAACAAAACACAATTTAGATATGCTCCGTCTCCCTCATTGTTTTATCATCTTTTCAGGGCTGATTCAGTGCTAACAGCAACGGTTTAGTTCAATATTCATAGAAAGTTAAAAGTACATATATTGATAGATTTGTCTCATTCTAATTGGCTTACATCGCTTCAGACCTTATCATAAAGTAGTTTTGAGGTACATTGGTATGTATGTTTTAACATTAAGAGAACGCAGTGAAATATGCCGATATTTAAAATTAGTGCATCAATTTTATGTTGGTGCTGCTAAAAATGAATATGCGATGGAGCCGTGGGAGAATGTGGCTTAAATGAATAGTAAGCAAAATTTTATTGTTTATCATAATCTCTATATTTCATAGATACGTCCGGAACAGTAATGGGAATCTTGCGTTTCGAGCGGAAGATGAAGCGTTGTGTGCTCAAATCGCACAACAGATATACTACAAAATAAATGCCAAAGCTTAAATTGTTAAAAGTATTAAATAAGCCATTATGTTATTTTGGAAAAAATCGTATCTCCTGAATTATGCCTGAATGGTGGACTTCTATTCACTAGTTCAAGAAATATGCCCGAATATTGTGGTCTTCTTCATTGGCTTACAAGTACCATATACATTCCCTTAAAACTACCATAAAAGTAATGAAAAAACTGATGCTTCCCCCTTGAAAGTGCGGGTTTTTCAGATTTGATAGCGCTACCTGTCCTGCTCTTACATACGCAAATAAATCATTTAAAAACGCAAAATTTCTCTTGAAAAGTGAAAAAATAATATTTAAATGAAATATGTGAATCTTCTTTAAAACACATCCTTAACGTGGAATTAACTGGTTTTGCGCAAAATTGATTTTCCTTTTATCCCTAAGATGATATTTGACAAGACCCACGTTCAGTTTATTTGGTCAACCAAATTTTTTTTTGTACTCAAGACCTAGTTTTGCTAATTTACCCTTTTTAATATTTTTGCTTTCCTTCTGAAAAGCATGAGTGCCTCAACAAAATAGTTGCTACACGCGATTATTCAGTCAGCTATTAACAGCCACAGATATACGGCTGTCGGATTGGGTCGCGCCAACGAGCCACAAATCGAAACAGAATGACTCAGCCTACGGGGTCCGTCTCAAGGTCATCTGACCTCAAAATAACCTTAACTGATGCACGAAATATAATCCTAGAGTTTGATGGAAACTCAGGTGACCTGCATCGGTATCTCGCTTGTTGCGAAATACTGTTTTCAACTGCTAAGACCGATGCCGACAGGAAAATATTGCTCAGCATAATGAAAACCAAACTAACTGATCCAGCTTACGACATCTTTAAATACATATAAAGAAGTCTCAATTGAATTGAAAGCCGAACTTGTCGACCACTTTCAGGAGCATATTGCGGATTTCAAAACAGCTAGCTGATTTAAATAGCGCCACAGTTAAGGAAGTCACTGATTCTTCAGCGCGGACATACCTCATTTCAGAGAATGAAAAAATGCCATTAGAGCATTTGAAGATGGTCTTAGGAACGAGAAACTTAAGGTTATCATAAAGGTACGATCGGAAACCTCACTGAGGAAGCTTATATCCTTCGCTTCCGAACACGCTCAACGCATCGAGGAATCGCAACCTAACAGCCAGAAAAGCACATCAAATATATCAGTGTGTGAGTTCTGTACTAACAGAGGCCATACCAGGGATAACTGCTTCAAAAGGAAACATTTACCTTTAATGCATTCTTACCCGAATAGTAAACGGGAAATAAACAGGATTACGTGCGATTACTGCCGTAAGCCAAACCACAATGCTCGAGACTGAAGGCAAAGACAATTCGACGAGCGCCGCATTCAGTATCCAAACATGCATACTGAATTTGGAGCTCAACCAAGACCATACCAGCAGCAAAGTTATTCCAACATTGGAAATAGTGGCAGAGGTCAACCTCGTCATATGAAACATGTGCGATGGACAACTCCAAAAATCGTTGTAAACGATTGTACGCGCGTGTATGCAGATAGCGAAACTTCCCTCGAGGAGAATACGCAAGCCGTTGTTCACCAAATGCACCACAAATAAACCTAGTTGACACTCCAATGAAGGTGCAAAATAGTGACCTAGTAATTTCAGTCAGTATAAATATATCCTCGAAACACAAAGTAAATCTTATAATAGATACAGGTGCTGAAATAAGCATACTTAAAGCTGAAGTCACTGACAATTCAGCGCTCATATATGAGAAAGAAAAATGCACAATAACTACTCTGTCTGGAAATTGGTTTCCTTCATTTGGAGTCTCCTACGGAACAATAACCATCAAAAATAATAGCCGAATAGAACATCCCTTCCATATCATACCAAATGATAATAATTTACCCTATGACGGAATTACTGGGAACGATTTCCTAGCTATATACAAATGCGTTATAGATTATTCAAAAAATATCTTAATATTGAATACTTGCTCAAATCAAGAGTATAAAAATCCACTGAATGAAATACTTGTGCCAGGAAAGGGGAATAAAATCGATAAAATAAATATCGAGAAGAATCCCGAAATAAAGAAATCAGCAAAACTTAGTAATGGCCAAATCAATAACCCAAATATAATAGTAACCTTCTTTCAAATACTCTATTATTTGTTATGTCCTGTGTGTACCGTGCTCTGAGAAGAGAGTACACAACTGTTTTGCGAATCTTTGACATGTTAGGATTATATTGAGTAAAAAAAAAATATAGCACTCCGACAGAATGAATTTATTAAAGATTTTCTTGATGATGCAAGATTGATTCAACACAACTTTCACAAATTTTAGTGGATGAAAAAAATTACTATAAAATTTATATAATAAGAACAAAGAAAATGTATATTTAACTTGATGAAATGTAGATTTTCCAATTTTTAATCAAACTATTCTTTATGTGGATGAAATTTTACAAAATGAAGAGGAAAATGAACTTCTTCTGAATCATAGAACCTTCTTCAATACAATGGTAATGGTGTTGAAAATAAGACGAAAATTTAATACCTCCAAAGAAACTAATAGACTTAAAACATTATAATGTTTCATAGTAACAAGCTATATTTTCTTAAGAAGAAATTAATGGAGATTTTTATTAAGACTGTTATATTATTACCTTACCAAACTGCTTTCGCTTCAATAATACTCCCTTCTTTTATATTTTTGACCTTCATTTTAACGTTCCTTTACACTACAAAAACTTGCTTTTTTAATTCTAGATTTCAACTGATAAAACCTTTTTCAAGATTGCTTTTTTTCCATTTCACAAATAAAACTTTTTTTATCTTCAACTTAGTTTGGTGTCACAAATAAAACCGTTTTCGAATTTCAATTTACTTTGGTGTTATATCAACCGAAACCGCAGCGACCAAGTTCAAAACAAAACCAACCTTTTTACTTCTAGAAATTCGACCGTCAAAATGCCGTTTATCCAATTTTTATTCTCTAATTCCACTCGATTTCGTTTTATAAATTTAATTGCCAACCGCCGTTTATCCAAATTTTTTCTAATTCCACTCGATTTCGTTTTATAGATTCAATTGCCAACCGCCGTTTTTAAAGTTCAAAATCCAACTCGGCTCTTGATCACTTTCGTCGCGATCAAGAGCCCTCGTTCAGGGTAGAAAATGCATAGTTGCATTTCTACCCTGAGAAAAA
Source organism: Dioctria rufipes (assembly GCA_963924295.1). Taxonomy (NCBI): domain Eukaryota; kingdom Metazoa; phylum Arthropoda; class Insecta; order Diptera; family Asilidae; genus Dioctria; species Dioctria rufipes. The sequence goes on along the minus strand of OZ002741.1, from coordinate 98,563,194 downwards.
TTTTCAGTTATTCTGGACTTGTTTAAACAATTCCAGAATATTTTTCGTTGGACGATGGCTTGAAATTTGATGTTTTTCTAAACAACAGCCACCGTCCCGTCGATTGAAATTGCGGCGCGCGTATACATATAATGTATTTTCGCGGCGCGCACTTCTTATCGCGAAAGCTTTCTTGTGATATGTATGTACGTTCGTACATACATATTGTAATTTTTACGACAAATCGTACTGAAGGTTGCCTTTGGTTTTATTCTTTTTTGGTTCGCCTTTGGTTTTATTCTTTTTTAATTAAATATTTCTACTGACAAATTTTGCTGAAGGCAAATAAAGACAGAATTGAAATAAAGACAGAATTCCGTTACAGCAAATAATACGTCGTCATTTAAAAGAAATCTACCTTTGTTTGCTAAACCATATGAAAGTAGCACAGTCGGATATTAGATTAATGATCATGGTATAAAAACTAGGAAACTGCTGGGAAGATATTTCATCAAAACAAAGAAATCGGTCTTTATTTTGGCTCCTTAAAACAAAGAAATCGCTTTTTATTTTGATAAACCTTTTCCGTAAAACAAAGAAATCGGTCTTTAATCTAATAACGCCCTACGATAAATGATTAGTCAGTTCAGTTAAGCGGAAAGTACTATATTCATTGTTATTCAAATTTAGATCATGGATGATTCCAGTCTAAATATTAGTGAACTTAATGAGTTTATCTATTTAGAAAACGACAATAGTGCAGAAAATATTGGTGAAATTCAAAATAATTTTCCTTCAGAAATAATAAAAACCATAAACAGTGTAGTGCAAAACAAAGAACTTTGTAAAGTGTTAATAGACCTTAAGGGAGCTGTATTTCTTAGAGAATTCATTGGTAAGTTTTTCTCAATAATTCTTTTTGTAGTTTTGTGTTTCTGTACATACAGGCGAAGTTTCTTTATGTTACAAAAAACAATAAGTTTCCTACTTTCGACCAACATGAGCACTCTATTCAGTCTAACAACAAATTTGAGCAAACAATGGGAGTCTGTTGACAATAGATAAAAATGCACATCTGTGCAAAATCGATGATGCTGCGATCTGATATAACATTTATTTTTCTGTTAGAAATTTACTTGATAACTTTTCTACAAAATTTGTACATAATGTGGCCGTTCTAAACGCAGTTTGAAAAATCGTAGATTTTGGATTTCAAGAATCGGATAGTCCGCTGATTAGGGTATTCGGATATCCGCATATTAGCAAAGTAAAATACCAAGTTCTGCAACAATAAAAATCTGTGATAGATCCATTATGAGACTTAAATAAATAAAATGAATGAAATATTTTCAAGCATATGTCTAACAAGAAACAAGGATAAAAGCTAGAATTAGTCTAAGGCCAATTCTTACGATACCGTATAGATGAATTTTATAATATATAATTATAAATTAAAGCCTTAACTTTCCACTTTTTAGAACACGGAATTACGACATATAGTATCAAGTTTTTGAAATCCCATCATCTGGATTTTATGTGTCCAAAACAAAAATTTGGTCTTAGGGTCATATTCGAGAACAACCTTAAAGAGTGGCAAAAGAGCCAGGTACCTACATAAAATATAAGCCTCAGTTTAGTATAAAGAAAACTTAAACAAAATTTTTATAAAATCAAACTCTTTAGCACATGATGTGAAATCTATCATGTGCATATGCGCAGGTACTTACCATTTTAAAATATAACAGGATGTATTTTTTTTTTTAAATGGTAAAATTAATATAAAACAAATCATCATATGAAAGAATTCAAATAAAATAAAAATGCATAGTTTTTCAGCTATTAAATATTTATCAATTGTATAAAAGTATACCAAAAGGACAGCTCATTATAAACTTGTGTGAAAAGGATGGTAAATTGACCACGAAGTATCGTCGCATTTTAGGAGACATAATTATTCAGGAATTTCAACAAAAAAACATTAATGCTACACCGAAATATTTTAGCCGGATATCGGATGAAATTGTAAAATTGTTTCCCAAAGAAGATAATGTTAAATATAATATCATTTTTGTATAAAAGATTATATCGAAATATAGTTAGGGTATTTTTTTCTCTTATGTTCCAAGGAAAACCTAAAGGGATTCTATATGCAAAGTAACATAATTATCTAACGAAATTAAGACAAGAAGGTTTATTACCCAAAAAGCTCCATTTAAATCCGCTACCATCAACATCAAGAGAATTGCAAACGGAGTCCCAAGAGAATCCAAGTAATTTTAAAGTATATTGATTGTAAAGTTGATTGTAAATATAACATTTTCACGTCCAAGAACAAAGAAGTCACATTAGTTAACATTTTTAAAGAATGGCCTTTATATATGGTGTTGTATACCTAAAAAGGGTTAAAAAATGATAATTATAATTAATAATTATCATTGGAAAAATATTGGAAAATATTTAATTTTCATAAATAGAAATAAGCTAATCATGCTCAAAACATGGTGTTGTATACACAACATCAGGCCCTAAAACAATCAAAATTACCTAAAAAACCTAAAACCTTTAAAAGAAATTCAAAGAAAATTAAAATAAAGTCATGAAAAGGGTCCTATATGCTAGTCACACTTAACAACGTGACCAGCTTATCTATTCACACGCAAAGAAAGTTGCATCAGCAATTTCTTTGCATGGCCCACTTGAAAAAGGCGACAAATAAAGTCGAATCATGACAAATCTTACCCTCAGTAAGATTTGTCAGCATAAAATATAAATTCAACAAAGTAATTAAAAGATAAAACCGACGCGAGAATTCAAGTGCGCAACAATGTAAGAAACGATAAGACGACGGGTTGGTGGCGCGATATTTATGAAAATATCGGATTTCACCTCCGTCCGGCGAGAAATTCTTGTGGGCATGATTAAACATGCCCAACGAAAAATAATTTTCTCAGGATAGGAATGCTAATTAAGCATTTTCCTATCCTGACTGTCGAGGCTTAATGAATTAAAAATTAAAAGTCGACAGAGTTGGCTTTGATTTGTCAATTCGTTCGCCTCGTGGATATTTTTGAGTTGTGCAATCTTGGTCATTTTAAAAAACCCATAGAAAAGAAACTTAAGATCGGGTGCTTTCGAATAGGAATAATATTTCCTCGCCTGGTTAATTAAGGAATAATATTTCCTCGCCTGGTTAATTAAGGTCTTATAAAAAAGCAGAGTTGGTTTTGATTTGTCAATTCGTTCGCCTCGCGGATATTTTTGAGTTGTGCAATATTGGTCGTTTTAAAAAATCCATAGAAAAGAAAATAAAGATCGGGTGCTTTCGAATAGGAATAATATTTCCTCGCCTGGTTAATTAAGGAATAATATTTCTTCGCCTGGTTAATTAAGGAAGGAGGATTGTGAGTGATTAATTAAGATCAGTTTAAGATAACATTGTTTATTAAATAAAATAACTGAGTGCATATAAAAATAAGGAGAAGTGTGTTTTATTGTGACAAAACCCTCGTCGTTGTTAGGCAAAACACAAGTGCTTTCGCTCACTGTGAACGGTGTTAAAGTGACATTTTGGTGGTTAAGTGGTTTCGTTAAAGAATTACCCCAAATACGTAACAAAATTGGCGAAGCCGGTAGGATCAAGGTAGCTTGATTTCTGCAAACAATCAAAAGCTTAAATTCCTTGATCCTGCGAACCAAAGCGGAGCCTTTGACGACGCTATTCAAGCCAAGTCACCCCGAACGCTCGTGTAGATTACATCTTTAGGCGCCTCTGATCCAGGCGAGCACGCGTTCACCCCAGTCAGTGCACAAGCACCACCGAGGGAAATATAGTCTACCAAAAGCCACCCAGAAGGAGAATACGAAATCCCGAAGTGCCGAGAAAACAGCAGGCAGCTCGCTCATTAGACGACTTCGATCCAGAGTTGAAGGGGAATTCGAAGGCGGCTTTCATAGCCCCCCTTTCAACTAACACCAGGGGAAGTTAAGACGGCTCAAGGCCCCCCGGCAGCAGACAAAAGTACTCAGAGGGAATACGAAGACGGTTAAGGAAACCCCCCTCCAAACTACAGCAAAGGGAAATAAGCAGGCTGGAGCCCCCCTTTCAACCGACAATTCATGTTGTTGTGACCCAGGTGCCTATACCCCGAATCACAACAATAAAACCAATACGCCAATATCTTGCCCTATGCAATATATTGGCGTACTACAATTTGACCCTCAAAAATAAAATTCATTTAAAATTTCATTTAAATTTCATTTGCATTTAAAAATGCATTTTCTCGCTGAAACAAAATGCAATTTAGCATAAATTGCATTTTGTTATCAGTCATATATTCCGTTCACACGGCATGTATACTTACCTACATGCAGCTTTTCTGCTAAATTATCTGCATGTATATATGCACATACAATTCCTAAATTCATTAAACCCAATTTTGTGTACATACATACACACCATTATTCTCTTCCCTTAAAATATTATTCTTACAAGACACAAGTGCATATCAGATTTCATGCATATGCACTGTGTCTAAATTTTTTGTCGGTTCCCACGTACGATTTTTCACTTCGTGGGAAAGTGATAAAAAGAGCTTTGAAGTTTTTTGATGGGTACCTGGGTGCAGCTAGCCCGAACCTCGGGGAGTTTGTTTTAAAGTCGCCTCGCAACAAGTTCGGGAGTTCTTTTCCTCTAATTCGAACTAAATATCTACCAATTTATTAAGTGATAAATGTAATAAATTCTTGTATAAACTTTTTCTAAAGTGCCAGTAAAAAAAATAGTGAAGAAAAAAATCTAAATCTGTGAATAAGCGTTAGTGAACGATAATAAAAAAAAGCAATTTGAACATTTGGTTTTTCTTTTATTTGATAAACACTCCAATTCGAAACGTTAGGTGCTCTCGTCTTAGAGCACGGCACCCAACGGATAACATTTTGGTGGCAGCGGAAGTTTCTAAAATCAAATCAGTGCAAAGTTTTTTACAAAAATCAGTACCAATATATAATTTCAATTTAATTAAAATTAATAAAAAAAAAAAATAATATTACAAAAAAAACGTGACAACATTTCGGAACTCAAACGAAAATCAGTGCCACAAAAATAATAAATCAATCTATAAATAACAAAAAAAAAAACTTTGTTAAAAATAAAAATAATAAAAATCACATTCAGACACCGCAGCTGGCGGTATTTACAAAAAAAATTTCTGTCAGAAATAATAATTGATTACTTAAATACAAAAATAAAATATATAGCCCGGGTACCCTCAATACAGGGTACTTAGAGGAATAAAATTTCTATAATTGTTTAGAGCGCCATAGTGCTCCAACGTGGGACCCTTGCGTGGCTTCATCCCTGCCTCAACGAGACGGTACAGAAGGACGACATTGAGAAATCATCAACAAGGACGACCACTATACAACACTAAACAGCACTTCCAACCATTGTTAATCTTCAACACCAACACCTTCAACTACATTACCAGAAGAAGGCGAGATGCCAGCTACTATCTCATTAAAAAGAAAGGTAGCGTGAAAACATTTCCTTTTTTTCAATATTTCAGATTCTATTTAAATATTATACTAATAAACATATAGAGTAGACTATATTTTAATGTAAATCAGTTTAAACATGGTGCAACATTTTTTTTTGTATGATATGTGCTTACCTGTAAACATGATTAAACATAAGTGTCATATATATATATATTTCGTTAAATTTACATTAATTACACAAGTGAGTACAAACACGATTACTAAAATTTGTTTTCGAATTCAAGTTAAAACTTTCTACCATTGACAAGCCTTTTTGCACATTTCCAAATAAATTTCAAATTTGCTTCTCCCCCCGTTTACATTAAATAATAATTTGTTTTCAATCGTAACCTAATTTAAATTAAAATAAAAATTAATACAAAATTTTTTGTTTGTTTGAAATCTGCTCCTCCTAAGCGACCTCTGCGGTAAGACTTCGTGAGCTTGCTGGTCAGAGGACTTCGACAAAAATTAAATATCAATCCCCTGCGGTAGGACTTCATGAGCCTATCGGTCAGGAGAAAGATATTGATTGGAAGAGCTACCAATTAAAAATTTCAAAAGTTGCAAATAAGATAACAAAATACTTTTCCTCTTTATTGCATAAATTTTTCATTTAAAAATCATTGACAACAAATATAAATCATTTTTGTGTTGTGATAAAAGATTTTTTTTTCTCTTTTCTCTCTCTCATACAAATTTAATTCTCCCGCAAAAATAAAATTATTAACAGAATAACTAAAATAAATAAATAATAATTGTTTTTATATACATCGGAACTCTTAGCATTCCTTTTTATTAGAAATCGAAAATTTCAAAACACCAACAAATCCAACAAATTATCATAACCCCCGTTTTTATACTTTACTCACTTCCTACAATTTACGAAATTTTTCCTTTAAAACGAAACTAATTAGACATAACAAACTAATTCTTTGGTTATTGCTGTTGGGAAACGTAAGCGTTTGTCCTGTAATTAGCTGACTTTTACTTGCTCCATACAATTTTGTCACATCTTCTATAGTTCCCCTCAGATCAATCAAATCGAAGCTCGAAACGGACATTCCTAATATTAAAAAACTCTAGATCATAACTGTACCAATTTTTCCATCCGTTACTTCAAAAAAAATAAAAATAACTACAATGACTGAAGAAACCAAATCTTTCGATGAGCTTTGCTTGTCACAAGTCCCAAAAATGGCAGAAATTAGACAAATTCTGGCCGATTATCACAGAGCAAATAAACCTAAAAGGACTTCAGATTTTACTTCTGGAAAACTCCAACAGTTGGAAGACGTATGGGCTTCATTTGAAAAAACGGAAACCCTGATTCAAGATCATGAAAATTTTACTGAGACTCATGATTATTTTAAGCAGTCATGCTATGACAAAACGGAGGACTGGTACAATCTTACAAAGGCAACTCTGTCTGATAGGTTGAAATCCATATCAGTCCACACAGAGCAGTAGATAAGCTATGTATGTTCTGGACCACTTTTTTGAGCCTCCAGGATTTCGCCACAGATGGCGCCACCGTCGCTAGGTGGTTTGAGCCCATACTAAATGTAGGTTGTGTCTTGGCTGTATTGGTTTGCGCCTTGGATGCACCATTGTGTCTTGGGTGCACCGTTGCGTCTCGACTGCGCCCTAGCGGGATTAATCGGTACTACCGGGATGTGTCATTTGGTCTTGACTGCGCCCTAGCGGCATTAACAGATACTACCAGCATGTTCCGGTTTTCTAGCGACATCTGTTCGGGCGCAAACGCCATTTCTTGAGTAAGGTTCCCTAGCGGCCTTAGTCGGAACTACCTGGATTTGCTGTTTTCTTTTATTGGCGGGAGAGTTCAGCATCATTCGAATTTCACAACATGACATCACCATGAACAGATTCTAGAAGTGAGACATTAGCCGATACGCAGCGACATCTGTTTGGGTGCAAACGCCATTTCTTGAGTAATGTACCCTAGCGGCCTTAGCCGGAACTACCAGCATGCCTTGGTTTTGCTAGCGGGAGAGTTCTAGATATCGGCATGACGTCATCATGGTTTTGCTGCACCTAAATAAGTTTTCTTAGCAGGGAAGTTGAAGCATCATTCGAATTTCACAACATGACATCACCATGAACAGTATTGGCGGGAGAGTTCAGCATCATTCGAATTTCACAACATCACATCACCATGAACAGATTCTAGACGATGTCAGTGAGACATTAGCCGATGCTACCAGCATGCTCTGGTACTACAGCTTTCTTGGATGTGTGGTACGGTTCCCTTGGAAGTTTTTTGCTTCACTTTTGGCCCACACGTGGCAGCATGCTACGGTTTTGGGAAGTTTTTTGCTTCACTTTTGCCCACACGTGGCAGCATGCTACGGTTTTGGGAAGTTTTTTGCTTCACTTTTTTGGATGTGTGGTGCGCCTAAATGTAGGCTTTTGTTGTTTTCAAGTGTTGCGCCTGGTTTTCAATTAATATTAGTAATAATTGATTTTTCTTGAGCGCCTAAATGTAGGCTTTTGGTTTTGAACTAATAATTAAAGTTAATAGTAGGAAATTTTTGTTCATGCCAATGGATTCTAGATGGTGGGTTTGTGGGGGGGGGGGGGATAATAAAGATAGGGAGGGGGGGTAATGAAATTTTCATCAGAAATCCTCTACGGGCTCTGGTTTTCGAGATATTAGCGTATTAATAATTCAAGTTATTTTTGCTCATGGAAATGGATTCTTGGCGGTGTGGGGTGGGAGTTCTCATTAGAAATCCTCTACGGGCTTTGGTTTTCGAGATATTAGCGGCATTTGTTCAAACAATTAGTTAATTGGCAATTATATAATTACTAATTGGCAATTAGCTAATTGGCAATTAGCAGCTTGGTTGGTCATTAGCTAATTGGCAATTAGCTAATTGGCAATTAGTAATGTGGTGTGATGCACTTTACTGGAATTCTCATAAAATAAACAAATTTAAGTAATATCACCACTTGCTGTAAATATTTAATAGAAAACTTCAAGTTTAAGGTAAAAATATGGTTGCTGGGAGGTGTATTGATACAATTTCTTTTGCCGAAAATAATGTTGTCAAACCAAAATTAAATTTCAATATTTATTCACATCAAATTAATTATTTATTTCTAAATCTTAAGTTATAAACTTTTTTCCTATGTTCTATATTCAAAATTGGTAGCAATATAAGTGAAGTTCTATGAATCCTATCTTGGAAACGAAAGCGATCCAGAGCATATGTCTCCCAAGGTCCCTTCCTTGGCTCATATTCAATTATATAAAGTTGTGGAGCACTGGTACTAAATGTAACTTTCATTATCACTAATAATTTAGAAATATTACTAATAAAAAAAAACTAGTTTCACATTATTTATTTTTTTTATTTAATGAATATAATAATTAATTGGGTACAAATTAACATCATGGCGAATAAACTCTATTTTAAACGTTCGACCGATAGGACCTCTATTTATAATATAAAAATCTCCTGCAGTATTTATCTCCAGTATAGTTTCATCAGTAATTGTGCTGTACCGTGCAGGAAGGAAAAGTTGACAGTCTTCCAAGTCCAGGATGATACGAGATCCAAATGCAGTCTTACATCTTCTGGCACCCAGAATCTTGTATTCCTTATTAAATTCCATTTCAGCTGTCTTTAGAGAAGGTGGGTACTGCTCCAGCTTCTTCAGTTCCTCCATTGCGTTTGCCATTTCAGATTACTTTCTCCTTGGTTGTTTATCGTTTGAACTCCAAAATAAAACTGATTGCAAATCTGATTCAGCTCCTCAATTTATAGTCATGGTTCCAAAACAAGTTTAATCCTGCTTAAAGCAAATTTGCAATATCAGCACATTAAGCTGAATGATTCATGTAATTTGAAACCACACTTCCTGTAAGCAACCCAATTCTAAGAATTTTACTGATCGAAACGTTTCATTGGAATTCGTAAACATCCTGTCGTAAACAAATTTAAGCAATATCAGCAAATGATTCATGTTTACTCTTTTCAAGTAATTTGATACCGCACTTCCTGTAGGCAGCCAAAAATTTTATTGTTCCAAGAATTTTGCTGATCGAAACGTTTCATTGGAATGTAAACAAATTTTCACATTTTCATGTATGCAAACAATCTTATTTGCAAATTCAACCAGCAGAATAAAGTAATCAAATTAATTTGAGTGATTTTCTTATCGTGTAATTCGATATCATCTCAGCCTGTAAGCAAATTCGTTGGAATTCATCCTGCGCAATGATTATTGTAGCAGCAGGATCATTCATGTTTACAAACCGTTGCTATAAAAGCGCAAGCAAACTCTTGGGGAGCACCAGTCAATCTAAGTAATTCAAAGTGTTAGTGCCGAATAAGAAAAAAATTAAAAATGTCTATCACGGTAATAAATGAAAGTTTTTCATTAATTAAGAAATTGCGAGAAGATGTGTTGAAGTGTTTAAGTGATGCAAATTTTGTGAATAAAAACAATATTGTTAAAGAGTGTAACAGAAACATTCGTAAATATCAAGCAGTATTTCGAAAGTGTAATAAGAATGCTAGAAAACGACATTTGGACAGCTGTATTGCTCAAATTAAATCGTTGAGATTGTTACTCAAAGCTCCCCATCGAGGTAGAGGAATTAATCAACGATTAATAAGAAGTGATTTTGTTAAGTGGGAAGAAATCAAAACAGCATTCGTAGGTAGAATTAGGGCAGGTGTTATCGTGAATATAAGCCACCTAGATCCTAAGCTGTTTATGCAAGATGCTTCCAAATTACTTGCTCGCCGCATTAAAAACACATTAAAACAACAACACCATATTAAAGTTGCTACAACGTTTTGCGGCGAATTTATTAAACAAAATGCTGACAATGAAATTATAAAAGACATTAAATATTTCCAAGCGAGAACTGCTCCAATCAGTGCAGATGATAATTTAGAGGAGTGGTTTAAAACAAACATTTCGGATCCAATAAACACTCAGCTAGAAGAATTCCAGGAAAAAGACAGTGGCTGGGCACTGCACTCTATAATACATTTAGCGGTGCATATCAACAAGTTTGAGCCGATTCGGGGATCATTTTATGTACCTCTGCCAAAGGAGATTGCATCAAAGAAAGCATGTATAAATGTGAAAAACAATGATGAAGCATGCTTCGCGTGGGCAGTAACATCAGCGCTATATCCTGCAAATGTTCACTCCGATAGGACCTCATCATATCCACATTATTCTACTGTGCTAAATTTAACTGGAATAACATTTCCCATGACGCTTAAGCAAATATGAGAACCTTTCAGAATGAGCATTTGTAGGGTATAGCGCAGCCCAGCAAACAGCGGGATGAGGAACGGAAGTGCTCCACCAACCTTTGGTACAGGTATCACTCGTGGAGTTTTAATTGATTTCTTCTTTCTTTTCACAATATTTTTAGCTGCACTAAGAGCTATTTTTGTAGCTTCCATCAAGTCTTTCGGTTTTTTTACTTTTAAAATTTTACGTGCATTTCGTACTGCTTCTCGGAATGTGGGTTGACGTTTATTTTTAGCCTTAAGGCCCATACCTAGCTTAATTTTAGCCTTCATTGCGTTTGTTATAAGCCAAGCGTTGGCACGTTCACTCAAATTTGCATCCGTAGATTTTGCACGCTGCCAGGCCTTTTCAGCTAATATTTTATCAGCTATATGTCGATCACTTGTGTCTTTATGCCGCGAGTATGCTATATCGTGTTCCTTGCAGGCTGCGTCCAGTGGATTAATGCCTGGATCTCCTCTTGCCAATCTTTGTTGTAACTTTGTTCCTGGTCCACAGTACTGGTATCCCGGTAGATGTAATTCTACAGGTAATTTGTTGATGATTGAATTTAATAGTCCTCTGCCCCCTTTCAAATATTTTCTGGAGCGTTTCGATTTGTGATCCGACATCTTATAAGGTTCCGATGATACTGTTGAAATGTAATATAAACAGGTGTATTTATAGGAATCCCGTTAGTCTTCAATATGCGGTTCATTAAACAACAACAAGCTTTTCCTGTTCGAAATGCTGATGTAGGTGTTATGAAGGTGAAAAAGAAGCATGGCCCCCTATTGCCTAATAGTATAAGGAGCATCATTGTTGGACCATCGAATTGTGGAAAAACTAATGTTATGATAAGTTTGCTGGAACATCCCAATGGTCTGAGATATGAAAATATTTACATATATTCAAAATCTTTACATCAACCAAAGTATGAATACTTGAAGCGAGTGATGGCTCATATATCAGGATTGGGGTATTATACATTCTCAAACAACTGCGACGTTCTACCTCCAGAAGAAGCCAAATCACATTCAGTGTTTATTTTCGATGATGTAGCATGTGAAAAGCAAAATAATGTGCGATCCTATTTTTGCATGGGTCGTCACGAAGATATAGACAGCTTCTATCTCTGTCAAACATATACGCATATACCAAAGCACTTAATACGTGACAATGCTAATTTAATCATCTTATTCAAGCAAGATGAGTTGAATTTGAAACATATCTATAATGATCATGTGAATACAGACATGAAGTTTGATAAATTTCGAAGAGCCTGTGCCGAGTGTTGGAAGGATAAATATGGTTTCTTGTTGATTGATAAGGACAGCTCATTAAACAAGGGGCGCTACCGTAAAGGATTTGATACCTTCATTGTACTATAAAAGGATGAAACATGCGAAATATTCATAAGTCGAAGCTGTAACTCAGACGAAAGCACACCGAATCCTGTGGACCTGCTAATAGATTAAAGCTGTTCACCTATTATCAGACCTGTTTGAAAAGCTGTTAAGCTGTTATCAGAGCTGTTTTAAAAGCTGTTAAGCTGTTATCAGAGCTGTTTGAAAAGCTGTTAAGCTGTTATCAGAGCTGTTTAAAAGCTGTTAAGCTGTTATCAGAGCTGTTTGGAAAGCTGTTAAGCTGTTATCAGAGCTGTTTAAAAGCTGTTAAGCTGTTATCAAAGCTGTTTGAAAAGCTGTTAAGCTGTTATCAGAGCTGTTTGGAAAGCTGTTAAGCTGTTATCAGAGCTGTTTGGAAAGCTGTTAAGCTGTTATCAGAGCTGTTTCGAAAGCTGTGAAGCAGTTATCAGAGCTGTTTGAAAAGCTGTTAAGCTGTTATCAGAGCTGTTTGAAAAGCTGTTAAGCTGTTATCAGAGCTGTTTGGAAAGCTGTTAAGCTGTTATCAGAGCTGTTTGGAAAGCTGTTAAGCTGTTATCAGAGCTGTTTGGAAAGCTGTATACCTGTTATCAGACCTGTTTGAAAAGCCGTTATTCAGTTAATATCGAAGATGAATGAAAACCTATTAAAAGAAATCATCAAGACAAGGAATGCAGTGCGAAGGAAATTTAAAGCTCTAAAGACGGGAAGGATTGAAGCAGAAGCTCAACTTGAAGAAACTTTCAAGCCAATCACCAAACCCTTAAAAGAGTTTGTAACAAGAGTCAAAAACGAGCCACCTGTCAAATTGGAACCAAAAGAAGAAAAACAAGAAGAAGAAGAATCCAATGAGGTTGTGGAACCTTTTACCCCCCCAAAACGAAAACATGTGAAAATGGAGGCTAGTAGCACACCTATAAATTATGGAGATTATTCCTTAACATCTGAGGAAGAATTCGCAACACCTACACATTCAAGAACATTAACAGGAAGGTCTCCTGTCACCTCCCCCGATACGTCTGGATACATAGTTTCAAACTATTTAAAGCTATTCACTGATAATAGCCCTAAAATTGATCCAACCTATGGAGTTTACTATGATGACAACGCGTGGAGAATCGGTAATTCAACGTTTGATGTTGATGATGTAGGAAATATTGTTATCAAGGGGAAGAGCTATAAAACAACTTTGGGGTTATGTGAGCTTCTATTTATGAAAGATCCTGCAAAAAGTCTCTATAGTAAAGAGGATTTAACTAATTATGGATCTATTTTGAGAGATACCAATGCATATAAACGTGACTATGCTGAAGATGGACAAATAAAAGGTACTAGAGCGGCTAAGTATAAAGCTATAATCAGTAAACTTATACAGCATAAAGGCATGGGACTAATGCGTCTGCCTAAAGAAAACATTGATCACATTTACTGGGATGACCCAAATGAATTAGTGGATAGACTGCGCCTTCTAATGGCCTCAAAGCAGGCTGGAAACACCAGTCACAACAATGAAATTGTATCTATCCTGGAGGAGCTGCGAGAAGCAGATATTATAGTTTAAATACTACTCCATTACCATACTTCTACACAATCTACAGATGAGCGTTGACAAGTTTGGACGTTTCTATAAGCGGGGATATCTTGGGAAACCAGGTGAACTTGGACCAACAGGAGCTCAGGGACCAGCCGGTAAACAAGGAACTCAAGGACCAGTTGGTAAACAAGGAGCTCAGGGTCCAGCTGGTGAACAAGGAGAGCGGGGTATTGGACTTAATTTAACGATAAACGGAGACTACGATCTAAACTCAAAGTGTATAAAACGACTTGGTGAACCAATTGAAAATGATGATGCTACTACCAAAAACTATGTTGACAAGAAAATTAAAATAAGTGTGGAAGAAATAAGAAAAACTATTAATATAGAGGTGGCAAATTTAACGCTATATATCAATGACGAAATCGCGAAGATTGAAAACTATCTGTTTACTTCAGTAATAAATAAGAAAGACTTGACACCAAAAGATGGTGTATATGAGTAAAAACTCTTGAGAAATCTGTTTCATTTATAATTATGATGAGTAAGAGACAAGTGGTAAATGAGCTGCATAAACCAGCGAGAAAAAATTTTAAACTGCGTCGTGTGATTATCAAAGGACTAGATGACTTGTGGCAGGCAGACTTGGTTGAAATGGATCCCTACAAGTATGTGAACAAGGGTTACCGCTATCTACTGACAGTAATTGATACCTTCTCCAAATATGCATGGGCAATTCCAATTAAAAGAAAAACTGGTGTAGAAGTAAGAGATGTCATGCAATCTATATTAAGCGAGGGACGAATACCTAAAAACCTGCAGACTGATGATGGAAAGGAATTCTACAACAGCCTCTTTAAAAATCTGATGATGAAGCATGCAATTAATCATTACTCTACGTACAGTTTCCTCAAAGCATCAATAGTGGAACGATTTAACCGAACTCTGAAGGATATGATGTGGAAGGAATTCAGTTTTAATGGAACTTATCAGTGGATTAGTATGGTAAAGAAACTGCTCACTGAATACAACTCAAGAATACATCGAACTACAAAAATGAGACCCCGTGATATCAACATCTCCAATGAGAAAAAACTGCTTTCAACTGTATACAATCATATAAAAATTGTTGTTCCTGCAAAGTATAAAGTTGGAGATTTTGTACGCATCAGCAAATACAAGCATATATTTGAGAAAGGCTATACACCAAACTGGACAGCTGAGATTTTTAAAATTATTAAAGTTCAAAACACAAATCCCATCACATATCGGCTGGAAGATTATCAAGGAGATCCAATCACAGGAGGCTTTTATGAACTGGAGCTGCTGAAAGTTAAACACCCAAACCTATATCTCGTAGAAAAAATCATAAAGAAGAGTGGAGATAAAGCTTACGTTAAATGGCTCGGATTTTCATCAAAACACAATTCTTGGATTAATAACAAAGATGTTTTATAATATCTTGAAAAACAACTATAACTATAATACAATTACAATACTTTTTTTTATTTTACAATTATACATGTAGTTATAATGCAAATTACTTTAATAAATGAAACTAAAACTATAATAGATTTATTATTTTCACTTGACTTAGATTCTTTCTGCGGCTGCTACTTGTTGATCTGATGAAATGGAGTAATGCCCCCATGGTAGAGTATCCGTCGTTCTGCTCATAATATGTCGCTTATTATCATAAGGACTCAATGCAATCTTCTTTTGACTGACAGTGTACACGCTATGGTTATGGGATCGTATGGAGCTCTGATTGGCAGTTAATATTCGCTCGTTATTCAAGCATTCGACGTAGTCTTCGAAATTGATATGCTTGTGGACTACATTAGCCTTTACTCCTTTCGCTTTTTTTACAGTTTTACCATCGTTTATTCGCAGACTGTACATTTTCGAGCGCAAGCCTACAAATTCGCTCATGATTTTCCCATTCAGCTCATCCTTCATTAGTCCGGGAATCTTTTTATTCATGAGCGGTAAATCGAACTGGTTATCTTCTGGGTAATCACTTGTATCAAATTTGTTTATATTTTCGGCCATAAACTCATATGCATTTTTCTCTTCAAGTTCATATATTAGAGAATCTGTATCTGTATACATGACTTTACATTTATCTCCATACTCACGCTGCATAAAACTGTAGTGAAAGTCGTAGAGGCATATTTTCGAAATTTCCATAACTGCCATTCCTATATAGAGCGGCTTATTGAATAATATTTTGAGTCGCCTTAATTCCACAGCAACTAAATTCTCATCAAATATCGTTGCACTGTGGAAGTTGGGTGCCGCAATCCGAGCTTTTGCACCATAGCGACCTTCCCACTTCATGCAAAGCTTGATATCGCTATACTTGCGTACATTTTCCATGGTCTTACCAAAAGCTGCATTATTCATCTTCTTATAGCTGTCCTTCTCATGATCGCTTGTAGCCTGCATCCGTTTGGTGGTATTTAAGTCAATATATGGTTTAAGCCAAGCTGATTGGTCGAATTGAAGTACCCGGTGCACTTTTTTCAGGATGAGTCCATGTGATAAGCATTGCTTCAAGTTTCGGTAGTGTATAACATATTTAGTTTTTGGATGTAATGTTGTCAAAAGCTTTTCTAATTTTGCTCCAGGTGGTGCTGCATGCTCAGAGCAAAACGGTAAGTCCTTATGCTTATCATGCAGATGTTGAGGATAATCCAAATCGACTTCGAATATGTATCCAGTTGGAGAATCATCAGGAATTTCGGAAACGTCAATATTGGGAACATCAACCCATTTGAATCCTCCGGTTGGTAAATGCTGTGACATGGCCCATCCATAAAGGTTATTGACATCATAATACATCAAGTATTTCTCTTTCTCCTCAGGCTTAAAATCATCCATATATTTGTTATTGGCTTTACTATATCTGTTTGAACATTGACTTATACCACCTCGAATGCCTCTTTCTATGAATAGCAGTATATCTACGTCGGTTATCAGCTCTACAGTTAAATTTAGCACAGTAGAATAATGTGGATATGATGAGGTCCTATCGGAGTGAACATTTGCAGGATATAGCGCTGATGTTACTGCCCACGCGAAGCATGCTTCATCATTGTTTTTCACATTTATACATGCTTTCTTTGATGCAATCTCCTTTGGCAGAGGTACATAAAATGATCCCCGAATCGGCTCAAACTTGTTGATATGCACCGCTAAATGTATTATAGAGTGCAGTGCCCAGCCACTGTCTTTTTCCTGGAATTCTTCTAGCTGAGTGTTTATTGGATCCGAAATGTTTGTTTTAAACCACTCCTCTAAATTATCATCTGCACTGATTGGAGCAGTTCTCGCTTGGAAATATTTAATGTCTTTTATAATTTCATTGTCAGCATTTTGTTTAATAAATTCGCCGCAAAACGTTGTAGCAACTTTAATATGGTGTTGTTGTTTTAATGTGTTTTTAATGCGGCGAGCAAGTAATTTGGAAGCATCTTGCATAAACAGCTTAGGATCTAGGTGGCTTATATTCACGATAACACCTGCCCTAATTCTACCTACGAATGCTGTTTTGATTTCTTCCCACTTAACAAAATCACTTCTTATTAATCGTTGATTAATTCCTCTACCTCGATGGGGAGCTTTGAGTAACAATCTCAACGATTTAATTTGAGCAATACAGCTGTCCAAATGTCGTTTTCTAGCATTCTTATTACACTTTCGAAATACTGCTTGATATTTACGAATGTTTCTGTTACACTCTTTAACAATATTGTTTTTATTCACAAAATTTGCATCACTTAAACACTTCAACACATCTTCTCGCAATTTCTTAATTAATGAAAAACTTTCATTTATTACCGTGATAGACATTTTTAATTTTTTTCTTATTCGGCACTAACACTTTGAATTACTTAGATTGACTGGTGCTCCCCAAGAGTTTGCTTGCGCTTTTATAGCAACGGTTTGTAAACATGAATGATCCTGCTGCTACAATAATCATTGCGCAGGATGAATTCCAACGAATTTGCTTACAGGCTGAGATGATATCGAATTACACGATAAGAAAATCACTCAAATTAATTTGATTACTTTATTCTGCTGGTTGAATTTGCAAATAAGATTGTTTGCATACATGAAAATGTGAAAATTTGTTTACATTCCAATGAAACGTTTCGATCAGCAAAATTCTTGGAACAATAAAATTTTTGGCTGCCTACAGGAAGTGCGGTATCAAATTACTTGAAAAGAGTAAACATGAATCATTTGCTGATATTGCTTAAATTTGTTTACGACAGGATGTTTACGAATTCCAATGAAACGTTTCGATCAGTAAAATTCTTAGAATTGGGTTGCTTACAGGAAGTGTGGTTTCAAATTACATGAATCATTCAGCTTAATGTGCTGATATTGCAAATTTGCTTTAAGCAGGATTAAACTTGTTTTGGAACCATGACTATAAATTGAGGAGCTGAATCAGATTTGCAATCAGTTTTATTTTGGAGTTCAAACGATAAACAACCAAGGAGAAAGTAATCTGAAATGGCAAACGCAATGGAGGAACTGAAGAAGCTGGAGCAGTACCCACCTTCTCTAAAGACAGCTGAAATGGAATTTAATAAGGAATACAAGATTCTGGGTGCCAGAAGATGTAAGACTGCATTTGGATCTCGTATCATCCTGGACTTGGAAGACTGTCAACTTTTCCTTCCTGCACGGTACAGCACAATTACTGATGAAACTATACTGGAGATAAATACTGCAGGAGATTTTTATATTATAAATAGAGGTCCTATCGGTCGAACGTTTAAAATAGAGTTTATTCGCCATGATGTTAATTTGTACCCAATTAATTATTATATTCATTAAATAAAAAAAATAAATAATGTGAAACTAGTTTTTTTTTATTAGTAATATTTCTAAATTATTAGTGATAATGAAAGTTACATTTAGTACCAGTGCTCCACAACTTTATATAATTGAATATGAGCCAAGAAAGGGACCTTGGGAGACATATGCTCTGGATCGCTTTCGTTTCCAAGATAGGATTCATAGAACTTCACTTATATTGCTACCAATTTTGAATATAGAACATAGGAAAAAAGTTTATAACTTAAGATTTAGAAATAAATAATTAATTTGATGTGAATAAATATTGAAATTTAATTTTGGTTTGACAACATTATTTTCGGCAAAAGAAATTGTATCAATACACCTCCCAGCAACCATATTTTTACCTTAAACTTGAAGTTTTCTATTAAATATTTACAGCAAGTGGTGATATTACTTAAATTTGTTTATTTTATGAGAATTCCAGTAAAGTGCATCACACCACATTACTAATTGCCAATTAGCTAATTGCCAATTAGCTAATGACCAACCAAGCTGCTAATTGCCAATTAGCTAATTGCCAATTAGTAATTATATAATTGCCAATTAACTAATTGTTTGAACAAATGCCGCTAATATCTCGAAAACCAAAGCCCGTAGAGGATTTCTAATGAAAATTTCGTTCCCCCTCCCACCCCACACCGCCAAGAATCCATTTCCATGAGCAAAAATAACTTGAATTATTAATACGCTAATATCTCGAAAACCAGAGCCCGTAGAGGATTTCTGATGAAAATTTCATTACCCCCCCTCCCTATCTTTATTATCCCCCCCCCCCACAAACCCACCATCTAGAATCCATTGGCATGAACAAAAATTTCCTACTATTAACTTTAATTATTAGTTCAAAACCAAAAGCCTACATTTAGGCGCTCAAGAAAAATCAATTATTACTAATATTAATTGAAAACCAGGCGCAACACTTGAAAACAACAAAAGCCTACATTTAGGCGCACCACACATCCAAAAAAGTGAAGCAAAAAACTTCCCAAAACCGTAGCATGCTGCCACGTGTGGGCAAAAGTGAAGCAAAAAACTTCCCAAAACCGTAGCATGCTGCCACGTGTGGGCCAAAAGTGAAGCAAAAAACTTCCAAGGGAACCGTACCACACATCCAAGAAAGCTGTAGTACCAGAGCATGCTGGTAGCATCGGCTAATGTCTCACTGACATCGTCTAGAATCTGTTCATGGTGATGTGATGTTGTGAAATTCGAATGATGCTGAACTCTCCCGCCAATACTGTTCATGGTGATGTCATGTTGTGAAATTCGAATGATGCTTCAACTTCCCTGCTAAGAAAACTTATTTAGGTGCAGCAAAACCATGATGACGTCATGCCGATATCTAGAACTCTCCCGCTAGCAAAACCAAGGCATGCTGGTAGTTCCGGCTAAGGCCGCTAGGGTACATTACTCAAGAAATGGCGTTTGCACCCAAACAGATGTCGCTGCGTATCGGCTAATGTCTCACTTCTAGAATCTGTTCATGGTGATGTCATGTTGTGAAATTCGAATGATGCTGAACTCTCCCGCCAATAAAAGAAAACAGCAAATCCAGGTAGTTCCGACTAAGGCCGCTAGGGAACCTTACTCAAGAAATGGCGTTTGCGCCCGAACAGATGTCGCTAGAAAACCGGAACATGCTGGTAGTACCTGTTAATGCCGCTAGGGCGCAGTCAAGACCAAATGACACATCCCGGTAGTACCGATTAATCCCGCTAGGGCGCAGTCGAGACGCAATGGTGCACCCAAGACACAATGGTGCATCCAAGGCGCAAACCAATACAGCCAAGACACAACCTACATTTAGTATGGGCTCAAACCACCTAGCGACGGTGGCGCCATCTGTGGCGAAATCCTGGAGGCTCAAAAAAGTGGTCCAGAACATACATAGCTTATCTACTCAGAGCGCAAAAATAACCCGTTTTACGTCCCACTTCCAAAAAATTCTCAAAAAACAACTGCAGCTGATAATCAGGACAATACAGACCAAGACCGAGAAAATACAGTACGATTTCGGTTACAAGAAGATAGACGAAAAATATTATCCCATATTATTCAATCTATAGAAAATAATTCACTTGCAACTGCAACCCAGGCATACCTAACCCAAAAATTAAACTCGTTGCACAAATATTGGGACGATTTCGAAGAAACACATAACGAAATAATCTTGAATGTTGGCCCAAGCGACAAAAATAATGAACACTTCGTAAATGATGTTTACATAAATATGGAAACATCATTCTCAGACACTGTAATTGCGCTACAAGAACAATTGGACTCCCGATTCCAAAATGTAACGAATACTACAAATAATCGGATAAATTAAATAAAATTAAAATTCCGGCTCGATCAGAGTACATCATTGAAATTCCAACTCCTTCTATTCAAAATCAATCGGTCTGTTTTAAGAAGGAAATAAGGCCAGGTTTATTTCTCGGAAACTCGATTGTCGAACCAGTCAACGGTATGGCAAAAGTCCTCATCCTCAACACAAATGAGGAGACGCCAATCTTGCACCTTACGAGGTGAAACCAGTTTACCAAGACTTGGACGACCTTGTGGTCATCTCCACAGACTCTGAAAGAGATCCAATTAAGGGCAGAATAATTAAACTACAAAACCTTATAAAATTGGAACACTGTAATTCAGAGGAATCAGAGAGTATTCGCAATATCTGTAGGGAATTCAACGATCTCTTCTTCATAGAAGGGGACTGCCTTTCATATACAGATGCGATTACCCACAAAATCGAGACCCTCCAGGACAAACTGCCAATTTATACCAAGCCTTATAGACTTGCTGAAGCAAGCCGAACTGAAATAAATAGGCAAATACAAGAAATGCTTGAGTCAGACATCATCAGACCTTCACATAGTCCCTGGAACTCTCCACTTCTCCTGGCTCCTAAAAAACCAGATGAGAATGGAAACAAAAAGTGGCGAGTAGTGGTAGACTTTCGTCGTATTAACGACATTACTATTGGCGATGCGTACCCACTGCCTAATATCACTGATATATTAGACCAGTTGGGGAAGTCGAAATATTTTACCACACTCGACTTAGCCAGTGGATTTCACCAGATAAAAATGGACTCGAAGGACAGGGAGAAAACTGACTTTAGCACACCCTATGGCCACTACGAATACAATCGTATGCCATTTGGTTTAAAAGGAGCCCCTGCTACTTTTCAACGAGCCATGAACAATGTTCTATCTGGACTTCAAGGCATCTATTGCTTCGTATACATGGACGATATTGTAGTCCATGGATACAACCTCAAAGATCACAATTCCAGACTCACAGTAGTATTTAACCGTCTCCGCAACTTCAATTTGAAACTTCAACCCGACAAGTGCCATTTCCTAAGAAAGGAAATTATGTATTTAGGGCACATTATTACAGAAAATGGAGTCAAACCAGACCCAGCGAAGATTAAGTCAGTTCAGTCCTATCCCAGACCCAAGAAGGAGAAAGATATTAAAACCTTCCTTGGTTTCGTCGGCTACTATCGCCGCTTTATACCAAATTTTTCCAAAATTGCAAAACCACTTACAAATCTTTTGAAAAAAGATATCCCTTTCAAGTTCGATGCAATCTGCGACGAGGCATTTTGCGAATTACGCAATAAACTTATTTCAGCACCAATTCTATCTTATCCTGATTTCGGCAAAGAATTTTTTGTAACCTCCGATGCCAGTGACTACGCTATCGGAGCAGTCCTTTCTCAAGTTGATGATGAAGAAGATCATCCAATCGCCTACGTGAGTCGAGTTCTCAATGGTGCAGAGACTCGTTACTCAACAATAGAAAAAGAGATCTTAGCTATCGTTTTCGCAGTTGAGCAATTCAGACCATACGTTTATGGTAGACAGTTTACAATTATAACTGACCATAAACCATTAGTATGGCTAATGAATCTAAAGGACCATTCCTCAAGACTAATGAGATGGAGAATACGTCTTGAGGAATATGACTACAAGATAGTCCACAAATCAGGTAAGCTCAACACAAATGCAGATGCTCTCAGTAGAGCAATTCCAGAAAATCCCGAACATTCTGCAGAACCAACAACCTTCGTAAATGTGGTAACTAGAAATCAAGCCAGAGCTCAGGCGAATATAAATACACCCAACGCAAGTGTAACTACTCCAAACCCAACTCCATCACCTGTAAACAATTCCTCAGTCATAATAACTGAGACAAATTTTCCCCTTCTACTAACTAAGTATGCAAATCCTAAATTTTTCATCTTGCCAATGCAAGATACAGAACTTGAAAGAGTGTTGGATTCGAAACTAAAATTTTCAGATAAATCCCCACTTTCAGAAACTGAACTGAACTTCTTCAAGAAAAAAGACTCATCAATAATTATATCAAAAACCAATTTACCTTGTCGATCGCAAAGAGATAGATCAGACCTCGAAAAGATTTTAACTGAGATCTGCTCATACACAGAGGCAAATCAGTTAAAACAAATTAATATCTCCTTCCCAATTTTAGATCCACAGAATCTAATAATTATTAAAACCGTTTTCACCAAAATCTTCGCTAATAAGCAAATAAACAGAAAACTGTATCAGGATTCAATTAAATATTTATCAGACATTAATGACATCGAACAAGTCTTAAAAAATTTTCACTCATTACCAACGGGAGGCCATCAAGGTATTTCCCGTACTATTAAAAGAATCAAAAAGCAATTCTACTGGCCTGGCATGTCAGACGACGTGGCCAAATATGTAAGGAAATGTAAACTTTGTCAGCTGAACATATTAGACAAATAGTATCAGAAGTCCTGGTTCAAGAGTGTCCACAGATACTCAATTCTATCTTAAACCCGAGATCCGAACTTAATCTAGAGAGTGACCAAGTTATTAACGAGAACGAAAGAGAGAATCTCTCAGACATGGACAAAATACCAGATGTCGTCCGCAGTCTACGTGAGTTTTCAGGACAGCCTGGTGAATACAGTTCCTGGAAGAAAAGTGTCGACCGTATCCTGAAGATCTACGAACCCCAAA
Organism: Dioctria rufipes; assembly: GCA_963924295.1. Lineage (NCBI taxonomy): Eukaryota > Metazoa > Arthropoda > Insecta > Diptera > Asilidae > Dioctria > Dioctria rufipes. The sequence continues at coordinate 98,539,582 of OZ002741.1, read as the reverse complement.
GTTGAACTCCTAAATATTACGGCATACTAAATGTAATACGAAACAAAATCGTAGGACAAGCGGATATTGCCCTGGAGTCCTACAATACACCCCTCAATTGGGAAAGAATTTCACATTGTCTTACCTTACATTACGCTGATAAGAGAGACCTTGGCACACTAGAGTACCAAATGACCTGCCTGGTACAAGGTAACAACACCATTCAAGGGTTCTATCAGTCAGTATATCACCACCTATCGCTTATCCTGAACAAAATCGCAAGCATGAACATAGGCCAAGAGGCCATGAATGTAATGACTCAAACATACAGGGACAAAGCACTCGACACTTTCATAAGGGGTCTCAAAGGTGATCTACCAAAACTGCTAGGAATGAGGGAACCGGTAGATCTACCACAAGCACTTCACCACTGCCTTAAACTAGAAAACCTGAACTATCGAATTCAATACGCGAACCGCAACAACACCACTCCACTAAGACTAGAAAGTAGTCTACCGCCTCCAGTTCCACCCCGACGCAATACATATAACCAAGTCAACCCAACTCCTGCGCCTAGATCCCACTTCTATCCCGAACTCATGAATAAACCCCAAGGAATTCCTAGACATCATAGTCCTATGCCTTGGAATAAAACGTTCGCAATAATCAACCAAATACGAACCAAATTCAACGACCTTCTTTCAATAACAATTTATCGCAACCATTTCCACCGAGAGTACAACAGCAAAAAATAGAACCGATGGAAGTAGATGGCTCTATTCGCTCTAATGCCGTAAACTACCAGAACAAGTCCGGATTTGGACAAAAAAGGCCTAATTGGTCGGTTTACACAGCAAACCCAACTAAGATGCAGAGAACCTTTTATACGGTAAACTCCGCAAGCAACAATGAATGGATCGATTATAATGAAGCGATCAACGAAGGAGATAATAATCACAATCAGTCTCTGATTGATTATGTGGGGACATGCAATTATGAGGAAGAATCAAGAGCCTGATCTTATCGATCCAAGAAATACAGACCTAGACCAGGAATTGCAGGACATACATTTTTTAGGCTAACGAGCTCTTCGCTTCCATATTTTGAGTATAGAACGAAGAGCGGAAATTTTTGATAGACACAGGTAGCAATAAAAACTATATCCAGCCCAATTGCGTGAAAACCGCAACCCCTAACGAACACCCCTTCTTCGCTAACTCTGTAGGCGGAAATGTGAAAATCACCCATCACGCCATATTGAATCTCTTTGGCTCCCAGAATTTAAGCCTTAAATTCTTCATCCTCCCCACTCTTAAATCATTCCATGGTATCATAGGCAACAATAGTCTCAAAGGGCTTCGCGCAGTTATCCACACAGCCGAGAGCTACTTGATCCTACTTGATAAGATCAAAATCCCTATTAAACAACATTTGTCACAATCCGTCAACAATCTCGGTATCAGGACGTCTCATCTAACTGAACTACAAACAACAAAATTGTACGACGTCATCAAGATGTATCCAAACCTATTCTCTGAGCCAGATGACAGGCTGACATATTCCACTGTCCACATGTCATGACTTATATCAAGAAAAAGCAGAAGACTGCCGAACTTACTTTTGATGGCAGAATATGCCTCTCTTGTTATATTATTTAAGGCAGAATATGCCAATGTAATTTGTGTGGCAGAGTATGCCGCTTTATAATATTTTAGGCAGAATATGCCGCTTTATAATGTATGGCAGAGTATGCCGCTATTATGGAGGGATGGCAGAGTATGCCGATCTTGAATTTTGCTAAGGCAGAGTATGCCGCTGTAATAGCATGATGGCAGAGTATGCCGATGTTGAATTTTGAGAAATAAAAAGACACCTTTCGATAGTCAATTTAAGTCTAATTTTTATTGAACAGTAGCAGCTTATTTATATAAAATGATTACAAAGGAATCAACATTTCTTTACAATTCTAAAGGGGGGATTATTGCAGAATTGCAATATACAAAATTAATAATCAGAAATTGTAGTGTCAGCATTTCTGATCACACAATTTCTGAATGAGTCAAAATGTATCGATATGTATGTAAAGCAATGACTTCAGGTATGAATATTTTATCAATGAAGAATTATGCCTGCATAGCAGAATTTGCTTGCGTTGCAAATTCGTCTTGAGGTCGAGCAAACTTTGTTTGTTTTTATTTATTTTTCATTTCAATTTATGTTTACATTTCTTGACAGTGGTCATGGCTCTACAATCCTATGGCTCTCAAATCAGTGGTAGAAAAAGAAATAGAGAAACTGCTGAACGATGGCATAATTAGACCTTCACGGTCCCCCTACAATGCCCCCGTTTGGGTTGTCGCAAAAAAACCCGACGCATCAGGCGAAAAAAAATTCCGGCTAGTAATCGATTATCGAAAACTTAACTCTATTACAATTCCCGACAGGTACCCTATACCCGAGATTAACGAAGTACTAGCCAACTTGGGTAAAAACAAATGCTTTCAGTAATAGATCTAAAAAGCGGGTTCCACCAAATTCCACTGAAAGGAAGCGACATAGAAAAAACCTCCTTCTCAGTTAACCATGGGAAGTATGAATTTACCCGTCTTCCATTCGGTCTGAAGAACGCGCCTTCGATTTTTCAAAGAGCTTTGGACGACATTCTTAGGAAACATATAGGTATTCGATGCTACGTTTACATCGACGATATAATCATTTTTGGTAGCAGCGAAGAGGAACATCTTCAGAATATCGCTCTAGTCTTCGATACGCTAGAAAGGGCCCATATGAAAGTCCAAATGGACAAATGCGAATTTTTACAGAAATCAGTTGAGTTCCTTGGATTTGTGGTCTCGCAAGAAGGAATAAAAACTAACCCGATGAAGGTTAAAGCGATAAATGAATTTCCTCCTCCCACGAATTTAAGGGAGCTAAGATCTTTGTTAGGCATGTCGGGATATTACCGACGGTTCATTCGCGACTACGCCAAACTAGCAAACCCTCTAACCTCGCTCTTAAGAGGGGAAGAAGGACGGAGTCTTGTCTCCAAGAACGTTTCCAAGAGTGTACCAATTAAGCTAAATGAACCTGCGTTAGAAGCATTCAACAAAATAAAAAGAGCGCTAATATCCCAAGAAGTTGTTCTGTCATACCCCGACCTAGAGAAGGACTTTGAGTTAACGACGGACGCATCCAAATACGCAATTGGAGCAGTTCTGTCACAGAACGAGAAAGAAATGCTCGCGATCATCTGGGCATTAAATTCTCTGCGCAATTTCCTATACGGTTCTCGAAAGGTCAAGATTTTCACTGACCACCAGCCACTCACCTATGCTCTTAGTAACAAAAATAACAATTGTAGAGCAATGACCACGGTCAAGAAATGTAAACATAAATTGAAATGAAAAATAAATAAAAGCAAACAAAGTTTGCTCGACCTCAAGACGAATTTGCAACGCAAGCAAATTCTGCTATGCAAGCATAATTCTTCATTGATAAAATATTCATACCTGAAGTCATTGCTTTACATACATATTGATACATTTTGACTCATTCAGAAATTGTGTGATCAGAAATGCTGACACTACAATTTTTGATTATTAATTTTGTATATTGCAATTCTGCAATAATCCCCCCTTTAGAATTGTAAAGAAATGTTGATTCCTTTGTAATCATTTTATATAAATAAGCTGCTACTGTTCAATAAAAATTAGACTTAAACTGACTATCGAAAGGTGTCTTTTTATTTCTTAAAATTCAACATCGGCATACTCTGCCATCATGCTATTACAGCGGCATACTCTGCCTTAGCAAAAATTCAAGATCGGCATACTCTGCCATCCCTCCATTATAGCGGCATACTCTGCCTTTGTACAGATTTAACAGCGGCATACTCTGCCATACATTATAAAGCGGCATATTCTGCCTAAAATATTATAAAGCGGCACACGGTGCCACACAAATTACATTGGCATATTCTGCCTTAAATAATATAACAAGAGAGGCATATTCTGCCATCAAAAGTAAGCTCGGCAGTCTTCTGCCTTTTCTTGATACAAGTCATGACATGTACAAAACATGGATAGATGCTTGCGTAAAAACCATAATATTATTACATGGCGACCCTGCCAGGACTCATTCACCAAAGATGAATATAACAAAAAAAGGGGTAACCGTTCAGTACAGCGACAATCCAATGTTCAACTCTGGTTACATCATGGAGAAGCTGATACAAGAAATGAACGAGAATAATATTGAAGAATTAGCACTCGCAAAAGACGATGCTAGCTATATTTAATCATATTGGTATAAATAAATTTAAAGATGAATTCAATAAGCTGCAGCGAAACAATAAACGGGGTAAGGCAACACCACTGAAGATACTACTTTATGAACCCCCAACAAGGATCGATAATACAAAGAAACAACAAGAATTAATAAAAGAATACCATGACAGCATGCATGGTGGACACGCTGGAATTAAACGCTGCATAAATAAATTAAAACAAAGGTATATATGGAAAAACCTTAACAAAATGGTAAAGAAGTACATAAACAAGTGTGATAACTGTGCGAAAAACAAATACAAAAAATACACAAAAGAACCTCTAGTGATAACGGATACACCGAACAGTAGTTTTGAAACGATCGCAATTGACACCGTAGGACCTTTAAGGATGTCAAACGGCTTTAGATATATTCTAACTCTTCAATGCGAATTAACTAAATTCGTAGAGGCATACCCAATGGAGACAAAAGAAGCCTCTTCGGTGGCAAAAACGATTGTTGAAAAATTCATCTTGAAATATGGAAGTTTCAAGACACTGAAAACGGACAGAGGTACAGAATTTGTGAATGAATTACTTAAGAATATCTGCAAACTTCTAAACATAAAACATGTCACATCCATACCGTTCCATCACGAAACGCTAGGATCCATCGAACGAAACCATAGAGTGCTAAACGAATACCTAAGAATATTCTCGAAAGAAGACAATTGGGATGAGCTAATTCCATACTACATATTCTGCTATAACACAACACCACACACAGATACGAATTACACACCATTCGAATTAGTATTTGGAAAGATAGCAACACTTCCAGCAGAAATTCTGAAAAATAAAGAACAAATAGACAGCATACACAGCTATGCAAGAGAACTGAGAGAAAGATTAAAAAGAGCCCACGAAAAGAGCAAAGAGCACTTGGAAGAAGCTAAGATAGAGCGAAAAAGAACTGAAGATAAAAACACCAATCCCTCAGATTTTAACGTCAACGACTATGTATACTTGAGAATGAACTCTAGAAAAAAACATGAAAGTCTCTACGACGGACCCTTCAAGATCATTAAACAAAAAGGAGTGAACTCCACAGTATTAGTAAAGAATAAACCCAAAGAGGTGCATAACAACAGATTACTAAAATGTAAATTTAAATAAGATGCTATTTCAATAGAATTAATTAGGGCATTTAATAAAATAATTATTTCAATAGAATTAACAAAAAGTAAGGCATTATTTCAATTTCCAATAAAATTAATAAGATATAAGGCATGTAAATTTAAAAGACTTTCATAATTTAGAATAGAACACTAAACAGTTAAGAATTAAGTTTTAAAAAGAACCATCTGTAAAAAAAAAAAAAAAAAAAATTTTTCTTCTCATGTACAAAAATTTTTTTTTTCTCTTAAGGGTGAGGATGTAGAGCAATGACCACGGTCAAGAAATGTAAACATAAATTGAAATGAAAAATAAATAAAAGCAAACAAAGTTTGCTCGACCTCAAGACGAATTTGCAACGCAAGCAAATTCTGCTATGCAAGCATAATTCTTCATTGATAAAATATTCATACCTGAAGTCATTGCTTTACATACATATTGATACATTTTGACTCATTCAGAAATTGTGTGATCAGAAATGCTGACACTACAATTTCTGATTATTAATTTTGTATATTGCAATTCTGCAATAATCCCCCCTTTAGAATTGTAAAGAAATGTTGATTCCTTTGTAATCATTTTATATAAATAAGCTGTTACTGTTCAATAAAAATTAGACTTAAACTGACTATCGAAAGGTGTCTTTTTATTTCTTAAAATTCAACATCGGCATACTCTGCCATCATGCTATTACAGCGGCATACTCTGCCTTAGCAAAAATTCAAGATCGGCATACTCTGCCATCCCTCCATTATAGCGGCATACTCTGCCTTTGTACAGATTTAACAGCGGAATACTCTGCCATACATTATAAAGCGGCATATTCTGCCTAAAATATTATAAAGCGGCATACTCTGCCACACAAATTACATTGGCATATTCTGCCTTAAATAATATAACAAGAGAGGCATATTCTGCCATCAAAAGTAAGCTCGGCAGTCTTCTGCCTTTTCTTGATACAAGTCATGACATGTACAAAACATGGATAGATGCTTGCGTAAAAACCATAATATTATTACACAATGTAAAAATGAAACGATGGAAAACCATCCTGGAGGAATACAACCACGAAATTATTTACAAACCTGGGAGAGCAAATGTCGTTGCCGACGCCCTCTCCAGACCGCCACAAAAATCTGCAGTCAACTCAATGTCAATAACCCAACATAGTGATGACAGTTCGTCACACAACCTTATCCCATCTGTAGAAACCCCTATAAACGTATTCCGGAATCAGCTCATCTTTAAAAGTGACGAACACTTATCACTCCACTTACCAGCTCCAGAAACCTTTCCCTAAATATTTTCGACATATCGTTACAGAGCCTGGATACACGAAAGAGAAATTAGTCGGTATCTTCAAAAGATATCTAAGCCCCAGCGTGATAAATGGAATCAAAACGAACGAACAAACCATGGGAATGATACAAGAAATCTACCCACTTTACTTCAGCAACTACAGAGTTAGGTTTACACAAATAGAAGTCATCGACGTACAGAGCGAGGCTGAACAAGAAGATATTATTATAGAATATCACAAAAGAGCGCATGGAAATGCACAAGAAAATAGGCTGCAGATCCTCGAAAGACACTACTTCCCTAAAATGAATTCAAAAATAAAACAATTAGTTAAGCAATGCACAACGTGCAAGGAAAATAAGTACGACAGGCATCCAAATAACCCAATAATAAAACCTACCCCCATTCCAGAATATCCTGGCCACACCTTACACATAGATATCTATTCAACAGAGAGACATCTAGTATTAACCGCACTGGATAAGTTCACTAAACTTGCGCAGGCAAGAATTCTGAAATCCAAAGCAACCGAAGACGTAAGGAAACCGCTAAGGGATATTTTATTCTTCTTCGGTGTTCCGAAATGCGTTGTACTAGACAACGAAATTAAAGATCCACATATTTAAAACACCCTCGTATAAAAGCGAAATAAATGGGCAAGTCGAGGGATTCCACTCCACCCTCTCGGAAATTATGAGGTGCCTGAAAACTGATGGCACACATCGTTCTTTTGAGGAGTTGCTCGAACGCTCAGTGTACGAATACAATTCCAGCATCCATTCGACCACTGGAAGAAAGCCTCTCGAACTCTTCTATGGTAGAAACGTAACAACAGACCCCGAACAATTTGAAAAATGCCGGTTAGACAAAATAGAGCAACTGCGAAATAAACAACAAAAAGACCTCAATTTCCATAATAAATCTAGACAACCCCTAAAGGACTACGAAGTAGGACAAACAATCTTTGCCAAACACAATAAACGTATTGGCTCTAAGCTTACAGTTAGGTATAAGCAAGAGGTTGTTCGTGAAAACAAACCCACAGTAGTCATAACAGAATCCGGGAAAGTAATACACAAAAGCAATATCAGAAACTGAAGGTTGTTTTGTTTTCTCCACAGGTCTTTTATCACCGCCATCGGTGCAGATGTAAAAATCTTCGACTACTCCAACTCCCAAATAATAGCATTAAATGTCGGAACTGCTAGGATGCAAAGCGGAGATCTGAAACTTATCCATGTTATAGAGATAGATCCATACCAAACATTTGTGTCCGAAACTTCCTCCCTAATGAGTAAGTACATACCGAAAACCAATCCGTTCTTCCCACTCCTGGACCATGAGTTATCACAGGTGCAAAATCTAATAAATAATTTGGAAATCCACAAATCTAAGAGATCATTGGACTTTATTGGCTCCGCGTGGAAGTGGATCGCGGGAAACCCCGATCATAACGATTTCATTTTGATGGAAGACATAATTAATAATATAGTAGAGAATAACAATAAGCAGGTAATTATCAATAAGGCTTACAACGAAAGAATCAATAAATTAACCAATATAACCAATGAAATACTTAATACAATAAGGAAAGATAGAACATATGATAATGAATTAGCATTGAGTTTTCAATATAAAATTAAACTAATAAAAGAAGAGCTTACAAACACCGTTTACGCAATCGAATTAGCTAAATCAAATATTGTAAATTCAAATATATTGTCAAAGAAAGAAATTTCCTTAATTATGGATAACATAAATAAGGATAATATCCCATATAATAACGTAGAAGAAGCATTGAGATTTTCCGAAGTAAAAATTGCTATAAATTCCACAAGACTATTTTATATTATAAATATTCCAAAAACAAAAGGTACAGTTTACGAAAGAATAGATCTTAAGCCAGTAAAGAGAAATAAAATTATTAATATAATAAAATACAAAAGTATCTTACGAAAAGAGGAAGTAGTATACGGATTAACAGACAACTGTAGAACAATAAACGCATTATCACTTTGTAAACAGAATAATGTTATAGACATAAGTAAGGATAAGTGTATTCCAAATTTGTTAAATAGCAAGAATGTGACATGCAACGTAACCAATGGTCACCACATCCCACAGGTGGAAGAAGTAGACCCCGGCGTTATCCTACTAAACAACTACGAACGAACAATAGATGTTGACGGCAGTATACAGACCCTACAAGGAACCTACCTAATAAAATTCAAGAGCACTACTATCACAATAAACGACCAGCAGTTCATATCAGAAGAAGTAGCAAATATCCACGCATTACCACCCCTACTTCAACCTTCCCTTGAAGGAACCGAGATGGAGGAAATATTGTCGCTAGAATGGATTAAAGAGCTCCACGTTAACAACACCAAGCAGATTGGCCTGATCAAGATGGAGAAAAATGTCCATCAATGGATAAACTACGCCCTGATTGCAACAATTTTACTTACCCTCGCCCTAGTGAAAGTCATCAATGCTAAACGAAGAACAACAACCATCGACATTACAGCGATACCACCGCCCTTCACAGCAGAGGCAGCCCCCAGGGAAACAAGCCACCCAAGGACGGAACAACATCATGGAACATTTACAACCTACCATATTTCTAACATTCGCGAGGACGCATATGATCAAGAGGGGAAGAGTTAACACCACACCACGCATTTTCCCCACAAAAATATTCGCTATCTCATACGGGCAACAAACTTCATAACAGTTAGCGAAGCATTTTCACCTTCTGGCACCTTTAACATTTCACACGCTCCGAGTTCACCTGAAACCCCAGAAAACGCTGACAACAGGTCTACGCAGAATGCACCGCCACCAGCTACATCCGTTCGTCGCCAATATTAATCAGTTGTATTCTTGCTTTAATTATTAACTGTTGTAATTTCCTAATTGTAGTACAACGATAAATAAAGTTTCTTTTTTTTTTAATTAAATTTGTACTCTTGATATTTAACTTACACAGTCAGAATTAATAGATCTTTTAATTGATTCCAAACATGGAAAATTTCACCCTACACTAATATCACCTAATAAGATTGAAAAAATTTTATCAAAGATTAGACAGGAATTACCAAATTCTATGATACTGCCCATAAGTCCCAGAGATAATTTATTTTCACAGATCTACAAATTAAGCACAATATCTGCAAATATTTTCAACAACAAAATAATTATAGAACTTCGAATCCCACTTCCTTTTAAAGAATCCTACCAAATTTTTAAAGCAATGCCACTACCGACAATCCTAAACGGTTCATTCATATATATTGAACCATTAAAGGAATATATATTAATTGATTACAATCGTGACGACTACATCGAATTAACACTACAGGAAATCCGCAATTGCGCAACGTTGGACCATACTCACTTTTATTGTAAAATTTCATCACCCATCCTTAATACAAACAATAGAGTAAATAAATGTGAAATCAACTTAAAATGTAAAATTTTGACTTAAAAACAGAACTACTATGACACAATTATCGCAGCAAAATGCATGGCTTTTCTCCCTCAAAAAACCTTTCCATATAGATATCGTTTGCGAAGATTCAATTAGTTCGGAAACCCTGCAGGGAACAGGAACAATATTTATCTACCCAGGTTGTTATGTCCGCAACAAAGAATTTATCTTGCACGGGCAATAACGTAAAAATATCAAAATTTAACTCCCATTTCATCCCAACAACAAACATTTCCAACATAATCGAAAATATGACGCTTCCCCCTTTGGAAACGTACAGAAAAACAAATCCTTTAAATATCACAAACAACATGGACGTCGATGAAATCGTAAAATCCATACGTCTTCAAAAAGAACAAGAATCAACTCCTCTAAATCCTATAAACAATCACCACATTCATCACTATGCTCTATCATATCTAACAATAGCATTAGTTCTCGCTATTGTAATCACCTACGTGTACATAAAATACAAATCAAAAGTCCACAAAGGTAAAAATATACCTCTGGAACCGGACAATATACTTGCAGATGGGCCCACGGCGGCACTAAGAAAGTCTAACTTCATCATAACCCCTGCTCCCAACAGAAGAACTGCAGATAGTTCACCCAATTAATTTTGACATATCTAAATATATGCACTATATATAAGCATATATATCGTGGACTATCGCTCCCAATAGACACAAACCCAATGACTTCAACCACAGGGACCTTTTATAGAAAATGAAAACATTAACACACAAAACAGGTACAGACATTAACAAACAGAACAGGTACAAACAGAGGGCTATTGTTATGACAAACAAAAGAACTGAACAACTGTAATTCTTTCTTACGTAAATTGTGCTCGTCGAAATGAAAAAAAAATAATAACATCGAACAACACAATCCCAAACAAAACAAATCTGATCCAAATATAAAACGACTGGCAAAACCCATTCTGGTACATACGTTTAAAACTCCGAACATAAAATACATTAAAAACTGGAGAAACCATAGAAATAGCCACCTATTCGTACAAGCATATAAGACATACAATGTAAAAAAAAATTGGAATAATGTACAAAAACAATAAGAATCGTTTAACATTAACATTAATAACCATGAACAATAGCAAATACCTTGGCCAATCAACAAACATATTTTATCAATTAGGTACGCATAGGGTAATTTTAACCAATCTACCTCACAAATAAGTGTCACACATGAAATATGTGATAACAACAAAAAGAAGGAAAAACAAGAGCCGACTCAAATCACAACAACTAACAAACACCACAAAGAGGCAAAAAGGAAGAAAAAGTAGAAAACCACAAAATAACTCATATATATATTGAATTTTAAACTTTATTTAGTAAAAAAAAAAAAGGAACAATCCGTAAGTTTGCATAATTATATCATGATAATAGAAAAAAAAGGGATTAAAATTTATAATTCCTCCGAGTCCGAAACCGTCAAAGGCAGCGGCAAATGTAGCTCCGCCGGATTAGGAGAGGGGTAATAAAAAGATCTCCCAGTCAATATAAGATCAGCACCTTTAAAAGAAAACGAAAACATAATTACACCATGCAACAATCAAACATTGATTTTAAGTTAACTTACCTAAAGCCGACACCGACATTTCATAATTAGGCCAGAGCGAGAAGTGAACCGGATGATACTCGTCAACAAGAGGCCGTGCTCCCCATATTACCAGCGATTCACGACCCGGGCAGTTGAACTTGAGCCGTATCGCCCCCTTCCAGCGAGGCCAAATACGCTCAACATAAATCCCTTCGACGAGGACAATATAATAAGCAGGAGCCTGGTAGGCCTACCTCGACACCCTCATGGCGAAAATCATCTTTGCAACTGACCAAAAAATTACGAAATTCATGACTTATTCCAAATGCAAAAGGAAATTGCACCTAAAGCAATTCCTACCCAAACAAAACACCCAACAATTTTGTTTTATTGTTGTTAAATATGCCAATATCAAACACGCAGCTAGTATGTGTATACAATGTACCAGAGACGATAATATCTGTCGCATTTGATGACGAAATACCCACACAATTTGTCTTTGAAACACAACACCATTAAGATAAGCAACTTCAGTAAAGCGATAAGCAGAAAAGTATAAAATTGTGATCAGAACACAAAGAAAAACACAAGGGGAATCAAAACCCATACCAACCGATTAATGTACGTAGCAAAAGAACGGACCTCATCATCAAAACAATCACATTACAAACAATAACGAACAAAGCCTAACACAATAACCTTTTCGATCCTCTAAATTTTCAATACCTACATCTCACAAAAATCAAGTAAAAAGAAAAAAACTTCTAAGCAACAACAAAAATTAAAAACGAAATTATGTAATAGATATTCAAAATAGTACGAAGAAAAATAATAATGAAGAACAAAATATATATTGTAACAAAACGACTCACCTAACTATTTTCCTCTAGTTTGCTTAGGTTGAGGATCCCTATGCATCCTCAGAATAGCATTTTCCTTCGAGGAAGTGTTGACTGACCGACGGATATGTGATACAGGCAAGGCTATGTTGTTATAAATGCTGACAGTAGACAAATAGGTCGGCCGAGCCTCTTTAGAATATTTCAACAGCATTCGTGTGATCGCAATTGGAAGAATATTGCGCTCTTGCTGAAACCAGACATACATTATCAGTTGAACCCCGAAATACTAACAGAGGAAGAATTCTAACATTTTGTTGGACTTGTACTTAGACATGTCATCATAAATAGGAAGTCGAGTTTTGACACGTCCCAGATGGAAAAGGAGATTTCTAATTTAAAGAGCAAATATAATTGTTGACAAATATAAGAAAAAGTAAAATTGCTTGAATTGAAAGAACAAATATAAATTTTTGACAATTACGGAAAAGTAAAGTTTATTGAATTAGAGAAGCAAATATAAATTTTTGACAGATATGAAAAAGTAAAATTGCTTGAATTGAAAGAGCAAATATAAATTTTTGACAAGTACGGAAAAGTAAAATTTATTGAATTAGAGAAGCAAATATAAATTTTTGACAAGTATGAAAAAGTAAAATTTATTGAATTTAAAGAGCAAATATAATTGGTGACAGATATGAAAAAGTAAAATTGCTTGAATTGAAAGAGCAAATATAAATTTTTGACAAGTACGGAAAAGTAAAGTTTATTGAATTAGAGAAGCAAATATAAATTTTTGACAAGTACGGAAAAGTAAAATTTATTGAATTAGAGAAGCAAATATAAATTTTTGACAAGTATGAAAAAGTAAAATTTATTGAATTTAAAGAGCAAATATAATTGGTGACAGATATGAAAAAGTAAAATCGCTTGAATTGAAAGAGCAAATATAAATTTTTGACAAGTACGGAAAAGTAAAGTTTATTGAATTAGAGAAGCAAATATAAATTTTGTGTGTAGCTGAATCTTGTGAAGGAAGGCTCGTGAAGCGAGAGCAAATTTTTTTGTTAATTTTGCATTAAAGTTATAAGTACAAAGGAATTCCTGTTCTTTTTAATTATTTAAACTACAGAGGGATAGTGTGCGTTCCCTTCACCTCTTTCACACCCAATACAAGTGCTTGCTTGCGAGAGGAAATAAGCGAGGATTAATACCGCTTTCCCAGAAAAGCGTCCGCCGTACAGCCAAAATTCGCCTTCTTAGGCCCATTCTTCCAGACGAAATCAGGATATAACTGGCTCACCCCAAACTGCCGTATTCCGCCCGCAATACCGGTGACCGCTCGGCCAGGTGGCAACTTAATAGCGGTGGTTTGAGGAAGGGAGCGTCGCATGCTGGTGCAAAGAACGAGAAGAAAGGTAACAATATATATATATATATATATATATATATATGATGTTTGAATAAAATTAAAAGAGAAAAAGGCCTGAAATTTTTTTTTTAAACTTATTTTAGTAATTGAATTACCGTTTTTCTTTTTCGTTGGAATTTATAGATTAGCGCAAATAAGGAAGAAATATTCAAATAAAAATTAAAAGTGAATCCTTTTTAACAAATTAACTTTTATACGTGTAATATAGTAAATAATATAAAATAAATAAATATAGTATAAAAAAAAATATAATAATAATAAAATTCCAAAATAAACCATAGTTACACAAAAAAACCGAAATCGTATATATATAACGGTACCATTTTTTTATATGTAAGGTAAATAAATAGTCAATATAAATGTTATAATAACGTAAATATAAACAAATATGGTATCAAGAAAACAAAAAAAAAACGCCAATACTGTGGCTAGAATACAATAATAGTCTCATATAAGAAACAACCATTAGTTTTTTAAATATAATCAATGAAAATAATAAATTGTAAAGAGATATACTTATATATGAGTAAGGAAATTTGTTTAAACGTAATTATTTACGGCACTTATTTCATATTTATTAGTTTTACTATATCTTATATATTTTTTTTAATCATTTACAGTCAACTATTATACTGTTTCTTCTCAATATTTAGAATTGAGCATAGCTGTCGAGAAAGAAAATTTTATACCAGAAAGCATAAAACTTTCTTTTCCTCAGGGGGGAGGGATGTTGTGACCCAGGTGCCTATACCCCGAATTACAACAATAAAACCAATACGCCAATATCTTGCCCTATGCAATATATTGGCGTACTACAATTTGACCCTGAAAAATAAAATTCATTTAAAATTTCATTTAAATTTTATTTGCATTTAAAAATGCATTTTCTCGCTGAAACAAAATGCAATTTAGCATAAATTGCATTTTGTTATCAATCATATATTCCGTTCACACGGCATGTATACTTACCTACATGCAGCTTTTCTGCTAAATTATCATGTATATATGCACATACAATTCCTAAATTCATTAAACCTAATTTTGTGTACATACATACACACCATTATTCTCTTCCCTTAAAATATTATTCTTACAAGACACAAGTGCATATCAGATTTCATGCATATGCACTGTGTCTAAAGTTTTTGTCGGTTCCCACGTACGATTTTTCACTTCGTGGGAAAGTGATAAAAAGAGCTTTGAAGTTTTTTGATGGGTACCTGGGTGCAGCTAGCCCGAACCTCGGGGAGTTTGTTTTAAAGTCGCCTCGCAACAAGTTCGGGAGTTCTTTTCCTCTAATTCGACCTAAATATCTACCAATTTATTAAGTGATAAATGTAATAAATTCTTGTATAAACTTTTTCTAAAGTGCCAGTAAAAAAAATAGTGAAGAAAAAAAATCTAAATCTGTGAATAAGCGTTAGTAAACGATAATAAAAAAAAGCAATTTGGTTTTTCTTTTATTTGATAAACACTCCAATTCGAAACGTTAGGTGCTCTCGTCTTAGAGCACGGCACCCAACGGATAACAATGTCAGAAGACAACAGCTCTAATCCACTCCAACAGGAACCAGAAACAGCAAAGAGGACAAATCCTCCACCTTTAGCCGACGCGGGAGCAGCCCCAGGTGCCAATACTACGCACCTCCGGAAAGGTACATCATCAGCTGCAGATCAACAACCAACACCAATTCCAACAGGACCTCGACTCCGTAGTGGAACGGTATTGTCAGGTCCAAATAGCCAAGTAAGTTTTAACAATTTTTTACAAAAATTGTACACAAGAGTACGGGATTCGGACAAGCTCACAATTACTCACTGTGAGGCTTTAGACAAAAAATTAAGTAAAGTACGCGAGATCAGACTCGCTAGAACAAAAGAAGTAAAAGAGAATACAGTTCAGTTCAGAAAGGAACTCGAACAGCTGTCCGAACCCTCGCGCTCACTTGATTTAAATTTAAATAAAGATACAAGTGTAATAAGTTCTAAATTCACTTTGGTATGCAACAACATAGCATCCCAACTCAACCCAGGTGTTGTATAGTAATGGGCTGGATCTAGTCGATGGCTTTGAAGACAACTCTCACGAAAATTTTCAGATATTTCAGCTAATAAAAGTATATCAGTTTTCAAATATAGATCAGAATATTCACCCAGCGTTTGAATATTAAATACGGTCCATATATTTTGCGCATGTGCATAATCTTCATCTCTGATATGGCTGTCGTTAAGTTTACTGAAAAAGTTTTCTTTAATTGGGAGATTAAGCTCACTCAATGTTTTCCAGCTATCCACGTAGTCATAGGGAAATACCCCCTTTCTTGTAAGAAGGTGATAATTATTAGGAAATTCGCTTTTTATTAATTTGAAGTCATCACAGTAAGATGTAAGTTTTTCAAGAGATGATGGTAAAAATCGAAAGGAATCTATAAATATATAGGTAATTTGACTATCCACTTTTTTTGTGAAGGCAATATATTTCTCTTTATTTATTGGCAATAAATTAACTTTTCCATCAAAAGCTAAAGCAATATGTTTAATAATAAAATGAGCATCGTATCCACTCAAATTATGAAACACCACTGGAATTACACGACTATCTTGAAAATTTAAGTTGCAATGTTGATGAACCATCCCTCTCACCTTTCCAGTCAGATGGCAGTGATCAATTACACATACGTCAGATTTAAAAAATTCTGTTTCACATATATGGCAAGCGGTTTGACTGCTAAGTTCATCGTTAAGTAACTCCGTAATTTCTTCCATAGGCACTTCACAAAGAAATGTAGTTTCAACATCCTCAGCTAAGTTTCTGAGTTCAGTGGAAAACCACCCCCCCCCCCCCCCCCACAATCTGGGCCACAGTATAAGCGATAAAAATTGAGCGTTGGATCATAAGAGCACATAAAATAAAATCCAATGCTATGTATCTCATGCTTTTGGTAACGCTTAGTGCTACTTCCAGCTGCAACATTAATGGGGTGTAACAAACTCTCTGTATCTGCATACACTATATATGGGCATCGTTGTTTATAATTAAAATTACTAAAGGATAGCCACTTCTCACGTTCTGTTGGTACGATTATTTTACATGAGTTAATTTGTTCACAGTCTATATTGTGATATCTGAGTTTGACTTCACTGTGAAAATAATGAAGGCATCGATCGCATATCCACTTTTTATGTCCTTGCCGTGGTAATTGTGATGAAACTAGTCGCGAGAAATTCTTAATCCAGCAGAAATGGTAATTTACTTCAGCATCATCGTCATCATCGTCTTCGTTATTGCTATCAGAATCATCTACATTATTTGTATATTTATCCTTAAGCATTAACAATTTGACATGTTGTAATAATTTTATTTTAGTTAATCTGATTGGTGCAACAGTAAAATTACTTCTTACTTTCTTCAGTATGTATACATTGACACTAATGTTATTATTATTCTCAAAACGAATTATGTCTTTCATTTGAATTGGGAAATTTATGTCATTTAAATTTAGTACATTAGCGTAATATGGGTATGAGCTTGGGCGATTTGCATGTAAAGTAGTTGGATATATTGCACTTACAACACTCCAAGCAAAACAAGCGTTATCCGAATTGTGTACATTAATACAAGCTTTTCTCTTTTTTATTTCTGGGGGCAAGTTTATATATGATGATCCTGAAAGTGGTACATATTTGTTGATGTTCACTGCCAAACTGATAATCTCGCTCAAAGCCCATCCGCTATCACGTTCTTGAAACTCATCTAAATTAGTTAATAAGACCCTCTGTATATTTTCAACAAGTTGTTTTAAATCACTTCCGCGATCAATTGTATAATTTGCAGTTGTTAGATACTTATATTCTTGAACTTCACCACCATCCATTGTTATTTTTTTAAATTCACAGCAAAAAGAAGTGTTCATTTTAATTGTATTGAACTTTTTCAACTTTTTTCTCAATTGCGTCATTAATCTTGTTTCAACATGTTTCAAAAATAGTATAGGATCTTTAAATTTTTTATTTATAAAAACACCAGTCTGAATACGGCTTTTAAATGCCGAGTTCATCTCTTTCCACACTATAGATTCACGACCTCTATGCTTTCCACCACCACCACTAATATGAAGTAATTGTCCAATCTCTTGCAGGAACTTTTCCATATGACCGATATTAGTTTCTAAATTTTTTTAGGGCTTGATACATTAAAGTGATATTTCTTTTACAATATCTTAACCACTTTTTTCTAAACTCATAACCATTATTTGTTTGAAGTAATGGTATAACCTCTTTTAAAATATTAACCATCTTATGAGAAATTTCTGTATATGAAGCCATCTTTAGAAATAACTAAAATGACTGATTCAATTAACGTGAGTAAACTGATCAACGAAAGCGAAAAGCTGTACTCCTTATATACACCTCCAAGAAAAAATGTATAAAAAAAGTTGAATAAAAGGCTTTATGTATATACACACATACATCTAGAAGAAAAAAGTAGAGGAAAAAGAATGAATAGAAGAAGAAAAAGACCTACGAGAAGTAATTTTCATATAATATTTATATCAAGTACATTATTGCAATTACTACATACTACAAAATGTTCAACCAAAAAATCATCCAAATCATCTAAATTAAAAAACGACCTATTTACTAATACTTCATCATCAATTGTAACATTTCTATTGATTGCACAACAGATGCAATAGGGTTCAGTATTTGAAATTATGTAGTGGAATGATATTTTTATTTCAAAGTTATCGTCATCATCATTATCGGAATCTGTATCAATTACTGCATGGTCCAAGTGTATGTTCATATCGTCATCGTCATCATAATCAGAATCAGGAATTTCTTCATCATCATCGCAAAATAAATGTAATATATCAAGATATTCACGTAAAGAAGCAATACGATTTATCCCTCTTCTTATATCATCTTCCGAAGTATTAGATGTAGCACTTCTTTCCGAATTTATTGAACGAAAGTAGATTGGGCTATTCGATTTTGGAGCCATTGAAATTCCTGAGCTAGAAAAGTAAAATTGCACATGAAAGAGGGTGTATTACGCTGATACTTAAAGTTCAGTCAGTTTTTCTCAAGAACACAAACTACAATTCCCTTATAACCAAAAAGTTTAATTTTTATTTTTATAATAGTAATTTTATTTAATGTTTGCATTGACTACTTCGCTCACTCTTCTTATTTCATCATTGACTATGCCGATGCAATATCGAAAGAAGTACTCTTCATTTTCATCTATGTTGGCATATTCGTAGAATATCACTTCATGGAGATTTTCAATCTCCTCAATAACATCGGTATTCACATCAGCTACGTTCATTTCATATAACATTTTACTTATATTGATGAGTAATCCTTCAGTGTCTTGCAGTAATGGAGTTTTTTCATCCATAAATGTAACGTGGGCGCCTGTTACATACTCAATTATTTTGAGTGTATTGGTATGAAGAGAGCAATTTTCTTAATGCCGGAAGACAGGGCTTCATTTGGGTCATTTTTAAATCCCTTAGGGAACATTAATTATATTATATATATTAAGAGATTTAATACTAACTTAGCGTCTAACTAAGTAAGTAAATAAACGACATAAATAAATAAATAAATAATTGATATAAATAAATAAATAAGTAAATAATCTTAATTTAACTACACCTTAACTAAATAACAAGCGTTGCCACGTCCCGGATACCGAACGACCCTTTAACTGACTACCAAATGGAAAACAGCATAGCAGCATGAGAATACAGGGAACACGAGAATTCTTGGTCGGAAAAATTGCGAAACGACGAGAGTGAAACATGGAGTTTTTTTTGACAGGAGCGAGTTCCGGTCTTCTGGCAAGAGCAGCGTAAGAAGTCAGACGCGAGGAGAAAAGAAAGTTTGTTTAAATTTAAAATATAAAGGAGAAGTTCCGGAAGAAAAGGTCAGAAAAGAAATCGAAAAGACTAACAGTCATCGAGAGGTAACTGGAGGTACCAGCCAAAAGGACGAAAAGAAAACAGCAGATCCGACGAAATCGCCTGCGTATATTCTAAGGATTTTCTTGGACAAGACGGCAGCGGTTGATCCACAAGGATAGCAGCAAGTACACAGAAATATAATAAATTAAAAATTAAAACCTTATCTAAATCTTAAATTTTAAATTAATAATAATAAAAACCCGCGTGTTCTTAGGATTAGAAGTTTTATATATCCATATATGTAGCTATCAATGTAAGTGAAGGACGGCCGTAGGATCTCCTAGATTAAGGAAAAACCCATGTAAAGGGATTTTGAAATGAGCAATTGAATTATATTAGAATTGGAATCGACGTACTGTTTTACTTGCGTCTTTCGCTTTGTTCTCTAATTGAGATTTTCAGAATGAACGGTGTAAGCCAAGACTACCCCTAGGCGCTTGGTATTACATAAATAGGAGGGATATTTCCGTTAACTCCTCCTTTATACACTGCAGACTCCTGATGTATTTCATATGTTCCTCTTTTAGTGCCACATTGCACAGCATCATCAAATTTTCTGCAACACTCATTTAAAACTTTAACTACTCAATAAAATGTAGTCGACACCTAATGAAAGGTACTACATATAAGAATTATAAAAGTGGAAGTTATTAATTTGTATCTACCTACCTTCTCTTAATTTTCAAATTTCCCTTAGATATTCCAAAGCTTAAGAAATAAATAACTGACAATTGTATCATTTTTACAGTTGTATTTATACTTATTTCATTATTCATTTTGGTGCGGCTACCATTTTCCTGTAAATTTATTCTCACGAAAAAAAGAAAAAAGCGTTTTGCGGCTTTATTTTATATATAGAATCTTTGTTCAAATATGAGAAATTTAATTACAGTTAAATTGCTTAATTTCTAATTTTTGGCATAACAGGATATTGTGGGTTGAAAACGAATTGATTTGAATTTCTCACGAAATATTTATCAACAGTATGATTTGCGGTTCGCTTACTAAAATAGATGATGGGAATTTTACGCTCTAAATTTGTTAACCACAATTGATTAGATTTCATTGCTTTTATAAAAATTTGGCAATTTAAAAGCAATGAAATCAATTGCGGTTAACAAATTTAAAGCGTAAAATTCCCATCATCTATTTTAGTAAGCGAACCGCAATATCATACTTTTGACAAAAATTTTTATCATAACAGGATATTGAGGTTTGAATTCCTCATGAAATTTTTTCCAAAAGTATGATATTGGGGTTCGCTTAATTCTAAACCACAATTGATTAGATTTCATTGCTTTTATAAAAATTTGGCAATTTATGATTGATGTCTAATTCATTAGTTTAAATCGAGTAATTGTACGTTATGGATCAAATTATCGAAGTATTAAAGGAGTGTTTGCCAACCAACATACAAAGTTGGCCAATAATAGTAATGTGCGGTGAAGTTAGTGAATCGGGAGCTAATTTTCCACCGCATTTTACCAGGGTGCAGTCCAGCTCGGCAGATGGTGGTACAACAATGGAAATTGGTTTTTACCAAGATTTGTCAGCAAATACAATTATTGTATGGATATTAACAAAAAAATAAAATAATCAACTTTAACAATTATTGTATGAATATTAACAAAAAAAAAAAAAAAACAAAATAATCACCTTTAACAATTATTGTATGGATATTAACAAAAAAAAAAAAAATAAATAAAATAATCAACTTTAACAATTATTGCTTACTCTGTTTTAATGAATGTTAAGAAGTTCGAGTTGTGCGTTAGTAAAGATCAGCTACAATAATTGTGTGGATATTAACATAAAACTATTGTGTGGGTGTGCGTGTTTGTGTATGTGTGTGCATGTGTGTGGGTGGTGTATGTGTGTGGGTGTGTGTTTGTAAGGTCGGAGTATTTACTTAAATATCCATAAAAAGCTATGTCGGTTCTAGATCAATTTTTTTCGAAATTTTTCTAAGTCCAAAAGTAGTAATAAAGTGAAGTATACTGCAACATGTATTTCTGGACTTAGAAAAATTTCGATCAAATGTGGTCTAGAACCGACATAGCTATACGACTCAAGTCAATCAAGCTAGCAATACTATTCACAAACGCTCTCCACGGTTGCAGTCAGTGAACAACACTGACGACTTAAACACTAGTCAAAACTTTGTAACTAGAGAAGACCATAATGCCCTGCTATCAACAGCGTTAGTAGTGGCACAAACAAAAAGCGGGAACTCACATATTCTACGATGTCTCATAGATAGTGGCTCGCAATCATCCTTTATTACAGAGGAAGCCTGCAGGAAACTGGGAGCATGTCGCAGCCCAACTGCAGTATCAATTACTGGCTTAAACACTAGCCATACAGCAATCTCAAAGCATCAAACCACACTTACACTTCGATCACGAAAAGCGAAGTCTACAAGAATATTAGAAGAAAATTTTCTAATATTGAACAAAATCACAGATCCTTTACCTTCCAGAATAATCTCTAAAAGGGAATGTTTACATCTCAATAAACTGCCACTAGCTGATCCCACATTTTGGAAGCCTGGAAAGGTAGATGCTTTACTAGGAGCAAGAGTTTATGCTCAGATAGTCTTAAACGGTATTAAACAAGGATCTAATACTACCCCTACAGCCATTAAGACAATATTTGGTTGGATTTTACTAGGGTCAACAACAAATGTTGTAGAAAACAATACATCAGCGTTTACCGTCAAAACTGATGACTTAGCTGAACAACTTAAAATGTTTTGGGAAACAGAAGAGTTTCCCACAAATCCGATTCTCAACAAAGAAGACAGAGAATGTCAACAGAGATATCAACTCACCCATCAACGTCTTCACAATGGTACTTACCAGGTGAAATTACCATTTGTAAATGATGAAGTGCCTGACCTAGGGCAATCAAGACAACAAGCAATTAAACGCTTTCAAGGAATACAACGTCAACTTGAAAGGAATCAAGCTTTAAAGTCCGAATATGAGAAATATTTAGATGGATATCTCGAGTTGGGTCACATGGAGGAAATACCTCCACCCAACAACAACGAGCCACACTACTACATACCTCACCATGCAGTTGTCAAAGAAAGCACGACAACAAAGGTGAGAGTAGCATTTGACGCTTCAGCGAAAACGTCAAATGGCAACTCACTCAATGAGTTCCTATTAAAGGGACCAGTTTTACAACCTAAATTATTCGCCACGTTGCTCAACTGGCGTAAATACAAGATTGCTATGAACGCGGACATTGAAAAAATGTATCGTATGATAACCATGCATCCGGATCATCGTACCTTTCAGCGAATCATTTGGAGACATCCTAAAACCAAGGAGATCCAAGATTTTCAGCTGAATACAGTGACCTTTGGAACGTCTTCTGCGCCATACTTAGCCATTCAGACGCTTCAACAACTAGCATGTGACGAACAACAAAGATGGCCTCTAGCTTCAAAGGTCACAGCCACAGATTTCTATGTGGACGACCTACTCACTGGAGATGAGAGCATAGAAGATGCGAAGGATCTATTAGATGAACTAATTAGCATGTTGAAAGCGGGAGGATTCAATCTGAGGAAATGAACAAGTAACAATTCGTACTTGTTGAAACATCTTCCCCCAGAACAGCGCAAATTCAAGGATACGTTGATGATTTCGGACACGGAATCCGTAAAAACGTTAGGAATTCGTTGGCTTCCTAAATCAGATAAATTTTCGTTCTTGACCAAACCTTGCAAAACGCATGCCAAGGTAACCAAACGAACCATTTTGTCAGATATTGCATCACTGTACGATCCTTTGGGTTGGTTAGCATCAGTTGTAATTACAGCAAAGTGCTTATGCAATCATTGTGGGCCACGGGATGCGCATGGGACAATAAGGTTTCCGAAGCTATTGAACATCAATGGGATAGTTTCAAACATAATTTGAAGTCTATTGATAACTTACAAATTCCTAGATGGATCAACTATTCATCAAATGCACATATCCAAATACATGGCTTCTGCGATGCATCAACAAAGGCATTCGCTGCAGTAGTCTATCTACGTGTAGGAGATGAGAATGGCATGTTTACAACTACTTTACTTACTGCCAAAACGAGGGTAGCTCCCATAAAGCCAACGACCATACCACGTTTGGAGCTAAATGGAGCTCTATTATTAGCAAGACTGCTTCAAGCTACAATGAAGGACATGCGCTTACAACAGGTTCCAGTTTTTGCTTGGACAGATTCTACGCTTGTCCTGCAATGGATAAAGGAACATCCCTCACGATGGAAAACGTACGTTGCAAATCGTGTAGTAGAGATTCAGGACATCGTACGCTTCGAGCAATGGCGTCATGTGTCAACGAATCATAATCCTGCGGATGTGGCCTCAAGAGGAGTGCCTGCTGCGGATGTAATAAATAATCAGCTATGGTGGCACGGCCCATCATGGCTATCGGCGGAACAAGATGCCTGGCCAAAATTTAAGGATATTTCAGAACAAACCAATCTAGAAGCTAAAGAACCTATTGCGATAAACCTTGTAGCAAAAGTAGATAACCAGTTCCTT
This sequence comes from Dioctria rufipes, assembly GCA_963924295.1. Lineage (NCBI taxonomy): Eukaryota > Metazoa > Arthropoda > Insecta > Diptera > Asilidae > Dioctria > Dioctria rufipes. The sequence continues at coordinate 98,515,006 of OZ002741.1, read as the reverse complement.
CTACGATATTCATCATATACTCGCCTTGTTCGCATAGGCTATGATGCAACGATTCATACACAATTGTCGCCATCCTCAGAATAAACGCTCACAGTATATCGATTCGCTCGAATGGAGCCAGGCAAAACTAACAATATTTAAACTGGTACAACAAACTGCGTTCGCAGATGAGTACAAAATTATATTGAACAAGAATCCGTTGTCACAGAATAGCAAGTTGATTAAACTTAATCCTTTTATGGACGACAATGGCTTGTTACGAGTGGGTGGTAGACTCGGCAATGCTTCAATTCCATACAATAGGAAACACCCAGTCATATTACCACGTGATCATCATGTCACATTAATATTAATCGACAAATTACATGTAGAAACTCTACATGGCGGTCCCTCATTGGTTCTCAGCATTAGTCGAAATCGATACTGGATACTAGATGCTAGACGTTGCATTACCAGTCGATTACATAAGTGCATAATATGTTTCAAATATCGCACGACGACTAGAAGCCAGTTGATGGGAAATTTACAAACCCCGCGAGTAAATGAAACGAAGCCATTTACTAAAGTAGGAATTGATTATGCCGGACCTGTAACGATAAGAAGCTCAAAGTTACGCAACGCCAAGTTACAAAAGGCATATTTCTGTATTTTTGTTTGTATGGCTACAAAGGCTGTACATTTAGAATTGGTGTCAGATCTCACATCTGAAGCATTCCTCGCCGCATTAAAGAGGTTTGTAGCTAGAAGAGGATTGTGTACTGACATATATTCAGACTGTGGCACCAACTTCATTGGTGGAAAATCGCAGCTGAAACGAAAATAAAACATTAGTATGCATTTTTAAAAAGTAGTTTTACGTCCCTATTTGTTCCTTCCAGTGCCTCATATCCAGATACAGCCTGTAACTTTAGGAATTGGCTGAAAGAAAAAGAAAGGCATCAATTAGTTATAATTAACTTAATTAATTAAATTTATTTAATGAAGTTACAAGATTGCAAATGCAGTGCTATACTGGCAGTACAACAACAACGTTATGTAAACATAAACATAGTGATATCTAAGCGAAATTCATGCACCCTGCATAATAACCATTTGCTAAATGTGCAGAGATGTTTATACATGCAAAATGCATAAACTCGCAGCATATGCATACATGAATATATTATATAATAAATAAATTTAACATTTTCTTTTTATTGTTGACATGTCACAAGCACTGTTAACACGAACAATTTTTCACATGTTTTAAAATTATTATGCATCATTAATGCTGCAAAACATAACTAGACACTTAAAAGAATGTTATTATAAACTTACCTAGTTAATTAATCCAACAAATTGCAAAAAAACAGCACAATAGCACAACACTAAACACGAAACTTTCATTAGGAAGTACCGCGATCGCGACTGTCAAATTGACTTGCGAGAAAGTCAATTAGATGAAATTGGCTGGCTGGTAATACTTAAAAACCGCGAAAGTTACCAGGTAAGCAAATATTCGCGAAAAAAGGTAAATTAAATTCCCATAATAAGTAGGAAAGAGAAAGATGCGAAAACGAGATGCAAGAAAAATGAGAAATATTTGCGTTCCACATTGGAAATTGTCATAATATGGCAGGAAGCCGCCATCTTGATAAATTTCAGAAAAATTAAAATATTTAATAAAATAAACTACGAAAATTCATGGATAATTTAAAATAAATTAGTGGAAGGAAATTGCCACATTTTGACATAAGTATATAAGTCAAGCAAAGTCGAAAAATATGCTTAATTTGCATTTTTCTTGTGGAACGTATGTCAAAATGGCCGCTTAGAGCCTATAAAAAGGGGGCAATTCCTCTCTCTCAGTTTTTTGACAGCGATCACAAGTGTAGTTTCAAGCAAGTTTTTCTCAGCAGATAATATTTTTTCAGTTTTCAGCAATAAGCATAAAATACAACGTGCCATTAAAGGTACAATATTTTTACATGCTTAAAATTTGTGTGCAGTGGGTGTTGGCAGAGGACAGGAAGTTTTTGGGTTCTTTTTGTTCTACAGATAAGTATTGTGTCAATTAATTTAGTAAATAAGTTTCTTGCATAAAAATTAAATACATGCCAGCTTTCGGCATTTTAATGATACATGCAACGAAACAAATTAGTTAAGTAATTAAGTTAAAATAAGCGCAAAGTGAATTAAAATAAGTGTATAACGCGTAAAACTAGAAAGGGCTACAAATTGCATTTAGTTAAATATATGCCAAAATACGGCATAATAACTACATATGCAATCGAACAATTAATAAACAGAATTAAATTAGTGAAAAAATTAAATTGTAGTGAATTTATAAATTGAAGTGTTTCACATTAGAATTATTCAATAAATACAGCATTAAACATAAGCACACATATCTTTTTTTCATACCGCTACACTGTCCACCTAAATGCCGTAATATAGCTGTAGTTATCGATTGCAGCTACATTACAAAACACCTAGTGAGCGTTCTTCGGTCTTCAACTTAGCGTTAGTTATAAATCGTCTAATATAGGCACATATTCGAATAAGCTTGGAATAAGACGACGATCTTTCCATAAACGAGGGCTCACTAGGAATTACAACGTTGCATGAACAACGTTTCGCTTCTTGTTGAAGGACACTCGGAGGAAAATCCTTATCAGGAACGTAACTTGGCCAATATATTCTTTCCCTTGAAAGCCAATGTGGTCCACTCCACCATAAATGGTGTGACCTTAATTCATCCGGATTCAAGCCACGAGAAGAGCAGTCAGCGGGATTTTCCTTGCTTGGTACATGACCCCAATTATTTTCATGCAAGGTTTCTTGGATTTCTGTAACCCTGTTTGAAACGAACTGTTTCCATTGCTTAGAGTGCCCAGTTATCCAACTGATAACATTTTTTGAATCACTCCAAGCAAATAATTGTGTCGAGTCTATCTGTAATGATTGCGCAACGTTCTTAATCAACTTTGTTCCTAATAGAGCGGCACAGAGCTCAATTCTAGGAAGAGTGAGCTGTTTCACAGGTGATACTCTCGTTTTCGCTGCCATCAAACTAGTTTGAATGCTGTTGGTTTCTGAAACAACTCTAGCATAAACACAGGCTCCATAGGCATGTAAGTACGCGTCACAAAATACATGAAGTTCGAAAGATTTGCACGACCTTGTATAGCTTATCCAGCGTGGTATCTTAAGCTCTTCAATACCGGGAAATTTTGAACAATAATGTTTCCATTGTAGTTCTAGATGATGGGGTAGCTCATCATCCCAATTCAACTTATGTAACCAGAGACTTTGAAGCAAGATCTTTGCAGAAATGATGACTGGCGATAACCACCCCAGGGGGTCGAAGATTTTAGAGACAGCTGATAATAATGAACGCTTTGTGACTGGGGGTTCGTAATGTATTTGATTAATAATCGATAATCTGCAACAGGTTCATCAGTACTATTCCTCCATAGTATTCTTTGGTAATCGACATCATCTTTTTGTACTAGAATCTACCTATACATTTGTTTAATGTCAGCTGTAAAGGCCACCTTATGAATTCTCCAACGTATAATGATGTCGAAAAGGTCTTCTTGCACCACTGGGCCAACATACAAATTATCGTTTAACGATTTTCGGTTACTAGTTTTCCTCGATGCATCGAAAACAACTCTAAGTTTTGTGGTAGTACTGCTTTCCTTAGTAACACAATGGTGTGGAAGATAATTCGGCTGACTATTGTTTAGTGGTTCATTCTGTATCAGCTCCATATGTCCTTGTGATAAGTAGTCCCGCATGAATTCTTGATATTGCTAGAACAATTTAGGATTACAGTGAAGCCTTCTCTCTATCTGAAGCAGTTGCTTTAGTGCGATGTGTCTAGATTCTCCTAAATCTGGTATCATGTTTGATGTGTTAAAAGGTAGTTTCACACTATACCTGCCATCATCCAGCCTTTCGGTTGTTTTCTCATAAATTGATTCACATTTTGCTTCATCTTCAGTTAGCCCTTTAGGTAACCACGGCTCTTCTATTTCCCAGAATCGTTTCAATAGGGAATCGATATCAATTTTGCAATGAAGGTTTCTAGTATATTTAACTTTGGATAAGGCCCTTTTCGAAGGATTTACATCACCCGACAGAATCCAACCAAGAGTCGTTAGCTGTGCTATGGGAGTTTCGCGTGGACCTTTTCGAATGCCATCTTCTAAAATTACAGAATACACTCCAGCTCCTAAAATGGCATCTACCCTTCCAGGCTTATAGTAATGTGGATCTGCCAGAGGAAGTCCTTCAATGTGATCCCAGGTGCGATGTTGGATGCGGTCGTTAGGTAGCACACTTGTTAGCTTGGGAAGTATGTAGGCCTCAATAGAAAACTGCATCTCAGGTTGCACGCAGGAATGGATGGAGAATTCAACAGATTTAGTTACAGTCAAAATTTGGGTTGAACCAATTCCTTTAACGTGGACATTAGTATTATTTGTTGGAAGATTTAACAGCCTTGCTGCATTTTGAGAAATAAAGTTGATTTCGGAGCCCTGATCAACTAGTGCTCTCAATATAATTTGGTGTCCCTTTCCGTTCCTTGCACTTATCAAGGCAGTTGCCAACAGAACCCTATCTTCACCTTCAAAATTATTTATTGTATTAACCGATCTTTCTGGAACGATTACATCAAGCTGTCTACTGCCGCTAGCAAGATTTGAAGTTGTTGACGCTAGTGACCCAGTAGAATGTTGTTGCAACGAAAAAAGGATCTTAAGATATGAGTTCAAGAGAGCCCTTTTGTTATTATATCTCTTGATTAACAAGTCCCATGCTGGCATATAGTTCGCCTCAGTAACTTGAAGATGCCTTAATAAATTCCCTGCCTCCCCGCCCAGACTGGCCTTTAAATAGTGGAGTTTCTGAACTGGTGTTAGAGCCTTGTTTTCATGAATGAGGGAATTAAACAAATCGCGAAAACTACCCCATGTAGAATAGTCCCCAGTAAACCTTGGCAAATTGATTTGAGGCAACTTGACCTCCGTTAAAACAGGACATGGTTTTTCTGTAGCCTTAGTACTAGTCTTAGCCGAAGTTCTTTGAAGTTCATCTATTATGTCCGAAATAGCCCCTGTTGCATCAATTACCTTTTCTTCAACCGACGACAACGTGTCATTCTTGAAATATGGAAGATTTTTATGTTTCTCAGCAGAGTAAATTTCGCGAATTTCCTTATGATTGGCCTTGAAAACTTGCCACTCACCTTCAATATTTTCAATTCGCTTTTTTAATGAGCCCGGACTCGACTTTTGTTGTTTATTAGCCTTAGTAAAATTTTTAATATGCCTGTTGTTATGTACTTACTTTTTCTTATATAGTTTGCAGAGGTCGTATCCAAAACCCTGGTAAAGTTACTTCTTCCTTTTATTTAATAGCTTTCTTTCACCAATTCAACTTTTAATTATTTTTATTTATAAAACTTTCTTCCGTAATATAACTTTTTATTATTTTCGTTAATAAAACTTTCTTCCGTAACACTACTTTTTAATATTTTCGTTTATAAAACTTTCTTTCGTAATCCTACTTTTTATTATTTTCGTTTATACAACTTTCTTCGTAATACTACTTTTTAATATTTTCGTTTATAAAACTTTCTTTCGTAATCCTACTTTTTATTATTTTCGTTTATACAACTTTCTTCGTAATCCTACTTTTTATTACCAAACCTTCCGTAGCAAAACCGATCCCTTGTTTCTTTCAACTCTCTCACTTGATCACATTTTACTGTCATCAAGCTTCGTTGTTCAGAGTAGAAAATGCTTAATTGCATTTTCTACCCTGAGAAAATTGTTAAAAAATTATTTTGTTCTGGACTTGTTTCAACAAGTCCAGAATATTTTTCATCGGACGGTTGCCTAAAAATGTAATTTGACGCTTTTGTCAACACCAGCCACCGTCCTGTCGTTCTGAAATCGCGCCGTGCATATACATACAATGTATTTCGGCGGCGCGCATTTCTCACGACGAAATCTTTTTGTGCAATATGTATGTACGTATGTACCTACATATTGCATTTTTCTTGACAAATCTTACTGGAGGTAAGATTTGTCTTTTTGGTTTTTTTTTTATTAATTTAAAATATTTCCATGGCAAATCTTGCTGAAGGCAAAACTTGCCATGGGAATAATATGGTTAAATTTTGTGGCATGTGAAGAAAATTGCTGATGCAATTTTTCTTCACTTTTTAAAAGATAAGCTAACCATGTTTTAAGCATGGTTAGCTTATTGAGAATTTTGTACTAAGTTGTAGGTGTTTTAGGATATGTATATGTATATGTGTATATGTCTTTTCACATATACAACATGCCTTCCTCCCTTGAATATGAGAGCTATTCTTTGAAGAGGAATAGCTCTCGGGGATAACTTTGTATCAAGATTTGTGCCGATCTTGCATTTTCCAGATGCCCTTTTCTTATCTGAGCCAACTCGCTTATCCGGAGTGTATTGTGGCTCATTCGAGTTTAGTTTGAGTTAGAATAGACACCATGATGCTGGTTGCCGAGATCGTAGACGCTGATCATGTGTTCCGGAGTCCCGCCAAGCTTTCCACCGTCGTATATGGGATATACGTTCTGCACGTTGTACCTGGGTGGCGGGGCCCCATCCGGCTCATCTTGAGGAGGACCCGTAGGCGCTCCATTACCATTTGGGGTGCCGAGGCCACCGCGGGTTATTATTACCAGGTTCGCCTGCAACTCTATCCCCATCAGGGCCAAACTTGGACGGTTTGTGGTAAGTTTTCGTTTTGCTGTCGCTGTAACGAAAAAGATTTCTTTGGCTTACCCAGTTTTTTGTTTTGTTTTTTTTGTAGGTGGAGCTGTTGTTATCAGCGGGGTGCATGGACTTTGCGCCTGCTGCTACCCTGTCTTCTCTCCACCGCTGACAGCCCTTCTCCGGGAGCTAATGGCTACTCCGCCCCCCGGCGCTGCTGACCTTATTGCTGCTGATGTAGAGGCCAGGACCGAGAACTAACTCCAGAGGAGTCAATCCCAGCCTATATATTTTATCTAATTTTTTTTGTATCTATCCTATTTCTCTTCTTTTTCCATTTTATTAATAAAAGTATTTTTCTACTATTGCACATTTGGGGTTAATTTTTTTTTTTTTATGTATACTCCCGTTTCCCTTTGCAGGTATTGATTGGTGGGGGCTTCTATATCTTTGTCTAATTTTAGGTTTACTATGGCTGGTCTATGTATCTTCATGTGTAATAACAAGTTTTTGCGCTGTATTCATGGGACGTTGGGGGGGGTCCCCGCCGGGAGCCAGTGGGTGGTGATCGGCTTGGTTCACAAAATTATTTTGGTTTACTATTTTTTTTTTTATTTTTTTTTTATTTTGCCCTATTTACGACTACTTGTTTTTAGTCTATTCTATTGGCTAGGTTAGATTAATGCTATCTTTATATTTATTTATTATTATTATTACTCTTTTTATTTTTAGTAGCCTGGTAAACCATTTTAGTTGAGCTGTGGTTTTTACTATAGGTTTATTTAATTTTTGCTATCTAAGTAATTAATTTGGCTTTTAATTGTAGCTTGTGGTTAATTTGCTTCTTTTCAAATACCAAGTTATTTACACTCTTATGCCTCATGTATTCTGTATTTAATTTAATTGTAGTTATTTATATTTTTAGCTAGTAGGTATATACTACATTCTATTTATTTATTGTTATTTATTACTACTTTAGCTACTTTATTTTTACTTCTAATGCGCTTCTTGTTCTGTACTTCATCCCACCTTTTCCTTCTTCTTTTCGTACTTTTACAGGAGGATTCAAAGGAAGACAAGGGAACAATCGAAATACCCCAGCTCCCTTTTATTTTTCAGTTTTTTTTTTCTCTTTTTTTTTTTTAACTGGTGTAATTAAAAGGAAGACAAGGACGCATCGCTTCGGCTTCTTTCTCTTTTTGGCTGGCTGGTAATACTTAAAAACCGCGAAAGTTACCAGGTAAGCAAATATTCGCGAAAAAAGGTAAATTAAATTCCCATAATAAGTAGGAAAGAGAAAGATGCGAAAACGAGATGCAAGAAAAATGAGAAATATTTGCGTTCCACATTGGAAATTGTCATAATATGGCAGGAAGCCGCCATCTTGATAAATTTCAGAAAAATTAAAATATTTAATAAAATAAACTACGAAAATTCATGGATAATTTAAAATAAATTAGTGGAAGGAAATTGCCACATTTTGACATAAGTATATAAGTCAAGCAAAGTCGAAAAATATGCTTAATTTGCATTTTTCTTGTGGAACGTATGTCAAAATGGCCGCTTAGAGCCTATAAAAAGGGGGCAATTCCTCTCTCTCAGTTTTTTGACAGCGATCACAAGTGTAGTTTCAAGCAAGTTTTTCTCAGCAGATAATATTTTTTCAGTTTTCAGCAATAAGCATAAAATACAACGTGCCATTAAAGGTACAATATTTTTACATGCTTAAAATTTGTGTGCAGTGGGTGTTGGCAGAGGACAGGAAGTTTTTGGGTTCTTTTTGTTCTACAGATAAGTATTGTGTCAATTAATTTAGTAAATAAGTTTCTTGCATAAAAATTAAATACATGCCAGCTTTCGGCATTTTAATGATACATGCAACGAAACAAATTAGTTAAGTAATTAAGTTAAAATAAGCGCAAAGTGAATTAAAATAAGTGTATAACGCGTAAAACTAGAAAGGGCTACAAATTGCATTTAGTTAAATATATGCCAAAATACGGCATAATAACTACATATGCAATCGAACAATTAATAAACAGAATTAAATTAGTGAAAAAATTAAATTGTAGTGAATTTATAAATTGAAGTGTTTCACATTAGAATTATTCAATAAATACAGCATTAAACATAAGCACACATATCTTTTTTTCATACCGCTACACTGTCCACCTAAATGCCGTAATATAGCTGTAGTTATCGATTGCAGCTACATTACAAAACACCTAGTGAGCGTTCTTCGGTCTTCAACTTAGCGTTAGTTATAAATCGTCTAATATAGGCACATATTCGAATAAGCTTGGAATAAGACGACGATCTTTCCATAAACGAGGGCTCACTAGGAATTACAACGTTGCATGAACAACGTTTCGCTTCTTGTTGAAGGACACTCGGAGGAAAATCCTTATCAGGAACGTAACTTGGCCAATATATTCTTTCCCTTGAAAGCCAATGTGGTCCACTCCACCATAAATGGTGTGACCTTAATTCATCCGGATTCAAGCCACGAGAAGAGCAGTCAGCGGGATTTTCCTTGCTTGGTACATGACCCCAATTATTTTCATGCAAGGTTTCTTGGATTTCTGTAACCCTGTTTGAAACGAACTGTTTCCATTGCTTAGAGTGCCCAGTTATCCAACTGATAACATTTTTTGAATCACTCCAAGCAAATAATTGTGTCGAGTCTATCTGTAATGATTGCGCAACGTTCTTAATCAACTTTGTTCCTAATAGAGCGGCACAGAGCTCAATTCTAGGAAGAGTGAGCTGTTTCACAGGTGATACTCTCGTTTTCGCTGCCATCAAACTAGTTTGAATGCTGTTGGTTTCTGAAACAACTCTAGCATAAACACAGGCTCCATAGGCATGTAAGTACGCGTCACAAAATACATGAAGTTCGAAAGATTTGCACGACCTTGTATAGCTTATCCAGCGTGGTATCTTAAGCTCTTCAATACCGGGAAATTTTGAACAATAATGTTTCCATTGTAGTTCTAGATGATGGGGTAGCTCATCATCCCAATTCAACTTATGTAACCAGAGACTTTGAAGCAAGATCTTTGCAGAAATGATGACTGGCGATAACCACCCCAGGGGGTCGAAGATTTTAGAGACAGCTGATAATAATGAACGCTTTGTGACTGGGGGTTCGTAATGTATTTGATTAATAATCGATAATCTGCAACAGGTTCATCAGTACTATTCCTCCATAGTATTCTTTGGTAATCGACATCATCTTTTTGTACTAGAATCTACCTATACATTTGTTTAATGTCAGCTGTAAAGGCCACCTTATGAATTCTCCAACGTATAATGATGTCGAAAAGGTCTTCTTGCACCACTGGGCCAACATACAAATTATCGTTTAACGATTTTCGGTTACTAGTTTTCCTCGATGCATCGAAAACAACTCTAAGTTTTGTGGTAGTACTGCTTTCCTTAGTAACACAATGGTGTGGAAGATAATTCGGCTGACTATTGTTTAGTGGTTCATTCTGTATCAGCTCCATATGTCCTTGTGATAAGTAGTCCCGCATGAATTCTTGATATTGCTAGAACAATTTAGGATTACAGTGAAGCCTTCTCTCTATCTGAAGCAGTTGCTTTAGTGCGATGTGTCTAGATTCTCCTAAATCTGGTATCATGTTTGATGTGTTAAAAGGTAGTTTCACACTATACCTGCCATCATCCAGCCTTTCGGTTGTTTTCTCATAAATTGATTCACATTTTGCTTCATCTTCAGTTAGCCCTTTAGGTAACCACGGCTCTTCTATTTCCCAGAATCGTTTCAATAGGGAATCGATATCAATTTTGCAATGAAGGTTTCTAGTATATTTAACTTTGGATAAGGCCCTTTTCGAAGGATTTACATCACCCGACAGAATCCAACCAAGAGTCGTTAGCTGTGCTATGGGAGTTTCGCGTGGACCTTTTCGAATGCCATCTTCTAAAATTACAGAATACACTCCAGCTCCTAAAATGGCATCTACCCTTCCAGGCTTATAGTAATGTGGATCTGCCAGAGGAAGTCCTTCAATGTGATCCCAGGTGCGATGTTGGATGCGGTCGTTAGGTAGCACACTTGTTAGCTTGGGAAGTATGTAGGCCTCAATAGAAAACTGCATCTCAGGTTGCACGCAGGAATGGATGGAGAATTCAACAGATTTAGTTACAGTCAAAATTTGGGTTGAACCAATTCCTTTAACGTGGACATTAGTATTATTTGTTGGAAGATTTAACAGCCTTGCTGCATTTTGAGAAATAAAGTTGATTTCGGAGCCCTGATCAACTAGTGCTCTCAATATAATTTGGTGTCCCTTTCCGTTCCTTGCACTTATCAAGGCAGTTGCCAACAGAACCCTATCTTCACCTTCAAAATTATTTATTGTATTAACCGATCTTTCTGGAACGATTACATCAAGCTGTCTACTGCCGCTAGCAAGATTTGAAGTTGTTGACGCTAGTGACCCAGTAGAATGTTGTTGCAACGAAAAAAGGATCTTAAGATATGAGTTCAAGAGAGCCCTTTTGTTATTATATCTCTTGATTAACAAGTCCCATGCTGGCATATAGTTCGCCTCAGTAACTTGAAGATGCCTTAATAAATTCCCTGCCTCCCCGCCCAGTCTGGCCTTTAAATAGTGGAGTTTCTGAACTGGTGTTAGAGCCTTGTTTTCATGAATGAGGGAATTAAACAAATCGCGAAAACTACCCCATGTAGAATAGTCCCCAGTAAACCTTGGCAAATTGATTTGAGGCAACTTGACCTCCGTTAAAACAGGACATGGTTTTTCTGTAGCCTTAGTACTAGTCTTAGCCGAAGTTCTTTGAAGTTCATCTATTATGTCCGAAATAGCCCCTGTTGCATCAATTACCTTTTCTTCAACCGACGACAACGTGTCATTCTTGAAATATGGAAGATTTTTATGTTTCTCAGCAGAGTAAATTTCGCGAATTTCCTTATGATTGGCCTTGAAAACTTGCCACTCACCTTCAATATTTTCAATTCGCTTTTTTAATGAGCCCGGACTCGACTTTTGTTGTTTATTAGCCTTAGTAAAATTTTTAATATGCCTGTTGTTATGTACTTACTTTTTCTTATATAGTTTGCAGAGGTCGTATCCAAAACCCTGGTAAAGTTACTTCTTCCTTTTATTTAATAGCTTTCTTTCACCAATTCAACTTTTAATTATTTTTATTTATAAAACTTTCTTCCGTAATATAACTTTTTATTATTTTCGTTAATAAAACTTTCTTCCGTAACACTACTTTTTAATATTTTCGTTTATAAAACTTTCTTTCGTAATCCTACTTTTTATTATTTTCGTTTATACAACTTTCTTCGTAATCCTACTTTTTATTACCAAACCTTCCGTAGCAAAACCGATCCCTTGTTTCTTTCGCGCCGTGTCCAACTCACGTGTTTTTTCAAATTCGACCGCCGAACTGCCGCGTATAATCTTTTTTTATCCAACTCGATTTTGGTTAAAAATTCGACTGCGCTCTTTAAAATTTAAAATTCAACTCTCTCACTTGATCACATTTTACTGTCATCAAGCTTCGTTGTTCAGAGTAGAAAATGCTTAATTGCATTTTCTACCCTGAGAAAATTGTTAAAAAATTATTTTGTTCTGGACTTGTTTCAACAAGTCCAGAATATTTTTCATCGGACGGTTGCCTAAAAATGTAATTTGACGCTTTTGTCAACACCAGCCACCGTCCTGTCGTTCTGAAATCGCGCCGTGCATATACATACAATGTATTTCGGCGGCGCGCATTTCTCACGACGAAATCTTTTTGTGCAATATGTATGTACGTATGTACCTACATATTGCATTTTTCTTGACAAATCTTACTGGAGGTAAGATTTGTCTTTTTGGTTTTTTTTTTATTAATTTAAAATATTTCCATGGCAAATCTTGCTGAAGGCAAAACTTGCCATGGGAATAATATGGTTAAATTTTGTGGCATGTGAAGAAAATTGCTGATGCAATTTTTCTTCACTTTTTAAAAGATAAGCTAACCATGTTTTAAGCATGGTTAGCTTATTGAGAATTTTGTACTAAGTTGTACATAGGTGTTTTAGGATATGTATATGTATATGTGTATATGTCTTTTCACATATACAACATGCCTTCCTCCCTTGAATATGAGAGCTATTCTTTGAAGAGGAATAGCTCTCGGGGATAACTTTGTATCAAGATTTGTGCCGATCTTGCATTTTCCAGATGCCCTTTTCTTATCTGAGCCAACTCGCTTATCCGGAGTGTATTGTGGCTCATTCGAGTTTAGTTTGAGTTAGAATAGACACCATGATGCTGGTTGCCGAGATCGTAGACGCTGATCATGTGTTCCGGAGTCCCGCCAAGCTTTCCACCGTCGTATATGGGATATACGTTCTGCACGTTGTACCTGGGTGGCGGGGCCCCATCCGGCTCATCTTGAGGAGGACCCGTAGGCGCTCCATTACCATTTGGGGTGCCGAGGCCACCGCGGGTTATTATTACCAGGTTCGCCTGCAACTCTATCCCCATCAGGGCCAAACTTGGACGGTTTGTGGTAAGTTTTCGTTTTGCTGTCGCTGTAACGAAAAAGATTTCTTTGGCTTACCCAGTTTTTTGTTTTGTTTTTTTTGTAGGTGGAGCTGTTGTTATCAGCGGGGTGCATGGACTTTGCGCCTGCTGCTACCCTGTCTTCTCTCCACCGCTGACAGCCCTTCTCCGGGAGCTAATGGCTACTCCGCCCCCCAGCGCTGCTGACCTTATTGCTGCTGATGTAGAGGCCAGGACCGAGAACTAACTCCAGAGGAGTCAATCCCAGCCTATATATTTTATCTAATTTTTTTTGTATCTATCCTATTTCTCTTCTTTTTCCATTTTATTAATAAAAGTATTTTTCTACTATTGCACATTTGGGGTTAATTTTTTTTTTTTTATGTATACTCCCGTTTCCCTTTGCAGGTATTGATTGGTGGGGGCTTCTATATCTTTGTCTAATTTTAGGTTTACTATGGCTGGTCTATCTATCTGTGAAGTCCCAATATGGGCTTTACATAAAAAGGGGGAGGTGCCGGTGTGATGGACAGGACTGGTGAACACAAAATTTTAATGTCAATATATTTTTTATTCTTCACAAAATTTACCTTAGCCTAATAATTCAATCAAACCAATTTCGATAATTATAAAAAATAATAAACTAATGAAATAATAAAATAATAAAACCAAACAAGAATTCAACTGATAAAAATAAAAAATCCAAAATAAAACGAACTCAAAAATCCAAAAAATCCAAAATAAATCGCGACTATTCCACGTTTAACCTGTAAAATATAAAAAACCGAGATTAGAAGGAATCTCTAAATGAAATACAAACAGAATGAGCTTCATTCACTGCTCATTAAATTTGCCAGGTTCAAAACTACCTTAGCCTTGGGGGTGCTGAAAAAAATATAATTTAATTTAAATATATTTAAGTAATAAAAAACTGGGTTCAATTCTTCCCTTCCTAATCAAGACTTAATTTCGGTTTAGCGCTTCCGATCTGTCTTGTCGACTGCTCAATTTGCAAGTGATTTGCTATTCCCAACTGCTCGCTATTTATAGCCGGGAATACAATGGGAGCAGTGCGTCTGTCGGTCGCTGTTGCCTTGACGCTATGCAGTAGCAGCGTGTCGCTATGGAGATTTTTGTTGTCGTTGGCGTAGTGGAGATCTCCTTTAGTAAATAGAAGAAGAAGACAACGTACCAGCTGCCTGTGACACAAATGTCATTGGAAGTTGACGGTAGTAGCCGTGATATTGGTAAGATTTTTCAATTTTTGTTTATTTATTTGCGTTAATGTATTTTCATGTTTATATTTTCAGTTTACATGGTACTGTGGCGTTCAAGGAGGAATGCAGTGTATCGTGGGAGTCGGATTCCACGGTTTTAGGTGAGTAAAAATTTCATGTAAAAGTCTCAGATCGGAATGATCTGAGATTTTTACTTTTTATTTATATTATGATTAATTCTGTTTTATTTTCTTTTTAGGGATGTTTATAAAAGGCCTAGAAAAAATAAAAATTTTCTAAAAGGAGAAAAAGGAGGCCCGAAGAACTACAGGCAATGCCTATAAAGTGCCAGGAGTTGCTGTGGCACTTTATATGTACATATAGTGAGTGTTTTTATTTATATTTGTTTTTATATTATTGTTCCGCGACGGAACATCCTCCCGCCTCAAAAAAAAGGAAGGTAGCTGGAGAATTTTGATTAAATAAATTTTGTTTGAAAAATAAAGTTAGTATTTGTCTATAACCCTTGTCCTGTTGTGTTCTTTGTTATTATTACTATGATTTAGAAAGAGTTCTTTTTTTTTAACAAACTTACGTTTCTTGACCTGTAAGCGTATGCGTATTTTTCCGTTTGATGTTTTGATGAAACGGAGAGTGTCGCCTTCGTCGGTTTGTACCCTGAAGCATTTTCTTGCTGTCAAGGCTTTTTCCCATGGTATGGGCTGCCTGCGGATCTCACTCCACAGAAGTGGATCAATAATAAAATTTGTTGGAGGCAGAATTGCGTCCTGGAAAAGTACTCCTGTTCGTGGAACTGGACGTGTCCTTTCTTCATCATTTGCCTGTACTGGTTTTGGAGGTGAGCTGGTACCTGGTTCCTCAGCTAGTTGTGGCGTTCTTGGACGTGGTTTTTTGAAATCCCGTGGCGCTGAGCTGACACATTCTGCACTTTTTTCGGTCTCATTTCGACTTGTTGTTGCCTGTGGGTTTTTGGCTTGTTTTGGACTTGAGCTGGGACGTGGTTCATGTAGCGGTTTGAAATAGGGAACTTGTGGGAGTACCCGTGCCCTTTTCGGTGCAGAACTGGGATATTCTACACGATTTTCGCGTTTTGTCCCAGTTGGGGGTCGAGATGGAGTCGTATGGACTCGAATACCTGGGCCTCGTGCGAGTGCCTGTACCTGTTTGGTAGCTGGGACTGCCTCGAATGGAGGCTTGAATAACCTTGGTGGTTTGGGCATCTCTGTTGCTCGTAAATGATCCTTTATTGGAGTAGTCTTAGGTAACGAAGGACCCCTTATTTGAATATTCTCTAGATCGGGAATGTCATCGATCCAGAGACAGTCATCCAGGCAAGGTAATGAGTCCATAGTTTCAAAAAATAATAAACCAAAAAAACAACTCAAAAAAGAAATGATAAAAACTAAAAAAATTAACCAAATTAAAAGAAAACTAATGATGGCGGTCTTATCTACTCCATGTGTGCTTGTCAAGTGATGACTTCTTTCGATTTGAGCTGAAGTTGGATGAATTTGTATTGCTTTATTTTGTTTAATTAAGGCCCACACGCTTCATTTTTGAATTGAATAATGTGATTCGGGGATAAATGTATATATTTGTGGTGTAGTATTAATTTATTATTTATGTTAGTAATATTGTACTATTTAATTTGGCACTGATATTACGAAAAGTTATTGTGTTGAGAAAAACAAATGTCGTGCTTCGTTATGCCCGTGTGGGATCGTTTGTGCTTCGTGTGGGATGTTATTTATTTTTGATTTTTAATGTGAAAAATTTTGTTGAATTATATTTTTGTTTAAATGGGTAACTTGTATAATTTAATAATTGGCCGAATTATTTGAGTATTCTGTGTTTTGACAGTTGCTACTCTGACCCTTTTGTCCTGGCCTGGGTTGATTTTTATTATTCGACCTGTCGGCCATTTTGTGGCTGGACAATGATGATCTTGTATTAAAACTAAATCATTTATTTTGAGGTTATCTTCTGGTTTTTTCCATTTTTTACGAGCTTGTAAACCTTGAAGATATTCTTTTGACCACTTTTTCCAGAATTGATCTGTCAACCATTGGACATATTGCCAACGTTTGAGGGAAGTTGTTTTATCAGTGATAGACAGTTCTGGAATTGTCTTTAAATTTCGACCAATTAAAAAATGCCCAGGAGTTAAAATGTTAAAATCGCTTGGATCATTGGAAAGCGGTGACAGAGGTCTGGAATTTACGCAAGCTTCGATTTGACAGATTACGGTTGACAGTTCTTCAAAAGTTAAAATGGCGTTTTGCAAGGTTCGCTTCAAGTGGGTTTTTACTGCCTTAACTCCTGCTTCCCATAATCCACCAAAGTGTGGCGCTGACGGTGGGTTGAAATGCCACGTAATGCTTGCTAGTTCTGTGACAGTAGAACTGTCATGTGGAAATGTCTTCAAAATGGTTTTAATTTGATTAGACAATTCCCTGCTTGCGCCGACGAAGTTCGTGCCGCAATCGGAATAAATATGGGCGCATAAGCCTCGGCGGCTTATGAATCGCTTCAATGCAGCGATGAATGCCGCTGTCGTCAATTCCGACACGACTTCAATGTGAATGGCTTTGGTCGCCATGCATACAAAAATGCTTAGATATCCCTTGATGATTTTAGCGTTTCTTAATTTTGACGTTTTAATGTCAATGGGACCGGCATAATCGACGCCAGTGTGTTCGAAGGTTAATGCAGGGGTGATTCGTGATGATGGAAGGTTTCCCATAATCTGTGTAGATGGCGTTGGTTTTGTTTTGAAGCAGGGGATGCATTTTCGTAACTGCTGACGAACGGTGTTTCTGGCGTTAAGCAGCCAGTATTTGTTACGTAATAAATTGAGGGTGAGTTGTATACCTCCATGTAATGCACAATGATGAATGTTATTAATGATAATCCGTGACACATGATGGTCATTTGGTAGGATGATTGGGTGCTTTTGATTGTAGGTCAGTATCGAATTTTCGAGTCTGCCGCCGACTCGGATTAATTGCTTATGGTCTAAATATGGATTAAAAGTGAGAATGCGGCTTGTCCTTGAAATTGGTTTATTTGATTTAAGACAATGGAACTCATTTGGAAATGCTATCTGCTGTACAATGGATATGATAATATTCTCAGCTTCTTGTAATTCGGAGTATGTGAGATAGCTAGACTGCTTAATTGTGCTTTTAGATTTGCAGTTGTTAAAAAACCTTTTGCAATAAGCGACAATTCTTACTAATTTAGGAAATGAGGAATACCTTGTTAACCATTCAATTTCTAGGCCAGTGCAAGTCAATGCCTTGACTGTTCGGATTTCAAGTTCAGAGCACTTGTGAAACGTGGGCTGTTTTGGCCAATCCTCTCTGGATTGCTGTAACCATGATGGTCCGTTCCACCAAAGCTTGGATTCGACAAGTTCGTCCGGGTTAAGTCCTCGAGAGGCGCAGTCTGCTGGGTTACTTTTGGATGGTACATATCGCCATAGTCGAGGATGGATATTTTCCTGGATTTCTGCCACTCGATTTGCTATGAATGTTTTCCAAGTTGATGGCTGTTTTTGAATCCAGGACAAGGTGACTTCTGAGTCGGACCATGCGACAGTGGAACTGTCCGTGATATTTATGTCAGCTTTGATTTGTTTCATTAGACGGGAGAGTAAAACAGCTCCACATAGCTCGAGTCTTGGAAGTGATATTGATTTTGTTGGAGCGACTCTAGTTTTTGACGTAAATATATGAGTGCTAATAGTGTTGTCGTTGTTTATGATTCTTAAATATACAACACCTGCAAAGGCCTTTTCTGACGCGTCGCAGAATCCATGCAATTCCATGCCTTTTGCTGTAGGTGAAAACCCTACCCATCGTGGTATTTTGATTGATTGGATGTGTTTTAAGCTTTCCCTGAATCTCTTCCATTTAATTGTGATGGCTTCAGGTAAGGCTTCGTCCCACGAATATTTATTCAACCATAGATTTTGTATAAAAATCTTGGCGATAATAATAATTGGTGCCAACCATCCTAATGGATCGAACAGTGATGCTGTCTCGGATAAGATTATCCGTTTAGTAAACAGTGGTTTTTGAAGTAAGGGGCTTACCTTGAAGCTAAACTCGTCACGTGCTGGATGCCACTGGAGACCAAGAGTTTTAATTGTATCCTTTTCTGATAAATCTAGAACAGAATTGATTTCTCTGTGTTGATGAGGAATGTTTTTAATTAATTCCGGATGATTGGCTGTCCATTTACGGAGATTAAAGCCTCCTTTGGAAAGGACGTTAATTAGTTCTGTTTGTAATGTTAACCCACCTTTAGTATCATGTGCTCCTGTCAGTAGGTCGTCGACGTAAAAGTCGTTTTTTAGGCTTCGGGATGCAAGTGGATATTTGTCTTGCTCGTCTTCTGCTAATTGATGCAGGGTGCGGATGGCAAGATATGGAGCTGACGTAGTGCCAAACGTGACTGTTGTCAGCTGATAATCTTTTATCGGTTCCTTTGGTGAATCTCTCCATAGGATTCTTTGATAATTGGTATGTTCAGGATGCATTTGGATCATCCTGTACATTTTCTCTATGTCAGCGGTGAAAGCGATTTTATATAGGCGCCAATTTAAGATAGTAGCCCATAAGGTGGGTTGGATTGTTGGTCCGGCCAACATTTGCTCGTTCAGTGACCTTCCGTTTGTTGATTTTGCGGAGGCGTTGAAGACTACTCTCAGCTTGGTCGTCGAGCTTTCTTTAATGACTGCGTGATGTGGCAGATAATAATGACAGATGTTGTTCTGTTCCGCTGAATTTTGGGTTGATTTGAGTTCTGTCATATGTCCTAGCTGTAAATATTCCTTGATGCATGTTTTGTACTGTGTGTGCAGCTCGGGTTGTTTTTCAAAGCGTTTCTCTAATTGGAGAAATTGTTTCAATGCCACATGTCGGCTGTGGCCAAGTTCCGGTCCGTTTGGGTTTCTGAAGGGCAGTTTAACCTGATACTGACCTTGTTTCAAGCGCTTATGTGATGCTGTATATATTTCCTCACATAGCTCGTCATCGGGATTTGTTATTTTCCTTGGAATTTCCTCTATCTCCCAAAATTTTCTCAACTGTTGCTCTAGCTGATATTCTGGTTCTATTTGAACAGTGAACGTCTTAACTGTGCTGGGTTTTTTGCTGCTTGTACTTCCCATTAGGATCCATCCTAATTGGGTATGCTGAGCAGTTGGATCTCCAGGGGCGCCCTTTATGACTCCGCTCTCAATGATTTCGGCGTATACATCTGCTCCCAGTAGTAAGTCTATTTGACCAGGGTTGTAGAACCTGGGATCGGCGAGTAGCAGATGTTGCAGATAGAGTAATTTTTTGACATCTATGGTGTCAGCTGGTACGAAATCTGTGATCTTCTGCAATATCAGAGCGTTGATCTTGGTTTCAAATTTCGTGTTGATTGATTTCATCTTGAATGATGTTTGTGCCTTCACGTGGGCGGTTTGAGATTTTCCTAACCCGCTGACTTTGACGTGTGTTGTTTTTCGTGGTAGCCTTAAACGTTTACTGGCAGCTTCAGTAATGAACGATACTTGTGAGCCCGAGTCTATTAGAGCTCTCATTGTATGGGTTTGTCCGTCTGGACTCTCTATATCGACTAACGCAGTTGACAATAATGCCCTACTGACGTTTGTCGAAAAGAATGACTTTGTTACTGGCTCATTACTGTCGTTAGGCTCTTTAAGTTTTAATTCAGATTGCTCTTGGTTATGTGTGGATAAATTCTCTTTTTCTAAATGAATGAGAGTATTGTGCCTCTTGTGGCATTGGAGGCATGATTTTTTGCTTGGGCAGCCATTGAGGTTATGTCCTGACGAAAGGCAGTTTTTGCATAACCTGTGATTATTTATAAAATTTAATCTCTCCTTTGGAGATAATTTTTTAAACGAAGAGCAGTGAAAAAGAGTGTGATTCTGCTTGCACATTGAGCATGTGTGCGATTTGTTCAAAAATGTGTAGGCATTTTTGTTGGTATAGTTTCTTTGGGATGCACTAGTGTGCGCCTTTGAGGTTTGATACCCGCTGCGGGGATCTCGAGTACGAACACGTGCCTCGTTTTGGTTTTTGTACTGACGTACATTTTCTTGTGTCTTAGTATTTTGACACTCTTGGATTGCTTCTAGAGTGCGGAACCTTGTCTCTAGAAACGTTGACAGATCGGAATATTTGGAAATTTCGTTTCTTGTTCCTTGCTCATGCTCCCACAATTGATGTGTTTCTGGAGGGAGGCGTTGAACAAGATGGTATATCAGTATGGCGTCCCAATGTTCAACTGGAAGCCCTAGATATCGAAGCTCATGAAGACTCTCTTCTGTTTGATCGAGAAGGGAGCGTATGGCGTGAGCTGATTCGGCTTTTATAGGTGCTTGACTAAGTAATGTTTTTAAATGAGTGTTTACTAGTACTCTCTTGTTTTCGAATCTCTTTTGTAAGAGTTCCCATGCCTTGAGATAATTCGCATCGATTACCTCGAATTGGCGTAATAGGCGTTCTGCTTCCCCCGTAACGCTAAGTTTTAGGTAGTGAAGTTTCTGAACCTTTGATAAGTTTGGATCTTTGTGGATCAGCGAATTGAATAGATCATGGAACGTATGCCATGTCTTGTAATTGCCATCAAATATTGGTATTTGTATGGGTGGAAGCCGAGTCTCAATTTTTGGTAGACGTACTGTCTGTGTGGCAGGTTGTTCTCTAGTATGAGGTAACGTTGGGAACGACTCCTCTAGCTCTTGTGACAACTTTGACATGAGATTGATATATAGTTCTTCGGTCTCTTCGTATAAGTTGCCTTTGGCATATTCGCTGTCCACGCCGTTTTCGGTTGACCAGATTGCTATATGCGTCTCTGTAAATGCTTGCCATAGCTTTTCAAGAGATTGAATGCGAGTAGCATAATATTTCTTTCCTTGTTTGGTTTCTGAATTTGCTTTGCCATGGTTAATGTTGGCTTTATCTATTTGGTCGTTTAGACCCTTTTGAGTGAGAATTAGAATATCAACATCCGCCATTTTGTTTTCCCAGTCCTATCCGGCTCGAAGGACCAATGTGAAGTCCCAATATGGGCTTTACATAAAAAGGGGGAGGTGCCGGTGTGATGGACAGGACTGGTGAACACAAAATTTTAATGTCAATATATTTTTTATTCTTCACAAAATTTACCTTAGCCTAATAATTCAATCAAACCAATTTCGATAATTATAAAAAATAATAAACTAATGAAATAATAAAATAATAAAACCAAACAAGAATTCAACTGATAAAAATAAAAAATCCAAAATAAAACGAACTCAAAAATCCAAAAAATCCAAAATAAATCGCGACTATTCCACGTTTAACCTGTAAAATATAAAAAACCGAGATTAGAAGGAATCTCTAAATGAAATACAAACAGAATGAGCTTCATTCACTGCTCATTAAATTTGCCAGGTTCAAAACTACCTTAGCCTTGGGGGTGCTGAAAAAAATATAATTTAATTTAAATATATTTAAGTAATAAAAAACTGGGTTCAATTCTTCCCTTCCTAATCAAGACTTAATTTCGGTTTAGCGCTTCCGATCTGTCTTGTCGACTGCTCAATTTGCAAGTGATTTGCTATTCCCAACTGCTCGCTATTTATAGCCGGGAATACAATGGGAGCAGTGCGTCTGTCGGTCGCTGTTGCCTTGACGCTATGCAGTAGCAGCGTGTCGCTATGGAGATTTTTGTTGTCGTTGGCGTAGTGGAGATCTCCTTTAGTAAATAGAAGAAGAAGACAACGTACCAGCTGCCTGTGACACAAATGTCATTGGAAGTTGACGGTAGTAGCCGTGATATTGGTAAGATTTTTCAATTTTTGTTTATTTATTTGCGTTAATGTATTTTCATGTTTATATTTTCAGTTTACATGGTACTGTGGCGTTCAAGGAGGAATGCAGTGTATCGTGGGAGTCGGATTCCACGGTTTTAGGTGAGTAAAAATTTCATGTAAAAGTCTCAGATCGGAATGATCTGAGATTTTTACTTTTTATTTATATTATGATTAATTCTGTTTTATTTTCTTTTTAGGGATGTTTATAAAAGGCCTAGAAAAAATAAAAATTTTCTAAAAGGAGAAAAAGGAGGCCCGAAGAACTACAGGCAATGCCTATAAAGTGCCAGGAGTTGCTGTGGCACTTTATATGTACATATAGTGAGTGTTTTTATTTATATTTGTTTTTATATTATTGTTCCGCGACGGAACACTATCTTCATGTGTAATAACAAGTTTTTGCGCTGTATTCATGGGACGTTGGGGGGGGGTCCCCGCCGGGAGCCAGTGGGTGGTGATCGGCTTGGTTCACAAAATTATTTTGGTTTACTATTTTTTTTTTTATTTTTTTTTTATTTTGCCCTATTTACGACTACTTGTTTTTAGTCTATTCTATTGGCTAGGTTAGATTAATGCTATCTTTATATTTATTTATTATTATTATTACTCTTTTTATTTTTAGTAGCCTGGTAAACCATTTTAGTTGAGCTGTGGTTTTTACTATAGGTTTATTTAATTTTTGCTATCTAAGTAATTAATTTGGCTTTTAATTGTAGCTTGTGGTTAATTTGCTTCTTTTCAAATACCAAGTTATTTACACTCTTATGCCTCATGTATTCTGTATTTAATTTAATTGTAGTTATTTATATTTTTAGCTAGTAGGTATATACTACATTCTATTTATTTATTGTTATTTATTACTACTTTAGCTACTTTATTTTTACTTCTAATGCGCTTCTTGTTCTGTACTTCATCCCACCTTTTCCTTCTTCTTTTCGTACTTTTACAGGAGGATTCAAAGGAAGACAAGGGAACAATCGAAATACCCCAGCTCCCTTTTATTTTTCAGTTTTTTTTTTCTCTTTTTTTTTTTTAACTGGTGTAATTAAAAGGAAGACAAGGACGCATCGCTTCGGCTTCTTTCTCTTTTTGTTTTGTTTTTAGGTCTATTAGGTCTGGTACTAATTTAGCGGATCGGGTCTCGGTCGGTTTTGGTTTCGGCTAGGCTTTACATTTTATATTCATTCTTATATTCTTCCTCTGCTAATTTTCAAAAAATAATTTTTTATAACCTATGTAAGGCTTACTTATCTTCCTATAGTAGTACTAGTTTTTGTTAATATCTTTTATAGTTATTTAGTTTGTTTCTATTATTTATGTTTTTAGTAGCCTGGTAATACGTAGGTAAAGTTTATGTTTGTCATAACTACATATTTCTTACTAATTAGATCTTTACACCATTTTTTTTTTAATTACTTCTACTGTTTTTAGTAGGTATTGTGTGCTATTTTATATTAATACTTTAATTCTAACATTTTCTTTCCTATCTATTTATTATTTCTTTGATCTATATTATATTGTTACGTAATTGTAATTTCTTTTTCTTTTTTAGTTCTATTATTTTGTTTATTTTATTTATCTAAGGCATTTTAGTTTTAATTTACATATTTTATACTTTTTTCTCCTTTTATTATTTTATTCCTAACTCCATATAATATATTTTTTATTTTAATTCTATTTTTTCATCGTTACTTTTATTATTCTATCTATTTTGTTTTTCAATAGATTTTTTTTTGTTACATTTTCATTTCTATGTACTTTTCTATATATTTTACCAGGTCTACTATTTTCTATAAATTTACTTCGATTAAGTGGCTCATGTTGACAGTATCAGTATTCCGTTCTTTGGATTTGGACTGATTTGGTCCTGGGGAGCGATCGAGCTCGCTTTAGAGTAGCTTGGGGAGCGTTAGTTCGCTCCTTTAAAGGAATTCCCTCTGATGAAATTTCGGGGTTACCTTGTGGTGGATTCCTCTGTTGTCTCATCTTGATGACAACAGGGTGTACATATTTCACTGCCACAACAACCATTATGGCCAGAACTAATAGGCACGTAAATGATAAAGAGGTTGTGGACAGGATATGGGATTGTCGGCTTGATACCTTTTCCTGGTATTTAATGATTTTGTTTTGGATTTCCTCTAAGGAGTGTGTACCCTGGTAGACTGATTTGTGGATATCGTCCCCCGTTAAAATTTCCATTGAAACTTGCGTTTGGTTTTGAGGTTCTGGTAAAATGTCGGCCAGACTCAAATTCAATAAGGAATGATTGAATTGTGGAAATTGTTTGGGTTGAATTATATTCAGCGGGCGTTTACTTTGACCTTCGTATTTGAGCACCTTGTCACTTATTTGCACTTGACATGGTTGCGTTATCTCTAATATCCCTTGTCCTTCCAGTTTCGAGATCAGAAAGTGATCTGGACATGTGATGTGTAGCACCGTTGAGGTGATAAATGAAAATAGCCACGTAATTGGCTTGTTTAGTTTAATCAACATGTCCTTTTGGGGAGCTTGTACTCTGGTCCTGCATTTGGGCACTTCATTTAAAGGATTATATAGTAATTTAATGGCACATTCATTTGATGTTGCTGCCTTTATTATGGGCGTATTTAGTCGGCCTACATACGTGTTTTCTTCCAAATTACTTGTTATTTTCTTAAAGTTGTTCATGTCTTCGCCTTTTAATAGGAGAAATTCCTGGGTTTTAGCGCTATTGGCTATGTATGAATAACCAGGGTCTGGAATTAATGAATAATTTGCTTCTACCGCAATTTGTGCTTCTAATAGTTCTTCCATGCTGATGATCTGTTCATCCTCGTCCTCCATGTTAACCTTGGTTTAACTTGCACGAGGAACCCAGGAGCCCTTGAAATTCTTTGTGAACTAAACGTGTTGAGAGCTAGACTGTTAGCACAATGAAGCAATTTATAAACTATTGAAGCGTAAGAGTAAAACCTTCTTGTAAAACTATATTTTGAATTATGCTCAATAATGGTATGGTAGATACCCTCAGTGGATTAAATGTTATTTTTTTAAAATTTTATTATTATATAATGTTATTTACAAATGTGGATTTGTTACAACGAAGCAGTTTATCAAGTATTGAAGAGGTAAATTAACGTCTTGAAGGAGTATATTTTGAATTATGGCCAAAAAATATATTCAATGAAAATATAAAGCACATTGGATTGAGTTTCTTTGTTAACTTATAAATTTAATGAACTATTAGTTACACAACCGGTATGGTTTCGGTGATACGTGTAGATGTGCTTTCCGTTATGAATTTGTGCTGAGCGTGTGCAATGAACTTTTCGTAACAAAATTGTAATGCTTGGCTTAATTTGCACCAAAGTAATGATAATGCGACTGACCACAAAAACAAGTCCTTAGTTTGATGTTAATAACCTCTTGTTGTACACTCTTCTATGACCACTTATGTTACACGTGTTCAAGCAAAATTTTTCTTCTTTATACTGTACATGGATAACGTTGAACATGGCATAGGTTGATTTCAAATACAAAAAAGAATGATCTTTTTTTAATCCTAATGAGAATTATTAATGCTACACAATTTTCAAAGAGATAACATACCTTGTTCAATAAAAATTCGGTGACACCAAAGGAAAAAAAATTATATTGGAAGTAATGATTAATAAGAGGTGAATTCCTTTTCACCGATGTATTTTCGCACTAGATGATAAAATCCTCATAACAATTGATTCCATCAGAGTCAGTAATGAGCCTAATTATTTAACTAAACACTAATGCTAATCATTCATCACACCCAAGATGTATGTTCAGGTTCAGGCACAGATTCACATATTAAATAATACAGTCATAGATGCCTCCGCATATACACCAGCATCGAGTTATGCACTTGTTATGAGTTTGCACTCATAACGCCCAGCTTACCTGTATCAATTACGGGCATAAGCATTTACGTGCAAATATGCACGCCCTGTAGAAAAAATCATTTCATTTCCTGTCATACAAAGTGTACAATTTGTACACTTTGTTTGTCTCACGAACAGAATTGCTGACGGTGGGCATTATTGCCCGCCAGCGATAAGAAATACAATATTTCTTGCTAGAGGATACTTCCTCTGGACAATTTTTTTTTTATTAAATCGGCGCGCGAATACTTTTCTCTGGCATTTTATCGCGAAATTGCTGAATCAGCAAAGAAAACTAGGAGACAGCGTTGCTAGCGAGAGATATGTGTGGCGGCTAAAAAGATCGTCGGGACAGTTGATCTAAACAGGCGGACGGCTCACAACTCGTTCTCGTGCAACATAATTCAATTAAGTTAAAATCCAAAATCAAAAGTAACAAAGGTCTTCAATGAACCAAAGTATTGAATTGAGAAATAATTAATAAAATTCTTCATTCTATTATCGAATTCATTTTAAAAATAAAAGTGTTCTATCGACTTTTCTTTAATGATAGAATCAAATAAATTTTAGAATCAAAATCGAAGTGTACTATTGGAATTATTATTGAAACAATTAATAAAATCTAATGATATTATCGCATCACTTTTAAATTAAAAGCATTCAATCGGAATCAGAATAAACGAAAGTAGTGTCTCGGGGCTGGTGCAACTTCCTGACGAAGTCAGAAGCACTCCCAGTCCTTTGAGGGTGACAAAAGCGAAAGTCACCACACACTTCAAGATTTATAACATTTTTTTCATACGCGCTTTCAAAATTGGGTAGTAAATTTATTTAACTGATTTATTTAGCTAATTTATTTAGCTGATTGGTGCATTAGGCACAGAATTTCCCGAAGTGCATGTAACGATATTCTGAAAATTATGAAAAATTAAGGGTTAAACGTTCCAGTTTGTAGAAACACACTTATAACAACAAATTGCGAAGAAATAGTTATAAACGAAATAGCACCGGGTCATTACTGGCATTTAGGGATTGAGAAATCTTTAAAAATGTTGAATTTAAAATTAGATTTAACAGTTAACAGCTTGTGTATTGATATTGGGATGGATGGTTTGCCATTATTCAAAAGCTCCAGTCAAGCCCTTTGGCCAATATTGGGCGAAATCCAGAATTTCAATAATATTAACCCCTTTTTAATTGGCGCTTATATTGATAATAAAAAGCCATATAAAATAGATGAATATATAAATATATAAATAAATTATTTGATGAACTGATATTGCTTCAAAACACCGGAATTTTAATTGATAGTAGAAATATTGAGTTATCGATTGGTTCATTTATATGTGATGCACCAGTGAAAGCATTTGTCACTGGTGCAGTCGGGCATACAAGTTCAAATGGATGCTCGAAATGTATCCAAAAAGCTCAAAGAATAGATAACAGATTAACTTATAGTACCAAAGTAGGAATTTAAGAACCGATGAGCAGTTTACAGAACGTTCAGACAAGCAATATCATTCGCAATATCTTCAACAAAATATACATATACTAGAAAAAGCGAACATAAAAATGCTTTCTCAATTCCCACTAGATGTTATGCATTTAATTGACCTTGGGGTAACAAACAAAATATTAACCTTGATCTTATCAGGAAAACATAATAAGAAAAAATTAACGCACATAGAAAAAGGGAAAATTAGTGCATCGTTAGAAAACATGCGGAATTATATTCCGAAAGAATTCTGTAAAAAGCCAAGATGTTTGGATCAGATTCAGAAATGGAAAGCGGCAGAATATCGTCAAGTTATATTGTATACGGGAATAGTTATATTAAAAGATGTCATTGTTGATGATTTATTTGTTCATTTCCTTCTGTTGCATTGCGCAAATAGATTGGTGTCTTGTCCGAAAAACTGCCGCAAAAATTTGGATTGTGTTCAGGGAATGTTGGAAACATTTGTGGAAGATTTTCCCATTTTATATGGTAGAAACAAAGTCCGCTACAATGTATATAACCTATTGCATATAACGCAATGTGTTGAAATGTATGGAAATGTTGACTCATTTTCTGCATATAAGTTCGAGAATTTTATGCAATCACTAAAGAAAGATATTCGCCAACCAACCAAAATTTTGCAGCAATTGCGTAATAGGATGATAGAACGAAATATTTTTCATGAAACTAGAATTAGAAGTGGTCAATAACATCTTGCGCTATATATAAAAACTATTTTTTCTATAGGATTAATCTTTGCAATTCGACACCAGACAACTATTGCTATGTTACACCATTCATACCGGTTAAGATTGTTGGATTTTTCAAGAATTCTGAAGGTGAACAGTGTGTAATTGGCCTTCGTTTCTTATCAGTCTCAAATTATTTTGAAGTGCCTTGTGAGTCCATCCAATCTGTAGGTATTTCTGTGGTAACCGATCTAAACCAAGGTGAAGAAATATTCAAAATAAATGATATTATGTGCAAGAATATGTGCTTACCATATGGGAATAATTTTGTATTAATCCCAATATTGCATTATTGTTGTAATTAAAATTTATTTTCAAATTTAATCCTGCCAATCTCTTCTCCAAATTGCAGTTTCCTTTGCGATATGTTTAAAAAAGAGTGCAAAAATTTACTTGTGGTGGAGACTTTGAGGGAAACATGCGCAAAATAAGTCCTGTAGTTACAAAAGAAGGATCCAATCTTGATGAAATATTGCAACCAAGTCCAGAAAATAAAGAAAACGAAAATGATGGTAAAAAGTTAAAAATTATAAATTAATTTCATCTTTATAATTATGAAATTTTTAAATGTTCTCTCTTCCAGTTCCAACTAAAACAGCATCTACTCAGGCAATCCTCAATAAATTAGAGGCAATTTCAATGTCCGTAGCTTCATTAACCGCGTCTGTAGCTGCGCAGAAAAAAATGATCGAGAGATTGTACGCAAAATCAAGTCCAGAGATAGCATATAACACCAATGTTTGCCCAATCGAAAGCATCGATGATCTGAAGGAAAAATACATGGTAATTTTTAACAGACTACAGATATTCAGTTAAACTTCACAGTTTTTCGATAATCTTAAAACGAATTGGAATGAGCAAAGTTGTGCAGGATATTAAATTCAATTCAATTCTATGTTAATTGCTTGAAATCTGGGAAATTTAATTGAGCGTCTGTGGAATGCGTTGTACTGATATCTACTTGATAATCTTCTAACTGAATCCGATTTACAGGTATCTCAAATACGAGAAATAATAGGGAAAGGAAGGCTTTCTCGGTCTTTGAAATACGTATTCACAGAAAATATGATTCTGCAAACAAATTGGGATGGCGTAAAGAAAAACATAGCTCTAAGGAATTGAAATTATTTAATAAATTATATTTTGGTGAGATTTTCTAAATATGGTATTATAAAATAAGAAACTAATCGAATTACCTATTTCTTTTTTTAGATACAGTAAAAGGTGATAATTTTGGATACGAGCAATTTGTCGAAGAGATGAAGAAGGGAATAAAATTGATGAAAGGCCGCTTTTATAAACATACGTGCATGCAAAAAAAAAAATAACTTGTGTTGAAGTTTGTTATGGTCGTAGCGTATTGTATATAGCAATATGCTACACGGACTGTAGCGTGTATGTCGGCTGCTGTCCATAGCGGAAAGCGAACGCACCTTGACTGGGAGTAGTGCTTTACTCAGGCTCAAGTGACATGTCGTTGAAGACAAGTAAGAAGAAGAGTTAATTGGGCTGTCAAAAAAAGCTGTTTTTGCTGGTTGAACGGAGAACTGAAGAAAAGTTAGATCTGATAATTTTTTATTAATAAAGTGAGAGAAAAAAAGTCAATAAGCAAATTTACGCGCAAGCTCAAGCAAAAATCGTAATCAAACTGCGGCGAAGCAAAATAAAAATCCTCCGCTTGAGGATCACCCAAATAAATTTATAAAAGAAAAAACCAAAAATATACGCCACGCATGCTGTGATATTTCGAATCCCGGAAAGGACAGCAGATCACCAGTGACAAAAGGAAATCTGTATAATTTATTAATCCACCAAGTGGACTGTTGCATTAGCTGCATGGTGAGGCCTAGAAAATTATGACAAAAACGAAGTTGCATTTGTGATGAAATTAACCACGAAAATCGGACTTCTACGAGGGACGAGCGCTGACATTGGATAAGTTGTTTACAATTTTTTTTATTATTACATTTTGAAAGACTCAAATTATTCGCACCCTGAAGGGTATAATTCATTCAGATTCTGAGAATAAAAATGTTTACTTTGATATAGTAGGATAAATAATCATAAACGTTAGTATAGAGCCACTAAATAATGACTGTAGAATAAGCAATGAGATAGTAGCTTCGATGAACGTTTCAAGAAGTGAATACGTGAATAGTTTAAGATTACGGTATATTTCATTAAAATTGTTTTAATACTAGCTTTGATCTGATAAATTTCGGAAGCCCAGTGCTCCACTGAAAGGTTAGGTCAATATTGAGTTTTTATATTCTCGTGAAACAAAAGAATTGTTGTAATTATGTATAAAAAAAGAAAAAAATCAGATAGATAAGTCAAGATATTAGATACATACACATAGTCTCCATATAAATTCATAGTGGTGCTTTGTATTGGTACCTCAATCAGTCCCGTGTGGACATAGTTATATTAGTTTTTCATGAATCTATTTTTGTGTCACGATTGTACATGAAAACAAGAGTATGCAAGAGTTGTTGTTGTTAAATCGTAAAATTTTGATTTGGAGCGAAAAGAATCGCATAATGCAGAAAACATGTCGACATACTAATCTTAATTTTGCATACGAGTTCGCATATTATATATCTGTAACATAGATGAGATAAAATAACGCAAGTGATCATTTGTCCTATATGTCATCAGGTTAGCCTAAACGGAACAAACGTTCTGCAACGAGATGCTCTAAGATTAAAATTTCTATAAAGGAAAACGTAACATGCCAACCGCGTATCAGTTCATTAGGTCTCAGTAAATCAGACAGTGCCATTATCACAAGATAGGAAGTAACTATATCAAGAAAAAGAAAAAAAACCCTTAATTAATATTTGGTTAAGATTTATTTGAGCGCTTGCGATTGTGCCCTTAAGTATTAAGTTTGTTGGTGCTGACTTTAATTTATTTTTTTTTTCATTACTCTCGATTTTGGACGCCTAAAAGGGTGGTTCAAGGAAGATCAAATTTTTATTTTCATTCATTCAGGTACGTACCGTCTGCTGGAGCGCTTCATCAGGTTGGAGAATAGTGAATGTAAGTACCTACCTTCAGTATTAATTCAGTGGTAAAGCCTTGTTTAATTCTCGTTTGAGACCCCGGTGTCCTCCAAATTAAGTATCTGATTCGCTCAAAATTTTAGTAACACCTGAAAGAGCAGTTTATTAAACAAAAGAAAGAGGAAAACAAAAAGATTTTCGTTCGGGGACTTATTACAAAATATTAATCCCGTTGCAAGATGTTGTACGCGGAGGGCTACCTTTCGAGGTTATGATAATGATCGTGTTAAGGAATTGTTATATTGGTGTAAAGTCGACTTTGTAACTTCCACTTACGTACTCTTGAACATAATAAGTTGTTCCAGAATAGTTGACCAATGTTATTATAAGCGAAAGAGACTGTAAATTGTAAGTTGTAATTGAATTCATTTTTGTAGAAACTCAGGAAATTGCATATCATTTTTGTTCAAAATAAACATTATAACGTATTGAAGATGTGCTGAATCTCTTAATATTTTTCTCCTCACTCTCTTGGTGCTCTCCTCACGATGAAGGTTGACTAGGTCCGCTTCTCCACTTGTCTCTTTACAGGTCAAAAGGGGACTTTGGAAACAGTGCCGCCCAAAGTCGATGGGAGGATGGGGCTTGGCAGGAAGGCATGCCATCGGCGCCTTCAACGGAAATAGGTAAGTGACGTAAAAGTCCCCTCAGGACTGAGTGGGTGCTCGTTTTGGTGTAGATAGGTATGAAGATTGTTTTTGATTATGGGTGGTGACAGCGGCAGGTATTTTCGGGAACCTCCCCACACTCTCCGCCACCCTTAGCCGAGGTGCTAGCATGCCGCCCTGTGCTATCGCTGTCATCGAGTGATCTGTCAGCTCATGCTGACAGTTTGGACTTAACGTCCTAACCAATCACTCTCAACATATAACCATAACAAGTTCTTTAATTTAATTTAATAATGTCATACTTAAGTGTTTTTAGTTTAATTTAATTTAAATACATATCTATTTCATAGTTCCGTATGTTGCATATCAAAATTACCTAAAATAGGTAATTTAAAAAAAAAAAACAAAACAAATTAAAAAACATTAAATATTTGCATACATATAAGCTAATCATGCTTAAAACATGGTTAGCTTATCTAGTTCCAAGACGAAGAAATTGCCATCAGCAATTTCTTCAAATTCCTTCGCATATAATCAACATATTTTTCCCACAAAACGACTTGGGAATAATAAAAGTTTTAAATTTCAACCCAAGTAGTTTCAATAGAAAAAAGCCCCACGACAAATCTTACCTTCAGTAAGATTTGTCGTAAATAGGATATGTATGTACATATATACATACATACATATCGGGCGCATAAAAATTTTACGTCGGTGAGGATTGAAACGATCAAGTCTTCACCGAAAAAGCTCTTATCAGCAAATTGTCGCGAGCTGCATACATTGTGATCGCAACAATGTATGCACGATAGCAAGACGATGGTTTGATATTTATGAAAATATCAAATTTCATTTTCAACCATCGTCCATCGCGATAATTCTGGGCATGTTTAAACATGGCCAGCGGTAAATAATTTTCTCGGGATAGGAATGCTAATTAAGCACTTTCCTATCCTGAACCACAAGACCTACGATTGAAAAATCTAAGTCTCGAGACAGTCGGTTTTTGGCATTGTGTTCAAGTAGACTAACGGTTTGATTTTGACGAAAAAGTACACAAAAAAATAACGGTTCGATTGGCCACGGGAGGCTGTACACTAATTGTTACCTAAATTGTCTCAAGTACAAACAAGTAAAGAAAACAGAAGTTTAGATAAGTTTTTTGTGAAAATAACGATAAGACGAAGTTGGTTAAGGAAAAGTTTGTGACGAAGTTGGTTAAGGAAAAGTTTGTGAATATATTAAAGGAAAATATACATATAAAAGGAAAAAAAAGTGTATGAGTTATCTTAATCGTGGCTTCCCGAAACAGCGTGGAGTGATTGCTTTAGGCTAAGGTGAGTCCCGAAAATATACAACAAAATTGGCGCAACCGGTAGGATAGTGGAAGCCTGCTTTCTAAAAAGTCAAAGTTAGAAAGGCATAAGAGCTTTAAAATCCGCTATCCTGCGAACCTAAGGGGTCCCATTGACTAAGCCACTTAGGCCAAGTCACCCCCAACACACGGGTAGATACCATCTCTAGGCGCCTCTGCTCCAGGCGGGCAAGCGTTCACCCTAATTAGTGCAAAAGCACCACCGAAGGATAAAATCAAACACTCCATAGAAGGAAGAGGAGAAATAGATTGAACACTTCCCCAGAAGGACGAACACAAATTAACCCGGACACAGCCCGACAAGCAGCCTGAACTTTTAGCAGCCAGCGCTCATCTATAAAACGCTAGCAGTCAACGATCCTGAATCGAAGAGGAAATCGAAGACGGCTCATTAGCCCCCTTTTCAACTAGATCCAGGGGAAGTTAAGACAGCCCAAGGTACCCCAACTGCAAAACAGACCGAAATCAACCGACAAAGGATTCAGAGGGAACTCGAAGGCGGTTAAAGAAACCCCCCTCTCAATCACAGTAAAGGGACTTAAGCAGGCAAGGAGCCCCCCTTTCACCAAACAGCGCATCATATGCCAGCCGACAATCCTGATCTACCTCAGCAGGAAACAGAAACAGCAGCGAGGGAAAACTCTCCATCTTTAGCCGACGCGGGATCAGCCCCAGGTGCAAATACACAGCACCCCGGTGAAGGTACAGCATCTGCTGCAGAATTTTGCGAAACAGGACCTCGACTTCGAAGCGGAACCATTCTGCCAGGTCCTAATAGACAAGTAAGTTTAGATAAGTTTTTAAATAAATTATACGAGAGAGCGCGGGAATCGGATAAACTGACGATTACTCATTGTGACGCATTAGATTACAAACTAAAAGCAGAGCGCGAGGCCAGGCTCGCCAAGTTAAAAACCTTAAAGGAAAATACAATACAGTTCCGAAAGGAACTAGAACAGTTTTCCGAATCTCGGCGCTCACTCAGTTTAGATTTTGAAAAGAATAAGAGTGTTAGGCTAAGTGAAAGTGACAGTGAAAGTGCCGACGGTGATAGTGACGGTGAAGTGGCTGGACCAACTCCCGCAGACCTGCTGATAGATCCTTAACGGAAATCAGCCCAGAAACAAGCCCAACTAGTCCACCCAAATTTAAATTTCCAGTCAATAGACTATACACGCTACGCTAAAGTAGCGAAGCTAACAGCTCAACTCGTTCCCTTATTTTCGGGTGAAAGTACCCCACAATTGGGACGAGAACTACAAACCTTCATTGGCTGCTGCAAA
The DNA here is from genome assembly GCA_963924295.1 of Dioctria rufipes. NCBI lineage: Eukaryota > Metazoa > Arthropoda > Insecta > Diptera > Asilidae > Dioctria > Dioctria rufipes. The sequence continues at coordinate 98,480,117 of OZ002741.1, read as the reverse complement.
CAAACTATGCAGTACCTAAATAATGAAGAAAAAGTGGCTTTCATTCAGGTCCTCCCACAAGACTCAGAGGTGACGCATACCAATTATTTGCTTCAGACGTCCCTGCTTCGTTTACTGAAGTAGAGGAACGTCTAACTAGAACATACCTTCCCCGTGAGACATACCAAGAGTTAGTGAACAGATCAATCACTACTAGGCAAAAACCGTTAGAATCTCTCACTGTCTTCATTACAAGATTGAAACAGTTGTTGACGATTTGCAATGAGGCAGCGACACAGAAGTATGCACCTGAGGCAGTCCCTGCTGTGAAAACACAGCTGATGGATTTCGCCAAAAACGCTTTGAAAAGTGGAGTAACTAACCCACACCTGTGTCAATATTTGCTCACGCAGGGAGAAAGTGATTTAGAATCTCTCATACAGAAAGCCCAGCTCCAGTAGACCCAGATTTACGGGTGAGAGCTTTCTACAGATCTCTTTATTTTCAAATGCCATCCACACCTATGTTCGCATCACCTCGAGCTCCAAATCCAAATCAGTTTTCACGCAATGTGAATAATCCAGGTTCATCACAGTCACGACAATGGCCGTTTACAAACACTGATGTCAGAAGATCGGACACAGATGCACTGGTCCGTAACATCACGCGCAATTTCTGCCAGCGAAAGAGTCACACATACTCCGATTGCCTAAAGCGCAAAAACACCCCTTTCTGCTCAAACTGCAAAATCTATGGACACGACGTCCGTGATTGCAGAAAAACACAACAAACGCAACAGATTGTTCCTCCACGCCTCTCCAATAGATCTACACAGGATCAACACAATACAAAGAGTCCTCAAGTCTTCAATATAAAACTCAAATGCACCTTATGTGGTCGCCGAGGACATGCAGACGAAGATTGCCGCCAGAAGAAAAAATGGGAAGCCCGAAGTCAGGGAAACGACATGCAGTCGACCCAAAACACCCCGGCTCGACTATAAACGCAACAAAAATATCAAAAGGGTCCTCTGTTGTATACTAACAACCAAATATAAAGAAATTTATGCATCCATAACAAAATGCATCCATAAATTCCTTCAATTCTAAAAAGTGGATTCAAAAATGCATTCATAAATTAACATGAGCCAATTTATGTCTGAAATGCATCCACGAATTCCAGGGCTCAGATTCAAGTATACATGTGCCAGGCTATCTAAGCAGCACATATACAAATCATTTTCTCATGTCCAAGCGGACGTAGTCATATTCAAGGGCACATGCCCCAAATAATTCTGTCTGCACGACAAGAAATTATGCGACATAATATTTCGAGTGAAATATGCACGCGGTAAACAGTTTTCGATGGGTCAACATTATTGACCGTGAGAAAGACGCGCATGCTTATATCATTCAAGTAAACAGATCGGGTGTTTAGTGAAATATTTGAGCGCTAAACATTTTTCGATGGGTCAGCATAATTAGCTGTGAGAAAAATGCGCTTGCTTATCTCACTCAAGTATACTGATCATGTTGCAATCCGCCGTCCAGGAAAATTTAACAAGTCGATATATTTTTACCATGGGAAATTTTGTGGCTCGTTTTCACGAATCAGCAATGTTGGACTGTGGGAAAGAATTGAACAATTCTGATTGGCTGTTTCCTCCTCTGGTCTGACATGCTGATTTTGGGGAATGGGTAACATGGAGATTCCTATAGGTCAATTCAAGTGACCAATGAGAAGGCTGAAACAACTGAGCCTTTCTTTAAAAGACTCGTCACTGGACATGAGGAGCGCAGTATTTTGAGCACAGTTTTTAAGTGAGCAGTTCTCGAGTCGGAGTTTAAGTTCGCAGCTTAAAAAAATAAAATTAATAACGGTGGTTCTCGCGTTTTTAAAGTTTTGGTATTAGTAAAAGTTTTATATTAAAAGTTTTTAGTAAAAGTTCTTACTGTAATAAAAGTTGTTTTTCTAATAGGATTTTTTGTAAAAAATAAAGTAATTGAAATTCGAAAATAAAGAGGACTTTTAATTTGGCGATATGACTCCGCGATAACTCGTGTGGTACCGTTGGAAAATCCATTTTATAAAATAAATAGTTAACCTTTTCCGAAAAGGAAAAACCTTATTTTTGCAGAAATTCGTAGGACAAACAGGACCCAAGGACCACAGTGTATGTTTCTTCTCTTTGAAAAGAATACATAACAATTTTGGCGCAGCCGGTAGGATAGTGCTGGAAAAGACACCCAAATCCTTTATCTTGGGGCTGAGTCTGGCCTCGAGGGCACTACCGTTAACAAAGGACCTACTCTCCTGAGGACAACGAGTAACAACCAACCGAGATCTACAAGCCTGTGGCATAGACAGGTTACACGAAGTGTTGATGAACAGCAACAACCCCCTGGAGGCACCACAGGAAGAAACACCCATTACTGCACGGCCAGTACAACCTGCTCAACAATCTTCCTTGCCGAGCGATCCCAAGGACAGCTCGCCCCGGCTCACATGAGGTAACCCAAAGGACAAAGAGAAGCAGAATCAACAATCTTCCTTGCCGAGCGACCCCAAGGACAACTCGCCCCGGCTCACAGGAGGCAACCCAAAGGACAAAGAGAAGCAGAATCAACAATCTTCCTTGCCGAGCGACCCCAAGGACAACTCGCCCCGCCTCACAGGAGGCAACCCAGAAGAACAAATCGAGACATCTCAAGGCAACATCAAAACAGCCTGCATAACACAGGAGACAACAAAGCAGCCACCATCTCAACTAGCTCATCAAATAGGAATCTACCTACGCAGCGGAACTATCTTGCCAGGAACTGGAAAGGTAAGTCTTCAATTTTATATAGATAAACTATTAGAACAAGTGCGAAAATCCGAAAAACTGTCCGTTCATCAGTGTGATAGTCTAGATAAGCAAATAAAGCAATCACATGAACAACGGAGAGCAAAAATAAGAAATTTTAAAAAGGAAACTGAGAGGTTTAGAAAAGGTCCCGAACAATTTTCCGGATTTTCGCACTCGTATTCATTAAATCAAAGTGAAATTAGTATAGACGAAGCATCCGCGAGTGATATTGTTTTTAATTGGTTAGGCGATTCCGTATTGCAATCCACTTTAGAAGAAATAAGTGAAAATATAAGTGTTCCGCGCATTCTCGAAACAGATAAAATTCTCACAATGCCAGTAGATTACTCGAAAGTAGTCAAGTTGACCGCACAAATGGTCCCTTTGTTTTCGGGTGAAAATAACCCATACCGTGGCATAGAGCTGCAAACTTTCTTGGGATGTTGCAAACAAGTCCTTCAGTGCCTAGCTGAAGAGAAAAAGAGTGCCTTTATACAAATTCTGCCTATCCGTCTTCGTGGGGAAGCTTATCAACTAATTACTTCGTCCAGTTGGACATCTTTAGATGAGCTTGAGGCCCTGTTGAATAGAGCTTATCTTCCTCGAGAAACATACGAAGAGTTAGTCAGTAAACTAATTTCTTGCCGACAGTTTCCAATGGAGAATTTCGTGGTCTTTACTCAAAGAGTAAAACACTTCTTAACTCAGTGTAAACAAGCCGTCGAAATAAAATACGGTGCTGAGGTCTACAGAACTACAACACCACAGTTGGAGGATTTTGCAATTACAGCTGTGAAAACTGGGTCAACCAATCCGCACTTAACGACTTATCTATTGGCTCAACAGGATAATTCACTGGAAGACATAATTAAAAAAGCTCTAGATATGGAAAAATTGCAGCAATCCATGGTCTTTACACCTGTTGCCGCTATTCAAACACCAGTCCACATTCTACCCGCATGGGCACAGAATAATCTTTTCCAGAGCCCAAATCAACTCAAAGCACAAAACGTCTACACTAGTTCACTAGCTAATCCAGCCATGGACACCTCTCCTGCAATTCCACAGTTCCAATCAGGAACTCTTTGAACTATACCTCCAATAGCTTCTCACCCAGTTCAAAATGCAATACCAGTGGGCGGTCGATATGGCCAGAAAGCCTCAAGAGGCCCCCCGAAATAATAATGGTTTCCAAGGTAAACCATCAAATGTGCCAAATAAAGTAAACATAAACCAGATTCAAACTAAATGTGATTTCTGTGGACGTCGAGGTCATATTATTACCGAGTACCACCAAAAACGAAAATGGGAGGCACAGGGAAATTCGAAACAGTCGACCAAAAATCCCCAGGCTTGACTTTAAAGTTGCAGAATTTTGGTAAAGGGTCCCCTCTATCCACAGTATCCCCATCGTAAAACTCCCCCTTGACATCGCCCAAAGCGGACACGTGCAATTAGTAGTAGACACAGGCGCTGAAGTAAGCTTAGTTAAGAAACAAGCACTCAACGTCCCTAGCTTAATAAATACACAAAAAACTTGCACTCTTCAAACGCCTTTTGGTACCGGCAAAACTCTGGGTAGTTGCCAAGGGAATTTCACTCTTAAAAATAAGATCCCTTGTAACTTTCAAGTAGTGCAGCACTTGCCGAACGTCTGTGGTGATGGGTTATTAGGAAATGATTTCCTTTCGACTCATTGCAATATTGAGGGCCCTAAACAAACACTAAGGTTTCTTCGCACAGAAACTAACCCACTATTAAAAGCAAGGGATAAGAAGGCCCTTCCTCAAAAGCTTTTAATGTCAAGGTCAGCTACAAAAGTGATGGAACCTGTAGAGGTTAAGCTGTCAACTTGTAGTGTCCCCTTGGTGAGTAAACACAAGTCAGGGAAGCTTAAACATAATAATATGACTAACCAGCACGGGACTGATGAAATCAGGCAGCAGAATGTTCATTTAACGGAAACTATTCGCATACCTGCTCGATCCCAAGTAGTAGTCAGAATACCGGTGAACATACAGGAAGAAATGCTCTACCTATCTCAGGAGATAGACGAAGGAGTCTTTCTGGCGAACAGCATTCTACCGGCGGGGAAAAAAACAGTGTTAATAGGTATCCTCAATGCCAATAGCCAAGATGCGATCATAACTGACTTTGCATTGCAATTAATACCCACAAAAAATTACTACATCGCACCTTTGTCCGCGGAACAGTATGCAACCCAAAAGATCGGCACAAAACCGCTCTTAGCACCAACTACGGACACTATGAGTTCAAACGTATGCCTTTCGGTTTAAAGGGAGCTCCAGCCACCTTTCAACGTTTGATGAATTATGTTCTGACGGGGCTACAAGGTTTGGAATGCTTCGTATACCTGGATGACATAGTCATCTATGGCTAAAATTTGGAAGATCACAATCGCAAGCTCCGAAAGGTATTCAACCGTTTGAGAGAGCATAATTTAAAACTGCAGCCCGAAAAATGTCAGTTCCTGAAAAGGGAAGTAATATATTTGGGTCACAAATGTTCCAGTGAGGGATCTCTCCCAGACCCGAGCAAGACAGCATGCGTGCAGAACTTCCCGGTTCCTCGAACAGTAAGACAAGTATAGTCCTTTTTAGAGCTTGCTAACTATTATAGGAAATTCATTCCTGAATTTTCAAAAATCGTACGTCCAATAACAAATCTACTTCGTAAAGACAACAAATTTACATGGACTGAAAAATGCCAAGAGGCATTTGAAAATATCAAGTTAGCACTGATTTCACCTCCTCTACTTATTTATCCTGACTTCACAAAACCCTTTAATTTAACAACGGATGCTAGTAGTGAGGCACTTGGAGCTATATTGTCCCAAGGGGACATAGGCAAGGATCAACCAATCGCATATGCCAGACGGACACTAAACAAAGCTGAAAGAAACTCTTCGACAATCGAAAGGGAATTACTAGCAATAGTTTGGGCAACCAGGAATTTCAGATGCTATCTTCAGGGTCGCAAATTTAAGGTATACACTGATCATAAGCCCCTCAAAGGAGAATTTAATGTGAAAGATCCTACTTCACGATTAGTGAGATTCCATCATAAACTTTCGGAATTCGATTATGAAATTGAATACAAACCAGGAAAATACAATACGAATGCCGACGCGCTAAGTCGTATACCAACACAGATAAACGAAGATAGCCCTGCTCAAACTTTAACAGTAGAAGCGACAATTCACCACCGAATGGATTCCGATTTCGAAGAAGATTGCACTGTACAAAGTCAATCAGATCCCGCGAATTGCTACGCTACTACTCGAGCCCATAAACAAAAGGCCCTAATATCCACGGATACACCTCCGTTAAAAACACAATCTGAAGAGGCGGAAATAAAATTAAATCCAGTAACAGAGACAATAACCAATATATCGACGCTAGTCCGACCACAAAACCAGAGGTAATCACTAGCTCAGAGGAAATACAGACTATACTCAAGGATTATCACGATTCCCCTTTTGGTGGACACCAAGGAGTGATAAAAACCTACAAACGCATCAAACGGAAATACTGGTGGCGACGTATGCTCAGAGATATAAAAAGATATGTGAAGAAATGCTCCAAGTGTCAAACAATGAAAGCTTCTCCTTTGATAAAAATGCCTATGGTCATTACAGATATCGCCGAACAGCCTTTTGATAAGGTCTACTTAGATATTGTGGGACCACTAGAAGAAACAAATCAAAACAATAAATACATTTTAACTTTTCAGGATAACTTAACAAAGTTTGTTGCTGGTATCCAATTCGGAACGCAGAGGCAGCTACGGTGGCACCGATTTTTTTTTATGAAATTGTAACACGGTATCGCATCCCCAAAAGGATAGTGACTGACCAAGGAAGCAATTTTCTAAGTGAGTTATTCAAAAAAAATCTGTAAGCTACTACGAGTAAAGAAACTTCAAACGTCCGCATATCACCCTTGTTGTATACCTAAAAAGGGTTAACAATGATAATTATAAGTAATAATTATCATTGACAAAATCATTAAAAAATATCTAATTTTCATAAATGGAAATAAGCTAATCATGCTTAAAACATGGTTAGCTTATCTCCAAACAAGACGAAGAAATTGCCATCAGCAATTTCTTCAAATTCCTTCGCATATAATAATAATATTCCCACAAAACGACTTGGGAAAAATAAAAGTTTTAAGTTACATCCCAAGTCGTTTCAATAAAAAAAAAGCCCCACGACAAATCTTACCTTCAGTAAAATTTGTCGTAAATACGATATGTATGTACATATATACATACATACATATCGGGCGCATGAAATTTTACTCCAGTGAAGACTGAAATGATCAAGTCTTCACCGAAAAAAGCTCTTATCAGCGAATTGTCGCGAGCTGCATACATTGTGATCGCAACAATGTATGCACGATAGCAAGACGATGGTTTGATATTTACGAAAATATCAAATTTCAATTTCAACCATCGTTCGTCGCGATAATTCTGGGCATGTTTAAACATGCCCAGCGGTAAATAATTTTCTCAGGATAGGAATTCAAATTAAGCACTTTCCTATCCTGAACAATTAGACTTGCGATTACAAAAATCCAAGTCGGATACAGTCTGTCTTAAAAGGTTGGTTGAGATACGTCGCTGAGTTTTTGGTACGGTAAAGAAGTATTGGTCAAATAGACAAATTAATTTAAGATTCCCGGTTTAAAACAAAAATCCAAAATGGGATAAGCCGGATCTTGTTGGTGTTCATAGTAATTATATAGTGTGAATAGTATTTAGATCAAGTGAAAAATTGTAAATAAAAAAAAAGCCAATAAAGTGTATAAGAAAGTTAACGAAAAGTGTAGGTGTGTTCATTTCACCCAGGAATACATTAACAGCATTACACCTGGGGATTGGATATTGATACCCCGCCAGTGGTAAGTCACTGTGAGAACCTCAAAAAAATATATAACACCCTCAGTCAAATGGTGCACTGGAACGGGCCCATCGCCCATTCATAGAATATCTTCGCACAAAAGTCGACGAAAATCCCAAAACGTGGGATCATTTTCTGCGAACGGCTGCGTTTGTATATAACAACAGCGTACACGAAGGTACGAAACAAACTCCTATGGATTGTCTATACGGTTTTACGGCAGACGTTCCCTCAAATTTAAAACGGGAACCAGAGCCAGTATACAATCAAGAGAGCTATTATAATCTACTTCGATACAAGCTACAAAAATCATACGCAACCGCCCGCAAAAATCTCCTCGCAAGTAAGCAACGCCCCAAAGCAAACTACGACATAGCCATACGCCCTATATCTTTTCATGTAGGAGATAAAGTCTTGCTAAAAAGCGAAAACAGAAAGAATAAGCTCTCCCAAATTTGGATAGGACCTTATTTGATAACGGCCATATCTAGCCCTGTGAACAGCTATAGAAGTCGGCAGGCGACTGGTCACTGTTCATAATAACAGACTTAAACCATATTATGAATAAATTTTTACAGTACATTTTTTACATTAACAGACTAAGACTTGCGTTTGCTAACCTTATTGGCTTAAGTTGTCGATCAGCTTAACCTAATAGAAGTGCACGTTTTCTCTTACCTAAACTACTCGAGTTCATGTTAATTCATGAGTAAATGAACCACCTTTTCTTCAAGTAACAGTAGATCACCCAATTTTCGAATCATTTTCTTTCCGCTACCCTCTTTGCCACCAGGAAAAAGAAAATTCAATCGAACCGTCAGAGCCTGTATTTCAAGAAAACATTGATGCCCTTGAATCTTCTTGACTTTGTACTTCTCTTCAGCATATGATGCAAAAGATGAATATACATTATTAGGAAATAGTCTTAAGCTTTTAAATCTTCACGATTTTTTCTATTAGTCAAAACTACATTGTTGTTAACCTCTCACTGCTGCTACCCTAATGCCGGTAATCACTACAACGCTAGTCGACTAGAAGTTTGAAGCTTGGAACCGCCAGGGTTCAGTCGGACTAAACTTCTTATAATTTTCCATTTTGTCACGAATGCGATTCAAAGTTGAAACCTTTTACACTACTCTGGATATGATCCGAAAACTTAATTAAAACGAAACCAGTGGTTTCTGACGCAAAATATGTGAGTACAACTTATACTTAATATAATATTGTACTAACTTCCTTGTTGGGTACAGTGACTTTCATTCATAAATGATGTTTATCAGAAGACGCCGCTCGTTATCCACACCTAAACTAACTTCAACAGGCGACATTAGTTCACTTGTTCGATTATGACAATTCTGCGCGAGACGCAGTAACCAAGTGTTAATAAAATGTTGATAATTACACTACCAACAAAGTCCGAGCAAGGTAGAACCAGTAGTTCAAGCCCGGGAAGGAAGATATCCCCTAACGTATATATATATATATGTATATTGTTGACTAAAATAATGTATTGATTACTAATACAGATCCTACAGTCTTTCCGATTCATTTTCAAATACAAATAAGCTAAAAGCGAGTTAATTACACCGTGGCATTCTACTGGCGGGAACGGTGAAAGTTAACAACAGCTTTCAAATGCCGGGCCTTTGTACAGATAGAAATGCATATTATTAGGTTTAAAGTCCCGCCAAAAAAGCAGACAACACTCTGTGTAATACCACTCAATAGAAGTGACGCACACGAGAAACACACATACGTGTACACCCTTTACATTGAGGTAGTCAGAGGAATAAAAGAATTAACGGAAAATGTTACTTTTTGGAACTCTCTGTGTATGGCATTAAGAATCCAAAAAAACAAAAAAAAAAACGTAAAAAATCAATCGGAAGGTTAGTACCTGTACACATAATTTGTATATATATATATATCTCTTATCTCCAGCTTGAAGGAGAATTGTCAAAGGCATAAAGGCAGTCATATACGTTTAGTCTTAAAGATAAGCTGGTTCTGCCACGCCGAACTAAATAAAAGTTAGGTATCACGTATGACAAATTATTACGCGATGATATGGTCACAAATTTTACTTCTTTGATGTATGCATTTATATTTTCTGAAAAATCAATAACTTTTCGTGAATGCGCTTAATCTAGATAATAAAAGGTCTTCTCTTGTAAGAAGTATTATGATGGATAACAAACGACTACCTTCGGATAAACCCATGAAAGTGATCCTACTCTTTCCCAGACCTGGAAAAGGTAAACTTGTATAGCCCCACCACTGGACTGCGAATGTAGGCACCAGTATTTAATTGACCTTATTATCTGTGCGCAATGGGCTGACTATTTCTTAAAAAGGGAAGAAAACGCGTTTCGTATGAGTAGAAACCTTACCTACTAGTCAGTACGACTGAGAGGTTTTGCCTGCCCTAGGCGAGTATACCGTACAAGCTGATAATAATCTTATAGCACATCTAGATTTTCTGCCTGTTTCAGTTGTACTCAATTACAACCAAAACTAGAAATCGTTTCTCTCCACTTTCTATGGACCAAACTCCTAGTACCTCCCATGGAATATGAATCCGTAAAAAATTTTTTTTTTACTAATTGCAACACGTTTCAGTACTCATGGAAATTTCTTATCACCCGACTGTTCTCTGAAGTCGTTTATGACTGATTCTAGACATTGTCATCGTATTGTCTCATTACTATTATTACTGTCCGGCATATGGTTCCCATAACTGGAATTAAACCCGGGCCTCCTAGGCGGAAGCCATACTCCAGCTAGCGTTGCGTCATACTACTATTCACTCGAACAGGTACCGTGCCATTGGCCTATACCTGTGATTGTTCTCGTACTACGCAGAAATGCTGTAGTATATAATAGTATTATACATCAGTAAGGAAACAATTAACCCATCGCAAGACAGTCTAATGGATACCTTCACAAGTTACCTACATGTGCATCCTTTCTAGCTGATAAATAATCCACTAGGGGAGCGGATAATACCATTTAAACAAGTTAAGTTCATCATCCATTATCTTATCCATACTTTAACTACGTCGAATTATGTTCGATACTATTTTTCAACCAGAATCCTTCTTACATTTTCTCCAGATGGCAGCCATGTTAACGCTAACCCTGCTACTCGCACTTAGCGCAACGCATGGCCTAGGGAATCCATTCACGATAACCAAACTGGATAACTCCGGCATACTCTTTGAAGACGTGGGCAACTTAATAGTATACCACAACACTTGATTTTTAAGGCACACACGCCGAAAAGTGTAATAAGTTCTATTTCACAAATTTATACGAACATCATCAACATTTTTGAGCAGCGGCCAGCCTCATATGGCAACGTATAACGTTTATTTCGGATTTTCATCGATTCCATACACAATCACCACGGCTGATTAATCATATGGAGCGCCAATTTTTGCATTTCGTCGATGCCATACACAAGCACCACGGCTGATTAGACATATGGAGGGCCAATTTTGCATTTCATCGATGCCATACAAAAACATCACATGATTAAGCGTAGGATTTTCGTCGGATTTAACCACAAAAATCATTGATGATGTAAAAACAACCACAGTCTGCAAGCAAACACAAATTTAAATAAATTACATTGTAATTCAATACATCGACGCCACATAAATGCACCACAGCTGCAGATCAACTCATAAACTCGTCACCAAATTGAATATATGGAGCAACAACAATAACAGCAAATTTTAGTGATTTTTCATAAATTTTCAAATATCTCATCTATGTCAAATTTTTTAGGTTTGATTCCACGTTGCATAGGATAGCTAATACTGTAATGAGTTCACACTCATTACCCATATTCCTTATACATCCACGCATCATTTCACTCATTTTTCATCATGATAAAGAAAACATAATCAATTCATATCGCATCATACATAATTTTTCCATATACTTACTACCCAAAATAAATACCTTCAACCTACTTTACAGTGATAAAGACGAATTTCCTCACATTTATATTATCGTCAGCAATTATCAATTCTCGATAATTTGCCGCTGACATATTTCTAGCTACGGCTGTGCAAAATACAAAATTAGGAAATCCCTATGGAATTCCCTCATGACGATTTCGTACACAACGTACTGACCTACCCTATACCGGCAAGCCAAACTGTTGCGCCTCACTCATGCAATGGCAGCGGCAACAGCATACCTACATATGTACAAATTCGCTTAAGCAACCGCAGTGGCGCTTGCAGTACATTTGTTAGGAAATCCAACTGCTCACCTTCTGAACAGCTTTAGCGGTGCGGTATATTGATGTTCTTTGATGTATACACGGAAGTATATACAAAGAACATTGCGTACACCCATTGCAGCTATGTTTCATAAGAAGAAGCAATATTCTTTCGTGACACCTTTTCTTTGTTTATGACGCTACCTTATGAGTCGCGGCACCATTAAATTCTCAAAGGGTGTCGCAACTCTAGGAAAGGTAATTTTATTATATTGATGATGTAGACCCTTGAGCAATTTTTAGCAAAATCTCGCAACCTTGGTGTTGTTTCACTTTGAATGGCCAAACTAAAATATAAAAGAGGTGCTTTCTAAACCCAGAGCAATCAGTATCGCGCAGTATTTTCTAAAAGAATGACCGAGTAAATTCTAATAGTAACAAATTTGTGTAAAAGTGAAGTATAGTATTGAATAAAACTTAGTTAGGTAAAAGTGAGTGTTTTCAATAATAAAAAACCTTCCAACCTCTAGCTAGACAGTGACCCCCCACCAGAGGTAAGGCACTGCTAGAAGAATTAAAATCAAACGAGCAGGGCTAGCGAACTTCTCCGGAAGGAAAGTACATCGCGGTCCTTGTTACGACCTAGATATTATAAAGGCGTAACAAAACAACTGGTGGCAGCGGGGGGTTTGTTAAAAGGACATTAGATCCTTCCCCCATTCAAAAAACCCCAGCTAGGCCCCAGGCTGGAAAGCCTAGAAGGCCCCTAAAAGAAAATTAAAGAAACAACGTCAAATAAAAGGTATCTGGCACCTAAAAGAAAGCCAAACAGTTAATCTTTTTAATAAATAAATATAAAGAAGAATAACTAATGGAAGAAAGGATCCGGAGAATTATCGAAGAAGAAGTCGCAGAACTCGAGGAGAAATTATATACAGAAGCTGCCCGTGAAGCTGACGACGACGAGGATACCGCCGACTTCATGCTCCATTTCTTATTAAAGAAGAGGATGATCGAGCTAAAGGCTCTCCTACAGTAAGATTATTAAATTAATAACTAATTATTCTGACACACATATAGATAATAAAAATTATTATGACACAGATATACATATATATTAAAAATTATATTAAATTAATGACAAATTTAACATAAAAATTTTGTGAATTTGATGTTCAAAAAAAAAAGAAACCCGTGTGAATTCCGCAGTTATGATCAGTGAAATTTTTCTCCTTGCAATCTGATTGAGTTAGTGCTTTCAATTTCAAAAGAAGTTTTTCGATTTTTTTTTTTTTTTGTGATATTGTGTTTGTGAGGGAAAACATTTCCTATTATGGGTTATTGATTAAGGGTAAAAAAAATATATATATAATAAAAGTACAAATTCCTCAATGAAATTTTACGTAAATTCTACGAAGGTATTTCTCCCTTTTTTTTTGACGTTTTAAAAAAAAAATTTTAATATAATTGCTCCAAGTGAAAAACTGGTGACACTACTTCGGGCATTAAAGCTCCTTTATTACAAAGGCCAGATTTTTGTTGTTGTTGTTGTTGTTGTATTTGTCTTGGAATTCTAGAAGACATTCCTTTCTACCATCTACCCAGAAGAAAAGTAATGGTGAAGATTGTAGTGAACTAATTTCCTTAAATCGAGCGAAGTAATAAGGTATATTTTTTTCTCTTTCCTTTAATTTAGTTCAAAAAACACGTGAACGTGAAAACGATAAGTGAAAGTCTGCAAAAATTGTGATAACACGCTCAAATAGCTGGAGGGGCTCTGGTGATACTATCCGAATACCCATAGCCACTCGCCCAGCCAGTGCCGCAGATATTAGCATTGTTACATATACAAAATCTATACAAAATGTATACATAAGGCATCAAGAAACAAATCACAATTTTCATAAGCCAATCATGCCTAAAACACGGTTGGCTTATCTCTTGCGCATACGAAGAAAGTTGCATCAGCAATTTCTTCAACTACGCGCAACATTCCTTCAACATATTTTTCCCACAAAACGACTTGGGAAAAATAAAAGTTTTAAATTTCAACCCAAGTCGTTTCGATAAAAAAAGAAAAGCCACACGACAAATTTTACCTTCAGTCAGATTTGTCGTATATACGATGTTAGTTGATCTCATAAGCGTTTTTATGAGATTTATGCGAGTAATTCGAAGGACCGTAATGTGTAAATTTAAGCAAATACCTTATGGGATTGTTTCACCCTTGCAACAATGAAAAAAAAAACTCGATTGTAGAATTGAACTTTATTAGAATGCGTTCTGAGCACGAGTGATATACAGAACCAAAAAATTACATGTTTCGTTTTAAGCTAACTGTCATCTATGTCTACTAATACATGAATAATAACCAACTGATGAATATACAATGAACTACAAAATTAAGCTACGATAAATTACGTAGTCACAAACAAAGTTATGTAGTTAGAGATTCAACATGAGGCGGCGTCCTTGGAAGTTTCAACTTCCAAGACAGTGTCGTCCATTGGCAAGGGGCATACCTTGTTTATAGCACGCTTGAAGATCCCGTTGATAGTTCTAACGCTGACAACACGAACCAATCCATCGCGTCCTGGATGCAAGTCCACTATTCTCCCCAACGGCCAATGCAGTGAAGGGGTATTTTCCTCCATGAGTAAGACCAAGGTACCAACCTTAATGTTCCGTTGCTTTGTCCTCCACTTGTAACGACCTTGAAGTGACTGTAAGTATTCGCAACTCCATCGCCTCCAGAAATGCTGCGCTGCCGCCTGTACGCGTTGCCATCTATTGATGTAATTTAATTTCTCTTCGGGCATGCAGGGTTCTGCAATGCTGATTAGGGGGGCCCCTGTAAGAAAGTGACCCGGCGTTAATACTTGTAGGTCGTTTAGATCCTCCGACAGAGGCGTCAACGGACGCGAATTTAGAACTGCTTCGATCTGACATGTGAGTGTTTGAAGTTCCTCTAACGTGTAGGGGCCCAATCCGGAAACGCGCCGCAAATGATTTTTCGTTAACTTGACAGCTGCCTCCCACAGGCCTCCCATATGAGGAGAGCGCGGCGGAATAAACTTCCATTCGATACCCTCAGCCTGACATAAAGCTCGTAGTGCCGCAGCATGATGTTGCGAATGCCAAAGAGCCTTTAAATCCCCAAGCTCACGATTTGCCCCGACGAAGTTAGTTGCATTGTCCGATGATATGAGTGACGGCTTTCCTCTCCGGCCGATGAAGCGGCGTAATGCAGCAAGGAAGCCATCCGTTGTAAGACTGCAGACGACCTCCAAATGTACTGCCTTAATAGCAAGGCAGACAAAGATGCAAATATAGGCCTTGGTAGGACCACGTCCCCTTCTCCCGCTGCTGATACTAAACGGCCCACAAAAATCCACACCCGCGCAACTGAACGGACGACTGGGTTGAACTCTTTGTTTTGGTAAATGTCCCATAATTTGTTCAAGCGCCCTTGGACGTGTACGAAAACATATTAAGCATCTGGCAATAACTTGTTTAACAATGCTTCTGCCACTAATAGGCCAAAAGCGTGTTCGGATGATAGACAGAAGCATCTGGCATCCTGCATGGAGATTTCTGTAGTGATAATGCATTATTAGTGCTTTGGTAAAACAGTGACCCTTAGGCAATAAAATAGGGTGCCTTGCATCAAAACCGAGATTGGAATTGGTAATTCTCCCACCTAGACGAATTAGACCATTATCATCGATGAAAGGACTTAGCGCCCTTAGTGAACTATCACTCTTAAGATTCTGCTTTGTCCGTAGATGCGAGTAATCGTTGCTAAACTCCTTAATTTGAATCATACGAATAATTGCCTTGAGTGCGAAGTCTATCTCAGTAATAGTAAGTTCTCCAGTAAATTTTTTATGCGAAGACTGAGTCTTGGCCTTGCAGCAATTGTAAAATCTGATGACGTAAGCGAAGACATTAATTAATTTGCGATACGAATTACGAAATTTTGCTTCCTGAACAAGATCATCATCAACCTTTATGAGCAGTACGGCCTTTTCTTTTCTTTTTTCGGGCACATCTGACGTGCTGATATTAATTAAAGCTGGCCATGGTTCATTTGAGCATAAGAAAGCCGGACCATTTAACCATAACCTGGATTCCACGAGAGCTTTAGGCAACATTCCTCTGCTTATCAAATCAGCGGGGTTGCTTTTCGATGGAATGTATCTCCACTGGAAGCTCATAGTTAACTCTTGTACCTTGGAGACTCGATTAGAAACAAATGTGCACCAGCGGGAGGGTGCAGATGAGATCCACGCTAACACAATTGTAGAATCAGACCAACACAAAACGCGTTCTACATTAATCTTGAGTGCACGATAGATGTGATCGAGCAATTCTGCCAGTAGTACCGCAGCGCATAGCTCCAAGCGAGGTATTGAAAGAACCTTAAGTGGTGCTACTCTGAACTTGGAGGAAATCAAGTGGCAGCTAACTCCTCCCTGTGATGAAGTACATCGTGCATATATGCAAGCGCCATAAGCTGACATGCTGGCATCGGCGAAACCATGAAGTTCAACACGAGACTCTTCAAGAATAATGTGTCGAGGAACCTTGAACTCGTCCACGTGAAGCAGTTGTTGATAGAAATAAGTCCACTCCGAATGTAACTCCTGAGGAAGTGATTCGTCCCATCCAAGCCTAAAGTTCCAGAGTCGTTGTATGAAGATTTTTGCCTTTATAATAATTCGACTTAACAGCCCCAAGGGGTCAAATAATCTAGCGATAGATGATAAGACTGTTCTCTTTGTCACCTGCGAATTTTCCATGTCAAAGGGACGATACGTAAAGCAGAAATTATCACTCTGAGGCTGCCAAATCATGCCCAAAGTTTTTACCACCTTATCACCCTTAATTTGTAAATATTTTTCTCGATGATCCTCATCAATTGTTGCTAACAGGAGTGGATCACTTGCACACCACTTGGAGAGAGCGAAACCTCCAGAATTCATAATCCCTTGAATTTCATTTTGTATTTGCATTGTTTCCTCCACTGTATTTCCTCCGCTTAGCATATCATCCATGTAGAAATTCTGCTCTAAGACTCGAGAGCCAATTGGGTATTCGGAGGAATTTTCAGAGGCTAGTTGCTTCAGGCAACGAGTAGCTAAGAAGGATGCTGGGGCGGTGCCGTAAGTAACCGTAAGAAGGCGATAACAATTTACTGGCTGGTCCACTGAAGCACGCCATAGAATACAATGATAATTACAATCCGATGCCTGCAATCGTACCTGCCTGTACATCTTGCTTATGTCGGCCGTAATCGCATACTTATAAGAGCGAAAACGCAATAAATGAGAAAATAAATCGTCTTGAATGACAGGACCTACCATTAACAAATCGTTTAGGGAGTAGCCCGATGTTGTCTTACACGAAGCGTCAAAGACGACACGAAGTTTTGTGCTACTGCTTTCCGGCTTTAGGACGCTATGATGCGGAAGAAAGTAATGATTTTTAGGCAGGTCTGCAAAGTTAACCTTTTCCATATGTCCTTGAGACAAATATTCCTGCAAAAATTGAGTATATTGTTGTTTAAGCTCAGGAAATCTGTTAAGTCGTTGCTCTGTTTTGAAAAAACGTTTTTTAGCTATATCGAGAGAATTGCCTAGCTTTGTGGGGCTATCATTGAACGGAAGCTTAACCCAAAATCTACCAGTATCATCTCTAATGTAATTGTCCATGAAATGTTGCTCACAATTTGAAACATGAGCATTAGACGATGGCATATGCGCCTCTACTTCCCAGAAAGATTTTATAACTGACTCAAGAGAATTATTGTCAAAGGCGGTATCCTGTAAAGCCATATGACATGATGTATATGCTACTGAAGCTGCGACAGTTCCTGAAACTATCCAGCCGAGGACGGTTTTTTGTAATGTGGGCAGACCTGGCCCTAAACGAATTTGACCAACGGAAAGCAGCTCGAAAAATAGTCCAGCCCCCAATAGAATATCCACCCCTTGCGGCTTATAAAAGGACGGATCGGCCAGAGGAATATTTTTTGGTATTTTCCAATCCTCAATGGATACCAAACGCGTAGGCTGTTTGCAGCTAATATGTGGTATAATTAAAGCTTCAATGCATGATGAAAATTCGTTGAGACGTGATTTAATATTTAGATCGGTTTCATGCTTAACTATAGTTTTTGTTTCACCAATTCCAGTAATAGAAAAATTTGATCTTACCCTTTTTGCTCGGAGCCGTTGTGCCAGGCACTCCGTGACGAAATTAAGCTGGGATGCAGAATCTAATAATGCTCGGCAAGGCAAGTAATCACCCGTTGCAGATTTAACCTCTATAACTGCTGTAGCAAGAAACACATTACCTTGGAGACCATAATCCGGACCTTCAATTTCCTCCGAATTTGATGTAAACACAGCCCTTCCTTGCTCCTGGCTTTTGATGGCTACTGCTCCAGATTGGGTAATTGGTGAGGACGTCATGACAGCATCACTACGAACATATGACGTTGGTGAGACAGGACTGTCCTCATGAGTGGCTACTGTACTCGAGCCTCTGTGTAGAAGACTATTGTGCTTCAAATCACAATGTCGGCATTTACCTGATTTGCAGGCCTTAACTTGATGTCCGACCCTCAGGCAGTTAATGCACAGTGCCATGCGTTTTGCTTCGATGAAACGATTTTCCGGAGAAAGATGCAAGAAAGTAGGACAGCTAAAAATAATATGATCAGCATTTTTACAATATGAGCAATTTACTTGACCTTTTGATACGGTAAAAGAGGAGTTTTTGTGGTTATACTTGACCTTATCGACGACTGGTCTTATAGATGATGTTTTGCTTGGCTTGTTGAGTCGGGAATAATCCATGTTTTCCAGCGTTTGACATCTGCGCTCCAGAAATTTAGCAAAGTTCTCCCAGGAAGGTATTTCATCGGCACTGCATTCTTCTTCCCACTTAGTCTGGGTTTCAGTGTCACACTTTCTGCATACTAAATAAACTAATAAATTGTCTATCAATTGTTTGTCCGTACCGATTGATTGCATTGCACGAATATGAGCTTTAACCGAATCACTTACATATCGGAGCCGCGCCGCTGACAGATTTTCCATCGCGCGTATGTTAAAAATATCATTGATATGCGATTGAAACAGTAATCTTTTATTTTGGAAGCGACCTTCCAATAGCTTAATTGCTATCAAATAATTTTCCGTAGTAATTTCCAGCGAATCAATTGTAAGAATAGCAGCACCAGACAGACATGACCGTAGATGTGAAAATTTCTCGACATTAGTCAAGTCTGTGTCTTCATGAATCAAGGCTTTAAAAATTGCATAGAACTCAGGCCACTCCGTGAATTTCCCCGTAAATTTAGGCAGGCTTATCTTTGGAATATGCGCACGAATTGCTCTTGTGCCCGAAGCATAACTATCAAAACCCGATGCGCCTAAAGTAGGAGACTGAGGTCCTTTTTTTTCCGAAATTAATGTTAAAATGTCACTTTTAATTGCACAATAAATGTCTTCGTATTTATCGCGTTCATCACCGACCGCTTCCTCAACGCACACGCATTCGATTTTCGCCTGTATTTCATTAAAACGCACAAAATAACCTTCGAGGAGACCTAGCCGTGTTTCTAATTCCGACAATGTCAATTTCGCTTTATTTGTTTCGATGAATGTCTTCATTTTGGTTTGTTGACCTTTTGCCGTTCCCCTTTGCGACCGTAGTTCGGCCAATAACCTTTTGTTTTCAGTCTCACTCATTATATCAAAACATCAAAACTGTGCGGTAGAGTGCGATGCGACGCGATATGCAATTCGAAACGATAAATTCGAGGGGAAACGATAGAATCCGATACGAAACGATAGAATGTGATGCGAAACGATAGAACTCGAAATGACAAATACAGTGATATGCGAAGCGGATACTGCTATGTGAAGCTAAATAAATGATCACGCTATCATCAACACAGTTAACCTTATGCGAATCGAGAACCGCTATACACTTCTTGCCTGCACTTATGCTACATAAAATTATGCCGGTTTAATGTTTATGTCTAATATGCACTTTTTGATTTTCTTCTAAATCAATATTTTTATGTTTTATTGTTTTAGCACAATCACAAGCACTTCTGTTTTATAGCTTCGATAGCTAACTAGAACTCAGTTTGTACTGTAGAAACGCATTTTGCGATAAAAATATCCGGTTCGATTGGACCAAATGTTAGTTGATCTCATAAGCGTTTTTATGAAATTTATGCGAGTAATTCGAAGGACCGTAATGTGTAAATTTAAGCAAATACCTTATGGGATTGTTTCACCCTTGCAACAATGAAAAAAAAACTCGATTGTAAGAATTGAACTTTATTAGAATGCGTTCTGAGCACGAGTGATATACAGAACCAAAAAATTACATGTTTCGTTTTAAGCTAACTGTCATCTATGTCTACTAATACATGAATAATAACCAACTGATGAATATACAATGAACTACAAAATTAAGCTACGATAAATTACGTAGTCACAAACAAAGTTATGTAGTTAGAGATTCAACATACGATATGTATGTACATATATACATACATGTATATCGGGCGCATGAAAATTTTACGTCGGTGAAGACTGAAACGATCAAGTCTTCGCCGAAAAAAGCTCCTATCAGCAAATTGTCGCGAGCTGCATACATTGTGATCGCAACAATGTATGCACGATAGCACGACGATGGTTGGATATTTATGAAAATATCAAATTTCAATTCCAACCATCGTTCGTCGCGATAATTCTGGGCATGTTTAAACATGCCCAGCGGTAAATAATTTTCTCAGGATAGGAATGCTAATTAAGCACTTTCCTATCCTGAACAACTAGACTTGCGATTAAAAAGATCCAAGTCAAGTACAGACGGTTTTTAGAAGCGAACAACGGTACTTGCAGCGGCGCGATCACGAAGGTTTTTGGCAAAAGAAAATTAAAAACGGTAGTTAACAAGAAAAGTGTTTGTTACAAAGAATTAGTGTTAATGAAAAATCTGTAAAGGAAGAAAAGCTTTGGCAAAAGAAAATTAAAACTGTAATTAGCAAGAAAAGTGCTTGCTACAAAAAATTAGTGTTAAGAAAAATCTGTAAAGGAAGAAAAGTTTTTGTTAAAGGAAGAAATAAAAAGTTATTACGAACAAGTGTATTAACAAATGAAAACACCACGGGATACATACCTCCATTACACACGCTGAGTGATAGTGAGTACCCATTTTTGATTGTATATGCATGACAAAATTGGTTATAGTATATAACAAAATTGGCGCAGCCGGTAGGATTGAGGAAGCTTGATCTAGTCAAAAGGATCGTAAAAGCTTGAAAAGCCTTAATTCTTCGAACCGAAGGGGCTCCATTGATTAAGCCACTCAGTCTAAGTCACCCCCAACACTCGGGTAGATACCATCTCTAGGCGCCTCTGCTCCAGGCGGGCAAGCGTTCACCCCAATTTGTGCACAGGCACCACCGAGGGATATAAGTAAACAGTCCAAAGAAGGAAGAGGAGAACCATTCCAAACTCCCCCAGAAGGACGAGTACAGATCAGCCAGGACACAGCTCGATAAGCAGCCTGAAGTTTCAGCCAAGCAGACGACCAAACGCTAGCAATCAACGATCCGGAGTTGAAGAGGAAATCGAAGACGGCTCATAAGGGGCTCCAGGGGAAGTTAAGACGGCCCAGGGCCCCCCCCCCCCAGCTGCAAAAGTAAGCCGAAATTAACCGACCAAGGATTGAGAGGGAACTCGAAGGCGGTTAAAGAAACCCCCCTCTCAATTACAGCAAAGGGACTTAAGCTGGCAAGGAGCCCCCCTTTCACTGAACAGCGCATCATATGCCAGCCGACAATCCTGCTCTACCTAAGCAGGAAACAGACGCAGCAGCGAGGGAAAACTCTCCATCTTTAGCCGACGCGGGATCAACCCCAGGTGCAAATACACAGCACCCCGGTGAAGGTACATCATCCGCTGCAGGAGAAAAATCTCCACAGTTACCCCCAACAGGACCTCGACTTCGAAGAGGAACCGTTTTGCCGGGTCCTAATAGACAAGTAAGTCTTGAAAAATTTTTAAATAAATTGTACGAGAGAGCGCGAGATTCAGGTACGCTAGCCATTACTCAGTGTGATTCACTTAGGAAAAAACTGAGTCAAACCCGCGAAAATAGACTCGCACAAATACAGACACTGAAAGAAAACACAGTTCGGTTCCGTGAAGAACTAAGTAAGCTTACTGAATCCACGCGCTCCCTCCCAGCAGATAAGGAGAATACTACCCTTTTAAATTTCGAATTAGGAAAGAATAAGAGTGTTAATTTAAGTAATAGTGAAAGTGATAGTGATAGTGACGGTGAAGTGACTGAACCAACTCCTGAAGACCTGCTGATCGATTGGCTCGAAGAATCCCTAACGGAAATCAGCCCAGAAACAAGCCCAGCTAGTCCACCCAAATTTAAATTTCCAGTCAATAGACTACACACAATGGTGGATTACGCTAAAGTAGCTAAGCTCACAGCTCAACTCGTTCCCCACAATTGGGACGAGAGTTACAAACCTTCATTGGCTGTTGCAAACAAACTATGCAGTGCCTTAATAATGAAGAAAAAGTGGCTTTCATTCAGGTCCTTCCCACAAGACTCAGAGGTGACGCATACCAATTATTCGGTTCAGACGTCCCTGCTTCATTTACTGATGTAGAGGAACGTTTAAACAGAACATATCTTCCCCGTGAGCTGGTGAACAAATTAATTAGCAACAGACAAAACCCGTTAGAATCTTCACTGTGTTCATTACAAGATTGAAACAGTTGTTGACGATTTGCAACGAGGCAGAGACACAGAAGTATGGAGCTGAGGCAGTCCCTGCTGTGAAAACACAGCTCATGGATTTCGCCAAAAACGCTCTGAAAAGTGGAGTAACTAACCCATACCTTTGTCAATATTTGCTCACGCAGGGAGAAGGTGATTTAGAAGCATTAATTCAAAAAGCCCTGGACATGGAGAAATTACAACAAAGTGCTACATTCGTCCAGACTCCTCTGGTACAAGCTCCTCCAGTGGCGCCAGTAGACCCCGATCTACGAGTGCGAGCCTAGTATAGAGCTCCTTATTATCAAATGCCATCAAAACCTATGTTCGCATCACCTCGAGCTCCAAATCCAAACCAGTTTTCACGCAATGTGAATAACCCAGGTTCATCACAGTCACGGCAAAGACCATTTACAAACACTGATGCCAGAAATTCGGACTCAAATGTACTGGTCCGTAACATCACTTGTAACTTCTGCCAGCGAAAGGGTCATACTTATTCAAATTGCCTTAAGCGCAAAAACACCCCTTTCTGCTCAAACTGCAAAATCTAGGGGCATGACGTCCGTGATTGCAGAAAAACCCAACAAACGCAACAGATTGTTCCTCCACGCCTCTCCAATAGATCTACACAGGATCAACACAACACAAAAAGTCCTCAAGTCTTCAACATAAGACTCAAATGCACCTTTTGTGGTCGCTGAAGACATGCAGACGAAGACTGCCGCCAGAAGAAAAAATGGGAAGCCCGGAGTCAGGGAAACGACATGCAGTCGACCCAAAACTCCCCGGCTCGACTATAAACCCAACAAAAAATCAAAAGGGTCACCTCAAGCGCACGAATCCGGTGTCCCTACAGTGAAACTTCCACTGGTCATAAGCCTTTACCGGCATACAAAACTCGTAAGGGACACTGGCGCTGTGGTTAGTATTATTAAGAAAAGAGCAATTAAAGACCTCAAAATAATTAATTCCAATGAGGCATGCACTTTACAAACCCATTTTTGGAACCGGAAAGACATTGGGAAATTGCAAGGGCAATTTCAATTTTAAAAATAACATTCCCTGCAAGTTTCAGGTGGTACACAACCTGCCAGGTCTTTCCGATGACGGCCTATTAGGAAACGATTTCCTATCAAACAATTGTAATGTTAAAGGCCCAAATAAAGCACTCAAGTTTCCTTGTACGGAACCGAATCCCGAAGAGTTTACTGTGCCCTTGTCATGCAAAACGGACAAGCTGTATTCCAGAAAAGCAATCGAAGTGAGGTCAGTTGCTGAAAAGATGGAACCTAAACAGGTCAAGCTATCTACATGCAGTGTCTCCAAGGCATCTAAACAGAGTAATGCTGGCTGCCAGGTTCAACAAGAGCCGACGGAATACGAAAAGAGCTGTCTGGGTGATCAAAAGACCAGCGAAATGAGGCAGCATCTGGTTACCTTACGAGAGCCAATATGCATACCTGCTAGGTCACAAATTATCACCACAGTCCCGTTGCGAGTGAAGGAAGAAATGCTCTGTCTATCTAAAGAGATAGGCGATGGAGTATTCCTGGCCAACAGTCTACTCCCTACTGGGAAAGAAACAGTGCTAGTTGCCATACTCAACATTAGCAATTTCCAAGTAGTCATCAACAGTTTATTATTACAACTGCTCCCTATACATGGCTACGCCGTCATCCCAATAGGAGAAGCCACTGATATACAACACGTTCTCAAGCCGAATAAATCGCAAGCGAGTAACACAAACATCAGTGAACTTCCCAAGGCGGAACAGAAGTCAAGCAATACTTCTTTCGCAAAAATACCTAGATATAAGTTACTAACGCGGCCCAAGAGCCCCATACAAGACGCGTGCGAGCTCAGTAAGACCCGAGTAGAGGCAACAATGACTCCACCGTCCAATAGAATAAGTTACAAAAATTTTACATGGCCCCAGAGCCAAATCAGAGATGCGAGCGAGATCCAGAAGCCGACAAGCAAAATACAGTTGACTCCTCCATCCAATATACCTAGATGTAAGATAACCACAAGGACAAGATGCCCAACAACAGGTGCGTGTGAGCTCAGTAAGACCTATTCTCAGGCAAAGACAACTCCACCACCCAACAAAGTTAGTGTTAAGAAACAACAGTGGCCCAAGAGCCCTATCACAAGTGCGTGCGAGCTCAGTAAGACCTACTTAAAGGCAAAGTCGACTCCACCACTTAATAAAATTAGTATTAAGAATACAAGGTGCCCCATAAGCCCTATAAAAGACGCGTGCGAGATCCGTAAGACGTCATTGAAGGCAAAGATGGCTCCACCGTCAAATAGTATTAAGAGAACCAATTTTTCACGGCCTATTAGCCAAAATACGAAAGCGCGCGAGTACTTGGAACAATGTAAAGTACCCATAAATTACGGTACTCCACCAATAAAAGAGCAGGAAGCACATGCCCTGCCGACTAGTAAAGTAAGTAAAAATACTCACAAAAAAAGGTTACAACAACCTAAAACTAACGTAAGCTTTTCGGAAAATACAGCTATCTTACAACACGTAAGATACTTATTTCCGTATCATGAAGATCCCACACATATTCCGCGAGTCAACAGGTTAGACCAAGAGCTCAGCCTAGACCCAAATCTAAATGCGGAAGAAAAAGCTTCGAAATCCGAACTCTGCTACGAGTACAACGATATCTTCTTTCTAAAAGGTGATAAGCTTACATACACAAATGCTATCACCCACAATATCGCTTTAATGCAAGATTCAGCGCCCATAAATCAAAAGGCCTACAGATTACCAGAGACCCAGAGACAAGTCATAAACGAGCAATTGAGAGAAATGCTAGAAAACGGGATAGTCCAAACTAGCAAAAGCCCTTGGAATTCACCCTTATTAGTTGTCCCCAAAAAGGCGGGACCCGATGGTGAAAAAAGGTAGCGCGTCGTTGTCGATTTTCGCAAATTGAATGAAAGACAATTGGCGATGCATTTCCGCTACCGCGAATCGAGGATGCCAGGTACTTTACCACTCTCGATTTGGCCAACGGCTATCATCAAGTCTTAGTCGACAAAAGAGATCGACATAAGACCGCTTTTAGCACTAATTACGGGCACTACGAATTTAAGCGGACTCAAAGGAGCTCCCGCTACATTCCAACGCCTCATGAACTTCGTTCTGACAGGCCTACAAGGCCTCGAATGTTTCGTTTATCTTGACGACATCGTCATTTACGGGAAAAACCTAAATGACCACAGCGATAAACTTCGCAAAGTCTTCGATAAATTGAGAGAGAACAACCTCAAACTGCAGCCAGAGAAGTGCAAGTTCTTGAGACGAGAAGTTGTTTACCTAAGGCACAAATGCTCTAGCGAAGGTGCATTACCAGACCCCAGCAAAACGGCCTGCGTCCAAACATTTCCTGTTCCTAGAAAAGTAAGGCAAGTTCAGTCCTTTTTAGGACTCGCCAATTACTATAGGAAGTTCATTCCGGACTTCTCAAAAATCGTTCGTCCAATTACGAATTTACTCCGCAAGGACGTAAAATTCAATTGGACCGAGAAATGCCAAGAAGCATTTCAAAGCATTAAAAATGCTCTAATTTCCCCACCTCTTTTAATCTATCCAGATTTCTCTAAACCCTTCAATCTTATAACGGACGCCAGCAACGAAGCATTAGGCGCTGTGATTTCCCAAGGAGAAGTGGGAAAAGACCAGCCTATCGCCTATGCAAGCCGAACGCTGAACAAAGCCGAGAGAAATTACTCCACAATTGAAAAGGAGTTATTGGCTATAGTCTGGGCCACTAGGAATTTCCGATGCTACCTTCAAGGCAGGAAATTCACGGTCTATACTGACCACAAGCCTCTCAAAGGAGTCTTTAACGTTAAAGACCCGACTTCCCGTTTGGTGAGATTTCACCACAAATTATCAGAATTCGATTATACCATCGAATATAAGCCAGGGAAGTATAATACCAATGCGGATGCATTAAGCCGCATTCCACAAGTATTAAACGAAGACTATCCATGCAACACTTTAACGGTACAAGCCCAAGTCCACAACACTATGGACTCTGATGTGGAGGAAAATATGCCCCCCAATAAAAAGAAAACCAAAAAACCCGCTCATTGCTTCGCCGTGACCAGAGCTCAAAAACAAAAATCCCAAGAGGCCAATACTAGCTCCAGCGCTGAAACACAGCCCACGGCAGCGGAAAATACAGAAATTAAACTCCCAGAGGCGGAAATACAACCCCCTGCTACGTTTGAACAAGAAGTAAGCCCAGTGAAGGCACCTGAGATAATCACGAGCCCCAAGGAAGTTCAAACAATCCTAAAGGATTACCACGACTCTGCTTTCGGCGGCCATCAGGGTGTCATTAAGTCTTATAAAAGAATCAGACGCAAGTATTGGTGGAGACACATGCTTAGCGATATAAAAAAGGACATAAAAAAATGCCCTAAGTGCCAAACAATGAAGGCATCCCCACAATTCAAGATGCCAATGGTAATAACGGACATCGCAGAACAACCTTTCGACAAGGTTTACCTCGATATAGTAGGTCCACTAGAAGAGACCATATCAGGTAATAAATATATCTTAACCTTTCAAGATAATCTTACCAAATTTGTCGATTGGTATGCCATACCTAATGGAGAAGCAGTAACGGTGGCGCAAATCTTTTTCAATGAGATTGTCACGCGTTATCGCATTCCAAAGAGAATAGTCACCGATCAGGGAACTAATTTCCTGAGTGAGCTATTCAAGAAGGTTTGCAAACTGCTAAAGGTAAAGAAGTTACAGACTTCCGCATACCATCCACAGTCTAATGGAGCACTAGAGCGTGCCCACAGACCATTAATCGAATATCTGCGTACAATCGTAGACGAAAATCCCAAAACATGGGATCAATTCCTACAAACCGCTGCATTCGTGTACAATAACAGTGTGCACGAGGGTACTAAATTAACCCCAATGGATTGCCTTTACGGCTTCACAGCGGATGTCCCATCTAATTTAAAGCGGGATCCTGAACCCGTTTACAACCACGAAAGTTATTACCATGTACTCAAGTACAGACTACAAAAATCATATGCCACGGCTCGTAAAAATCTCTTAGCCAGCAAACAACGCTCAAAGGCATATTACGACAAAACAGTCAGGCCTCTCACTTTCCACCTAGGAGACAAAGTCCTCCTCAAAAGTGAAAGCCGCAAACACAAACTGTCTCAAATCTGGGTTGGCCCATACCTGGTAATCAATGTACCCAGTCCAACAAACACTACCATAAAAATAGGCAAGCGGCAGGTTGTAGTACACAACAACCGCTTAAAGCCCTATTACGAGTAGTACACTGGTACATACACCTTTAGAAAATAAGTTCCACTGAAACAAAATTTCGCCAATTAACCTAGCCACTACCTACTCGTACTTAAACGTTCCGCACTCGGAATGAATTACTATGACTCACGAAGTCAACCCTTACCTAAATTTTATTTAAATCAATAAAAAATACGCTAAATAAACAAAACTGAACATATAACAAATAAACCCTTACTCTCTAGTAGCTATGAATAAATTAAATATTGTACCAATAAAATTTTTCTTGCTTGCCTTGACTTGCATCCTTAATACTTGCCTTGAGAA
Source organism: Dioctria rufipes (assembly GCA_963924295.1). Lineage (NCBI taxonomy): Eukaryota > Metazoa > Arthropoda > Insecta > Diptera > Asilidae > Dioctria > Dioctria rufipes. The sequence goes on along the minus strand of OZ002741.1, from coordinate 98,451,670 downwards.
TTTCGTATTCCTCTTCATGATTTACTCATGGTTGTAAATGAAACCTCCCTAATTAAATTTTTGAAAGGGTACAATACACATCGCCTTAAAATCTCACAGAGAAGATGATGGAGTTTGGAATGCTTTGACTTGCATCCCGCATACTTTGCCTTGAGAGTTTTGTATTTCTCTCCATGATTTACTTTTTACTCATTGTAGTAAATTAAACAATTCCCCAATTAAATTTTTGAATAAGTACAATGCTCATTTTAACAAGTAAGCCCCCATTATACAAACTATCAACAATTCAATTAAGCAATACTATATTTAAATATTATATGCTATGTAATATGACCAATTGACTAATGAAGCCTATCCTTCATTTTCTACAGAACATGAAGCACATATTAGTGTTAATATGCTGTTTCCATCTGGCAATGGGACAAATACAAGCGGAACCCTACACAATAGGGCCCCTGAACAATACAGGAATACTGTATGAGGATCTGGGAAAATTACAAGTCTACCATAGTACATGGAACATCTTAACAGAGATCAATCTAATGGAACTGGACAACCAGACGCTTATGGCAGAACAGGCGGAACACTTAGTTCACCGACTATGTTCAGATCGCTCTCAAACGGATGAGCTATGCCTGGTTCAACAAAAACACGTTCATTCTCTCTTGGAAAATATCAAGAGAAGAACAAGTGTCATTCGAGAAGTGGTCCCAAAATCAAGATCAACAAGATCTATCTTTGATGGAATAGGGAATGCAATGCACTACCTATTCGGGACCATGGACAGCACTAATGAACAAGAGGTATACAGTCGACTCGAGCAGCTCGAAACAAATTCAAAAGCACTAGCCGACCTGGAAAGACAGCAGATCAGTGTAGTCAAAACTACACTACAGCAAATTCAAAAGCCATTGACATCTCTACAGGAAAGACAACGTCAAATAAATCTCCAGGTAAATAGAATGCAATACATCACTGATGATTTACTAATGAGATAACTAAGGCAGGAAATAATATCAAGCCTGACCTTACAAATTGTCGAGGTTGAGTACAGGCAGCAAGCCTTACTCGACATAATAATCTCCAGTAAAAATCACCAGTTGCATCCGCTAGTGGTGTCTCCCAAAAGTCTATTACAGATATACCACAAGTCCCACGCTACTTGCCCAGATGAAGAAAATTGTCTCTCCCTGCTATATCAGACAGCGGAAACAAAGGCTCGTCTAGTCCAAGACAAATTAGTCAATCGAATACAACTTCCGATTTTCAATCTACCACAAATGAAGTTGTATAGAGTACACAGTTTTCCCATACATATTAACAGAAAACAATCATTGGTACCCGATATACAGTACTCGCACGTAGCGCACCAGGTACAGACACAGGACATATTACTATTAAGAACACAAGATCTTAAGGTCTTCAAAAAAATCACGCAATATTCCAAAGAGGACACTTACATCGCTAAGCTAGGCATTCCTGTTACAAAGGCCGCTATGTCTAAAGAATGCATAGTGAAGCTGCTCTTTAACCCATTAAAGGAAGAGCCACAGTGCCAATTCAGAGCACAAATACCTCCCAGAGACCTACTTATCAAATTAAGTAAACCCAATTCGTGGATATTCTCGTTGATAGAACCAACAATTGTACACCTCCAGTGTACCCAACAATTCTTAACCTCAAAAATTGAAGGTCAAGGGATAATTACTATCAACCATCCCTGCCAATTACAAGTAGGATCCCAAATCCTACACTATGAGGCAGAGAATATCCAGCAGTTGAGTCTCAAACAACCCACTTATTTCCCAGATATAACTCCATTAGAACAAGTAGTGGATAAATATCTTAATGAAACCAAAAACAAAGTACAGTCTGAAAAAATACAGACAGAACTATATTCAGGAGATGACACTAACAGCATCATCCTAGAAGGTACCCAGTCATTAAAAGAACTGGACGAAAAATTAGAAAAAATAGTTTCTCATATAAGCCACTACCCTACATATGTCCTAGCTACAACATCAGTATCCCCGACTGGTGCTGTCATCACATGTATGGTGCTGTACCTGGTCGCCAAATGGCTAATTCCAGTCATAAAAAATTACCGCTCACGCCAGCCTGAAAAATCTCTAGAGACGGAGGAACAAATCAAACAAACCAAACCAATTGAGCCCACCCCTCTCAAAAGGACCCGCACTCTACCTACTACAAAGTCGGTGCAAGTGGTATGAATCTACTACTTCACAAGGTCATCACTGTTGCCGTCGCTGACACTAGCATCCCAAATACATACAATGAGAGTAAGCGGTTTCAATAAACCCTAATAAATAATTTAAAAGAGATATGTAAGAATAAAAACAAAAAGGGGAGAGAAAACAAAAAAAATATATAATAAATAATTTAGAGTAAGATAAAATATGGTATTAAAAACATAAGTACATAATACAAACCCCAAGAGCAAGTAAAAAGATACTTTCCCCCGCTAGCGTTAAAGAATAACTATAACAATAAACAATATAAATAAAGTAAATGATAGTAGATAGAGATAACAAATAGAAAATAAATAAAGGTAATAAAATAAATATGTATGTAACAAAAATAACATTGCATAACATAGCATAGCAGAAACTAAACCACTAACATTAGAATAAAACGTCGCAAACAAATCCGTTTAAAACAGAAATATACATAATTAACACAAAAAAAAAAAAAAAAAAAAAAAAAAAAAAAAAAAAAAAAAAAAAAATTTGCACAGGAAAATTAGTAAATAAATAAGACTAGAATAGGAATAGACTCGTAAAAGCAATTTTAGAAAATCAGAAAACACATGTAACGGCTATAATCTCTCTATTAGGAAAAAAATATCTATTTTTTTTTCTTGGGGGTTAATCATTCATCTTAATTTTAATCCAGACTTTGATTAAACGACTAATTTGTTTTCTTAATGAAAAGAAAGAAGAGAGAAACTAATTTCATTTTCGCATCGAAAGGCGAAATAATTGAGTTCAAGCGGAAATTAAATTTAAAACTCAAAAAAAAAAATAAAAAAATATGTATTTTTCTGTCCCTCAGAAATCACGCATTAAATTGGCTTTGTTAAGAAAAACTGCGCTTAACAAAGTGCAATTCGAGAGGCACTTCCTATCACCCAACAAAAGGTGCTGATCGATAAAGTGCAATGCACTTTAGAACATTTACCTCGTATCGCTTCTTTGGGGAATCAAGACATGCGACGATCGAGATCCTCACATTGTAAAGTGAGTCGTTGGAAGTAAGAACTTCCCCGGGAACAACTCAAGCCTCTGAATTTGGGTTTTTTTTTAATTGTCGCTCATCTAAACCTGGCACGCGGCTAGCAATTTATTATCAAAGATAAAATAGTGAAGTGAAGGTACTAAAATCGCACAAAGTACCAGAATAAATTCGGTTGTGGTTTTGAATAAATATCGGAACTCGGGCTTCTGTGCGTGTGTATAAGGGTTACAAGACTTCCAGTAATAGTAGACGACACGGGAAGTTCATTAAAATCAATTTGGTTTGTGGTTGCACCCAACTATCACCAAGCGTGATATAAGCCTTCTTTCTGAGCTATAAGGTGAGGTGAAATTACTTTTCTGTCGAGAGTGTAATTCCTCAGTGAAGTTTTTTTTTACTATATACATATACCAGGTGACAGAGTCTGGACCAGTATTGTGGGAATCCAAGAAAGCAAAATCGGCAGTGAAGTGCGCCGGAACTTACCTGAGACCAGATCTCGCACCCACCTCCCTGAGCATTCAAGCCTTCTCGGATTTATTTCTCTCCACGGATCAACCGATCTGTTAATCACCGTCGCGGGAAGATAGGGGATCAGTTAGGGAACAAGAAGAAAAAGAAGAAGGAAAGGAAGGGCAATAATAGCAACCCGAATATTCCCTTTGGTTTTTTGTTTTGTTTTTTTTTCAGCAATATTCACCAGGTCGCTGAAGCGCTTCATCGCCGGGGGGATTGTTATGTAAGTACGCACTTATCATTTGTGTAATAAGAGAATAGTCGGTTGTTTTTTTGTTTTTCTCTTTTCTTATCTTCGAAGAGCATATATAGGCTACAATAGTGAAATTTTCTTTCAGAGTTTTTTTTTTTGCTTTATTTATGATATGTAACCTGTATATGTACTGTCATGTAGCGTAATGTTTTCAGTTTTAAGTTGATTTGTCTTTGAATATTCGTGTATGGAGTTAATAGCGTAGTGTAAAGTTTCTTTTTTTTCCTGAATTTAGTCTATATGATAGCATAATTTTTTTTATGGGTTTATTTTGTAATAGTGTAAAGATTTTTTTTTTTTTAGTAGCGTAAGTGATTTTATTCTTTCCTAAATTGTTCTTTTTTTTTCCCTCTATTTCTTTGATATATAGATATGTAACCCGAATAGCAGAAAAATTTTAATATCTAGATACATACGGATCTACAATTCTGTATATCGTAGCGTAACTTGTTACCTTATTTTTTTTTTTTTGTGTTTTTGTCTTTGAGTTCTAAATAAAATAACATGGCAATAGGCTAAATATTAATTTTCGTTTAGTGCTGGGTCCAGTTGGGGTTTTGGGAGGATCGAGATGCCAGGAGGCGGATGTAGTTGGCAATCTATCCTATGAGTTTGGTGAGTGGGGCGGTGGGATGGGTTTCAAGTAATAGAGAGGGTCCTATCATTCAGAGTGGGGTCCGTATTCCTATATTTCAGTTTTTTTTTTTCATCTTGTTTTCTTTCTATTTTAATCATTCCTCTAGAGCGGTACAGTAATAGGTGGTTGAACAGCGAGCAAGAAATTACCCCAGCCCTGAGCTTGAGCCGGCAAGAAGCCTGTACCGTGCTCGCCTAAAGATCAACCTCCATTGTCCCACAACAACCTTAAAAGGGACATAAAGTAGCCATGATCAGTCATCTGTCTCGCTGAGTTTAGTGGTCGAGAAGCGGTCACGCTGAGAGGTAGATATGACTGGCCGGAAGGTTACACACAAATAACAATTTTAACCTAGATTAACAAACAAAAATGTAAAACCAACGCCGTGCCGAGCCAACCACAAACCAGAACCAAATCCTAAAAAGGGGACTAGGAAGTTTAAATAAGAACAAGATTTTTTTTAATATATAAAAGATTTAATAAAAATTTATTGAAAAGAATAGAAAGATAGGAAAGATACAAAAAGAAAAACTAATCCTATAAGTGGGGAAAAGGCAGCCATACTGGGCTGCGTCCAGGACGTCAACCACCAACACTTCTGTCGGAGTTATCCGTTTCGATATCGTCGTCCCAGTTTTCAGGGGCCTTGAGGGCACCCCCGGCCTCATCATACCCCGGTGGAGACTGCGGCTCGGGAGACCCAGGAGGAGTTGCAAAGAGCACCCTATAGAGCTCCGTGATCGGATCTGCTGTAGAAAACACGCAGCAGACGCAAATAGCGTGCACCCCAGTCACCACCAGGTTGCCTCCTATAAAGAGAGAAACATTTTATTAACAAAAAAAAACCTAAAAGTTTCATTTCCATACCTGCAGCGGACCTCCCCATCCCTCCATGGGGGATCAAAGCATATTCCACATGAAAGGAGTGTCCAGCTATGGCATCTTCCATCCAAATGACTTCGGGCCGCCGGCCCCGTAGATGCTCAATCAGGCGAATTGGTCCCTGCCAATCACGGACAATACAGACCACACAAATCATGGTGGCACGTGAGACCATAAATTCGGGGCAGTACCAGGGATGACGACCTAAAGTGACTCGGAAACTCATGACGAATGAGCCATGAACGCTCAAAAGTGGCTGCAAGTACCCCAAGATACCTTACAATGTATCTCAGCCATAAACATAAACAAAATATCCAATTGAGATTAGATTCTTGATCCAAAATCATTTTTTATCTACCGTCTAAACAAAACAATTGTGCTAACGTCCTCTTCCAAGAATAACTCTCTTTTTCGCAGAGGGAAGGATTGTTGTATATATATATATACAATATACCTATATACCTAAAAAGAGGTTAAAAATGATAATTATAATTAATAAATTATCATTCATGCATAATATGTAGAAGCTAACCATGCTTAAAACTTGGTTAGCTTATGTCTCTATAAGTCGAAGAAATTGCCATCAGCAATTTCTTCAAATTCCTTCGCATATAATCAACATATTTTGCCCACAAAACGACTTGGGACGAACAAAAGTGTTAAATATCACGACAAATCTTACCTTCAGTAAGATTTGTCGAAAATACGATATGTATGTACATATATACATACATATCGGGCGCATAAAATGTACTCGGTGAAGGTTGGAACGATCAAGTCTTCACCGAAAAAGAATTGTCGCGAGCTGCATACATTGTGATTGTGTCGCGGGAGTTCTGGGCATGTTTAAACGTGTCCAGCGGCTAATAATTTTCTCAGGATAGGAATGCTAATTAAGCACTTTCCTATCCTGAACAACTAAGGCTTGCGATTAAAAAATCGAAGTCAAGAGCAGTCTCTTTTGGACGGTCGGGTTTTGAGCATTTTCTTGGACAAGAGTCGGTTTCTTTAAAAAACTGGGGAACGATCGGCACGGCGCGAGGTTGAATAGTTAAAAGAAAGAAATTGTAAATTAAGTGTTAAATAGTTCTAAAAGAAAGAAATTGTGAATTAAGCGTGGTTGGATAGGTTAAAGAAAAAAAATCGTAGATTAAGTGAAAAGCGTGTGTGAAACTGTTTAAAAAGGAAAAATAAAATAATAATAAATAATAGTAACAACAAGTGTACTAAATAATAGCACTCGGAGTTGTCTGAGAAACTTCTTGTTTGTGAACCCAAGGGAGAGCTACTTTGCCCCTTAAAAGAGATTACGCCTAACGTACGTAACACTATCCTGAACAACTGGACTTGGGATTAAAAGGATCGAAGTCAAGTACAGTCGGTTTTTGAGAGTGGTTTTTGGCGCTTGGCTCGGATCGGTAAAAGTGATTTTAAAAGAATGGTTGTTACCGAATACATAAGTGTGTAGTTATCTTTTAAGAAAAAAAAAAAGTTTTTGCCAAATACAAAAGTGTTAAGTGTGAAGTTATCTTTAAGACGAAAAAAAGGATTGTACCAAACAAAAAGTGTATTGACGAAGAAACTTGTGCCTTTTCATCATTTTGGATACCCGTCTTGTTGGTGGTGTGTCAACATCAGTATAGTTATACATACATTGATAGGATTACCCCAAATACATAACACGTGTTTTTAGCTTAATTTAATTTTGCTATAACTTATAACCTGCTTGTGAATTAATTATATATACTTTTTTGTTATTAACAATTTCTGGTTTTATTTGCAAAATCTCCATTCTCTTTGTACACACTTTTCCTCGCCTTACCACTCTGTGAAAACTGAAAGTATGCTTCCGTCCACCTTTCTGAGATGGCAGAATGAAAACTTCCACGGATTGAAAGGTAATGCTCCCATTCACCTTCTAAAGAAGTAATAACGAATGCTTCCTTTCACCTTCCAAATAAGTAATAAGGAATGCTCCCTTTCACCTTCCAAAGAAGTAATAACGAATTCTTCCTTTCAACTTTCAAAGAAGTAATGACGAATGCTTCCTTTCACCTTCCAAAGAAGTAATGACGAATGCTTCCTTTCACCTTCCAAAGAATTAATAAAGAAGGCTTCCTTTCACCTTATAAGTCATGCAGAGGTAAGGTATATAACCATCTTATATACCTTCCCGTCGTAGGACATCAATGCTTTAAAAGAAATGGATTCTGTATCAGAGCGTATTGCTTCCATGCCTTTCGCAGAATGTTTTCGGAATGCATCCGAAATACTTCCGTTTCCCGCTGGGGAATGCTAAACTTTATGATTTAAAAAAAGCATATGACAATAGCCAAGCACATTGAGCGTGTTGCTAACTTTAACAGAAATCAGCAAAAAATAATTGAACTTATTTCAAAAAGATCAACTGTTGTTAAACCATCCCGTATCACTGAAGGTGCTTTATCTCTGTTTGTTGCCGAACATACATCTCTGTTAACTACAGATCATTTGGAGAACTATGTAAAAATGTGTTTAATGACTCTGAAGCTGCTAAGGACATAAAACTTCATAGAACGAAATGTTCGGAAATTATTCGCCAATTAACAGCTCCACATTTCCAAAGTGTCGTCCTGTCAGACATTGGTGAACAAAAATATAGTATTCTAATAGATGAGTCAACCGATATAACAGTTTCGAAAACATTAGGTGTGGCTTGTAATGCATATCTGTAGTCATGGATCATTAAAGCATGTAATTGCATATAAATCAAATGCACATCTCCGTAAAAGAAATATGATACCAAGATTATAACTAAAGTTTGTAATTCATTTCAAAAGTTAAAACTCGAACAAACAAAAATGAAAATACAATTGACATACATACAGATTAGTATGTAATCACTTTTGTGTCAATCATTCATACCTCGTTATGAATGAAGTAATATAAAAGCGCATCAGATTACAGCGCAAGCGGAAATAAATTATGTATGTGCAAGCACATACGGGTCAATATTAGATAATGGGGTCAGGGATTGTCCCCACTTTTATCTTTTTAAATATGGCGAAATTAATAATTATACGTTACTTAGAGTGTACTGTCCGTTAGTAGAACGTACACGCAAATTTGAATTTAGTGAAACTGAAATGGATGCACTGGTAAATTTGGATCAAGGTCAGTGGTCGAATCTCTTATCAAAACAAACACTATTCACTTCGTTTTAACTTTCAATAAACTTTCACAACTTTTTTTAAGATTGCCCACTAATTATATTAAAATCAGATTATATAATGAGGTATTAGGTCAGAGATCAACACACACTATAAAACACTTATTACCACAGACTTAGAATATACGATTATCAAGAAAAGTTGTATTGGGATAAAACTCAATATATAAGTTTTGGGTCAGAGAATTTTGTATCACACTGAAAAACACTTATTGGCAAAAATTGCATCGTCAATATATATATATATATGCAAAATTAATAGAATAAAGTCAAATTATGATATTAAATAAATATGCACCAAAAGAGTATAAAATGTAAATATATATATGAATAAATGTATAATAAAATAAATATATGATAAATATTATATTGTTACAAGTGACTGGTACTCACCGATCTATAACTTGACGCATGAGGGTTGGCTTTAAGCTAATGTTAAGACCCTTTGTTCTAACCATGGGTTAAAACAATTCTTTATTCCCGTCGAGACCAGAAATAAAGTGTTAATGTTAGTAAGATACTATCTCAGTCGAGACCCGAGATAATATTCTTTAAGTCAGTCGAGACCCGGCTTAAAGTGTTATCTTATCTTCAGTCGAGACCCGAAATAAGATGCGTTTATTTCCGTCGAGACCAGAAATGATTGTTAGTAAAAGATTATCTCAGTCGAGACCCGAGATAATATTCTTTAAGTCAGTCGAGACCCGGCTTAAAGTGTTATCTTATCTTCAGTCGAGACCCGAAATAAGATGCGTTTATTTCCGTCGAGACCAGAAATGATTGTTAATTGTTAAAAGTGAAATATCAGTCGATACCCGATATTAATGTTAGTCCCTAACAGCCAACTTACCCCAAGCGATGCCAAGTACAAAAAGAGATCGAGATCAGTCAGCTTGTCGTTTATATAGCCCTTGCTTGCACACGACACCACTGATGGAGTAGCAGAGGCGCATGATTGCAAGAATTGGCAGTGCAGCTGTGATCTTACGGTACTAGCGATAAAATTTGCATAGCAACGAACAAAAATGCATAGCAACAAGAAATTTAGAGCAACACATGCTGCTATGTTAAATTGAATTAAATTTGCAAAAAATATTCTGTCTATCACGCAGCGAAGAAATTCCCGTTGGATATTACTTGCAATGATGATAATGATGCAAATTGATCGGCTTGACTGATTATATACATGCTTTTGTTAGATGTTTTACCTATTGTAATTAGATTGAATTTATTGTCTTTTTAGAATTCAAATTTAGCATGGTATATTTTAATATGTTCCCTTTTCAGGAATTGTTTTTTATCACGAATCTAACAAATGGAAATAATTTTTATTTGATCTGCTCGTTGAGGTTATAATTTTATGTTGTATTTGTGCAATATCTTATGAAGATGACAAATACATGGCTATGCTGGGCGGTGTACATGTTTTTTGCTTAATAGTAATCAAATTAGAGATATGTTTACTAAGAATTTTATGCTTTGTTTTCAGCATGCTTTCTTTCAGAAGTTTTTTGTTTATGAAAATATATTCGAATCAATTTAGTTCGAACATACTGCCCCCGTTGAAAGACTGGAAATGTCTTTCAAGTGATTAATGTTAAAACTGACCTATAAGATGATGAGAGAAAATTTTCAGCCCAATTATTGAGAGAAAAACTTGTAGCCGTCTTATTTTGATTTACTATTAGGGTTACCAAATTAATATAGAGGAGGAACAACTGAACAAGCCGACAGAAAAGAAAACAGCAAAAAAGAGAAGAGAAAAAAAAACTACGAAACAAAATAAATGAAACAAATTATTATCGTATAACTTTAATGTTTCCGTTGGCCAACAATTTGATTTTAATTCGATCCCCGTCTTTAGTCGTGAAGCGCTGGTTTCTCTTCTTGGAACGTTTTAAGGCCTCCCAGGATACGGTGATGTTCTCCGTCGCCCCTGTTTGATTGTTCACAATTGTTACAACAATGTCATCATTAGGGAGGATGTTGGGATGAACGGATTCGTCGTTCAAGATAACTACTTTCGGTGTTGCTGGTTGAGCGTTGGAAGTGGTGGCTAGTAGATTGCTGGTTACTGGCTCTGGTGGAACTGATGGTTCACTAAGTTGTCTTCCTGGATTCGGGGACGTGGAGGGTGAGTCCTCAATTACTACAGTTGGTATTGGTTGTGGGCTTAAGGTTAATTTAGTAATTGCTTTCATTAGCTTAGAGCGTTGCTTCAAGTCCTCGAGCTGTTCAGTCAACTTCTGGATCTCTTCCTGTTCCTCATCCAGACTTCGCTCCGGAGATGGTGGCAACAATTGCATTTCCTCGTCAAGATCCCAATCATCATCTGTAGCCTCATCCTGATCTTGTTCTGGCGATGGGAGCCATTCTGCCAGTTCTCGTTCGAGTTTCCAAGCTTCTTCTAGTTCACTCTCAATATTCCGCCCGGGAGTAATGGGCAACTCTTCCCCGATATCGCTTTGGTGTTTAGGTGTATCCATTTTAAGCGAAACACTTTGACTAATAATTACACCGTTTGCGTGATCACATTTATATAAACATAACGGGTTTCTTGATTTGTTCTTGTTGCAGGGCTGCAGTGCAAATATAGTAACAAATTGCATTTGGTTAAAATTGCAATTTGATATATTTTCTTTTTGCTGTAGAGAACATTTTCATAGAAATGGTCGTTTAGCGATTGTAGATAACGGCATATAGATGCAGGTGGTTGAAAAATTTGGCGTTTGGTTATGTCGATGGCAGAACTTTTGTTATAGATGTTGAATTGTGTATTTAAATGTGCCGGGACATGATTAAATTTATGATGACATATAATTTTAAATAAGCGAAAGTAGTTTGAATTTTTTTTTATTAGAGAATTTGATATATATATTTGCGAGGGGTCATTTTTTTTTTGTGATGCGTTAAATTGTGTAATTTAAATGCTCAATTTAGCTTTCTTGTATTGGTAGAATACATATTTTTGATAATGGTCTTTTTACAAGTCCATTTTTCGTTTTTATACTGACTACACGAATATATTTGTCAGCACCTGGGTGGACTTCAGTTATTCGTCCTAATAACCAACGGCTCGCTACCAGATTTGGTTCTTTAATAATAACTAAATCTCCTATTTTAGGATTTGATATTGGAGTCTGCCATTTAGGTCTATTTTGTAGGGAATTTAGATAATCGTGAGACCATTTATGCCAAAACTGTTGTTTCAACAGTTGGAGATGTTTCCATCTGGTGAGCGATGAAACCTTATTTTCCAATACAGGTTCTGGTGGAAGTAATAAGGAAGTGCCAATTAAAAAATGTCCCGGAGTTAGAACATTGAGATCGTCTAGGTCTTCTGTGATAGGACATAGAGGCCTGGAATTTAGACAGGCTTCAATTTGTGTCAAAACAGTTGCGAATTCTTCAAATGTCAATGAAGAATTCCCTAAAATTCGCTTTAAATGGAATTTTATGGATTTAACTCCGGCTTCCCACAATCCTCCAAAATGAGGTGCGGAAGGCGGGTTAAAGTGCCAACATATCCCGTCTTGGGCTAATGTTTCTGCCATCTGCTTGTTAGCTTGCAGTATGGGTGTTTTGAATTCTTTTTGTAGGACTTTGTCAGCTCCAACGAAATTAGAGCCACAGTCTGAAAATATATCTGTGCAGAGTCCCCTTCGGCTGGAGAACCGGCGAAAAGCTGCTATAAAAGCCGCTGTTGATAAATCTGACACGGCTTCTATATGAATGGCTTTGGTGGCCATGCAAATGAAAATGCATATATACCCTTTATATACACGATTGTTTCGAAATTTAGATACCTTTAAATTAAAAGGACCAGCATAGTCGAGACCAGTTTGTTGAAACGGTCTAGTCACATTAACCCGTGATGAAGGTAAATGTCCCATAATCTGATTTTTGCTAGTTGCGGATTGCTTAAAGCAAGTTATACATTTATGTAACACTTGTTTTACGGTTTTACGTCCTTGCGGAATCCAAAATTCGTTTCGAATCATGGATAATACCAGTTGCGGACCTCCATGCAAGGTCTTTATATGGAAGTGGTCGATTATTAATGTTGTTAGTTTGCTGTCCTTTGGCAGGAGTATTGGATGTTTTCGATTGTAATGAATGTTAGCATTTCTTAATCGCCCACCTACTCGAATTAGCCCATTGTTATCTAAAAATGGATTTAGAGAAAAGATTTTGCTTTTAACTGGAAGTGGTTTCTGTTCTTGTAAACATTTAATTTCAGTACCGAAAGCGGCATTCTGTGCTGCTTTAATGAGCTGAATTTTGGCTTGGGCAATTTCTTTTGGATGAAGTATCTTTGGATCCATTGGTTGTTCTTCTGTGGACTTCGCCAATGCACTTTTACGCTTATTGATGAACTTGATGCAATATGCGACGATTCTTTGCAATTTGGAAAAGCTAGAGAATTTTCCAAACAAATCATCAATGTTTGAATGAGCTGTTGTGAAGTGAGTTACTCGTCTTTGTTCAGTTTCATGCTCATTACCTGGAATGGTTTTAGATTTCGGCCAATTATTTTCACTGTCCTGCAACCAATGAGGTCCATGCCACCATAACTCATGATCAATCAATAATGAAGACTTAATTCCTCTAGAATTGCAGTCGGCGGGATTGTCAGCAGACTTTACATGATGCCATGCTTTAATGTCGATCAAGTTCTGAATTTCCGCCACCATATTAGCCACATATGTCTTATACTTATTAGGGTGACTACGAATCCAAGCTAATACAATAGATGAGTCTGTCCAAGCAAACGTAGGAACTTGATCAAATTTTAAATCGATTTTAACACGATTTATGAGTCGTGCTACCAATACCGCCCCGCACAATTCAAGACGTGGAAGGGATACGGATTTGACAGGCGCTACCTTTGACTTTGCCATGAGTAAATTGACTTGAACAAATCCTTCTTCATCCACAACTCTAATATAAACAGCGGCAGAATACGCTTGATTAGAAGCATCTGAAAATCCATGTATTTGACAGGTGGATAGGTTACTTGTAGTATGTAACCAACGTGGTATGTTGATGCTGCTAATGTGATGTAATTCTGCTTTAAATTCGCGCCACTGCTTATCAATTGATGCCGGTATTGGCTCATCCCATGAACAACCTGCAAGCCATAAAGCTTGCATCAATATTTTGGCAGTGATTATAATTGGTGATATCCAGCCAAGTGGATCGAAAAGCGTTGCAATTTCTGAAAGAATAGAACGCTTTGTAGAAAGGCAATCTGATTTCCTTTTATATTGTAGCGTGAAGCAATCAGATCCTGGAAACCAATGAATGCCTAAAGTTTTTACGGACTCGTCGCTTGCGAATCGCAAAGGAAGTTCAACTTCTCTGTATGGTTCGGGGATCCTAGATAGTAAATCTGAAGAATTGCTAACCCATTTCCTCAAATTAAATCCGCCGGAAGATAACAGATTAATAAGTTGATCTTGTATTTTGAAGGCTTCTTCCTTTGTATCTGAGCCTGTAAGAAGGTCATCAACATAGAAGTCACGAGACACTATCTTCGCAGCTTCGGGGAATTTGTCAGCTTCATCAATGGCTAGTTGATTGAGCGTTTTTATTGCGAGATAGGGCGCTGGCGTGGTGCCAAAAGTTACCGTGGTCAATTGGTAATCTTGAATAGGTTCATTTTGATTATTCCTCCAAACTATTCTTTGATAATTTTGATCTGGAGGTTGCACTTTTATCATCCTGTACATTTTCTCTATGTCAGCCGACATAGCGAATTTGTACTTTCGCCATCTGAGGATGATTGAGAAGAGTTCAGACTGCAGTACTGGACCCGTATGCAGCTGTTCGTTCAGACTTTTTCCATTAGTCGTTTTTGCTGAAGCATCAAAGACGACGCGAACCTTTGTAGTGGTGCTATCTTTGATAACAGCATGGTGAGGAAAATAGTAGCTTTGTTCATTGCTTACTATCTTATTAGCCACTGTCATGTGACCTAGAGTCTTGTATTCATTAATACAAGCTTTATATTCCTGATAGAGTTCAGGATTACGTTCTAGCTGCCGTTCTAGGCTGTAGAACCTACGTAATGCCATACCACGAGAATCGCCTAGGCTTGGACTTTCTGTGGTGAAGGGCAGACGCACTTCGTAACGGCCATGTGCGTTGCGAACATGAGTTTTTTGATAAAACTCTTCACATTCTTGATCTGCTCTAGACAGCTTTCTTCCTGGATTAACTTCTTCAGTTTCCCAAAACTGACGTAAAAGTTTATCCAGTGAAGTGTCGTCGTCGTAATGAGCCTTTGCTGTTAACGCAGATGCTGTTAAGAATGTGGATGTATTTTTTAGCTTCCCGAAAAGTATCCATCCGAGGGTACTGTTTTGGGCAGTTGGTGTTCCTGGAGGACCTTTCCGTAAACCTTCCAAGAGAATTTCGCTGTACACATCTGCTCCTAAAAGCAGGTCGATTTTTCCTGGTTTAAAGAAAAACGGATCGGCAAGTGGTAGCTCATGTATATGACTCCATTCTTTGTTTGGAATGGTTGAAGGAGGTAAAATGTCCGTAATTGTATCCACTATAAGGGCTGTAACTGTGGTTGCCTTAGTTGTGGTTGAATAAGGATAAATGTTCAATGTAGTTTGTTTTTGAACATTTGTAGTTTCAGTTTTTCCCAGGCCAGTAATTTGAATTTCCAAGTTTGTAGTGGATGATTGCAGCTTACGTGCGGCGGCTTGGGTTACAAATGAAACTTGAGAGCCTGAATCTATCAGTGCCCTTAATACCAACATGTTTCCCTTTTTTGTAGGAACGTTTAGCAGCGCTGTTGCAAGCAGTGCTTGTTTGGTATGATGATTTTTTGCGTGAAGGGTGTGAAGAGATTTATTGGATGTGCAAGGTGAATTACAAGGTTGAGCTTCTGATTGCTGCTCCCTTGGCTTGAATTGGGTCGAGGCCCTTGGAGTGGCATTATTCCAGTGAAGTAAAGAATGATGCCTCCTTCCACATCGCTGACATGAAAACTTACTTGTACAAGTTTTCGTAGTGTGCCCCTTTGATAGGCAGTTATTGCATAATTGATTTGATGTGACAATTTTGAATTTATTGTCTACATCGAGTTTTATGAATTTCGGACATTTAAATAGACGGTGCTGCTCTTTGCACAAAGGACATGCTTGGGTGTATGAAGTAAAATGGGTAGATGC
The DNA here is from genome assembly GCA_963924295.1 of Dioctria rufipes. Classification (NCBI taxonomy): domain Eukaryota; kingdom Metazoa; phylum Arthropoda; class Insecta; order Diptera; family Asilidae; genus Dioctria; species Dioctria rufipes. The sequence goes on along the minus strand of OZ002741.1, from coordinate 98,435,732 downwards.
TCTCGGGACTTGAGCATTTTTGTTGGCTGGGGATGGTTTGGTATCGACTATGGCTTCTAAAATTCTAAATCTAGATTGTAAAAATATTTTTAAGGATTCGAAAGTGGGAAGTCCTTTTGCTGTATTGATCTCTTGTTCCCATGCACGGTGCGTTTCTGCTGGTAAACATTGTACCACCATATAGATGAGAATTGCATCCCATTGCTTAGTGGAAACTTGCAATGCCTCGAGTTCGAAGATACATTCGGAAGACTTATCTAGCAAGGTTTTGATAGCCTTGGCTGATTCGTGGGCTGCTTTAGGTAGATTAAAGAGTGCTTTCAATTGGGCATTTACCAAGACTCGTTTATTATCATACCTTTCAAGCAATGTCTTCCATGCGCTGTCATAGCTCGAGTTGGTCATAGGAAATTGACGCAATAAGTGCTCTGCTTCTCCAGATACACTTGACTTTAAATAATGCAATTTCTGCACCGATGATAACGCAGAATTTGAATGCACCAGGGACTTGAAAAGATCGTGAAAAGGTCTCCAAGAATCATAAGATCCTGAGAATTTTGGGATTGTGATGCTAGGTAGTCTCAGAGACGATGAAGTTTCATGTTCTGATTTTGGACTTGGTTCAACCTTTGTTTCGAATGCATCTAATGCATCCCTAAGAATACCTCGAAAAGTAAAGTATTGATTTTCCACCTTTGAAAATTGATCCTTTGCGAAATAATCGTACTTTTGAAGTTCACTATCTTCCAAAGCTTGCGTGGCTTGAATAATTGTATAGTGATCTTTCTTGTACTCTGACCAAATTTCACTTAGAGCGGTTAATCGCTCAGAAATAAGACCTTTCGTTCGTTTTTCTACATCAGTTTTGTTGTAGTTATTGAACGATTTTTCAAAGATTATTGCGGAAGTGGCTTGGTTGCCCAAAAGTTTTTGAGGAGCAGACATAATGAAACAATTGATAAGATAAAACACTAGACCTTAGATCCGGCTCGAAGGACCATAAAACGTACTGTCCGTTAGTAGAACGTACACGCAAATTTGAATTTAGTGAAACTGAAATGGATGCACTGGTAAATTTGGATCAAGGTCAGTGGTCGAATCTCTTATCAAAACAAACACTATTCACTTCGTTTTAACTTTCAATAAACTTTCACAACTTTTTTTAAGATTGCCACTAATTATATTAAAATCAGATTATATAATGAGGTATTAGGTCAGAGATCAACACACACTATAAAACACTTATTACCACAGACTTAGAATATACGATTATCAAGAAAAGTTGTATTGGGATAAAACTCAATATATAAGTTTTGGGTCAGAGAATTTTGTATCACACTGAAAAACACTTATTGGCAAAAATTGCATCGTCAATATATATATATATATGCAAAATTAATAGAATAAAGTCAAATTATGATATTAAATAAATATGCACCAAAAGAGTATAAAATGTAAATATATATATGAATAAATGTATAATAAAATAAATATATGATAAATATTATATTGTTACAAGTGACTGGTACTCACCGATCTATAACTTGACGCATGAGGGTTGGCTTTAAGCTAATGTTAAGACCCTTTGTTCTAACCATGGGTTAAAACAATTCTTTATTCCCGTCGAGACCAGAAATAAAGTGTTAATGTTAGTAAGATACTATCTCAGTCGAGACCCGAGATAATATTCTTTAAGTCAGTCGAGACCCGGCTTAAAGTGTTATCTTATCTTCAGTCGAGACCCGAAATAAGATGCGTTTATTTCCGTCGAGACCAGAAATGATTGTTAGTAAAAGATTATCTCAGTCGAGACCCGAGATAATATTCTTTAAGTCAGTCGAGACCCGGCTTAAAGTGTTATCTTATCTTCAGTCGAGACCCGAAATAAGATGCGTTTATTTCCGTCGAGACCAGAAATGATTGTTAGTAAAAGATTATCTCAGTCGAGACCCGAGATAATATTCTTTAAGTCAGTCGAGACCCGGCTTAAAGTGTTATCTTATCTTCAGTCGAGACCCGAAATAAGATGCGTTTATTTCCGTCGAGACCAGAAATGATTGTTAGTAAAAGATTATCTCAGTCGAGACCCGAGATAATATTCTTTAAGTCAGTCGAGACCCGGCTTAAAGTGTTATCTTATCTTCAGTCGAGACCCGAAATAAGATGCGTTTATTTCCGTCGAGGCCAGAAATAGTTGTTAGTAAAAGATTATCTCAGTCGAGACCCGAGATAATATTCTTTAAGTCAGTCGAGACCCGGCTTAAAGTGTTATCTTATCTTCAGTCGAGACCCGAAATAAGATGCGTTTATTTCCGTCGAGACCAGAAATGATTGTTAATTGTTAAAAGTGAAATATCAGTCGATACCCGATATTAATGTTAGTCCCTAACAGCCAACTTACCCCAAGCGATGCCAAGTACAAAAAGAGATCGAGATCAGTCAGCTTGTCGTTTATATAGCCCTTGCTTGCACACGACACCACTGATGGAGTAGCAGAGGCGCATGATTGCAAGAATTGGCAGTGCAGCTGTGATCTTACGGTACTAGCGATAAAATTTGCATAGCAACGAACAAAAATGCATAGCAACAAGAAATTTAGAGCAACACATGCTGCTATGTTAAATTGAATTAAATTTGCAAAAAATATTCTGTCTATCACGCAGCGAAGAAATTCCCGTTGGATATTACTTGCAATGATGATAATAATGCAAATTGATCGGCTTGACTGATTATATACATGCTTTTGTTAGATGTTTTACCTATTGTAATTAGATTGAATTTATTGTCTTTTTAGAATTCAAATTTAGCATGGTATATTTTAATATGTTCCCTTTTCAGGAATTGTTTTTTATCACGAATCTAACAAATGGAAATAATTTTTATTTGATCTGCTCGTTGAGGTTATAATTTTATGTTGTATTTGTGCAATATCTTATGAAGATGACAAATACATGGCTATGCTGGGCGGTGTACATGTTTTTTGCTTAATAGTAATCAAATTAGAGATATGTTTACTAAGAATTTTATGCTTTGTTTTCAGCATGCTTTCTTTCAGAAGTTTTTTGTTTATGAAAATATATTCGAATCAATTTAGTTCGAACATAGAGTGTTAATAATACGTAATAGTAATACGTCAATAAATTTCGTTAAAAAAGTATTTTTATATTTTCCGCAATTTTTCGTTAAAGTGCAAAAATGTAATTCCCCTGCCATGTCTTCCCTGCGATGTCTTTCGCTATTATTAATCCTACTTGTAAAAGTGTAGGTAATTTTAAACTTAATGCTATAATTATTTATTTTTAAATAAATTATCTAAACGGCTGAGTACATCTTATATTATTAAAGATACTAATAACAAATTAAATGTCAGTTAAACGTGTGTCCCCCAATTTCTATGTAATTACCCTGGCAACATTTTAACGTTGATTATCTTACGATTACAGAACGCACCCTCGTTGTTATTGTGCAATTGGTATCAATGCAATGTGAACTTAGTTATAAGTGATGCATTTCGCCGCTTATCTTTGGAAGGGTTACTCTTAAAAGTTGTTTGCAACTGCTAAATTGTGCTGGTGCCGGAAACTTTGTAATTCCCCTGCCGTGAGTTATCTGAGCTAAAAGTGAGTATTATTTACGTTCATTATTATCAATTATTATCAAATAATTAGTTGAATTGATATATAAAATTACCAAGACAATAAAATCGTTCTCATAGCATTATTTACTTTTTAAATGAAAAATTGTAATCCCCCTGGTGTAATTCCCCTGTAAAATTAGCAACCAGGGGAATTACTGCCTTTCCAGAGGAATTACTTCGTAATATATTACTACCTTCTTTCATTCTTAATGCATTGATTTTGAAATCCTTTTAGTAAACTGTAGTGTATTTCTAGTTAATAATATCGTATTTGTTATCTAAAATTAGGAAAATGGCAAGACAAAAGAAATTAACACGAGAGGAAATGTTGGAAAAAAAGAGGCAAGCAGAAAGGGCTAGATACAAACGCATCAAAAATGATCCTGTGAAGTGTGCAGAACAGCAAGAAAAAGAGAGAATAAAGTACTTAAGAAAAAAAGAAAGGGGTACAGTAAAAGCCGCAAAAGATATGACCCCTAGAGAAAATAGGTTAGCAAAAAAACGTTGGAGAGAGAATGTTGCTGCCTTCCGTAGGAGACAAAATAGTTTGAAAGATACCACTGGTGAAATCGTTAGGAAGAACACGACGACCTATTCAGCTGATGAACAACATAGACAGGACAACCAAGAAGATGGTAGAAAATTGGCTGCAAAAAAGAGATCGGTAAAAATAAGGAAAGATCGGAATAAAATTATACAAAAGAAAGATACAGAAATAAAGAAGTTGAAAAATAGGCTGCAGAAATATAAAAAACGGTTACAGCGTGCTAAAACTAATGTAATAACTGAATCTCACATTTCAACTCCTGATTCTACGGTTAGTAAAATGTTGAACGACTCATCTCCTAATGCAAAAGAGAATCTGGGAAAAAACCTATTGTTTGGAGAAGTCTTGAAGCAACAACTTAATGAAAATTTTTCCAAATTGACTACCTCCAAAGAAAAAGACACTTTTATACGTGCCATAACTGGTGATATGGTAAAGAAATATAAAATTTATAAAATGAATTTATTAGGAAATATTTCAAAGAAAAGGCTAATGAAAGTTTCGAATAGCCGTTCACTTTTGGACCACCACAGAAAACCAAGAAGAAATAAAATAAGCAACATAGTTAAAAATATGGTTGTGCAGTTTCTGGAAGAATACAGTAACTCACGTTTGTGCGCTGGAAAAAAAGAATTTGTAACGAAAAATAAAGAAAAGAAACAAAAGCTTATATTAACAGACACCATGAAAAATTTGCACACAAAATTTTTGTCATCTAATAACAACGCAAGAATCAGCTACAGTATTTTTTTCCAGCTTCGTCCATTTTGGATTGTTCAACCGAAGACCATAGATCGCGATACGTGCTTATGCGTTATCCATGCAAATTTTGATCTTCTTTTGCAAAGCCTCAACCAAGCCAAAATAATTACTATGCCCAATTATCAGAAGTTTCTGGAATTTATCTGCTGCAATCGTTACAGTGAAGCCTGTCTTGCTCGAAAATGTCACCAGTGTACGACAAATCACACTAGAATATAAAGAATTTCACAATTTAATGTATATTAATTTGAAACAATGGGAGACTGTTACAGAGACCATAGTAGAAGTTAAATCTAAAAACCCTCGCAAAATTCGAAAATACGTTAAAAACCCGTTGAAGCTGGCTGCTCGTGATGTTATAATCCGACTTGAAAATAGTCTTCCAAAATTCTTGAACCATCAGCTCAATATTGTGCACCAATATAACGAAATGAAAAGACTAAAGGATACTATTTCCCAAGAAGACTGTATAATCCATATGGATTTTAGCGAAAATTATAATACTAAATTTTCCGAGGAAATTCAGGCCTTCCATTTTGGGGGTTCAAGAACACAAATATGTCTTCACACTGTTGTAATTTACACTCGCAATCTGGATGATACAATATCTACCGTTTGTACATGTATGTACTTTATCTAAGAATTTAGCACATGGTCCGGCTGCCATTTGGGCGCACCTAAAACCAATTTTTCAATTGTTACCGGAACAAGTTAAAAACATTCATTTTCTAAGTGATGGACCAGTGACTCAGTACAGAAATAAAACTATGTTTTATATGTTAGCCTCCCAAATACAAAACTTTTATCCTGAAATAAGACGGTTCACTTGGAATTTTCATGAAGCTGGTCATGGTGTTACGTACCTTTGGCGGGACTCTGGCAGGGGCTTTATCCAAAGACACTTTTATTTCTTTTCCACTTTTATTTTATTTTTTTCTTCTTTTACAGCACCTTTTTCGGGTCACTTTAAAAACACTGTTTCTTGGTTTTCCACTTTTATTTTATTTTTTTCTTCTTTTACAGATTAACTTAATTCTTCTCCTTTACTTTCTTTACAAACTCTGGTTACGTTCTAATTTCGTGTTAGTCAACTCTCTTTGTTTTTTACTTTTGTATTTTACTAACAAAATTATTCCACAACCGAGACCGACCCGTTACCAAGTTCAAAATCCAACCCGACTTCGTTTTTTAAAAATTCCACCGCCAACCGCCGTTTTTTAACATTTTTATCCAACTCGCTCGTAGGAGATTTTTTTTTTTTCAACTCTACTTTTTAAAATTTTTACTGCCGAACCGCCGCTAATCCAGTTTAAAATTCAACTCCGCTGCTATGATTCGACTGCGCTCTTGATCGCTTTCATCGCGATCAAGAGCTGACTTGATTAAACAAGTCCAGAATATTTTTCGTTGGACGGTGGCTTGAAAAAATGAAATTTGATGTTTTTATAAACATCAGCCACCGTCACGACGATTAGAATTGCCGCGCGCGTATACATACAATGTAATCTCGCGGCGCGCATTTCTTATCGCGAAAGCTTTTTTTTGTGATATGTATGTACGTTCGTACATACATATTATAATTTTCACGACAAATCGTACTGAAGGTACGATTTGTCTTTTGCTTTATTTTTTAAAGTAATTATTTCTACTGGCAAATTTTGCTGAAGGCAAAATTTACCATGGGAATAATTTTGTTTTAATTTATGGAATGTGAAGAAAATTGCTGATGTAATTTTCTTCACTGATCCAATAGATAAGCTAACCATGTTTTAGGCATGGTTAGCTTATGTTAAAATTTTATGGATGAAACTTTTTTATATATTATATATATTTGTATACCCTTTTTTAGGAATGTTTTAGATATATAACAATCCTTCCCCCCGCAAAAAAGAGAGTTATTCTTTGGAGAGGAATAACTCTCGGGGGAAAGGGTTCATTCCATTGAATATTTTTATTGTTTTGGGACTCCTTATCTAGGGTTTTAGATTACATTTTGTTTTTGTTTGGATGTTGAATACTTTGTTGCGGTTATTTATTTCGGTGTACTGTTTGAAACAATCCGTCGCATTCGAGTGTAATCTTTAACCGTGGACACTTCGCGAAGTCGTTTCAAGTTCTTTTTGTTTTTTTTGTACACTAACATAGGAAAGACAGGATGTTGATCACCATAAGGGTGGAGCATCAACCGCCATACCATAGCCCTTCCGGGATCACCTCGATGGCGTATGGGATCACCATTGTTCATGTGAACCCTTCGTGGCGCGGTCCCATTCGCCTGATGCTTTTGAGGCGGGGGCATCGCCCTTTCACCGCCTGGAGCGCCCCGGCTGTGGCTGGGGCACATCACCGGACAATGATACCTCTATACCCGCATCGTGGGCAAGCTTGGGTTGCTGCAGGTAAGGGCTACTGTCCGCTCCTAAGATATTTATTTTTTATTTACTTATTATCTTGTTTTCAGGAGGAACCCTCGACATCATTGGGGAGTATGGATTATGCGCCTGTTGTCATCCCATATTTAGCCCTGCATTAACTGCTATTGTGCGACGCCTTACGGCTACTCCACCACCCCCTGAAGCTGCCGCTGACCCAGGCCAACCGGCTGCGCTTGCTGTCGCTGCTCGGGAGAATGCCGCCGACCAGGACGAGGTTTAAGTGCGAGGCCACTCCACCATATTTTTTCCTATCCTGTCTCTCCTTCTTTTTTCTATTGCTTTTTTTTTTTTTAAAAAAAATTTGTATTTTAAAAGAAATCAAAATAAAAAATAATAATTGTCAAATGTATCGAAATGTTGTTCTGTTTTCGCCTCTATCTCCCTTCTCTGCTCATTTTGTTTTGGTTTTTGTCGTTATCTTCTCACCGTTCCTTTTGAAAAGACAATTAAAATGTATTGGGGAGTCAGAAAGATATAAGAAGAAGCTGGTTTTTCTGGGTACTATGTAGGTACTATATATTGAGGTACTAACTAGAATTGGCGCGGGCTCGGTTAGGCCTTATATTCTCGGTTGTGGTTCTATAAAATTTTGGTTGTTGAGAGTTGTTGCTTTTTTTTTGTTTCTAGCCTAATTAAAACTATTTAGCATATGATGCTCTATGCTATTCCGGTTTAGTTTAGACATTTTAACGCTGTTTATTTATTTTATTTATTGTACTATTTGTCTACTTATGTCTTTTAATTTGCAGTAGCCTGGTAAATTTTTGTTTTTATGTTCTAATTATTTAGTTATACTTTTAAGGCATTTTTCTCTTTAGTTATACTATTATAGTTCATATTCTGGTCATAATTCTGACTTATTTTTAATTCTAATTTGTTTATAATTTTAATGCATTTTAATTTTATTTTGTGGTACTATGCATTTTTTTTGTGTACTTGATCTTTAATTGTTTGTTTTTTTTTGTTACTTCTACTGTTCGAGTAGGTACTGTATGTTTTTTCATTTTCCTATTTTATATCTATATTTAATTCTAGGACATTTTCCTTTAATTCTATAGTTTCTTTGAAGTAATTTTAGTTTTAATTTATTTATTTTTTATGCCTTTCTTTCTAAGTTTATCAGTTTATTTTTTATTTTTCGGCCTGCTTACCTTTTATATATACGCTTGTACAAGTTCTTTTAGTCTTTCCTAGTTTTATATTTATATTTAATAGCATGGTAAACTTTTGTTTTTATGTTTATTACGTACTTATTTTCCTTATTATATATATATATAAAGCCTATATCTAGCTTAATTAAAAACTATTTAGCCCATGACGCTCTATGATATTGTGTATTTTGCTCTATAGTTAATTATACTATGTGTTATATGCATATATTGCTGAGTTTTTTTTTTTGTTAAATCATCTCATATACATAGGTTGTTATCTATATACATAGATTTTCTTTGAATACTTTACCAGGTCTACCTTTCCTATAAATTCTACTTGATTAAGTGGCCCATGTTGACAGTGTCCGTGATCCATTTTTAAACGATTTGGACTGATTTGGTTTTGTGGAGGCTTCTAGCTCGCCTTAAGTTGGGTTGGGGCGCAGGAGTTCGTTCTTTTAAAGGAATTCCCTCTGATGAAATTTCGGGGTTACCTTGTGGTTGCGTCCTCTGTTGTCTCATCTTGATGACAACAGGGTGTAGATATTTCACTGCAATAATAATCATTAGGGCCAGAACAAGTAGGCTCGACAATGATATCGAAGTTTTTGACAGGATATGGGAGTTTCTACTCGATACCTTCTTACTGTACTGGTCTAATTTGTGTTGGATATCTTCCAACGAATGCGTGCCAGTATAAATTGATTTATGGATATCCTCTCCCGTTAAAATTTCCATTGGAACTTGGTTTTGGTTTTGAGGCTCTGGTAAAATGTCAGCTAGACTCAAATTCAATAAGGACTGATTAGATTTTGGGAATTGTTTGGGTTGAAATATTTTCAGCAGGCGTTTACTTTGACCTTCATATTTGAGCACTTTGTCACTTATTTGCACTTGACATGGTTGCGTTATCTCTAATATCCCTTGTCCTTCTAGTTTCGAGATTACAAAGTGATCTGGACATGTGATATGTAGTACCGTGGAGGTGATAAATGAAAATAGCCACGCATTTGGCTTGTTTAATTTAATCAACATGTCCTTTTGGGGAGCTTGTACTCTAGTCCTACATTTGGGCACGTCATTTAAAGGATTGTATAGTAATTTAATGGCACATTCGTTGGATGTTGCCGCTTTGATTATAGGCGTGGTCAGCTGGCCTACATACGTGTTTTCTTCCAAATTACTTGTTATTTTCTTGAAAGTTTTCCTGTCCTCGCCTCTTAATAAGAGAAATTCCTGGGTTTTTTCGCTATTGGCTATGTATGAATACCCAGGGTCTGGAATTACTGAATAATTTGCTAACTTGGGAACAGGATAGCATTGAATCTGTTGTAGCCTCATTTTTGGCAGATTAAAAATTGGGAGAGTGATTCTCACCACCAATTTATTTTGCATAAGGAGTGATTGGGCCCCTGCTGTTTGGTAGAGGATGGCTAAACAATTCTGATCGTTAGGACAATACGAAGTTGTTTTGCGATATATCTCCAGTAGATTTTTGGGAGACATTAGGAGTGGATGAATATGATTGGTCCTACTAGCCATTATTATATCCAGAAGGGCTTGTTGTCGATATTCAACTTCGATGATTTGGAGCAATAAGCTTGATATAATTTCTTGTCTTAGCTGCCTTTTAGTTAAATCATCGGCCACATGGTGGAGATCGTTTATCTGGTGTGCTATTTTTTGTTGTCTGTCTATTAACATGGCCAGCGGTTTTTGAATCTTTTCCAAGGTTGTTTTAACAACACTGATTTGTTGTTTCTCTAGCTCGGCTAGGGCTTGTGTATTCGATTCAAGTTCTTCTAACCTGCTGTAAACTTCTTTTTCGTTATTGCTGTCCATAGTGCCAAACAAATAGTGCATGGCATTGCCTATTCCATCAAATAGCGATCTGGCCTTGCGTTTTGCTGGTGCTAGTTCTTTTATTGTTTCCGTGCGCTTTCGTACGCTGTCTATTATAGCGTGTATGTGTAGTTGCTGCACGTTACACAGGTCTTCTGGGTTGGTTACATTTATGCAGAGTTTATACACTAAGTGCTCCGCATATTCTGCTAGCTTTATTTGGGCATCTAATTCATCCAAATCTATTTCGGTGAGGACATTCCAGGTGTCATGATATACCATGAGGCTTCCCAGGTCCTCGAAAAATATACCCGAGCCCTTTAGTTGGGTCCTTATATAGGGTTTGTCAGCGATTTCTCCTGTTGTGTATTGGATGAGGAAGGCAAATACGATGAATTTTAGCGCCATTTCTGTGGGCAATTCGGAGGAAGAAAACAATCCTATAAGTATATTTGTATTTGCATTGTGCCGTTTTAAACTGGGCAGTGGAGTGACTCCACCGCAAATGTTTCTGCGGAGGTATTGAAATGACGTTGAATGGACATTGGAGTAGGAATTTCAAGTCAACCTGGTTCATTTTTGTACAACATGCTTTTATTCGAAATATGGTTTTAAACGATTATTATGTACAGTCACTATACGTTTACCAATCTTGATGGTGGTATTCACATCACTTGGTATTGCGATTACCTGATAAGGTCCTACCCAGATTTGGGAAAGCTTATGTTTTCTGCTTTCGTTCTTGATGAGGACCTTGTCTCCTACATGGAAAGTTAGGGGCCGTACTGTCTTATCGTAGTACCCCTTTGAGCGCTGTTTACTTGCCAATAAGTTCTTTCGTGCCGTGGCATATGATTTTTGGAGCTTATACTTCAATATGTGATAGTAGCTCTCATGATTGTAAACGGGTTCGGGATCCCGTTTTAAATTTGATGGGACATCCGCTGTGAAGCCGTATAGGCAGTCCATTGGGGTAAGTTTAGTACCCTCGTGTACACTATTATTATACACGAATGCAGCGTTTCGTAGGAATTGGTCCCATGTTTTGGGATTTTCGTCTACGATTGTTCGCAGGTATTCAATCAGCGGTCTGTGGGCTCGCTCTAGTGCTCCGTTAGACTGCGGGTGGTATGCCGAAGTCTGTAACTTCTTTACCTTTAGAAGCTTACATACTCTTTTGAATAATTCACTCAGGAAATTTGTTCCCTGATCGGTGAGTATTCTTTTGGGTATGCGATAGCGCGTAACGATTTCATCAAAGAAAACCTGCGCTACTGTGACTGCTTCTGCATTAGGTATGGCATACCAGTCGACAAATTTTGTTAAATTATCTTGGAAGGTCAAGATATATTTGTTTCCTGATGTGGTCTCTTCTAATGGACCTACAATATCGAGGTAGACTTTGTGGAAGGGTTGTTCTGCGATGTCCGTGATAACCATTGGCATATTATATTGTGGAGAAGCTTTCATCGTCTGGCACTTTGGGCATTTTTTTATGTATTTCTTGATGTCGCTAAGCATGTGTCTCCACCAATACTTGCGTCTTATACGTTTGTAAGTTTTTATGACACCTTGATGGCCACCAAATGGAGAATCGTGATAATCTTTTAAGATTGTTCGGATTTCCGTAGGGCTCGTGATAACTTCGGGTGTCTTGCCAGTACTTACTTTTTGCTCAAGCGATGCTAGGTATAGTTTTTCCGCCTCCGTGTGTTAAATTTCGTTTTGGTCCGCTGTCGTATGCTCTTCTGTCTCCACACTGGAGCTATTTATTGTCTCTTGAGCCTTCTGCTTCTGAGCTCGAGTCACGACGAAACAATGAGCGGATTTCTTTTTCCTTTTGTTATTTGTGGGGTTGTCTTCCTCCACATCTGAGTCCATCGTGTGGTGGACTAGGGCTTCTACCGTTAAGGTATTGCCTAAACTGTCTTCCTTTGATGCTTGCGGGATGCGAATTAGTGCATCTGCATTAGTGTTGTACTTCCCCGGTTTATATTCGATGTTGTAATCGAATTCAGATAATTTGTGGTGAAATCTCACCAAACGGGAAGTAGGGTCTTTCACATTGAAGACACCTTTGAGAGGTTTATGGTCAGTGTAGACCGTGAATTTCCGGCCTTGAAGATAGCACCTGAAATTCTTCGTAGCCCAGACAATAGCCAATAACTCTTTCTCTATAGTAGAGTAATTTCTTTCGGCTTTGTTTAATGTGCGGCTTGTGTAGGCAATGGGCTGGTCCTTTCCGACTTCTCCTTGAGAAAGAACAGCTCCTAGAGCCTCGTTACTTGCGTCCGTAGTAAGATTAAAAGGTTTTGTAAAATCGGGGTAAATCAAAAGTGGTGGAGAAATTAAAGCATTTTTTATGCTTTGAAATGCTTCTTGGCATTTCTCTGTCCAAGTGAACTTTACATCCTTTCGGAGTAAATTCGTGATTGGACGTACAATTTTGGAGAAGTCTGGAATGAATTTCCTGTAGTAATTGGCAAGTCCTAGAAATGACTGAACTTGCCTTACTGTTTTTGGAACAGGAAATGTTTGGACGCAGGCCGTCTTACTTGGGTCTGGTAGGGCTCCTTCGCTAGAACATTTATGTCCTAGGTAAACAACTTCTCTTCTTAGAAACTGGCACTTTTCTGGCTGCAGTTTTAAGTTGTTCTCTCTCAACTTGTCGAGGACTTTTCTCAACTTTTCGTTGTGGTCGTTTAAATTTTTTCCATAGATGACAATGTCATCTAGGTAGACAAAACATTCGAGGCCTTGTAGGCCTGTTAAGACGAAATTCATTAGGCGTTGAAATGTGGCGGGGGCTCCTTTGAGCCCGAATGGCATACGCTTGAACTCGTAGTGCCCATAACTTGTGCTGAAAGCCGTTTTATGTCGATCTTTTTTGTCGACAAGAACTTGGTGATAGCCGTTGGCCAAATCGAGTGTGGTGAAATACCTTGCGTGACCTAGTTGGTCGAGAATATCCTCGATTCGGGGTAGCGGGAATGCGTCTCCAATTGTCTTTTCGTTTAATTTACGAAAATCGACAACGACGCGCCACCTTTTTTCACCGTCAGGTCCCGCTTTCTTGGGGACAACTAGTAGAGGTGAATTCCAAGGGCTTTTACTAGACTGAACTATCCCGCTGTCTAGCATTTCTTTTAGCTGCTCGTTAATTACTTTCCGCTGTGTTTCAGGTAAGCGGTACATTTTTTGATTGATTGGTGCTTGATCTTGCACCAATGGAATATTATGCGTTATCGCATTTGTATAGGTGAGTTTGTCACCTTTGAGGAAGAAGATATCGTTATACTCTTCGCAGAGCTCTGATATCGAAATTTTTTCTTCCGCGGTTAAATTAGGGTCTAGGCTGAGTTCTTGCTCTAGCCTAGAAATACGCGGGTATTGTTTTGGGTCGTCCGGAGTCTCATTATCCGGGTATAGATATCGTACATGTTGTAAAATTGCTGATTTTTCAGCTGAACCTTGGTTTGACTTACTATTCCTTGTAAATTTGTGTCCTGAAATTGGATTGAATTTAGTTAATTCCTTATGAGGCTTTATTTTGTTATATTTAGCATGTAACAGGGTACTTGCTTCCTGCTTTGCCGACGGCTGAGTTTGATACACCTGTGCGGTCTTTGCCTTAGGTTGTGTGGGATACTCATGCGCGTCAATACTACTGCTTTTTGACCATGTAGAGTTTTTTGTGTTGTGTGACGGTGGAGTAATATGCACCTTTAATATAGGCTTTAGCGACTCGCTACCGTTCTTATATGGCCGTTGTTTGTTTAAGAGTGATTTATGCCTCGGGATTTTGGACGGAAGAGTTATATGCACCTTTTTGGCAGGCTTTAGACACTCAGTTCCGTCTCTTGTGTTGTTTGATATTGCCTCTTTGTTTGGTATGGGAATGTGCGTTTGGTTGTGGTCTTTTGTGTGCGTCAATGGGACTAGTGTGTAGTCGTTTATTGGAAATAGCTGTAGCTTTAAGCTATGTATGACTACTTGATGACTGTTAGCGTTGAGAATACTAACCAGCACTAATTCTTCTCCAGATGACAGCAAACTGTTTGCCAAGAAGACTCCATCGCTTATCTCTTGGGATAAACAGAGCATTTCTTCTTGAGTTTGTAACGGCACTGGGGCCACAATTTGAGAGCGCGCAGGTATGCAGATTGGTTCCTTAAAGGTAACCAATTGCTGCCTGCCTTCATCGGTCTCTTGTTCGCCCGGACAGCTTTTTTCACATTCCTTGGGCCCTTTTGGAGCTTGGCAGCCAGCTTTTCTCGTTTGAGAAGCCTTGAAGACACTGCAGGTGGATAGTTCAGCCTGTTTAGACTCTAACTCTTCTGCAAGTGCTCTTACTTCGACTGCTTTTTCAGAATGTAGCTTGTCCGTTTCAAACTCTAATGGCAAAGCAAATTCGTCTGGATTGGTTTCCGTGCGAGGAAACCTTAGTGCCTTTTTAGGACCCTCAACGTTACAGTTTTTTGCTAGGAAATCATTTCCTAGAAGTCCATCGTCGGAAAGGCCAGGCAAGTTCTTTACGACTTGAAACTTGCAGGGAATTTTGTTTTTGAAAACGAAGTTTCCCTGGCAATTTCCCAGCGTCTTTCCCGTACCAAATGGGGTCTGCAGTGTACATGCCTCATTGTGGTTAATTTCTTTGAGGTCTTTTAATGACCTTTTCTTTATTATACTTACCTCAGCGCCTGTGTCTACTATTAGTTTAGTTTGGCCGTTCAGGCCTATATCTAAAGGAAGTTTTACTGTAGCGACACTGGAATCGGGCTGCTGAGGAGACCCTAATTTATTAGATGTGAGATTTATAGTCGAGCCGGGGAGTTTTGGGTCGACTGTACGTCGTTTCCCTGACTCCGGGCTTCCCATTTACGTTTTTGTTGGCAGTTATTTACTGCATGTCCAGAACGACCACAAAATTCGCACTTTTTTCGCACATTATATACTCTTGAGTTGTTATTGGGGTTTTGAGGCTCTCTAGGACGTTGGATTGGTGCTTCTCTGTTTTGGGGTCTTTGGAAACTATTGTTGTTCCTTCTGCAGTCACGCACGTCATGATTACACATTTTGCAGTTCACACAATAAGGCGTATTTTTCGTTTTGAGGCAATCGGCATATGTGTGGCCTCTTAAATTACAAAAACTGCAAGTCACTTTATTTAAATAGGTATTTTTATTTTTTACATTATAATTTTTATCTGGCGACCTTGGTTCCTGTTTAGTATATGCTGTGCCATCCTGTGTGAACTGTGACGTTGGTATGTGACTGCTTGGGTTAGTGGTTATATTGTGTTGCCGGGGATCTTGTGAGTAGGATATGATGCCAGGATTATATACGCTTTGATTTACTAGAGTACTACTTTGAGTTAATTGTGCGTTATTAGGTACACTGGTACAGGCAGAATTTGGCAATGTATTCTGTATCATATTTGTTTGGAATTGTCCTGGAGGTTGCAAGAATAGAGCACTTTGCTGAAGACGTTCCATGTCAAGTGCTCTTTGTACGAGGTCATCCACCGTGCCGTCTGTCATGGCCAGAAGGTATTGGCACATATATGGGTTACTTACGCCTGTTTTCAGTGCGTTTTTCGCGAAATCTTCCAACTGCGTTTTAACAGCTGGTGCTGCGGTGGCTCCGTATTTGGATTCTGCTGCTTCATTGCAGAGTGCCAGCATTTGTTTTACTCGTGCCGTGAAGGCTGTGAGGTTTTCTAAGGGATACTGCCTTGTAGTGATTAATTTATTTACCAGTTCCTGGTAAGTTTCTCTAGGCAGGTATGTGCGATTTAGCCGTTCTTCTACTTCTTTGAAAGTAGTGGGCATATTTGAGGCAAAAAGCTGGTAAGCTTCGCCTCGAAGTCTGGTGGGAAAGATTTGTAAAAATGCTGTTAGTTCATCCACCGAAATGCACTGGATTACCTGCCTGCAGCATCCTAGGAAAGTTTGGAGCTCCAGGCTCAATTTTGGGTGCTGCTCTCCCGAGAATAGGGGTACGAGCTGGGCAGTTAACTTGGCGATTTTCGCGTAATCTGCCATGTTTATATTGGGGATTCTGAAGCTAAAGTTTGACACTTTTGGGGAGCTAGTTTCTTCTATGCTGGTTTCCAAAAGGGAGTCGCCCAGCCAATTCAATAGGATTTCACTCACGGTGGAATCACTGACACTGTCTTCAATTGCACCTTCTCTTAATTCTACACTATTATTTGTAATTTCTGTTTCGAGAGAGTGCGAGAGTTCCCCAAACTGCTTTAAGCTTTCTTTAAATTTTTCCGTACTTTCTTTGAATTGAGCGATTTGCTTAAGCCGCCGTTCACGGGACTTTTTGAGCTGTTTATCGATAGAATCGCACTGTAGAACAGAAAGTTCGGAGGAGTCTCGCACTTTCCCCTCTAGATATTTTAAGTAATTTTCTAAATTTAAATTATTAGACCTTACTTGCTGGGGACCTGTCAGGATTGTCCCACTCCTGAGTGTGACTCCTGGTGCTGTTGAATTTGTTGGGGGTGTTTGATTAGCACCCTCTGTTGCAGATGTTGCTCCCTCGTTGCCTCCTTGACACCGGGGCGGAATTTCCTGCGCGTCGCCCGGCGAGGAAGTTTGTTGTGGAGTTGGTAGGGATGATGATATTTCCTGCGGCGTCTCTTGGTGGGAGCTTTCCTCGCTCATGGACCACCGTATGTGAAATTTGCAGCTAGGGGGGCTTCTGCCGTCTTAATTCCCTTGGTTCAAATTGAGAGGGGGGCTTATTGCCTTCTTCGGGGTCCCTCTCAATTCAGGATCGCTGGTTTTTGTGATTGAAGTTCTTTTGCTGCCGGGGGGGCCCGTGGCCTACTTAAATTCCCCTGGATAAAAGCTGAAAGGGGGGCGCGTTGCCTACTTCGAAGTCCCTTTCAGCTCCGGATCGCAGATTGACGGTTGAGGATTCTTCCTTCCTTCAAGTGTAGCTTTAGCACTTTTGGTTGTGAACTTCTGATATCCTGGCCTGGGATGAAGCCCGCTATTGTCCCACGTTGGCACTTTGTGCTTTGATGAGGGGGTGGCTGCGTGTTTTGCAAACAGAGGCAGTTAAAGCTGTCCGACCCCGAGCGTTGGGAGCCGACAAGATCGAAATACTCCTGAAGCCAGACTCAACTTCAGGCGGAGGGTAGGGTGTCTTGCCCAGTATTCGATCCCGTCTTCAACTCCTTTTTGATTCGTAGGATAGAGGGTTTTCGAGCGCTTATACTTTGTTTGTTTAAAGTAGGCTTCCTCTATCCTACCGGCTGCGCCAATTTTGTTACGTACCTTTGGCGGGACTCTGGCAGGGGCTTTATCCAAAGACACTTTTATTTCTTTTCCACTTTTATTTTATTTTTTTCTTCTTTTACAGCACCTTTTTCGGGTCACTTTAAAAACACTGTTTCTTGGTTTTCCACTTTTATTTTATTTTTTTCTTCTTTTACAGATTAACTTAATTCTTCTCCTTTACTTTCTTTTCAAACTCTGGTTACGTTCTAATTTCGTGTTAGTCAACTCTCTTTGTTTTTTACTTTTGTATTTTACTAACAAAATTATTCCACAACCGAGACCGACCCGTTACCAAGTTCAAAATCCAACCCGACCTTGTTTTTTAAAAATTCCACCGCCAACCGCCGTTTTTTAACATTTTTATCCAACTCGCTCGTAGAAGATTTTTTTTTTCAACTCTACTTTTTAAAATTTTTACTGCCGAACCGCCGCTAATCCAGTTTAAAATTCAACTCCGCTGCTATGATTCGACTGCGCTCTTGATCGCTTTCATCGCGATCAAGAGCCGTCGGTCAGGGTAAAAAATGCATAGTTGCATTTCTACCCTGAGAAAAATTTTCATTTATTCTGGACTTGATTAAACAAGTCCAGAATATTTTTCGTTGGACGGTGGCTTGAAAAAATGAAATTTGATGTTTTTATAAACATCAGCCACCGTCACGACGATTAGAATTGCCGCGCGCGTATACATACAATGTAATCTCGCGGCGCGCATTTCTTATCGCGAAAGCTTTTTTTTGTGATATGTATGTACGTTCGTACATACATATTATAATCGACAAATCGTACTGAAGGTACGATGTGAGAGCTAGTCTCGGACGTGGGAGGGAGTGCCGGTTTTTAATTGACAACTCAGTCATACAATTCAAATATAAAACTTTTATTAACAAAATAAATGCTTAAAACTATATCACAAATTCATTCAAAATTCAGAATTAAAAACTAACCTACAAACTACTAAAACTTCGATATAAAATTCAATAAAAAAAAAATAAACAAATTAAAATTCAAAATAAAAAATGTTAATGAGCTCCTGCTCAGGCGTTGCCAATTTTCTCCTCGTTCTGAAAAGGGAGAGAAGATCAGAGTTATTATCTGTCATCAAACAAAGAAAAAGTGGAAATATTGTTGCTGCTAGTGCGTGAGGGCACAAGAGCAGTAAAATGCTTCTGTCAGGACAACTAGTCAGATTAGTCTCTGACAGTATTCTGAGCGTGCGCAGAAGTAGCAATATGCTACTATAAAGAAGAAGATTGCAGATTATTCTCTGCGGCAGAATTATTCTTCTGCTTATACGTGAGCAACAAGATGCTAGTATAAAAAAGAAGAAGATTGCAGATTATTCTCTGCGGCAGAATTATTCTTCTGCTTATACGTGAGCAACAAGATGCTAGTATAAAAAAGAAGAAGATTGCAGATTATTCTCTGCGGCAGAATTATTCTTCTGCTTATACGTGAGCAACAAGATGCTAGTATAAAAAAGAAGAAGATTGCAGATTGTTCTTTGCGGCAGAATTATTCTTCTGCTTATACGTGAGCAACAAGATGCTAGTATAAAAAGGAAGAAGATTGCAGATTATTCTCTGCGGCAGAATTATTCTTCTGCGTATGTGTGGGATGGAATATTGCAGATTTATCTCTGCGGCAGAATTACTCTTCTGCTTAGGTGTGGATAGGAATTTTGCAGATTAATCTCTGCGCAGAATTAATCTTCTGCTTAGGTGTAGGATGGAATTTTGCAGATTAATCTCTGCGCAGAATTAATCTTCTGCTTAGGTGTAGGATGGAATATTTGAAATGATAGGATTTTCAGATTATTCTCTGAAATATAGAATTATTCTTCTATAATGAGGTTGGGAATATTCTTGTGTTTAGATTAATCTCTAAACCAGATGAGCTCTGGACCAAGAATGTTTTCTGCTGCAGCTCGTCGGCTTTATATAGCCGCCGCATCCAGTTATGAGTTCTCGCCTCTTGGTGTTGCCCTAGCGACGTTTGTTGAATTTGATGACTGAGGCGAAATCAAATGATTTGACGTAATGTCATGATGTGACATTACAAAATGTAAATATACAGGAGGGAAGTATAATTTAGGTAAGTTTGTGATATTTTTGTAAAATTTTGTTGAAAATAGTAATAATTTTGTATGTTTTAGATATAAAATCTGTTCATTGGAATGTTTGGACGTCGCTGGACTAAAGGAAGGAAGTTATCTAATTTTAGATAAGTATTTTTTTTATATAATATATTTTTAAGTTGGATTCTTTGTGTTGTCTTTTCTGTCTTTTTAGGAGACATTGGTTTGGAGTACAACGAGGGATCAAGATTATATATAGGTGGACTGAACATCCTCCCGCCTCAAAACAAATTATAAACTTTAGTTTGTTTTTCAATAAACTTACATTTGGTTGATGGAAGATGTATAATTTCCCTCTTTTTCTTTTCATTTTCATTTCGACGCCTCCAGGAAGACTCCATTTCATAAAGGTTTTTGCTTTCTTGATTCTATCCCAGGGTGTATTCGTAACTTCGAGTAACTTTGTAACAATTGGCGTGGCAATAATTTTTCCAACTAAGTCGTTTGGAATTCCTGGTGGCGACGCTTCAGTATTTGAAGGGAAATGTTGAAACTGTCTCGGAGGTGTGATAGGCAGATCCAAAAATTGTGCTGGTGGAGTAATTGGGTGATCAAAAAGTTGATTTTGTGGCTCCATGATTATTGCCTGAGCTGATGACTTAGTGTCAATTGTTGATGGTACCTTATCGTTTGCTCCTACTGGATTTACAATATCCTTCACAGAAGCTTGAGGATCTGTTTCTGTGATCATGCTTAAGTCTGGCATACTTATTATTGGCTTATTTGAGTCCTTCTGTTTGGGAATTTGTGGCTTTTTTGGAATGTGAATTCCTGGGCAATGTTTATTCGGCCGCGGTGTAGCTCTTAGTTTGTTGTCCACTTTAATATCCAACTCTGGCATGCTCAATGGCGTAGAGCGTGGTACTGTCGGAAGCCTTGGTCGAGTTGGTACCCGGGCTTCTGGCCGGTACTCTCTTGACCTCGGTGTAAAGTTGAGGCTATGATGATTTTCCGATTTCTGTAGCACTAACTTTTTAATTTCAGGCGATGCCAGCCTTGCCTCAAATGGCCTTGCCTTCCTCTTAATAGGCGAGGAATGTACGGGTGGTGGTCGCACGATCGCTGATCGGGGTCTACGTGCCTTTTTCGGTGTTGGTGGCAGTGGGCTGATAGGCCTGATTGGCTTGAAGGGAGCCAGTAAATCTGATGGAGTAGGTGATAAACCAGCGTCGACAGAGTCAAAAGACTCGGAATTAAAAATTTCCAATAACTCCTCCATGATGAATAAAGTACAAAAAAAATAAAAAAATAAAAAAAATGAAAAAATAAAAACGAAACTGAAACTACTGCGCGCACTTGTCACTGTTCAAAACTGAAGTGATTTTTGGCGGGTTTCGGAATCGTTTATATTTGAATATAACGGGTGTTTTTGAAAGTTTGTACTGCCACAGAGTACTAGACTTTGGTGGGGATAATCGATGATTGTCCTGAGATGAGTTGGTGAAGGGGAGAGGATAGTTATTTGGAATAGGAAGGATGAGAGTATTTAATTCATTTTTATTATTGGATGAGGAGGAAAGAGCTCTGATATATTTTGCTTCAGTTCGTATTACTGGGGGAATACTATTTTGTTCCATTACTGATGCAGAATGAGAGATAGTCTTTGGATGATACTGATGCCATCTATTGGTGAGAGGCTTAGTTTCTCTGTGATCTAGTTCAGTTTTCATTTTATTATATTGAAAAGTTGCTGACACTGAACGAGATGACGATACTTTTGTTTCATTTTTCCATTTTGTGTTGATGGTGGAGAGAGTTGTTAAAGTGCAGTACTTCCTTGCTTCACTCGGTGTATTTCTCCAGATTTTTCTCTGAGAACTGTGATGCAGAGGTGTATTATGATTCTTGGTGGACACATATTCATTTTTTGTGGGGGGTAGGAGTTTTCTTTTATGAACTTGATGTTTTGGTGAACTTATTGGCGTGGTGGAGTATTCCCAAACTCTCTTTAGATTATTATTCAACTTGGTGTTTGTCGTCATATAGGTGGATAACACAGTCGTCGTTATGCTCTTTACTTCTGGTATTCCTCCGACCAGAATCCAGCCCAGTTCGGTGTTTTGGGCTGTAGGTGTATTGCTAGATCCTCTTCTAATTCCATTTTTAATGATGGCGGCATAGATATTTGCTCCGAGAAGAACATCGATTTCTCCTGGGATTGAGAACGTTGGATCTGCAAGAGGGAGATTGTTTATGTGTGTCCAATTTGACACTTCGATTGTCTGAGTTGGAAGCAGATCGGTGATTTTTTGGATTATGAGCATGTTGCTCGCTATTTTAAAATTGTTTTGTAGAGAATTAATTGTGACTGTGGTTTGCTGTGCAGCTGTATTAGTGGGAGTTGAACCAAGTCCAATTAATTCTTGGGTGGTTGGAGAACCATTAAGCTGTAAGAGTTTACAGGCCTTTTCGGTCATAATAGACACTTGAGATCCAGAGTCTATTAATGCTCGGAATGTCATTGTGATTCCGGATGGTGAGGTGACATTTATCAGAGCTGTAGAGAGGAGAGCTCTTTTCATATTGGCGGTTAGAAAATTTTGAACTTGTTGTTCGTCATTTCTACAAGCTAAGGGTGTGCTTGGTTCAGTTTCTATACTAGAATTTTGGGTGGATTGATTAGGTGATTCTGTCACCGAATCATTTTTCTCATAGTGGAGCAATGTGTTGTGACTTTTATTACAATGGTAACACCTTTTATTGCTTGTGCAATTTAAGGTTAGGTGGTTGGGAGATAAGCAATTTTTGCATAAATGCTTATTTGTGACAACTTCATGTCGTTGTCGGGTGTTCATATTTCTAAATGTTTGACAATGAAATATGATATGGTCACCCTTGCAATGGCTGCAAGAGGACTTTTTTGTAGGTGGGTGCTTTTGTGTTGAACTTTGACTTCTATTCAAGAATCCATAAGTTGGTTTTGGTGAGAATGGTTTTCTCTGTGTCATGTTCGAAGATGTATTTCTATTTCCTATCATTTCCAAGGTTCTGAAGCGAGCCTCTAGGAATTTAGTTAATATTTTTAATTTGGGTAATTCTGTGCTATTATGAAGGCTCTGCTCCCATAACTGGTGTGTGTCTGGGTGTAACTTTTGTACAGTCAAGTATATAATTATAGGATCCCAATTGTTTGTTTCTACACCTAAATTTTGTAATGCTAATAGCGCCTCTGTTATATTGTCTAGTAGCCTTTTGATACTTTCGGCAGTATCATGATTTGTGGTTGGGAGAGACAATAATTTTTTTAATTGCACGTTGACTAGGATTCGCTTATTTGAATAGCGTTCCTTGAGGAGTTGCCAAGCTGGTTTATAGTTTGCGTCGCATATTTCATAATGCCTGAGCAATTTCAGCTTCTCCTATTAGATTAGTTTTTAAGAAATACAATTTGTCAACGTCTCTTAAATTATTGTTATTATGAATCACTGAATTAAATAGATCGTGAAATGCGATCCATGTCGAATATTCTCCATTGAATGTCGGCAGCTTAATTCTAGGAAGTCTTTCGCTATTGCATGACATTGTGCTAGCAGAATTTGTCTGTGTGTAAGGTGGATTGCTGACAGATGGTGTTGGTGTTAATCTGTCTATGTCTTCTTCCATGCTTGCTGCTTTCTCAATGTAATATTCCTGTACTTCGCTAAATATCTCTTTGGTGAAATATTCTAGTTGGAGATCTTGTGTTGTCACTCTCCTTTGTATAGACCTATGTCGAGTTTGGAATTCTTTCCAATACTCGGTGAACGTTTGTAGGCGTTTTTCTGTCGATTTGACAGTTTTCTTTTTTCCTTCTCTTTGGTGCCTTTTAAATAATTCTTCCATTAAATCTTTGACTTCTTTTTGGGACTGTACCAACTCTGACACAGAGTCAATGGTTTCGTCACCAACGTCAGATGAAATGGATTCGCCATTTTTTGGCATTTCTAATCGAGAAGCTTGAATTATGTGATATTAAGCAATATTTCAATTTTATATTTGACTGTTATCCGGACTTGAAGGACCAATGTGAGAGCTAGTCTCGTTCGTGGGAGGGAGTGCCGGTTTTTAATTGACAACTCAGTCTTATCAAATTCAAATATAAAATTTTTTATTTCAATGCTTATAACTATATCACAATTCATTTATTAAAAGAAATTCAGAACAACTAAAACTAACCTACAGACTACTATAAAATTCAATAAAAACTTCAAGTAACAAAGATAAAAATAAAAAAAAATAATAAAAAAACGACAAATTAAAATTCAAATTCAAATTCAATAAGCTCCCGCTCAGGCGCTGCCAATTTTCTCCTCGTTCTGAAAAGGGAGAGAAGATCAGAGTTATTATCTGTCATCAAACAAAGAAAAAGTGGAAATATTGTTGCTGCTAGTGCGTGAGGGCACAAGAGCAGTAAAATGCTTCTGTCAGGACAACTAGTCAGATTAGTCTCTGACAGTATTCTGAGCGTGCGCAGAAGTAGCAATATGCTACTATAAAGAAGAAGATTGCAGATTATTCTCTGCGGCAGAATTATTCTTCTGCTTATACGTGAGCAACAAGATGCTAGTATAAAAAAGAAGAAGATTGCAGATTATTCTCTGCGGCAGAATTATTCTTCTGCTTATACGTGAGCAACAAGATGCTAGTATAAAAAAGAAGAAGATTGCAGATTGTTCTCTGCGGCAGAATTATTCTTCTGCTTATACGTGAGCAACAAGATGCTAGTATAAAAAGGAAGAAGATTGCAGATTATTCTCTGCGGCAGAATTATTCTTCTGCTTATACGTGAGCAACAAGATGCTAGTATAAAAAAGAACAAGATTGCAGATTGTTCTCTGCGGCAGAATTATTCTTCTGCTTATACGTGAGCAACAAGATGCTAGTATAAAAAGGAAGAAGATTGCAGATTATTCTCTGCGGCAGAATTACTCTTCTGCTTAGGTGTGGATAGGAATTTTGCAGATTAATCTCTGCGCAGAATTAATCTTCTGCTTAGGTGTAGGATGGAATTTTGCAGATTAATCTCTGCGCAGAATTAATCTTCTGCTTAGGTGTAGGATGGAATATTTGAAATGATAGGATTTTCAGATTATTCTCTGAAATATAGAATTATTCTTCTATAATGAGGTTGGGAATATTCTTGTGTTTAGATTAATCTCTAAACCAGATGAGCTCTGGACCAAGAATGTTTTCTGCTGCAGCTCGTCGGCTTTATATAGCCGCCGCATCCAGTTATGAGTTCTCGCCTCTTGGTGTTGCCCTAGCGACGTTTGTTGAATTTGATGACTGAGGCGAAATCAAATGATTTGACGTAATGTCATGATGTGACATTACAAAATGTAAATATACAGGAGGGAAGTATAATTTAGGTAAGTTTGTGATATTTTTGTAAAATTTTGTTGAAAATAGTAATAATTTCGTATGTTTTAGATATAAAATCTGTTCATTGGAATGTTTGGACGTCGCTGGACTAAAGGAAGGAAGTTATCTAATTTTAGATAAGTATTTTTTTTATATAATATATTTTTAAGTTGGATTCTTTGTGTTGTCTTTTCTGTCGTTTTAGGAGACATTGGTTTGGAGTACAACGAGGGATCAAGATTATATATAGGTGGACTGAACAGTAATTATTTCTACTGGCAAATTTTGCTGAAGGCAAAATTTACCATGGGAATAATTTTGTTTTAATTTATGGAATGTGAAGAAAATTGCTGATGTAATTTTCTTCACTGATCCAATAGATAAGCTAACCATGTTTTAGGCATGGTTAGCTTATGTTAAAATTTTATGGATGAAACTTTTTTATATATTATATATATTTGTATACCCTTTTTTAGGAATGTTTTAGATATATAACAATGGTAAAGGTGCTCCAGATGGCATCGGGGCAGTCTGCAAAAGAACTGCAGATAAATTTGTTGCTTTAGGTAGAGATATTTCTTCTTTAGAATCTGTGGTCAATATAATAAAGGGGAACTGTCCAGGAATCCGGGTTTATGTCATCAATAATGAGGATATAGATGAAGTGGCCTCTATAATCGATAAAAATGTTAAAAATATAGTCTTATTCAAGGGGACATTACAAGTTCATCAAGTTTGTGGGGATATTTCTTTGTCAAACAAAATTTGTATGAAGTCTTTAAGCTGCTTTTGTAATGAAGAAGGTTGTAATCACTATAAATTAGGTGAGATTCAGTACCACACCATCTAAAACTTTAGCAGTTGATGACGAAGTGATGATGAAAACGAAGTCAAGGAAGATTACATTCAAGCAATATTAGTTTTAAATGTATCTCCAATATGAGGGCTGCAATGTAAATATAGTTGATTTCCTTATTCATTTGATACTGAATTCTGCTGTTAATTTATTGTATAATTCTTTAACGAACTGGATTATTTCTAAAATAATAATAGCTTATTTAATTAACTAAACCAAAGAAGTGATATTTTGTTTCCTTTTCATTATTTCGATTTCTTTTGTATTGTTCTTTTATTCGTTGAAATTGTGTTTTCTAACAAATATAATTATTCCTGTAATATATTTACCGCTGTCTTTTCTTTTCTGATTTAGATATTTAATTCCCCTGGCGTAAAATGTAATCCCTCCGCATAAGTGTAATTCCCCTGGTAGCTGTAATTCCCCTGGAGTTAAAAAATTTCAATAATACTACAAATAATATCTGACCCTCTTCAAATTATAACGTATGTAACTTACTTAACATAAAAAGTGCGAAAGTTCGTAGTAACACTTTGGTTGAGTATGTGGCCATTGCTTCTTAGGCGGAGTACTCCATTATCAAATATTGACACACTAAACATCTGTGAGAAGTTCGAAAACGTCTTCATATAGATAGAGAACCACTAACCGTCAATAATTTCTACGAACAACGAAATTTGGTTATAGATAAAACACCCGTCTACACAAAAAACTATAGAATGCCAAATTCACAGCTTGATGAAATAAATACGCAAGTACAGAAAATTCAAGAGGAAGGTATTATTGAACCATCAATAAGTCCTTACAACTCACCATTACTAATTGTACCTAAGAAAGACCTTGGAGGACAAAAGAAATGGCGATTGGTTGTAGATTTTAGATCTCTCAATAAAAAGGATGTCAACGATAAATTTCCCTTAACAAGACTTGATGACGTATTGGATAAATTAGGCCGAGCGAAATACTTTTCAACTCTCGATATGACTAGCTCATTTCATCAAATTCCATTACATCCAAAATCAAGACAGTTGACAGCATTTTCAACAAACACAGGACACTATCAATTTACGAGATTACCTTTTGGGTTAAAAATCTCAACTACTAGCTTCCAACGAATGCTATCAATAGCACTAAGTGGCCTAGAAGCCACAGCATTAATATATGTAGACAATATAATAATATTTGGCTCTAACTTAGACGATCACAACAACAATCTAATAAAAGTGCTAGAAAGATTGCAGAAATACAACTTAAAGTTAAATGCGAGTAAATGTAATTTTTTAAAACCAGAAGTTACATACCTTGGCCACCAAATCACACCTGAGGGTATACGAACTCACCCAAAGAAATACGAAAGCATTAAAAATTATCCTGAGCCCAAGAACTCGGATGAGGGCGAAGATTTGTAGCATTCTGCAACTATTATAGAAGATTTGTACAAAATTTTGCAGAGATTGCAAAACCACTAAATGAACTTCTAAAAAAGAACAAAATATGTCATTGGTCTGAGGATTGCAAGAAATCATTTGAACTATTAAAGTATAAATTAATATCCCCACTAGTACTAAGTTATCCTAACTTCAGTGAAGTATTCATTTTAACAACTGATGCATCTAGCTATGCATTAGGAGCAGTACTCTCGCAAGGCAAAATTGGACGAGATAAACCGATAGCCTATGCAAGCAAGTCGCTTAATAAACATGAATTGAACAAGCCAATAATAGAAGAAGAACTTTTAGCGATCCACTGGGCAATACAGCATTTTAGACCATATTTATTTGGAAGAAAATTCATAGTGTATACGGACCACCGACCACTAGTAAGCCTATTCACGCACAAAAATTGACAAGAATAAGAATTGATCTCATGGATTATGATTTCGAAATTATCTTTAAACAAGGTAAAATGAACACCAATGCAGACGCATTATCAAGAATAAAACTAGAATCCAAGGACTTGATAGCAATGATGCCGAAAAATAATGTCAATGTAATTACAAGAAACATGCAGAAAAAGCAAAATATGCAGGATTATAATAAGGAGGGCAAAAGTAGTGAGAACTGTGCAAGTACCTTAAATTCGAACAAGAAGACTGATCACCTTTACGTTTGGAACAGTACATCAATATCTGACATAAGATATATTAAAAAACTCGAGTTAACATTTAAAGATAAAAAACGCGCGCAACTTAAGGCACACAATGATAACAAAAAACTGCATGAATATAAAGAGATGGAAATAAAAATCTCGAAAGATAAAATAATTGCAGAGTGTAATGATAAATCTTTACCAGAGTTAAAATTGGTTCTGAGGAAATTACTACTCGAAATAAGCAATGCGAATATAAATAAATTAGCGCTAGCGAATAATCATTATTATTATTTGATATTATCGACGTCGAAAAATTAAGGAATATTTTGAAGGAATTCCATAAAGAAACAAAACATTGTGTTGATATAATTTTATATACACCTCCTAAAAGGATAGTAGAAAAAGATGAAATGCACAGATTGATAGAAGAATACCATAACTCACTAATTGGTGGACACTGCGGCATAAGAAGATGCATTGCTAGATTGAAACAAAAATACACTTGGAAAAATATGAATAAAATGGTAAAAGAACACGTAAATAATTGTAAGGAATGTGGAAGAACAAAAATCACAAAACACACCAAAGAGAGATATCTAATAACTAACACACCAAGCTCATCCTTCGAAACAATCTCAATAGACACGGTTGGACCACTTCGACCATCTGGAAATTTCAGATATATTCTAACTCTGCAATGTGAGCTAACTAAGTTTGTAGAAGCATTCCCAATAGAAACCAAGCATGCAAGGACAGTGGCGAAAACAATAGTAGAAAAATTCATATTGAAATATGGATGTTTTAAAAAACTCAAAACCGATATGGGTACAGAATTTTGTAATCAGCTAATGAACAACCTATGTGATCTTTTAAAAATACAAAAAGCAACATCAGCCCCATTTCATAATGAGACCCTAGGTTCCATCGAGAGAAACCATAGAGTTTTAAATGACTATATAATGACGATTTCCGAGCAAGAAAATTGGAGTGAGATATTACCCTATTATACTTACAGCTATAATACCACGCCACATACTACTACAAACTATACACCTTTTGAGCTAGTTTTTGGAAAGTTAAATTCATTACCATGTGAGATTTTAAATAATAATACAAAAATATATAATATTGACGATTATATCAATGAGTTAAAAATAAAATTGCAATTTGCACACAACAATGTAAAAGAATGTTTGCTAAAAGAAAAACAAGAAAGAATAGATAAACAAAAAACTGTAAATGAAGCTAATTTTAAAATAGATGATTATGTATATTTATTCCGGACTGGAATCGAACCTACACTTTTAGAATCGGTCAATGATGGAGAATTGAAGAATTTTAAGAATTTTTATTTTTAACCATTCCAAATCAAATTATAAATACAAGAAGAAAAAACAACCGTCTCATCCGAGGTTTGAAACCGGGACCTTCCGCTTGCCGGGCGACTGCTCTTACCACTGAGCTAACGAGACAGATGATTTTCCCCCTTGCATTTATCAATTTGTAATTAGCCTACTAAGCCACGTTGCTTTCAGCTGGCATTAACCAGTAACGATGAAAGCGCACAAATAAATTGTAAATTCAATTTTTATTTATTCCGGACTGGAATCGAACCTACACTTTTAGAATCGGTCAATGATGGAGAATTGAAAAATTTTAAGAATTTTTATTTTTAACGATTCCAAATCAAATTATAAATACAAGAAGAAAAAACAAGGTCCCGGTTTCAAACCCCGGATGAGACGGTTGTTTTTTCTTCTTGTATTTATAATTTTATTTGGAATCGTTAAAAATAAAAATTTTTAAAATTCTTCAATTCTCCATCATTGACCGATTCTAAAAGTGTAGGTTCGATTCTAGTCCGGAATAAATAAAAATTGAATTTACAATTTATTTGTGCGCTTTCATCGTTACTGGTTAATGCCAGCTGAAAGCAACGTGGCTTAGTAGGCTAATTACAAATTGATAAATGCAAGGGGAAAATCATCTGTCTCGTTAGCTCAGTGGTAAGAGCAGTCGCCCGGCAAGCGGAAGGTCCCGGTTTCAAACCCCGGATGAGACGGTTGTTTTTTCTTCTTGTATTTATAATTTGATTTGGAATCGTTAAAAATAAAAATTCTTAAAATTCTTCAATTCTCGATTATGTATATATAAAAGTAGGTAATAAAGTAAAATTACAACAACCATATAAAGGACCATATAGGCAAGATAATGTAAATAGCTATGTAGATATAAATGGAAAAAAAACTAAAGTACACAATAATAATTTGAAATTATGTAAACATAAAATTTAGATAGTTGTAGATACATATAGATATGTATACATAGCAAAATATTGAAAAGTAGTAAATAAGTTATGGAAATATGTAACAAAGTATCATGAAGAAATAAAAGTGATCGAATGTGAACTAACAAATAATTTAATTTTACTTTCGTTAGAGAAATTAAAATTACTTCAATCTTTTAAGGATGGGGGGATGTAATGCATATCTGTAGTCATGCATCATTAAAGCATGTAATTGCATATAAATCAAATGCACATCTCCGTAAAAGAAATATGATACAAAGATTACAACTAAAGTTTGTAATTTATTTCAAAAGTTAAAACTCGAACAAACAAAAATGAAAATACAATTGACATACATACAGATTTGTATGTAATCACTTTTGTGTCAATCGAATGAATGAAGTAATATAAAAGCGCATCAGATTACAGCGCAAGCGGAAATAAATTATGTATGTGCAATGCACCAAATTTATTAATGGCAACAAAAAAACGCTGCTCGCGTGAGGTCACCGTTTCGTTCATAATGATACGGTGAGAAAATTATCGAATATAGGTAGCTTTAAGAAATTAATGTAAATAGCTTATTTAGCAATAATTAGCGATTATAAATAAGGTAGCATTAAGAAAGAAATCAAGAATAAAGTTTTGACCATAGAACGGTAAAGACAAGGGCTTATTCTTCAGAGCGCAGCGGCAATTAGCCAGGTGGTCCCCTACATTAAGATATTGAAGCACTCCAGCCAAATATCAATCAAGGATTGAGGCATTCAGCCAGATCCACAGGTAATTGTTATTTCTTTGCCTTTCATAAATATTGAGGCGATACGCCATATATTCGGCATAGTAAATAATTAATTTAAATCATGAATAGAATATTGGATATCGACGAATACGCCAATCTATTGGCAACCAGCGTGAAGGCAAACATAACAGGTTATTCGATACTATAGCGAAATTGTTGGTAATATAGAGTATACTTTTTTGGCTTTAATTGAACTTGAATCCGATGATGCTGAAAGTATAGTCAATGCTTTAGTTGACTATCTCAGAGAATTTGCACTCGATCTAAAAAAATTAGTGAGGATAGGTGTGTATAATGCCTCTGTCATGGTGGGCGTGAATAACGGGGTTTATCAAATATTAAAAAATAAGTATGGCTTGAACAATTTAATATTGATTCGCTGTGTATGCCACTCCGTTCAATTGGCAATTTCACATGCATCAAAAAATATCATTCCACGATCAATAGAATTTCTTATCAGTGGAATCTACAACTGGTTCGCTATGTCATTATCTCGACAAAAGCATTTTAATAAGATTTTTGCAACTATAAACTGTGGAAAAGAGCCACTTAAGATAATAAAAGTATGTGATACTCGTTGGCTGTCAATTGAACCTGCTATATCTCGCATACTAGAGCAGTGGGATGAGTTATCCTTGCATTTTCAATTGAGTCGTGAGAAAGAGAATTGTTATAAAGCCGATATTTTATACTCAATGTACAAGGACCCAACAAATCAACTTTATTTAATGTATTTAAAAAGTGTAGTCTCTGAAGTACAAGTAGCTGTCAAATTATTCGAAGGAGATAACATCGATCCCTCAAAACTTTTAACTTGCCTTACATCTTTAATTAAGTCGCTTTGTGGAAAAATCTTGATTCCAACAATTTTGCGTCGGATTTACTTATTTTCATCAGCCGTTAAAAATCATATAGATCCGTCACCGTACCTGCGTTGTAGTTTTGAGTCTGCTGCTCGAAAAACTAGTATAACGTCTGAGGAAAAAAATATTGTACGCACCCAAAGATTTTACATTAAAATTAATAGAAGAGCTGCAACAAAGGCTACCTACAAATAATGAAATATTGGAAAAAATTGCAGTATTAAATGTAGTAGATGTCTTACAAGTTGATAAAGGTAAAGAGATAATAGAATTGGCGGCAAGATTTTGACTCAATGGAATAACATAAATTTTATAAAGTGGGAAAACGTTAACAATACAATCCTCTTTTGGATTGAGGTATTTAATATAAAGATGCTGCAGACAAAAATCCATTTAGCGAACTTTCTGCAATAGCTATTTCACTGATATCTTTATCACATTCGAATGCAGAAGTTGAAAGCCTGTTCAGTTTGATGAACTTGGTGAAATCTAAATTGCGGAAGTGGATGAATTTGACGACACTAAATTCTATAATAAGAGTAAATTGTTGAAATTGTTGGGGAAAACTTGCTTCAACTACGAGCTTCCTGAAGATGTCATTAAAGTTATAGGTACCAACCAAGCGTACTCATTCTTTCATTTGGATAAGGGTCAACCATCAACCTTTAACGTTGATGACGTTGGTGAGGACGATGTTGAGTGGAATAGCGATAATTAATCACTTATAATATTTTAAAAAGCGAATACCCACAGGTATATATTTTCCTTTAGAAATATGCATAATATTTTAGTCGGACGAAATACTTGCAGGAATCGATGGCTGAGTGCAATATTTAATGAATTATGCTGGATGTGATTATTGTCTACTTATGTCTGAAGATGATTTTTTCAGTTTTATTTTTGTGCTTTGAAACTGCTGTAAATCCATATTTAACCCTTAATTTTAAAAACTATACTTACTTAACTTTAAATCTACTTATTTAGCCCTATATTTCAAACACCATATTTATTTAACTTTAAAGTTACTTATTTAAACACTATGATTTTCTATTTATACTTCCTATGTAGTAAATATACACATCTATATATATGTGGTAACCCTAATTCAAAAAGCTCTAAAAATAAAAACAGCTTTGATGACCGGAAAATCTGAATCGGGAGTCAGTTTGCAGAGGAGTGGAATAGAGGTTGCCACGACCATAGCACACATCGCACCAGTCATCAAATTATTATATTATTGAAACATTTTAAACGATTGTAAACACCTTCAGTGAATTGATTAGTAAATAAAGTTTGTGAATTACTAAGCCGCTGCTGTATCATCTTATCAAAATCCCACAAATTGGGGACTCAACCGGGATTGACAGGCCTACAAGCCAAAGCAAGTGAATTATCGCAAAACGTAGAGAAAACCGCATTCCATATCTGAAAAAGCAAGAAAATTTGGACACAAGAAAACGAGGAAGACCAACGGTGAATTATAGCGGCTCGCTAAAGCAAAAGCAAGCATCGACGAAGCATAAAATATCGGTGTGTGTGTGTGTGTGTGTGTGTGTGTGTGTGTGTGTGTGTGTGTGTGTGTGTGTGTGTGTGTGTGGCGTGAGCATAAACCGTTTTTCCTAAATTTTGTTTGCCGAAAAGTACAAGTTCACTGCAGCCCGGCGAAAAGAAGAATTTCCTGGGGAAAAACGAGGAAGGAGGCAAAACACCGGCGAAATTCTGGAGAAACACGACGAGTAGCAGAAGACATCACAGTCACACATTAAGCAAGCTAGCTGCGTACCAGACTCATCGAAGGGGAACCGTACAAACGAAGGAAGCTTGCAGAAATTATAGCTGCGTACGAGACTCTTGCTAGAATTGTAGCAAGAGCGAGGGAAGTGTTGCAGAAACATTTATTGCTACGGAGAGAAGCTCAGACTTTATTTCTTTCTAGTGTTGCAGGCATCATAGGTTGATAAGGGGTAGCGCAACATCAGGCCGAAGACAGGTTCAAATGAAATTGACATGTTACGCTGCCATCCAGTAAAAGAAAACTGATTTTTAAAAAATTTGAGAGTTTAAAGATCTTCTTAACGGAATAAGTGATTTTCTTTGAACGTATAAGTAGAAGCAATTAATAAGAAGGGATAGATGTTGATTTAAAATATTATTGCTGATCAATTTAAAATATTACTGGATATTAATTTAAAATATTATTTAATTGATAAAACTGATGTTTTTTTAGGCACTTGGTAGAACACTTTGGTAATCATCTTTTTTAAAAATTTTTTTTTCAAAAATATTCAAAATAAAACACATGTAATATTGTTCTACAATAATTTATTTTATTTGAGTCGCGACGCGTTTCGCCTTCTTAGGGCAACATCAGGCATAAGCAAGCATTTAGTTGATACTGGTCATACCACATCTTTAAATAAATTACAACTTTTAAAAAACGTGGATGGTGGAAAAGTTCAAGATAAATACGAGATATATTACATTAATAATGAAAGTCGTAAAGGTTCATTTTTGGTAAACGATCAGTTAGATTTCATGAATAATAGCCCCCTCTTATGTATGGATTTATAATGACCGTTACAGTAAAATATTACGATAGTCAGGTTTAGCTAACGATCTGGTTTTCAGTTGCTTGACAATGCCCTAAGAAGGCGAAACGCGTCGCGACTCAAATAAAATAAATTATTGTAGAACAATATTACATGTGTTTTATTTTGAATATTTTTGAAAAAAAATTTTTAAAAAAGATGATTAAAATATTATTGATAACAATATTAAATTTAACAATTGGGGACATTTCGCCTCAGTGGCAATCGTAAAGACATTGCGTCGGAATTTCTGTTTGCTCATTAGCTATTGCATGCGATCAACACACTATAACTATTACGAAGGAAGGAAAATTCAATTAGCATAAAGAGTGCCGCTGTGATGGGGGGTAAAAACAAAAGAAATAGGAGGCAAAGTACATTTGAAGAGGAGTATACCTTAAGTAACGAGGTTGAAAATTATGAGTCAATGGCTAGAGAATTGAGACGTGAATTGAAGGAAAAGGATAGCACCATCCGTGCACTCCAAGATAGGGTTGGTTCCAACGACCTCACTAGGGATGCCCAAGGTGATCAGCATTCTGAGCGATGTCCTACATCAGTCGAGGCTAATAATTCTCTTAGTATGTTCACATTAAAAGATATTGAGGAGGCTTTGAACCCATTTACGGGTCAAGACAATTATTGCGTTTTGTCATGGGTGAGGGACTTTGAAAACATGGCGAGCATTCTAAGCTGGAATGAGTTGCAGAAGCTGATTTATGGAAAACGACTAGTGGCAGGAACTGCTAGGCTAGCGCTACGTAGTCAAAATAATTTGAAATCTTGGGAGAAGTAAAAGACTTCCTAATGAGTTTATTCAAGGATGAGAAAAACAGTGCAGAGGTGCATTCAAAATTAAGGGCTCGTAAGAAGCTACCAAATGAAAGCTACTACGAGTATTTCTTGACAATAAAGAGATGGGTAGAAGAGGTAATCTGGAAGACAAGGCCATTATGCAAAATGCAGGTGATGGTATTCTTGAGGACGAATCGAAAAAAATTGTACTCTATGGGGCCAAAGATCTTTCCGAGTTTAAGAGCAAATTGCATATCTATGCTAAAGTCAGGGAAAAGGAAAAGAAGAGCAGACCGCCAACGAAGCCTCAGTATAGAGGTACAAAAGAAGAGCCAAACAAAATGAAATGTTTTAATTGTGGTGTTGAGTTTATGAAGCACTTGGGAGGTAGTCGTCCTCAAGTACTCTCATAGGTTCACCTTATGAAGATATTCCAGGTCGAATGTTGATGAATGAAGCCGCAGTAGGTTGAAGGGAGCCGCTTATTAGCTTTACTTCCCTTGGTTCGAAGATGGGAGCCGCTTATTAGCTTTACTTCCCTCGGATATTATATGGGAGCCGCTTATTAGCTTTACTTCCCTCGGATATTATATGGGGGCCGCTTATTAGCTTTACTTCCCTTAGTAAGAACAACTTGAGTTGCTTTGAATGTTACTCGAACACTCTTCTTTATTGCAAATCAACATCATATTTATACAAAAAATCTTACATATAAAATTAACCTTACCTATGCTTCCGTAATATTTCTGGCCTAACATTTGCTTACCAAAAGTGTAATTTGCATAGGCCAGGTGTATTTTCTTAATTTTCTATTTTGTAATATACAAGCTGCGGAAACTACTCGCAGCTTGTTATTCTTACATCACGACACTCGTTGCTTTATGCGTATATACATATTTCCCAGCTTCATTGTTTCTATCATTCATACGTACCTACATACATATCAATTCACCAAATGCTTGTAGCTTATCATATTACATCATGTCAATTTGGTCACCTATGCTTTACCGCCGGCGCAAGGTTATCGTATTGCAATGTGCGAATTCTTGCGCGCAGGGGTATTGCGTCACTCGGTCAACCTTTACTGGTTTCCTCAAATGGAAATTGGCGTAGGTCAGTGATGAGTGCAATGACAATAAAATGATGTAGTTAGGTATGTATGTACATGCAATGCATTATTTTTTCTTGATATGAATTATAATGCAATATAGGTATGTATGTACATACAATGCATTATTTTTTCTTGATAGGAATTATAATGCAATGTAGGTATGTACGTATATGCAATGCTTTATCTTTTTATTGATATGAATTGTAATGTAGGTATATATATTCAATACTTCATCTTACATACATTATAGATGATATGATCTTAATGAATGCATTATAGATGATATGATCTTAATGAATGCATTATAGATGATATGATCTTAATGAATGCATTATAGATGATATGATCTTAATGAATGCATTATAGATGATATGATCTTAATGAATGCATTATAGATGAGTTTATGATATGTAACAAATCTCCCCCTTCTTAAAAAATGTGTGATTCTTGGAAGAGGAATAACGCATTAAAAAAAAAATTGGGTTTGGGAATTTACAAAAAAAATGTTTACTGTTTTACTTGTTTGACACATTTGTATGTTTATTTTTAATCGTACAACTCTGTATAATATAATAATATAGGTGTATACATATTTTTTCTATACATATATTTTTTTTTTTATTACAATGTTAATTTTTCATGAACCTATAATAATATATGTGTATATACACGAGTAGTAAAATTAGAGTATTAATATTAGAAGAAAAAAAAAAAACAAAAAAAATCTTATCTATGCCTATAATAATTTTTATCAAGATTATGCATATAATATAAATATTCTTATGTTATTACTATTTTTAATGTTGGAGAAATTAAAAGAGCTGAATATTATCAAAAGGGCGAAAAAGAATAAAAAAAAATGAAGTTCGTAATTAAATTTTTTTTTTGTTAAATTTAAATAAAATATATTATTCAGTTGTATATGTATTTTGTTTTGTTTTTTTTTGTTTTTTTTTTTTTTTTGATCAAGGTATACTTCTCTTTTTTTTTTGAATAGGCATGTTGGGCTGCCTTTATTGTTGTTTGGGGAAATGTCGTCTCTTTTCTATCTTCTGGTTGTGGTTTCTTGAGTACTCGAGTGTTCACATACGAGCATCCCCTTCTTGATATTTTGGCGTTTCGCAGAGAGTTTAAATAAAACTAAATCGGCAAGTAGTAGGTAGGCGTGTCAAGTTAGACCGAGATTTGCATTACTTTAGGTTGAGGGCTATTTTGGCCACTGTAAAAGAGGAGCGTGTAAAGTTTGAATGGCTGGCGAAGGAGATAATGAAGAAAATTAATGCTTTAAAAAGGATGAAAATAAAAATATTCTTAAGTAGTTCTACTCTGAGTAAAAAAAAAATTTTTTTTTTTTTTTTTTTTTAAATAAAAGTAAATTATCCAAAGTATGTTTCTCTTTCTCTCCCTTGTCTGGTTTTCAAAGATTAGCCATTATTCGTGAAATGGTTTTAATCTGTTGTTATGTACTGTTACTCTTCGTTTACCAATTTGAATAACAGTATTAACAGGGGTAAAAGCTTGTACCACGAGATATGGTCCTAGCCATATCTGGGAAAGCTTGTGTTTCTTCGCCGGATTGTTCAGTAGAACTTTTTCACCTGGCTGGAATGTAACCGGACGTGAATGCTTATCATAGTATAGTTTTGACTTTTCCTT
Source organism: Dioctria rufipes (assembly GCA_963924295.1). Lineage (NCBI taxonomy): Eukaryota > Metazoa > Arthropoda > Insecta > Diptera > Asilidae > Dioctria > Dioctria rufipes. The sequence goes on along the minus strand of OZ002741.1, from coordinate 98,397,537 downwards.
AGCCTTAAACAGATTTTTTCGGGCGATAGCATACGTTTTTTGTAATTTGTATTTAAGGATGTGATAGTAACTTTCGTGGTTGTAAATGGGTTCTGGTTCTCTTCTTAGATTTGATGGTACATCCGCTGTAAACCCAAACAAACAATCCATTGGAGTGAGTTTAGTGCCATCATGTGGACTATTATTGTATACGAAAGCCGCGGTTCTCAGGAATCGATCCCAAGCCTTTGGATTTTCAGACACAATAGCTCTTAAATACTCCACTAGAGGTCTGTGGGTACGTTCAAGTGCGCCGTTGGATTGTGGATGATAAGCGGAAGTCTGTAATTTTTTTATTTTCAGGAGTTTACAGACGCGTTTAAAAAGATCGCTTAAGAAGTTAGAACCCTGATCAGTTACTACCTTTTTAGGAATGCGGTAACGAGTAATTATCTCGTCGAAAAATATTCCTGCTACCGTTTCTGCTTCGCCATTCGGCATGGCATAACAATCTACGAATTTCGTCAGATTGTCTTGGAATGTCAAAATGTATTTGTTGCCTGAGTGTGTTTCTTCAAGAGGACCTACTATATCCAAATAAACTTTCTCGAATGGCATTAGAGCGGTATCTGTTATGACCATTGGCATACGATACCCCGGGCTAGCCTTCATTTTCTGGCATTTAGAACATTTTCGAATATATTTCCTGATAGAACTAAGCATGTTTTTCCACTTATATTTCTTTTTTATTCTTTTATAAGTTTTGATTACTCCTTGATGACCACCAAATGCGGAGTCATGGTAGTCCTTTAAAATTATTTGAATTTCTTCAGGGTTGGAAATAATCTCAGGTAATTGATTTTGGGAATTTATTGAATTACTATTCGAAGGTGATTTGTTGTGCTCAAATGTATTGGTTTCAGGTTGGTTGCTTTCAGTTGAGCCAATTTCTACTGAATCATCTTGGGAGTTCTTTGAATATTTTCGAATTTTTCGGGTTTTTTGGTTTTGTGTTACATTTTCAATATTATTTTCTGTCTCCTTCATTTGCGATCTCGTAACAACATGGCATCGTGCTTGCTTATATTTTGATGGTTGCGGAGAGTTAGAATCATAGTTGTCTATATCAGAATCTATACGGTGATGTACCTGAGCTTCCACAATGATTGAATTGGGATTTGTTTGGTTTATTTGGGCAGGTATTCGGCTAAGGGCGTCTGCATTAGTGTTAAATTTTCCAGGCTTATATTCAATTGTGTAGTCAAATTCCGAAAGTTTATGGTGGAACCTGACTAATCTCGAAGTTGGATCTTTTACATTGAATACACCTTTAAGGGGTTTGTGGTCTGTATAAACCGTGAAAGTTCTCCCTTGTAGGTAACACCTGAAGTTCCTGGCGGCCCATACAATAGCGAGCAACTCTTTCTCTATTGTGGAGTATTTTTGTTCCGCCTTATTTAAACCTCTACTTGCATACGCTATTGGCCTGTCTGTGCCTATTTTCCCTTGGGATAAAACAGCTCCCAACGCTTCATTGCTAGCATCTGTTGTCAAATTAAAGGGTTTGGTAAAGTCTGGATATATGAGTAAAGGAGGATTTACTAGGGAATTTTTAATTTTATCGAAAGAGTCTTGGCACTTTTGAGTCCAATTAAATTTGACGTCTTTCCGTAATAGATTCGTTAGTGGCCTGGCAATTTTTGAAAAATTCGGAATAAACTTTCGATAGTAGTTGGCCAACCCAAGAAACGATTGAGTTTGTCTCACAGTTCGGGGTTGAGGAAAATTTTGAACGCAGCTTGTTTTACTGGGATCTGGAAGTGCTCCTTCATTCGAGCATTTGTGTCCGAGGTAAATTACTTCTCTGCGAAGGAACTGACACTTTTCGGGTTGTAATTTAAGATTATGGGCTCTAAGTCTGTCGAATACCTTAGCCAATTTCTCGTTATGATCTTGTAAATTTTTTCCATATATTACAATATCATCGAGATAGACAAAGCATTCTAATCCTTGGAGACCCGTTAGAATGTAATTCATTAGGCGCTGAAAGGTCGCAGGTGCGCCTTTCAGCCCAAATGGCATTCTCTTAAATTCATAATGCCCGTAAGCAGTACTGAACGCAGTTTTAGGTCTATCCCTTGGATCAACAAGTACTTGATGATATCCGCTTGCAAGGTCCAGTGTAGTAAAATAGCGCGAGTGCCCAAGTTGGTCTAGTATATCTTCTATCCTGGGTAGTGGAAAGGCATCCCCTATAGATTTTTCGTTTAACTTACGAAAATCTACTACTACCTGCCAACGTTTATTGCCGTCTGGCCCAGCCTTCTTGGGAACTACCAGTAACGGAGAGTTCCACGGGCTTTTACTTAGTTGAATTATGTCATTCTCTAGCATCTCTGTTATTTGCTCATTTATGACTGCCCGATGTGTCTCTGGGAGTCTATACATTCTTTGGTTTATGGGTGGTTGATTATATAATGTGGGTATGGTATGCTTTATAGTGTTAGTGCACGTTAGCCTGTCTCCTTTTAGATAGAAAAGATCATTTATAGCATAGTTCAAGAATTGATTTTTCCTCTTCTTGATTCAAATTTTTATCCAACAGTAATTCTCTACGTAAAGCCGCGAGTCTATCTTGATTATAATGTTTAATGCGGTTTACGTTTACCGAATATGGATTGGAATTTAAATCTGTTTTATTATTTTTGTGTTTGTAGTAGCTACTGTTTTGTGCACGAGAGAAAGATGGACCACCTTCTTTCTGAGAACTTTGGGTATTATTGTCGTCCAAAGATAAATAGAGAGGTTTAAAAGAGGCTTCTTTCTGAAAACTTTGGGTATTGTTGTCGTCCAAAGGTAAATAGAGAGGCTTAAGAGAGGCTTTTTTCTGAGAACTTTGGGTATTATTGTCGTCCAAAAGTAAATATAGAGGCTTAAAATTATAATAATTAATTGGAACTAGAGTTAGCGTTAGGTTCTTTAGGTACACTGGTTGCGTGTTTACGTTTAGAACTGCTATTGGTATAAAACTTCTATGAGGACTAACTAGGCAATTTGCGACAAATACTCCTTCTTTAATCTCCTGAGACAAACAGACCATTTCCTGGTCTAATTGTAATGGTATACTCAGTACCATTTGAGATCGAGGAGGTATTCTATTGGATCGCCGAAGTACAACTTCATATTGCCTACTTTCATCTTCAATCGAGGTGCTCGGAATTTTTTCCATTGGAGGTAATGCATTTTTGCTATCTGGCGCCCGTAATTTAAATTGCTCCTCCAATTGATTGCTTGGTATTTCCTCTCCATCTTCTAGGGATGTTTCGAGAGGGACCGTGAATTCAATAGGGTTGGTTTCCGTGCGAGGAAACCGAAGTAATCTATTAGGCCCTTCGATATTACAATTTTTCGCAAGAAAATCATTACCCAACAGCCCATCATGGGAGATTTGGGCGATATCTTCGACAACCTGGAGTTTGCACGGGATACTGCGGCTTAATAAAAAGTTGCCTTGGCAGTTTCCCAATGTTTCTCCTTCTCCAAATGGAGTTTTCAGAGTCACCTTTTCGCTTTGTTTTATATGTTCTGGCGTATCTAGTGCTTCCTTTTTTATGATGCTTACTTCAGCTCCAGTGTCTACTATCAGCCGAACGGCTGTGTTTTTGCTTATGTCTAATGGTAAATCTACCACTGGAACGTTTTCTCTAGTATCTTGTTTGAAAGGACCCTGAAGTAATTTGCGCCGTTCTATTCAATGTCGAGCCGGGGATTTTTCGGTCGACAGTGTGCCGTTTCCCGAATCTGTGGCCTCCCATCGTTGTTTCTGCTGACAAATGGACACGATATGTTCTCTTCTGCCACAGAAGTCGCACATATTATGTATGTGATTAATTCTTTGCTCCTGATTTGCAGATCCCCACCGAACATTGTTACTCGTGTTTGCATGTTCGGGTGGTGCCTTAGCATTTTGCTTGCAATGTTGGGCATCATGGCCCTTTATTCTGCAGTTAATGCAGAAAGGCGTATTCTTACGTTTTAGGCACTCGTCATACGTGTGCCCTTTGTAATTGCAGTAGCTACAGGTGATCTTATTTAAGAGTACTTTTTGCTTGTCGTACTTTCTTTCTGCCTGTTGCTGAAAAGATTTCTGGTAGGGAGGTGGGCTTCCGGAAGATTTCCTTGTCACAGAGCGCCAATTATGTTCAGGGATTTCGTCGGTACTAAAGGATACTAAAGTTTCCTTTGGCGGTTCCGGTATTGGAGGTATACTACTTTCAGTTTTTATATTATGTCCTCCGAACTCCTTTTTGTAAGGGTAGGAAGATAAATTTACACTCTCGTGTATGGGATAACCATAAGCATTAGCGAAATTTGGAATATTAGGTCTTAGAAAATTGCCCATTTGGAAAGAGTTTGTGGGGTTAGGAATATAGCTTGTTGGTTGAGGCGTGAAAAAGAGTCCTTGTTGCAACCTTTCCATATCTAATGCCTTTTGAATGAGTTTGTCCACTGAATCCTCATTTAAGGTGAGTAGATAGGCTCCTAGATGCGGGTTATATGCACCATTTTTCACTGAAGCCATTGCAAAATCTTCTTTCTGTTGTTTAACTACTTTAAAATTTTCACTGCCGTATTTATTTTGTGCTGCGTCGTTACATTGTACTAGAAGACTTCTTAGTCTATTAGTAAACGAATTAAAGGGTTCCTGTGGATATTGTCGGCAAGTAATGAGTTTATTTATTAATTCGTGGTATGTTTCACGGGGTAAGTAAGTTCGATACAGTAACTGTTCAACCGCTTCAAATTTTGTTAGAGCACTGGATGTAATTAATTGATAGGCATTTCCTCTCAATCTAGTTGGGAAAACATGCATGAAAGCTACTTTTTCCTCCTCTTCTAGACACTGCTGCACTTGTTTGCAACAGCCTATGAAGGTGTGCAACTCTGTGAGGGTTTGAGAACTAATTTCTCCAGAGAACAAGGGCCCCATTTGTGCTGTTAGCTTAACCACCTTTTCGTAATTTACTGGCATTTTGTCTGTTTCGCGAGGTTGTTCTGTCTGGACAATATGTGACGTGCCTTTATCTGAATTAGGCGTGGTTAACAATTTTTCTGTTATTAGCTCGTTTAAACTATTGTTTCTTACAACGAAATTAATCAAGCTGTGCCTTCTGAAACGTTTGCCTGAACGGTGTTCGCGATACCAGTTTATGGATGGTCTGCTTTGAGATGAATTTGGCTCTACAATAGGGCTATCTGAAGGGCTTCCTGGAGGGCTAGTGTTATCAAACGACAATGAACTTATTGCCGTCTCAAAATCGGAGCATGAAGAACTTCGATCAGGTCTGGGCATGAAAGCAAAACCTGCGGATGCTTTTACTCAATATTAGTGAGAGAGATGGAACAAGAGAATAGGTAATTTTAACGAGCTTCGATCAATAACCAGAGAAATCAGATTAATTATTTGAAATTTGTTCAATCTTTTTTTTATATATATATATATACCGCAGTGACTATTATATATTTTTTTTTTTTGTATGATTAACAATTTTTATTACTTTAATTTATTTTACTTTAACTTGAACTTCGCTCAATAACCAGAGAAAGAGAAATCAGAATAATTATTTGAAATTTGTTCTCTTTTTTTTTTATATATACTATATGCCGCAGTGACTACTATTTTTTTTTTATGATTAACTATTTTTTATTAACTTACTTTACCTTACTTTAACTTGAAGAGACGAATGGAAGCAAATAAAATTTGTTGCCTTTATCCGCTACGCAGATATGAAGTTGTATATCCAAGCTGGTGGCTTCTTTATTGTTATTGAAGAGAGAAAAGAATGGATATCCTCTGTTGTTGAAAATAAGGTGTTCCTATGCACTCGTAGGTTCGAAGATCAAGGTTTTTCAAGGGTTTGAATTTATGTACCTTCCTTGATCCTACCGGCTGCGCCAAATTATTGTTGAGTTTATGAAGCACTTGGGAGGTAGTCGTCCTCAAGTACTCTCATAGGTTCACCTTATGAAGATATTCCAGGTCGAATGTTGATGAATGAAGCCGCAGTAGGTTGAAGGGAGCCGCTTATTAGCTTTACTTCCCTTGGTTCGAAGATGGGAGCCGCTTATTAGCTTTACTTCCCTCGGATATTATATGGGAGCCGCTTATTAGCTTTACTTCCCTTAGTAAGAACAACTTGAGTTGCTTTGAATGTTACTCGAACACTCTTCTTTATTGCAAATCAACATCATATTTATACAAAAAATCTTACATATAAAATTAACCTTACCTATGCTTCCGTAATATTTCTGGCCTAACATTTGCTTACCAAAAGTGTAATTTGCATAGGCCAGGTGTATTTTCTTAATTTCCTATTTTGTAATATACAAGCTGCGGAAGCTACTCGCAGCTTGTTATTCTTACATCACGACACTCGTTGCTTTATGCGTATATACATATTTACCAGCTTCATTGTTTCTATCATTCATACGTACCTACATACATATCAATTCACCAAATGCTTGTAGCTTATTATATTACATCATGTCAATTTGGTCACCTATGCTTTACCGCCGGCGCAAGGTTATCGTATTGCAGTGTGCGAATTCTTGCGCGCAGATGTATTGCGTCACTCGGTCAACCTTTACTGGTTTCCTCAAATGGAAATTGGCGTAGGTCAGTGATGAGTGCAATGACAATAAAATGATGTAGTTAGGTATGTATGTACATGCAATGCATTATTTTTTCTTGATATGAATTATAATACAATATAGGTATGTATGTACATACAATGCATTATTTTTTCTTGATAGGAATTATAATGCAATGTAGGTATGTACGTATATGCAATGCTTTATCTTTTTATTGATATGAATTGTAATGTAGGTATATATATTCAATACTTCATCTTACATACATTATAGATGATATGATCTTAATGAATGCATTATAGATGATATGATCTTAATGAATGCATTATAGATGATATGATCTTAATGAATGCATTATAGATGAGTTTATGATATGTAACAGTGGTGCCTATGGTCATATAGGAAGAAACTGCCCGAAGCAGTCAGATGGGTTGAAATGTTTTTCGTGCAATAAACATGGCCATAAAAGTGCAAACTGCCCAGAAAAGAAAAGAGCAATAGTACAGAATCAAGTGGCTTTCGTGAAACATTTTTCCAACAGTGAAAGTCGTATGGTAAAAATAATCAACATCAGCGATGTGAGAGTTGATGCATACATCGACACAGGTAGCGATCTCAGCCTGGTTACTGAGGAGGGATATAAATTGGTGGGCTGTCCCAAGCTGATCAACCCTGTGAACTTTAAGGGGGTCGGTCCGTCAGTATATATGTTGTGACCCAGGTGCCTATACCCCGAATCACAACAATAAAACCAATACGCCAATCTCTTGCCCTATGCAATATATTGGCGTACTACAATTTGACCCTGAAAAATAAAATTCATTTAAAATTTCATTTAAATTTTATTTGCATTTAAAAATGCATTTTCTCGCTGAAACAAAATGCAATTTAATATAAATTGCATTTTGTTATCAGTCATATATTCCGTTCACACGGCATGTATACTTACCTACATGCAGCTTTTCTGCTAAATTATCTGCATGTATATATGCACATACAATTCCTAAATTCATTAAACCTAATTTTGTGTACATACATACACACCATTATTCTCTTCGCTTAAAATATTATTCTTACAAGACACAAGTGCATATCAGATTTCATGCATATGCACTGTGTCTAAATTTTTTGTCGATTCCCACGTACGATTTTTTACTTCGTGGGAAAGTGATAAAAAGAGCTTTGAAGTTTTTGATGGGTACCTGGGGGCAGCTAGCCCGAAGCGATAAGTTGTAATAAATTTTTGTATAAAGTTTTTTTTTGAGTGCCAAAAAATAGTGAAGAAAAAAAATATGTGAAGAAGCATTAGTGAAAGATAATAAAAACCAATTTGAACGTTTGGTTTTATTTTTATTGGATATTAAACATCACTTCGATACATTAGGTGCTCTCGTCTTAGAGCACGGCACCCAACGGATAACATATACAACTCTAGGCAGCTTCGAATCCGAAGTTCTGATTGATGGCCATGTCATTACGGAAAAATTCCATGTAGTACAAGACAGCATATTGCCGAAGCCAGCCATCACTGAGCAGAAAGATATGCTTAGCTCATATCACGAGTAATCACTATAGAAACGAGGTAAGGGAGCTGGTTAAAAATTACAGCCCATCCAAATCCGAAATGATAGAAGATTTTTGTATGAAAATCATACTTAAAGAGGAGACACCAACCACCCAGAAGACTCAGCAGGTTGGAAGAAACTATAGTCAACGGCCAGATAGAAGAATGGTGGAGAGATGGAATTGTCACACCGAGTCAGTACGTATTCGTCCGTTGGTCCTAGTTAGCAAAAAGGACGGAACGAAGCGGTTATGCATAGATTACAGGAAGATCAACAAAGTCATTGTTCGAGATTGTCAGCCGTTGCCTTTAATAGAGGATCAAGTGGAGCGGCTTGTGCGAGCAAGAATATTCTCTACATTAGATCTACGAAATGGATTCTTTCATGTTCCGTTAGCACTTGCATCGCGGAAGTACACATCGTTTGTGGTCCCATCCGGGCAGTACGAGTTCACACGAGCTCCTTTTGGATTAAGTACATCTCCCACGCAATTCCAACGATTCATCAACAAGGTATTTGCACCACTCATAAGAAGAAACATAGTTCTAGTTTATATCGACGACCTGATCGTGCCCGCCGAAAGCGAAGAAGATGCCGCAATTGCATTGAGAGAATTCCTGACGTTAGCCGCATCGCATGGCTTGTAATTTAAATGGGAGAAATGCCAACTACTGAAGAAGAAAATCAATTATTTGGGATACACTATTGAGAGAGGAAAATTAAGCCCTGCTGAGGAGAAAATCAAAGCGGTAATGAACTTTCCTCTCCCCACAACGGTGAAGCGAGTTCAATCGTTCCTTGGATTGACGGGATATTTCCGGAAGTTCGTCCAGGACTACGCCCTGATTGCTAGGCCACTCAGCGACCTGTTAAGGCAAGACACCAAGTTCGAAATCACGGAGAAACATAGACGAGCCTTCAATAATCTAAAGCAAGCGCTGACAACGAAGCCGGTTCTATCTATTTATAATCCGGATGCGGAGACTGAACTGCATACCGATGCCTCTAAGTTGGGGTACGGCGCAATGCTTTTACAGAAAAATTACGAAGATGGACAATGGCACCCAGTTTTTTACCTAAGTAGGAAAACTTCGATCGTAGAAGAAAAATACTACAGCTAAGAATTAGAAGTCTTGACAATCATAACCGCTCTCAAAAAGTTCCGCGTATGCCTGTTGGGTCTGAAATTCAAAATTGTCACGGATTGCGAAGCTTTCAAGTGTACCATGAATAAAAAGGAATTAGCTCCTAAAATCGCAAGGTGGGCGATGTTATTATCTGAGTTTGATTACGAAGTGGTTCACCGCCCAGGGCGGCAAATGAAGCACGTGGACGCCTTGAGTCGAAACCCGATCACGCTAATTATCCAGGAAGATTCTTGTATACACAAAGTCAAGATTGCCCAAGGTAAAGACAGCAGTATTCGAGCAATAAAAGAAGTTTTGAGGCATGGAGAATTCGAGAACTACCACTCCGAAAGTGATATTCTTTTTAAATATCAGGACGGCGTTAAACTTTTGGTGGTACCGAAAAGCATGCAGGCTGCGCTCATTCGAACTTATCATGATCAAGGGCATTTTGGAATTAAAAAGACAGAACACCTCATATCACAAGATTATTATATTCCTAGTCTGAAAAGAAAAATAGTCGACGTCATTAGCAGTTGTGTGCCTTGCATCCTAGCCTCAAAGAAAGTGTACATATGTTGGGAAATTCAAATGCTCACCTTCTGAACAGCCTTAGCGGTGCGGTATGTTGATATTCTGTGATGTATACACGGAAGTATATACCAAGAATATTTCGTATGCCCATTGCAGCTGTATTCTTATTGTCATGTGAAATAAAAATATTCTTTCGTGTTATGACACCTTTTCGCGTTATGACACTTACCTCATGAGTTGCGGCACCATAAAATTTTCAAAGGTATCACAACTCTAGGAAAAGGTAATTTCTATTATGATGATGCAATCCCTTAGGCAATTATGCCAATTCTTTTCTACTTCGCAACTTTGGAGTTGCTTCTAAAAATTGGTTCACCTAAAATATGTATAAAAGAGGTGCGTTTTTGAGCCCAGAGTCAGTTCAATTTTACAGTTCAATTTTACAGTTTCATTTCTGTTCATTTTTGCAGTTCGTTTTTAGTAGTTCGATTTTAAACAGTATAAGTGAAGTGTAAGGAATAGGTTGACCCCCCACCAGCGGTAAGGCACCTATTCCCACTAATAACACATAAGAAAGCTAGTACGTTATTTTTATCAATTTTACCGAAATTAAAAAGTGTAAAAGTATCCAGTATTTTACTCAAACCAAGTGCTCCTTTCATTTTCATCCACGAAGTAATAGTAAGACAGTGACCTCCCATCAAAAGTGAGGTACTTCCAGTGAACAAAAGAGATATTACTCAGGGCTAGTGAACTTCTCCACCTAAGGAAAGTACATCACGGTCCTTGTTACAACCTACAGTCAAAAGATGTAACAGAACAAAAGATCGAAAAGAAGGATTCCTTCATGCCATACACAAGGAATCCATTCCATTGGAGACGTGCCATTTAGACCATTGAGGCCCAATGACGACCACCAAGAAGGGGTACAGATACATACTCACGGTAGTGGACGCATTCTCTAAGTTCCTTTGGCTATACCCTACGAAGACCACAACTACATCTGAGACGTTAAAGAAGTTAGAAGTGCAGAAATCTATTTTTGGAAATCCTGGACCCATAATACAGATCGAGGACCTGCATTTACGTCAGGAGCCTTTAACGAATACTGTGTAAGGGAACGCATTGAACATGTTAAAATTACTACTGGAATACCCCGTGGAAATGGGCAGGTTGAGAGAATACACCAGGTGGTCATATCCATACTTACCAAACTGAGTCTGAGTTCAGAGGAAGAGTGGTACAAACACGTGAATAAGGTACAAATGTGGCTCAACCGAAGCTATCAGAGAAGTGTCGCAACGTCCTCGTTTGAATTGTTGGTAGGGACCAAAATGAAGTTACCTCAAGATGAAAGCTTAAGAAAGTTAATTGAAGACGAAATGCTAGCTGACTTCATAGCCAATCGCGACGAAGCTCGACAATCCGCAGCCAAAAGTATTCTAGCCATGCAAGAGGAAAATAGACGAAACTACAACAAAAAGAGATTACACCCCACAAAATATAAGAGCGGGGATCTTGTGGCTATACGGCGAACACAATTCGACTCAAGTCTGAAAATCAGACCAAAATATCTAGGACCATATAGTGTGACCACAGTCAAACCCAATGAAAGGTACGATGTACAGAAAGTCGGTAACCACGAAGGTCCGAACTTTACCTCCTCAGCAGCAGATCATATGAAGCCCTTTGTAATAGTTGATTCAGACGGCGAGTCTTGCAGTAATGAGAGCACAGAAGAAAGTCAAGAGCATGACAAAGAACTTCATCAAACGCAATCAGAATCTGCAGCAAACGAAGACGATATAATATTCTCCGATCCAAACACTCCCCTATCATCCTGATGTCATCATGATGCTTGCAACACAGTCAGTAAACGATGTAACCAATGAAGTCATAAACGATACCAAACGAAGTCATTTACCAAAACCAAAAAAGGCAACCACAACAAATAATGAAGCAGACGTTGAAGTCGTCAATGAGTCATTTACCACACTTATCAAAACCAAGAAGTCAACGAGTACCAATAATGAAGTAGACGTCGAAGTCGTCAATGAAGCCATTTATCAGAACCAAAGAAGTCAACGAGCACCAATAATGAAGTAGACGTCGAAGTCGTCAACAAAGCTATTTATGGAAATCAACGAAGTCAACTACATGTAACAAGGAATGAAAAGATGTCGAAGTCATCAACGAAGAAGACTATCAAAACAAGAAACGAGATATCTGAAGGCAGATATCGTACCAGGACGGCCGAATGTGGTAACCCTCATTCAAAAAGCACTAAAAAATAAAAACAGCTTTGATGACCGGAAAAGCTGCATCGGGAGTCAGTCTGAGAGGAGTGGAATAGAGGTTGCCACGACCACAGCACACATCGCACCAGTCATCAAATTATTATATTATTGAAACATTTTAAACGATTGTAAACACCTTCAGTGAATTGATTAGTAAATAAAGTTTGTGAATTACTAAGCCGCTGCTGTGTTATCTTGTCAAAATCCCACATACATATTGTAGCAAGATTACTTACCCCGCTCTTGTTGAGCACAGGCATCAGCCGAGCGCTAGCACTCAGCGCTGTTGAGTTGTGACCAACCGTGTAGTGAGACTTCTTATTATTATTATTTCCTTTGCCTTAAAAATAATCATGGCAAAGCGACCAGAAATGGCAAATAATAAAGGCGCCAGAACAAGTTCGTACTAAAAAGGAAAGAAAAGAAGTACACAAGAGACAACGAAAGGAAAGCAAACTTATCCATGAACAAGGACATAACTGGCCCTGCCTGTCGCAGCTCATTGTGGGAAACAAGAAACCACTATCACTTGGCTTACTTTGCAAAATTGTTTGCCAAACTGAATTGGAAAGCTAAATCACACTTCCTTCTAGGCACACCGAATTCAACCACTTATTCGACGAATTTGAGCAAACTTTCCAATATGTTTTTACGAAGAAGAAAAACAAAATTTGCAAGAACACGGTAGCGAAAGTAAACACGAACCACGGGAATGTCAACACCGTTCCAGCTGACAGATTCTATGACAGAGATAGACACTGAACCACAGTGGAATCAAGAACTCATTCTTACAACTTCGCGCGACACCTGGTCGTCACAAATAAACGACGCCAGCCTACTGTATAAAAGGCGAGCGCAGACGTGGCCGCAAAAAGTCGAAGTATTTTACTGGGCTTGTGCTTAGACGAAGAACCGCCGAAAGGTGCAAAGAAATATTTCGTCATCTCTCCGCTAGATATTTAATGTTGCTGACCTAAAAGTAATACTAAATGCAACTCCCTTTGAAAATTGTCGAGAGTAATTTAAACTTAGAAAATGAGTCGTTCGACACTTACTGAAATGAAAATGAAAGAAGCATTTCGGCCCCTATTAAAATAGAGATAATGGAAGGTCTTGACAATTATCGAAATGGGAAATATTAGAAACTTTTGACATTTGTAAGCATAAAAATCAAAGAAACTTTTCAAAACATTTTTATTAAAAAGAAAATTACAAAACTTGTGACATTTGTTAAAACAGGAATGAAAGAAACATTTAGGCAATTATTAAAATAAAAACAGTAGAAGCATTTGTGACAGTAAGTGACACAAGAAAACGATAGAAGCTTTCGACATTTTTATTAAAGAGAAAATTACAGAAACTGTTGACATTTGTCAAAACAGAAATGAAAGAAAAACTTTGGCAATTATTAAAATAAAAACAGTAGAAGCATTTGTGACAGTAGTTGACACAAGAAAACAATAGAAGTTTTCGACATTTATTAAAAATAGAAAATTATAGAAACTTTCGACATTTATTAAAACAGAAAATTATAACAACTTTTAAAGAAAATGAAAGAAACATTTCGGCCCTTATTAAGATGAAATCGGTAGAAGCACTTCACCCTTACTAAAATAGAAATCACAGAATCTTTGCAATATGTATCGATAGAAAGTAAAATGTAATTAGATAAGAAATTTAACCTGTAAAATTAGAGAAAGTGAAATGTAAGTAGATAAGAAAATTTAACCTGTAAAATTAGAGAAAGTGAAATGTAATTAGAAAAGCAAAGTTAGCCTGTCAAAAGCAGAGAAAGTGAAATGTAATGAGATAAGAAATCTAACCTGTAAAATTAGAAAAAGTAAAATGTAATTAAAAAAGCCAAGTTAACCTGTCAAAAGCAGAGAAAGTGAAATGTAATGAGATAAGAAATTTAACCTGTAAAATTAGAAAAAGTAAAATGTAATTAAAAAAGCCAAGTTAACTTGTCAAAAGCAGAGAAAGTGAAATGTAATTAGATAAGAAAATTTAACGATAATAATTATAGAGAATTAAGTGTAGCGATTAGGTCAGTGTGGCCCCGCCACAGGAACTACTCACACCTAGGGGTCGCTGAGTAAACCAATAGTAAAAAACCCATGTAAAAGGTAGTACTAGAAAGTAAAGGAGAGGCACAAAAGTTGGTGGCCATGTTTGCTTTAACTTGGAGACAAGTATGTTTGATCTGAGCTCTGCACGATAAGAAGAAAAGATTTTTTGTACAATAAAGAAAAGTTCTAAAAGTTTTTATCTTTGATAAATTGGTTTTTCTTTTCTTGTTTTTGGTTATTTTTTCACTTTTGATTGCAACCTTCTTTGGTTTCCGTTGCCGACACGAAGAAAGGCAACCGCAGCTCCTGAGGAAGCCTGAGTTTTCCACGCCAGGCAGAAGGTAATACGATTCGACTGTACAACTATTGATAATCTGACCAAATTGGAGACCGCTCGGCCAGGTGGTCAGTCTTGAGGAGTTCAACGTCTCACATATCACAATCTCGCATTGAGGAGTACTGGAACATTTGGTGTCAAGTGTGGGGTACGCTTGGATCCCATAAAAGGGACCCCACTAACTCTCGATCAGCAGATTCCTTCGAGGACGATTCCTGTTTCCATTGCTTATCGGCTGATAGTAACAATAGCCTCATTTCACTAGGGCGCAACTTGCCGTCTTTGTCCGAAGCCGAAACGGTTCAATTGCGCCGTTATATGTAAGTGTGACATTGCTGGAGAAGTACGTACGGGATCTACAAGGTACAGTTATGCCAAAAGAAGAATTGCTGCATACATGGGCGAACGATGATGGTGTGTTGAGATAAGGTCTGTTACTAATAAAATTTTTGCTAAATTTTTAATATTTTCGGAAAACCGATTATGAATTTCTTTTTAATAAGAGGGCGAGCAATGCTTCTACATTTCTCATCTTGCCGCTTATAATGAATAAAATATTTGCTAAATTTTTAATATTCTTTTTTGGAAAAGCCAATTTAAGAATTTCTTTTTAATAAAATTTTTGCTCAATTTTTAATACTTTCTGGGAAAAAACCAATTTAATAGTTTCTTTTAATAAAAGGGCGAGCAATGCTTCTACATTTCGCAATTTGCCGCTTATAATCAATAAAATAATTGCTAAATTTTTGGAAAAGCCAATCTAAGAGTTTCTTTTTAATAAAAGAGCGGGCAATGCTCCTACATTTCGCATTTTGCCGCTTGTAATCAATAAAATATTTGCTAAATTTTTGGAAAAGCCAATCTAAGAAATTATTTTCAGTAAAAGGGCGAGCAATGCTTCTACATTTCGCAATTTGCCGCTTATAATCAATAAAATAATTGCTAAATTTGTGGAAAAGCCAATCTAAGAGTTTCTTTTTAATAAAAGAGCGGGCAATGCTCCTACATTTCGCATTTTGCCGCTTGTAATCAATAAAATATTTGCTAAATTTTTGGAAAAGCCAATCTAAGAATTTATTTTCAGTAAAAGGGCGAGCAATGTTTCTACATTTCGCATTTTGCCGCTTGTAATCAATAAAATATTTGCTAAATTTTTGGAAAAGCCAATCTAAGAATTTCATTTTAATAAAAGAACGAACGATGCTACTACATCTCCCATTTTGCCGCTTATAATCAATAAAATCTTTACTCAATTTTTAATGTTTTTGGAAAAACGAATTTGGCAATCTCTTCTTACCAGAAGGGCGAAGAATGCTTGCTTCATTTCGCATTTGTGCAGCTTATAATTAATAAATTCAATATTTTGGGAGACTCTAATAGAAGAGTTCTTTTTAACCACAAGGGTTTGAAGTCTGCAAGGCATTTCATCTCCCTGCCGTCGATAATAAATCACTTAATTTTCCATTCCGTTTTATATTTGGGAAAAATCAAAATCTACCTAAATCAACCTTAACTTAAGGGTCAGGAGTGGGTCAAATATTTCTACTTTTGGGCTTTTTATTAGCTAAGTACGCCGTTCGGTAACGACGACCACAGAAATAACAACTAATTTCGGAAGGTCAATGGTAAATAAGGGCAAATACGTAACATAAATTCTAACCTTCCTAAATTTGGTCCATTCTCTATAGTTGGTGTCGACGACTTCCGAAACTTCAAGTAATTTCCGAAAAGTTTTGTATTGGTTCGTGAATAGTCAACAAATTTGAAGGGCTAACCAAAGGACTTTCTACCTTTTGTAGTTGACAGGGTAAAAGTTGAGCCGAAAGAGTTTCTCTACTTTGTGGTTGAAGCCTCTTGGTATTAAGGTGCGCTAATAAAAATTCCAGTTAAGCGAACTCTTGATATTGCAAATCAATAACCGGATTGGAATTCTAGTTGAAGGGCTGGAAATATCTTCTGTGTTTCGGCCCTTAGCTTTTCGTTAGCGAGGTGCGATAATAAAAAACTTGAGTTAATCAAACGTCCGATTTTCCGATTTTGGAAAGCAGTAAATTGATTGAAGCTTAGCGTAACGATTGGAAGTACACCATATACTTCGGCCTTTTGGATTTATTTCTCCGAGGGTACTGGTAAAGTCTGAGTGACTCGAGCTTTAAGTTTGGACATAGGAACTCGATTAAAATTCTAACTAAAGGGTTGGAAAAATTCTCCGTATTTCTGCCTTGGGCTTTTACTTAGCAAAGTGTATCAGTAGAGCTTGAGTTAATCAAACTAAATTTTAATCGAGCGGTGAGCGATCTTTCTAACGTTGTCCTTCGCCAGTGATAACACACAAAAGCGCTGCTGAACTTTTCAAATTTGACAACGGACAACTTGTATATCTGCCAGTGGGCGACCCGGAAGATTTCTGTCCTACTTGCAAACGGACGGGTTATTAGGGGTAAAGTCCCTTAACGTGTTATATTTGGGAAACCAACATCTAACTACGCCGCTCGAATTGAGAAATATTTCCGACATATCGTCCTTGACGAGCCTAGCACACGAAACGCACCTTAAACTTTCTGAGCCCTATTAGCGACAGCTCGAATTACTAAGCAGAAAAGGGAATTGCGATTTGGTATAATGGCAGAGGAACAGCTCGATACGATCTTGCAGAAGCTCGAAGAGTTGAGCGACAAATTCAGTGCTCAGTCGAATACAATCGCGGAAATTAGCAATGAGGTAAAGGCTCTAAAAGGGCAGCATACGTCCTTCCAAGAAGAGTTAAGCACACTGCGGAGACAGATGTCCGATATGTCAGTTCTCAGCGCATCTGCGTTCGCTCATAAAGTGATGGATGACACTGAGGTTCAACGAGACGCACCTTTGGCTGAAAAGTCCGTTGGCGTTCCGCCACCGAGCGGTCACTCTACACCGTCATCAGCTAAATTTTCAAAAGAAGTCCCAGATGACTGCGGGCAGAGATCGACCGAGACGAATACGGCCGTAGGCCCTTGTTCTAACCCGGCAGGGCCTAAGTCATACGCGGAAGCGCCTTCATTATAACCTCCTCGACCAGAGCATAGAGCGGATGGCAGGCCTGCTGTATACCTAAAAAGGGTTAACAATGATAATTATAAGTAATAATTATCATTGAAAAAAAATCATTAAAAAATATTTAATTTTCATAAATGGAAATAAGCTAATCATGCTTAAAACATGGTTAGCTTATCTCCAAACAAGGCGAAGAAATTGCCATCAGCAATTTCTTCAAATTCCTTCGCATATAATAAAAATATTCCCACAAAACGACTTGGGAAAAATAAAAGTTTTAAGTTACATCCCAAGTCGTTTCAATAAAAAAAAGCCCCACGACAAATCTTACCTTCAGTAAGATTTGTCGTAAATACGATATGTATGTACATATATACATACATACATATCGGGCGCATGAAATTTTACGTCGGTGAAGACTGAAACGATCAAGTCTTCACCGAAAAAAGCTCTTATCAGCGAATTGTCGCGAGCTGCATACATTGTGATCGCAACAATGTATGCACGATAGCACGACGATGGTTGGATATTTATGAAAATATCAAATTTCAATTCCAACCATCGTTCGTCGCGATAATTCTGGGCATGTTTAAACATGCCCAGCGGTAAATAATTTTCTCAGGATAGGAATGCTAATTAAGCACTTTCCTATCCTGAGCAACTAGACTTGCGATTACGAAAATCCAAGTCGAGGACAGTCGGTTTTCTAAGAGCAGTCTAGAGTAGATTGTGTTCCGGTTTTTGTTAAAAAACAAGTCTAGAGTAGATTGTGTTCCGGTTTTTGTTAAAAAACAAGTGTAGAGTAGATTGTGTTCCGTTTTTTCGTTAAAAAAAAAGGCTCTCGAGCGGTCGTCAGTGTTTGAAAAACAGAATTAAGTAAATTAAATTAAACAAAAAGAAGAGGAAAATTGTGAAAGATAGGATTAGAAATAGTAAGAAAGAAAAGGAAAATTGTAGTTCCAGATAAACAAAATAAATGGTGATCAGTGCAGCGAAGATTTGTGATTTTTTTTTATTCAATACGGATACCAGTGAAAACATATTCGCACACCAAGCTAACCCCACGAAAAGGAGCAGGTTTGACTGCATATAGTGGTAATCAGTGAGTACCCCTTATATAACAAATTGGCGCAGCCGGTAGGATAGTGGAAGCCTGCTTTCTAAAAGTCAAAATAGAAAGGCATAAGAGCTTTAAAATCCGCTACCCTGCGAACCTAAGGGGTTCCCTTGACGAAGCCACTCAGGCCAAGTCACCCCCAACACTCGGGTAGATACCATCTCTAGGCGCCTCTGCTCCAGGCGGGCAAGCGTTCACCCCAATTTGTGCACAGGCACCACCAGGGGATACAAGCGAACAGTCCAAAGAAGGAAGAGGAGAACCATTCCAAACTCCCCCAGAAGGACGAGTACAGATCAGCCAGGACACAGCTCTATAAGCAGCCTGAAGTTTCAGCCAAGCAGACGACCAAACGCTAGCAGTCAACGATCCGGAGTTGAAGAGGAAATCGAAGACGGCTTATAAGCCCCCTTTTCAACTAGATCCAGGGGAAGTTAAGACGGCCCAGGGCCCCCCCAGCTGCAAAAGAAAGCCGAAATCAACCGGCAAAGGATTGAGAGGGAACTCGAAGGCGGTTAAAGGAACCCCCCTCTCAATTACAGCAAAGGGACCTAAGCAGGCAAGGAGCCCCCCTTTCACTGAACAGCGCATCATATGCCAGCCGACAATCCTGCTCTACCTCAGCAGGAACCAGAAACAGCAGCGAGGGAAAACTCTCCATCTTTAGCCGACGCGGGATTAACCCCAGGTGCCACTACACAGCACCCCGGCGAAGGTACATCATCCGCTGCAGGAGAAAAACCTCCACAGTTACCCCCAACAGGACCTCGACTTCGAAGCGGAACCGTTCTGCCAGGTCTGAATAGTCAAGTAAGTTTAGCTAAGTTTTTAAATAAATTATACGAGAGAGCGCGGGAATCGGATAAACTGACGATTACCCATTGTGACGCCTTAGATCACAAATTAAAAACAGAGCGTGAGACCAGATTCGTCAAGTTAAAGACCTTAAAAGAAAAAACAATACAGTTCCGAAAGGAACTAGAACAGTTTTCCGAATCTCGGCGCTCACTCAGTTTAGATCTAGGAAAGAATAAGAGTGTTAGGTTAAGTGACAGTGATAGTGATAGCGACAGTGACGGTGAAGTAGCTGAACCAACTCCCGAAGACCTGCTAATCGATTGGCTCGAAGAATCCTTAACGGAGATCAGCCCAGAAACAAGCCCAACTAGTCCACCCAAATTTCAATTTCCAGTCAATAGACTACACATAATGGTGGATTACGCTAAAGTAGCTAAGCTCACAGCTCAACTCGTTCCCTTATTTTCGGGTGAAAGTACCCCACAATTGGGACGAGAGTTACAAACCTTCATTGGCTGTTACAAACAAACTATGCAGTGCCTTAATAATGAAGAAAAAGTGGCTTTCATTCAGCTCCTTCCTACAAGACTCAGAGGTGACGCATACCAATTATTCGCTTCAGACGTCCCTGCTTCATTTACTGAAGTAGAGGAACGTTTAAACAGAACGTATCTTCCCCGTGAGACATATCAGGAGCTGGTGAACAAACTAATTACCACCAGACAAAACCCGTTAGAATCTCTCACTGTGTTCATTACAAGATTGAAACAGTTGTTGACGATTTGCAACGAGGCAGCGACACAGAAGTATGGAGCTGAGGCAGTCCCTGCTGTGAAAACACAGCTGATGGATTTCGCCAAAAACGCTCTGAAAAGTGGAGTAACTAACCCACACCTGTGTCAATATTTGCTCACGCAGGGAGAAGGCGATCTAGAGTCACTAATTCAAAAAGCCCTGGACATGGAGAAATTACAACAAAGTGCTACATTCGTCCAGACTCCTCTGGTACAAGCTCCTCCAGTGGCGCCAGTAGATCCAGATCTACGAGTGCGAGCCTATTATAGAACTCCTTATTATCAAATGCCATCAACACCTATGTTCGCATCACCTCGAGCTCCAAATCCAACCCAGTTTTCACGCAATGTGAATAACCCAGGTTCATCACAGTCACGACAAAGACCGTTTACAAACACTGATGCCAGAAACTCGGATACAGATGCACTGGTCCGTAACATCACGTGTAATTTCTGCCAGCGAAAGGGTCACACATATTCAGATTGCCTTAAGCGCAAGAACACCCCTTTCTGCTCAAACTGCAAAATCTATGGACATGACGTCCGTGATTGCAGAAAAGGTCATCAAACACAACAGATTGTTCCTCCACGCCTCTCCAACAGATCTACACCAGATCAACACAACGCAAAAAGTCCTCAAGTCTTCAATATAAGACTCAAATGCACCTTTTGCGGTCGCCGAGGACACGCAGACGAAGACTGCCGCCAAAAGAAAAAATGGGAAGCCCGGAGTCAGGGAAACGACATGCAGTCGACCCAAAACTCCCCGGCTCGACTATAAACCCAACAAAAAAATCAAAAGGGTCACCTCAAGCGCTCGAATCCGGTGTCCCTACAGTGAAACTTCCACTGGACATAAGCCTCCACGGCCATACAAAACTAGTAGTGGACACTGGCGCTGAGGTTAGTATTATTAAGAAAAGAGCAATTAAAGACCTCAAGATAATTAATTCCAATGAGGCATGCACTTTACAGACCCCTTTTGGAACCGGAAAGACATTGGGAAATTGCAAGGGCAACTTCAATTTTAAAAATAAAATTCCCTGCAAGTTTCAGGTGGTACAAAACCTGCCAGGTCTTTCCGATGACGGCCTATTAGGAAACGATTTCCTATCAAACAATTGTAATGTTGAAGGCCCAAATAAAGCACTCAAGTTTCCTTGTACGGAAACAAATCCCGAAGAGTTCACCGTGCCCTTGTCATGCAAAACGGACAAGCTGTATTCCAGAAAAGCAGTCGAAGTGAGGTCACTTGCTGAAAAGATGGAACCTAAACAGGTTAAGCTATCTACATGCAGTGTCTCCAAGGCATCTCAACAGAGTAATGCTGGCTGCCAGGTTCAACAAGAGCCGACGGAATACGAAAAGAGCTGTCTGGGTGATCAAGAAACCAGCGATATGAGCCAGCATCTGGTTACTTTAGAGGAACCAATATGCATACCTGCTAGGTCACAAATTATCACCACAGTCCCGTTACGAGTGAAGGAAGAAATGCTCTGTTTATCTAAAGAGATAGGCGACGGAGTCTTCCTGGCCAACAGTTTACTCCCTACTGGGAAAGAAACAGTGCTAGTTGCCATACTCAACATTAACAATTTTAAAGTAGTCATCAACAGTTTATTATTACAACTGCTCCCTATACATGACTACGCCGTCATCCCAATAGGAGAAGCCACTGATACACAACACGTTCTCAAGCCGAATAAATCGCAAGCGAGTAACACAAACATCAGTGAGCCTCCCAAGGCAGAACAGAAGTCAAGCAAAACTTCTTTCTCCAGAATACCTAGATATAAGTTACTAACGCGGCCCAAGAGCCCCATACAAGACGTGTGCGAGCTCAGTAAGACCCGAACAGAGGCAGCAATGACTCCACCGTCCAATAGAGTAAATTATAAAAAAATTTCGAGGCCCAAGAGCCCTATAAAAGATGCGAGCGAGATCCAGAAGCCGATAAACAAGATGCCGAGGACTCCTCCGTCTAGTTTACCTAGATTTAAGATATATACGAGGCCAAAGAGCCCTATAACAGGTGCGTGTGAGCTCAGTAAGACCTATTCTCAGGCAAAGACGACTCCACCACCCAACCAAGTTAGTGTTAAGAAACAACAGTGGCCCAAGAGCCCTATCACAAGTGCGTGCGAGCTCAGTAAGACCTACTTAAAGGCAAAGTCGACTCCACCACTTAATAAAATTAGTATTAAGAATACAAGGTGCCCCCTGAGCCCGATAAAAGACGCGTGCGAGATCCGTAAGACCTCATTGAAGGCAAAGTTGGCTCCACCGTCAAATAGTATTAAGAGAACCAATTTTTCACGGGCTATTAGCCAAAATACGAATGCGTGCGAGTACTTGGACCAATGTAAAGTACCCCTAAATTACGGTACTCCACCAATAAAAGAGCAGGAAGCACATGCCCTGCCGACTAGTAAAGTAAGTAAAAATAATCACAAAAAAAGGTTACAACAACCTAAAACTAACATAAGCTTTTCGGAAAACACAGCTATCTTACAACACGTAAAATACTTATTTCCGGATCATGAAGATCCCACACATACTCCGCGAGTCAACAGGTTAGACCAAGAGCTCAGCCTAGACCCAAACCTAAATGCGGAAGAAAAAGCTTCGATATCCGAACTCTGCTACGAGTACAACGATATCTTCTTTCTAAAAGGTGATAAGCTCACATACACAAATGCTATCACCCACAATATCCCTTTAATACAGGATCAAGCGCCCATAAATCAAAAGGCCTACAGACTACCAGAGACCCAGAGACAAGTAATCAACGAGCAATTAAGAGAAATGCTAGAAAACGGGATAGTCCAAACTAGCAAAAGCCCTTGGAATTCACCCTTATTAGTTGTCCCCAAAAAGGCGGGACCCGATGGTGAAAAAAGGTGGCGCGTCGTTGTCGATTTTCGCAAATTGAACGAAAAGACAATTGGCGACGCATTTCCGCTACCCCGAATTGAGGATATTCTTGACCAACTAGGTCATGCCAGGTACTTTACCACTCTCGATTTGGCCAACGGCTATCATCAAGTCTTAGTCGACAAAAAGGATCGACATAAGACCGCTTTTAGCACTAATTACGGGCACTACGAATTTAAGCGTATGCCATTCGGACTCAAAGGAGCTCCCGCTACATTCCAACGCCTCATGAACTTCGTTCTGACAGGCCTACAAGGCCTTGAATGTTTCGTTTATCTTGACGACATCGTCATTTACGGGAAAAACCTAAATGACCACAACGATAAACTTCGCAAAGTGTTCGACAAATTGAGAGAGAACAACCTCAAACTGCAGCCAGAGAAGTGCCAGTTCTTGAGACGAGAAGTTGTTTACCTAGGGCACAAATGCTCTAGCGAAGGTGCATTACCAGACCCCAGCAAAACGGCCTGCGTCCAAACATTTCCTGTTCCCAGAACAGTAAGGCAAGTTCAGTCCTTTTTAGGACTCGCCAATTACTATAGGAAGTTCATTCCGGACTTCTGTAAAATAGTTCGTCCAATTACGAATTTACTCCGAAAGGATGTAAAATTCACTTGGACCGAGAAATGCCAAGAAGCATTTCAAAGCATTAAAAATGCTTTAATTTCCCCACCACTTTTGATCTATCCAGATTTCTCTAAACCTTTTAATCTTACAACGGACGCCAGCATCGAAGCATTAGGCGCTGTGCTTTCCCAAGGAGAAGTGGGAAAAGACCAACCTATCGCCTATGCAAGCCGAACGCTGAACAAAGCCGAGAGAAATTACTGAACTATTGAAAAGGAGTTATTGGCTATAGTCTGGGCCACTAGAAATTTCCGATGCTACCTCCAAGGCAGGAAATTCACGGTCTATACTGACCACAAGCCTCTCAAAGGTGTCTTTAACGTTAAAGACCCGACTTCCCGTTTGGTGAGATTTCACCACAAATTATCGGAATTCGATTATACCATCGAATATAAACCAGGGAAGTATAATACCAATGCGGATGCATTAAGCCGCATTCCACAAGTATTAATCGAAGGCTATACAGGCAACACTTTAACGGTACAAGCCCAAGTCCACCACACTATGGACTCTGATGTGGAGGAAAACATTTCCCCAAGTAAAAAGAAAACAAAGAAACCCGCTCATTGCTTCGCCGTGACCAGAGCTCAAAACCAAAAAGCCCAAGAGGCCAATCTAGCTCCAGCGCTGAAACACCGCCCACGGCAGCGGAAGATAAAGAAACTAAACTCCCAGAGGCGGAAATACAACCCCCTGCTACGCTTGAACAAGAAATAAGTCCAGTCAAGGCACCTGAGATAATCACGAGCCCCAAGGAAGTTCAAACAATCCTAAAGGATTACCACGACTCTCCTTTCGGCGGCCATCAGGGTGTCATTAAGACTTATAAAAGAATCAGACGCAAGTATTGGTGGAGACACATGCTTAGCGATATAAAAAAGTACATAAAAAAATGCCCTAAGTGCCAAACAATGAAGGCATCCCCACAATTCAAGATGCCAATGGTAATAACGGACATCGCAGAACAACCTTTCGACAAGGTTTACCTCGATATAGTAGGTCCACTAGAAGAGACCATATCAGGTAATAAATATATCTTAACTTTCCAAGATAATCTCACCAAGTTTGTCGATTGGTATGCCATACCAAATGGAGAAGCAGTAACGGTGGCGCAAATCTTTTTCAATGAGATTGTCACGCGTTATCGCATTCCAAAGAGAATAGTCACCGATCAGGGAACTAATTTCCTGAGTGAGCTATTCAAAAAGGTCTGCAAACTGCTAAAGGTAAAGAAGTTACAAACTTCCGCATACCATCCACAGTCTAATGGAGCACTAGAACGTGCCCATAGACCATTAATCGAATATCTGCGTACAATCGTAGACGAGAATCCCAAAACATGGGATCAATTCCTACGAACCGCTGCATTCGTGTACAATAACAGTGTACACGAGGGTACTAAACTAACCCCGATGGATTGCCTTTACGGCTTCACAGCGGATGTCCCAACTAATTTAAAACGGGACCCTGAGCCCGTATATAACCACGAAAGTTATTACCATATGCTCAAATACAGATTACAAAGATCATATGCCACGGCTCGTAAAAATCTCTTAGCCAGCAAACAACGCTCAAAGGCATATTACGACAAAACAGTCAGGCCTCTCACTTTCCACCTAGGAGACAAAGTCCTCCTCAAAAGTGAAAGCCGCAAACACAAATTGTCTCAAATCTGGGTTGGCCCATATCTGGTAATCAACGTACCTAGCCCAACAAACACTACCATAAAAATAGGCAAACGGCAGGTTGTAGTACACAACAACCGTTTAAAGCCCTATTACGAGTAGTACACTGGTACATACACCTTTAGAAAATAAGTCCCACTGAAACAAATTTTCGCCAGTTAAACTAATAACTACCCACTTAAAGGTTCCGTACCCGGGATTACTCCCTATGACTCATGAAGTCAAACTTTACCTAAATTTTATTTAAATTAATAAAAAATACGCTACGTAAATAAAACTGAACATATAACAAATAAACCCTTACTCTCTGAGTGAATTAAATACTCTACCAATAAAATTTTTCTTGCTTGCCTTGACTTGCATCCTTCATACCTTGCCTTGAGAGTTTCGTATTCCTCTTCATGATTCACTTTTTACTCATTGTTGTAAATTAACCAATTCCCTAATTAAACTTTTGAAAGAATACAATGCTCATCTTTTGACGAGATTTAGCAGGAACCGGCTTACAGTCCTCCTATCCTGTTCTACCTCGTCTTTCTTTTAGCAAGTAAGCCCCCATTATACAAATTATCAACGATTTAATTAAGCAATACTATACCTAAATGTTATATGCTATTTAGTATAACTAACTGACTAAAGAAGCCTATCCTTCATTTTCTACAGAGCATGAAGCACATATTGGTGTTAATATGCTGCTTCCATCTGGCAATGGGACAAACTCAAACGGAAGCCTACACAATAAGTCCCCTGAACAATACAGGAATACTGTATGAGGACTTAGGAAAATTACAAGTATACCACAGTACATGGAATATACTAACGGAGATCAACCTAAGGGAACTGGACAACCAAACGCTTATGGCAGAACAGGCGGAGCACTTAGTTCACCGACTATGTTCAAATCGCTCTCAAACCGATGAGCTATGCCTGGTACAGCAAAAACACGTTCATTCTCTCTTAGAAAATATCAAGAGAAGAACAAGTGTCATTCGAGAAGTGGTCCCCAAATCAAGATCAACAAGATCCATCTTCGATGGAATAGGCAATGCAATGCACTACCTATTCGGGACCATGGACAGCACTAATGAACAAGAGGTATACAGTCGACTCGAGGAGCTCGAAACAAATACAAAAGCACTAGCCGACCTGGAAAGACAGCAGATCAGTGTAGTCAAAACTACACTACAACAAATTCAAAAGCCACTGACATCTCTGCAGGAAAGACAACGTCAAATAAATCTCCAGGTAAATAGAATGCAAAATATCACTGATGATTTACTAATGAGACAATTAAGGCAGGAGATAATTTCAAGCCTGACCTTACAAATTGTCGAGATTGAGTACAGGCAACAAGCCTTACTCGACATAATAATCTCCAGTAAAAATCACCAGTTGCATCCGCTAGTGGTGTCTCCCAAAAGTTTATTAGAGATATACCACAAGTCCCACGCTACTTGACCAGATGCACAAAATTGTCTCTCCCTGTTATATCAGACAGCGGAAACAAAGGCTCGTATAGTCCAAGACAAATTAGTTATTAGAATACAACTTCCGATTTTCAATTTACCACGAATGAAGTTGTATAGGATACATAGTTTCCCTATCCATGTTAATAAAAAACAATCATTGGTACCCGAAATACAGTACTCGCACGTAGCGCACCAGGTACAGACACAGGATATTCTATTATTAAAAACACAAGATCTTAAAATCTTCAAAAAGATCACTCAAGCTTCCAAAGAGGACACTTACATCGCTAAGCTAGGCATTCCCATAACAAAGGCTACAATGTCCAAAGAATGCGTAGTGAAACTGCTCTTTAATCCATTAAAGGAAGAGCCACAGTGTCAATTTAGAGCGCAAATACCTCCCAGAGACCTACTTATTAAATTAAGTAAACCAAATTCTTGGATATTCTCGTTGATAGAACCAACAATTGTACACCTTCGGTGTACCCAACAATTCCTAACTTCAAAAATAGAAGGCCAAGGAATAATTACTATCAACCATCCCTGTCAATTACAAGTAGGATCACAAATCCTACATTATGAGGCAGAGAATATCCAGCAATTGAGTCTCAAACAACCCAACTACTTCCCAAATATCGCTCCATTAGAGCAAATGGTAGAAAAATATCTTAATGAAACCAAAGAAAAAATACCGTCGGACAAAATACAAACAGAACTATACTCAGGAGATGACACTAATAGCATCATCCTAGAAGGTACCCAGTCATTAAAAGAACTGGACGAAAAACTAGAAAAAATAGTTCCTCATATTAACCACCACCCTACACATGTCCTAGCTGCAACATCAGTATCCTTAACTGGTGTTGTCATCACATGTATGGTACTGTACCTGATCGCCAAATGGCTAGTCCCATTCATTAAAAATTATCGTCTAAGTAAAACTGAAAAAACCCTAGAGGCGGAGGAACAAATCAAACAAATCGAAATAATCGACCCTACCCCTCTCAAAAGGACCCGCACCTTGCCACCTACAAGGTCAGTGCAAGTGGTATAGTGTCACCACTTCAAACGGTCACAATAACGAAGCACTATCACTGGTACTAAAATATAGACAAAACAAATGTAAGTGGTTTCTACAAACCCCAAAAAAAGGGTAGTACTAATAAAAACAAAAGGGGAGAGGACATACATAAATAATTACTAAAGCCTAGATTTAAGAGAAAATAGTGTATTAAAAACATATATACATGTAGGTATATACACAAACCAAAAAGCCCAGTAAAAGATATCCTCCCCCGGTAGTATTAAATAATAATAATAAACAAAAAATACATAACATAGAATTACAAATAACGGTAATAATTATAGAACAATAAGTCTAAACTAAAATAAAAACTAAATAACCAATAGAATGTACTGTTATACAAGTGTAACAAAAAATATACATACATAACATACAAAAAAAAAAAACAGTAGAAATTAGGAAAAATAAGAATTAAGTAAAAAAGGAATATAGAATAGAATAGGATTAGATATTTAAAGACAATTTTAGAAAATAAGATAACAAAATTTTTTTTATTAAAATATAAATAAGAAAAAAAATGTGTAAAAACGAAAACCTGTGCCAAACCGACCAATATAGCCGAACCACCGAAAAAGCCCCAACAACAACTTCCCCTGAGAATTATTCCTCTTCAAAGAATAATCCTCTTTTTCGCAGGGGGAAGGATTGTTGTATACCTAAAAAGGGTTAACAATGATAATTATAAGTAATAATTATCATTGAAAAAAAATCATTAAAAAATATTTAATTTTCATAAATGGAAATAAGCTAATCATGCTTAAAACATGGTTAGCTTATCTCCAAACAAGGCGAAGAAATTGCCATCAGCAATTTCTTCAAATTCCTTCGCATATAATAAAAATATTCCCACAAAACGACTTGGGAAAAATAAAAGTTTTAAGTTACATCCCAAGTCGTTTCAATAAAAAAAAGCCCCACGACAAATCTTACCTTCAGTAAGATTTGTCGTAAATACGATATGTATGTACATATATACATACATACATATCGGGCGCATGAAATTTTACGTCGGTGAAGACTGAAACGATCAAGTCTTCACCGAAAAAAGCTCTTATCAGCGAATTGTCGCGAGCTGCATACATTGTGATCGCAACAATGTATGCACGATAGCACGACGATGGTTGGATATTTATGAAAATATCAAATTTCAATTCCAACCATCGTTCGTCGCGATAATTCTGGGCATGTTTAAACATGCCCAGCGGTAAATAATTTTCTCAGGATAGGAATGCTAATTAAGCACTTTCCTATCCTGAGCAACTAGACTTGCGATTACGAAAATCCAAGTCGAGGACAGTCGGTTTTAGGCAGTCGGTTTTCTAAGAGCAGTCTAGAGTAGATTGTGTTCCGGTTTTTGTTAAAAAACAAGTCTAGAGTAGATTGTGTTCCGGTTTTTGTTAAAAAACAAGTCTAGAGTAGATTGTGTTCCGTTTTTTCGTTAAAAAAAAAGGCTCTCGAGCGGTCGTCAGTGTTTGAAAAACAGAATTAAGTATATTAAATTAAACAAAAAGATGAGGAAAATTGTGAAAGATAGGATTAGAAATAGTAAGAAAGAAAAGGAAAATTGTAGTTCCAGATAAACAAAATAAATGGTGATCAGTGCAGCGAAGATTTGTGATTTTTTTTGATTCAATACGGATACCAGTGAAAACATATTCGCACACCAAGCTAACCCCACGAAAAGGAGCAGGTTTGACTGCATATAGTGGTAATCAGTGAGTACCCCTTATATAACAGGCCCATGAGGAAGCCAATGCTTCCGCCGACGGAATATGACGGTAAAACACCTTGGACCACTGCGAACTGCATTTTGAGGCAATTGCTGAAACCAATGGCTGGGATGATGGGACAAAAGCTCTCTACTTAGCAGCATCTCTGCGCGGCATAGCGTTGGGTTTTATGAGACATTAAGTCAGGAGGCTAGGAAATCATATACCAGAGCGAGAAGCGCACTCTCTATACAATTCGGTGCTGAATATAAACAATCGTCGAGTCACGTACAACTTAGCACCCGAGTTCAGAGGAATGAGGAGAGTTTTTCTGAATTTGCCATCGATCTTTTAAGACTGACTCGACTTAAGTTCACATAATGTCCAGAGGACGCAAGAGATCAAATAGTCTTAGAACATTTCCTAGATGGAATATTTAATCTAGATGTCCTAGAAACAGTGCGAGCTGCTGTTGCAACGAGCAATAGCAGGCCGACGCCAAGAGAGCCGCCGGACTTCAGAAGGGAATCAATAGAAAGAAACTCAGCACGGATGACGTCGGGAAACGCGAGCGAGCTAGCGTGAGGGAGCCGCAGCAGGGATTGCCAGTTTCAAATCTACCAGCCCCACCAATTTTAACAGTCAGCCGAGGTACGATCTGTAGTACTATTAAAATAAAAGGGAGAGTTGAAGGACTGGTCTGCCACATGATTGTGGATACCGGAGCTACGCATTCAATTCTCAGCAGAAGAATACTTGCACATTTACCAAACCATTTTCGTCTCAAAACATCCTTCACGCAAATTAGGAATGTTACAGGAGAAACCAGTATCGTAGATGGTGTCGTTGAGCTGCGAGTAGCTATTGAAAACTTTATCACAACGCATACCTTCTATGTAGCTGACATCTTCGACAGCTGCATTATTGGAATGGACTTCCTTGCGGGTCATAGATGTTCGATCAACTTAGAAAAACGCTTCATTCAGATCGCCCAAGAGGTCGTCCGTATGGTCGAAGAGACTAGTGATATTTTTGTTAGAACGATACAGGACTGTACAATACCAGCTGAGTCCGCCTGCTTCATAGCCCTTTACAACCCGTTAGTCGGTGAACCAAAAACCGTTTTAATATCTCCAAAGAATGTCCCAGCTTCTCTTTGGATGGAACCAGCGGTCTGCCAGTCCAACCATGGAAATCTGATAGTTCGTGTGACAAACTTAACAGATGAACCAATCGAACTCAAAGCTAACACCTCTCTAGCAGATGTGGAAGTGACTGCAGACGTCGTCAGGTGGTCCGAAGAAGCAGCACCTAACCTCGATAGTTTACCACCCGAATTATACCAATTGCTGGAACCCACAACTGTACACCTTGATAATCAGCAGAAGATAATACTGGAAAAGCTACTCATGGAACACCAAGACGTCTTTGCGAAAACCAAGACTGATCTCGGCCGAACCACAATAATGCGGCATCAGATCGACGTCGGCGACAGTAAGCCAATTAAACAGCCCCCAAGGCGGCTACCGCTGGCCAAACGTCAGGAGGCAGAAAACCAAGTACACGACATGAGAAGCCAAGGTGTTATAAATCCATCTAGTAGCCCGTGGACCTCTCCAGTGGTACTGGTTAAAAAAAGGGATGGCTCGACTAGGTTTTGCGTCGACTACAGGCGTCTAAACGAAGTCACTAAAAAAGATTCATATCCGCTGCCGCGTATTGATCTGACTCTTGATGCACTCGCCGGTTCAACTTGGTTTTCGACATTAGAATTACAGTCGGATTACTGGCAAGTAGAAGTGGAAGAAGAAGACCGCGAAAAGACCGCGTTCACTACAGGCAGTGGACTGTGGGAGTTTTCAGTTATGCCATTTGGACTAACTAATGCCCCTGCAACCTTTCAGAGGCTCATGGAAATCGTCCTCCAAGGAATTCCACCTCGGGCGTGCCTAATATATTTGGACGATGTTATCGTACATGGCCCCACGTTCGAACAAATAGTAGAAAATCTCCGCCTTGTCTTAGCCCGATTAAGAGTAGAAAATCTAGAAGTTTCACCGAAGAAGTGTCAGTTGTGCCAAAGAGAAGTGAAGTTCCTCGGACACATTATCAGCGACTCTGGATTGTCGACAGATCCCGAAAAAACTAATGCTGTCCAGAATTGGCCTCGACCACAAACACGAAGAGATATACAGTCATTTCTCGGGCTGTGTGCTTATTACCGGCGGTTTGTTAAAAACTTCTCAGCTATCGCGAAACCATTAACGGAGCTGACAGAGAAAGGTCGAAAGTTCCTCTGGTCAGATGCTTGTCAAGAAGCGTTCGAAGAGTTGAAAGACCGCTTAAGGCGCCTCCTCTTGAAATTGTGATAAAACCTGATTTTTGAACACATCTATAACTTACTGCATGCGTCTATATTCTTTAAATTGTAATAAATAAAAACTAA
The DNA here is from genome assembly GCA_963924295.1 of Dioctria rufipes. Taxonomy (NCBI): domain Eukaryota; kingdom Metazoa; phylum Arthropoda; class Insecta; order Diptera; family Asilidae; genus Dioctria; species Dioctria rufipes. The sequence continues at coordinate 98,365,282 of OZ002741.1, read as the reverse complement.
TGCTGTCTTACGGAGAAATTGTTGGAAATAAATTTTGGATATACGGAATTTATAAAAAGTTATAAGCTTTTTAAAACATGCTGTTTACTAGACTAGCTAAATTTCGGAGATTTTCAAAATGTGATACAGCGTTTAAAAACTAATAAAGTTAAATCGAAAGCACATATATCAGTAAAGTAGATTGCTGTTGAGAAATTGTTGGAAATTGTATTTTAATATTCTGCTTTATTTCCTTAAAAAGCACTCTCTACCATAACCCTTTTCTTGAGAAAAAATCTTAATTTTTACAGGCGATTTTCGTTATTTTTGAATACGTTTTCATGCACCCTTTTGTACTATTACTTAGAATGACATATTTTATGATATATTCTGACATAAAAATTTAAGTTTTTTATATGTGAAGTGAATTACAAGTAATTTTTAAAAACCCGCTCTTTCATACAAATTGCTATTCTGCTTTTTACTAACCAATAGTAGTAGCGCTCAAACTGAACTATAGAAATTCTGTCATTGAGCTTTGATTTGTATGACAGAAAAGCTCTGTTTTACTTGGCTTTCTGACGAGCGTGCGACGATCGTTTCTATTTGGTATATGTATGTATTTGTGTGTACAAAAGTTCAGTTTATATATGGTTTAAAATATTTAAAAAAATTGTGATAATGGGTGCAAAAATAAATAAATTGAGAAAAAGGAAAATTGGAACGAGGAGACTTGATAATTTCAAGTAAGTTTTGGGAATATTTCCGACACTTTTTTATTTACTGTTACAGGTTACATACAACCCTGGTAGCAGGCGAGATATTCATGATATTTATCAATTTTTTTAAGTCAGTGAATGGATGATTGCATTTTGTATGTTTAGAAAGTGTATGTTTAAATATACATACATATTACAAAGAATATACTTGTATACGGTGTTTGGTAAGTTGGATGGAATATACCCATGTATTCTTTGGAGTGCCGGGTCGCACTTTTGCTTTAGCCACTCCTTACTCCTTCCATCTCAAATTTACATTCGAATATTTTTAGTTTTTCAAAGAAAGTGTAGCCATAAGTCCTTTCAAGAATTAGAACGAGAAAACTTGTTCTAAAGACAATATACTATTTTGTTTTCTTCTCAAATGTGTGCTTTGACATAAAAACAGAATTATCTCTGCTTTGTTCTAAAGTTGTTAAATTATCTTATTTTATGCGAAAAGTGAAAAAATTTCCTCTTCTTGCAAGATGCATAATTCTGATCTGAAAATTAAACTTTTTTACTTTTCAAATAACATACAAATATTAATAACTTTTGAACAGAAGCACATATTTACGTAATTCCTTTTTCCCCTTAAAGGACTGCTAACTGGTCACGTTTGGAAAGAAACAAAAAAAAAATTATGTCCTTGGTGTAAAAATTTTACGAGATTAAGGATAACACAAAAAGTTGTATGCAATTTTTTTAAGAACTGAAACTTAAGGCTCTATACCTGTAGTATTTGGCCACGAATCGTAATATATTGGATATCGTTAAAGAGAATAAAGGAGATAAAAGATCCTCTTACGAATAAGTGTTCAAGTTTGATCCTCCAATATCCTTGAAAGGACTTATGAGAATTTAAGTAACTTCACTTCCTTTGCAAAACTAAAATTTTTAAACGTAAATTTGATAGAGAAGGAGTATTTTGAAGGGGGAGGGATCTAAAGCAAAAATGTGGTCAGGACACTCCAAAGAATTCATTGGCATACTACATTAATTATCAAACACTCTGTATATATAAAAAAATAATATTGGCAGTCATACATAAAACCTGCTTCTCCACTGTAAGTGATTTTGAGAAAAAGGGGGAAAACTGTTTTAATGTCATATGCGAAAAACAAAAATTTTCGAGTATAGACTTCAGGAAATCCGATGTGTATAATCACCGCAAATTGTTCCTATCCCTACCTCAGCTATCAAATCCTTAAATATATTTCACGTTTATACAATATGCATTAATTAATGTTTCGAATTTTCTACTCACACTTCTTGATTTTTAAACTACATTTTTAAAACGAAGCCTTTTACTTTCTTTCTAAAATCTTAGAGCAAAAAAGAAGTGTGTAGAAGATGTCGAAAATGGTGATAGTCAAGGCAAGTCATGCATCATCAATAAAAAATTCATACACCGAAATGAATGCATCTCTTAGACTTGAAGTGGAGGCGGAGCCTGTTGAAAATTTTGTGTTAGAAGGAAGAAGAATCATAGATATAAAATTTTTTTTGGAAGAAATTAAACGAGTTGGTCAACATTCTTCTATGTTTGGATGTACATTTAACAATTTAGTTCCCGTAAAGGAAATCACTAATGAATTTAGCAGTAAGATTGTATGAAAATTTAATATGTGCAACATGATATGCCATATAGCTACAGAAGGTGAAACTTCGAGCAGTACTGGTTGTGGATATTCACAGCTTCAAGAATTTAGTTCTATTCTTGATATGCATTGCATGTCGTCCGGAAAATATCATTCTGTTGAAACTAGAGTTCGCACAAATTTTAAAGAACTGGCAGTGGAAAGTATGAAAAAAGCTGCTAAAGAAGAAGCCGATTTGGCCAGAAGAAGGAATGATGTTGATGATGTCGATGGACTGCCCTACATCACTGTAATTGCTGACGCCTGTTGGAGCAAACGGTCATACAGAAAAAATTATAATGCTTTATCTGGAGTTGCTGTGATTATTGGCATGCAAACAGGAAAAATATTATGGATGCAAGTGAAAAATAAATACTGTGCAACGTGCATTCGGTACAGTAATAAAAATTGTCACTCTGAGAAACACAAGTGCTCAAAACATTTTCTTGGGCCTTCAACACAGATGGAGAGTGACATTATATCTCAAGGCGTCAAAACTAGCATAGAGATGTACGGCCTGCGTTTTTTGATACTTGTCGCCGACGGTGACAGTAGTACTTATGCCAAAATTTTGAAAGAGAAGCCATATGGGCAAAGGTCATAGAAAAAGTAGAATGCGTTAACCATTTATTCCGCAATTTCCGCTCAAAATTACAGGATATTTCAAAAAATCGTGTAACTGGTTTAAAAGGTCTTCTCACAAAAAACAGTGAACGTATTTGCAAAGATATTTGCACAGCAATAAAAAATCGAAAAGTGGAAAATTCTGAGCCTACCACTTGTATTGCTGCTATTGAAAAAGACATCGAGAATGTAGTTTATCATGTTTTCGGGGATCACAGCAATTGTCCTAACTACATTAAGGAAAAGTGCAAGGTTGACGATCAAAATTATGTTCCTGGAATGAAGGAAGATGGGATATTCTTTAATATTATGGAGGCTGTTAGAAGGCTGAAGTATAACTCAAAGAGCCTATATCTCCGGTACACGAACAACCCTGCTGAAAACTTCAATTCCATTGTTGCAAAATTCGTTGGTGGAAAAAGAATTAACTATTCCTTAAAACACAGTTATGGAAATAGATGTGCTGCTGCTTTTGTTCAGTTTAATACTCACAGATCGTCTTCAGAATATCAAAAATTCTTGCTTGACGGCGGTGAAGGAAAACATATTGAGCAATTGGAAACGAAACGAATAAAAAAAATCTGCAAAATAGAGTCCGAAGAAGAGAACGTAAATTTGTTTATAGAAGGCAGAAATTTGTAATAAAGAGAAATAAAAAAAATGGTGAAAATGAATATGGCTTGAGTTGTAAAAAGCCTGATTTAAATTCCGATGAATTTGGAAATGAAAAGAAAGCGCTTTTAGCTAGACTCAAATACAATCAAGAAAGAGGAAAAGAAATAGAAGTACAAACCGGAGGGCAAGCTAAAAATTCTAAATGGCACGAATATCGGTCATCATTAATAACTGCATCAAATTTTGGGTTCCTTTGTAAGGCAAAGAAATATCCTGGATATGTAAAACGACTGCTTTATACAGCTGATCTCGCTACACCTTCATTGGTGCACGGAATAATATATGAAGAGGTCGCTATAAAGCAACTCTCTCATGAAATAGGTAAGAAAATACAGAAATGTGGGTTATTTATAGACAAGCACATTATGTGCCTTGGAGCTTCTCCTGATGGTATTATTGATAGTAATATAATTGTTGAAATAAAATGTCCTTCGACAATCGCTAATAATGAAAACTGAAGTATGTATATATGGACATTGACAAAAGTAATTCCACAATAATTGGATTAAAAAAAAAACCATAATTATTATTACCAAGTCCAGGGTCAACTTCACGTAACTGGAAGAGAGGAATGCATTTTTGCAATTTGGTTATCTTCAAATTTTCCTTTGTACAAGGAAACAATAGCTCGAGACGATGACTTTTGGAAATATAAAATGGAGGAAAAGTTGATAAAATTTTATGAATCCTGGATTATTCCCGAATTAATAGATCCGCGCATACCGCGTGGAATGGAGGTTCGTAAAGTTGATGGCCACAGTTTTGAAGAGTTTTGCTCGCAAGATGATCGAAGGTATACTGAAGTATTATACTTTCATTTTAAATAATTTATAATTTTGTCCTAACTCTAGTACTGGAGAACGGAGGAAAGGAGCAAATATTCGGGATAATGACGGAATACAATGAGGGTAATATTTATAAATTCTATTTTGATATCTCCAAATTATACCAGAAAGAAGATATGTAAAACACTAAAATGTCGATAAATTATTCTGTTTTGTAAAAAATTTTTAATAATCCTCCGGTTTGGCTACTTTTACTTCTCTTTTTATCATTCTTCAAAGTAAAGCTTCCTAAGGTATATAATACAACCTGGTATCGTACTAGCTATTCCACACAAAACCAGTCACCTTGGAACCTGAACATCTTCGATGTTGATGAAGCTTTCACAGTTTTTATGGAATGCAGAACTAGCTCACCCATATTTTTTATTTCCCCTTCCCGTACCATATCCCCAGGGGATTAGAAATTTCGTGATTTTACGACGAAATTTAATTCATGAGAACGGAACTAATTTTTCTGATTCAAATCCCAAATGAAGCTTAATAATTTATATTTTTCATAAAAACAAAATACGGCAATACGGAACAATTTTTTTTTATGTTCATAATAATAACGCTTGAATCACGTTTCATCGCAAAATCACGAAATTCCCAAACTCCCTGGTAGTAGGGTATGGTAGGGGAAAACAAAAAATACGGGTGAGCTATTTTTGTATTTCATATAAACTATAAAAGTTTCTTCTAAATCAGAAATGATTTGTTACAAAATTAGTCCAAAATAATACAAAGGGATTGCTTTGCGTGGAACGGCTGTGTATACGTGGTCACTTTAAAAATTTATATCTCCACAACGAAGCTGAACACCATCGCAATTTTTTGCTTTTAACTTTAAAATGAAAATAAAGCCAAACAAATTTTAAAGATTTTAAAAAAATACTCCTATTAACAACAGAAAATTTCGTTCAGTACTGCTGTACTTTTTGATAAAAAATATAAAGTGTTAGGCTTCATTTGAAACTTAAATCAGGAAAATCGGATGTTCCAATCTCCAGATATGACTTTTTGAAAATGGCGTGTCATCGTAGAATTAAGAAATTTCTAACGTCTTAGAAAAAATTCAGGTCGAGACATCGTTGATTTTATATTGGAACTACGATGCATTGCTGTCTACCTCGAATAATGCATAAAATTTCCAAAGAAAAAATTTCCAGTAAATTTCTAAGAACAAGTTGAGTGCTTCTTTGCTGGCTTACCCTTTGGTTATCTTATTAAACGCAAGTCGAGGCATCGTCGATTTTAATTTCGAATGAGGCGCTATCGATTTTTGTTACTTTCCCAGTCTTTGTATACAATAAAGAAAAGTTCTAAAAGTTTTTGTCTTTGATAAATTGGTTTTTCTTTTCTTGTTTTTGGTTATTTTTTCACTTTTGATTGCAACCTTCTTTGGTTACCGTTGCCGACACGAAGAAAGGCAACCGCAGCTCCTGAGGAAGCCTGAGTTTTCCACGCCAGGCAGAAGGTAATACGATTCGACTGTACAACTATTGATAATCTGACCAAATTGGAGACCGCTCGGCCAGGTGGTCAGACTTGAGGAGTTCAACGTCTCACATATCGCAACAATATGTATATAAATATTTTATTTTTAAAAGGAAGTTATGTGATGTTTTTTAGCCACTTTTTTAGCCACAAACTTTGAAATCTAGCCACTCTTAACCACTTTTTAAGTAGATTTTAGCCACAAAGCTTAGCCAAGAGTTGGCAGCTATGGTTTCCGTATTTATTTTCCTCCAACTGCTGTGCCGTACGGCTGTAGCTATGTTTCCATATTACTTTTCCCCCAGATGCCATACCGTATGGCTGTAGTTGTTACCCTACCTGATTATTTCCTCTAGCTGCCGTGCCGTATGGCTGTAGCTATGTTCCCATATTCTTTTTCCTCCAGCTGCCGTGTCGTATGACTGTAGTTGGCTTCCTATCCTACATTCCATCTAGCTGCCGTGCCGTATGGCTGTAGCTGTTACCCTACCTGATTATTCCCTCTAGCTGCCGTACCGTACGGCTGTAGCTATGTTTCCATATTACTTTTCCTCCAGCTGCCGTGCCGTATGGCTATAGTTAGCTTCCTATCCTACATTCCATCTAGCTGCCGTGCCGTATGGCTGTAGCTATGTTCCCATATTACGTTTCCTCCAACTGCCGTGCCGTATGGCTGTAGTTATGTTTCCATATTACTTTTCCTCCAGCTGCCGTACTGTACCGCTGTAGTTGTTACCCTACCTGATTATTCCCTCTAGCTGCCGTGCCGTATGGCTGTAGCTAGGCTCCCATATTACTTTTCCTCCAGCTACCGTACCGTATGGCTGTAGTTGGCCTCCTATCCTACGTTCCATCTAGCTGCTGTGTCGTATGGCTGTAGCTGTGCTCCCATATTACTTTTCCTTCAGCTGCCGTACCGTATGGCTGTAGTTGGCTTCCTATCCTACGTTCCATCTAGCTGCCGTGCCGTATGACTGTAAATTTTACCCCCCCCCCCCCCTGATTATTCCGTTTAGCCAAAACCCTCGAGAATACTTCCCAAGCCATGAAACAGAAACCTATATGTGTGCGTTCGGAGTCCGTTCTCTAAAATGTTCTATATTGATGGTTATGGAAAAGTACCAAACATTGATTTTATAAATGCTATAGAGCCCAAACTACTATCCATACAGGAAAATAGTCTCCTAGTAATTTACAGCTTGGTTCCTTATCTTCCCAAAGGCTGCACTTACTACATACCTTCCTTAACAAAATAATAAAATAGTTTTGATTTACGTCAATACCTCTCAGCTGTGCATGTGTGTATGTGCAGCCGGAGTCCGAATCTGTAGGCAGCTATACATTCGATATCACCAGCCCACGGCATCGCATGACTGCACAGCGACATTACAATGATTACTCAGCTGAGAATTTTTGTTTGAGAAATCGTAGTCATTTGGTTAAGATTAATTTTTTTAAATAATTTTGTTAGGAAAGGTATGAAAATTTTTTTACAGTTCGGGAGATAAGAAAGCAAGCTTAAGATTATCAGAACACCATTTTTCGGGGTGAATAGTAGTTTAGGGCGGAGGAGCTATTCAAATCAAACTTTTGTCAGTTTTACATAAGAACACTGCAAATATTTTAGAATGTAAGGACTACGTTGGGCCTCGCATGTGGTAGGGAGGGAGTCTCTTTCATGGCTTGTGAAGTATTCTCGAGGGTTTTGGTTTAGCTGATGGCTCAGTTTTGTTTCCCAGTGTGAAACTTCTGATAACCGATTTAAAAAACTAAATCCCTCTAACGAACAAACTGAATGTCTCTCTCTTCGGCAATAATATATAGATATACAAGAAGGAGCCCGTCGGTGTTGCCCGGCGAGAATATAGATACCTAAATGGGTAGGGGTGGGGTTAGGGTGGTCATAGATGCATCAAAGCTAAGCTATTATCTGACTCGATCGAGCGATTCCGAATTCTATGGTTTCACCGCGCGCGCGCGCGCTCGCGTGTGTGTGTGTATTTGTGAGTGTATTCATATGTGTGAGAAAGGGTTGCCCTCCACGTCGACGCGTTCACAAGCAGTGCCCAAATATTTTGTAAAAAACTATATGTTTGTATGGCAACCCTACGGAGGAGTTTCCCAATTGGTCCTATTTTCGAACTTAAATTTCTGCTGCTGCTAGCTATGTGTGCAACTTTGTTGTTGGAGTGGATTAGGAATGGACTGAGGGAAAAGGGAAAATATTTGTTAATATTTTTCGTTTATGGTTTAGTTAAAAAGAGACGGAAGATATTTATTTAGAATATAAGCCGAGGGAAAATTATTTGGAATTTTTTTCTCTTTTCACTTTTTTATTGCATATTTGTTTGAGATTGGGAATTTGTTTTGTAATCCATGCGAATACTCGGTTTTTTTCGCTCTAGGTATATTCGGCAAACAATTAAAGTTATCAATTGGGTACATTCTATATGGATATATGAATGTGCATAATTTAGAATAGTGATTAAGTGATTTGAGTAAACGGATAAATAGTTATTAAAATCCCAAAGAGAACCCGTAAAAGGGGCATCCCACGTTTTGGGGGTAAAGTGCGGTTTGCAAAAGGACCGCGAAAACACAGGTAAGTTTTATAAAGCTCTCAAAGATCAGCTATGTTGTAATAAACTTTTTTTTGTTTATACAAATTTGTATATAAGATTCATTTTTGCATTTTTTTTTTTCCTTTTTTCCAAGGGATTTACCGGTCGTTTCTTCAATTGACCAAATCCATAATGACACGAGTTTCAAGGAATTGGAAATGATTGTGGAAAGTGTTGATAATTCACAAAACATTGAAACTAGTTGCATCTATGGACGGCGTATTATAGAGATAGATTTCATTTTTAAGAACCTCAAGGTTATTACTGAGCATGGTGACAAATTTGGAAATAACGTCACAAATTTAAATATTATAGGCGAATGTGAAAACGGCCTTGCTTCCAATTTTAAATTGAAATGCTCTATGTGCAACACCGACTTTTGGATATCAACTTGTAGCTTCGACGAATCGGGAAAGGATGTTATGGATTTTGCAATAAACCGAGAAATTATAGTGGGAGCTAGCTTATCTGAGATAGGGCATTTACAAACCGAGAGAATTTTCAATTCAATTGATATTCCCTTTATAAAATCGCACAACTATTTACGAATTGAAAAAGAAAATGGAGCGACGAGGCAATCATTGGCATTGAACTCTATGAAAGCAGCTGCAGAAGAAGATATCAAATCCGCATTAGAGGTTGGAAATGTTGATGCAAATGGAAGACCATTTGTAACAGTTATATGCGATGGGGCATGGTCGCATCGATCGTATGGCTCTAAATATTCTCCTATTTCAGGAGTAGCATGCATAATCGGACAAAAATCAAAAAAAAAGTTTTATACTTCGATGTTAAAAATAAATAATGCAAGTTTTGTAAATCACACGAAAAAGATCGGGATCTCGAAGCATGAGTACAGCAAAAAATTTTCAGGACCATCTACACAAATGGAAGCGGACATCATAGTTCAAGGATTTAAAAGCAGTATGCCCATGCATGGTATAATATAAAGGGTTTTCCAATAAGAGGTGTTATTTTGATATTCAAAGAAAAATGCCATTTTTTGAGATAAATGATCGAATCTTTATTTCATTATAAAGAGGAAGGTATGCCGTTAATAACGGAAAATAACATCAGCCAAATGACCACCACGACCACGCCTACAGGACCATATCCTTTTCATGAAATTTTCCATAACCAAATCGCAAAGTGGCTGCCCTATGTCCTCGATAGCCTCACGAATTCCATCTTTGAGGACTTCAATCGACGCTGGGCTGTTGGCGTAGACCTTCTCTTTCACGTGGCCCCAAAGGAAGAAGTCGCAAGGTGTTAAGTCAGAAGATCTCGGTGGCCAATTGTGATCACCTCTTCGAAAGATAACACGGTCCGGAAACTTTTCCCGTAAAAGATCAATGGTTTCGTTGCTTGTATGGCACGTAGCGCCGTCTTGTTGAAAGTAAACTTTGCCCAGATCAATACCATCCAATTCCGGCCACAAAAAATCATTAATCATCTGTCGATAGCGCAATCCATTCACAGTAACTGTTGCTCCAGCCTCATTTCCGAAAAAGTAAGGTCCAATGACCCCGCGGGACCATAAACCGCACCAAACAGTTACACGTTGAGGATAGAGAGGCTTTTCAACAATAATTCTTGGGTTTTCCGAGCCTCACATGCGACAATTTTGCTTGTTGACGAAGCCATCTAGGTGGAAATGGGCCTCATCACTCAAGATGAGTTTTCGATGGAATTCCGGATCATTTTCATGCATTTCAAGGACCCAATCAGCAAAGACTCGACGTTGTTGATGATCGGCCGGCTTGAGTTCTTGTGTTAACTGAACTTTATAAGCCTTAAGACCCAAATCTTTATGCAAAATACGGTGTAATGACGTTTGTGGAATGTCTAATTCCAAAGAACGACGAGGAATGGACAAACCTGGGTTTTCTTCAACACTTTCGGCTACAGCAGCAATATTCTCAGCTGTTCTTGAGCGACGTGCACGGGTTTTATTCTTCACATCACTAACTTGTCCCGACAGCTCGAATTTGTCTACCAATTTCTGTATTGCGGTCCGACAAGGTGCTTCACGACGACCCAAAAATGTTCGAGTTTTACGAACCGTCTCTGCCACATTTTCACCACTTTTATAGTGAATTTTAATAATTTCAATGCGTTGTTGAATCGTGTATCGTTCCATTTGTATTAATGGCGTAGTTTCTACTTGTCAAATGTCAAAAAATGACATCTCCAAAAGTGACATCTACCGAAATAGCGGGCTAATTAAAATAACACCTCTTATTGGAAAACCTTTTATAACCAATTTATAGCAGATGGCGATAGTAGTGTACACAAGAAGATACTTCATGCTAATCCATATGCTGCAATAGAAGTTAGCAAAATTGAATGTAAGAATCATTTGCGGCAAAACTTTCTAAGGAAGTTAAATCTTCTAGTTACAAAGACCGCTTACAACGTTTGCAATAGAAAACTTGTCAAGAAAAATATTCAAAGATTTATTTCAGGAGTCTCAGGAGCTGCTGCACACCGCCGAAATATGTCTATTCCCATTGAACAAAAAATCAGACTATTATACAGGGTGTTTCCCCTTAGGAGGTCCATAGAGCTGGAGGTGATAGTACTCACCTAGACGAACTAAAAATTGTATGGCAGGGGGGGGGCAATATCAACCGTTTAGGAGTTACAGGGTGATTCATAAAAAAAGCTAGGTTTTCACAAAACACCCTGTATCTTAAAAACTACGTATGGTCACAGTTAAGAGCTCAACCAGCCCCGTACCCCTCTCCCCTCAGAAGTTATGAAGGTCTAAACTAAAAATTTCGGATTTTCTTTCCTTTTTTTTTACTTTGACCTCTATTATTTTTGCAAAAAGGTCATTAACATAACTTTTTTTTATAAAAACTGTAAACTAGGGACTCTCCTCTTTAATGTGACCTATTACACCCTATGTGTTAACTGTAGCCGTTAAACAGTTATTAACTCATAACCTATTCAGGTCACACCGAAATTAGACGATATTTTGTAAAAGGGCGTGCTAAGGGAACAAATTATCGTTGAGAGAATGTTTGAAAATAGGTTTTAGAATAGGTTAAGAGCTAATAACTCTTTAACGAATACAGATAGCACAAGGGTATAATAGGTCAAACTAGAGAGGAGTCTCCACAGTATACAGTTTTTATAAAAAAAAAGTTATGTTAACGACCTTTTTGCAAAAATAATAGAGGTCAAAGTAAAAGAAAAAGGAAAGAAAATCCGAAATTTTTAGTTTAGACCTTCATAACTTGGAAAGGCCATGAAGTTCTGCATACAGTGAGCCCTTAACTGTGACCATACGCCCTGTAGTTTTTAAGATACAGGGTGTTCTGTGAAAACCTAGCTTTTTTTATGAATCACCCTGTAACTCCTAAACGGTTGATTTTGCCCCCTCCCCCCTGCCATACAATTTTTGGTTCGTCTAGGTGAGTACTATCACCTCCCGCTCTATGGACCTCCTAAGGGGAAACACCCTGTATAGTGATTTGCAAAATTTACCATTCCACATTTTCGGATCTCATGAAAACTGCGATAGATATTTCTGCAAAAAGCCAACAAATACTAATGAGATGATCATTCTCAAAACTTACGGAATTTTTAAAGCAATATCTTCTTTGGTGCATCGCCTTGCCCACAATAGAAAAAGTTTAATTATTGGCGCCGATTCAAATATTTGTGAGCAATTTAATAGCGTCGTCTGTCAATATGTCGGTGGAAAGCGTATTAACTTTTCAGCCGGGCTTTCATATTCATTCAGATGTGCTGCAGCAGTAGTCCAGTAATTATTTTATAATTAAAAATAATATTAAAAAATGTCATATTTATATATATGAATACATTTAATATAAATTCAATAGCAGGGAAGCGTATACGGAATTTATTGCAAAGAAAACCCAAACCCGTAAGAAAACTGTTAGACTACTTGTCACGAAAGAAAAACGTATAAAAGATGTAAACATAAAACGAAAGAAGACTAATGAAATTTCAAACGAGAAATATTGGATGTAGATCCAAAAGAGATGGAAATTAGAAAGAGCATATTCTTGCAAATTTGAAAGAAAACTTCCAAAACCGTGACAAAATTCAACTTGATACAAAAAATCAAAGTTCGACTGAAATGTGGCATACCTTACGTCGAAATATGGTTACTGCTTCATTTTTTGGAAGAGTCTGCAAAGTATGAAAGCCATCTTCCTTTCACAATATTATTAACAGTACATTATATGTAAACGTTAAATGTGAAAGTTTAATGTATGGCAGGCATGGTGGATGCCCTAAAGGCTGTTTCAAAAGAAACTGAATTACCAGTTCAAAGCTGTGGATTATTTATCAATTGGAACACCATTTTCTAGGAGCAAGTCCTGATGGAATTATAGGAGAAGATAGCATTTGTAAGGTCAAATGCTAGAAACCTTACTATTTCGGAAGGAATTGAATCTGGTAAAATAAATATCTGAGTTTTAATGAAGACAAATCAATATTTCTAAAGAAAAGTGACAGTTACTACTATCAAATTCAGGGCCAGTTACATATATCCAAATCGAAAATTCTGTTACCTTGGTGTATGGACATTGGTGGATTTTAAATTTTTTCGGATCGAACGAGACGTTGACGTTGACGTTTGGAGAAATAAAATTGTAAAGAAGGTAGTGTCTTATTTTTTAGATTTTTTACTTCCTGAGCTATGTGATCCACGAATCCCTAGAGGTATGCGAGTTCCAAATGCGGGTATGTGTCTGGTCTGTCTAAAACTGAATGAATATTAAACAAGTTTTCTCATTTTAGATTGAAAAATTGTAATCATAAAATATGAGTGGAATTATGTACTTCTTTGGGTCAAATATTTTACAGTATTTTATGTTAAAAAATTTACATATTAACTAATACGTCTGTGAGATTGATTTGTTTTAATTCTTTACGCTTGTCGTGTATCTCCAGAAAAGTAGAATTTAGTACGCGGTATGTATATTACCTATTTTAATGTGTTACATGTAAAGAGTCTTTGGATCATTCCGTAAAACAATTAACCGGACGGTGTTAATTTTGACAGTTTTCTATGTTGCAGATTTTAACTGGACATATTATTGTAAAATATTGTGATATTAACGTGGAATAGGCCTATTGGGGAAACCACAATAAAAAAAAACGCGCCAGTTACTTTACCCCTCTGGTGGCGTGGATGTGAATAGAAATACATATAGTTCACAAATAAATGCATCCAAAGTACATATTGTCATACTTCCCAAGCCATGAAACACTCTCTCTCTAACGTTGTAAAATATTTGCAGTTTTCTTATGTAAAACTCACAAAAGTTTGATTTAAGTAGTTCCTGTGCCCTCACAAACTACTATGTTATACAACAAAATGGTCTTCTGATAATCTTAAGCTTGCTTTCTTATCTTCCATTGAATCTGCCTGCAGATGATTACTCATCTGAGAGTAATTTTTACATGTCAACACCAAGAAGGGGTTGCCTGATTTAGTCTATTTTTTAAATTTGATTTACTATTTCTAAGAAAGAATATTGTACCAATTTTTAGATCATTACCACAGTATATCATACAGTAGAATAGCTTAGAACTAACTACTGAAAAGTGAATTTTAGAATTTCAATTAAAAAAACATAACCTTAAAATTTCTCCCACAAGAGGGAACTATTAAGTATGATACGGACATAAATGGGCGAACAGTAGCTAGCTGCACGACCGTTGACGGAAGTATTAGTTTTATGTATGTACACATATCTGCAATCGGCGACAAATGTATTGTTCCATTACTAAACAGCTGTTTGACGGTAAAGTGGTGTCATTTTGCCTCTTTCCCTCTAGTAAAAGTTTAAGAATGCCATCAGTTCTCTTTCTTCCACTTTAGATTTACATAGGAATCCATGTATTAAAAATTGACTAGTGTGTTAGTTAAAACTGTTGAAAGAGAAAGTATAGTCTCTTTATAGAAGCATCCTACTCACTTGACAGTTTTGACAGAGCTGGGCTACTGTATGATATATACTGTGTCATTACGTCGACGCATTGTCAGGCAGTGCCCAAATATTTAATGAAACACGAAATTTTTGTATGGCAACCCTACGAAGGAGTTGCCTGATTCCGTCCATTTTCGAACTTAAATTTACTTTTTTTCTAAAAAAAAAGCCTGTGGGCAAAATTGCAGCCCTCTAAGTGAACGCGTTCTCGAGTTATCGTGTGGACGAACGGACATGCAAAAATAAAAATAACTTTTAATATTATGCGTGGGTATCCAATCCATTATTTCTAGGTAGTACAAACGGAATGACAAACTTAGTATACCCTATAGATTTCATCTAGGGTATAAATAAGATGCCTTCAATGTAATTCAACTTGTTTGAACCATTGTGCATATACATTACATACATAGAAGACAAGGGATGTTATATAAAGATCCCAAAGGCTGTATGGAAAGCAATAATAAAATTACAAAAACAGTTGAATTAAATTCCGAACAACCACGAAACAAAATGTTTGCCATGTCAATACAACATTGATTATGTACTGCTGCTAGGTCAAGATACTTATATACAGCGAGTACTGCTTTTGCGTGTGGCACTAAATCGAAAGCTTTGTACGAAAGCTCGGAATCGAGAGCTTTATTTTCTGCCATTCAGCCTTAAAGAAGCAATATGGATCGAATTAACGCGATAAACTTTGTTTTCATTTATTTTAATTTCAATTTAACAATTTGCAAATGAGAAAAACATTATAAAAGAAATATTGATAATATAATTTGTGATTTGCATTTCTTTGCATTTCTTTTTCTTAATTTTCAAATCGGCAGATAAACAGCGAAGCTCCGGATTTACATTATATGCCAAATCTAGCACATATTTCCTCATTATAGCTATAATGAAGGAGGAAAACACTTCATTAGTGTACTTCATTATCTTCGAGCTATAATGACGTATACTATGTAACAACTGTATAACTGTATAACAAAAATAAAATATTGGATAACGGCTATTGCTTGACTACGGACAACTTTTATATGTCCCTTAAATTAACAAGTTTACTAATATCACGCACTACCAAACCAACAAGAAATGCCAAGACAACTAAAAAATAAAAACTGGCTAAAGAGACAACCGTGGGGTATAAAAAAGGAAAAATTATGGTTTGGCAATGGAGGGATAAAAGGCCGATGATAGTTCTATGAACAGTTCATAACAATGAAATGAAAACTGTTCAATAACGGGTGAAGCCAAAATAAAGCCAACTGTAATTCCCGACTACAATGGGACAATTAACCGAGTCGAGCAACATTTTGCGGTAGTCTGTACCAAGAAAACGGGGTAAAACATATTATAAGAACTTATTTTTCCATCTAATTGAAATAGCTCTATAGAACTCGTTTGTTCAGTATAAGAAAAGTAGAGGGCGTGTGTCCAATTTATATTATCGGATGGAACTCGTGGAAAAAATCGTTGAAAAATACTCTCCTAGTATTGAAATCACGACTCAGGGAAGACCAACATTGGAGAGTAATCCAAGAAAATTTTGAAATCATTATCCAGAGCTTTTACAGCCAACCACAAAAAAAGATCTTCATGTAAAGGCTTAGGCACAATTGCGACGGCGACGGTAAACGGCAGACTAATGCAGTAATAGGAACAATTTTCTAAAGGAACGTTTTATGGAACGTGTATACATAGGAATCCGTCGGCCACGCTATCGTCGCAATTGTGTTTAAGCATATAGTTTTGAGTTGAAGATCGGAGTTGTTAAAATCGCGAAAAGCAAAGCAACCTAAAGGCCTAAGCACAATTGCGACGGCAGATGGAAAACGACGACTTAATTCCGCTGTCAACCTTCTAAATGCACAGCGTCTTATCCGAATGCACCAAATTACTACGAACGACGGTATGCGGGCGACGATGCTGCCCTCGAGATTGAGCAAATTCTAATTTTACCGTCGTCGCTGCAGTGTTACCAACAAAATTAATCGAATGAAATTATTTTGGCATTTAGTTTTGTCTTTTTGAGGTGGTAGCACGCCGCGGTAAGTTTCAAATTTCAAATAATGTGCTCTGAAGAAAGTTTTATTGAGGAAGTACGTAATCACAGAATAATTAATGATTTGCAAGACAGGCAAGACAAGTGGACAAAAAGACGTAGTTTGGATGGATATTTCATTGAGTTTAATTTATTTAATTTCTGCATTTTCAGTTTTTTTTTCCACACTTTCGTCCATTGCATTTCTTTCAATATAATATAAAATACTCTTATCCAAAATCTCCTCTTAAAACGCTCAAAACATTTAATGTAATAATGTAATTTCAGTGTCTTCTTCTTTCACAATCGTCGCTCTCCGCCTGTCGTTGCAATTGTGTTCCCAAACTTTCGACGGCCTGTTTTGACAACCGAATTTCCCGCTTAGGCCTTAAGGTGTGTTTTGTTTGTTCCAAGAAAAGGGACGACAATGGAAAATTGTCAGAAATGGGACACAATATTATTGCCTCCATACCATTCAATAAATTAGGTATGGTTTTTCAATTTGTTATCAATCCAATCACTTTATAGTAATAAATATATTTTTTACTTCAAGGCTTCAAAATTCAAAAGTGTACATCCTTGAAACTAGAGTTATAATAGTCCCGGCCGGAGTGGACTCTGAATTTACCGCACCTGACTTCATCAATGCTAGTAAAATGTTTATATATATATTGTTAATTTTATAATTCATTTTTTACGATTTATAGAATAAATAATTTAAAAAATTTCTTGGAAAAAAACCCGAGCGTGAAGTGGTTAACTCACACAATGCTTATAGCTATTCTTCACTTTGTTTATGCCCTAAAAAATGTTAGGTAATGTATTTAATGTTTTCATGCTTTCCTTTAATATCTAAGCTAAGCACTTCCAGGTGGCTCTTAGCACGTTTTTAGCTTGCTAGCTACTACTTTGGTAGTTTAAGCCCTTGTGGTAGATTAAGCACCCTTTTTCTCCAATTCTTTTGTTTATCATGTTATTTCATACTGTTACTCATAGTAACTAAACTCTATCATTAAGTTTCTATTTTCTACTCGATGTGCCTAACGTTGTCACGTTGCTTAAGCAGAGGTTCTTTATTAAAATCTTTTCTATTCTGTCATACCTATTTGCTCGCAGTTGCAGCTCATCGGAAGCTTTGGCATTCGGGCCCCAATGAGGAAGGCAAATCTCCACCGTACTTAGAAGAAACTGTTGTTTCTTGTACAACTACTTATAAGAGTAAAAATGGTTCAAACTGAAAAATACATTAGGGTTAATAAATTTGCTATTATTTTTAAATACTGAACAACCAACATACCTTACATTTTACGTCGGCAGGTGGTTCTACCACAATTCAAGCGTTGAACAATATCACAATTGTCCACACAAAATTTAATTTATACAGTCTACCGATTTTAACAATCAACAATTTATCAAATATTTATTCCAAATTAAAGGCCCGCAAACACAATTTTACAAACAAACCGCGTTTATTTGAAATATTTTCAACTTCATTCCTTTAGCCGTCAATACAATTACCAAATATTGGACTCAAATGTTTATATGCAAAATCGTTGTATAAACAAAGTAACGTGCACCTCGCGCCGGTACATTGAATAAATAACTAAAATTATTAGTTATTTATTCAATGCGCCGGTATAATACTAAACTGTCAATATGTCTTCTTCTTATTCAAATTGATTACAATTATCTGCACAGATAAGGCTGAAAATATAATTACTGGGTTACACACCAATTCAGAATCGACACAGCATGCAGCAAGGTTTGAATGGGATCATATGGCGCAATTCGCAATCGGCGCAGCATGCATCATGATGCAGTAGTTTAGAAATTTTAAAATTTGATGCATGGTGCAACAGTTCTACCAACATACTCAGGTAAAAAATAAATTTCAAATATTATTTATCTCATATTTCCTCCGGATCTATTTTTTTTTAAAGAAAAACGCTAAATTAAAATTATGCACAATATACAAACTCAGTATTAAGGTGTTATGTTTGTAAACAATTGTGAATTATAAAAAAAGTTAGCATTACAAAGTTTGCTACACTGCTTGCTGCGTCGATTGTGAATTGACTGTCAAAATCTTTGCAGCATGCATCATGATGCGCCGATTCTGAATTGACATATTCAATTTGGTCATCCTTCGAGGAGGGAACTAAAGCCTGATATACAATGAATGGGACAAGAAATTGTCAACGCCAATTGCCGTCGTCGTTTACGTAATACAATGAATGCGACATTATCGTCGTCATTTCAAGACAGTAGAGTTAATTTTTGCTTTTTTGTGATGTGTACGAAATTTTTTTTTACATTTTTTTAGAACAAGTACAAGTTGTATTAAAGCTTATATGCAGTTCTGCCAGATTAAAAAAAAAACTAGTACATGAAATGTACCAACACACGAACTGTCAGACTCAAATGTCGCACTGCGCAACGACAATTTTAGAAATTTGCTCTACTTTGCTACTTTCCTATGCCCTAATGTCGTAATATGTATTCGAAAATTATTTTGGCGTCGACAAATGCGTGTCGCAGGCGTTGTATTTCAGCCTTAAAAGAGGCGACATGTGATGAAAAAGCGTAGCACTATCGTTCTTCTTCTTGTTTTGTCGAGGTGCCTGAGGCGGCGTTAAAAATTGTTGATGCATTAAATATCACAACAAATTAATGGCGCGAAAATTTAAACACATTTCTTAGAAACTCCGAACAATCTTCCGCACCACCCACTGACATGTATATAAATGGACTGACTGGTCTCCTGTTTCATGTGTAATAAGTTTTGATTTCAGCAAGTATGCTCTCATTGATGATATATTTAAATTATTTGCGAATTTACTTATATGCATGCCAGTGGGATTTACCGAATTTACCACAAAAGCATTTTAAAAGTGTTTTCCTCAACACGGCTTGTTGTATCTAAATCTTGGAGCATATGTAAATCCTTTTTATATTACTATCACTTAGTCCAATAGCCATTAAACAATTCCTATAAAAAGAAAATTATCCCTTTTGTAACTACGTCTCTGCGCCAAACGCACTTCGCCCTGTTTATTTACAAAAAACTGAAAGTCAAACACCCTTCCAAAATCAAGATGGCGAAAATTTTTGGGTACGCTGCCATACATATACTTTCAATGGGATGTCGTCTCCTTTAGTGCTCTCCTCAAAGGGGCCGTCCAACGAGGTAAGAACTAAAAGAGATGCAAATGAGCAAATATCACGTACCCATTTCTAAAACATTGACACTGATATTGTTTGTACATAAGCGCCGTTAAAGTTCTACACCTGTACACAATTGTACAACCTGTTCGCAATTTTAATCGCTTTTATTTTCATATACTCAAAAATATTTACTGAATTTGCAAATATGAACATAAAAATGTTAATAATTAAGAAGAAAATTTTGTGAGTAATAATTGCTTCGTGCTTGCGCCAAGCCCAAAACAAACCAAAAATGACAGCCGGTAATGCAGAAATAATTCTTTAGCATGGATACTCGATATAACATCAATCGGGAAAATGTAAGTTCATACATAATCCACAGTTACAACTTTTCGGCTGGGTACAGGTTGGTTAAATCAAACGCCAAATACTTATTTGAACTCAGCTCCCTTCGCTATTATGTTCCAATATGCGTTCGCCATATTCCAAGTGACTATCTTGTGTAAATAGGCATAAATAACCGTTTCTTTACTACGTTTTTATGAAATTTTTAACAAACGCAAATCCTTTCATGCATATTTTCGTTGTTATTATTGGTTGTTTGAATAGTGGAAAGCAAGCCAAATGTTTCATTCAATGTTGTTTTAAATCTGAGCCGCTAGTTGTAAACGTCCGTTGTGATATCAAATCTTGGGCACTTACCGTAGTGTGTATATGGTAGAGTCAATACCAGCCAGAGGTATTTATAAAGCTAAACAATTCTTTAATCCTTATATTTGAAATTTTTCCCAACTGCTCGATTATTTATTTGCTGGATTATTCGCAGATCTGCTAAGTTCTGTTGGCTCTGTTCTGCTCTAACAGAATTCCAGAAATTAACTTTAACAATTATTCTAATGTAAGCTTTATGCTCTTACTTTTTTAGGCTGCCATCAAGGTGTACGGATCCGTGACGGTGCGATAGGATAGTTTCCTGGGAGCTACACAGAGTAAGGGAACTCTTCATATGTCCGGGCGAGAAATCTAAAGCAGCGTTACAGGCTGCTGATTTTAACGGCATCATATCTCGATTCCCAGAAATGAAAAAAATAATTAACAGTTTAATCATGCAATCCTGCCGATCCAGATACTTTTATTAATTTTAAAGAAACATTTTGAGATTGATAAAATGGCCTTAAGGAAATTCCTCTCGTGCGATTTAGCTTATTAAGATTTTTCATGTAAATATTAGTCTATAGCAAAGTCGAACGTTGTTATTTTGTTTTAAAACAATTATGTAGAATTTCCAAAAAGAAAATAATTTAAGTAAATTTGAGTTTTACAGTCGTCATATTTTCTTTTAACGAGTGCCTTGTAGCAATGTTATGTTTATGTATACGTAATGTTACACCTATATACATTCTTTTCAATTTTAGTCCTTTACGTTTTATCTGTGTCATTTGTAATTGATTAAATAAATGCTACTAATCAAGTAGATACATGTCGCCAAAAATTTATAATTTTTTGGTGAATTTGACTGCATTTATGAAATTCAAGTCAACAAATATATGACTGCCTTATAATTATAACCCTAACTTATTTAGCATTTCATAGACAAGAGAACTTGTTATCAAGTTGATTAATGCACGGCGTGAGCATCAAGTAAAACAGGACAAGCTTTTAACAAATCATCAAATATCGAGCTAAGCACACGAATTCGGGCGGGTTAGTTTCGTCTTCGTTTAACTATTATAATAGCTGAGCATCACGAAGCCTTGGATTCGGACAGGCCCTAAGTATGCGTGCCATTGCTCGAAAAATTCAGCGTTCTGAGAAAGTAGTGCGTAGTCTTTTGTAAGATGTATTGGATTATGGCAAAAATAAGAAAGGTGGATCTAATAGTAAGATTCGTGAGCGGAATAAACGGCGCATAATCAGAACTGCAAGCAACTCTCTGAAAAGTGCAAATCAAATAGCGAGAAAGTGGGAGCTTAATGTGAACCGGGTTTTAAAACAATCGAAACGCATCGTCAGAGAGACTTAAACCGATGCCCAGATTATTGGATAGACACAAGCAAGCCTGTCAACAATGTGTTTTACAATGGCCTGCTCTCAAGATCAAAACCCCATAGGTACTTAGGTAAACATAAATTGTGTTATTTTCTCTTGAAAGTTAATGCTTCTCAGTTCCCTCACATCATATAATTGAATCCATTATTCTCTTTCTCGAGAGCGGTGTATACGATCAAAATTGTTTTAATTATTAAATAAAATTTAATTAATGCCCCTTAGTGTATAAGGAACACGTATAATATAGTAGCATGTCCATCTCCATCGAAGCGAGAAATCATATACAAAATATATTCAACGAAATCTGGCGCAAACACATTCCTGGTTATTTAATTTAGGCGATAGCAAGGGTTCAAGCTTAGGCTTAAATGTTTTGGGATTCAGTAATGTCCGAGTAATTTTTCACTCAGCAGCTTGTGGTAGGTAAGTCCTATAGTCAAGAACTAGCTGTAATTCCATGGACTTGAAATAAAAGAGAAAGAAGTTCCGAGTTGCTCTCCTATATATATACCTATGGAACAATACTGTGCCTCTGTTGAGCCTTTGTTCGTATATTTCGATATGAATCCACTATCACCTCTTTCGACAACCAGGAACATTCTTCTCCGTCTCCACCAATAAGGAGAACACAGCTTGAATAGGAATACCTTAATGTTATGTTCTTTGTGTGAATTCAAATTGAATGGTTAATGCTGCCACAGAGAAAACAGTATTAGAGTAGAAAACTGTATGTTGAGAATTTTGCCACAGAGCTTTTGCTCAAGTGCTCCTAATCTACTTCTAACAGCACATGGCTAGTCTGAAAGAAACACATACATAGCTCATTCGATGGTGTTAAGCGATCAGTAGTCAGTACACACGATACCTACTGGAGAGGAATTGCGGTGCGGTTCCCATCGGCAGGCCTACATCGAACAGCAATTTTAGTCCTTTTCGTTCCATCTATATAATTTGTAATTGATTAAATAAAATTATTAAAATAAATGTTTAAAATTAATTTAATTAATCTTTCATAATTTTTTATAAGATTTATTTCACTTGCACATTAATAAGAATATTGAACAAGAGAACCAACAGGAACTGTTCAGGAGAACTTACAGGGACTTACCTTACCTCAATTTCTTTCTGAAAATGCTTTTAGGAACAAGTAAAAAAGCTAGAATTGGTCTAAGACCAATTCTTATGATACCCTAGATGAATACTCGTATGTAATTTCGTATGGTCACCCATCTGTGCAAGTTTGATTTTTGAAGTGGTGCAAAATTTCAGCTCTCTAAGTACACGCGTTTTCGAGTTATCGTGAGGACGAACGGACCGACGGACAGATGGATATGCAAAAATCAAAATAACTTTTAGTTTTATGCATGGGTGTCTAATCCTTTTTGCTCTACCATCATTATTTCTAGGTGCTACAAACGGAATGACAAACTTAGTATACCTTATGATTTCATCTAGGGTATAAAAAGGTTCACCGAAAATAGAATTTCGATGTCACGTACTGTGTTTGCTATATATTGTAGAGGAAAATAAATTAACTATTTTGGAATTTCTGCGTGCTGATTATTGCTGTATGACTGTGTGACTTAAATCAAGGATTCAATGATTTTTATATTTACCCATTTCAAAGCAGTTAACATTGAAGATTATTAAACATTTTTGTCTGTGTATTTTTTACGAAAAATAAAAACATATATTTTATTTATTTAAATCTTTATTTTAATGAAAGGGATCTTCCAGACTACCCATGAGGTGTCCCTTTAGTCCGTTACCTTTTTTTTACATGGTAGGTTCCCCAGGAGGCCTATAAACCATGATAATGTCAGGATCAACATACCATACATGGTAGAAAATGAAGCTTTTCTCTCGAGAGTCTGCAATTGTGTATAC
Organism: Dioctria rufipes; assembly: GCA_963924295.1. Lineage (NCBI taxonomy): Eukaryota > Metazoa > Arthropoda > Insecta > Diptera > Asilidae > Dioctria > Dioctria rufipes. The sequence goes on along the minus strand of OZ002741.1, from coordinate 98,341,547 downwards.
CACGCTAATAAGTATAAAATAATTTCTCAATTTTTTCCATTAAACAATGGTATGGCAGTTGCTGAACAATGAAGTAGAACCCCTGTTTGTTTGATGTTCAGCTCTACCGGGGAATTCGATTCGAACTAGACCGATTTTTTTTACTACCAAAATTAATTGCATAAAATATTCTGCAGCGTCAATCAAAAATTACAGTAGCAACTACTTTTTATTGAATTTGGAAAACCTCGGATTCAATTGTATTAAACTTATTATGGTAGAAAATGCTCATTGAAAAAAGTCGATTCGATTGAATCGAATTGGCCGGTAGGGCTGAATATCAAACAAACAGGGGTTTTACTTCATTATTCAGGATCTGCCACACCATTGTTTAATGGAAAAAATTGTGAAATTATTTTATACTTTTTAGCGTGGGATACACAATTGCAGACTCTCAAGAGAAAATCTTCGTTTTCTACCATGTATGGTATGTTGAACCTGTTGTTGTGATGTGCAACTTGCATATGTAAAATAAAACACATAAATGAAGCCAAATCTGAAAAGAATGCAAAAGCATTCAATGATTTCACTTAAAACATATGCCTCCATAGCTTATTCGTACCTGATCAGATTGTCTGCAAATCATATAAGTATGATGCAGGGCAACAAACACTGTATTCATTTATACAAGGTTAGCTTAGATCTTTTATATTGATGTTCTTCTCTTCTCAGAGTCTATAACAATGTCTCTCTAGACATAACTAAAATTTTATGCTGTTTGTAATCACGCCTTTTATTTTGTATTTTTCTATAAATTTTCTATTCTATTTGACACCTGCAGTGGTATTACCGAAATTCCCTTTTAGTGCGCTTTTGGCCGGGGTTGAAAATAAATGAGTTTTCTATTCTATTCTATTCTATATTATTATTGATGGCGTTTTTTTCAGATTTTTAACATCTTCAGTTTCAAATGCCCTTTTAGTTCGCTTTTCTCCATATCTCGCTGATTTCTTTACCGACTCCTATCATTCTTTGATATATTTGGTAAAGAAGAGATTAGGCAATAGGCTATGCACCGATGAAATTAGTTCGAGCCCACTTTGTTTCTTTTCTTGTGATTGAAAGGATGCGTTGTTGTTAAAACCCTGTCTAAATATAATTCTGTTAGTAAAACTACTCAGGACATAGCTAGCTCCAGATCCTACATAGACGCCCGGCAAATAAAGTTTCTCAGTTATAGTTACTAATGAAACACGCTCTTATAAGTGTTGCACGGACAACATTTTATTTCTCCCTCCATATTGCTTTAGTGAATTATTAAAAAATTTCAAAATGAAATATATCCGTACCCTAATGAAGAACCTTAGTAAGAACACTGTAGGGAAATCTTCACAGATTTTACTACATTCTATTTTTCGAAGAATAGAATAAAGCTCCTCTTCTATACCTACGCGTGTTACGAGCTTATTAAAATTTTCTACTAAAATATTGTCAAGCTGTTTTATATATTCCACAAACTCTGGCTTTGGAACTATTAACTTGCAAGTCTCATATTGCTTGTTTACAATGAATTGCCCGAATTCATTTGGTTCCCCAGAAATTTCCCAGATTTCACAGGAATGCCTTGCTCTGCATTTTTTTAACAAATAATTTGCGAAGTAGTAAAGAGCGTTCTCTTGCCCGAAATCCAAGTGCCGATAATCTACACTGTTAGCAAGAATCTCATCCTCTATACTCTCTGGGACTTGTGGAATTATTACTTCTTTAGGGTTTATTAAAAATTCGACGGATAAATCCAAAAATGGTGTTCCAAAGCATCTTGGTTAAGCCTGCGAGTGAATATATATTTAAAATTCTCATCTTTTAAAATTTTCCATGCTTTGAGAAGAGAGGAAATTGCTATAAGCCAGCCGTTAAGGCACTTTATATTTGAAGTATGATCCTTCCCACTTTTATCTATTACATGAATAGATTCTATAAATGACTGCAACTGTTCTAGGATTTCTAGTTGTTCGTCTGTGGCACTAAATGGCTTTTTGTGTCTCTTCAAATCATTGTATTTAGAAGAATTAAATACGTCAAATGCCATATCCCAACGTTTTATAAACCCCGCAGTTTCTAATGCTGCTGCAGGTAATATATTGCCCTTCGCTAGAGTATCGATTCCAGCTGCGACAGTTGAACTCATTACTTGCGCAGCCATTTTAACTTTCATTTTCTGAAAATTATTTGGAGAAATGTGGGCAGCTGTCAGTTTTGGAGCTAACCTTATATTTGAGCTGAGTCCATGCTCGTAGAGTTTTTGAAAATATGCAAAAGTAGCTTTCTTCCCATCACCAAAGAGAAAGTCATACTTCATGAACATGTTTCGTACGCTTTTTATCAAGTGTGATATATCGTAAGAAAAACATACTTCTGTTCCATCTACAGTAAATGAAGGTTTAGAGGGACTAACATGAAGAAGGTTAACAAGCTGCTGAAAATTTGTACCCTGATCAGTTATAAGCAACCGAGGCTTAAACCCTACTTCTTGTAATTTCCGAACAATTAAAAAAATTATATGTTTTACCTTGGTGGCATCGCATGAAGAATTGGTGAAAACATAGCCTAGCATATGTTTCCAGTTTTCAGATATACCACGAACCATGACTGCTAAAGCATATCTGGCTGGCAAATTCTCGCGAGTATTGCCATCATCTTGAATACCGATTATTCTTTTATGTTTCTTGTCATAAAACATATTTACTTTTAGAGACATTTCATCAATACATATGACACAATTCTTTGCCATGCTATCTAACCGAATGCCCTTCAATTTAAGAGTTTCGAAATAAGCATCATGAAACCCTGGACCTACTGGCCAATCTTTTGTCATTTCTTGTAAAGTTGACTTTGATGGCAAGATGAAAACCTTTCTCAGGAAGTTATAGGCCACTGGAGCAATGAAAAAAACAGTTAATGTAAACTGCTTTATTTCTCTTGAATATCTAACTCCCAACTTTTTTCTAGAACAGTTATTTGCCTCATTTTCTATAAAGGGGACAACTTGTGGAGGAAAATATTTTTTAGCCGAGTTTAAAAAACTCTCTTGCTCTTCAATGTAGGTTTTTTTAAAGCCTTGACTATTTTCCTTAAGTCTCTGGATTGAGCCATAGCTTTCGCATACTTCTTTTTTAGTAGCAAGTATTTCCTCTTGTATGGACAATTTATGCATTTTCCATAAATTGTCCTTTTTGTTTGACTGGCTTTGGTCCTTTTAGAAGCATCTTTGTTCGCCTCCAAGCGATCATCTACGTATGGAGTAGATGCTTTCTTAGGCAAACAGCTCTCAAAATACTTAAGAGCACCCTCCCCACTAGCATATACCTCTTCTAAAATACCTGAGGTATTTCCTAATCCCTCAACCATTTCGGCGTCTTGTCGTCGTCTGTCTTTTGTGTTAGCCTCCAAGCGATCATCTACGTATGGAATAGATGCTTTCTTAGGCAAACAGCTCTCAAAATACTTAAGAGCACCCTCCCCACTAGCATATACCTCTTCTAAAATACCTGAGGTATTTCCTAATCCCTCAACCGTTTCGGCGTCTTGTCGTCGTCTGTCTTTTGTGTTAGCCTCCAAGCGATCATCTACGTATGGAATAGATGCTTTCTTAGGCAAACAGCTCTCAAAATACTTAAGAGCACCCTCCCCACTAGTATATAATTCTTCTAAAATACCTGAGGTATTTCCTAATCCCTCAACCATTTCGACGTCTTCTGAAAAAAATAAATCTTTATTATTTCTTAATACAAGTTGGTCATCCTCTCTGTATTCGTGTGTTCCTTCTTCATTCAAATTGACGTTTTCATATACAGGACCAATATTATATAAATTTAAATAAAAAATAAAGCAGGAAATGAAGGTAGGCGGAAAGAATAGAATATAAAAAATATATAAAAATAAAGGTTTAGGAAGAAAGAATACAAGGAAGAATAAATAAAATTAGAAATTTTTGTATGAAATAAAAAATTGAATATTTTGCAAAATAATACTCTATCCTCCCTAGCTAAAACTGGCTCGCTAGAGTCCTTGACAGGGGACGGTATCGCATTTATGGTCAACCTCGGTTGCAATCCACCTATTAGCATTGACGGTAAAAAATGCTCCGCACATACCCTTAAGTTTTTAACTTTGGAAAGATCAGCTAAGATGTCTGATCTTCCCAAAGCGTCCAGCCAGTTGATTGCCCTAAAATACGAAAGTATTGTAAAGTAAAAGTATAATATAAGTAAAATAGGAAATAATTGTTTCATAAACTATTATTTTATAAGTCAGTGTACTTTCAACATACCAATCATGTAGTAATATTCCCAAGGGAGTTCGTAACGTATACTCAAAGAACATAAGTTTCCAGTGGTATCGGGAAAGTGTAAATAAAAAATTCATAATATAGTTAAAAGAGATGGAATTCTTTATATATGCTATACATTTATTGTATGGTTTAATAAATCACTTACCAAAAATGAGCTCTTCTAAAAGAAAAGCCCTAAAAATAAACTTTGGTGAAATTTTTTTACCGCAGATTTTTCAAAGAAGAAATTTTTCAGAGGTGCCCCCAGATAATTTTACTTTCAGATTGGGCCCTTCCGACCCTCAGCTAACTGAATTATAAGATAATTAGGCATACTTACGTGGTGTATTTCGAGCGAAACTCAATAGCCATGCAAGGCGAAACTGTCAAATGTATGGTCACCGCAATAGTTCTTGTCACGTAAAAATACTTTGTGCCTACTGTGCTGATATAGTTTCGCAACCTAATATAATTCCTGAGCTCTCCTTAGATAATATATCTGTTTTAGGACTCCGGAAAGTTTTTTTCGTTTTTCTTGGTGTTAAAATAAAACAAAATTAAGTTGACATACTTGTTCTTTATTGAGTAATATAGTTTCCATCATAATCTATGACACTTTGCCATCTATCAGCAAGCCTAAATATTCCCCTTTTATAAAATACCTGAATTTTTCCAGAAAAAAATTGGTCATTTTAATATCGTTCATATTTGTTAGATATGATAACCAAATGACCTGTATCTTAACCCTTAATAGTATAGAAATACTTTCTCAACTAAAATTTGAAAACAATGGTGGGTGGAATCTGAAAATATATACCACCATATGTTGTTTATGTCCTCTTATCTATGGCAAACATGGATGGAAAATGGTCCACCAAATACGTGCTATAATGTAAATAATGGTTGGCTTGATTCAACAGTATTTGAAAACTTTTTTATTCCACACACAGGAAAACTTAACGGAAAAGTTAATCATAAATCAAGTCATTGTAAAAATAAAGAAGTTTACGCAAAATGTGGAGATAATCACGACACCCGAATTTGTAAAATTGTACAAGAAATTCAAAAGTGTGTAAACTGTGAAACAGCGAATGAAAGATTGAAATTGAATTTAATGTCTAATCATTGTGTGAGGAGTAAGGATTGTCCGGTATACCTCAATCATATAAGACTTGAGAAAAAAAAGATGGGATACTAGCAACTAAAGGCTATTACAGGTGTGTATCTTAATATACAAGGACTAATTAATAACTTAACTAAACTAGAACAACTTATTGCTGAAAATGAATTGGAAATAGTGTTATTAACAGAAACGCATTTAAAAAGTGAAATTGAAGATAGTGAAGTAAATCTACAAAAATATAATATGTTAAGGTTCGATTCTACCTCTAGTCATACAGGTGGTGTTGTTATTTACATAAAGAAGGAGTGGAAATTTGAAGTAGTGCAAAATATAACAGTTGGATTGAGTGTATAGTGGTTGGTAGTGAAATGCACACTTAACGACTATAAACTAATGCTGGCTCTAACATATTGATCAACAAGCTACTCTGAAAGGGAATTTTGCGAGAATATTAGGCAATGGATAAGTATATTCGAAGATTGGTATGGTGACGTAATAATAGCAGGTGATTTTAATATAAACTCGAAGTCTAACACCACATATAAAAAGGAGGTACAGAGAATTATTTACTAGAGTTACCAGTAGTTCTAAGACGATTATTGACTATGTAATATCAAACTCAGACAATGTAAAGGTGAGAACAAATAGTAATAAAATCAGTGATCATGAAACTTTAGAAATAGAAATTAATAATCACAAATCTAATAAGAGTGAAATTAATTGGTTCGAGTATGTACGATACAATAAGGATAACTTTCAGAATGAACTTAGAAATAGAGGGATTGAAAGAATCAATGAGTGCAATAATTTAAATGAATGTGCAGAATGTTTAAGTGATGAAATTCAAGCATGTATAGAGAAATTTAAAGTAAAAAAGCAAATAGTACAAAACAGGAATGAATGGTTTACAGAGGAATTGAGAGTTCTGAAAAGTGAAAAAATTAATAAATACATATGTGCTAAGTTTACAAATGAATTAAGAGTTTGGAATGAATACAAAGCAGTTAGAAATAAGTATAAGAATAAAATAAGTGAAACTAAAGATAAATATGTAAGAATAAATATAGATGATCCAAGCTCACAAAAGGAAAAATGGAAAGTTATCAAACGAACAGTATTGAAACAGACAAAGGACAAAATTAGTGAAGTGCAATTTGGTGATATTAAGGTAAGCAATAGTCAAGAAATACCAAATAAGTTAAATAGCTACTTTATTTAGAGTGTGGACCAACTGAATCAATCAATCCCAAAAGTAGAGTATGTTAGTAACTTACATGAATGCACGAGTAGATTTAGATTTAGTAATATAAGCAATGAAAGACTAAAAGAAATTTGCAAATCAATGAACAATAAAAAAGATTTTAATGGCATCAATAATAAAATAATATTAGATAATTGGAATGTGTTAGGGAATATATTAGAGAAAATTATAAATAAAAGCTTAACTGAAGGAAAGTGCCCTGACACTTGGAAAGAATCAATAATAGTACCTGTACCAAAAATAAAAAATACTAGGAAATGTGAAGAGCTCAGACCAATGAACACGTTAAATATTTTTGAAAAATTAATGGAGAAAGTAGTTCAAATACAACTCGAAAAATATTTGGATGATAAGGAACTAATAATGACACAACAATCGGCACAGCACAGTACATCACAGCTGCGAAACGCCATTAAATTTAATAGTGAATGAGTGGAAACAGACAATAGATAAAAAGAAGTTCATAATAGCAGTATTTTTAGATTTCAAACGAGCTTTTGAAACTATTAACAGGCGCATCCTCATAAAAAAATTAAGTCAATTCGGGAGGACACAGAAAACAAGAATACAGTCTGTCAAATCAACAGTTGAGGAAACTACATTACGTGTACCACAATTATTTCTCATTTATATTAATGACATGCGGGAAATCCTGAGTTCTTCGAAACCAGTATTATTTGGAGACGACACATTGATTTATTTAACTGACTGTGACTTCCCCCAAGTGAATTGGAACTTAAAGAAGACCTAGATATGTTATGTGAGTGGCTAAAAATGAATAAGCTTTTGTTAAATGTGGCAAAAACAAAATTAATGGTGATGAACTCGAACTGTGATACTGAAATTGAAATTAATGGTGGAAAAATTGGGAAAAAAATTGGATTCTTTAAGCGAATGCGTAGTAAGATTTCTACAATGACTGCTATTCATATATATAATGTCATAATTAGACCTAATTTTGAATATTGTTCGACGATTCTATACTTATGTACCGAAACAGCAATAGAAAGGCTTCAAAAATTGCAAAATAAGGCCATGCGATGTATCGTCAAGTGCAATAGATTTGCTTCGATAAGATGGATGTTGGAGGCATTGCAAAGTATCAAAGAAAGGACAGAGTTAAACATCCTAACTTTTATATTCAACATAAAGATGAAGAGACTTCCGAAATATTTGACTCAACAATTGAACCTGGTGACGGATATGCAACCATATGCAATTAGAGGTGCTGATGTCACATATCGACCGTATCGACGTAGAACAACAAGAGCGCAAAATTTGTTACTTTATAAAGGTCTGTAGAAATTTAATGAGCTTCCCATTGAGCTTAAGCGAAAGACAAATTTTAATAGATTTAAAAGTGGATGTGTGCAATTCATTAGAAGCAGGTCATGAATAATTTGATAATTTGGAATTTGTTTTTTTTCTTTAAATGAAATTGTGATATTAGGAGCACAAGAAAACAATTAATATTTATAACCTTTTTGTAAATTTAAAGTTTGTTAAACTAATAAAGTTATATTATTATAATTACCTATCCGCTGCTTCTGGGAATCTATAAAATGAAAGTGCCGAACCTTTCAATTTTATATTCCTGCAGTCTTTTGCGCAGCACTTATAGAAGGAATTTCTACGTCTAATTTTCTTTTCCTTATTCATTTTCGCTAGAAATAAAAAAACATAAACCATTATCATACATTAATTTAAAATAAAAATACATATTTTTAAACTGAAATCAAAACCCACCTTACAATTGACAGTTGATCATCTGTTTAAATCAATTGTCAAAAAGCATTTGGCATCTGACATTACCAGTTGGCCAGTTGGCTTTTGACAATACCAGTTGGCTTTTTTGACAATACCAGTTGGCTTTTTTGACATTACTAGTCTTTCTTCACATTCATTTTATTATAGTCTGGCACGTCGGACATTTTACGGAATGGTGGTACCAGAGCAAGGGTTTATAAAATCGTGACCGGGTAATTTTGCGAAGCTGGATATCTGTATATATTTAATCTGTGCTTAAATTATATGCTAAATCTAGCACATTTTTCTGTTATGGAAGTATGTAGAGTGATTTGGCTTAGATGTGAAGTCCAGACTGCCAGCATGAGCTGACAGATCACTCGGCGGACAGCGTTGAATGCAGAGCGGCACGCTAGCTCACCTCGGCTATTGGCGGAGAGCGTGGGGAGTGTAGCGGAAACTACACGATTTATTAATTGTTGTTATTAAAAATAAAATAAAATAAAAAGACATATTTACGTCTGTCAGAATAATATTTACGCTGACTGTGTAAGAAATAAAAATAAAAATTACATTGGTCGGATTAATATTTGCCCTGACTGTTTTAAATATTAAATTTGATGTTTGGGAAAATATTTTGAAAAACTTTTTAAAAAATTTAAACACAGACACATACTACTGTATACACTTTTAAAAAAAATACAAATCAAGACTTTTTGGAATTGTAAGAAAATAAATATTTGTGTTTGTGTCAAGGAAATAGATCAGTCTCATTTTAGACACCAGAGGGTAGTAATCTAATATAATTTTGCCTAGTAATCGCCAGAGAGCACAGATTGTGAAATAAATAATTAATTTAGCTACGGTTACATAAATAAAGAATTAGCATTATAATTCAAGAAAATGCAATTTCCTTTTTAATATATATATATATATATATATATATGTATATATATATTCTTATTAATAAAATATTATAAAAATAAAATATAATTAAAAATAAAATTATTTAAAATAATAATCATCAACAAACTTTCTTTAAAAGTATTAATGACAAGAATATTGAAGAAATCTTATGAATTTCGGATTTGGATTTTCCCACAATTAAGAAGAGTTTCAAAAGAATTAGTTTATCTTTAACTAATTCATTTAAGAAGAATTATAAAGAAACTGTTATATATATATTCATACCGTTTCAATTGGTGACCCCGACAAACATTCTTAAAAAGGTATCCCCCCACCAGAGTGGGAAGACGGCTGATTATTAGTGAAGCTAATGGAGAAAGAAGAAAGAAATTAAATTAGAAGAAAAGAAAATTAGAGAAGATCTACATAAAAGAAAGAAGAGCATAAGTTTTTAAAAGAAGATCTACATAAAAGAAAGAAGATAACATTAAACTAACTCAGTAAGCTTAGTTTTAGATTTAGATTTAGAATAGCTTTCATTTTAAAAAAATAAAAAATTAATTACTATAAAAATAATAAAAATATTTTATATATATTAAATTGTCCAAATAACACTAAAGGACATTCTTACACTAATCATATCATTGACGAAATATTTAAAAGTCTAAGTTTTTCGGAGTAATTTTCCCATAAATTGATATAATTCGATAAATTAATTAATTCGAATAATATTAGAAGTCCTTCTAAGTATCGCGAGTGTTTGTGTGTTTATTTTGTTTGGCGTTTATTTGAAGTTCAAGTACATTATCCAAAAATGCCAGGTGACGAGCTACCTCCCCAACAACAAAATTATGTCGCAGCAGCTTCTGTCAAGCTACCAACCTTCTGGACTCCATGTCCAGAAGCTTGGTTCATTCGAACTGAAGCCGAGTTCAGGAATAAAGGCATTAATATAAAAATTATGGATGAGGAAACTTCCAGCGAACATCAACATTGCATTAGTCGCATCAGGCAATGAAAACATAGATAGTTTATTAGAACTTGCAGATAAAATATCTGGTGTAACTAAATTGCAATTTGTATCTTCAATAAATAAGAGTTTTTATTTACCAGTTCCCCAACAACCCTCTCCAGATATAACTAACGATATTAACTTATTAAATAAAATAACAACTTTAGGAAACAAATTACAGAACCTAGAAAATTTAATTCGAAATTTTACTATGAATAACAGTAATGATAACACAAATCATTTTAAAAATAATTTCAGATACAGATCACGAAGTCGCTCGCTAAGTCAGCCAAGACTTAGCAACAATAAACAACTCTGTTGGTACCATTTTAAATTCGCAGATAAAGCTAATAAATGCGTTTCTCCATGTGCTTTTGTGAGCAAAACTAATTCAAAAAACTAAATATCCCCTTAGCGTCCAGTATGTCTAATAACTATAATTCAAAAAGACTTCCTTTTAGACAAAGAAAATAAATTTAAAGTTTTAATTGACACTGGGGCGGACCTATCTGTAGTACCATAGATGGCATAAGAACTAGATGTCGTATACAGTACCAAAAAAAAGTATACAGATTTTAAATCGCTGGTCCATTCCGGAATAAACCACAACATGTTTCTGAGGCACCCAGAACAAATGTTGCTTTAACTTTAACATCAGTTTTGTATACATTTGGTCGACTCCTTCAACGTGATAGATGCGGGAAAATATCAATCACTCGACGTATCTATCATTATTTCTCTTTTCATGTTGCTGTACTGATCGAACTAAAGGAATGATGCACAACATATTCGGGTAAACGCACTCACATCACAACGATCCTCATTCAATAGATGCCGGCTTCGGTCGCTGTGGTGACTGACATGGAGACGAGCGTAATCTACGAATAGAGAAGTAAAGGAAAGGTATCGCAAAGTTTGTGTATGAGAATGAAGCATTTTAATTGTGTGCAAATATATACAAGACGTCAGCAAAGGAGGGCCATAGGCAAACTAATAACATCAGAAGCAGAGTAGTGCCTCGCTCCAATATAAAATTAAAAATGCCTCGACCTGATGTAGGGAAGGCCGCAATTTTTTCTTAGAAATTTACTAGAATATTTTTTGCTTATTACTTGGCGACGCGTCTTCGCTCATAGCAATTGTTGTCGCCCTCCAAAAGTGCGTACAAATTCTAGGGAAGAATTTTCCATTATATTTCTAAGAAAAACTTGCGGCCCTCCTTCCATCAGCTCGAGGCATCATTGATTTTATATTAGAGCTCTCGGCCAATGCATGAAAATTCGAAGGAAGAAATTTCCAGTAAATTTCTAAGAAAAAATTTCCAGTAAATTTCTAAGAAAAAATTGTGGCCTTACCTTCATCGGGTCGTGGTAATGGGACCTTGTATGGAGCGAGGCATTGCTGGCTTACCCTTTGTTCACGAAAAACGTTGCATATTTTTGTTCTACATGGCTAGACATTGAATGTATTAGTTTGTCAAAGTCAGGGCGAATTGTAAATTTCTAAGAAAATTGTTAGTTCGATAGGAGAATATTTAGTTGGTGCAAAACCGTCATGCAATACCATTACAAAAAATTACTCTTAGGGGGCAAATGAATTTAAAAAAGTTGTTGTTTCTTTTAAATCAAATCAAATCCTAATAACTACAGCAAAATATGTATTTCCAAAAACGAGACAAGAAGAAGTAACGTTTACGTCCCTACTACCCGCAACGAATATGTTGTGCTGTGCATCATTCCTTACTTTAATCAGTACAGCGACATGAAAAGGAAAATGATGACAGTTACGTCGAGTGATTCGTATTTTCCCGCATCTATCATGTTTAGACAGTCGACCAAATGTATACAAAACTGCTGTTAAAGCAACATTTGTTCTCGGTGCCTCTGAAACATGTTGTGGTCTATTCCGGAATGGACCAGCCATTTAAAACATGTATACTTTTCTACGGTATGCTATGCGACATCTAGTTCTTATGCCGTCTATGGTAGTACCTAACGCGTATTTTGGTAAATTTAAAAATAACCCAAATTTAATATTAACCGCAGCTAACGGTTCTACAATTAATACATATGGAACAAAATTATTAAAAATAGGTTTTGGTTTAAGACGGGATTTAACTTTTCCGTTCATCATTGCGGGAGTTAATAAACCCATTATCGGAGCAGATTTTCTAGAAAAATTCAATTTATTAGTTGACATTAAGAATAGAAAATTAATTGATGGGAGCACATTGGTATGTGTAAATGGAATCACAGTAAACGCAAATACTCATTCACCACGTCATTATACACTTGACAATGAATATGGTAAAATTTTGCAAAGATTTCCATCGCTAACACAAACACCTCATTATGATGCTCCTGTACAACATAATGTTGTACATCACATTTATACAAAAGGACAACTTCCTTTTTCGAGACCACGAAGACTCGACATTCAGAAATTAAAAATCGCAAAATTAGAATTCGAACATATGGTGAAATTAGGTTTATGTCGACCTTCTTCTTCACCAGTTTCTTCTGCATTACATATGGTACCGAAGAAAAATTCAACGGATTGGCGACCTTGCGGGGATTACAGGCGTTTAAATGCTATCACTACACCTGATAGATACCCTATTCCCCATATTCAAAATTTCTCGTTGAATTTAAATGGCTCTTCAATATTTTCGAAAATTGATTTAGTAAGGGCGTATCATCACATACCAGTAGCCCCCGATGACATTCAGAAGACAGCCATTACTACACCTTTCGGATTATTCGAATTCACTAGAATGCCGTTTGGATTAAGAAACGCGGCACAAACCTTCCAACGTTTTATGGATCAGGTGTTAAATGATCTGGATTTTGTCTTCACATACATAGATGATATTTTAATAGCTAGTAAAAATCAGAAAGAGCATATGTCACATATGGAAAAGGTATTTACACGGCTACAAGAATTCGGTATAAACATTAATCCTGCAAAATGCATTTTTGGAGTAAATTCTTTAGATTTTTTAAGTCATAAAATTACTAAAGAGGGAATTCTTCCATCTGAAGAAAGAGTTAAGATAATTCAAAACTTTCCTTCTCCAAAATCTATCAGGCAAATTCAACAATTTATAGGAATGGTTAACTATTACCACAGATTCGTTCCACGTATAGCTGAATTGTTGAATCCACTTCATATAAATTTAACCAAATTACTAAAGAAACCCAAAAATGCTAAAAATTTTGATTGGCCACAAAATTGCTTGATCGCTTTTAATAATATTAAAGAAGCTCTTGCCAGTTCCACACTTTTAGTCCATTCTCTCGAAGACGCCAAGTTTATTTTAACAGTTGACGCGTCAGATGTAGCTACAGGAGCAGTGTTGGAACAATACAACAAAAATAATTGGGAACCTTTAGCCTTTTTCTCTAAAAAATTAACTCCAGCCGAAACAAGATATTCCACCTTTGACAGAGAGCTTTTAGCAATCTATTTAGCCATTAAACATTTTAGGCATTTTCTAGAAGGTCGAGATTTTCACGGACCACAAACCATTAACGTCTGCGATCTGGAAAAAGACAGAAAGAAGTCCCAGACAGGCCAGACATTTGGATTTCATAACACAATTTACTTCCGATATCAAACATATAAAAGGAAAATCTAACGTTGTTGCTGATTCCTTATCTCGAATTTTAGTTAATGAAAATGTCTGTGACGACGAAGAATTAAAAAGTCTAATTTCCGCTCAGGGTACTATTAAAAATTCTAAGTTTAAATTAATCGAAACAGAATTATCCTCTTCCGGAAATAAAATTTGGTACGATATATCGACAAATACTTCACGACCATATATCCCTAAACTTTTAAGGAGAAATATTTTTGAACTTATACACAACTTATCACACCCTGGTATAAGAGTAACCAGAAAATTGATTTCTACAAGATACTTTTGGCCCAACATGAACAAAAACATAAATTTATGGGCAAAATCATGTTTATCCTGTCAGAAATCTAAAATTCACAAACACACTAAATCAAAGATTGGCCAATTCCAAATTTCAAAAGGCAGGTTTGAACATATTCACGTGGATTTAGTCGGCCCATTACCACCATCAGAAGGTTATACTTATTTATTAACTGTCATTGACAGATGCACAAGATGGCCCGAAGCTTATCCTATAACGGATATTACTGCTAGTATCATAGTTAAAACATTGTACACTCAATACATTTCACGTTTCGGAATACCACTTGAAATAACAACGGACCAAGGTGCTCAATTTGAATCTAAATTATTTGATGAGTTTTCAAAACTATTAGGACCACACAGAATCCACACCACACCTTATCATCCAAAATCAAATGGAATGATAGAACGTTTCCACAGGCAATTAAAAGCATCCTTGAGAGCAAAAGTGAATCATTCTAACTGGGTAATGCAAATCCCAGCAATTCTCTTAGGTTTTAGGACCACGATAAAAGAGGATCTTAACTGCTGTCCAGCTGATTTAGTGTATGGACAACATCTCCGCATCCCAGGTGAATTCTTTATAGATACACCGAAACCAACATTGGATCCATCAAACTTTGTCAATAAACTCCGAAACCACATACAAAATTTTATGCCAACTAGTGTCAGAAAACAGAATAACAAAATATATGTTCCAAAGGACCTTAAAGATTGTGAATACGTTTTTGTGAGAATAGAACGTTTAAAACCTTCACTGAATAACCCATACGAAGGACCTTTTAAAGTCATTAGGAGAAACGACAAGACGTTCTTAATTGATTTCAGGGGAAGAGAAACGACTATTTCCATCGATCGCCTGAAACCGGCTTTTGTGGAAATGAATTTGAATGAGCAATTACCAACATCGTGTTGCGATAATAAAAAGAAAGTTTCTTTCAAACTTTGATTTTATATATAGAATCCCATACACACGATGGTACTTAAATTGACGCTTACGCTGAGGGGGGAGTTGATGTAGCGGAAACTACACGATTTATTAATTGTTGTTATTAAAATAAAATAAAATAAAAAGACATATTTACGTCTGTCAGAATAATATTTACGCTGACTGTGTAAGAAATAAAAATAAAAATCACATTGGTCGGATTAATATTTGCGCTGACTGTTTTAAATTTGACGTTTGGGAAAATATTTTGAAAAACTTTTTAAAAAATTTAAACACAGACACATACTACTGTATACACTTTTAAAAAAAATACAAATCAAGACTTTTTGGAATTGTAAGAAAATAAAAATTTGTGTTTGTGTCAAGGAAATAGATCAGTCTCATTTTAGACACCAGAGGGTAGTAATCTAATATAATTTTGCCTAGTAATCGCCAGAGAGCACAGATTGTGAAATAAATAATTAATTTAGCTACGGTTACATAAATAAAGAATTAGCATTATAATTCAAGAAAATGCAATTTCCTTTTTAATATATATATATATATATGTATATATATATTCTTATTAATAAAATATTATAAAAATAAAATATAATTAAAAATAAAATTATTTAAAATAATAATCATCAACAAACTTTCTTTAAAAGTATTAATGACAAGAATATTGAAGAAATCTTAAGAATTTCGGATTTGGATTTTCCACAATTAAGAAGAGTTTCAAAAGAATTAGTTTATCTTTAACTAATTCATTTAAGAAGAATTATAAAGAAACTGTTATATATATATTCATACCGTTTCAGGGAGGTTCCACAAAAGGCCTGCCGCTGCCACCAGCCATACACAAAAAGAATTCGTGCCTACTTACAAAAAAACGCCGGCATACATCTGGTCCTAAAGGGACCCTTACATCACTTACCTAAATCCAGTGAGAAAGCGCAGATATTCGGCCTTCCATCGCCGTTGCCCCAACCACCCTGTGATACTGCGGGCGATGTTGAACAGTATTCCTGAAAGACCTGAAAAGAGAGAGTGTAGCGGCCTTAGGCGACCTTCATGTTGAGAGGGCTCTGGGATAGCGATAGGAGAAAATGAAAGACCTTATAGCGTCATTACGTTATAAACTTCCTTTTTAATTCCGTCTGTCCTTAGTGACTAATTTGGATAATCCTATTACAAAAAATTCCAAGCGACACTCCTTCAAGACACTTAAATCTTAGTTCAAGTAATATCAAATAAAAGAAGCCGGAAGAAAACGAGAAGGTGTCTTGGGCAATTCAAAATACAAAGATCTTGTTGAGTAATTAATATCAATGTAAAAGTACAATAAATGGGGATAAAAAAAATTTCACCGAATTCTTTTGCGTACACCCGTATGTAATCGTAACCTTCAGTCTAGTTCAATTTTAATATAGGAAGGTGTAATCAAAGGTAAAAATTAAAATTTAGTGTGAAAAGCAGGTGGGTGCTGAGAAATATATCTACTTTATATAATTATATATGAATATAAACAGTTTATCAATTGAGTATAATGATGCAACAGCGACTTACATAATCATCTATTGAAGAGGCCTCCTAGATGGTGCGTATGGTATTGGCTTCCATCCTGTAATTAGATTGTCACTCAAAAGATTCGTAAAATATAAATTATGTTAGGCATTCCTCAATCATGCAATAGTGTATAATTAACAAAGAAAAGATTTGACAACGCTGTCTCATTTTTTTTCGTTTCTTTAGGTTTCTTTCTAAATAATACCATGTCTCCACAACGTGTGATCATAGGATTCACTTCACGAAAACGTAGATATAAAGTAATACCTAGCATGACATTTTTAGAGATAGGAATTCAATGAAACTTAGTTCACTACGTTTGCTAAAAATTGAAATGAGAAAATTGACTCAGGATTCAAATTATGGACAACTACCTGTAACTTGTCAGACACCTTACAAAAATATGGATATCTCAATACCTGATATGAAAGTTCATTTATAAATAGAGGAATTGAATAAGACTTATTGATACTACGTAAAAAATGCGATTAGTAAATTAACACTTAGCTCAAAAATGTAGAAGATTGTCTGTAACTTATCAAACGGGTGAAGAAAACGGCAATATGTTTTTGCGACGGGTTGATTTTTGAAGCACTTATATCCAATATTTAATTCATCCAAGACTGTAGCGACGCCCCTCGTACATCGAATCAGTAATTTTCAGCTTCATGTAGCTTCTCTGAAGCTCTTATATACTTCACGGGGAATTTTCTGAATTTTGTCGCAGGCTCGACTTCTCCTTTCTTCCAAAGCAAAGGAGTTCCAAGTGGGCAGAACTTATCTGCGGATACGCTGCCTTATGAAATTAACTCTTTTTTGGCAGGAAAATTTATATTTTCCGGCACACGATAAATATCCGCTTGTTGGTTGCATTTTCAGTCACCGCATGTGCCTGTGTGTCAATTTACTTTTTTTGGTATTTATTCACCAACCTCAAAAGCTCCTCCGATGAACATTCAATTTTTTTGTACGACGTGATTTATACAAAATTTCTTGATTTTGCACGATTTAATTATTAGAAGAAAACGAACTGATTCCGCGGTTTTGCCACCATCTCTCCTCAAAGTCAAACTCATTCAGCCCGGAAAAAAAGCTTCTTCTTCCTTTTTCACTCACAGCAAGCCACACCAAAGTCAGAGGAAACGCACTTCTCTCGATCTGGGTCCGTTCGGGCTGTCTGTTTGACAGCAGGCCGGCATACATGCTGCATTGAGTCTCAGTGTAGCATACTGCTATATGTAGTGCTACGACCATACCATTTCCTCATTATAGATATAATGAAGGAAGGAAACACTTCATTAGTGTACTTCATTATCATCTGATTTTCGAGCCATAATGACGTATACTGTGTGACACACGGCATTTTAATGAATAGTTAGTACTAATGATTTATTAGATCGTGCTGTGTGTCTAGAGTATTAGTTTTATCTAAGTACACATTTCCACTATCTACTTATAAATGTGTTGTTCCATAAACTAAACAGCTGTTTGACCGTAAAGTGGTGTTCGTTCATAGGGATGTCATGGATAGTGTAATAAGCAAAATGGCTGTAACAATATTTGTGACAATCGTTTAAGAGTTCTACCAAAACGAATGGTGTGGGAAGTGGAACAAATTTTTATTAGCCTTTTTGCTTGACATTTCGACCCTTCTCCTCTAGTACAAGTTTGTGCATGCTGTAAGTTCTCTTTCTGCCACTTTAAATTTACATAGGAATCTTTGTAATACAAATTGACTAGTGTGTTAGTTAAAATGTTGACAGATAAAGTTTTTTTTTTTTTTTTTTTTTTTTTTTTTTTTTTTTTATTATTAAGCCAAGCTCAGCGGATACCCTATGATGCAAAGCACAGCGTGGCAGGAAGGAGATAGGGAAAGGATTAAGGGATATGAGGAGAGTGGCGGAGGTGCTCGAGCGAGTCGATATGACGAGTAATTGCCACATCGCCAATGAGCTTGCAGGCTCTCTTTTGGACAATATCCAATGAAGCTAAGGCTGTGCGACCAGCCCCGGCCCAGATATGGGAATTGTATTCCATTCTGGGTCTGATGTAGGACTTGTAGAGGAGCGCTATATTTGATGGGCTGAAATATTTCTTACACCTTTTCAAGAAACCAAGACATTTGGATGCTTCTTTGGCAACCGAGAAGATGTGATCTGTCCAGCTTAACTTACTGGAAATATTAATGCCAAGAATTCTTAGTGACGGTGATTCAGAAATTAATGCACCATCAAACGAAACGGGAGTGGTTAAGTGATGGTCTTGTTTTAATGAGATGAGACAGCTTTGGGTCTTAGATGCATTGAATTCGACGCGATTCACTTTGCCCCAAGCGAGAATATTGTCAAGATCGTTATTCAATGATCTAATCATGCAGTCTCGTTTAACACATGCGGCGTTCCCTCTGGAATCCGCAAGGGTGTCAAAGGAGTATGCGAAATCAAGGGTACTGTCGTCAGCAAAGCTATGGATAGGATTGAAAGTAAGGGAAAGCAGATCATTAATGAAGATTAGAAATAGAGTCGGAGAAATAACAGAGCCCTGGGGGACACCGGCATTAATAGGATGAGGATCAGATATAACGCCATCTAATACAACTCGTATTTGGCGACTAGATAAAAAACTTTCAATCCATAATAGAAGAGGAATGGAAAGACCAAGTGCTTTGAGTTTGGCTAAAAGGGCTGAATGCCAGACTCTATCAAAGGCCTTTGAAATATCTAGAGCAACGATTTTGGACTCACCAAAATTGTGAAGACTACGATTCCAACGTTCCGTAAGAAAAGTCAGCAAGTCTCCAGATGAGCGTCCGTGCCGGAAGCCGTATTGGCGATCGTTGATTAGCTGATTGGTTTCCAGATACTTCATTAATTTGGAGTTAATGATAGATTCAAAAACCTTTGAAAGAATCGAAGTGATTGCAATTGGTCGATAATTTGAGGGATCGCTACCCTCTCCTTTCTTGGGAATAGGCTGAACGTGATCTAGTTTCCAAGCAGTTGGAAATTTTCCTGTCGAGTAGGACAGGTAGAATAGTTTGCGCAGAGGTTTAGCCAAGGATGAGGCACAGCTTTTAATTAATAGGGGCGAGAAACCATCAGGGCCTGCGGCTTTAGAGACGTTGATTCCTTTAAGGACCTTGAACACATCCCTCGTACGGATGTGTATTGGCTCTTGTACACATCCGCACGGGGGATGCACAACAGGTGCCTGTGAAGTGGGTGGAAGAAAAGAATTTGATGCGAATCTAGCAGCCAAAATATTAGCTTTATCCAGGGAGTCAACAACCACTTCACCATTATTAAGTAGTGAAGGTATAGAGGAACTGCTGAAGTTGTTCCTGATGGTTTTGACCAGGGACCAGAAACCTTTACTACCTTTGCGGCTTGCCAAGATTCTTTGTCTAACATTCTGGTCAAAAAGAAATTTTTCTCTCTGGATAATGGACTTGCAGGTGTTCCGTGCAGTCTTGTAGATTCCTTTCAGTTCTGGACAAGGATGCACTTGATAGGCGCGAAAAGCAGACTCTTTCGCTTTTATAGCTTGGTTGCACTTATCGTTAAACCAAGAGCGATTTTGCTGTTGTTGAGATCTGCTGTAAGAATACGGAATATATTCACGCATGCCTAGACTTAGTATGTTACTAAGTTCTAATGTGCATTCATCAGCATCCCTCGAAGCAAAACAGACCGACCAATCTATATCTCTAAGATACTGATTGAGGCTTTCCCAATCAGCGTTCTTATAGTGCCAGAGAAGCCTACTTGTAGGTGGAGAAGTAGGGCGGCGCAGAGAAGAGGTGATAAATTGAGCCGTGATTAGACAGTGGTCTGAATTACCAAGAGGGGAGCCGACTGAGATGGAATATTTGTCAGGGTGAGATGACAGAAACAAATCTAGTAAATTGGCCCTATCTCCAGCTGCATCAGGGATTCTCGTCGGTGCATCCACTAGCTGATGCAAATTAAAAGATTCACAAAAAAGTTCAACGAATCGGCCCGAAGGACTTGTGGTAGAAGAATGTCTGAGCCATGGTATGTTATGGACATTAAAATCGCCTGCCAGGATGATTTCGGAAGAGGGGGAGACAGAAAGCAGATGATCAATATTGTTGGAGATATTGTCAAATCCGGATACCGTGTCGACATCAGACATATTTGGGCTGCGATAAAGGAAGCAAAAGTAGATGATGTGCCTGTGAAGTTTGAACCTAATCCAGATGTAATTAAACTCGGGATTGGCAGAAGGTGGAAAATCTTTTAGAATGGTAAAGGCCACATCATTCCGAATATATATTGCGATCCCCCTATGTGGAGAAAAAAGAGGCACTAAGCTATAACCAGGGACGTGATATTGATTAGAATCAGCATCAGAAACGACCTTGGTTTCACTTAGCGCAAGAATTGCCGGATTTTTTGATTGAAGGTGGCAGTACACCGAAAAACGATTTGCCCCCAATCCGCGAATGTTGCAAAATTCTAAAATAAAATTCTGCATGTTCAAAGCAAAAACAACAAAAAAGCAGAAGAAAGAGCGACACACAACAACACAAATATTTATTTAGGGCAACCAGCTGCAGTCAACGACACAGCGAGGTAAAAAAAAACAGCAATAGTGTTATGCCTATTTGCTGCTTTCAATACCTCAGACCGTGCAGTTCAATGACCACAGCTGGGGACACCCGTATTGCTGATCAGTGACAAGGGCTAATGACCTTGCACTGATCACTGATGTACATAGGAGTTCAAAACATTACCGTACTGTGCTGCTGGCTTGTGGAATGCCGGCAGGGCATAGAAAAGCCCTGATTTGGCTGGTATTATATTAATTTAATTTGTAATGAATTAAAAAAAACGGCGCGGCGGATTTTAATTAATTTTTTATTGTTTTGGCGATGATGTTGTTTTAAAAAATTGCACTGCACTGCACTAGAAATTGGTGAAGCTAATTAACTATTAGAACACGCACGATGGAACGTCTGCTCCAGTTGACTCCACGCACTCATCTCACATTATAGAAGCATCCTATTCAAGTGACAGGTTTGACAGATTTGTTCTACTGTATGAATGTACTGTGGTATTGGTATGCTAGCCATACTTCTGATCGAAACATGGTAGCACGGAATTTTTCCTATCCCGAATACTTCTCATCCACTGACATATATAATATGGACTGCTTAACTTTCTATTTCATGTGGGCTCGATTGCTTATGCCAAAAAAAGTTCTTAAGCCGGTGCCAACATTGAAAAAATCATTGGCGGGAAATTGAAAAAATGAACGCGCAGCTCGAAAAGCGATTATAATAAAACGTTTCGAACTTCTGCTGCACATCATATGAATATATTGCCTTTAGTAAAACAAATTTATCAGTAATAAACCTAAATAATTAATTTAAAAACATTTATTTCGACGGACTCCCTTATTTATTTGTTGTTTGCAGTTCTCCTCAGTTGGTACTTAGTTCTTAGACCGAAAGAGTCAGCAATATAGAAGTGAGCCCACTTTTTGCAATGCATTTCTATTAACGTAGTCAGTCCATATTATACATGCCAGTGTTCTCATCAGTGAAAACTGCCTAAAACCTTTCGCGTGTGGGATATGGTTGCAGCTATAATTCAGGAAAAAAAAAACATTTCATTAGCGTACTACATTATGATCTGATTTTCGAGCCATAATGACGCATACTATGTGACACACGGCATTTTAATAAATAGTTAGTACTAATGATTCATTAGATCGTGCTATGCGTCTAGGTTATTCCCATTAATATTTTGGCACATGTTCTGTGACGTCATTTCGTAACTAATGTATATACATTTCTATAGAAAAGACAGAGAGAGCGCAGATTGTGTTGTGTTCTCTGTACCGTGCTTTCCTATACATTTTCACGATATTCTTCACTAATATATGTATATATATATAATTTTTTTTACTTACTTCGTGAAAGAGGATTATATTGATGGAGAATTATTAGTAATACATATACATATAATTTTTTTTACTTACCTCGTGGTAATTAGTGGTATTTAGTACAAGAGTTATCTGAAATTCAAAAAAGGAAAGATAATATTAGAGTTCGTAAGGACATTGTTTTTGCTGTTACGCCTACCTGATTTATTAGTGCGGTACTAGAGTACCGTAAGTTGCCTGAAGTTAATGGAGGCCATAACTAAAGAAAACTTTTATTCATCGTGTTGTACTTATATCCGAATGAAAAACAAATTCCTTTAGTGCTTGATTAGAGAACCTAAGTGAAAATTAGCTTCCAAAGACAGTGTCGTAATAACGGATTCTCATGGCTTGTACTCACCTGTGCCAACATGAAACCTCTTACTCTTCGGTGTAGATAGTTAAACAAAAAAAAAAAAAACAAAAAAACACGAACAAAAATCTTTATATTTGTAATAAAGAAATATAACAGTCCGCAAGCACCCAATGAGGTGACAAGGAACAAAAAAAGAGGTCAATTCACCGACCACTTGCTAACAGATGACAACCAACGCCTGCTGCTATTTACCAAACCTGTAATCTGAGGGTGCACCCAACCAACGTCAGCAAACCAATGTGGGACCTCGCCGGTTAGTGGGTAGTGTATTAGGCACTAATAATTAAGTAAGTTCAATTATTTTTTCCATTGTTTTGTTCTTTTTTTTGTTACCTTTTTTATAAATTCAATACTTTACTAAACTTTCTTTTATTATGACAGAATATATATGAATAATTATTTAAAGGCCTTATCGAAGGCACCTATGTTGAGGAATAGTAGTTAAGTTCAGTTAGTAGGGTCCAGCTTAGCCTGAGATAGTCATAAGTCGTCGTTGTAACGCAGTAGTAAGAGGTCGACTGCTCTGGATAATTGATGTTTCACTTCTAATTTGCTTTTTGTTTACCGATATAAATACACCAAACCGACTCTGGGTCACATATTATTTAGAGGTGTTTTTTTTTCCTTTTTTTCTTTTTTTTTTGGAAAGAGATAATAGGAAGTGGATGAGCACGTAAACGGGGACCCGGTGGAGGGTGGAGGTCTGGTGGATCGGCGTTAAAGGAATAACACACTCAAATGGGGCTAAGCAATAAATAAGGCCTTGGATGCTTAGCCAGGGTAGATGGGGGTGACTGGGCCCAGACAATCCCCAAGGCCAGAGTTACAACGTTATCAGAAGCTCTCTCTGTTTTCTTCCTCATTCGTTACTCTCGCTGGCGTTATAGAACTCTCCGGGTGGATTGAGAATTGTTCGGCGTTGCTGAGATCTTTCACTCTTGTTATAATTATGTTTGTACATACAGTCGTCGCGCCCAAACACACCTGGTATCTTTCTGTTGTTAAGTGGCAACACCTCTTTTCCTTTTTTTTTTTATTAAAACACGGCTTATCTTTTATCCATTTATTCTTATTTTCACTAGAACACTTCTGGCCTTTCACTATTTCTTATGTCTTTTTACCATTACAAATATTGTTGACCAATTGATATTTTTTTTTCTTTGCAATCTCACAAAAATACAACTTTCGATTTTTTTTTCCTTTTCCTGCCGAACCGCCCGCCCGAGCCAAGCTTTTGTTATTTTTTCTTAACGCCGTTTTCTTTTCAAAACCTCGACTCTTAAGTTCTTTTTTTTTTTTACTGCCGTTACTGAAAATTAACAATCCAACTCGATTTCGTTTTTAAAAAATTCAACTCCCGATGAACCGCCGTTAATGAAATTAAAAATTCAACTCGCGTGCTATAATTTGACTGCGCTCTTGATCACTTTCATCGCGATCAAGAGCCGTCGGTCAGGGTAGAAAATGCATAGTTGCATTTCTACCCTGAGAAAAATTTTCATTTATTCTGGACTTGATTAAACAAGTCCAGAATATTTTTCGTTGGACGGTGGCTTGAAAAAATGAAATTAGATGTTTTTATAAACATCAGCCATCGTCCCGTCGATTGAAATTGCGGCGCGCGTATACATATAATGTCATTTTGCGGCGCGCATTTCTTATCGCGAAAGCTTTGTTTTGTGATATGTATGTACGTTCGTACATACATATTATAATTTTCACGACAAATCGTACTGAAGGTACGATTTGTCTTTTGTTTTATATTTTTTAAATTAAATTTTTCTACTGTCAAATTTTTCTGAAGGCAATATTTGTCGTGGGAATAAACTTTGTAAAAACGAATGGTATGTGAAGAAAATTGCTGATGCAATTTTCTTCACTGATTGAATAGATAAGCTAATCATGTTTTTAAGCATAATTAGCTTATATGAAAATTTATGCATGAAATATTTTAAATAATTATTTATTGCCTTTTTTCAGATCTCTTTTTAGGCATATTTTATATATAACAATCCTTCCCCCTGAGAAAAAGAGAATTATTCTTTGAAGAGGAATAATTCTCAGGGGAAGTTGTTTTTGGCGCTAATTGGGCGGTTCGGGTTTTCGGGTCGGTGTGGGCTTACAAAATTTTTGTTAATATGTTTAATCTATGAATATATAATAATTTCTAGATCTATTATTATTATTTCATTTTTCTTTTGTATTACACTTTCTGTATTTTATGGTAATTCTATGGCTTTTATCTTTACTTTTATTACTACTCTATCTATTTTTATTTATTTGTTTATTTCTACTGTTTTCTTTATTTTATTTGCATTTGATTCTAATATAAAGTGTTTTTTTTTTTAATTATTAGTAGCCTGGTAAGCTTCCTTTGGTTTTTATTGTCTAATTATTTGGTTATATGTGTAATGGCCGGTTTCACAGTCGAGTTTAAACCATCCTCCAAGTTTAAACGTAGTTTAAACCAAATCGGGTTTCACAGTGCATTCTTTTAGTAACGTTGGTAGTACTGATTAAATTGTGAACTAAATTAGTTATCGCCACCATTGTGAAGCAATTTTTCTATCAATCAATATGTCAATCGGAAAAAGTAAACATCAGAAAGTAAAAAATATGTAGTTATATTTGCTAATTTTAAATATGCCCACATTAAAAAAGGATGCACATTTTAGCATAAGTGAAGTTGAGCTAATGCCTTCCCTAGTGCATAAAGAAAGATACATATATAATATAGCGCAAGAAAAGATAAAGTGACAAAGTTCTTCACTTAAACGGAACCTTGCATAAAAATCAACGTCGTCCCATTCATTAAAATGATTTGGCTGATTTCTAATTACTGTCAGTTGTCGACAGAGTTGAAAATTTAACTCAAAAAAATCTTCTTCATCGCTAGAAATGTCTAAATCTAAATCCATGATAAAATTATATTCTTGATACAAAGAAACAATGCTACTGTCAAAATGAAATGTCACACTTTTCAATTACTTTTATTTTGAGTTTAAACCGAGGGATGGCATGGTTTAAGCTCTAGTTTAAACCGGGGTTTAAACGCGGAAGGAATCAACTCTGTTTATCAAATTGTTTCGCACGGAGAACATGTTCGTCCAACTATGATTCAGTCTAGTTAAGTAGATTTGTTCTTTTTATTATTGTATCTTGTGACATAGGTAGGACAGTCCGTTTACATTACGAATATTTCTTTTTGTATCTCCTTTAGCTCGGAAAGCTGTAAAGAAATTATTAAATTTTGCTAATTATTAAATTTTGCAAAAAAAATTATTAAATTTTGCAAAATTTAATAATTTTTTCATCCAGTGACATGATGAAACCTCATGGGGCGCCTCAGCGAGGGAGCATCGGCAACAAAAGTATGTAAGTTGTGTCACCCATTTGTTTTTTTTTTTGTTAAAGATTTACTTACTTTAGTTTTGGACTACTGAACTCAATTTTCATTAGCTTATAAGATTAATATCATAAACAGTTTTGGATTATTGAACACAAAATTTTCATTAACTTATAAGATTATTATCATAAACAGATTCTAGTATTATTCGTACTTACCTTAGTTTTGGATTATTGAACTTGAACTTTAGCACCACAAATTTTGAAATAATTGAATTAGAAGGTCTGTCGTCGTTCGTCTGGCATCACGAGCCATCTTGCTCTTTCCTTCTGAAGAGTTAAACATATAGGCAACTATGACGTCCGCTATCATATGAACTTGTCGCTTAAGTGTCTATTTTAGTTAAATCCTATTGTCACAATGTATTTGCATAATTAAGTTTAGATTCGAACAATGCTCAGTGTACCTAAAATAGGTCTAGCATCATGTATGGATGAGAACTTGTGAAATTTTATTATTAAAAGAACTGATTAAAGTACTTTGCTAGACAGAATGAATTTATAACGTAATGGCGAGTTGATTTTTTCTCATTTCTTCCTTCACCATCCTGAGGTCCTCACACATGGGATGACGGTGGCCTAGTCTCATTTGCTCTCTTTACAGGTCAATTAAGGGACTTTAGACGATTGTGCCACCCAAAGTCAATGGGAGGATGGGGCTTGGCCAAGAAGACATCTGCGCCTTCATGGGAATGCAGGTAAGTGACGTAAAGGTCCCTTCAGGATTGAGTGAGTGCGAGGCTTTCGTATATAGGCACGAAAATCTTTCTTTTGATTATGGTTGGTGACAAGCGGCAGGTTATTTCGGAAACTCCCCCACACTCTCCGCCACCCTTAGCCGAGGTGCTAGCGTGCCGCCCTGTACTAACGCTGTCATCGAGTGATCTGTCAACTCATGCTGGCAGTTTGGACTTCACGTCCTGACCATTCACTCTCAACATACATCCATAACATAATTTCATAATTTTGGCTAACAAAATATTCTATCCACCCTCAAATAGCCTGTTAAATAGTTCGTAATCATTTTAGGTAAACATAGACTTTGCAGTTTTACATTGTGTTAAAGGTTGCAATTTATTAGAGCAATGGACAACATTTTTGGATGACATAATACCTCTGTTTAAAAACCAAGTAAGGGACAAATCAAGCTTAAATCTACTAAGGGACCTCCCTTCAATTACAAACGAAAGTAACTTTGGAGTAATATATATTTTATAATTATTTCTTTATAGCATATCATTTTAGATCATATAGACTTGACAATTTGTCTACTCCTTCATGCGATACTGACACCCAAAGGTAAAAGTAAAAATAAGTCCACAAAGAAATTCTGGAAATACAGTATAAGCGACAGCCAAGACGAATTTTTTGTATACGTTAAAGCGTTGAGGTCATTCTGCCTCTGCTGGAAAAAAGCAAAAATAAATACTTAGAGTATGATTTAACATGCCAACCATTCCTTATTGCTGTTATGTAACAAATTAGATAAAGCTGATTTTTATACAATTTATGACGACTTTACTTATAAGTTTCCACTACGTTTTTAAATTGAAGTACGAGGAAGAATGCAAACGTATTTGGGAATCTGTCCAAGGTTATTTTTTTTAAATTGATGAAGAGCACGTATCACCAAGCGTATCTTGTTTAATATCTTTGCTGAAGTAAGCTCGCAAGTTTTTTAATTAATATTGGATGAAGCTAAAAAAAATTAAATGAAATCTCATAATTTTTTTTAGTTATATAAGTATCGAGGATTGACCTTGTTGTATGTCAAAAAGGTATCCGAAAAGGGGTTTAAAAAATTACAAATTTTCAATAAGCTAATCATGCTTAAAAATATGATTAGCTTATCTACTCAATCAGTGAAGAAAATTGCATCAGCAATTTTTTTCACATACCACTGGTTTTTACATAAAATTATTCCCATGGGAAATTTGTCAGTAGAAATATTTAATTTAAAAAAACAAAAAAGGCAAATCGTACCTTCACTACGATTTGTTATGAAAAATATAATATGTATGTACATACGAACATACATATCATGGGAAAAAGCTTCTCGCGAAAATACATTCTACACGGTAAAAAAAATGTAGTGTTACATAAAATCTATAAGGAATTTTCAATAACAATTTATGTAATGATCACTGATTTCTGTGTAATTATTAAAAATTTACCGAAATTTTATTGAAAAGTACATATATTTATGGGAGTCGTCCTAAATTTTAGGCAACTGTACCTGCCCTTTCTACAATTTTATAATTTTCCACAATTTTTAATGCTTTGTTGCATACAAATTATGGCAACATTTTTATTCCACAAAATAAGGGTATCTTTAACTTTATTTTGTGTACATTTTTCTCAATCCTACATAATTTTGATGTAAGCTCCGCCACCGGGATAAGTGTACATAGCTGAGCGCTCATCGTACAAGAAATGCACATTACAAAAGTGAGTGGAAGTTCATAGAAATGCGCTTCTTTCTTTTGTTGTGCGTGCTTTGATATGAAGTTTTTGGGTGTGTGTGGTCCATAGATTCGTATGAAATACTTTATTAATCTATGGTTATACCCACGCGGTAGCTTTGGGGCAAAGAAATTGGTGGAGTGCTTAGAATAACAGACAGAATGCTGACAAGCTCAATATTAAGTAAAAAAACTTCAGCACAACACAAATATTGGTTCGTTCAATTGTGTTGTGCTGTAGTGTGCGGCACATTGCAGATGTAAACGAATAGCAGAATTCAAGAAGGAGCAGTCAAGTTATTCTAATAAGAGTGCAAACTTGTCGAGATTTCTATACGCTGCCGCTGTTATTTATTCATCCCCGCAGGTTCCAGTTGTTATTTGTTCTTTTTTGTTCTTGTCATTCTGTTGGATGTTCTAATATGGCGTGTCGTACCGTACGCGGAGCATAATTTATCACGAAGTTAATTGAAGTAATGTTATCCTGCAAATTAAATAAAAAACGTGAAAAGAACTCATATTTTTGTTTGTGTTTTGTTTTCCGTGTATTAGAGCTGAATTTATTGTGACAGGTAAGACACAACTTTTCACACAGGTGTAGTAAAATGTGAAAAAGTGATTTAAATGCGATATTTAAAATATTTTAATTCTTTACTTTGTTTAATATTTTATAATATTTTACTTCATTAATATTATGCTGATTTGTGTATATTCGTCCATCTATAGTTCCTATGGAAATATTTGCAGTATTGTGGCCCAAAAAACAAAAGTGTTAAATTCAGACATTGAGTTCACTCACGTAGTTATAAGCTAATTGCAGTGAAAGAAGTTTTAGAAAATTAAATTTGACAATTTTCAAAAAAATTTTAAACCGAAAATTAAGACTGGGAGCTCCAATTTTTGACTTCGCGGCAATTTTTTTTAAACAAAAGTAACGCGTGGGTGTACTTTTTCGACTATCCCCAAAACTACAGTCGATTTTCTTTCTAGCGACAATAACTTAAGGGGGTTATGTAGTGTATGACCTGTTCTCAAAAGAAGAATATTTACGCGATTTTCAATCAAAAGCAGCGTATTTCTTATATATGCTTTAATTTTAGGTCATTGCACGAAAATTACAATCTGTCTATAAAATTGTAAAACTCTTAACTGCATTCTAAGTACTGGGTGTAAAAATACACATTAGATATATCTGTATTTCCATTTTTTTTTGCTACATGAAATTAAAGTTATACATCGTTCTTTGAAGAAATCATGGTGTTACATATGCGAAATCAACTAATATAAACGAGATCCAATTTAACACAAATTCTTCTTTGTTTGTTCCAATATTTATTGATGAGACATTTAAAATTTCATATAAGTGAAATAAAGAAATAAAATACACATCCCAATGACTTAGAAAAAAAGTAACTATGCTTCTTAAAAAATAATCTATCTACTAAATAAAAGCAATAAGAAAGGTGAATGAAATTATAAAATTTAAAAAACCAACAGACAATAATAATAAAAGATGTAATTAAATAAAAAACCGTAAAGAAATTATTCTCCATTACTATGCATCTCTTTACTAAAAGGCGGCAAAGGCCCGATATCCTCCTGAACATCAATAGTAACCAGGTTTTGGAGAAATCTGTGGTGTCGTACGGTAGAAGATCGATCACATTCTGTTTCTTTAGCTCGCCAAGAGCAAGAGGTATTTATCTTGAATATAATAATTTCCTGCTTATGTTTTCAAGAAGTACTAACCTATCTGTGCTTCCTGCAGATCTAATATTTAGGATCTTGAAATTCATAAATTCCTGTAGTGAATCCTTGAGAAAAATTTGATATGGGCGGTATTTTTCGTAACAAAACTATTGCATTTTCAGCCAGTTCATTGGATCCATTCTCAGGTCATTTCTCGTCTTTCATATTTTTTCCTGCAATAGAAAAAACTCGACAGAATTCATTTCACAAACACCATATTTTTTCACCTTACAGATCTCATGACATCATACCACTTTTCGGGAACATAGATAACTTTTCCTTTAGCTTGTACTTCTACTGATCCAAAATCTGAAACATTGGGCAAAAATGAAAGGTCGTACACCAAAAGCTTTTACTCAATTTTCTCGATGGTCGTGTTGTATATATGGGGCACTCACTGATCAGTCGGTGCTTCAGGTGTCAATACCTTAGCAGCACCTTATCCAATTTTGTTGTCACAAGAAACTCTCGGGCGCTGACACTTTCTCTGTTAATTTCCTTTTGGGTTACCTCGCTTCGGGAACTTGATTTCACTGGTATCAAAGGGTCAATTAAAAATCACAATTTCCTCCTTATACTAATCACAATTTATTTTAGTAACCACAATTTATTTGTCAAGTTGGACTACAATTTTTCTTTTCAGACTCACAAAGTTTCCTAAACTCCGAATCACAATCTTATGATATTCACAATTCTCGTTTTTTTTTTCTATGACAAATCACTTTACATCGCCAGCGAACGACCAAGAAGTTTCTTCCACGAAGGGCAAAAATCAACTCTACTTGACTTGGATCTTTTTAATCGCAAGTCTAGTTGCTCAGGATAGGAAAGTGCTTAATTAGCATTCCTATCCTGAGAAAATTATTTACCGCTGGGCATGTTTAAACATGCCCAGAATTATCGCGACGAACGATGGTTGGAATTGAAATTTGATATTTTCATAAATATCCAACCATCGTCGTGCTATCGTGCATACATTGTTGCGATCACAATGTATGCAGCTCGCGACAATTTGCTGATAGGAGCTTTTTTCGGCGAAGACTTGATCGTTTCAGTCTTCACCGACGTAAAATTTTCATGCGCCCGATATGTATGTATGTATATATGTACATACATATCGTATTTACGACAAATCTTGCTGAAGGTAAGATTTGTTGTGGGGCTTTTTTTTTATTGAAACGACTTGGGATGTAACTTAAAACTTTTATTTTTCCCAAGTCGTTTTGTGGGAATATTTTTATTATATGCGAAGGAATTTGAAGAATTTGCTGATGGCAATTTCTTCGCCTTGTTAGGAGATAAGTTAACCATGTTTTAAGCATGATTAGCTTATTTCTACCTATGAAAATATTTTTTAAACGGTTTTTCCAATGATAATTATTACTTATAATTATCATTGTCAACCATTTTCAGGTATATAACAATACTTCCCCCTGCGAAAAAGAGGATTATTCTTTGAAGAGGAATAATTCTCAGGGGAACTTGTTGTTTGGGCTTTTTCGGTGGTTCGGCTATATTGGTCGGTTTGGCACAGGTTTTCGGCTTTTACATATTTTCTTATTTCTATTTAAAAAAGTTTTTGTTTTTTTATTTTCTAAGGTTGCTCTTAAATATTTATTCCTATGTTATTCTATTCTTTTATTACCTTATTTATTTCTATTTTTTTTTTGTTATACATATGTTATGTTATGTTTGTTTTCGTTACACTTGTATATTTATTATGATCTAAAGTTAGTGGTTATTTAATTTTTATTTTAGGTTAATAATGATAATATTTATATTTTTATATTATTTTTTGAACACTAGCGGGGGAGGGTTTCGTTTTTTCTTTGTTTTTAGTTTGGATATATATATGTTTTTATTACACTAGTTTTCCTTAAACCTATGCTTTTTAATACTATTTATTTCTTCTCCCCTATTATATGTATATTCTTATTATTTATTTCGGTTTGTTGAAACCACTTTCATTTATTTTCTAGGTGCTCTACTATTAGTGATAGTACTTATGACCGTTTGAAGTGGTGACACTATACCACTTGCACTGACCTAGTAGGTGGCAGGGTGCGGGTCCTTTTGAGAGGGGTAGGTTCAATTATTTCGATTTGTTTGATTTGTTCCTCCGCCTCTGGGGTTTCTTCTGATTTCCTTAAGCGGTATTTTTTTATGCTTGGTGCTAGCCATTTGGCGACCAGGAACAGTACCATACATGTGATGACAACACCAGTTAAGGATACTGATGTTGCAGCTAGGACATGTGTAGGGTGGTGATTGATATGAGGAACTATTTTTTCTAGTTTTTGGGAAGTAGTTGGGTTGTTTGAGACTCAATTGCTGGATATTCTCTGCTTCATAATGTAGGATTTGTGATCCTACTTGTAATTGACAGGGATGGTTGATAGTAATTATTCCTTGGCCTTCTATTTTTGAAGTTAGGAATTGTTGGGTACACTGAAGGTGTACAATTGTTGGTTCAACGAGAATATCCAAGAATTTGGTTTACTTAGTTTAATAAGTAGGTCTCTGGGAGGTATTTGCGCTCTAAATTGACACTGTGGCTTTTCTTTTAATGGATTGAAGAGCAGCTTTACTACGCATTCTTTGGACAGAGTTGCCTTTGTTACTGGAATGGTTAGCTTAGCGATGTAAGTGTCCTCTTTGGAATATTGAGTGATCTTTTTGAAGATTTTAAGATCTTGTGTTTTTAATAACAATATGTCCTGTGTCTGTACCTGGTGCGCTACGTGCGAGTACTGTATGTCGGGTACCAATGATTTTTTTTTGTTAATATGTATAGGAAAACTATGCACTCTGTACAATTTTATTTGTGGTCGATTGAAAATTGGAAGTTGTATTCTAATAACTAATTTGTCTTGGACTATACGAGCCTTTGTTTCCGCTGTCTGATATAGCAGGGAGAGACAATTCTGTACATCTGGGCAAGTAGCGTGGGACTTGTGGTATATCTCTAATAGACTTTTGGGAGACACCACTAGCGGATGCAACTGGTGATTTTTACTGGAGATTATTATGTCGAGTAAGGCTTGTTGGCTGTACTCAATCTCGACAATTTGTAAGGTCAGGCTTGAAATTATTTCCTGCCTCAATTGTCTCATTAGTAAGTCATCAGTGATATTTTGCATTCTATTTACCTGGAGATTTATTTGACGTTGTCTTTCCTGCAGAGATGTCAATGGCTTTTGGATTTGTTGTAGTGTAGTTTTGACTACACTGATCTGCTGTCTTTCCAGGTCGGCTAGTGCTTTTGTATTTGTTTCGAGCTCCTCGAGTCGACTGTATACCTCTTGTTCATTAGTGCTGTCCATGGTCCCGAATAGGTAGTGCATTGCATTGCCTATTCCATCGAAGATCGATCTTGTTGATCTTGATTTGGGGACCACTTCTCGAATGACACTTGTTCTTCTCTTGATATTTTCCAAGAGTGAATGAACGTGTTTTTGTTGGACCAGGCATAGCTCATCCGTTTGAGAACGATTTGAGCATAGTCGGTATACTAAATGTTCCGCCTGTTCTGCCATAAGCGTTTGGTTGTCCAGTTCCCTTAGGTTGATCTCCGTTAGTATATTCCATGTACTGTGGTATACTTGTAATTTTCCTAAGTCCTCATATAGTATTCCTGTATTGTTCAGGGGACTTATCGTGTAGGGTTCCGTTTGTATCTGTCCCATTCCCAGATGGAAACAACATATTAACACTAACATGTGCTTCATGTTCTGTATAAAATGAAGGATAGGCTTCATTAGTCAATTGGTCTTACTACATAGCATATAATATTTAAATATAGTATTGCTTAATTGAATGGTAGATAGTTTGTATAATGGGGGCTTAGTTGCTAAAAGAAAGACGAGATAGAACAGAATCAGAGAAACTTAAAAATTCATGTTGAATCTCGTAAATATATAGTAGGGTTTTTAGTGTTAAGAGCATTGTACTTTTTCACCAAAATTGTACTGGAGAAAAAAAAAATTGTTAATTCACTCGTAACTACCAAAACAAGGTATGGGGAGTGTAAGCATTGTTCCTTTTCAAAAAGAAAATTCTTTACTGGCAACATGTTTAATTTACTCATAGCTACTAAAAAGTAAAAATTTATTTGTTATATGTCCCGATTTATTTTTATTTTGTTATAAGTAACAAGGTATATATGGGTACGTTTATTTAGCGTATTTTTTATTAATTTAAATAAAATTTAGGTAAAGTTTGACTTCATGAGTCATAGGGAGTAATCCCGAGTGCGGAACCTTTAAGTAGGTAGTTATTAGTTTAACTGGCGAAATTTTGTTTCAGTGGGAATTATTTTCTAAAGGTGTATGTACCAGTGTACTACTCGTAATAGGGCTTTAAACGGTTGTTGTGTACTACAACCTGCCGCTTGCCTATTTTTATGGTAGTGTTTGTTGGACTAGGTACATTGATTACCAGATATGGGCCAACCCAGATTTGAGACAATTTGTGTTTGCGGCTTTCACTTTTGAGGAGGACTTTGTCTCCTAGGTGGAAAGTGAGAGGCCTGACTGTTTTGTCGTAATATGCCTTTGAGCGTTGTTTGCTGGCTAAGAGATTTTTACGAGACGTAGCATATGATTTTTGTAATCTGTATTTGAGCATATGGTAACAACTTTCGTGGTTATATACGGGCTCAGGGTCCCGTTTTAAATCAGATGGGACATCCGCTGTGAAGCCGTAAAGGCAATCCAACGGGGTTAGTTTAGTACCCTCGTGTACACTGTTATTGTACACGAATGCAGCGGTTCGCAGGAATTGATCCCATGTTTTGGGATTTTCGTCTACGATTGTACGCAGATATTCCATTAATGGTCTATGGGCACGCTCTAGTGCTCCATTAAACTGTGGGTGGTATGCGGAAGTCTGTAACTTCTTTACCCTTAGCAGTTTGCAGACCTTTTTGAATAGCTCACTCAGGAAATTAGTTCCCTGATCGGTGACTATTCTCTTTGGAATGCGATAACGTGTGACAATCTCATTGAAAAAGATTTGCGCCACCGTTGCTGCTTCTCCATTTGGTATGGCATACCAATCGACAAACTTGGTGAGATTATCTTGACAAGTTAAGATATATTTATAACCTGATATGGTCTCTTCTAGTGGACCTACTATATCGAGGTAAACCTTGTCGAAAGGTTGTTCTGCGATGTCCGTTATTACCATTGGCATCTTGAATTGTGGGGATGCCTTCATTGTTTGGCACTTAGGGCATTTTTTTATGTACTTTTTTATATCGCTAAGCATGTGTCTCCACCAATACTTGCGTCTGATTCTTTTATAAGTCTTAATGACACCCTGATGGCCGCCGAAAGGAGAGTCGTGGTAATCCTTTAGGATTGTTTGAATTTCCTTGGGGCTCGTGATTATCTCAGGTGCCTTAACTGGACTTATTTCTTGTTCAAGCGTAGCAGGAGGTTGTATTTCCGCCTCTGGGAGTTTAGTTTCTTTATCTTCCGCTGCCGTGGGCTGTGTTTCAGCGCTGGAGCTAGTATTGGCCTCTTGGGATTTTTGTTTTTGAGCTCTGGTCACGGCGAAGCAATGAGCGGGTTTCTTTGTTTTCGTTTTATTTGGGGAAATGTTTTCCTCCACATCTGAGTCCATAGTGTGGTGGACTTGGGCTTGTACCGTTAAAGTGTTGCCTGTATGTCTTCGATTAATACTTGTGGAATGCGGCTTAATGCATCCGCATTGGTATTATACTTCCCTGGTTTATATTCGATGGTATAATCGAATTCTGATAATTTGTGGTTAAATCTCACCAAACGGGAAGTCGGGTCTTTAACGTTAAAGACACCTTTGAGAGGCTTGTGGTCAGTATAGACCGTGAATTTCCTGCCTTGGAGGTAGCATCGGAAATTCCTAGTGGCCCAGAATATAGCCAATAACTCCTTTTCAATAGTGGAGTAATTTCTCTCGGCTTTGTTCAGCGTTCGGCTTGCACAGGCGATAGCCTGGTCTTTTCCCACTTCTCCTTGGGAAAGCACAGCGCCTAATGCTTCGTTGCTGGCGTCCGTTGTAAGATTGAAGGGTTTAGAGGAATCTGGATAGATTAAAAGTGGTGGGGAAATTAGAGCATTTTTAATGCTTTGAAATGCTTCTTGGCATTTCTCGGTCCAAGTGAATTTTACATCCTTTCGGAGTAAATTAGTAATTGGACGAACTATTTTAGAGAAGTCCGGAATGAACTTCCTGTAGTAATTGGCAAGTCCTAAAAAGGACTGAACTTGCCTTACTGTTCTAGGAACAGGGAATGTTTGGACGCAGGCCGTTTTGCTGGGGTCTGGTAATGCACCTTCGCTAGAGCATTTGTGCCCTAGGTAAACAACTTCTCGTCTCAAGAACTGGCACTTCTCTGGCTGCAGTTTGAGGTTGTTCTCTCTCAGTTTGTCGAAAACCTTGCGAAGTTTATCATTGTGGCCATTTAGGTTCTTACCATAAATGACGATGTCGTCAAGATAAACGAAACATTCGAGGCCTTGTAGGCCTGTCAGAACGAAGTTCATGAGGCGTTGGAATGTAGCGGGAGCTCCTTTGAGTCCGAATGGCATACGCTTAAATTCGTAGTGCCCGTAATTAGTGCTAAAAGCGGTCTTATGTCGATCTCTTTTGTCGACTAAGACTTGATGATAGCCGTTGGCCAAATCGAGAGTGGTAAAGTACCTGGCATGACCTAGTTGGTCAACAATATCCTCGATTCGTGGTAGCGGAAATGCATCGCCAATTGTCTTTTCATTCAATTTGCGAAAATCGACAACGACGCGCCACCTTTTTTCACCATCGGGTCCCGCCTTTTTGGGGACCACTAATAAGGGTGAATTCCATGGGCTCTTGCTAGTTTGGACTATCCCGTTGTCTAGCATTTCTCTTAATTGCTCGTTGATTACTTGTCTCTGGGTCTCTGGTAATCTGTAGGTCTTTTGGTTTATGGTCGCTTGATCTTGTATTAAAGGGATATTGTGGGTGATAGCATTTGTATATGTGAGCTTATCACCTTTAAGGTAAAAGATATCATTGTACTCGTAACAGAGTTCGGATATCGAAGCTTTTTCTTCCGCATTTAGATTTGGGTCTAGGCTGAGCTCTTGGTCTAACCTGTTGACTCGCGGAGTATGTGTGGGATCTTCATGATCCGGAAATAATTATCTTACGTGTTGTAAGATAGCTGTGTTTTCCGAAAAGCTCGCGTCTCTTTCCTCATTTGGTGTAGTTGTGTACTTACTATCTGTTTTACTTACATTACTAGATGGCAGGGAATGGGCTTCCTGCAGTTTTAATGGTGGAGTACCATGTTTTATGGGTACTTTTGATTGGTCCGAGTACTCGCACGCATTCGTATTTTGGCTCATGGGTCTCGAAAAATTGGTTTTCTTAATACTATTCGACGGTGGAGCCAACTTTGCCTTCAATGAGGTCTTACTGATCTCGCACGCGACTTTTGCAGGGCTCATAGGGCACCTTGTATTCTTAATACTAATTTTATTAAGTGGTGGAGTCGACTTTGCCTTTAAATAGGTCTTACTGAGCTCGCACGCACTGCTGGTAGGGCTCTTGGGCCTCAGCTTTTTCTTAACACTATTTTTATTGGGTGGTGGAGTCGTCTTTGCCTGAGAATAGGTCTTACTGAGCTCACACGCACCTGTTGTTTGGCTTCTTACCCGTGTGATTATCTTACTTCTAGGTATATTGGATGGAGGAGTCAGCTGCATTTTGCTTGTCGGCTTCTGGAGCTCGCTCGCATCTTTGTTTTGGCTCTGGGGCCATGTATAATTTTTGTAACTTATTCTATTGGATGGTGGAGTCATTGTTGCCTCTATTCGGGTCTTACTGAGCTCGCACGCATCTTGTATGGGGCTCTTGGACCGCGTTAGTAACTTATATCTAGGTATTCTGGAGAAAGAAGTTTTGCTTGACTTCTGTTCTGCCTTGGGAAGCTCACTGCTGTTTGTGTTACTCGCTTGCGATTTATTCAGCTTGAGAACGTGTTGTGTATCAGTGGCTTCTCCTATTGGGATGACGGCGTAGTCATGTATAGGGAGCAGTTGTAATAATAAACTGTTGATGACTACTTGGAAATTGCTAATGTTGAGTATGGCAACTAGCACTGTTTCTTTCCCAGTAGGGAGTAAACTGTTGGCCAGGAAGACTCCGTCGCCTA
This sequence comes from Dioctria rufipes, assembly GCA_963924295.1. NCBI lineage: Eukaryota > Metazoa > Arthropoda > Insecta > Diptera > Asilidae > Dioctria > Dioctria rufipes. The sequence continues at coordinate 98,302,633 of OZ002741.1, read as the reverse complement.
TCTCTTTAGATAGACAGAGCATTTCTTCCTTCACTCGCAACGGGACTGTGGTGATAATTTGTGACCTAGCAGGTATGCATATTGGTTCTCGTAAGGTAACCAGATGCTGCCTCATTTCGCTGGTCTTTTGATCACCCAGACGAACCTGGAAGCCAGCATTACTCTCTTGGGATGCCTTGGAGACACTGCATGTAGATAGCTTAACCTGTTTAGGTTCCATCCTTTCAGCAAGTGACCTCACTTCGACTGCTTTACTGGAATACAGCTTGTCCGTTTTGCATGACAAGGGCACAGTAAACTCTTCAGGATTTGTTTCCGTATAAGGAAACCTGAGTGCTTTATTTGGGCCTTCAACATTACAATTGTTTGATAGGAAATCGTTTCCTAATACGCCGTCATCGGAAAGACCTGGCAAGTTTTGTACCACCTGAAACTTGCAGGGAAATTTATTTTTAAAATTGAAGTTGCCCTTGCAATTTCCCAATGTCTTTCCGGTTCCAAAAGGGGTCTGTAAAGTGCATGTCTCATTAGAATTAATTATTTTGAGGTCTTTAATTGCTCTTTTCTTAATAATACTGACCTCAGCGCCAGTGTCCACTACTAGTTTTGTATGGCCGTTAAGGCTTATGTCCAGTGGAAGTTTCACTGTAGGGACACCGGATTCGGGCGCTTGAGGTGACCCTTTTAATTTTGTTGTTGGGTTTATAGTCGAGCCGGAGAGTTTTGGGTCGACTTCATGTCGTTTCCCTGACTCCGGGCTTCCCATTTTTTCTTCTGGCGGCAGTCTTCGTCTGCATGTCCTCGGCGACCACAAAAGGTGCATTTGAGTCTTATGTTGAAGACTTGAGGACTCTTTGTGTTGTGTTGATCCTGCGTAGGTCTGTTGGAGAGGCGTGGAGGAACAATCTGTTGTGTTTGATGACCTTTTCTGCAATCACGGACGTCATGTCCATAGATTTTGCAGTTTGAGCAGAAAGGGGTGTTTTTGCGCTTAAGGCAATCTGAATAAGTATGACCCTTTCGCTGGCAGAAGTTACACGTGATGTTACAGACCAGTGCATCTGTATCCGAGTTTCTGGCATCAGCGTTTGTAAATGGTCTTTGCCGTGACTGTGATGAACCTGGGTTATTCACATTGCGTGAAAACTGGTTTGGATTTGGAGCTCGAGGTGATGCGAACATAGGTGTTGATGGCATTTGATAATAAGGAGTTCTATAATAGGCTCGCACTCGTAGATCTGGATCTACTGGCGCCACTGGAGGAGCTTGTACCAGAGGAGTCTGGACGAATGTAGCACTTTGTTGTAATTTCTCCATGTCCAGGGCTTTTTGAATTAATACTTCTAAATCTCCATCTCCCTGTGTGAGCAAATATTTACACAGGTGTGGGTTGGTTACTCCACTTTTCAAAGCGTTTTTGGCAAAATCCATCAGCTGTGTTTTCACAGCAGGGACTGCCTCAGCTCCATACTTCTGTGTCGCTGCCTCGTTGCAAATCGTCAACAACTGTTTCAATCTTGTAATGAACACAGTGAGAGATTCTAACGGGTTTTGTCTGCTGGTAATTAATTTGTTCACCAGCTCCTGATATGTCTCACGGGGGAGATATGTTCTGTTTAAACGTTTCTCTACTTCAGTAAATGAAGCAGGGACGCCTGAAGCGAATAATTGGTATGCGTCACCTCTGAGTCTTGTGGGAAGGACCTGAATGAAAGCCACTTTTTCTTCATTATCAAGGCACTGCATAGTTTGTTTGCAACAGCCAATGAAGGTTTGTAACTCTCGTCCCAATTGTGGGGTACTTTCACCCGAAAATAAGGGAACGAGGTGAGCTGTGAGCTTAGCTACTTTAGCGTAATCCACCATTGTGTGTAGTCTATTGACTGGAAATTTAAATTTGGGATTTCCGTTAAGGATTCTTCGAGCCAATCGATCAGCAGATCTTCGGGAGTTGGTTCAGCTACTTCACCGTCACTGTTACTATCACTATCAATGTCACTTAACCTAACACTCTTATTCTTTTCTAGATCTAAACTGAGTGAGCGCCGAGATTCGGAAAACTGTTCTAGTTCCTTTCGGAACTGTATTGTTTTTTCTTTTAAGGTCTTTAACTTGACGAGTCTGGTCTCACGCTCTGTTTTTAATTTGTGATCTAAGGCGTCACAATGGGTAATCGTCAGTTTAACCGATTCCCGCGCTCTCTCGTATAATTTATTTAAAAACTTAGCTAAACTTACTTGACTATTCAGACCTGGCAGCACGGTTCCGCTTCGAAGTCGAGGTACTGTTGGGGGTAACTGTGGAGGTTTTTCTCCTGCAGCGGATGATGTACCTTCACCGGGGTGCTGTATATTGGCACCTGGGGTTGATCCCGCGTCGGCTAAAGATGGAGAGTTTTCCCTCGCTGCTGTTTCTGGTTCCTGCTGAGGTAGAGCAGGATTGTCGGCTGGCATATGATGCGCTGTTTAGTGAAAGGGGGGCTCCTTGCCTGCTTAGGTCCCTTTGCTGTAATTGAGAGGGGGGTTTCTTTAACCGCCTTCGAGTTCCCTCTCAATCCTTTGTCGGTTGATTTCGGCTTTCTTTTGCAGCTGGGGGTTCCCTGGGCCGTCTTAACTTCCCCTGGATCTAGTTGAAAAGGGGGCTTATGAGCCGTCTTCGATTTCCTCTTCAACTCCTGATCGTTGACTGCTAGCGTTTGGTCGTCTGCTTGGCTGAAACTTCAGGCTGCTTATAGAGCTGTGTCCTGGCTGATCTGTACTCGTCCTTCTGGGGCAGTTTGGAATGGTTCTCCTCTTCCTTCTTTGGACTGTTCGCTTGTATCCCTCGGTGGTGCCTGTGCACAAATTGGGGTGAACGCTTGCCCGCCTGGAGCAGAGGCGCCTAGAGCTGGTATCTACCCGAGTGTTGGGGGTGACTTGGCCTGAGTGGCTTCGTCAAGGGAACCCCTTAGGTTCGCAGGATAGCGGATTTTAAAGCTCTTATGCCTTTCTATTTTTACTTTTAGAAAGCAGGCTTCCACTATCCTACCGGCTGCGCCAATTTTGTTGTATATATGGGGTACTCACTGATCAGTCGGTGCTTCAGGTGTCAATACCTTAGCAGCACCTTATCCAATTTTGTTGTCACAAGAAACTCTCGGGCGCTGACACTTTCTTTGTTAATTTCCTTTTGGGTTACCTCGCTTCGGGAACTTGATTTCACTGGTATCAAAGGGTCAATTAAAAATCACAATTTTCTCCTTATACTAATCACAATTTATTTTAGTAACCACAATTTATTTGTCAAGTTGGACTACAATTTTTCTTTTCAGACTCACAAACTTTCCTAAACTCCGAATCACAATCTTATGATATTCACAATTCTCGTTTTTTTTTCTATGACAAATCACTTTACATCGCCAGCGAACGACCAAGAAGTTTCTTCCACGAAGGGCAAAAATCAACTCTACTTGACTTGGATCTTTTTAATCGCAAGTCTAGTTGCTCAGGATAGGAAAGTGCTTAATTAGCATTCCTATCCTGAGAAAATTATTTACCGCTGGGCATGTTTAAACATGCCCAGAATTATCGCGACGAACGATGGTTGGAATTGAAATTTGATATTTTCATAAATATCCAACCATCGTCGTGCTATCGTGCATACATTGTTGCGATCACAATGTATGCAGCTCGCGACAATTTGCTCATAGGAGCTTTTTTCGGTGAAGACTTGATCGTTTCAGTCTTCACCGACGTAAAATTTTCATGCACCCGATATGTATGTATGTATATATGTACATACATATCGTATTTACGACAAATCTTACTGAAGGTAAGATTTGTCGTGGGGCTTTTTTTTTATTGAAACGACTTGGGATGTAACTTAAAACTTTTATTTTTCCCAAGTCGTTTTGTGGAAATATTTTTATTATATGCGAAGGAATTTGAAGAAATTGCTGATGGCAATTTCTTCGCCTTGTTAGGAGATAAGCTAACCATGTTTTAAGCATGATTAGCTTATTTCTACCTATGAAAATATTTTTTAAACGGTTTTTCCAATGATAATTATTACTTATAATTATCATTGTCAAACATTTTCAGGTACATAACAGTCGTTTTATTATTTTGAAGAAAGGACATGAGTGCTAAAGCCAATTTAGTATTCCTTTCTTGTCCCGTGCAAGCATCTCTGTAGTATATCACCGGTTTCTTACTTGTTCTTGAAGCTTTAAATGTTTAGTGAGACAAGAAGATATGTCCTGAGCACCTGCGGAGGATATGTCACATTTAAAATGTTAAAGGTGGCAGTATCTGTGACAACGTTATGTATTTCTGAATTAAAACAATATAAATTTCGTTTATAATAATCCTCAGATACTGTTATTATAGGAATGGCAAGACTTTTTGCAAATTATAAGGATTTCAGTTTCAGGATTATTTTGTGCATATTCGGAATCGTTTTTTATTCAACCCCTTGTAAACTCTGCTTTCCACAAATGCGTTCCGTGTTCTTTTTCAGTGTGACAACGTGTAATATTTTTTTCACATCATCTAACTCGTATTTAAACTTACTTGGGTGCATATATTTTTTCAGAGATTAATGTGAGGTGCATTAAGCTATGGGTTCATTCAGAAACCACAAAGAAGGTAGTAAAAATAGAAGAAGATTTAACTCTTGAAAGGATATTCCTTGAAGGTAATTGACATTTTTATGAATTTACAGCATATCGTTATTCCTGAGTCCATAGCTGTTTGTATACATTATTTGCTAGCAATTCCCAAAGGTATGCTCATCGACAAATTTCAGGCTATGATTGACCTAACTTAAAAAAAGACATGTAGTTTAGATTTTCATAATTTTTTTGATTTAAAATGATCATAAGGACTGAAATAAATATTTTCAAGTTTATTTCATACTCCGTCTTATGTATATGGGATCGAGGCATCTCTATGAAAACTTAAGATAAGCAGAGAATTGGTACAGGCGCTTATGCCCCAGTTTATATATGTGCTCGGGACTATCAAGATTCGAGCTTTATTCGCCGGTGACCATTTCTTTGGCCGATTCCCACATGTATATTATCCTGAGCATTAAATACATTCAGAACGTCCAACAATAAAGTTAAATCATTAATTTATAAAATCGATAAAGTAATATATATATATATATATATAGGGTGTTTCCCTTTAGGAGATCAATAGAGCAGGAGGTGCTAGTACTCACCTGGCCTAACAAAAAATTGTATTGTGGGGGGGGGGGGCAATTTCAACCGTTTACGATTAATAAAAAAAGTTAGTTTTGCACACATTATTCCGTATCTTAAAAAGTACAAAGTGTACGGTCACAGTTAAGAGCTCATTGTATACAGAACTTCATGGCCTTTCCAACAACTGCCCAACCAGTCCCATACAAATCTTCTCTCTTACGCTTGTCTAAACTAAAAATTTCGGATTTTCTTACCTTTTTTCTACTTTGTTTTTTATTTTAGTTTTTTTTTTGTTGCAAAACGTTCGTTGACATAACTTTTTTTTATAAAAACTATAAACTGTAGACTCTCCTCTTTAATTTGAGCTATTATACCCTATGTGCTATCTGCAGCTGTTGAGGAGTTATTAGCTTAAAACCTATTCATGTCATACCGAAATTAGCCGATATTTTTTTAAAACGACGTTTTTTGAGTCAGTAATGGAACAAATTTAGGTTTGAGAATAGCTTTCAAAATAGGTTAAGAGCTAATAACTCTTTAACGACTGCAGATATCACATACGGTATAAATTAAAGAGGAGAGTCTACAGTTTATAGTTAAAAGAAAAAAAAAGTTATGTTAATGACCGTTTTGCAAAAAACAAAAAAAAAAAACAAAGGAGAAAAAAGTAAGAAAATCCGAAATTATTGGTTTAGACAAGCATAACTCTTGAGAGGAGAAAAGGAAAGGCCATGAAGCTCTGCATACAATGAGCTCTTAACTGTGACCGTACGCTCTGTACTTTTTAAGATAAATGGTATTTTGAGAAAAGCTAGTTTTTATTTATTAATCACCCTGTAACACCTAAACGGTTGATATTGCCCCCCTCTGCCATACAAGTTTTTGTTAGTCTAGGTAAGTACTATCATCTCTTGCTCTATTGATCTCCTAAGGGGAAACACCCATTTTAACTTCTGCTGAATTTGCTATATAAACTATCATGACTTAATCAACTTTCAAGAAGCATCCCTTAGTACAAAACCATCTACAATTTTTGAAAACTTATCTTCTTTGGCTGATTGCGATGATTCGTATGGAATTGGCAGTGAAAGCTACTCAAGCGAATTTAAAGTTCCATTTAATAGGCTTCCTGTACGCCTGTGTGACAAGGTATTCGCAAATGAAAAACTAGATAGAAAGGAATACTCGACTTTTATATCCGAAGTATCACAAGAAATTAATAAAGTTTACAAGAACACATCTCGGAGAATTCTACGAGAAGTTTCTAACAACCTTTGCACGAAATATCCCACCACTTTTGCCGATTTGGATGTTGATACGGGAAAGCAAATTGGCGATGGATATATTACACTATTTTAAAAAATTTAAGAACATTGCAATTATTTGAAAAGAAAGGTTTGTGTCTCAGAAATAGCTGGATATAAAACAAAGCGCAAAAAGAATTCAGATGCTGTTACTGAGATATTTTCTAGCAATGAAACTAAGCGAATATGGCTTAAATTTGAAATATCCATAGAAAACAGAGATGAGCAAAAATTGGAACAAGTTTTTAAAGAGACATTTTCTGTTCAGAGGGTTTATATCAACTGTGATGGACCAAAACTACGAAAGATATTTTACAAAATTGGCCAATTATATTTGAAAAAAAAAAAATTGCATTGTTACATTTCAATTTATTATTTGAAATTAATTTAGAAAGGAATATTGACGAGAACTTAAAAAAAGTTGCTGAACGGATTAACGGACTCTCAAAACTGATTTGTAGTTGCTTGCATACTGTTATTTCTTCGCTAACAAAATATTTCAAGGAGGAGAACGACTGTATCATCAGATATTTTGAGGTAAATTTTACGTTTAAAAAGATTTGGGTTTGATAAATATTAAAACTATATTTTAATAAGAAGATGCGACAAAACAATATATGAAAAACTCTACTAAAGATGTTATCTTTCCACTTATACTATGCCTCGGTAACATCTCATATTTTTTTAATTTCAAATCGTTAATTATTGTTATTACAGGCGGTGATGAAAAATCATATGGGTCATACTACTATATAAACTTTGAGGGAGAAATAGTCACGGAATGTCAGTCATATATTGAAGCACTCGCTTGCTTATTTCCAGTATATTTCAATATTAATATTCATTATCCAAAACAAGCTTGTCTTACCTTAGAATTTATTCAAATTAGAATTTGTAAGATTATCTTAAAAGAAAGTACTGTAGGCAAAACTTCACGAGCTAAGACGAACTCAGTGATGACGTGTTATGACGGCCATCAATAAAATAAGTACATAATTATGGCTAACAAAACATGTCCTAACTGCAATAAATCTGTTAATAAAAACATATTTTTATCCCATCTGCACAAACACAAAAACTTTCCGAACTGTATATTTCCTTGTATTTTCGAAGATTGCCAACAGATTTTTAAGAACTATTTTTACTTAAGTTCTCATGTACGTCGCAATCATACTTTCAGAAAAAAACAATATTAGTTTTGAATACTGTAAACTCTGTGAAACAAAAGTTACCCCCAAGCTTATTATAACACACATAAAGAGGCATATAAATAATGGTTTATCTACTCCATGTTTTGTACCAAGTTGCTCCCGGCGATATTCTTTCTTCAACTCATACAGCTCACACGTTTATAGAAGTCATAGAATTTCAGTTCTCGATACAGGAAATACATTGGCACTTCCCTGCAATTTTAATGTTCAAACTGAAAATGAACTTCCGTCTGCCATTGAAACAGACAATGGAATATTCTCTTCCAAGGAACTTGCATTATTTTATTTGAAATTGCAATCAAAAAATATTTTACCTGCTCGTGTTGTAGATGATATATGCGATACAATTACTATATTACAGCGGGAAGTTTTAAATGATGGTATTATAAAGTCCGGAGAGCACTTGAAGCAGGAAATAATATACATTGGACGCTTCAAAATTTAGAATATAAATACAGCGAACCAATTTAAAAAAATCTTCGTTTTAAGGCAACATATAAACGGAAAGCATTTTATACCAATAACTTCTGCTTTGTTAAACTAATTCAAGTAAACTTAGGGAGAGATAACTTTCATAAAAAGCAGTGTATGCACTATGAACCGATTCTTGAAACTTTAAAGATCCTGTCAACGAAAATATCAATTCAAAATATATTATACTCCGAAAGAGAATCAGATAATAATGAAAAAAATATTCTCGGAAATTTCTCAAACGGAACTATATTTAAAACTAGCAACTTTTTCGATAGCGGAACAAAGCTAAAATTAATTTTATAACAAGACGAGTTTGAAGTTTGTAATCCACTAGGGTCTGCTAAAAAAAAATATTGTGTTCTTGCCGTTTACATATCTTTAGCGTACATTCCTTTACTAAAACGTGCTAACACTGACCACATGCAGCTTGTGCTTCTATGTAAAGCAGAAGTGTTTAAAGAATGGGGCGAAGAAAAGATTTTTGGACCTCTTGTTCAGGATTTAAAGACCTTGGAATCAGATGGGATTTATATTGAACAACTTAATGAAAGACTTAATCGTACAATTGTCTTTATATGCGGCGATAACCTTGGCAGCAATATGATAGGAGAATATGTAGAAAATTTCAGTTCCTCTCTTAATTTCTGTAGATTTTGTTATATTTCTCGAAATGAGATTTAAGCTGATCCAATGTGTGCGTCTCCATTTCGAACAAAGGATAGTTACAACATTGATTGTAGAGATCTTGAAGTTTCAGAAAACCCGGTCATAAGAGGCTTAAAAAGAAATTCTATATTTCATAATTTACAATATTTTCACGTGGCAGTTGGACTTCCCCCACGCACGACATTTTTGAAGGTATTCTGCAGTATGATTTGCCACTATTGTTACATAAAACTTTTATACAGTTGAAATGGGTTTCAGAAAACAAATTAAGATTTTTATATTCCAAACTTGATTTCGACAAAATAAATCAGAATTATAGTCCTGTGCTTTATTTGAGAAACGGCAAACTTTACGGAAACGCAATGCAAAATATATTAGTGCTTCAGTACCTTCCACTTCTCTTGCATGATCATGTTCAAAATACTGATGAGCCATCATGGAGAATGATTTTAATATTGACTAAAATTGTCAATATTGTTCTTTCCCCTTAGATTTCAGTTAATCAGACCTTGTATTTGGAAGATTTAATTCGAGATTATATATCTCCGCATTTAGAAGAATTCCCCACCCAAACTCTTAAACCAAAACATCATTTTCTAACCCATTATGGAAAATTAATGAGAATGTATGGTCCATTAATAGACGTATGGGCTTTGAGGTTTGAGTCAAAGCATGGTTACTTCAAAAAACTTTAAAAAAATCGCCAAATTTCAAAAATGTTACAAAATCACTTTCTTACAAACATCAAGTATTATAATCTTATTCCAGTTATGGCAACTATTCTCTTGATGTTAAGTCCCAATATGGGCTTAGCATAAAAAAGGGGCAGGTGCCGGGTTTTAATTGACATGACAGAATGATTTTCAAATAACAAAAAATTCACTATTTATTTTATCACAAAATATTCTTAACCTAGAAAATTCAATTCAATTAATTCAACGATAACAAAACTATATACTTAAAACGTACTAATTCAAACTATTTTTAGGGAAATCCAATTTGTCGCAATCGTAAACCTCCACTGGTTATTATTTCTTAATCTGTAATAAAAAGAAATGATTATTAATTTTTGAGTAACCGAGGTTTGGTTGGTAGAATGAGCGTCAATAAACTACTCACATAGGTCAGGGCTGGGGTCAAGGAGTCTCCCAGTAAGAATGCTGAAAAATAAATTATTTTCAACACTAATAACTTGGGTTAGTAATTAGGGTGCAATACTGCCCTTAAATTGGTTTTAATCAAAGCTTAATATGGCTTCAGTACTGCCGATCTGCTTTGTCGCTTGGTCAATTCGAAAGTGATTTTCTATTCCCAATCGCTCGCTATTTATAACAATAACAATAATAATATTACTTTATTACGGTCAACTGTATAAAGATTACAAATCTTATTGGATACAGATCTATAGGTAGGAGAAGTGATACAAAATTATTGTTTTAAATGGAAAACAAGAAAAACAAGATTAAGCAAATTCAATTAAATCAGAAAGAGAGATGAAAGAAATAAAAACTCAAAGAGAGGGGCAAAAAGAAAAAGAATGAACCATATAAATTCTAAAAAAAAAAAAGAAGAAAATGTACTAATTAAAAATTAAGATTAAGAACAGCCATGATGTGTACCTAATAAGGCTCCAAAGAGCTTAACAATTCAAGAAAGTCTCTGCCTGAGTTCGTGCTACGTATATTAGATGGTAAACTATTCCACTTACGTGAAGTTTGGACAAAATAAGAGCGCTCTCCGGAATGAGAATGACAGCGTGGTAAAAGAATTTTTAAACTTCTTTGAGAGCGCAAGAATTGCAGCTTACTGTAGAGATATTGTGGCCTCCTTTTATGAATTAATTTATGTAAAAAATACAAGTCGCGATGAGCAAAATGGGTATCAAGAGTATGTCCAAGGGCTGCATTAACTTGCAATGAGATGTGGGCACTGCGTGTTAAGTTGAAAACATATCTAGTACAATCATTGAATGCAACTGTCAATCTTCGACGGCAAACTGAGTCTAACTTGGGAAATACTATTGTGCCATACATAAAGTGCGGTAAAATCAAACTACGTACCAGTTTCAATCGCATATCGATAGACAATAAATACCCACAGACTCTCAACTGCCGTAAGGACCCATATATTTTGCTTAAAATATTGGTAACGTGGCTGCAGCAAGTAAATTCAGTGTTCAGGACTACACCTAAATTTTTCACAGAGCTAGAGAATGGTAAGGTAAAGTTATTTAAAATAATTCGTGGTAGCTCTAATGCCTCGAGGTGGTTTCTATAGATCGGCATACACACAGACTTGCTAGGATTCAGTTGAAGCTTATTAGCTATCGACCAGTCGTAAATTCTTGTTAAATCTTCATTTACACGAGCAACACAATCTTCTTGTAACCCAATTGGTAGGTAGAAACACAATGGGAATTGTGTCTGCCGGTAGCGTTGCCATGACGCCGGCGTCGTTTGTGAGATTTCATGCATTTGGTCCAAAAATGGCGTCATCGATTGAATTTTTATGTGTTTGGTCCCAAAATGGCGTTATCATAGTTTTAATCGGAATAATTTTCTCTGTGCTATGAGCTGCCATTTTGATTTGGTGGCAGCTGATGGGGACTGGTAAGTGTTTATTTTGATTTTTGATTTGTTTTTAATTTTGTTAGTGATTTGTTTTCTCTTTAATTTTAGGTGTTGGCGAAATGACTGTGGCGCGGGATTCGGATCTATTTGATGTGTAAGTATTATCTTTTGGTAAAGTCTCAGATTGTTTAAATTTTTAAATGATCTGAGATTTTACCATTTGTTGATTTTTTTATAAATGCCAGTATTTGGTTTTCTTTTTAGATTCTGCTGGTCACTTCGTGGGATTGTTTATACATCGCGGGAATTATTGGAATTATTGTGAGTGTTAATTTTATTAAATAAGTTTATCTTTTAGTTTTTTGTTCCGAGACGGAACACTTGACATTCTTATTCCTTATCTTTGTAGTAACTCAGGTGCCCAATGCCCCGAATCATAACCATTTGGGCAATACATCAATATATTGACCTATAGAATATATTGATGTATCTCAAGTTGACCCTGAAAACCAAAGATTATTTCATTCATTTCCATTTAATTTAAATTTCGCTAAAAACCATTCTCCCTTGTTATAATAAAATGCAATTATGCATAAATTGCATTTTATTATCAGTCACACATTCCATTCACACGATATGCATACATACCTACAAACCTACAGTGTCATCTTCTCTTTTTTCGTATGTACACTGTACATACGTATATCACCTAATTCTTTGAATCTAATTGCACGTACATACATACATATGTACATGCAATTATTCTTGCCGCTTTGAAATTATCATTTTGAGGGCTCGCACAAGTGCATATCAGATTACAGTTTTTCATTGCTGCATTTGCGGTGCATTTTCTCACGTACGCTTTTTCTACGTCGTGAGAAAGCAACCAAACAAAAAGGAAGCTTTAAAAAAGGTGATCGTGGGTACCTGGGGAGATCAAGCCCAAACCTCGGGGAGTCGTTTCTTTCATCCCGTCTCGAAGTTTTTAGTGAAGAATATTAAAGCGCAATTAAGTTGGAAAAGATAATAAGAAGTGCAAAATATTAAAGGAAATTTATCTAAGAAATATAATAAAAAGGTTACTTGAAAAATATAGAAAGAAGTTTTTAGTGAAGAATATTAAAGCAATTATGGTTGGAAAATATAATAAGAAAAAGAAGTGAAAAAATATTAAAGGAAATCTACTGGATAAATATAAAAGAAGTCCAATTAAAGGAAATATAATAAAAGGAATCCAAATATTTACGAAAACCCTACGCTCACTCTCTCCCAAAGAGCACGGAGTGTGTGTCACGCATAACATCTTATGATATGCTATCCTATGTTAAAAATAAGATTGAGAACTGTAAAGACTTTCAGGTGTAAAAAAAAAGTGAATTTAACGGCATTTATTATTATCAAGGACTTGTTATATTTTGTGAAAAACTGGAAGAATAATTTTCCGTTGCTTTAAAACTCAGATTTAACTTAATCAATTCTTCTATGAATAAAATTATTTTTTTAGGCGAAAAGCTTATCGTTAAATATAATGATGAGACTGCTTCAATGTTTATAACAAATTTTACAAATGAAATATACCATTGCTCATGTATAACCATGTATGATTATTATCCACTGAAAATACATAAAAAAAAGGGATGGAAATATTATAATACTGCACCATGCAATATTTGAAGATTTTAGCATGTAGAAATTTTCTTTATTTCATTTTTATATTTGCATTATAACTTTCACATATTATACCGATTTTAATTTACATCAAAGCAAAAAACTGTTTCCATTGGGAAATTGATTGATTTCAATATAATTTACCATAATGAATTGATAAAACAGGGCAGGTGTTTTCTTTACCACTGAAACGAATATAATAAAAATAAATGCAATTACATATCAACTATAAATAAATGTATTATCTACTAAGCATAAAATGCGCCTTAAGCTTACTTGGCTACGATAAGTTCCCGTATTTATTTGAAAATTTTTGTGATTTGTTATTGTATATGTAGGTCTTGCATATTTTATAAATTGGTATACAGAAAAGCTTGAAATGAACATAAGTTTTTAAAAAAACAGATCTCATCTTAAAAAGCCAGAAAAAAGTCATTATTTTAAAGATCCATGATTAAACAACAATAATTTTACTCATATATAAAAAATGTAACTTGCAATATCTAGAAAAAGTTTAAATGGTTTTATTTTGGTTTTAGTTATTCTCTTAGTTATTGTTTTTGTAAACATATTATAAAAACCGTAAAGGTATACTATATGTATTTTTTATATTATCAAATATATATTAAATGACTTTATTGTCGTTTTTTCTAAACCTTTTTTACCGTATTCCACTAAAAAAGTTTCACCTCGAAATTATTGAAAAGTACATAAAATTCCACTACAAATTATATACCTCCAAATTATGTAAAAGTGCATCGGATTAATATATATACGTTCACTACGGCTTATGTACTTTTTAACACTTGTTGTAAATATTTCTCTAATTTTTACGGACCTTCTTTCCCTAAATATTATGTAAAAAATCTTTCCATACAATTTAGGTAATTTAGGTACCTATCTCTTGCGTAAAAAAAAAATGTTTCCATAAAGTATGGAATTCTACATATAAGTTATGGCGCCGCAATTTCAAGCGACGGGACGGTGGCTGATGTTTATAAAAACATCAAATTACGTTTTTTCAAGCCACCGTCCATCGAAAAATATTCTGGACTTGTTGAATCAAGTCCAGAAGAAATGGAAAATTTTCTCAGGGTAGAAATGCATATTAGATAATTTGTGGTAGGGAGTATCATCCCCCTGTTAACCTTTTTTATATAAATTTGGTGATAATTGGACTAGGAATTCAGAGACTATTCTTTAGCCAACTAGGAGAGTCCTCCTACCAGAGGTAAGGCCTCCTAAGTTATATCTTACAAGTTTGTTGAAGAATCCAGCCCAGACTAGGGAATCTGAAAAATCAAATTAAATAATACTAATCATTAAAAGTTATTCCAGGTCTTTTATTTTTTGTATATTCCGTTACCCTGAAAAGGATTAACAGTCATAACAACCTGTTGACATAAGTGAATTTTAAAAAACGTACTTATGTTACAAAGTTCAGTTATTCTTCAAATTACATTTGTCTAAAAACGTTTATTTTTTACATTTTTACTTCCAAAAAATGCTAAAGTTCGTACCTTCTACTTCTAACTCTTGCCTTTAGTGCTAATCTTAGAAACATTTTTCCTTTTTCTATTCAAATAATGGATTTTCAAATTATTTCAAAATACCATACTTAATAGATCTATGCTTAAATATCCACTTTGCTTACTAAAAGTATATCCGACGATTTCTTGAGAAGCAAAGCATAGTAAAGCAAATACAATGATATCCGAACTATGGTATCTATACTAGCTGTGTGTCAAAGGTTAATACGAGGCTAGTATAAATACTTGGGGCTTTTTTCTATGGTGTTGTTGTGACCCGGGTGCCCATTGACCCGAACCACAACCATAAAACCAATACACATACATTGCCCTATGCAATATATTGGCGTATATCAGAAATGTCCCTGAAAATAAAAATATTTTAATTTAATCTCAATTTAAAATGCATTTAAAAATGCATTTTCATACTGAAACAAAATGCAATTTAGCATAAATTGCATTTTGTTATCAGCCATATATTCAGTTCACACGGCATGTATACGCCGTACAAGGTACATACATATCTTACCTGAACTCCGATAAATTTCTTGCATGTATATACATACAATTCATAAATTCATTAAACCTAATTTTGTGTACATACATACACACCATTATTCTCTTCGTCCAAAATATTATTCTTACAAGACACAAGTGCATATCAGATTTCATGCATATGCACTGTGTCTAAATTTTTTGTACATTCCCACGTACGATTTTTCACGTCGTGGGACAGTGATAAAAAGAAAAAAGGAAGCTTTCATGGGTACCTGGGTGCAGCTAGCCCGAACCTCGGGGAGTTTGTTTTAAAGTCGCCTCGCAACAAGTTCGGGAGTTCTTTTCCTCTAATTCGACCTAAATATCTACCAATTTATTAAGTGATAAATGTAATAAATTCTTGTATACATTTTTTCTAAAGTGCCAGTAAAAAAAATAGTGAAGAAAAAAATCTAAATCTGTGAATAAGCGTTAGTGAACGATAATAAAAAATGGCAATTTGAACATTTGGTTTTTCTTTTATTTGATAAACACTCCAATTCGAAACGTGAGGTGCTCTCGTCTTAGAGCGCGGCACCCAACGGATAACATTTTGGTGACAGCGGAAGTTTCTAAAATCAAATCAGTGCAAAGTTTTTTTCAAAAATCAGTACCAATATATAATTTCAATTTAATTAAAATTAATAAAAAAAAATAATATTACAAAAAAAAACGTGACAACATTTCGGAACTCAAACTAAAACAGTGCCACAAAAATAATATAAATCTATAAATAACAAAAAAAAAAAACTTTGTTAAAAATAAAAATAATAAAAATCACATACAGACACCGCAGCTGGCGGTGTTTACAAAAAAAATTTCTGTCAGAAATAATAATTGATTACTTAAATAAAAAAAAAAAAATAGCCCGGGTACCCTCAATACAGGGTACTTAGAGGAATAAAATTTCTATAATTGTTTAGAGCGCCATAGTGCTCCAACGTGGGACCCTTGCGAGGCCTCAACGAGACGGTACAGTGACTCCAGAAGGACGACATTGAGAAATCATCAACAAGGACGACCACTATACAACACTAAACAGCACTTCCAACTATTGTTAATCTTCAACACCAACACCTTCAACTACATTACCAGAAGAAGGCGAGATGTCAGCTACTATCTCATTAAAAAGAAAGGTACGTGAAAACATTTCCTTTTTTTCAATATTTCAGATTCTATTTAAATATTATACTAATAAACATATAGAGTAGACTATATTTTAATGTAAATCAGTTTAAACATGGTGCAACATTTTTTTTTTGTATGATATGTGCTTACCTGTAAACATGATTAAACATAAGTGTCATATATATGTATATATATTTCGTTCAATTTACATTAATTACACAAGTGAGTACAAACACGATTACTAAAATTTGTTTTCGAATTGAAGTTAAAACTTTCTACCATTGACAAGGCTTTTTGCACATTTCCAAATAAATTTCAAATTTGCTTCTCTCCCTGTTTACATTAAATAATAATTTGTTTTCAATCGTAACCTAATTTAAAATAAAATAAAAATTAATACAAATTTTGTTTTTGAAATCTGCTCCTCCTAGAGCGACCTCTGCGGTAAGACTTCGTGAGCTTGCTGGTCAGAGGACTTCGACAAAAATTAAATATCAATCCCCGCGGTAGGACTTCGTGAGCCTATCGGTCAGGAGAAAGATATTGATCTCAAATATTGACTCAAATATTTTCCTTTACATAATTTTTTACCTTCCCCTTATTACCAATTTTACTAATCCATGACACAAAACAAGACATCAAATAAAAAAACAAAAACAATTTTATATATACACAATATTCGAAAATTCTATCTTTTATTCTAAAAGTGCTTTTCAAAAAAATAAAAACAAATAAATGAAAATTATGGATGTTGCTATATAACGATAATTCCTTTGCTGTCCCTGATACAATTTTTTTTTCCTTCCTGGGAAAGTCTGGTCTCTGGATGGAAATTGGTTTTTTTATATAAGTATATTGAGATTCCTAGTAATTTACTTGTGGTGTATACCTATAACTTTTCCGTCGCTTAACCATATGCACAAATTTACACATAACAAATCGATTCACAACTTATTACTGGTTGGAAATTTGACGATTAGTTTTCTACTCGGCTGTGTTTTTTTTTTTAAAATCCATTTTTGCCACATTTCTCATAAGCCCACTCCCAAATTCAACCAAATCGGAGCTCGAAACGGACATTCCTAATATTAAAAAACTATACATCCTACTTGTACTAATTTTTCCGTCTATTACTTCAAAAATCAGTCATGACTGAAGAGACCGTTTCTTTCGATGAGCTCTGCTCATCCCAAACAGGAAAAAACATGGAAATTCGGCTAATACTAGGGGCTTATCACCAAGCCGGTAAAGTGAAGCGTACCAATACCTTTGTGACAGGTAAATTACAACAACTCGAAGAAATATGGAGTGCCTTCGAGAAAACAGAAGAACAAATAGTTCAGCATAAAGACTTCACGACCGACCACGATTATTTCAAAGAATCGTGCTCAGACAAAACTGAGGATTGGTACATGTTGACGAAAGCAACACTTTCCGAAAGATTGAAATTAATCTCAGAAAGTACTATGAACAAGCAAAACCCCTTTCATATCCCATGACCCCGAGCTTTGTGGAGAATTCCAACCAAATAACAAGTAACAGAAGCTAATAAGGAAACAAATAGTCCACAAAATGAAAGTATTTTCAGAAGTCTAAATACAAAAATTAACTCAATTACAAGAGTTATACAATCATGAAACCCTGATACTTTACCTACAGTGAGTAAAACATACCTAGAACAAAAACTGGGTATCCTAAGTAAACATTGGGCTGAATTCGAAGAACTCAACAATACAATCGAAATGCAATCTACGCCACAAGACCTAGAAAATAAATACTTTACTGAAGATGTTTTCGGTAAAACAGAAGCAGAATATGAAGAAACTGTAATTGCTATTCAAGAACAGCTAGATACGCGCTTCCCTAATTACCAACATGACACACGAAATAACTCATCACACTTTCACAATGAAAGCACAGAGATCAAAATTTCACATATTTCCCTATCAGAAATTAAATCGTTAATCCCAAATTTTAACGGCGATCCAAAAGACCTCCAAAAATTCGTGTCATGTTGTGACGAAATTAATAGACTCCTCCCAAATACTGACCCAACAATCTTATTTTCAATAATTAAAAGTAAGCTATTTGGAGATGCCTACAATGTACTTAAGTACAATGATACAAGCAGGTGGTCATATTTGAAGCAAATACTACTCGAAACATTCGAAGTAAAATTAGAAAAGTCTGTACTCCAATCAAAACTCCAAAACACAAGACAAAGAGCAGGAGAGCCTGTCAAAGAATTCCTGCAACGAATAAATATGACACATGCACAATGAAATGAAGCCACGCATTCATATACAACAGATAAATTACTGTTAATAAAGGATAACGAAAAACAAGCTATTAGAGCAATAGAGGATGGACTAATTAGCGCACAACTCCAAACACTAGTCAAGCTCCATGAAAATAGAGCATTAAAGCGCATAACGTCATATATTGGTGAGCAAGCATTACGCCTATAATCAAAAGCAACAAAATTAGCAAAAAACCCTGCTCGCACTGCTCAACCGATGCAAGTGCAGAACCCCTTTTGCTATAAATGCAGAGCACAGGGACATTTAGCTCCAAATTGTCCACAGAACATTCACACAAACCCAACCCCAAATAAATATTTTTCAAATAATTTAAACAAAAGGAATCCTCCTAAGCAGGCTAGCACTTTCAACAGCACTACTCCTACATGCAGGTATTGTCACAAATTAGGACATACCATAGAAGCATGCAGGGCAAGGATAGCAAACCATGGGAATTTCTACAGAGAAAATACATATCCGGTTCCCCAAAACTTCAGGAATCGAACAGAAATTCCCAATACAAATGCACCACCTCAAAAGCAGATCAACGTCAACCAGATTCCAAATTTTAATTATAGGAAAAATTCCCCTTCCTTGACATTACAACTTCAAAATGAACCAAGATCAAATAAAGATCACGTACAAAATCCGAGAATATTTTTAACACACTCGGAAAGCAAAGCAGAGCGAGAGGAATTAGTCGGCAGCCCCTCGCAAATTCAAACAAAAGCCGACATACACACCAACCCAAATTAGATAATGCACATTTATTAAATGATCACATAACGCTGAAAATTCCAATTATTATCAATTCCAACTCCATTACTATCTCTCTATTTACCAATGTGTGCTCCAATAAAGAAACAAAGTTCCTCGTAGACACAGGAGCAGAAATTAGTCTCATAAAGTTCAATGCACTGAAAGCAGATAGCACTTACTATAAAGATGCAATCTGCAAGATAAATACTTTATTTTCGGAATCTAAAACTACAGAAAGATTAATACTGGCAAAAATGTCAGACACATCAAACAATAATTTGCTAATAGAACATCCCTTCCAAATATTAGGAGAAATTTCAGCCTTGGCATATGACGGCCTAATTGGCCACGACTACATATCTTAGATATGATAACCATGACAAGAAGTCTGAAACAAACAATGTAAGTGCTAATAAAAGCAAGTTACCCAGTACTTGACGGGATTTAAATACCAAGCGTGAAAAGTACCCCAACACAGATATCCTACAAAAAACGGAATATATTTTCCAACCCAATGAAAACCGAAATAAATCGGACAAACTACATAATAAAGTGATTACAATTCCCGCTCGCTCTGAATCCATAATTCAAATTCCAACTTTGTCAACTATGGAATCGGTATATTTTAAAAAAGAGGTAAAGCCAGGGTTGTTCATAGGTAATACCATAGTCAACCCATCACAAGGAATGACAAAAGTCCTAGTTCTCAACACGAATGAGTAGGACGTCGAACTGGCAATTCATGACATGAATCCAGAATGCCATGACCTTAACGACTTTGATTGCATCTCTACGGATTCCAACAGAGATCCAATTAGGGACAGAATAAAAAAACTGCACACCCTGATTAAATTGGATCACGGTAATTTGGAAGAAGCCGAGAGTATTCGGAAAATTTGTAAGGATTTCAACGATCTCTTCTACTTAGAATGGGATTTCCCAACATTTACAAATGCAACCGAGCACAAAATCGAAACAGTCCCAACCCAGCGGGAAATATTACAAGCGCTTTACTGGAATCTAAATTGGAGCGCTTCCCTGCCGTACGCGATTGGAAGCTCTTTTGGAGCACTTCATGCAAATTGTTTTGACTTTGTTCTTCTTTCAAATTTTTATTTTTCATTTCACTGACAGATAAATTAAAGTGCTTCCTCTCCATACGCAAATGGAAGCTTTATTGGAGCACTTGTTTTCTTTGCTGTGCTTTTGTTTTGCCTTTGCTTTTCCTTTCATAATTTCATATCTTACCATTAAGAATTCGTTAGAAAAATTATTGTTAACTGTGCCGGTGAAAAAAAAACGTCGTGATTTCTTCAAGTTTAAATAAAATAAGTGAAGTGAAATTAAAAGGTAATATTTTTAAATTATTTAAGCCATTTTATTTTAAATCAGGGACCGTAATTGTTATAAGATCTATGATAAAAATTGCTTTTTAATAGTTATCTTTCGACCATTTTTTTTTGTTAACCCTTAACCTTTATTTCATAATTTCTTCTTTTTGTTTATGAAATAACAGTTTTTCATAACGTTTGTAATTTTTCTTATTAATAAGATTTATTCTTCGATGTATTTTTAGTTGTTATCGGATAACCATTATTTCACAACTCTTTCCTTTTGGTTATAAAGTAAGGGTTATCAATAACCAATTTGATTCTTATCAATAATAACAGTTATTTTCGATTTTATTGTTTTATTATTTGATTTATTTTTATTGGTTGTCGGTTAACCATTATTCATTAATTTCTTTTTTTCTTTAATAAAATCTGCGAACCCTTCTCTTTGAGCTGAAATCTGCAGATGTTAAGCAATACAAAAAAAAAACACAATTAAAAGGAAACACTAAAATTTGAGCACTAAGATATCTGGACCCGCACTTAATTAATGTAGTCCACTAGATATCTGTAATTTATCTTTGCTTACAGTTTAAATGTTTTATCAGTTTTTCTGATCTTCACAATGAGAGTTTTCTGTATTTTTTTACTATTAACGGTATTTTTTCTAAAATTAACCTATTGAAATACTCATTTTTGAGAGGCGTTCTACCATTTATTTGTCAAAAAACTATGCGATAAACATTTTTAACAGTATGTATAACGTTAACATGATTTTTGTTTTTTTTATTACTCATTAAAGTCGCAGTGTGTCGAGGGCATAATCATTAATCTGGAATGCGTTAAAATTGGATCCAAATATTTTATTTATTCAATTGAAGACAACTAATGGAGTAAAATAATTACACGATCTAATTAGTTCGATAAAGTATAAGATGATAGATGTTAGACTTATTCGCTAGAGCATATGTAGCTCGTGGTTGTGCATTTAAAGAAGGGTAAATATTTAAAAAAAAAAATGAAATACATGAAAAGTAAAACAAAAGCTGTGTGTAATTAAGAGAATTAAGCCCCAATTAAGGAATACCATCGAATAAGAGGCAAGAGTGTAAAGCGTGAGTACCCCATAGAAATAATATAATAAGAGCTTCAAAGCCGCTTCCCAAATGCTCAATTGAAGCGCTCCAAAGCAGCTTCCGAAATGATCAATTGAAGCGCTCCAAAGCGGCTTCCGAAATGCTCAACTGAAGCGCTCCAAAGCAGCTTCCTAACATGCTCAATTGAAGCGCTCCAAAGCAGCTTCCAAACATACTCTTGCAAAGCGCTTCCCTCTTAGGACATGCAATGTTAAAATTTATATGAAACTGAAGCGCAAACGAAGCGCTTGAAAAGGAGTTTTAAAGCGCTTTTTTTCCCGCTGGGAAATAAACCTAACATATACACAGAACCGTACAGACTTCCAGAAACAAGCCGGAAAGAGATTACCCGGCAAAGAAATGAAATGTTGGATTCAGAGATAATAAGCCCTTCAAATAATGCGTGGAATTCTCCCCTACTTTTAGTTCCCAAAAAGCCGGATGAGCATGGGAACAAAAAATGGCGAGTCGTTGTAGATTTCCACCGAGTAAATGACATTACTATTGGCGACGCTTACCCATTACCCAATATTACAGACTATTATTAAAATAATTAAAATAAACAGGTGCTTGGTAACGTGTAGCTATGTGTCCCGAAGGAGACTAGCTACGAATCGTTGCGACGGAGTCGTGGTGCACCATTTTATCCACCGCCGCCCTGTTAGTTTACCCACGGGACGTCCATCAAGTCCGGTACTAAAGGATTTCATTTAGAATGATTAAAATATATATATATAGCAGTACGCCATAGTGAACCCATGCGATTCACTAAACAGAGCTACAGACACAGACAGATGACACGGTTGGGAGTCATTTTACTTGTGGCCAACTACACTCCACACTAAACCTCAAAATATCTACCCCGCCAGGACACACCCCATATGTGCAATTATTCAATATAAACAATAAAGACTATCCCCAAACAAAACACCCATTCCGAAACCTGCAGATCATATTAGGTCACCAGAATCGACATTTAAGCAGAATAAATGTAACCAAGCAGATCATATTACAACCTTCGCACAGATACTTACTACGGGAAAGGAGGCGAACCAGGAAGCCACCCCCCAGGTTCCAGCTGAGACAACAAGCGGTTGGCGGTCTAGACCACACATATCCGTACTCGAATGTGCATACATAATGCGGATACTATCAAACGTTTATCGTGTTGATCAGACCACACCGGACCAATTGCTCTCGGCTGGAGGCATTTTACATGTGGCCAATGGTTCCGCTCCCGATCCTCCACATTTACACTGTGCAGACAACAACCCCCCATGCATCAACAACTCCGTTCACAGTTCCCCATATAACGAAACCAAGTCATACATAACCTTTAGTATACAAAAATAAGGACAAAATGAAGGTCAAACATGAAATCCAAATGAAAAAATATATATCCATAGATAGAATTTCCTTAATTAGGAGACTGTACCTTATTATTATTTTTGAACATAGCTACGTCGCTAGTAGATCCCAACAATAGCAAACACACTGCAACACAACACAATGCAACAGATTCCGAGAATAATCCATACCCAAACTATAAATGCAATAAATTTAAATAATAGGGAAGTTTTTACCCATCCAAAAATTCACTAAATATTGAAATCAAGGAATTACGGCCCATAGCAAACTCTCCCTAAAAATACTTTAATTATCCGCCTGGATATGCATAATAAAAATCCAATTATGAGAAAAACCCAAGCACACAAGATCAGTTGAGCAAACCGATCACAGAATGTACCCAAGCCATCACGACAACTTACCCCTACAGCAGCAGGTAACAAGCAGAGAAACGAATAAACCTGCCTAGAAAAATGGTAAGATAAAGTACCCATAAGTAGGGATGCACATTACAGCCCCTTCGATATAGATAGCAAAGTTTCGAATTCAGACTAGTAATCACTACCGAACAGTTCGCAAGCATAAAAACGTGTAATACAAACATAGAGATATTATCATAGACTCAAGTTTTCATATACAAGCACATCCTCAGATAGGAGTCAATAGACCTCTCCTTGACGTAGAAAATATATATTTAGAACTTTCACATAAAAAACCCATTCAGTTTTTCATACGAAAACCCATTGTAAGGTTTAACGATAACGTGAATAAAGATAACGAGCGCGATACATTTATTTTAAATTAGTTTAATAATTATTTTTAACAGTGATAGTGACACAGATGTGATAAGCCACAGCAGCAATAGCAATTAGTGAATAGTGACATGCACACACGCGATAATAAAAGACAATATATAATACATAAGTAGGAAATATATGAAATATAACCAGCGCCAGCAGGTAATAAGCATCCCCACATTAGACCGCAACGGACTAAATATACACATTAATTGCTCCCGCAGAGTAGCACCTACATATACCTCCACGGTATCCACAGCACCAATACCACCTTAGCACCTTCACGGTAACCATAGCCTCCAGCACCCCAATCGACATCCCAACGCTAGGGCACATTTTCAGATAAACCATAGCTTTATCAAATAAATAAATTGATTGCACTCACCTTGAGATCCAGATAGTCCACCTATAAATCATAATCTACATTTTTCAAAAGAAAACATCATAAAAGACATTGTTGCAGAACCTAAACTCAACCGGAAAATAATGTAAAAACAATAGCGGGCATACAACCCCCATATTACAGCAACCATATCTCAAAACATCCAGTTCACGCATTGGTACATATCCAATCACACCCATGCTTAAATATTAAGCAACCTTTAATTAAATAATAATTACTCCAAAAGACAGCCTGAACGGCAAACAGCCTCACACGAAAACCAGAGCACCATACGAATACCTATAAACTGTATAAATAATAAATGGTACCGCGAAATAAACAACGAAATAATCAACATAATATAGAAGTGATTACGACACAAAAGTGAATACATTGTGAAAATAAGTGTTTCGACAACTTTAATTCACCACACATCCAGCATCACAACTCAACAGAAGTACAGTAGGTAAGCCCATAATATTATATAGCTTTACAATTTTGGCATAAGTCTCGTTATACCAAGGAACCCTCATAAGAGATAAATCCTTCAGAGTTAGTAATAATATGTAGATTAGCATCTGATACGCCGAAGACACATATATCTGTGAGGGCACAAAACCACCTACATAGGTCATGCAGTCATGGGTGCCTCCGCAGATACACTGCCATCATAAAACGCACCTCGTGGATCTAAACAGGTTTCAAACCCATTTTTTGCTAATATAATTATAAGAATTTTAGATTTATTTTAATTTCATTTCTTACAAATAAGCACCTCACACACATACACATGCTACGCGGAATATAACAAACGAATATTAAAATCAAAATATAATGGTAAATTAAAAAATAAGAGATTACATAAAAAATACATAAAAAATGTTTAGAAATAAATATAAAAAAAAATAGAGAATTCGCGACACCACTGACACTTCCGAATATATATTTAATTTACGCGCAACTAACAGCAAACCCAAAGCTCACTGTTATCGAGATTTGCAATTTAGTACGAACTTTTTGCAAACATCCACAGTACATAATTCGAGTTCGACAAATGATATATTATCCGTAATACCACACAGAAATACCTCTAAACGTCCTTGCATATATAGGCCCACCCCAATAATACGGAAAATATGCATAAATAATAGATACAACAAAGGATTGCGAATAATATTTTTTAAAAATTTTATAACATACTATATGTAATATTGTATATCATATTATCATTTTTTACATATATATATTTTACTCATCTATTTCATATATACATAACTACTGATATAAGCTCCACTACTTCAATAACTTCAAGTCATCCAGAATGCATATGAAATTCACTCGCATACTTACCATAATAACTCTGGCACGCACCATAACACTGTAATTCATCAGAAAACACTATCACCAAATTTAAGCAAATTTAACCAATAACACCCGAACAATCGGTTTAGAAGTTAGGCATTTATTACTAAATTGCATAACATATCATTCGTGTTCTACAACACATAACGGGCACACAAACCCACTCCACATAGCACTAGGAACACCGCTGAAGATTTCCGTGGCTGGAATGAAACGTCGTACGGTATAGCCAATATTTAGCCTGCACGGCATCCCCATTTACCCACCTATATATGTACTAACACTAACAAACATCGGGCTCTCATAGAACCGTCTAAGATTGCCCCACTACCTATAATGTTATATTTACCGGGACATAACATACCAAGCTCATATTCGCAAACACAGATTATTTATATTCCTAGTATATAATAATATATATATTTTTTATCTCAAGCATAATCATATACTCATATATACACCAAAAAGAAAGAACCCCCTGACCTCACCAGGAACAATGAAGAAGGTTCATAAGCTTTGGTGACACGACACATTAGATTTCTTCCCAATATCCTTCTCTGGATTGTTGTGTACCATCAGTGACAGTAGAGTAACTATAGCACGTACACGCATACGAATTCCGCAGCGTTATATAATTTTAACTAAAAAATTTTTTACCATCCTAAGATGTCATTTTTTGGCAGAAATCCTTCAGAAATCTGCTCACACATATATTAGAAACTTTTTATACAAAGATAGAACCACCTACAATTCATTCTAAATGAAATCCTTTAGTACCGGACTTGATGGACGTCCCGTGGGTAAACTAACAGGGCGGCGGTGGATAAAATGGTGCACCACGACTCCGTCGCAACGATTCGTAGCTAGTCTCCTTCGGGACACATAGCTACACGTTACCAAGCACCTGTTTATTTTAATCTTTTGAGTGTTCCTAGAAAAGAACAACATCCAGGTGAGCACTCAGGGCGATAAAGGAGAAGACGAAGACGCCTGATGGCCGCGTCCCGCCAGTACACTGTAAGCCTGAAGAGAGTACTTATCAGAGCTGTGAATGTTCGGGTACTAAAACACGACCCCTTCCAGCCATTCATCCAGCACTGGAATAGTAATCATTCCTGGGAAGACCGAAGTGAAAGTAAGAGATGGATTGGGTGCGGATCCACCACATATCCACATAGAAACTTTACCAGTACATGTGCATATGCATTGGATCACCGAACCTAGATCAGTAATAACACATGAAACTAGCCATCTGATGATGCGCCGGTCCAGGGAACAGGTATGGAACGCAAGTACCATCACGGTCATAGACACGCACATATACACATGCGCTACCTTACAAACATCTCATTAAGTGAACACCGCCCATCCCATAGTTAATAATCTTCACCCAATACTCAATAAACCATATATATACAAGATCCATACAATAAACCCTCTGCAACACTACTAACGTGAACCCTTTTTTTCTCTCTCTTTCATTATCTAGACAGACACATCACCCTTCCACAATGACATTAAGACAGATAACGGGAGGATTCAGAAACCTCACATGTTGTGAGATGGACCAGGACATGGAAGCCATCCTTTCATATGGCCCCAAGTTCGTACCCCCAACAGGCAACGTCAACCTAACAGAAACACTCGTCACTCTGAACAATATAGCAGATATAACCCAGGAAGCAGACCCATCCAGTTACAGACAAAGAATCAACATCCTTGCGAGACACGCAAACAGATGCATCAAAGCAAACAGGAACCGCAAACAAACTAAGATTGAGCGAAAAATAAACATGGCAGTAGGACGTATCAAGACCATGCTCAATAATAGACCGGACATAACCATAATGGAAGCCGATAAAGGCAAGGTCACTGTCACCTTATACACTGAGCAATATAACGCCCTATTGAACGAGATGATAGAAGAGGGAATTAAGAAAGGTATATACAAGATGATCAACAAAGACAACGAAGACAAGATATTAAAAGCTATTGAGTTATCATACAAGCACAAAATAAAACTCATCAGAGACAAGGGGTTATACATTAAAATTAACAAACCAACGTTACTAAAACACACTCATGAAGACACAATCATGTTGAGAGAACTCACAGATTACGTCAATGAGATCGCAATTATGCACCCACTAATTGAAATTCACAAACCCCAACCCAAAATGAGACCCATTGTTGATAAGACACGATCTATCAACACAACACTAGGTAAATATATTAATAAAGCCCTAGATGATATGCGACATCTACACTTCTTTAGATTCGACCCTAATGTGAAAGATAGAGCCGCTCTTAGGGAAGAACTGATAGGCCTTCAAATCATAGACGGACATGAGCTGTTTACCATGGACGTAAAGGACATGTTCAACAATTTGAATTTGAAAAAACTCACACATCTAATCAAACAAACCATCGGCCCACATATAGACCACACCTATAATATCCAGAACCTCATGAACTTAATTGAATTCAACTTATACCAATCGAATTATTTTAAAATAAACGGGAATATATACAAGCAAGCAAAGGGTACACCCATGGGAGGGAAAACATCTAGCAAATATGCCAGCATATATATTGACTACACAATCAACAAAATCCTCCCAGCACTCAAGACAATGGGCGTAGCGTTCATTAGAATTTATGTGGACGACTTCCTTCTATACGCCAGAAAAGGCAGCATACATAACGTCAAGAAATTACTCGAACACAACCTAAACATGGAACTTACCATGGAAGAAGAGAACATAGATAAGATGATCAACTATCTAGACCTGACCATAGTCAGAACCCCAACATCCCTGAAAACAAAATGGTACAGGAAAGAAATCTCGTCAAACAGATTAATCAACTTTTACTCCAGCCAGCCAACCGTATATAAAACAAATACGATCATACACAGGATAACATATGCACTCCAAGTAACAGACCCAGACTATAAAATGGAGATTGTGAACAAAATCACACAAGAGTTAATTGACAACAACTACCCTACAGCCATCATCAACAGTAGTTACCGGCAAGCCTGCCAGAAAGCCGCGCTACCAAAGAGCAAGCAAGAGAGAATACTAGCAGCAGTCAATGTCCCCCATCCCAATCAAATAGAACCCATTAAAAGCAACCCCTCTAGGCAAGGCACTTTCATTAGGATACCTTATAGCGATTGCACCACTGAAAAACTCATAGTAGACATCCATAATACCATTGACACAGTCAGGTTAGTACCTTATAACCCCCCAAAAGCAAGGCTCAGAAGCAGATATGGGAAAAATAACAGGAATTACGATAGCAAATACTACCATGGAAACTCCGCATCTCAAAAGAAGAAACCAGAGGAATGGAATAATATAATAGAACTCAGATGTATGAACTGTGAATTGCACTTTCTGTGCCACACAAAACAAAAAAACATAAACGAGCAAATAGAGACACACAAATCTAATCCGAAGAGCCCAATAGCAAGACACCTAAGGACCACAGACCACATCATTTGTCCGGAGGTAAAAGTGCTTGACAGAATAAGAGGTAACAAGAAAGCCTCGAAATTTATAACGGCCTATATAGACTCCAATGAGACCAACATCACCCTCGAAGAAAATACAACAGGAAGGCATTTCAAATATACGCAAGAATGCAAACAAGGTAACATTAATAGAACAGGCAGATTTAAGCCTAAATATATATAACATGATTAAGAAATATCGATAACCACCTAAAAACCAAGTACTTGCCTTTATTTTAATTTTCCTCCACGATGCAATAACCCATACCATAACCCCCCAGACATATTATTAATACAGTATCTCGCGGAGAGACATAACTGATGGAGAAGTGACGGACTAGGAAGCCACCCCCCGACACCAACTGGACCACCATACGAACGACGACACAGACCTATATGTACGTCTTAACGTACATATAGCAGTACGCCATAGTGAACCCATGCGATTCACTAAACAGAGCTACAGACACAGACAGATGACACGGTTGGGAGTCATTTTACTTGTGGCCAACTACACTCCACACTAAACCTCAAAATATCTACCCCGCCAGGACACACCCCATATGTGCAATTATTCAATATAAACAATAAAGACTATCCCCAAACAAAAGACCCATTCCGAAACCTGCAGATCATATTAGGTCACCACAATCGACATTTAAGCAGAATAAATGTAACCAAGCAGATCATATTACAACCTTCGCACAGATACTTACTACGGGAAAGGAGGCGAACCAGGAAGCCACCCCCCAGGTTCCAGCTGAGACAACAAGCGGGCGGCGGTCTAGACCACACATATCCGTACTCGAATGTGCATACATAATGCGGATACTATCAAACGTTTATCGTGTTGATCAGACCACACCGGACCAATTGCTCTCGGCTGGAGGCATTTTACATGTGGCCAATGGTTCCCGCTCCCGATCCTCCACATTTGCACTGTGCAGACAACAACCCCCCATGCATTAGCGGCTCCGTTCACAGTTCCCCGTATAACGAAACCAAGCCATACATAACCTTTAGTATACAAAAATGGGGACGGAGTGAGGGTCAAACATGAAATCCAAATGAAAAAATGTATGTCCATGGATAGAGTGTCCTTAATTAGGAGACTGTACCTTATTATTATTTTTGAACATAGCTACGTCGCTGGTAGATCCCAACAATAGCAAACACACTGCAACACAGCGCAATGCAGCGGATTCCGAGAGTGATCCGTACCCAAACTATAAATGCAATAAATTAAAATAATAGGGAAGTTTTTATCCATCCAAAAATTCACTAAATATTGATATCAAGGAATTACGGCCCATAGCAAACTATCCCTAAAAATACTTTAATTATCCTCCTGGATATGCATAATAGAGGTCCAATTATGAGAAAAACCCAAGCACACAGGATCAGTTGAGCGAACCGATCGCGGAGTGTACCCGAGGCATCACGACAACTTACCCCTACAGCAGCAGGTAACAAGCAGAGAAACGAATAAACCTGCCTAGAAAAATGGTAAGATAAAGTACCCATAAGTAGGGATGCACATTACAGCCCCTTCGATATAGATACCAAAGTTTCGAATTCAGACTAGTAATCACTACCGAACAGTTCGCAAGCATAAAAACGTGTAATATAAACATAGAGATATTATCATAGACTCAAGTTTTCATATACAAGCACATCCTCAGATAGGAGTCAATAGACCTCTCCTTGACGTAGAAAATATATATTTAGAACTTTCACATAAAAAACCCATTCAGTTTTTCATACGAAAACACATTGTAAGGTTTAACGATAACGTGAATAAAGATAACGAGCGCGATACATTTATTTTAAATTAGTTTAATAATTATTTTTAACAGTGATAGTGACACAGATGTGATAAGCCACAGCAGCAATAGCAATTAGTGAATAGTGACATGCACACACGCGATAATAAAAGACAATATATAATACATAAGTAGGAAATATATAAAATATAAAATATAACCAGCGCCAGCAGGTAATAAGCATCCCCACATTAGACCGCAACGGGCTAAATATACACATTAATTGCTCCCGCAGAGTAGCACCTACATATACCTCCACGATATCCACAGCACCAATACCACCTTAGCACCTTCACGGTAACCATAGCCTCCAGCACCTCAATCGACATCCCATCGCTAGGGCACATTTTCAGATAAACCATAGCTTTATCAAATAAATAAATTGATTGCACTCACCTTGAGATCCAGATAGTTCACCTATAAATCATAACCCATATTTTTCAAAAGAAAACATCATAAAAGACATTGTTGCAGAACCTAAACTCAACCGGAAAATAATGTAAAAACAATAGCGGGCATACAACCCCCATATTACAGCAACCATATCTCAAAACATCCAGTACACGCATTGGTACATATCCAATCACACCCATGCTTAAATATTAAGCAACCTTTAATTAAATAATAATTACTCCAAAAGACAGCCTGAACGGCAAACACCCAGCCTCACACGAAAACCAGAGCACCATACGAATACCTATAAACTGTATAAATAATAAATGGTACCGCGAAATAAACAACGAAATAATCAACATAATATAGAAGTGATTACGACACAAAAGTGAATACATTGTGAAAATAAGTGTTTCGACAACATTAATTCACCACACATCCAGCATCACAACTCAACAGAAGTACAGTAGGTAAGCCCATAATATTATATAGCTTTACAATTTTGGCATAAGTCTCGTTATACCAAGGAACCCTCATAAGAGATAAATCCTTCAGAGTTAGTAATAATATGTAGATTAGCATCTGATACGCCGAAGACACATATATCTGTGAGGGCACAAAACCACCTACATAGGTCATGCAGTCATGGGTGCCTCCGCAGATACACTGCCATCATAAAACGCACCTCGTGGATCTAAACAGGTTTCAAACCCATTTTTTGCTAATATAATTATAAGAATTTTAGATTTATTTTAATTTCATTTCTTACAAATAAGCACCTCACACACATACACATGCTACGCGGAATATAACAAACGAATATTAAAATCAAAATATAATGGTAAATTAAAAAATAAGAGATTACATAAAAAATACATAAAAAATGTTTAGAAATAAATATAAAAAAAAATAGAGAATTCGCGACACCACTGACACTTCCGAATATATATTTAATTTACGCGCAACTAACAGCAAACCCAAAGCTCACTGTTATCGAGATTTGCAATTTAGTACGAACTTTTTGCAAACATCCACAGTACATAATTCGAGTTCGACAAATGATATATTATCCGTAATACCACACAGAAATACCTCTAAACGTCCTTGCATATATAGGCCCACCCCAATAATACGGAAAATATGCATAAATAATAGATACAACAAAGGATTGCGAATAATATTTTTTAAAAATTTTATAACATACTATATGTAATATTGTATATCATATTATCATTTTTTACATATATATATTTTACTCATCTATTTCATATATACATAACTACTGATATAAGCTCCACTACTTCAATAACTTCAAGTCATCCAGAATGCATATGAAATTCACTCGCATACTTACCATAATAACTCTGGCACGCACCATAACACTGTAATTCATCAGAAAACACTATCACCAAATTTAAGCAAATTTAACCAATAACACCCGAACAATCGGTTTAGAAGTTAGGCATTTATTACTAAATTGCATAACATATCATTCGTGTTCTACAACACATAACGGGCACACAAACCCACTCCACATAGCACTAGGAACACCGCTGAAGATTTCCGTGGCTGGAATGAAACGTCGTACGGTATAGCCAATATTTAGCCTGCACGGCATCCCCATTTACCCACCTATATATATACTAACACTAACAAACATCGGGCTCTCATAGAACCGTCTAAGATTGCCCCACTACCTATAATGTTATATTTACCGGGACATAACATACCAAGCTCATATTCGCAAACACAGATTATTTATATTCCTAGTATATAATAATATATATATTTTTTATCTCAAGCATAATCATATACTCATATATACACCAAAAAGAAAGAACCCCCTGACCTCACCAGGAACAATGAAGAAGGTTCATAAGCTTTGGTGACACGACACATTAGATTTCTTCCCAATATCCTTCTCTGGATTGTTGTGTACCATCAGTGACAGTAGAGTAACTATAGCACGTACACGCATACGAATTCCGCAGCGTTATATAATTTTAACTAAAAAATTTTTTACCATCCTAAGATGTCATTTTTTGGCAGAAATCCTTCAGAAATCTGCTCACACATATATTAGAAACTTTTTATACAAAGATAGAACCACCTACAATTCATTCTAAATGAAATCCTTTAGTACCGGACTTGATGGACGTCCCGTGGGTAAACTAACAGGGCGGCGGTGGATAAAATGGTGCACCACGACTCCGTCGCAACGATTCGTAGCTAGTCTCCTTCGGGACACATAGCTACACGTTACCAAGCACCTGTTTATTTTAATCTTTTGAGTGTTCCTAGAAAAGAACAACATCCAGGTGAGCACTCAGGGCGATAAAGGAGAAGACGAAGACGCCTGATGGCCGCGTCCCGCCAGTACACTGTAAGCCTGAAGAGAGTACTTATCAGAGCTGTGAATGTTCGGGTACTAAAACACGACCCCTTCCAGCCATTCATCCAGCACTGGAATAGTAATCATTCCTGGGAAGACCGAAGTGAAAGTAAGAGATGGATTGGGTGCGGATCCACCACATATCCACATAGAAACTTTACCAGTACATGTGCATATGCATTGGATCACCGAACCTAGATCAGTAATAACACATGAAACTAGCCATCTGATGATGCGCCGGTCCAGGGAACAGGTATGGAACGCAAGTACCATCACGGTCATAGACACGCACATATACACATGCGCTACCTTACAAACATCTCATTAAGTGAACACCGCCCATCCCATAGTTAATAATCTTCACCCAATACTCAATAAACCATATATATACAAGATCCATACAATAAACCCTCTGCAACACTACTAACGTGAACCCTTTTTTTCTCTCTCTTTCATTATCTAGACAGACACATCACCCTTCCACAATGACATTAAGACAGATAACGGGAGGATTCAGAAACCTCACATGTTGTGAGATGGACCAGGACATGGAAGCCATCCTTTCATATGGCCCCAAGTTCGTACCCCCAACAGGCAACGTCAACCTAACAGAAATACTCGTCACTCTGAACAATATAGCAGATATAACCCAGGAAGCAGACCCATCCAGTTACAGACAAAGAATCAACATCCTTGCGAGACACGCAAACAGATGCATCAAAGCAAACAGGAACCGCAAACAAACTAAGATTGAGCGAAAAATAAACATGGCAGTAGGACGTATCAAGACCATGCTCAATAATAGACCGGACATAACCATAATGGAAGACGATAAAGGCAAGGTCATTGTCACCTTATACACTGAGCAATATAACGCCCTATTGAACGAGATGATAGAAGAGGGAATTAAGAAAGGTATATACAAGATGATCAACAAAGACAACGAAGACAAGATATTAAAAGCTATTGAGTTATCATACAAGCACAAAATAAAACTCATCAGAGACAAGGGGTTATACATTAAAATTAACAAACCAACGTTACTAAAACACACTCATGAAGACACAATCATGTTGAGAGAACTCACAGATTACGCCAATGAGATCGCAATTATGCACCCACTAATTAAAATTCACAAACCCCAACCCAAAATGAGACCCAGTGTTGATAAGACACGATCTATCAACACAACACTAGGTAAATATATTAATAAAGCTCTAGATGATATGCGACATCTACACTTCTTTAGATTCGACCCTAATGTGAAAGATAGAGCCGCTCTTAGGGAAGAGCTGATAGGCCTTCAAATCATAGACGGACATGAGCTGTTTACCATGGACGTAAAGGACATGTTCAACAATTTGAATTTGAAAAAACTCACACATCTAATCAAACAAACCATCGGCCCACATATAGACCACACCTATAATATCCAGAACCTCATGAACTTAATTGAATTCGACTTATACCAATCGAATTATTTTAAAATAAACGGGAATATATACAAGCAAGCAAAGGGTACACCCATGGGAGGGAAAACATCTAGCAAATATGCCAGCATATATATTGACTACACAATCAACAAAATCCTCCCAGCACTCAAGACAATGGGCGTAGCGTTCATTAGAATTTATGTGGACGACTTCCTTCTATACGCCAGAAAAGGCAGCATACATAACGTCAAGAAATTACTCGAACACAACCTAAACATGGAACTTACCATGGAAGAAGAGAACATAGATAAGATGATCAACTATCTAGACCTGACCATAGTCAGAACCCCAACATCCCTGAAAACAAAATGGTACAGGAAAGAAATCTCGTCAAACAGATTAATCAACTTTTACTCCAGCCAGCCAACCGTATATAAAACAAATACGATCATACACAGGATAACATATGCACTCCAAGTAACAGACCCAGACTATCAAATGGAGATTGTGAACAAAATCACACAAGAGTTAATTGACAACAACTACCCTACAGCCATCATCAACAGTAGTTACCGGCAAGCCTGCCAGAAAGCCGCGCTACCAAATAGCAAGCAAGAGAGAATACTAGCAGCAGTCAATGTCCCCCATCCCAATCAAATAGAACCCATTAAAAGCAACCCCTCTAGGCAAGGCACTTTCATTAGGATACCTTATAGCGATTGCACCACTGAAAAACTCATAGTAGACATCCATAATACCATTGACACAGTCAGGTTAGTACCTTATAACCCCCCAAAAGCAAGGCTCAGAAGCAGACATGGGAAAAATAACAGGAATTACGATAGCAAATACTACCATGGAAACTCCGCATCTCAAAAGAAGAAACCAGAGGAATGGAATAATATAATAGAACTCAGATGTATGAACTGTGAATTGCACTTTCTGTGCCACACAAAACAAAAAAACATAAACGAGCAAATAGAGACACAAAAATCTAATCCGAAGAGCCCAATAGCAAGACACCTAAGGACCACAGACCACATCATTTGTCCGGAGGTAAAAGTGCTTGACAGAATAAGAGGTAACAAGAAAGCCTCGAAATTTATAACGGCCTATATAGACTCCAATGAGACCAACACTAAAAGATACATCACCCTCGAAGAAAATACAACAGGAAGGCATTTCAAATATACGCAAGAATGCAAACAAGGTAACATTAATAGAACAGGCAGATTTAAGCCTAAATATATATAACATGATTAACAAATATCGATAACCACCTAAAAACCAAGTACTTGCCTTTATTTTAATTTTCCTCCACGATGCAATAACCCATACCATAACCCCCCAGACATATTATTAATACAGTATCTCGCGGAGAGACATAACTGATGGAGAAGTGACGGACTAGGAAGCCACCCCCCGACACCAACTGGACCACCATACGAACGACGACACAGACCTATATGTACGTCTTAACGTACATATAGCAGTACGCCATAGTGAACCCATGCGATTCACTAAGCAGAGCTACAGACACAGACAGATGACACGGTTGGGAGTCATTTTACTTGTGGCCAACTACACTCCACACTAAACCTCAAAATATCTACCCCGCCAGGACACACCCCATATGTGCAATTATTCAATATAAACAATAAAGACTATCCCCAAACAAAAGACCCATTCCGAAACCTGCAGATCATATTAGGTCACCACAATGGACATTTAAGCAGAATAAATGTAACCAAGCAGATCATATTACAACCCTCGCACAGATACTTACTACGGGAAAGGAGGCGAACCAGGAAGCCACCCCCCAGGTTCCAGCTGAGACAACAAGCGGGCGGCGGTCTAGACCACACATATCCGTACTCGAATGTGCATACATAATGCGGATACTATCAAACGTTTATCGTGTTGATCAGACCACACCGGACCAATTGCTCTCGGCTGGAGGCATTTTACATGTGGCCAATGGTTCCGCTCCCGATCCTCCACATTTGCACTGTGCAGACAACAACCCCCCATGCATCAGCGGCTCCGTTCACAGTTCCCCGTATAACGAAACCAAGCCATACATAACCTTTAGTATACAAAAATGGGGACGGAGTGAGGGTCAAACATGAAATCCAAATGAAAAAATGTATGTCCATGGATAGAGTGTCCTTAATTAGGACACTGTACCTTATTATTATTTTTGAACATAGCTACGTCGCTGGTAGATCCCAACAATAGCAAACACACTGCAACACAGCGCAATGCAGCGGATTCCGAGAGTGATCCGTACCCAAACTATAAATGCAATAAATTAAAATAATAGGGAAGTTTTTACCCATCCAAAAATTCACTAAATATTGATATCAAGGAATTACGGCCCATAGCAAACTCTCCCTAAAAATACTTTAATTATCCTCCTGGATATGCATAATAGAGGTCCAATTATGAGAAAAACCCAAGCACACAGGATCAGTTGAGCGAACCGATCGCGGAGTGTACCCGAGCCATCACGACAACTTACCCCTACAGCAGCAGGTAACAAGCAGAGAAACGAATAAACCTGCCTAGAAAAATGGTAAGATAAAGTACCCATAAGTAGGGATGCACATTACAGCCCCTTCGATATAGATAGCAAAGTTTCGAATTCAGACTAGTAATCACTACCGAACAGTTCGCAAGCATAAAAACGTGTAATATAAACAGAGATATTATCATAGACTCAAGTTTTCATATACAAGCACATCCTCAGATAGGAGTCAATAGACCTCTCGTTGACGTAGAAAATATATATTTAGAACTTTCACATAAAAAACCCATTCAGTTTTTCATACGAAAACCCATTGTAAGGTTTAACGATAACGTGAATAAAGATAACGAGCGCGATACATTTATTTTAAATTAGTTTAATAATTATTTTTAACAGTGATAGTGACACAGATGTGATAAGCCACAGCAGCAATAGCAATTAGTGAATAGTGACATGCACACACGCGATAATAAAAGACAATATATAATACATAAGTAGGAAATATATAAAATATAAAATATAACCAGCGCCAGCAGGTAATAAGCATCCCCACATTAGACCGCAACGGGCTAAATATACACATTAATTGCTCCCGCAGAGTAGCACCTACATATACCTCCACGATATCCACAGCACCAATACCACCTTAGCACCTTCACGGTAACCATAGCCTCCAGCACCTCAATCGACATCCCATCGCTAGGGCACATTTTCAGATAAACCATAGCTTTATCAAATAAATAAATTGATTGCACTCACCTTGAGATCCAGATAGTTCACCTATAAATCATAACCCATATTTTTCAAAAGAAAACATCATAAAAGACATTGTTGCAGAACCTAAACTCAACCGGAAAATAATGTAAAAACAATAGCGGGCATACAACCCCCATATTACAGCAACCATATCTCAAAACATCCAGTACACGCATTGGTACATATCAAATCACACCCATGCTTAAATATAAAGCAACCTTTAATTAAATAATAATTACTCCAAAAGACAGCCTGAACGGCAAACACCCAGCCTCACACGAAAACCAGAGCACCATACGAATACCTATAAACTGTATAAATAATAAATGGTACCGCGAAATAAACAACGAAATAATCAACATAATATAGAAGTGATTACGACACAAAAGTGAATACATTGTGAAAATAAGTGTTTCGACAACTTTAATTCACCACACATCCAGCATCACAACTCAACAGAAGTACAGTAGGTAAGCCCATAATATTATATAGCTTTACAATGTTGGCATAAGTCTCGTTATACCAAGGAACCCTCATAAGAGATAAATCCTTCAGAGTTAGTAATAATATGTAGATTAGCATCTGATACGCCGAAGACACATATATCTGTGAGGGCACAAAACCACCTACATAGGTCATGCAGTCATGGGTGCCTCCGCAGATACACTGCCATCATAAAACGCACCTCGTGGATCTAAACAGGTTTCAAACCCATTTTTTGCTAATATAATTATAAGAATTTTAGATTTATTTTAATTTCATTTCTTACAAATAAGCACCTCACACACATACACATGCTACGCGGAATATAACAAACGAATATTAAAATCAAAATATAATGGTAAATTAAAAAATAAGAGATTACATAAAAAATACATAAAAAATGTTTAGAAATAAATATAAAAAAAAATAGAGAATTCGCGACACCACTGACACTTCCGAATATATATTTAATTTACGCGCAACTAACAGCAAACCCAAAGCTCACTGTTATCGAGATTTGCAATTTAGTACGAACTTTTTGCAAACATCCACAGTACATAATTCGAGTTCGACAAATGATATATTATCCGTAATACCACACAGAAATACCTCTAAACGTCCTTGCATATATAGGCCCACCCCAATAATACGGAAAATATGCATAAATAATAGATACAACAAAGGATTGCGAATAATATTTTTTAAAAATTTTATAACATACTATATGTAATATTGTATATCATATTATCATTTTTTACATATATATATTTTACTCATCTATTTCATATATACATAACTACTGATATAAGCTCCACTACTTCAATAACTTCAAGTCATCCAGAATGCATATGAAATTCACTCGCATACTTACCATAATAACTCTGGCACGCACCATAACACTGTAATTCATCAGAAAACACTATCACCAAATTTAAGCAAATTTAACCAATAACACCCGAACAATCGGTTTAGAAGTTAGGCATTTATTACTAAATTGCATAACATATCATTCGTGTTCTACAACACATAACGGGCACACAAACCCACTCCACATAGCACTAGGAACACCGCTGAAGATTTCCGTGGCTGGAATGAAACGTCGTACGGTATAGCCAATATTTAGCCTGCACGGCATCCCCATTTACCCCCCTATATATATACTAACACTAACAAACATCGGGCTCTCATAGAACCGTCTAAGATTGCCCCACTACCTATAATGTTATATTTACCGGGACATAACATACCAAGCTCATATTCGCAAACACAGATTATTTATATTCCTAGTATATAATAATATATATATTTTTTATCTCAAGCATAATCATATACTCATATATACACCAAAAAGAAAGAACCCCCTGACCTCACCAGGAACAATGAAGAAGGTTCATAAGCTTTGGTGACACGACACATTAGATTTCTTCCCAATATCCTTCTCTGGATTGTTGTGTACCATCAGTGACAGTAGAGTAACTATAGCACGTACACGCATACGAATTCCGCAGCGTTATATAATTTTAACTAAACAATTTTTTACCATCCTAAGATGTCATTTTTTGGCAGAAATCCTTCAGAAATCTGCTCACACATATATTAGAAACTTTTTATACAAAGTTAGAACCACCTACAATTCATTCTAAATGAAATCCTTTAGTACCGGACTTGATGGACGTCCCGTGGGTAAACTAACAGGGCGGCGGTGGATAAAATGGTGCACCACGACTCCGTCGCAACGATTCGTAGCTAGTCTCCTTCGGGACACATAGCTACACGTTACCAAGCACCTGTTTATTTTAATCTTTTGAGTGTTCCTAGAAAAGAACAACATCCAGGTGAGCACTCAGGGCGATAAAGGAGAAGACGAAGACGCCTGATGGCCGCGTCCCGCCAGTACACTGTAAGCCTGAAGAGAGTACTTATCAGAGCTGTGAATGTTCGGGAACTAAAACACGACCCCTTCCAGCCATTCATCCAGCACTGGAATAGTAATCATTCCTGGGAAGACCGAAGTGAAAGTAAGAGATGGATTGGGTGCGGATCCACCACATATCCACATAGAAACTTTACCAGTACATGTGCATATGCATTGGATCACCGAACCTAGATCAGTAATAACACATGAAACTAGCCATCTGATGATGCGCCGGTCCAGGGAACAGGTATGGAACGCAAGTACCATCACGGTCATAGACACGCACATATACACATGCGCTACCTTACAAACATCTCATTAAGTGAACACCGCCCATCCCATAGTTAATAATCTTCACTCAATACTCAATAAACCATATATATACAAGATCCATACAATAAACCCTCTGCAACACTACTAACGTGAACCCTTTTTTTCTCTCTCTTTCATTATCTAGACAGACACATCACCCTTCCACAATGACATTAAGACAGATAACGGGAGGATTCAGAAACCTCACATGTTGTGAGATGGACCAGGACATGGAAGCCATCCTTTCATATGGCCCCAAGTTCGTACCCCCAACAGGCAACGTCAACCTAACAGAAATACTCGTCACTCTGAACAATATAGCAGATATAACCCAGGAAGCAGACCCATCCAGTTACAGACAAAGAATCAACATCCTTGCGAGACACGCAAACAGATGCATCAAAGCAAACAGGAACCGCAAACAAACTAAGATTGAGCGAAAAATAAACATGGCAGTAGGACGTATCAAGACCATGCTCAATAATAGACCGGACATAACCATAATGGAAGCCGATAAAGGCAAGGTCATTGTCACCTTATACACTGAGCAATATAACGCCCTATTGAACGAGATGATAGAAGAGGGAATTAAGAAAGGTATATACAAGATGATCAACAAAGACAACGAAGACAAGATATTAAAAGCTATTGAGTTATCATACAAGCACAAAATAAAACTCATCAGAGACAAGGGGTTATACATTAAAATTAACAAACCAACGTTACTAAAACACACTCATGAAGACACAATCATGTTGATAGAACTCACAGATTACGTCAATGAGATCGCAATTATGCACCCACTAATTAAAATTCACAAACCCCAACCCAAAATGAGACCCATTGTTGATAAGACACGATCTATCAACACAACACTAGGTAAATATATTAATAAAGCTCTAGATGATATGCGACATCTACACTTCTTTAGATTCGACCCTAATGTGAAAGATAGAGACGCTGTTAGGGAAGAACTGATAGGCCTTCAAATCATAGACGGACATGAGCTGTTTACCATGGACGTAAAGGACATGTTCAACAATTTGAATTTGAAAAAACTCACACATCTAAGCAAACAAACCATCGGCCCACATATAGACCACACCTATAATATCCAGAACCTCATGAACTTAATTGAATTCGACTTATACCAATCGAATTATTTTAAAATAAACGGGAATATATACAAGCAAGCAAAGGGTACACCCATGGGAGGGAAAACATCTAGCAAATATGCCAGCATATATATTGACTACACAATCAACAAAATCCTCCCAGCACTCAAGACAATGGGCGTAGCGTTCATTAGAATTTATGTGGACGACTTCCTTCTATACGCCAGAAAAGGCAGCATACATAACGTCAAGAAATTACTCGAACACAACCTAAACATGGAACTTACCATGGAAGAAGAGAACATAGATAAGATGATCAACTATCTAGACCTGACCATAGTCAGAACCCCAACATCCCTGAAAACAAAATGGTACAGGAAAGAAATCTCGTCAAACAGATTAATCAACTTTTACTCCAGCCAGCCAACCGTATATAAAACAAATACGATCATACACAGGATAACATATGCACTCCAAGTAACAGACCCAGGCTATCAAATGGAGATTGTGAACAAAATCACACAAGAGTTAATTGACAACAACTACCCTACAGCCATCATCAACAGTAGTTACCGGCAAGCCTGCCAGAAAGCCGCGCTACCAAAGAGCAAGCAAGAGAGAATACTAGCAGCAGTCAATGTCCCCCATCCCAATCAAATAGAACCCATTAAAAGCAACCCCTCTAGGCAAGGCACTTTCATTAGGATACCTTATAGCGATTGCACCACTGAAAAACTCATAGTAGACATCCATAATACCATTGACACAGTCAGGTTAGTACCTTATAACCCCCCAAAAGCAAGGCTCAGAAGCAGATATGGGAAAAATAACAGGAATTACGATAGCAAATACTACCATGGAAACTCCGCATCTCAAAAGAAGAAACCAGAGGAATGGAATAATATGATAGAACTCAGATGTATGAACTGTGAATTGCACTTTCTGTGCCACACAAAACAAAAAAACAT
Organism: Dioctria rufipes; assembly: GCA_963924295.1. Classification (NCBI taxonomy): domain Eukaryota; kingdom Metazoa; phylum Arthropoda; class Insecta; order Diptera; family Asilidae; genus Dioctria; species Dioctria rufipes. The sequence continues at coordinate 98,259,313 of OZ002741.1, read as the reverse complement.
AAACGAGCAAATAGAGACACACAAATCTAATCCGAAGAGCCCAATAGCAAGACACCTAAGGACCACAGACCACATCATTTGTCCGGAGGTAAAAGTGCTTGACAGAATAAGAGGTAACAAGAAAGCCTCGAAATTTATAACGGCCTATATAGACTCCAATGAGACCAACACTAAAAGATACATCACCCTCGAAGAAAATACAACAGGAAGGCATTTCAAATATACGCAAGAATGCAAACAAGGTAACATTAATAGAACAGGCAGATTTAAGCCTAAATATATATAACATGATTAACAAATATCGATAACCACCTAAAAACCAAGTACTTGCCTTTATTTTAATTTTCCTCCACGATGCAATAACCCATACCATAACCCCCCAGACATATTATCAATACAGTATCTCGCGGAGAGACATAACTGATGGAGAAGTGACGGACTAGGAAGCCAGCCCCCGACACCAACTGGACCACCATACGAACGACGACACAGACCTATATGTACGTCTTAACGTACATATAGCAGTACGCCATAGTGAACCCATGCGATTCACTAAACAGAGCTACAGACACAGACAGATGACACGGTTGGGAGTCATTTTACTTGTGGCCAACTACACTCCACACTAAACCTCAAAATATCTACCCCGCCAGGACACACCCCATATGTGCAATTATTCAATATAAACAATAAAGACTATCCCCAAACAAAAGACCCATTCCGAAACCTGCAGATCATATTAGGTCACCACAATGGACATTTAAGCAGAATAAATGTAACCAAGCAGATCATATTACAACCCTCGCACAGATACTTACTACGGGAAAGGAGGCGAACCAGGAAGCCACCCCCCAGGTTCCAGCCGAGACAACAAGCGGGCGGCGGTCTAGACCACACATATCCGTACTCGAATGTGCATACATAATGCGGATACTATCAAACGTTTATCGTGTTGATCAGACCACACCGGACCAATTGCTCTCGGCTGGAGGCATTTTACATGTGGCCAATGGTTCCGCTCCCGATCCTCCACATTTGCACTGTGCAGACAACAACCCCCCATCCATCAGCGGCTCCGTTCACAGTTCCCCGTATAACGAAACCAAGCCATACATAACCTTTAGTATACAAAAATGGGGACGGAGTGAGGGTCAAACATGAAATCCAAATGAAAAAATGTATGTCCATGGATAGAGTGTCCTTAATTAGGAGACTGTACCTTATTATTATTTTTGAACATAGCTACGTCGCTGGTAGATCCCAACAATAGCAAACACACTGCAACACAGCGCAATGCAGCGGATTCCGAGAGTGATCCGTACCCAAACTATAAATGCAATAAATTAAAATAATAGGGAAGTTTTTACCCATCCAAAAATTCACTAAATATTGAAATCAAGGAATTACGGCCCATAGCAAACTCCCCCTAAAAATACTTTAATTATCCTCCTGGATATGCATAATAGAGGTCCAATTATGAGAAAAACCCAAGCACACAGGATCAGTTGAGCGAACCGATCGCGGAGTGTACCCGAGCCATCACGACAACTTACCCCTACAGCAGCAGGTAACAAGCAGAGAAGCGAATAAACCTGCCTAGAAAAATGGTAAGATAAAGTACCCATAAGTAGGGATGCACATTACAGCCCCTTCGATATAGATAGCAAAGTTTCGAATTCCGACTAGTAATCACTACCGAACAGTTCGCAAGCATAAAAACGTGTAATATAAACATAGAGATATTATCATAGACTCAAGTTTTCATATACAAGCACATCCTCAGATAGGAGTCAATAGACCTCTCCTTGACGTAGAAAATATATATTTAGAGCTTTCACATAAAAAACCCATTCACTTTTTCATACGAAAACCCATTGTAAGGTTTAACGATAACGTGAATAAAGATAACGAGCGCGATACATTTATTTTAAATTAGGTTAATAATTATTTTTAACAGTGATAGTGACACAGATGTGATAAGCCACAGCAGCAATAGCAATTAGTGAATAGTAACATGCACACACGCGATAATAAAAGAAAATATATAATACATAAGTAGGAAATATATAAAATATAAAATATAACCAGCGCCAGCAGGTAATAAGCATCCCCACATTAGACCGCAACGGGCTAAATATACACATTAATTGCTCCCGCAGAGTAGCACCTACATATACCTCCACGGTATCCACAGCACCAATACCACCTTAGCACCTTCACGGTAACCATAGCCTCCAGCACCTCAATCGACATCCCAACGCTAGGGCACATTTTCAGATAAACCATAGCTTTATCAAATAAATAAATTGATTGCACTCACCTTGAGATCCAGATAGTCCACCTATAAATCATAATCCACATTTTTCAAAAGAAAACATCATAAAAGACATTGTTGCAGAACCTAAACTCAACCGGAAAATAATGTAAAAACAATAGCGGGCATACAACCCCCATATTACAGCAACCATATCTCAAAACATCCAGTTCACGCATTGGTACATATCCAATCACACCCATGCTTAAATATTAAGCAACCTTTAATTAAATAATAATTACTCCAAAAGACAGCCTGAACGGCAAACACCCAGCCTCACACGAAAACCAGAGCACCATACGAATACCTATAAACTGTATAAATAATAAATGGTACCGCGAAATAAACAACGAAATAATCAACCTAATATAGAAGTGATTAAGACACAAAAGTGAATACATTGTGAAAATAAGTGTTTCGACAACTTTAATTCACCACACATCCAGCATCACAACTCAACAGAAGTACAGTAGGTAAGCCCATAATATTATATAGCTTTACAATTTTGGCATAAGTCTCGTTATACCAAGGAACCCTCATAAGAGATAAATCCTTCAGAGTTAGTAATAATATGTAGATTAGCATCTGATACGCCGAAGACACATATATCTGTGAGGGCACAAAACCACATACATAGGTCATGCAGTCATGGGTGCCTCCGCAGATACACTGCCATCATAAAACGCACCTCGTGGATCTAAACAGGTTTCAAACCCATTTTTTGCTAATATAATTATAAGAATTTTAGATTTATTTTGATTTCATTTCTTACAAATAAGCACCTCACACACATACACATGCTACGCGGAACATAACAAACGAATATTAAAATCAAAATATAATGGTAAATTAAAAAATAAGAGATTACATAAAAAATACATAAAAAATATTTAGAAATAAATATAAAGAAAAATAGAGAATTCGCGACACCACTGACACCTCCGAATATATATTTAATTTACGCGCAACTAACAGCAAACCCAAAGCTCACTGTTATCGAGATTTGCAATTTAGTACGAACTTTTTGCAAACATCCACAGTACATAATTCGAGTTCGACAAATGATATATTATCCGTAATACCACACAGAAATACCTCTAAACGTCCTTGCATATATAGGCCCACCCCAATAATACGGAAAATATGCATAAATAATAGATACAACAAAGGATTGCGAATAATATTTTTTAAAAATTTTATAACATACTATGTGTAATATTGTATATCATATTATCATTTTTTACATATATATATTTTACTCATCTACATATTTCATATATACATAACTACTGATATAAGCTCCACTACTTCAATAACTTCAAGTCATCCAGAATGCATATGAAATTCACTCGCATACTTACCATAATAACTCTGGCACGCACCATAACACTGTAATTCATCAGAAAACACTATCACCAAATTTAAGCAAATTTAACCAATAACACCCGAACAATCAGTTTAGAAGTTAGGCATTTATTACTAAATTGCATAACATATCATTCGTGTTCTACAACACATAACGGGCACACAAACCCACTCCACATAGCACTAGGAACACCGCTGAAGATTTCCGTGGCTGGAATGAAACGTCGTACGGTATAGCCAATATTTAGCCTGCACGGCATCCCCATTTACCCCCCTATATATATACTAACACTAACAAACATCGGGCTCTCATAGAACCGTCTAAGATTGCCCCACTACCTATAATGTTATATTTACCGGGACATAACATACCAAGCTCATATTCGCAAACACAGATTATTTATATTCCTAGTATATAATAATATATATATTTTTTATCTCAAGCATAATCATATACTCATATATACACCAAAAAGAAAGAACCCCCTGACCTCACCAGGAACAATGAAGAAGGTTCATAAGCTTTGGTGACACGACACATTAGATTTCTTCCCAATATCCTTCTCTGGATTGTTGTGTACCATCAGTGACAGTAGAGTAACTATAGCACGTACACGCATACGAATTCCGCAGCGTTATATAATTTTAACTAAAAATTTTTTTACCATCCTAAGATGTCATATTTTGGCAGAAATCTTTCAGAAATCTGCTCACACATATATTAGAAACTTTTTATACAAAGATAGAACCACCTACAATTCATTCTAAATGAAATCCTTTAGTACCGGACTTGATGGACGTCCCGTGGGTAAACTAACAGGGCGGCGGTGGATAAAATGGTGCACCACGACTCCGTCGCAACGATTCGTAGCTAGTCTCCTTCGGGACACATAGCTACACGTTACCAAGCACCTGTTTATTTTAATTTATTTTAAAATCGAAACAGTCCCAAATAAACCTCACATATACACTAAACCGTACAGACTTCCAGAAACAAGCCGGAAAGAGATTACCCGGCAAAGAAATTCAAATAATCCGTGGAATTCTCCCCTACTTCTAGTTCCCAAAAAGCCGGATGAGCATGGGAACAAAAAATGGCGAGTCGTTGTAGATTTCCACCGAGTAAATGACATTACTATTGGCGACGCTTACCCATTACCCAATATTACAGACATATTAGATCAATTGGGTAAGTCCAAATATTTCACGACGCTAGACCTCGCCATCGGATTCCACCAAATTCGCATGGACGGGAAGAATAGAGCAAAAACTGCGTTTAGCACTCCTTATGGTCATTACGAGTTTAACCGTATGCCATTTGGATTAAAAGGTGGTGCACCTTCCAATGTGCCATGAATAATGTCCTTCCCGGACTCCAAGACATTTACCGTTTCGTATACATGGACGATATTCTAGTCCATGGATACAATCTTAAAGACCACAATATTAGGTTTGCAAACGTATTTAGCCGCCTTCGGGATTTCAATTTAAAATTACAACCCGATAAGTGCCATTTCCTAAGAAAGGAAATAATGTATCTAGGGCACATCATTACTGAAAATGGAGTCAAGCCAGACCAGGCAAAAATTAAATCAGTTCAAATAAATAATATGCAAATTTATCTTTAATTTAATTTAAATTTGTCACTAATAACTTTTCACAAATAAGATGCTTGACAATTTCTTGTTGTTTGGTAGTTGCCTTGAACAAAAATTGATATTTAGCTGATGAAAAATGCCTTGAGTTTCGCTGAAATTCTATTTCCTTTATGCTGATGACACTTTATGAAAAACTTGCAAATTGTGGGAGGAATGCTACTGCATGTGCTCGTACCTTGACAACTTTGAAAAATATGAAGGGAGAATGAAGAATGAACCCCCTTTTTATAGAGAATTTTGTTCCGAATTCGTATCCATAAAAATGAATTATGCAATTTTTAGGCTTAATTTGACTACAATATGTGAATTTGTTGTAGTCATTTGATGTCAAATTACAAATTGCATTTTTTGACATCTTTCCCATAGGAATCCTTTTAATTTCACGTAATTATGATAAGTTTTCCGAATCTGTGCCATAACTTATCGATACGCCATCTTTTAGTTCAATTTACAAAATTCCTCTCATAATTCATTCTGTTCATCTTCATCCTTGTCCCGTTCACACCTTTGTGTCTCTTTCGCACTCTTTGGTGTAAAGGGAATTTCGAAAATTCGCGAATATTCCGTTAACCGTGAAAAATTACGTGACGCGAACGCACCCATTCGATTCTGCGTCTCTTTTCACCCCGGAGTGATATATCAAACATCGCGAGAGTTGTTGTGACAAAGGTGCCCATTGACCCGAACCACAACCATAAAACCAATACACCAATATATTGTCCTATACAATATATCGGCGTATCAGAAATGACCCTGAAGAGTAAAAATTATTTAACAGAAAATTCATTTCAATTTTAAATGCATTTAAAAATGCATTTTCGTACTGAAACAAAATGCAATTTAGCATAAATTGCATTTTGTTATCAGTCGTACATTCCGTTAACACGGTATGTATACTTACCTACATACAGCTTTCCCGCTAAATTATCTGCATGTACTATACATACAGTTTCTTTTTCCTAAAATTCATAAAAATTAATCGTGGTACATACAGACACACAATTATTGTCTTCGCCTAAAATATTATTCTTACAAGACACAAGTGCATATCAGATTTCATGCATATGCACTGTGTCTAAACTTTTTGTACATTTCCACGTACGATTTTTCACGTCGTGGGAAAGTAATAAAAAGAAAAAAGGAAGCTTTCATGGGCATCTGGGGCCGGCGAGCCCAATCCTCTCGGGGAGTTTTGTTTGGTCACCCGTCGTGGAATTAACGTTGCACTTTAAGTTTTAGTTTTTGTTTTTCTAAAAGGAAATTTAGATTGATTGTTAAATTAACTTACGGCTAGAAAGTGAAAATAGAAGTTTTTTTTTCTAAGTAGAAACTTAGATTGGTTGTTAAATTAATTTACGGCTAGAAAGTGAAAATAAAAGGTTCAAATAAGGATTAATCAAAATTGTGTTTATACTTTTCCCACAAATTCAACGGTTGTGTGCTCTCCTTCCCAGAGCACGGCACACGACCTTACAACAACTGGTGCCAGCGGTGCTCCTACCTAGGAAAATCAGTGCCAATAAAATAAATGAAAACTAACACAAATAAATAAACCAATAATTAAAACAAAAAATCAATAAAAAAAAAAAATAATAAGCCCGGGTACCCTTAATACAGGGTACTTAGAGGAAATAGTGTAATTGTTTAGAGTGCCACAGTACTCCACCGGTGGACCCTTGCGAGGCTTCATCCGTACCTCAATTAAGACGTTTAAGAAGGAAGGAAGGAAGGAAGACCACAAGAATACGGCAACCAAAAGCGCCCCAAGCATCAACAATATATGCAACTTTTAGTCATCCTCAACACCAACAAATTCAACTACAAAAATTGCCGGCCTTAATGCCCAGCGTATAAACCAGATACACAACTACATATATTAATAACTGTAGCAAAATTTGTGGATTAAGTTAAAGGTAGCGTGAAAAACTATTTTTTCTTTCTTGCTTTCTTTTTATATTTTTGCCCTTATGTCAAATTAATTTTATTATCAATTAGTTTACATCAGTGAAAAGATTTTTAATTAAACAAGAAGTGATCCCACAAATAACTCCCATTTCTAATCCTCAATTTTTCTTCAAACGTGCGTATTTACAAAATTTAGTTCCAAATTCTTTGCTTAACAAAATTATTTATACAATTTCTGACTTTTTTTTCTCTACATTTTCCCGATTATTTACATATTTTCACATATATGTGTGTATAGAAAAAATGGAAAACAATTTCTTACATTTCTTACAATTCTCAGCTAATTAAAACACAAAAAAAAATTCAACACATAAAAATTGAAATCTGCTCTTCCTAGAAGCGACCTCTGCGGCAAGACTTCGTGAGTTAATAATAATAATTCCTTTTTGTGTTGTGATAGAACATTTTTTTTTCTCTTTTTCTTTTCCTACAAGTCCAGTTCTCCCGAAAAAAAAAAAATTAATTAACATGGATATTTAAAAATAAATAAAAATCAGTTTTCTTTATTATACAAACATAAATTCTTAGCATTCCTTTTATTAGAAATTGAGAATTTCGTAATACCAAAAAATCCCAAAAACTATCATAACCCCCGTTACTGTACTTTACTCACTTCCTACAATTTACAAACTTTTTCTTTCAAAACAAAACTAATTACACATAACAAACTCGTTTTTTTTCTTTCGCAACTTATTACTGTTTAGAAATTTGACGATTAGTCTTCTACCTGGCTGTGTTTTTTTTACATACAATATTCTCACATCTTCTATAGTCCCCCACAAATCAACCAAATCGAAGCTCGAAGCAGACTCCCTTAATATTATAAATTCTCATACCATTGCTATGGCCGAATTGCTAAACAGTAACCTCGCATGGTACTGTTGTGCAACTGTCGGTTATTTTGCTGATTAGCTCAACAGCTGGCTGCGATAAGCGCTTAGTGGAGCAATCGACGATTACAATAATAATTAACCTCGCATGGTAATTATTATGTAAAGCGATTGTTTACTACTGAGCGACTCAGGTGCTGCAACCGGTAGAACAAACGACAAGGTTGTTGTCGTTTGTTTATATCCGCGTTGTTAAGTAAAGTCTACTTCCGAATATTGGTGCATAAAAGACCAATGACTGGTCTGGCGAGTGCCGTAAAGTGTACAGTCTTATCGTGATTAGAGTCGGTTCAGGTTACCTAAGCGCCAGGTAGCTTAGTTATATTGACATTAAGTTAGGTCCGTTCTCGTTTTAATAAAGTATTGTTTTAAATGCAACTCGTCTGTTTTCTTTGGTGTAAAGATTTATTGTTTTATTGATTCGTGAGTTTTATTATTGGGACACGACAATTGGCGCAGCCGGTTTAAAAAGGTATTGTGTTTTTAAAATTGATATATATTGGGAGTTATGCTTTTTTAGCTACTCCATTTTTTTTATTTTCTGGGAGTTCTGCTTTTTTAGCTACTCCATTTTTTTTATTTTCTGGGAGTTATGCTTTTTGAGCTACTCCATTTTTTTTTTATTTTCTGGGAGTTATGCTTTTTTAGCTACCCCATTTTTTTTTATTTTTTGGGAGTTATGCTTTTTTAGCTGCTCCATTTTGTTTGGTTAATTGTGGGAGTTATGGTTCTTTTAGCTGCTCCATTTACTTTACAGGGTAAATTAAAGAAGTGTTAGAATAAGTGGTAAATATAATATAAATATATAGAAATTGATTGAGGTTGTGATAATGCTGAGATTGAGTGTTTGGGTTAAGTGTTAATAGTTATAGGCGTTTGAAAGTTTTGTTTTTCGGAATTCCATGTGTAAGTTGAAAATATCAAAGTATAGGTTAAGTATTTAATTTATCGGGGGCTCTTGGAATTTTGTTTTTGTTTTGTCTGCAGTGATGTGGATCAATGCTTTTCGTTCAACCGAGGGAAATAAATATTTTGTGTGTTCATAGTTGGCTTTCGTGTTCTTGTTACAAATGGGAAGTGTAATAAGTTTTTCTTTAGCGTTGTGTTGGTGAATGAATATATGTGTATAGGAGAAACGGTGAATTTTTTCTTAGACGGTAAATAGTGTAAAAGTAGTTGTTAAGAAGAGGAACTTTTTGTAATGATAACGTTATTTTCTTATAGGCCGTTTAAAAGTTGAGTTTCACTCCTGTTTGATCGAAGCTCTCTCGCTATTGTAGTAATTTTGATAGAGTATGCTATATTCGTTTGAGTCGTCAACATTTTAAACAGAGATTATGAATCTCGATATTGATATCTGCTGAGGTGTTGGGTTTATGTCTTCATGATTCACACAAAAGTCAAGTCGACTGTAACGATTGTGATTAAAGTGTTAATCTAGGGAGCATTTATGTTACAAAGTTTTGGTTAGGTGTTAAGTTTAATAAATTAAGGTATCGGGAGTCATTGGTAATTAGGCTTAGATTGGAAGGAAAAGAGAAAAGAATTAGATGATCTTCTGGTGCAGACTTCAATGTCGGGGAGTAGAAGTAATGTACTGACAAGAGAGCAACTGTTACGGTTCGAAACTCAGGAAAAAGAACTAGAGGAAAGATCGCAGGAGCTGAAAGAGTGTAAGAAGAAGCTAGAAAGCTACGAGCAAGACCGGCAGTATATCGGAGAGCATCTCACGGCAGAGTTGCAAAAACGAACATCAAGTGAAGAATCGAGAAAATTGATTCAGGAGTGGAATACAGCTGCCAAGTCCTGTACGAAAGGCGAAGCTTTAGACTTGCTGGTAACGGCTACACTCGAGGTGATCCAAAGGGGTGAGATCCAAGCAGAACAATCGTTAGAAGAAGATAAAAGAAAGAACAAGGGTCTAGTAAAGAAAATATTGTCCTTGGAACAGCAACTGAAGGAAGCAGAAGAGGCAGCGGAGGAACTGGAGACAGAATTAAGAACCGAGGGTCCACTGCCGCAAGAAAAAGTATACAGGCAAGAAGTCAGTAAGAAGTGGACACCAAGGAAATTAGTGTTCTGGGATAAACCACGAGAAACGAAAGAAAGCTCATCGAAGGGAAAGACAAAAGAACCAGGAAGCAGTAAATCATACGGATTGCTCAAGAACAGTATGGCGGAAGCACATGGGAAAGTTATGGATATGGTATCCAAATATATACCATTATTTTCTGGGGAAAGGTCACCAAAGCTGGGCAAAGAACTGTACCGTTTCCTGAATTGCAGCAAGGAACTCTACGATCAATTGACTACTGAATAAAAAGCTATCTTTATCAAATGTGTGAAATTTCGGCTTACAGATGACGCTTATTATCTAGTGTGTTCCCAGGAGCCGAAGGATTTTGAAACTCTGCAGCAAGTTATTACAACTGCTTATACGCCACGAAAAACGTTCAGTGAGCTACGTACGGAAATGCTGGAGTGTAAACAACGACCTGGAGAGGACATTCGAGAATTCGCTGACAGAATGAAAGAGCTTCTGGACAAAATTAAAACAGCAGTCACAGCTAAGTACCCAAATAAGGAAGGTGGACTAATAGCAGAATTGGAAGCTGACGCAGTGGCTACTTTTAAAGCAGGCGTAGGGAATAAGACAACGCAAGTGCATCTGACGGGAAGGAGATTCCAATCTCTAGATGAAGTACAAGAAGAAGCTAGTTATTTCGAGAAGGATGCAACGAGGCTCCAGAGTAGAGAACCAGAAGTCTGGGGAAGTGGGCGAAAACTGAATTCCGAAACAATGCGAGATAGCTGGGGGACTAATCATTTCAACAATAATACCAGCAGACCATTCAGAGAAGCCGTACAGAAGGGCCCATTTCCAGCAGCAGCAGGAATATATCGTGGATCACAGGCTAGGGCAACGCCGCCTAGGCCCATCCAGTGCTTCCAGTGTGGGCAAAGAGAGTATATTGCTAGGGAATGCCAATCAAGAAAACAGCCACCATACTGTGTAAAATGCCGAAACTATGGTCACGATACTACTAGTTGCCGAAGACAAAACATAAGGTTTGCGGATACTTCGATTGGTTCTCCAGGACAGCTGCAAACAGACCCAGATATCCTTTATTGCCAATTTTGTAGAACCTGCGATCATTATACCGCAAACTGCTTGAAGAAATATCTAGCGGAACAAGAAGCTCTAAAGAAGGGAAACGGGGAGCGGCAGCTGGGGGAATTATCCGCAGCTGCCTTCAATTAACGGAATTCAAGACCATGAAGACCTCACAGAAAGAAGCCAGTATCATAGAGTTAAGTTTGTTAAATAACTGCATTATCTCAGTAGAATCGGATATAGGTATAACGGGTAAATTAACATTATTAGTAGATACAGGTGCAACATGTAATATAATTAAGGTAAATCGTATTAAAGGAAACACGCCTATACAAACTCTCAAGAAAATAATGATTGGAGGGTTGTTTAGGGCACAAGAAAGTTCAATTGGAACTTGCAAAGCCACACTACGCATAGGTGGAGTAGAACAGCCATGCGAGTTTAACACCATTTATGAAACTAATTCGATTCCAGCTGACGGTATTTTGGAGATCGAGTTCCTGAAGGACAAAGCAGTCATTGATTGTATAAATGGAAAACTGTCAGTGAAAGGCATGGAGAAAATAAAGGAAGAAAAACCTCTTTTTGGATGCATCACTGGAAAGGAGAAAATCAAGATAATAGAGTTGAAGGAAAGCTCCCAGGATAATCATCACCAGTTTATCCAGAAAGAAGAGTCAGTGTATTCCTCCCCAAAAGAGATTCAGCAACGAATGAAGAATCGAGTCGCAGCCTTGCGTGACATTATATCCAAAGCGGGTGTGGTATCAGATAGCCTCACAAAGTATCTTTCAGAAGTAGAATCTTACCAAGATGGTGAAATAAAAGAAAGAAAGATGACTTTTCCAAAAGAAGATGATGTACAGCCAGCTCTAACAGCTGAGAAGTGGCCTTTCGTACAATTGGTCGAGTCCCTTAGCACTGGAACGAATCAAAAAGATTCTCAAGAAGTACCCATCAATAGGACTAAACCGAGGGGAAGCAGAGAACAAGAAGGTGTAGCAGGAAGAAGGGAAAAGGAGCTGGAAATTCCTCGCATGGAAGCCCAGCGCGACCCCTCTAAAGCTACAGCTGACGCAGAGGCTCAGAGCGAAAAGGTACATCTTACACAGCGAAAGGAAAAGTATTACTTAGGAAAGAGTAAAAACACTCAGGGGACAAGAATTAAGTTGAACCCAAGAACAGAGCGGTTATTGGAAATTCCTGTCACAGGTGAGGAAGATTTAGTATGCATGGCGGAAGAAATTAGGCCAGGAGTGTATTGTGGGAATGCTATAATTAAGCCAAGGAACGGTAAAGCGTGGGTAGGTATTATTAACGCAGGAAGGGAGCCCGTTGAACTAGAGAACTTCAGCCCGAGGCTTGAAAAATTGAGTAAGTATACTGTGCATTCACTAGGACGGGATAAGGGTAAGATTGATAATCGCCAACAACGGCTCAAGCTAATGAAGGAATCACTGGTGCTTGGAGAAGACCTTAACTTCGAAGAAAGGGAAGCAGTAACCCATATGTGCTACGAATACAGTGATATCTTTCATTTGCCAGGCGATAAATTGTCATACACCCCGACGAAGACCTTTAAGTTACCGTTAATGGCTAATACGGCCCCCATACACAAAAAGCAATATCGCATGCCAGAAGCCCATCGAGAAGAGTGTCAGGAACAACTCAAAAAATTACTCGAGGACGATATCATCGAACCCAGCGACAGTCCATTTAATTTCCCCGTACTTCTAATTCCTAAGAAAGGAGTAGATGATAACGGTAAAAGAAAGTATCGGCTATGTGTAGACTTCAGAGAACTAAACAAAGTCTGCATCCCCTTTTCTTAACCCCTTCCCCGAATTGAGGACATCTTAGATCGTTTGGGGCATTCTAGATACTTCACCACGTTAGATTTAGCTAACGGATACCACCAAGTATTAATTGACCCAAAGGACAGAGAAAAAACGGCGTTTAGTACCAATTTTAATCATTTCCATTATAAACGATTACCATTTGGTTTAAAAACGGTCCCCCCATTTTTTCAATCTCTACTGAACGGAATTCTAACGGGACTTCAAGGGATTAAATGCTTCGTGTATCTCGACGATGTAGTGATATTTGCTAAGAGTTTGGACGAACATAACAGCAAACTACGAGAAATTTTTCAGCGCTTCAGAGAACACAACCTTCAGTTGCAGCCGTCAAAATGTCAGTTTTTAAGGAAAGAGGTAGTGTACCTGGGCCATATTTGTTCAGAACAAGGGGTAAAGCCTGATAAACGGTTAGTAGAAGTAGTGCAAAATTTCCCAAAACCAAAAACTGTTCGTCAGGTTCAATCTTTTTTAGGGCTAGCTAATTATTATCGGAAATTTGTTCCGAATTTTTCAAAAATATTGGCACCCATTTATAGTTTATTAAAGAAAAGCGTTAAGTTCACATGGGGACTCGAGTGTGAAAAGGCTTTCAGTCGTGTCAAGGAAATTCTTACTACACCACCACACTTGATATACCCGGATTTCACAAAGGAATTTACGGTAATCACTGATGCAAGTGGGGAATCTTTAGGGGCAGTTCTGGAGCAAGAGGGCAAGCCAATTAGTTACGCTATTCGCACTTTGAACATGGCAGAAAGCAACTACTCCACTACAGAGCGTGAGATGTTGGCCATTGTGTGGGCAGTACGGAACTATAGGTGCTACCTTCTGGGCAAACCTCTCAAAATAATAACGGATCACCAACCGCTACGGGGAGTTTTTAAGGTGAAGGACACTACTTCACGTATGCTCAGATTTCACCAAAAACTATCGGAGTATGAATTTGAGATTATATATAAAACTGGAAAGGAAAATGGTAATGCCGATGCTCTAAGCAGAATTCCAAGGTACGCTGAAGAACCTGAGTTCTATCATAATAAGGAGTACCCATGCCTTGCAATAACTCGTGCTCAAGCTAGGTAACAGAAAGAAAGGCAACAACCAAAAAAAACACCATTGCGGGATTCTAAAAACGAAGGTAACAGTATTGAAGGTACTGAGATAATCACTGAAGAAAAACTGACGAAACCAGAACCAAAACTGGTGACCAATCCAGAAGAGATTGAGCTAATTCTAAAATAAGCACGCTAGAGCCATCAAGATGCCATTAGTAGTGACGGAAATCGCGGAAAGACCTTTTGAGAAAGTCTATGTTGATTTAGTTGGACCTTTGCCAGTCAGTCACAAGGGTAACAAGTACATCTTGTCTATGATGGATGATCTGACTAGATTTGTAGATTTCGTGGCGATACCAGACCAAGAAGAGAACACGGTAGCCCAGGCCTTGTTTGAGCAAATCCTCAGCCGGTACTCGCTACCGAAACAGCTAGTAACGGATCAGGGAGCAAACTTCACTGGAGAAGCCTTAAAGGCTCTTTGTAAAATGTTGAAGATAAAGAAGCTGCAAACAACTGCCTACCATCCCCAGTCCAACGCTGTGGAGAGACAGCATTCTACGCTAGCCAACTATCTAAGGAGTTTCGTTGATCGGGAGCCACGAGCTGTTGAGAACCGCAGCGCATGCGTACAACAACACCGTGCATACAGGCACAAAACTTACGCCCATGGAAACGTTGTTTGGATTTGTAGCGGAAATCCCCAGTAGCGTACAGCGTCAGCCTGAACCGGTATATAATATGGATAAGTACCATTCGGTATTGCGGTTCAAATTACAGAGGGCATTTCAACTAGCTAGGGAGAACCTACTTAAAAGCAAACTAGTGGCAAAGAAGTACCATGACAATTCAGCTAGGCCGGAAGTCTTACATATTGGTGATAAAGTTCTAGTTAAAGACTTAGCTAGGGCAGGGAAATTAGCATCCATTTTTAAAGGCCCATATGAAGCAATTTACGTTCACAGTCCTGAGAATGTAACTATACTTCACGGGAAAAAGCTAAAGCGGATTCATACGAATCGTTTGAGAAGGTATCATGATTAATTTTAAGATTAGAGTTTGTTCATCATATTAGGACGATAACCTAAGTGGAATGAAGCACGAGAATATAGTTTTACAATTTGAATATTTTATTTTATTTAGTCTTTTTCTTAGTTTCTTTGTTTTTCTTGCAGAACAAGGTTCATTAAGGGTTTAGGCTGAGAGGAAAGGAAAAAGGAGATTATGCAGATGCGAAAAGATTGCCAATAGAGGGAAGTAAGTAAGTATATGTAAAAAAAAAAAAGAAGAAATAGAGAATTTAAAGGAAATAATAATTAAAAAAAAAAAAAGAGAAAGAAAAGAGGAATAGTGATATAAAGATTTAAAAAAAAAGAGATAAGAGATTTTGAAAAAAATAATGGAAAATCAATAAGAAGAGCTGTTGAAAGAAAACACAAATAAGAGGTTAAAAATAAAAAGATTAAAAAAAAACAGGTTCAGAAATTTAAAAGAGAAGTTTTTATACAAGTTGTGTAAAGAGAAAAGAGAATTGTTAAAGAAAGAAGGTGTAAGAGAAATAAAGATTGTAAAACAAAAGTGAGAATTGAAATATAGTAGAATAAATTAGGAGTTATATTAAAGAAAAACAAAATTCATTTAGTCTAAGCATACTAGGATTGCCCTAAATTTATATAGTTATAAAGTAAGGTTTAGCTTCGCGATGAAGACGGCAATAATTTTAATCTTCGCTTGGGTAGCTGGGATACAAGCAGAGCAGGCAGGTTATAGTATCGAGCCGATACCACAGTCGGGAGTGTTGTTCGAGCGTCTCGAGGTGGTTAATTTCTACACGAAACATTGGACTATTCTGTCTAAGTTCCAAACACCAGATTGTTACGGTCTCCGGGGAAATTTTCCTCTGGCTGTGGATGTTGTTAGCAAAGTTGTCCGTCCCTAGTACTAAGTGTTATTGTACGAACTGTGTGATACCGCAGCTATTCTTTCTTTTAGGCACCAAAAGTACAATCATCCACCAAAGAGAAGCGATTAAGCGTGGCTTTGGAAAAAAAAAGAAGATGAGGAAACTGCGAAGGTCCCACCTCGTAAGGGATGTCATGAAGAGGAAACCTCAAGGAAGAGAACTCACGTTGGCAGTTACGGCATATGTAGCCACTGAGTAGTTACGGACCGGATGGCATCGTATCCGGAAATAGAGATTGCAGATGCCCAGCGATTTTATTTGTAGTTATTACAAGTTATTACAAGAACTATACATGTAGCCTGGAACGAAGAATGGAGAACTACTTAGTTAAGAACTCATGTGATTGTAACATTTTAGTCTTAGCTTTTGATTATTATAACTTAGGATAGAGATGCCGAAGAGGTGTACAGTTGATAGCTGACAGTTCTAGAACGTAAGATCTTCTTTGTTTTTTTTTTTTGCTCAGACTAATGATAGTAACACATTCCTTTTAACCATTAAGTATTGAGCTCGATAAAGTAAAACTTTGAAATTGGAAATCATAATAGAACTTAACTTACAATTATAGCGATAAGTATCAATCAGTCCCACATTTTACTAAATTAAATTACCTCTCGCTGCTCCGCGTGCTGCCCTTTACCCTATTAGTAATTATTGAAAATATAAATAGAACTAATTATGAAGCCTAAACAGTCCAGGGTTCCTCAGAAAAAAAAAATAAAGGACAAACAATGTGTTAATAAAGTAATACGCTAAACCATCGACATACAATATTAAGCCAAAGTGCAATAAAATACTAACTGTATAAAATTACACAATTACTATAACAAAGTAACAAGTGTAACCAAATCAAATAGACACATTCAATAAACTACAAGTATAAACCTGGTCCGCTAATATAAATAGACAAACCAAACAATGTGAAGGTACCACCTTAAAGTCCGGTTCAGTAATCTAAGAGGTCTAACGAACTAATTAAAAGTCATTAAAAGAATAAACTAAGAATCTGGCGCAGTGATATAAATAAATAAGTTGAACAAGCCAAAAGTACGTCATAGCTGCAAGTGATGGCCGCATTCTAAATATGATACCGTGTAAACGCAATCCATAACATTTAAAAGGTTTATGTGTCAATCGCGGTGATCGAATGCATTTGACAGTATTTTCATAGTGGGCGCGGAGACTGATGTGTCAGTGAGACCAAGAGGAAATCAATTTTACAAAAAAAAAACAGGGTTTTCCGGGCTCTTGTTTTCTCGAACATTCTAGGCGAGCAGACGTGTGTTCCCTGGTGTCTGTGTTTATCTAAAAATAAAAGAAAGGAAAAAAAGTTTTCGAGAAGGAGACGAAAGCAGACGTGATCTGAATTGTTGTACACGATTCATAAAAGTGAAAAAAAAAGTAAACGAAGGAAGAAATAATAATATAACAGAAGAAAACTAACAAAAAAAAAAGAAAAGAGGAATCCTGCTCCTACGGCTCGATTAGTATCGCCTCTCGGGACAAGTTACACCCAAGCTGGGATAAAGTACAGCAGCGATAGCAGCTTTGGGGTTTGCATTGGATAATTGAGATGAGTATTTCGCTATAGTTTTTTTTGGTGTATTTACATTTTATTTATATTGCTCATATTACATACATCTAAGTATTTGATTTTTGTACTATTGCACGCTTATACATATGGAATTTAAGTATAGACAATAGTGTGGACTAAGTATTACGAAAGATAGTGTGGTTAACATATAATAGATATATATATATATTAGCATCCTTCTAGGGTGCCACCTTTAAACGAGCGATTCGCATCACGATCCTCGTTCATTATGGCATCTCTTATGTCTTTTATATAGCCATTTCCTTGTGAATATAGATTCTTTTATAAGGGTCAAAGTTTTTTTGTTTTTATTGTTCTTTCGTAGACTGGGCTGAAATCATTAACGCTGTTCTAGGTGCTGAGGAAAAAAAAATCCGGTTTCGTGATTCAACCGGCCAGGAAAGCAAAAATCACGTGGCGCCCAATTCTGTTCTTTTAGAACCACCCCTTCTCCTGAGCCAGCTCTACGTACTGTGGAGTACGTAGCAAGATCTCACAGAAGACTTAAAATTCGTCAGCAAATGCAGCGGTTTGATAAGCGGATTATGCGCAAATGTAACCGATACTGGAGGCGTTGCAAGGTGTAAGGCAGCAGTCAAAGAGATAGGAGGCTGGGTGGAAAAAATTAAGCGTCAGGATGAGGAACTCTCGCATCATACCCAAAATGAGACGCCCGGAAAAAACAAGCGTTCAATTTTTGATGGAGTAGGATCTCTGGCCGAGACACTGTTCGGAGCCATGGACCATGCCGACTCGGAAGAAATACATGCAGCTATAGATGACCTTAATGAGAAGGAGAGCCGAACATTAAATCTACTGAAGGACCAAATTACAGTCGTCAAATCTACGTTCGATTCGTTTGATGCTTCAAGGCTACAGGCAGCAGAAGAGCGAGAAGAACTACTAAATAAACTTTCAACCATCGTTAAAGAGCAGCAGGGTCAATATCGGGAATTATCGTCATTAAAACTAAGAATGGAATTGAGTGAGGTAATTACGCTAATGAGCCTTCACTTAAGAGAAATCAGCGAAATGCAAGAAACAATGATGAGCATATTAATCTCCCTAAGCGTAGGAAAGCTACACCCGCTGATTATTTATGCACGAGAGCTGACCGAGATAATGAAGGATGCCACTAGTAAGCTGGATTTAGATGAAAAATTCCAGAATTTCCAATTGCTGGTACAAATTGCAAAGGTACAAGCACTCCAGGTAGGCCAAGAAATCCTAGTCAGGGTAGATATCCCACAGCCCCAACGAGTTGCATTTGACTTACATAAGGTATACACGATCCCGATAGCTATAGATGAATTTGGGTATCATGTATATGATCTGGACGCTGAATTTGTGGCAGCCAACAATCATGAACGACAGTATGTCTTGCTGAGTTACCAACAGTACCAGAAGTGCCAGAGATTGTTAACCGCATCAGACTACCCGCAAATCGTATGCCCACAATTAGCCCCAACTATTACTGCTATTGGAGAAAACTGTGTGCTGAACCTTTTCCGGAGCTTCAACGTAAATGCGAAGGCCTGTAAGGAAAGAGTTACAGCAAGGTGGAGCAGTTTAGTGAGAATGGTAACGAGAAACCACTGGTTATTTGTCATGTCCGAGAAGACCAAGCTGGAAGTGAACTGCCATCATTCACCAACTTCCATCGGTGAGCTGGAGCAAACAGGGGTATTATTCATCGAAGAACATTGTCACCTACAAATCGGTGACCTACGAATACAAGCTGAAGATGCCGCGCAGCGAAATATATCTCTATGGCAGCCCAGACGAATGGAGTTACCAGCCTGGAGCAGCATCGCAACACAGACAGCCAGGCAGAGAGAGGAGGTAGTAGAAGGAAAAAAGGACGAAATACGATTGCTGGCTAGTGACAACTTTAATCAAGCATGGAGAGAGCAGGATGTAGCTATAAAGAGGGTTGAAGACAAAATCAGCACGGAGGAGGCAAGTAGACGTGCCATTCCAGTACATTTAGCAGCGACAACTACTACCGCATGTTTAGCCATCATCAGTTTAATAATCCTGATAGGAGTATTATGCCATTTGAAGCGCTGAAAGAGGAACTATACTCAAGCCGGCACTAACAGAGTGATTCTACCTATTGTTCATAAGTCAGAGCAGCAACCCAAGGCCCAAAATGCAAACATAACAATTGAGACAATCTTGCCCACGACAGCGAACTTGCCAACCACCAATCTGCCAACTATTGTGGGAAAACAACTTGTGCAGCACGAGTGACCGCCATAGGTTTATTTAAGTATATATATATATATATATTTTGCACTTGTATAACGTAGAAGTAATTTAAGGGCAACCTATAGTTAGAGATTAACGTGTAAAGTTATATGGAAATAAAAATATGTATATATGGTTTATAATATTCAATCATGTTCAATGGAAAGAAATAGATTAATTGTTATAAGATTCAAATGTAGGAAATTATTAGTATAATAAGGCATTTAAGAAGTGGAGGAAGTTTCCAAGAAAGGACATGTGAAGTAAAAAAAAAGTAAATAGATATGTTGTAAAATCCGAATAAATGAAAGAACATGTGAAGTAAAAAAAAAAGTAAATAGATATGTTGTAAAATCAGAATAAATAAAGAAATGATGTAAAAAGATGTAAAAATATAAGAAAGGAATTAAATGTGAAATTGAAATATTGAATTTAAAGAAGTTACATGTAAAAGAAAATAAAAAGAGAAATGATGTAAAAAGATGTAAAAATGTAAAATGTACGGTTTGAAAAAGAAAAATAACACAATTTAGATAGTAGGTATATAATGGAAAATGTAAAGAATCTGAACCGAATGAGGATAAAGACATTTTCAGTTTTTAATTAATATTGTTGCACTCTCCAGAACTAGTTCCCGGCGGAAACTAGTTTTTCCAAGAGGGGAGGAATGTTATGGCCCAATATACGGAAGATTCTTCCAGCAGCTAAGGGCGCATTTTAGTGAAATAATTAGCAATTGCTAAACAGTAACCTCGCATGGTACTGTTGTGCAACTGTCGGTTATTTTGCTGATTAGCTCAACAGCTGGCTGCGATGAGCGCTTAGTGGAGCAATCGACGATTACAATAATAATTAACCTCGCATGGTAATTATTATGTAAAGCGATTGTTTACTACTGAGCGACTCAGGTGCTGCAACCGGTAGAACAAACGGCAAGGTTGTTGTCGTTTGTTTACATCCGCGTTGTTAAGTAAAGTCTACTTCCGAATATTGGTGCATAAAAGACCAATGACTGGTCTGGCGAGTGCCGTAAAGTGTACAGTCTTATCGTGATTAGAGTCGGTTCAGGTTACATAAGCGCCAGGTAGCTTAGTAATATTGACATTAAGTTAGGTCAGTTCTCGTTTTAATAAAGTATTGTTTTAAATGCAACTCGTGTGTTTTCTTTGGTGTAAAGATTTATTGTTTTATTGATTCGTGAGTTTTATTATTGGGACACGACACCATATCTCTACCAAATTTTCTGTCTGTTACTTCACAAAGCCACAATGACTGAAGAAACCATTTCTTTCAATGAGCTATGCTCATCTCAAGTAGAAAAAAACAGTGCAATTAGGGTAATACTAGGGGCTTATCACCAAGCCGGTAAAGTGAAGCGTACCAATACCTTTGTGACAGGTAAATTACAAAACTCGAAGAAATATGGAGTGCCTTCGAGAAAACAGAAGAACAAATAGTTCAGCATAAAGACTTCACGACCGACCACGATTATTTCAAAGAATCGTGCTCAGACAAAACTGAGGATTGGTACATGTTGACGAAAGCAACACTTTCCGAAAGATTGAAATCAATCTCAGAAAGTACTATGAACAAGCAAAACCCCTTTCATATCCCATCACCCCGAGCTTCGTGGAGAATTCCAAACAAATCACAAGTTACAGAAGCTAATAAGGAAACAAATAGTTCACAAAATGAAAGTATTTTCAGAAGCCTAAATACAAAAATGAACTCAATTACAAGAGTTATACAATCATTAAACCCTGATACTTTACCTACAGTGAGTAAAACATACCTAGAACAAAAACTGGGTATCCTAAGTAAACATTGGGCTGAATTCGAAGAACTCAACAATACAATCGAAATGCAATCTACGCCACAAGACCTAGAAAATAAATACTTTACTGAAGATGTTTTCGGTAAAACAGAAGCAGAATATGAAGAAACTGTAATTGCTATTCAAGAATAGCTAGATACGCGCTTCCCTAATTACCAACATGACACACGAAATAACTCATCACACTTTCACAATGAAAGCACAGAATTTAAAATTTCACATATTTCCCTATCAGAAATTAAATCCTTAATACCAAATATTAACGGAGATCCAAAAGACCTCCATAAATTCGTGTCATGTTGTGATGATATTGATAGACTTTATACCAATACTGATCAGACAACCCTGTTTTCAATAATTAAAAGTAAGCTATTTGGAGATGCCTACAATGTACTTAAGTACAATGATACAAGCAGGTGGTCATATTTGAAGCAAATACTACTCGAAACATTCGAAGTAAAATTAGAAAAGTCAGTACTCCAATCACAACTCCAAAACACAAGACAAAGAGCAGGAAAGCCTGTCAAAGAATTCCTGCAACGAATTAATATTACACATGCTCAATTGAACGAAGCCACGCATTCATATACAGCAGATAAACTACTGTTGAATTCTCTAGTAAAAGACAACGAAAATCAAGCTATTAGAGCAATAGAGGATGGACTAATTAGCGAACAACTCCAAAGACTAGCCAAGCTCCATGGAAATAGAGCATTAAAGCCCATAACGTCATATATTGGTGAGCAAGCATTACGCTTAGAATCAAAGGCAACAAAAGTAGCAGCGAACTCTTCTCGCACTGCTCATTCAACACAAGGGTAGAACCCCTTTTGTTATAAATGCAGGACACAGGGACATTTAGCTCCAAATTGTCCACAAAACAGTCGCATAAAACCAATTCCAAATAACAGTTTTTCTAATGCCCTAAACAAAAGCAATCCTCCTAAGCTGGCTATCATCTTAAATAGCTCCATCCCTACATGCAGGTGTTGTCATAAATTAGGACATACCCTAGAAGTATGCAGGGCGAGAATAGCAAACCACGGGAATTTCTACAGAGGAAATATAAATCCCGTTGATCAAAACTTCAGAAAGCGAACGGAAAGTCCCAATAGAACTACAATTCCCCAAAATGAGGTCAGCTTCAACCAGGTTCCAAATCCTAATTTTAGAAAAAATTCCCATTCCTCGACAATACAACCCCAAAACGAACCAAGATCAAACGAAGATCACGTACAAAATCCGAGAATATTTTTAACACACTCGGAAAACAAATCAAGGCGAGAGGAATTAGTCGGCAGCCCCTCGCATATTCAAACAAAAGCCGACATACACACCAACCCAAATTAGATAATACACATTTATTAAAAGATCAAATAACGCTGAAAATTCCAATTACTATCAGTCCTAATTCCATTACTATTTCCATATCTACTAATGTATGCCAGAATAAAGAAACAAAACTCCTCGTAGACTCAGGAGCAGAAATCAGTCTATTAAAGTTAAATACACTGAAAGCAGACAGCACTTACTATGAAGATGCAATCTGCAAGATAAATACTTTATTTACAGAATCCAAAACTACAGAAGGATTAATATTGGCAAAAATGTCAAATACATCAAACGAAGAATGTATAATAGAACATCCTTTCCAAATAGTAGGAGAAAACTAAACCTTGGCATATGACGGCCTAATTGGTCACGACTTCTTGTCTAGATACAACGCTTGTATCAACTATAAAAATAATTACATTTCCTTAGAGGTGAAGCAATGTCATTCATCCTATCCCATAGAGCAATATCGCTCAGATTACCCAAATACATATCTTAGATATGATAACCATGACAAGAAGTCTGAAACAAACAATGTAAGTGCTAATAAAAGCAAGTTACCCAGTACTTCACGAGAATTAAATACCAAAAGTGAAAAGTACCCCAAAACAAATATTCTACAAAAAACGGAACATATTTTCCAATCCAATGAGAACCGAAATGAATCGGACGAACTAAATAATAATATTATTACAATTCCCGCTCGATCTGAATCCATAATTCAAATTCCAACTTCGTCAACTACGGAATCGGTATATTTTAAAAAAGAGGTAAAGCCAGGGTTGTTCATAGGTAATACCATAGCCAACCCATCAAAAGGAATGGCAAAAGTCCTAGTTCTCAACACGAATGAGCAGGACGTCGAACTGGCAATTCATGACATGAATCCAGAATGCCATGACCTTAATGACTTCGATTGCATCTCTACAGATTCCAACAGAGATCCAATTAGGGGCAGAATAAAAAAACTGCACACTCTGATTAAATTGGATCACTGTAACTTGGAAGAAGCCGAGAGTATTCGGAAAATTTGTAAGGATTTCAACGATCTCTTCTACTTAGAAGGGGATTTCCTAACGTTTACAAATGCAACCGAGCACAAAATCGAAACAGTCCCAAATAAACCTCACATATATACTAAACCGTACAGACTTCCAGAAACAAGACGGAAAGAAATAAGTCGGCAAATAAATGAAATGTTGGATTCGGAGATAATAAGCCCTTCAAATAGTCGTCCGTGGAATTCTCCCCTTCTTCTCGTTCCCAAAAAGCCGGATGAGCATGGGAACAAAAAATGGCGAGTCGTTGTAGATTTCCGCCGAGTAAATGACATTACTATTGGCGACGCTTACCCATTACCTAATATCACAGACATATTAGATCAATTGGGTAAGTCCAAATATTTCACGACGCTAGACCTCGCCAGCGGATTCCACCAAATTCGCATGGACGGGAAGGATAGAGCAAAAACTGCGTTTAGCACTCCTTATGGTCATTACGAGTTTAACCGTATTCCAGTTGGATTAAAAGGTGCACCCGCAATCTTCCAACGTGCCATGAATAACGTCCTTTCCGGACTCCAAGGCATTTACTGTTTCGTGTACATGGACGATATTGTAGTCCATGGATACAATCTTAAAGACCATAATATTAGGCGCGCAAATGTATTTAGCCGCCTTCGGGATTTCAATTTAAAATTACAACCCGATAAGTGCCATTTCCTAAGAAAGGAAATAATGTATCTAGGGCACATCATTACTGAAAATGGAGTCAAGCCAGATCCGGCAAAAATTAAATCAGTTCAATCTTATCCTAGACCCAAGAAGGAAAAGGATATAAAAGCCTTCCTTGGTTTCCTCGGCTATTATCGCCGCTTTATTCCAAATTTTTCTAAAATCGCGAAACCCCTTACTAACCTTCTGAAAAAGGACACACCTTTCAAGTTCGATGCAATTTGCGATGAAGCATCTTGCGAATTAAGAAAAAAATTAATATCAGCACCAACTTTATCCTATCCGGATTTTGACAAAGAATTTTTTGTCACCTCCGATGCCAGTGACTACGCCATCGGAGCAGTTCTTTCCCAAGTAGATGGTCAAGGAGATCATCCAATGGCCTATGTGAGTCGAGTTCTCAATGGTGCAGAGACTCGATACTCGACAATCGAAAAAGAGCTTTTGGCAATTGTTTTCGCAGTTGAGCAATTCAGGCCATACGTTTATGGTAGACAGTTTACCATCATAACTGACCATAAACCATTAGTATGGCTAATGAATCTAAAGGATCATTCCTCAAGGCTAATGAGATGGAGAATACGTCTTGAGGAATATGACTACAAAATAGTTCATAAACCTGGAAAACTCAACACAAATGCTGACGCTCTCAGTAGAGCTATCCCAGTAAATTCCGTAAAATCAACGGAACGTAACACATATGTAAATGTAGTAACCAGAAATCAAGCCAAAGCTCAGGCGAATTTAGATACACCAAACCCAAATGTTACTACTCCAAATCCAGATTTATCAGTAGTAAACAGTTCCTCAGTGATAATAACTGAGCCCAATTTCCCATTACTTTTAACTAAAAATTCTAACCCCAAAATTTTCATCTTGCCCATGCAAGATACAGAACTTGAAAGAGTGTTAAAATCTAAACTAAAACTTTCAGACAAACCACCATTTCTGGAAAACGAACTGAACTTCTTTAAGAAGAAAGACTCCACAGTAATTATTTCAAAAGTCAATCTATTCTGCCGATCACAAAGGGACAGATCGGACATTGAAAAGATTTTAACTGATATCTGCTCATACACAGAAGCAAATCAGTTAAATCAGGTAAATATCTCCTTCCCAGTATTAGACAAGCAAAATCTATCAACTATTAAAAACATTTTTACCAAGATCTTCGTTAACCATCGAATAAATATAAAACTTCGTCAGGATTTCATAAAGTATTTATCTAACAGCAGTGATATTGAGCAAGTTCTGAAAGATTTCCACTCTTTACCAACGGGAGGCCATCAAGGTGTCTCCCGTACAATTAAAAGAATTAAAAAACAATTCTATTGGCCTGGCATGTCAGACGATGTTGTAAGATATGTAAGGAAATGTAAACTTTGTCAAGTAAACAAAGTATCCAGAAATCCCTAGATTCCTATGAAAATCTCAAGCATAAGCTCAAAACCTTTCGAAAGAGTGTACCTAGATGTTGTAGGACCTCTCCCAATTTCCCATTCTGGAAATAAATACATCCTTACATTTCAAGACGACCTTTCCAAATTCTCTGAGGCTATTCGCATAGTCAACACTGAATCTAAGACATTAGCGGAAGCCTTCATGACAACAATAGTTTGTCGACATGGCATTCCAGAAAGTATCCTAACAGATCAGAGATCTAACCTCATAGGTGGCATGTTCGCCGAGGTATCTAAACTGCTAAAAATCAAAAAGCTCAAAACTACTCCATATCACCCTCAAACAAATGCTGCATTGGAGAGAAGTCATAGAACTTTAGCAGAATACCTCAGATCTTATGTAGCGAAAGATCCTCAAGACTGGGATACATGGATTCCATATGCCATGTTTGTCTATAATACCACACCTCACTCGAGTACAAATTATACTCCCCGCGAACTCCTGTACGAATTCCCAGCCGAAATCCAAAATAACTTAAAATCATCTCCGATCGTTTGCTATAATTACGATAATTATGCAAACGAGTTAAAAGCACGTCTACAACACAGCTATAAAATTGCGAAAGACATAGCCATGGCCCATAAAGAAAAGTCCAAAACCCAATATGACAAAAACACAGTTCAAAAATCTTTCAATATTGGAGACAAAGTCTTAATAAAAAGCAGAGTAAGGGATAATAAATTCTCACTAATCTGGACAGGTCCATATGTGGTTATAGAAATCAATTCTCCTGAGAACTCCACGGTGAAAATAAATAATAAAAATAAAAGAGTCCATAACAATGACTTAAAACTTTCCGCGGATTAATACAAAATTTCTTCTACTACGAAATCACCGCAAATGAATAAACAATATCATCTTGCAGGTCCTCACAATGATGCAAACGGCATTTTTCCTAATCTGCATCCCATTCATCTCAGGCTCGTGGATAAAAATAAAGCAAATAAATGCCAGCGCAGGCATTCATTTCGAAGAAATTGGCAGAGCCAATTTCTACACCAACGAGTGGAAGATCGTTACCTACTACGATCTAGAAAACTTCAAGTCAGAATTTAGGAACATCAAATTCATCACTGAGCAAATTACGGCTATCTGCAAGAAATTGGATGGAAATTCAGCAATGGCACACACTTGTAACGGTACGTTGCTACAGATAAACCTTATCATAGCAAATATAGAATATAAAAATATGCTCCTAATAACTCAAAGCAGAAAACAAAGAGCACTTTTAAATGTAATAGTATCAATTTCCAAAGCTCTGTTCGGCACATTAGATGAAGATGATGCCAAGCTATATGATGAGCAAATTCACAACCTCACTTTAAACCAGAATTCCCTCCTTTCCCTCATGAAAAGCCAAACCGCGATAACAGAAGCAACAGCTCAAATTTTTAATAAAACCAAGGCCGCAATTGAAAAGGAATTCCTGAATATGCATAAAAAGCTAGTTTCAATACAAATATCTACTTCATTAATGGAAAATGGAACACTGGATAATAAAGTAACCATCGAAATAGAATCATTAATCTCCCTTGTTAATGGCATTCAGATATCAAAATACACAGTCAGAATTAATAGATCTTTTAATTGATTCCAAACATGGAAAATTTCACCCTACACTAATATCACCTAATAAGATTGAAAAAATTTTATCAAAAATTAGGCAGGAGCTGCCGGGTTCAATAATGCTTCCCATAAATTCCAGAGACAATATATTTTCACAAATCTACAAATTAAGCACAATATCTGCAAATGTTTTCATCAACAAAATAATTATAGAACTTCGAGTCCCACTTCCTTTTAAAGAATCCTACCAAATTTACAAAGCAATGCCATTACCGACAATCCTAAACGGTTCATTCATATATATTGTACCATTAAAGGAATATATATTAATTGATTACAATCGTGATCACTACATGGAATTAACACTACAGGAAATCCACAATTGCGCAACGTTGGACCATACTCACTTTTATTGTAAAATTTTATCACCCATCCTTAATACAAACAATAGAGCAAATCAATGTGAAATCAACTTAATAAAAAAGGAACCTATTACATCAAAATGTAAAATTTTGACTTTAAAACAGAACTACTATATGACACAATTATCGCAGCAAAATGCATGGCTTTTCTCCCTTAACAAACCTTTCCATATAGATATCGTTTGTGAAGATTCAATTAGTTCGGAAACCCTGCAGGGAACAGGGACAATAATTATCTACCCAGGATGTTATGTCCGCAGCAAAGAATTCATCTTGCATGGGCACAACGTAAAAATATCAAGATTTAATTCCCATTTCATACCAACCACAAACATTTCAAACATAATCGCAAATATGACGTTTCCCTCTACGGAAACGCACATAGGAGCAGATCCCACTAAAATTACAAACAACATGGACCTAGAGCAACTACTACAATCCATCGACCACCAAAAAGAACAGGAATCAATTCCTCTGAACCCAATAAACAAACATCATGTCCACCACTATGCGCTATCATATTCAACATTAGCATTCATAATATACAGAGATATACACATATACGTACAAATGATAACGAACAAAAACTGACACATTAACCTTTCCTCTATATTTACAACACCTACATCTCCCAAAAATGAAATATAAAAAAAAAAAGACTTCTAAACAAAATTTTAAATACGAAAAGAGAAAATGGAATTGCGAAGTAGATATTTAAGATACTGAAAGGACAAAATATATATATAAATCCATAATATATATACATATATACCATATAAATAAAAAGGAAAGTGCCAAAAACCAAAAACTGGTTTGCTGAAAAAAAAAATATATAAAAAATATATATATGTTATATATATAAAAATAAAAATAATGAATAGAACGTAATGACAAAATACGCAACATCATGTATAACTGCATCATTTTTTTCTAACACAGTAAATAAATAAATAAAATTGAAACACTACTTATAAGACCAACACAAAAACTACCAAAATTGTAAACACATTATGGGATTTGTAATTTTCCCACATTCCACCCAAAGAATAATGGCAGTTAATCCATAAATGTACATACAACATAGAATTTTCCGTACATCCTACCTCCTCATTAACCCCATACGTAACCAATATGATTCTCGTCACATCTCACCAACCCCTCTCATCCTTCTTCCCCTCTCCAAAAATCACAGAAAAAAATTTGCAAACCATCAATAAGAAGAAAAAGAACAACAACAAAAATCTGCAAAATGGTATTATAAAACAGAATTTACGTTTATTCAAAAAAAATTAGTAAAAACATACACTTAAACTATTGTTAGTTAAATCAGAATAATACAAAAAACAAATAGAATATGAATAAACATAAAAAAATATGAATGACGAAATCCTAACGTCGTTGTCGTACATTAATTAATGGGCACCTGAGGAGGAATCGTCATGCAGGGCACAACGACGAACGACTCGCCAACCAAAACGGCTCTACCTCCTGAAAATAGGGTAAAACACCAAAAAATTAATAAGCATTTTAAAATTTTAGTTTTGAAAAAAAAAGCTTACCTAGAAACGACACCCCCATGCCGAAATCGGGCCGCAGAACAAAGTCCAAAGAGTATTAACGGTCAGCAATGGCCTCACCTGCCCACAAAGGAAAACTGGGGCGTCCATCGGCGTGTAACATGAGGCGTAAAGGCCCCTCCCACTGGGGGTAGGCCACCAGAATAACTAGGCCAGTCACCCTAATAGCATAGGGCGCTGGCGAGCAATAAAGGTAATGACCAACTTCCTCCAAGAATATCATGATCACAAGTGAGCTAAATCTAGACGCGCAAGCCCTAAATAAAAAAAAAAAAAACGAACACCACAAAACATAACAACCAAAACAGTCATCAATCGGAGGAGCATAAGCACAGTCTTAATCATGAAACTAAAGCAAACCGAATTATGGAAAGGTAAGCAAAACGAATTTTTCGCGACATCGACAATGTAAGCACCGTTTACCAAGAACAAAAGAGTTTGATCCAAACTCTTATCAGCTAACTACTTAGTAATGACTATCAAAATTCAACAAAACTATACCACTACCTTTTTTTTCTCCTTTCTCTTTCCAGATTCTCTTTTGAAAGAAAATAAATGTCTCCATTTCAGTATCATTTTTATTCTTTAAATAATATAAAAAAAATTAATATAAATATATATATGTCGTAGGCATCTAATAAAATCCGACTTTTAATTAAAAGCCTAGTCATTTAATTAAAAGCCAGCTTTCAATGAAAATCGTATTGATATCGCCGCGCGTGTATGTGTGTGTATGTGTATATGTGTATGTATGTGGGTGTGTGTGTGTGTGAGTATGGGTCGCAGGCCTGGGTGCGACCTCCCCCTTCACCACACAACTCCCTCTCCTAGTATTTGGTTAAATCGGGTGGTATTACACTATCGGCGTAAAGGCTTGCGGATCGTGCGTTGATATATTTGCTTATTTTATTATTTGTCTGGAGAGCCAGCCGGCATTTAATTAAATGTCGGCATTTAAGTAAATGCCTAGGCAGATAATGGTAAAAGAAAGATATCAATACGATTTTCATTGAATGCCGGCATTTAATTAAATGACTAGGCTTTTAATTAAAAGTCGGATTTATTAGATGCCTAAGACATATAGATATAGTTATAAAAAGTAGGTAGCTATTACATATATTTCAATAGACAAATATGCATCTTATATTGTATAATTATCTCCATCATTTATAACATTGAAAACTTGTAGAAATTAAAAATATCATAATATGTACACATATTAGGTAATCATACCTCACAGCAGGTATATTCTTAGTATATAAGTACATCATTCACATGTAACCTTATAATCTTCAAAAACAATGCTTAAGTTAGTTAAAAAGAAAGTTTTCTTCTGAAGAGAATAAAACTTTCTTTTCCCCACGGGGGAGGGATGTTGTGACCCAGGTGCCCATTGACCCGAACCACAACCATAAAACCAATACACCAATATATTGTCCTATACAATATATAGGCGTATCAGAAATGACCCTGAAAAGTAAAAATTATTTAACAGAAAATTCATTTCAATTTTAAATGCATTTAAAAATGCATTTTCATACTGAAACAAAATGCAATTTAGCATAAATTGCATTTTGTTATCAGTCGTACATTCCGTTCACACGGTATGTATACTTACCTACATACAGCTTTCCCGCTAAATTATCTGCACGTACTATACATACAGTTTCTTTTTCCTAAAATTCATCGTATGTACATATGTTATATACCTAAAATAAATAATATTTTTGCATAAACCTGAAAAAGGGCAAAACATAAAAAATATTCAATAAATTTTAATATAAGCTAACCATGCTTAAAACATGGGGGAAGAAAATTGCATCAGCAATTTTCCTCACATACCATAAATTTTTCTCACAAAACGACTTAGGAAAAACAAAAGTTTCAGTTTACAACCCAAGTCGTTTTACTTAAAAAATTTCCACGACAAATTTTGCCTTCAGCAAAATTTGTCATTTCAACAATTTAACTAAAAAATAAATCAAAAAGCAAATCGTACCTTCAGTACGATTTGCCGCGAAAAATTCAATATGTATGTACATACGTACATACATATTACGATAAAAACTTTCGTAATAAAAAACGCGCGCCGCATAAATGCATTGTATGTATATGCGCGCCGCGATTTCCGACGACACGGTGGCTGATGTTTTTAAAAGTGTAAGATTACATTTTTGCAGCCATCGTTCAACGCGAATAATTCTGGACATGTTTGAACAAGTCCAGAATGGAAAAGTAAAATTTTCTCAGGATTAGAAAATGCAATTTAGCATTTTCTATCCTGAACAACGGCTCTTGATCACGATGAATGTGATCAAGAGTTGAGTCGTTGTTTTGAGTCGAATCGGTCGTTTTAAAGAAAAGAGAGTTGATTTTTGCGTTTTTGGTGCTACTTTTCGGCGGATTCGGTTTTCGCGACGAATTAGGAAGAACAGATTAAAGGAAATTAGGGGATTGAAATATAGAAATTGGTTCAAAAGGTATTCAATAAGAATTTGTGTCCGAAATTGTGTGAATAAATATTAGTAAGAGTTTGTGTACGAAATTTCCTCAATAAGAAGGAAGATAATAATAAAATATTAGTGATAACAGCATTTGTGTACAACACTCGTTCAATGAGAAAATTAAAAGTGATAAAAAAAAATAAATAAACAGGTGTTGTCATTGTCGGACTACCAGTGCCCTGAAGGGAAGTATGCCAACCCCAAAGTGGAAAAAAAAGGTAAAAATATATTTATAACAAAATTGGCGCAGCCGGTAGGATCAAGGAAGCTTGGTCAAGTTAAAAGATCGTAAACGCTTGAAAAGCCTTGATCCTGCAAAAATCTACGGAGAACCTGTGACACTAGCCAAGCTATAAGGCCACGTTACCCCCAACGCTCGGGGTAGATATCATCTATAGGCGCCTCTGCTCCAGGCGAGCAAGCGTTCACCCCAGTGAGTGAAAAGACAGCATTAAGAGACTTGGACCTCCAGATTGGAATTCATTACCGAACACCAGAAGCTCTTTTCCAGCAGCCCCATCAAAATCAACTACTGAAGGAAGATATCATCGTTCCTGGGTTGAAGGGGATTTCGAAGAAGGCTTTAAGCCCCCCTTTCAACCATATCCAGGGGAAATAAGTCGGCCTAGGGCCCCCCGGCAGCAAACAGAAGCTACAAAAGAAAAACTTCGTTCCAGGATTGAAAGGGATCTCGAAGTCGGCAAAAGCCCCCCTTGCAATCTCAGCTAAGGGAATTAAGACGGCAGGAGCCCCCCTAGCAGCAAGAAACATTCCAGAAGGGAATACTCTAAGAAGGCTGGAAGCCCCCCTTTTGGACAACGCGGGACGCATATGTCAGAAGGAAACTCGACACCGGCACCTGAGACAGGTACGAGATCAAACTCTACACCTTCATCCGACGCGGAGCAATCCCCAGGTGAGAATTTACAACACCTCCGGGAAGGTACAGACAACGCCACAGACGACGACGCAGCACAACCAGGTAGCCAGGGGTGCCAGAATCCAGACCCATCACAGCAAGAAGGAAAAGGAGTTCGCCTTCGAAGCGGTACCGTTTTAACAGGGCCCACAGTTGTATCTAAAGTAAGTCTAGATAAGTTTTTAGATAAGTTGTTAGAAAAGGCACGTGAATCCGATAAGCTCACTGTCACGCACTGCGACGCTCTTGACCATAGATTAAGTCAAGGCAGAGAGCAGAGGCTGACAAAATCGAAAAATTTAAAAAAGATACAGAACGATTCAAACAGGAGCTTATCGAATTTGCCGGGCTTTCACGTTCACTAGGTTTAGATAAGAGCTCAGCCAGTGTAGTTGTAAGCGCTGAAAGTGACAGTGATATTGGTGGTGACGCATCGGACCAAACAGCCGCCGAAAATCTCCTTAGTGGCTGGCTAGAAGTATCCTTCACGGATTCTAGTCCAGAAACCAGCCCTGAAACTCGACAAGGCATAAGTAGACTACCCTACAAAAGTTTAAATAAAAAGATAATCACCATGGTAGATTATGCAAAGGTGGCCAGGCTCACGGCACAACTAGTTCCTCTGTTTTCGGGTGAAAATACCCCACAGCTAGGTCGTGAGCTACAAACATTTATTGGCTGTTGCAAACAGGCCCTACGCTGTTTAAGTGAGGAAGAAAAACCAGCCTCCCTACATATCTTGCCCACAAGACTTCGTGGCGATGCTTATCAGCTGTTTGCTTCGGACGTTCCAACTACTTTTATTGAGGTGGAGGAACGTCTGAACAGAACCTACCTACCACGAGAATCGTACCAAGAGTTGGTCAGCAAATTGATCACAATGAGGCAAAACCCCTTGGAAACTCTCACTGCCTTCACAACAAGAGTGAAGCAGTTGTTGATGATTTGCAACGAGGCAGCGGTACTGAAGTACGGCGTAACGGCAGCCCCAGCTGTGAAGACACAGCTGGCGGACTTCGCCAAAAATGCCCTCAAAAGTGGAGTGAACAATCCCCACCTATGCCAGTACCTCCTCACTCTGGTAGAAAATGATCTAGAGCAGCTGATACAAAAGGCTCTAGACATGGAAAAGCTGCAAGCAGGCACAGTTTTCGTCCAAACGCCGTTAACGCCATATCCAATGGCACCAATAGACCCTAGTATTCGAGTTCGTGCTCTCAGCCGAACTCCTTACAATCAAGCACCACAGCCACCCATGTACATATGCATCACCACGAGCACAAGAGCCCAGGCAGTTTAATAACCCCCCATACGTACATGCTCCACCACTACGCCCGCCATTTCCACGAAGGGATTCTAGACAAATTGATACACAAAGTCTGGTACAAAACATCACCTGTAATTTCTGCCAGAAGCGGGGACACACCTACACGGAGTGTCTAAAACGCAAAAAGACCCCTTCTGCACTAACTGTAGAAGTTACGGGCATGACATTCGCGACAGCCAAACACAGTCTGCAAATCGTTTCACACGAGGATCGCCTAACAATCAACCACAGTCAGACCCGAACAATACAAAAGGCCCCACAGTCTTTAATATATGTTGTGACTCAGGTGCCCGAATCACAACCATAAGGTCAACACATCAATATATCGTCCTATACAATATATTGATGTATTGCTAGTTGACCCTGAAAAAAAAAATAATAAGAACAAAATTTATTTGATTTAAATTTAAACATTCCAAGTGCACTTGCGTGTTGTAACAAAATGCAATTTAGCATAAATTGCATTTTGTTATCAGACACACATCCATCTGCACGGTATACTTACCTGCATACAGTGCAAATCATATTTCATTTTCTTCGTGCATATGATAATGCACATAGAAAAATTGCATTCTCTCACGTACGATCTTGGATCGTCGTGAGAAAGCAAAAAGAAGAGCACGAAAGTTTTTTGCAAAAAATATGTGGGTACCTGGGGGCAGCAAGCCCAATCCTCGAGGCAGTCTTTTTTTAAAAAACCCGGGGAGTCGTTTTTTCCATCCCGTCGGAGATTACACATCAGAAGTTTAAGTTGAAATTTAAAAAAAGAAGTTTTAGTATTTGAAATATTTAAAAAAGAAGTTTAAGTTGAAATTTAAAAAAAAGAAGTTTTAGTATTTGAAATATTTAAAAAAGAAGTTTAAGTTGAAATTTAAAAAAAAGAAGTTTTAGTATTTGAAATATTTAAAAAAGAAGTTTAAGTTGAAATTTAAAAAAAAGAAGTTTTAGTATTTGAAATATTTAAAAAAGAAGTTTAAGTTGGAAAATTAAAAAAAAAAGGTTTTAATATTTGGAAAATAAAAGAATAAGTTTTAGCTGAAATTTATAAAAGAAAGTCTAGTTGGAACATAAATATAAAAGAAAATTTTGCCAGAAAAAGGGATATTGTGTGAAATTATTTAGTTAAAACCTATGCCCACTCTCTCCCCCAGGAGGACGGAGTGCGCAAAATACAACATATTGGTGGCAGCGGTATTCCTACCCAACCAAAAATCAGTGTCTTGATTCCCCATTAAAATATTATTGTAACAAACAACAAATAAAAATCAATAAAATTCCGACACCACACAACATTGATGGTATTTAAAATAATAAACTCAAGTGCCTAAAAAAAAAAATAATAATTATTATTAAATTGATATAAATAAAAAAATAAACAAAAAAGGAAAATAATAATAATAATAAAAAAAAAAAAATAAGCCCGGGTATCCAGGAGGTACTTAGAGGAGTTAAAAGTTTAAGCGCCCAAGCGCTCACCGTGGGACCGAAGGAGGCTTCATCCCTGCCTCACTAAGACGAAATATAGAAGGAAGGAAGACGCCCGACGTATCTTCAGGATCATAATACCATCTGCCAGTTTCAACTTTATATTCCCAACTATAACTCTACAAGAAATCATCGCCCAGGACGCGCGACGTATCAACATCTACAAACATCTTAATCCTCATCTATACTCATCATACTCATAACCAGCAACAACTCCAGATTCATACATTTTGGATAATATATAAGGTAGAAAAATTGAACACTATAATATATCGGGAGAAACAAGTTATTTTTAATATTTACGTGATTAGATTTCCTTTTTCGGATTTTACATATTTTTTTTGATTACTTACATTTTCCATAATTAGCTACATATTTCCATATTTTCTGATTTTTTTTTTTTTCATATTTACAAGTTAATTACATAATTACACATTCTCTGATTATTTACATTTTATCTGATTAATTGGGAATTTGCATTTTTTTTTATTATTTATTTTGATTGTGATATCAAGAAGAAAATAACTTCCTTATATTACCTTCGATTCTCATTTAACTTGAAGGAAAATTTCAATTCTACACATACAAATCAAAACATACTCTTCCACGAAGCGACCTCTGCGGTAAGACCTCGTGAGCTTGCTGGTCAGAGGACTTCGGAAAGAATCAATAATTGTCCTCCTTCAATAGAGCTTCATAAGCCTGTTGATCAGGAGGAGATTTTGGTTGGAAGGAGTGGTTTAAATTACCCGCCTTTGGTTAGCAAACAAATTTCATCTTCCTTTGTCGACAATATACATATATATATATACAAATGTTTGACTTTTTGCATGTTGATATGACCTTTTTCCTTTTATTTTAATAACTTTAAAATTTGTTATTGAAGTCATAACTCTGTTTCCAATAATATTTGACAAGCAAATTTTGCTTTACTTTTTCTATTTTCGTGCATATCTTTTAGATTCTTCTGAAAATTTTGGTTTCTCCTTCATCCTAATTTTTATACCGAACAAAAAATTCGAAGGTTTAATACGAACAAATCATTGGTTATTATTAATTAATCCCTATTTCACTATCGATGAGTCATTTTGTTATTGCTATTGTCGTTTTATATACTTTTACACAAAAATAATACGCACCCAAATATATACCTACCTACCTATCATTATACCTTCCTTATTCTCAATAAATTTAATTTCCTACTTTTTATTTCGATTTAAATAGGAGATAGTTGCAACAAACAAGTGACAATCAGTTTTTTTTTACATACATTGAGATTCCCAGTAATTTATTTAAATTTTTTTTTTAACTTCTCTCCCTCATCTCCAAGAAATAAAAATAAACCAAAAACCATAAGACTTTTTCTACCAAATAAAAATAAAACAATTTTCCTTTTGTCTTTTCCCTTGTTGACAAATTCCACAATTCTTCACATTCCTATCGCTGTGTTTTTCTCAACTCTTACAAAATTTAATTAAACATAATTATCTACGTATAACCAACTTGCTACCTGTTTATTGTTGTAGGGAAAATTTAAACAAATGTTTTTTTTAACATTTCTTCCAAAACTAATTAATTAATTTCCAAACAAAATATAAATCAATTAAACATGACTGAAGAAACCAAATCTTTCGATGAGCTTTGCTTGTCACAAGTCCCAAAAATGGCAGAAATTAGACAAATTCTGGCCGATTATCACAGAGCCAATAAAAGCAAAAGGACTTCAGAATTTACTTCTGAAAAACTACAAAATTTGGAAGACGTATGGGCTTCATTCGAAAAAACGGAAACCCTGATTCAAGATCATGAAGATTTTACTGAAACTCATGATTATTTTAAGCAGTCATGCTATGACAAAACAGAGGACTGGTACAATCTTACAAAGGCAACTCTGTCTGATAGGTTGAAATCCATATCAGTCCACACAGAGCGCAAAAATAAACCGTTTTACGTCCCACTTCCAAAAACTTCTCAAAAAACAACTGCAGCTGATAACCAGGACAGCTCAGACAAAGATCAATCGAATACAGTACGATTTCGATTGCAAGAAGATAGACAAAAAACATTATACGATATTATCCAGTCTATAGATAATAATTCACTTGGAACTGCAACCCAGGCATATATAAACCAAAAATTAAACTCGTTGCACAAATATTGGGATGATTTTGAAGAAACACACAATGAAATAATCTTGAATGTTGGCCCAAACGACAAAGACAGCGAATACTTCGCAAATGATGTTTACATAAACATGGAAACATCATTCTCAGACACTGTAATTGCGCTGCAAGAACAATTGGACTCTCGATTCCAAAATGTAACGAATAATACAAATAATTCCATAGAGCAGCACCACAATGTCTCTTTCAGAGACCAATCAAGTTTTTTCCCATCTGAAGCGAGAACATTAATTCCCAATTTCAATGGAAATCCGAAAGATCTCCACAAATTTATTTCAAGTTGTGATGACACATACGCAACAGCAACGACGACGAACGAAAAACACTCCCTCCTTAGCTTAATAAGGAGTAAATTATCCGCAGAGGCATACGACGTATACAATCAAATCTCAGATTGGCCTGAGTTAAAATCGCTATTGGTCCAAACTTTCGAAGTCAAAACCCCTAGGTCCACACTACAATCTCAATTGACTAACTCCAGACAAAGAAGAGAAGAAAGTGTAAAAGACTTTTTGCAGAGATTAAATACAACACTGTCCAAGCTAAATGAAGCAACACATTCCTATACAACGGACAAGGTGCTCCTACGGTCTTGATGGGTTATCCAATCCACAATTACAGACCTTGGCTAAGGTACATTCCGATAAATCCTTTTCTGCTTTAAAATCACACATCTTGGAGCATGCATCACGTTTAGAGCACAAACAACTTGTTTCTCATGCACAAAACAAGATTAATCAAACTCCATCTGCGCAAACAATAAATTCAAATCTTCGTTGCTTCAAATGTAATAGACTGGGGCATGCTGCATCAAGTTGCCCAGTCATACAACGCACCACGCAAAATTTCAATGCAGTTCCAAAGCTAAACCCCCAATTGCAACGTCCTCCAGATTTTAAGAATGCTACATCTCCGTCACAGGTCCCTAGTTGTCGATATTGCCATCGGATGGGCCATTCTATTGAAGAATGCAGGACAAGAGCTGCAAATAATTCCCGATTTAACGACAATCAAGAAAATCGGAATAATTTCCAAAAAGAAAAAACAGTTCCGCAAACAAGCACGGCTGATAGACAGCCACAAAACAGGAACTGGCAGCAGCCAGTATTCCGAGAAATTCGAACTCCACCGCCGAGATATAATAATGCCAATATCTCGGCTAAATCGTCATCTCCAAAGAGGAGAAATAGCAAAAGTCCATCGGCATCCAGGCAGGGAAACTGGATGCAGCGGGGGTCTCATTCGGCAACCCCTCGCATATAGAAACTACAGCACAAGTCCACAGGAATCCCGAAACAATATCGACACAGTCAGAACAAAATTGATACGTATCCCCATCCAAGTAAATAATAATTCTTTAACAATTTCTTTACCTGTCGATGTCTGCTCTGCTCCAAAACTTACATTTTTAATTGATACTGGAGCAGAGATCAGCCTAATTAAACTCCATCCATTGAAGCCAGATAGCATCTGCTACAGAGATGCTGTCTGCAATATAAACACATTATTCACAGAGTCCACTTCTACGGAAGGGCTCATCTTTGCTAAATTGAATTTAGAATCTTCGAATAATAATAACTCCATTCTAGAACACCCATTTCAAATAGTGGGAAATAACTCCATCCTCTCATACGATGGCCTGCTTGGTCATGACTATTTATCTCGATACAATGCTAGTATCGATTATAAAAATAAATACATTTCTTTAGAAATAAACAATTCAAATGAATCTTATCCGTATGAGCAATATTACTCCAATTACCCATATGTTTATTTGAAAAGCGAAGACCCAGAAAAGAGGTCTCAAACAAAAAGTCTATTATATACGGAGATAACATTCTCCGATATAAATACTAATACAAATCTATCTCCATCTATAGCCAGAAAAAAGGCTGAATTAAATAAAAATCAATCTCCATCCAAATCTTCACAAGATACGAAGCAAGAACGTAAAAGTATATCTCCATCAATAGCCACACAGGAGGCTGTAGCTAGTAAAGTTCTATCTCCTTCATCAATAAATTCACTAAATGTGAATTCCAGAAATAAATCAAAAAAGAAGTCAAAGAATTTCAATAAAGTTTTATCTCCTTCAAATTCTATCGAGTCGGAATCATCGAATAACTTCCAAATTCCACAAAAGTTGGAGTCATATCGCCTTCCTACTAATCATCCGAAAGAATCGGATCACTTAAAAAAAGTCAAGATTCCGGCTCGATCAGAGTTCATCATTGAAATTCCAACTTCTTCTATTCAAAATCAATCGGTCTGTTTCAGGAAGGAAATAAGGCCAGGTTTGTTTCTTGGAAATTCGATAGTCGAACCAGTCAACGGTATGGCAAAAGTCCTAATCCTCAATACAAATGAGGAGGACGCCGATCTGGGCCCTTACAAGTTGAACCCAGTTTACCAAGACTTGGACAACTTTGTGGTCATCTCAACAGACTCTGAAAGAGATCCGATTAAGGGCAGAATAAATAAACTGCATAACCTTATAAAATTGGATCACTGTAATTCAGAGGAATCTGAGAGTATTCGCAATATCTGTAGGGAATTCAACGATCTCTTCTTCATAGAAGGGGACTTCCTTTCATATACAGATGCGATTACCCACAAAATCGAGACACTCCAAGACAAACCATCAATCTATACTAAGCCTTATCGACTTCCTGAAGCAAGCCGAACTGAAATAAACCGGCAAATACAGGAGATGCTTGAGTCAGACATCATCAGACCTTCACATAGTCCCTGGAATTCTCCACTCCTCCTGGTTCCCAAAAAACCGGATGAGAATGGAAACAAAAAGTGGCGAGTAGTGGTAGACTTTCGTCGTATTAACGACATTACCATTGGCGATGCGTACCCACTGCCTAATATCACTGATATATTAGACCAGTTGGGGAAGTCGAAATATTTTACCACACTCGACTTAGCCAGTCGATTTCACCAGATAAGAATGGACCCGAAGGACAGGGAGAAAACTGCCTTTAGCACACCCTATGGCCACTACGAATACAATCGTATGCCATTTGGTTTACTTTTCAGCAAGCCATGAATAATGTCTTATCTGGCCTTCAAGGCATATATTGCTTCGTATACATGGACGATATTGTAGTCCATGGATACAATCTCAAAGACCACAATTCCAGACTCACAGCAGTATTCAGCCGTCTCCGAGATTTTAATTTGAAACTCCAACCGGACAAGTGCCATTTCCTAAGAAAGGAAATTATGTATTTAGGGCACATAATTACAGAAAACGGAGTCAAACCAGACCCTACAAAAATAAAATCAGTTCAGTCATATCCCAGACCCAAGAAGGAAAAAGATATCAAAGCCTTCCTTGGTTTCGTCGGCTATTATCGCCGCTTTATACCCAACTTTTCAAAGATTGCGAAGCCCCTTACGAATCTTTTAAAAAAAGATACGCCTTTCAAGTTCGACGCAATCTGCGACGAGGCATTTTGCGAATTGCGAAATAAATTAATTTCAGCACCAATTTTATCATATCCCAATTTTGACAAAGAATTTTTTGTCACCTCCGATGCCAGTGACTACGCCATCGGAGCAGTACTTTCACAAGTTGATGATCAAGGAGATCATCCAATCGCCTACGTGAGCCGAGTTCTCAATGGTGCGGAAACTCGTTACTCAACAATTGAAAAGGAGCTCTTAGCTATCGTGTTCGCAGTTGAGCAATTCAGACCATACGTTTATGGCAGACAGTTTACAATTATAACTGACCATAAACCATTAGTATGGCTCATGAATCTAAAAGACCACTCCTCAAGACTGATGAGATGGAGAATACGCCTTGAGGAATATGACTACAAGATAGTCCACAAATCAGGTAAGCTCAACACAAATGCAGATGCTCTCAGTAGAGCAATTCCGGAAAAATCTGAACATTCTGCAGAACCAACAACCTTCGTAAATGTGGTAACTAGAAATCAAGCCAGAACTCAGGCGAATATAAATACTCCCAACGCAAGT
Organism: Dioctria rufipes; assembly: GCA_963924295.1. Taxonomy (NCBI): domain Eukaryota; kingdom Metazoa; phylum Arthropoda; class Insecta; order Diptera; family Asilidae; genus Dioctria; species Dioctria rufipes. The sequence continues at coordinate 98,216,949 of OZ002741.1, read as the reverse complement.
GTAACTACTCCAAACCCAACCCCATCACCTGTAAACAATTCCTCAGTCATAATAACCTAGACAAATTTTCCTCTCCTACTAACTAAGTATGCGAACCCTAAATTTTTCATCTTGCCAATGCAAGATACAGAACTTGAAAGAGTTTTGGATTCGAAACTCAAATTTTCTGATAAATCTTCATCTCTAGGAAAGGAACTGAACTTCTTCAAGAAAAAAGACTCAACTGTAATCATATCAAAAATTAATTTACCTTGTCGATCCCAAAGAGATAGATCAGACATCGAAAAGGTTTTAACTGAAATCTGCTCATACACAGAAGCAAATCAGTTAAAACAAATAAATATTTCCTTCCCTATATTAGATCCACAGACTCTAATAATTATTAAAAACGCTTTTACCCAGATCTTCGCTAATAAACAAATAGACATCAAACTCCATCAAGATTCGATTAGATATTTATCCGACATTAACGACATTGAACAAGTCTTAAAGGGTTTTCATTCACTACCGACGGGAGGCCACCAAGGCGTTTCCCGCACAATAAAAAGAATCAAAAAACAATTCTACTGGCCTGGCATGTCAGACGACGTGGTCAAATATGTAAGGAAATGTAAACTTTGTCAGGTAAACAAAGTATTCAGAAATCCAAAAATTCCAATGAAAATCTCGAGCATTAGCTCCAAGCCTTTCGAAAGAGTGTACCTAGATGTTGTAGGACCTCTCCCAATATCACATTCTGGAAATAAATATCTCCTTACATTTCAAGACGACCTTTCAAAATTTTCTGAGGCTATTCCCATAGTCGACACCGAGTCTAAGGCATTAGCGGAAACCTTCACGACAACAATAGTTTGTCGACATGGTATTCCAGAAAGTATCCTCACAGATCAGGGTTCTAACCTCATAAGTGGCATGTTCGCCGAGGTATCTAAGTTGCTGAGAATTAAAAGGCTCAAAACTACTCCATATCACCCTCAGACAAATGGTGCATTGGAAAGAAGTCACAGAACCTTAGCAGAATATTTCCGATCTTATGTAGCAAAAGATCCACAAGACTGGGATACATGGATTCCTTATGCCATGTTTGTATACAACACCACCCCTCATTCGAGTACTAACTATACTCCACGCGAACTCCTATACGGATTCCCAGCCGAAATCCCAAATAATTTAAAATCGTCTCCAACCGTTTGCTATAATTATGACAATTATGCAAACGAGTTAAAAGCGCGTCTACAGCATAGCTTCAAAATAGCTAAGGACATAGCCATGGCAAACAAAGAAAAATTAAAAGTGCAATACGACAAAAGCTCCGTCCAAAAATCCTTTATAATAGGCGATAAAGTCCTACTCAAGAGCAGAGTTCGAGAGAACAAATTCTCACCACTATGGTCAGGTCCGTATGAGATATTGGAGATTAATTCCCCCGAAAATTCCACCATAAAAATCAACAATAAAAATAAAAGAGTCCATAATAATGACTTGAAACTTTTCAAAGATTAATACCAGTAACTTCGTCCTCCCCAAAAATCATTCCAAATGATTAATACAGTATCATCTTCCAGGTTTCCAAAATGATGCATACAGCATTCATTTTGATTTTCATCCCTTTCGTCTACGGCTCAGGAATAGAAGTCAATCAGCTAAATGCTACTGCAGGCATTTATTTCGAGGAAATTGGCAGAGCCAATCTGTATACCAACGAATGGCAAATCGTCACTTACTACGACTTGGAAAATTTTAAATCCGAATTCAGGAATATACAGTTCATCGCACAACAAATAACAACAACTTGTCAGAGGCTTGGTAAAAATTCAGCGATGGCCCACACCTGTAATGGTACGTTGCTACAAATCAATCTTATTATGGCAAATATAGAGTATAGGAATATGTTACTTATAACTAAAAATAGGAAACAAAGAGCACTATTTAATGCAATAGGCTCAATATCTAAAGCTCTTTTTGGCACATTGGACGAAGATGATGCCAAAGTTTATGATGAACAAATTCGTAACCTCACCCTTAACCAAAATTCCCTTCTATCACTTATGAAAAGCCAAACTGCGATAGTCGAAGCAACTGCAAGTATTTTCAACAAAACTAAAACCGCAATTGAAAAGGAATTCCTAGTCATGCATAAAAAATTGATATCGGTACAGATAGCCGCTTCATCATTGGAAAATAGAACACTTGATAACAAGCTATCGATCGAACTCGAATCACTTATTTCCCTAGTTTCGTTAATGGCATTCAGATACCAGAACACTCAGACAGAGATAATAGACATCCTAACAGATTCAAGACACGGAAAATTTCATCCTACACTTATATCACCTAGACAAATTGAAGCACTTTTATTGAACATCAGGCAGGAATTACCAAATTCAATAATGTTTCCTATCAACTCCAGAGAAAATATTATTACACAGATATACAAATTAAGTACAATAGCCGCAAATACCTTCAACAATAAAATAATTATAGAGCTCAGAATTCCCCTTCCTTTCAAGGAACCATATCAAATTTTTAAAGCAATGCCATTACCTACACCCCTCAACGGATCTTTCGTGTACATTAACCCATTAAAGGAATATATCCTTATAGACTACAATCGTGAACATTATGTCGAATTAACACAACATGATATTCATAATTGCGCAACGTTGGACCAAACGCATTTTTATTGCAAAATTTCATCCCCCATCCTGAACTCAAATTCAAAAATAAACCAATGTGAGGTAAATCTGATAAAAAAGGAACCGATCCTATCAAAATGTAAAATCCTTACATTAGAACAGAATTACTATTGGATGCAGTTGTCGCAGTAGAACGCTTGGCTTTTCTCCCTAAAAGATCCGCTCCATATAGATATAATTTGTGATAATTCCATTAGCTCACAAACCCTGCACGGAACAGGAACAATGTATATCTATCCCGGTTGTTACGTACGAAGCAAAGAATTCATCTTGCACGGACATAATGTAAAAATATCCAAATTTAATTCAAAATTCATCCCATCAATTAACATTTCCACTATACTGTGGAATATGACGTTTTCCGCTATGGAAACGCATATAGAAAGAAATACCTTAAACATTATGAATAACATAGATCTAGAAAAACTTCTAGAATCCATCCATTCCCAAAAAGAACAGGAATTGATTCCGCTCAATCCAATAAACAATCATCATATACACCACTATGCACTATCATACCTGACAATCACTTTAATCATAGCTATTATCGGTGCCTATCTGTATATCAAATACACTAAAACAACCCGTGAATCTAAAAATATACTTCCAGAACAGGAACTGGAAGATATGCCTACTCCTGCACCAAGGGAAATAAGGTTTAATATAACTCCTGCTCCCAACAGGAAAACTGCAGAGGGTTTCTCCAATTGATGTTATAATATATTTTATATATATACATACTCTATATATGCGTACATCCAGCAAGGTAGCTGCAATAATTACAAATCAAACAGAAAAACGGACACAGTAAGCTCTCCTTCCCAGTTTTTATCGTCCTCAATAAATATCATCTTCATCCTAAACATTTTTTTTTTGTAAACAATTTAGGAGCAAAATAATATCTCACGTTCTTTCGATGAATATTTGTATATATATATGTGTAGTTCTATATAAAGAAAAATAAACAACTAATAATAGGAAAAAATAAAGATCTATAAGTGTAAGTAAAATAAATAAGTAAATAAGGTAAATGTGAGTAGCTGTAAAACTACCAAACATTTAGTTATAATTAGAATTTTAATATTATTCATTTTCTTTTATACTATCTTAGAAACTTTAAATATAACAAATAAAAAGATATTATAAGAAAACAAAGAAAAACTACAAAATAAAAGTAAAACAAATAATGCCAGAGAATAATTCACTTTTTTAAAATGAGTATTAATTTCAATATAAATATAAAAAAAGAAAAAGAAAAAGAGAGAAGTAAGAATAAGATGGGCAAATGGTAATTATATACATATCTATATATATTTACAATTACTCAAAATAATGAGGTAATTGAGACACTACCTCTAGCATTTAGATATAATCAAATATCCTTTATAACACCGCCTTTGGCATTTTATATTCTCTAATGTTATGTAAGTAAATAAATATTTATATAGAAAATAAATGCAAAAGAGCAAAACAGCGACAACCACCACTCCGCAAACGCAAACATAAAAACAGACAGGTAGAGAAAAAATAATACCATCAAAAACTCACATTGTTGCGACCGTTTAAACTTTATTAAGCTTGATTAATACATTAGATTATTATGAAAATTTTTTTTTTCAAACAACATTTAATACGAATCTATTCCCAAACGGGTGAAAGAGGACGATGTAGGGCGGACGGCGCCGGATCATCATCAGATAGGTAAACGGACCATCCAATTAGCACCAAGTTGGCTCCTAAACAAATAAATAATTAATAGCGAAATTTTTTTTTAATGAACAATTGAACTTATCCAGTGCTCTGAGCCCCATCTCATATTGGGGCCACAATGAGAACGAGAACGGATGGTACCGAGCAGCCTGTGGCTCACTGCCCCAAACAGTTACTGATTCCCTACCAGGACAAAGAAAACGTAAAAAAATAGGTCCTGTCCAGCGCGACCATATAGATTCAACGTATACCCCACTAATAAAAACAGCGTAATATTGGGGAGCACTATATTGCTCCCGAGATAAATTCAACACAAAAATCATTTTGGATGTGATCAAGCATACACAATTGCTCGTCATCTGTGACGAGTAAAAATGCATGCACAGCGTTTTCTAATCTAAATCTTAAAGCCACAGCCAACAATCAGTCAGTATTCAACATATTTTATCTTGAAATTTTTTTTTTTTTCTTTCTCTCTCTCTTGCACTCTCTTATAAAAACTCTTTCCGATATTGTTCTATCTATTCAATCAGCGCATAACATCCAAAGGGCATGAGAAATTATAAACAGTGCACCCAATCGAAAACATATAATAGAGATGTACAAGGAAATGGATTGCGTGCGGAGCGGTGAGGTGGATTCGTTGATAAAAAGAAATTTGCCGATCGCTCTTTAATATGAATATAATAAATTAATTATAAATGACCATTTTGATAAATTTTAGCAACACTAGGATCATTAAGAAGAAGAAGGAACGAACAGAAGGGAGTATATGTATATACCAACTATGCTCCAAAATTATAAATCCTTTAAAATTATGGACACTCTAACATCTCTTTCTTAGTTTATTTATCTCCATTAACTTCCTCATACATCCTTACTTTAAATATTATATAGAAAATCCGTAATTTAGAATTTCCATTAAGTATGCGAAAATAAACAAAATTTTTTTTTTATATATACTGTAGTTACATATAATGGTCTACTAAAAAATGGGAGAAAGTTTTCTTTTCAAAAAGAATAAAACTTTCTTTTTCCCAGGGGGGAGGGATGTTGTGACTCAGGTGCCCGAATCACAACCATAGGTCAACACATCAATATATCGTCCTATACAATATATTGATGTATTGCTAGTTGACCCTGCAAAAAAAAATAATAAGAACAAAATTTATTTGATTTAAATTTAAACATTCCAAGTGCACTTAAAATGCACCTGCGTGTTGTAACAAAATGCAATTTAGCATAAATTGCATTTTGTTATCAGACACACATCCATCTGCACCTACATACAGTGCAAATCATATTTCATTTTCTTCGTGCATATGATAATGCACATAGAAAAATTGCATTCTCTCACGTACGATCTTGGATCGTCGTGAGAAAGCAAAAAGAAGAGCACGAAAGTTTTTTGCAAAAAATATGTGGGTACCTGGGGGCAGCAAGCCCAATCCTCGAGGCAGTCTTTTTTTAAAAAACCCGGGGAGTCGTTTTTCCATCCCGTCGGAGATTACACATCAGAAGTTTAAGTTGAAATTTAAAAAAAGAAGTTTTAGTATTTGAAATATTTAAAAAAGAAGTTTAAGTTGAAATTTTAAAAAAAGAAGTTTTAGTATTTGAAATATTTAAAAAAGAAGTTTAAGTTGAAATTTAAAAAAAAGAAGTTTTAGTATTTGAAAGATTTAAAAAAGAAGTTTAAGTTGAAATTTAAAAAAAAGAAGTTTTAGTATTTGAAATATTTAAAAAAGAAGTTTAAGTTGGAAAATTAAAAAAAAAGGTTTTAATATTTGGAAAATAAAAGAATAAGTTTTAGCTGAAATTTATAAAAGAAAGTCTAGTTGGAACATAAATATAAAAGAAAATTTTGCCAGAAAAAGGGATATTGTGTGAAATTATTTAGTTAAAACCTATGCCCACTCTCTCCCCAGGAGCACGGAGTGCGCAAAATACAACATATAAGACAAAAATGTGATTTTTGTGGGCGCCGTGAACATAAGATCGACGAATGTCGACAAAAGCAAAAATGGGAGGATAAAAAACAGGGAAACGACAAAGAGTCGACCCAAAACTCCCCGGCTCGACTATAAACCCTACCAGCAATAAACAAGGGTCTTCTCAGCCGCCCAACTTCAGTGTGCCCACCGCCAAACTTCCTCTAGACATAGGTCTAAATGGTCAGGCCCAGCTAATAGTGGACACCGGCGCTGAGATCAGTATAATTAAGAAAAAAGCTCTCAAATCTCGCGAGCTAATAAACCCCAACAAAAAACTAACGCTTCAAAGCCCTTTTGGCACCGGAAAAACCTTAGGAAGTTGCCAAGGAAACTTCATGCTAAAAAGTAACTTACCTTGCAACTTTCAGGTGGTAAAAAACATCCCAGGTATTTCTGACGACGGCTTGCTAGGAAATGATTTCCTAGCCAAAAACTGTAATGTTAAGGGACCCAACAAGGTTCTGCGATTTCCTCGCACGGAAACTAATCCAGAAGAGTTCGCTGTTCCACTAGAAACCGCATCGGACAACCCGTGTTCACAAAACACAGTCAACAAAGAGACACTGGTAGAAGATATTAAACCCGACGGGGATACACCTTCTACCCGAAGTGTTCTCAAAACTTCTCAGTCAGAAGAAGTCGGCTGTGATAAACAAGAATGCGATAAGGGTGAGTTGATTACCAAAAATCTGGCTTGTAAGACTGGCCAGCATCAGGTAGATTTAAATGAACCTGTGTGCATACCAGCAAGGTCTCAGATCGTAGTCAAAGTTCCATTGCAGTTGCAGGAAGAAATGCTCAGTCTGTCAAAAGAAATAGACGACGGAGTCTTCTTAGCGAACAGCTTGCTCTCAGCTGGGTTAAAGGCAGTCCCTATAGGAATCCTCAACACACGCAGTTCACAAGTAGTCCTAAAAAGCGTGAACCTAAAGCTGGTTCCCATTAAAAACTACACTGTCGTCCCCATCAAACGAGAGCCAGATAAAAATATTACAACAGCCCATCCTCTGAATCCCATGAGTCGAAATGGTGGCGATGGTGAGCAGCAAAATATAATTAGACCTAAGATTAAGAAAATAGGGCATAAGAGCCCAGGTCAACCAAGCAGTAACAAGAAACAGCTTCAAGACGCTTGCGGGTCCCTCATGAAAACCCCAACGTCAGGCGCTGGCCAGTACACAAACGGTCTGCCGGTAGCAAATCCCGCAGATCCATCTGGCCCAGCGCCACTCATATATCAAAGAAATAGGTTAAGAGGTAAAATGAATAGGGATAATAATAATAGATCTAGATTTAAGAATAATACAAACAGGGCAATAAGTGCCGATCAGACGGCCACCCTACAACATATAAGGTACTCGTTCCCAAACGATGCCGAACAAGAAGACACCAGTATTCAGCCCCGCCTCACCAGATTAGAGCAAGAACTCAGTCTGGATGGAACTTTAAATTCTGAGGAAAAAGCCTCAATAACACATCTCTGTTACGAATATGTTGACATATTCTTTTTAAAGGGTGACAGGCTTACACATACCAACACCATCACCCACGACATCCCTCTGGTGCAAGACCAAGCACCTATTAACCAAAAGATGTACCCGTTACCAGAGACACAGCGAAATGTCTTAAATGAGCAACTCAGAGAAATGCTGGACAACGACATTGTCCAGCCCAGCAAAAGCCCCTGGAACTCGCCACTGCTAGTCATCCCCAAAAAAGCGGGACCAGATGGTGAGAAAAGGTGGCGTGTCGTCGTTCATTTCCGTAAGTTGAACGAAAAAACGATCGGCGACGCCTTCCCGCTACCACGAATTGAGGATATCCTCGATCAACTGGGCCATCCAAATTACTTCACCACCCTAGACCTAGCCAATGGCTATCATCAGGTACTCGTCGATCCGAAAGATCGAGCAAAAACGCCTTTCAGTACCAACTACGGGCATTATGAATTCAAACGCATGCCGTTCGGACTTAAACGAGCCCCGGCCACATTTTAGCGTTTAATGAATTTCATATTAACTGGCCTACAAGGCCTAGAATGTCTCGTCTACTTAGATGACATCGTCATCTATGGAAAAAGTCTGGCAGACCACAACGAAGAGCTTCGCAAAGTCTTTGACAGGTTAAGAGAAAATAACCTGAAACTTCAACCTGAGAAATGTCAATTTCTCAGGCGCGAGGTAGTGTACTTAGGACACACATGTTCTAACAAGGAGCACTACCTGACCCTAGCAAAACGGCATGCGTCCAAACTTTCCCCACTCCTAAGACAGTAAGGCAAGTGCAATCATTTTTGGGTCTTGCGAATTACTACAGAAAATTCATACCCGATTTTTCAAAAACAGTACGTCCTCTAACAAACTTACTCCGAAAGGATGTAAAGTTTAAGTGGACTGAGAAATGCCAAGAGGCATTTCAAAGCATTAAGAACGCTTTAATTTGCCCACCACTCTTAATATATCCCGATTTTTCAAAACCATTTAACCTTACCACAGAGGCCAGCAGCGAGGCTCTTGGAGCGGTTCTCTCTCAAGGAGAGGTAGGAAGTGACCAGCCAATTGCCTACGCCAGCCATACCCTGAACAAAGCCGAACGTAACTATTCCACTATTGAGAAAGAGTTACTGGCTATAGTTTGGGCGACTAAAAATTTCAGGTGTTATCTGCAAGGCCGAGAGTTCAAGGTCTATACAGATCATAAACCACTCAAGGGAGTCTTCAATGTTAAGGACCCCACATCCCGTCTGGTGAGATTTCACCATAAACTTTCCGAGTTCAATTATAAAATTGAAAATAAGCCCGGAAAGTACAACACGAATGCCGACGCTTTAAGCCGCTTTTAACCGCTGCTTTCGTGTACAATAACAGTGTACACGAAGGGACAAAATTAACTCCCATGGACTGCCTCTACGGCTTTACAGCGGACGTTCCGTCCAACTTAAGGTGAGACCCCGAACCCGTGTATAACCACGAGAGCTACTACCATATTCTCAGGTATAAGCTTCAGAAGTCTTACGCCATGGCACGAAAAAATCTTCTGATGAGTAAACAACGCTCGAAAAATTACTATGACAAAGCTGTACGTCCCCTGACATTTCACAGAGGAAACAAGGTTCTACTCAAGAGCGAGAGTCGCAAACATAAGCTCTCCCAGATTTGGGTAGGACCCTATACGGTAACCGGCATCCCCAGTTCAGTAAACACAATAATTAAAATTCGCAAACGAGAGGTGACGGTACATAACAACCGTCTAAAACCTTTCTACGAATAAATAGGTGTCCATAGAAGCTAAGTAGTGTTAAGTTACATACATACATTAAATTAAAGAACAATAAAACATAAGCTGCAGAGTCAACAGAAAACCCATTTTAATATCCTATACTATCCTCTCCTAGATGACAATGCGGTCAATAATTCTCTACGGACTGTTCCTGACCACAATAGGAGCCCTCGCGGAGGAGCCTTACACTATAACGCCCCTAAATAATACGGAAATACTATTTGAGGATCTTGGAAGCCTATCAGTTTACCACGATACTTGGAGCATCATAACGGAGTTAGATCTGGCCGAGTTGGACAATCAGACAAAACTGGCGGAACGTGCGGAACTCTACGTACATCAATTATGTGGTAACAAATCCTTTGATCAAGATCTATGTACCCTACAAACCAAACATGTACATGCCCTGATGGAAAACATCAAGAGACGCACCAATGTCATTAAAGAGGCAGTTCCTAAGTCACGCAAGCCCCGATCCATCTTTGATGGGATAGGTAATGCGATGCACTATCTCTTTGGCACTATGGATAGCGGAAACGAACAAGAGGTGTACAGCCGACTAAGCGAATTAGAGGTAAATACTCAAACCTTAGCTGATCTGGAAAAGCAACAGATCAGCGTAATAAAAACCACGTTTGAACAAATTCAGAAACCCCTATCTTCGCTGACTGAACGACAGCGTCAGATAACCAATCAGATTAACCATCTGCAGAACACAACGGACGATTTGATAGCCCACCAAATAAGACAAGAGATCGTTTCTAGCCTGACACTACAAATGATAGAGTTGGAATTCAGACAACAAGCTCTACTGGACATAATAGTGTCCAGTAGAAATAATCAAATTCATCCCCTTTTAATTTCCCCAAACTATTTGCTAGAGATTTATCACAAATCTCACTCTACTTGTCCCAATCTACAGGACTGTTTGTCAGTTCTGTATCAAACAGCAGATGTTAAGACACATTTGTTGCAGGACAAATTAGTTATCCGAATCAAACTCCCCATTTTTAATATCCCCAAGATGAAAATCCAACAGATTAGATGTTTCCCCATACGGATGGATCCAAAGCATTCATTAATACCTGATATCAAATATTCTCATGTGGCAAGCCAAATCCAGACCCAGGAATTTCTGTTGCTGAAGCCAGAAAACCTGAGATCTTTCAACAAAATTTCAAAGGGAATCAAGGAAGATACGTGGGTTGGTAAGCTGAATACACCAGTCACCAAAGCTACAAAAACAGATGAATGTGTTATCAAACTTCTATTCAATCCACTGGGCGAACACCCACAATGTAGCATCAGAGCTCAAGTTCCCCCAAGAGACACAATAATTAAACTCAATAGACCAAATTCGTGGCTGTACTCCTTAACCAAAACCACTATAGTACAAATAACCTGTACACAAAAGTTGCTCACTCATCGTCTCGCAGGACAAGGAATCATGACAATCAACGAACCATGTTCCTTGAAAATAGGGCCTCATACACTTTATTATGAAGCAGAAAATATGCATCCGCTTAAAATCCTCCAACCAACCTACTTCCCAGGCACAAACGAAACTCAAGAGGTATTGGCAGAATATATGTCCAAGATATCCGCTCCTAAAAACCCTGAGAAACAACCAACGTTACTCCTCGGAGATGATACAAACCAACGTATCCACCTGGATACAAAATCTCTAGAAGAAATACGTACCAAAGTGAACAACATTCACTTTGGACCAAAGGCCAAGATTCCTCATATACTCTCTATTACATCCCTATCAATGACCGGACTCTTGTTGCTAATTGCATCTGTGGTGGCAGTAGCAAAATATATCGTACCGGCATTCATGACATGGGTTGCTAAACGAAGACAACAGCCCACAGCTGAAAACACCCCCATGGAACCGGTTTACGCTAAAACCCAAGGAAAGTTGAAACGGGCTCAAAGTCTCCCCAGAGCGAGATCTATACAAGTAGTATAATCAAAAAGATCTATACTCGTTGGTTGGCCCCCGACTCATTCTTGTGTTACTGGCGCAGCATCCTATCCTTTCACTACACTGGTTTTCGAATATAAGTTAAAATAATAGTAGCAAATATAAGATAAAGCGAACACGCGAAAATTAATATTACATAAAACTAAATTTATTTAGTAGTACCTAAGAAAAAAAAATTTTTGAATAAACCTAAGTAGTACATAGCAAAGTAGAAATAATAAATTGAATAAGCAAAAAAAAAAGATAATAAATAGAAGAAAGAAAGGCATAAGATAGTAGAGTTAAAAACAAATAACCACTTAAAACACAAAAGATAATCGAAATTTATTTACACAAAAATAATAAATAAATAATATTCCGTAACATTAAGTAATAAATAAAAATAATTAGCTAATTACTAAAATATAGACATAAAATCATAAGATTATACTAAATAGAAATGTAATGTACTAAGGCTATAAATAGGAAATAGCTACTTACATTCCGAGAGTTCACGGTCTATACAGATCACAAACCACTCAAGGGAGTCTTCAATGTTAAGGACCCCACATCCCGTCTGGTGAGATTTCACCATAAACTTTCCGAGTTCAATTATAAAATTGAGTATAAGCCCGGAAAGTTCAACACGAATGCCGACGCTTTAAGCCGCTTTTAACCGCTGCTTTCGTGTACAATAACAGTGTACACGAAGGGACAAAATTAACTCCCATGGACTGCCTCTACGGCTTTACAGCGGACGTTCCGTCCAACTTAAGGCGAGACCCCGAACCCGTGTATAACCACGAGAGCTACTACCATATTCTCAGGTATAAGCTTCAGAAGTCTTACGCCATGGCACGAAAAAATCTTCTGATGAGTAAACAACGCTCGAAAAATTACTATGACAAAGCTGTACGTCCCCTGACATTTCACAGAGGAGGCAAGGTTCTACTCAAGGGCGAGAGTCGCAAACATAAGCTCTCCCAGATTTGGGTAGGACCCTATACGGTAACCGGCATCCCCAGTTCAGTAAACACAACAATTAAAATTCGCAAACGAGAGGTGACGGTACATAACAACCGTCTAAAACCTTTCTACGAATAAATAGGTGTCCATAGAAGCTAAGTAGTGTTAAGTTACATACATACATTAAATTAAAGAACAATAAAACATAAGCTGCAGAGTCAACAGAAAACCCATTTTAATATCCTATACTATCCTCTCCTAGATGACAATGCGGTCAATAATTCTCTACGGACTGTTCCTGACCACAATAGGAGCCCTCGCGGAGGAGCCTTACACTATAACGCCCCTAAATAATACGGAAATACTATTTGAGGATCTTGGAAGCCTATCAGTTTACCACGATACTTGGAGCATCATAACGGAGTTAGATCTGGCCGAGTTGGACAATCAGACAAAACTGGCGGAACGTGCGGAACTCTACGTACATCAATTATGTGGTAACAAATCCTTTGATCAAGATCTATGTACCCTACAAACCAAACATGTACATGCCCTGATGGAAAACATCAAGAGACGCACCAATGTCATTAAAGAGGCAGTTCCTAAGTCACGCAAGCCCCGATCCATCTTTGATGGGATAGGTAATGCGATGCACTATCTCTTTGGCACTATGGATAGCGGAAACGAACAAGAGGTGTACAGCCGACTAAGCGAATTAGAGGTAAATACTCAAACCTTAGCTGATCTGGAAAAGCAACAGATCAGCGTAATAAAAACCACGTTTGAACAAATTCAGAAACCCCTATCTTCGCTGACTGAACGACAGCGTCAGATAACCAATCAGATTAACCATCTGCAGAACACAACGAACGATTTGATAGCCCACCAAATAAGACAAGAGATCGTTTCTAGCCTGACACTAGAAATGATAGAGTGGGAATTCAGACAACAAGCTCTACTGGACATAATAGTGTCCAGTAGAAATAATCAAATTCATCCCCTTTTAATTTCCCCAAACTATTTGCTAGAGATTTATCACAAATCTCACTCTACTTGTCCCAATCTACAGGACTGTTTGTCAGTTCTGTATCAAACAGCAGATGTTAAGACACATTTGTTGCAGGACAAATTAGTTATCCGAATCAAACTCCCCATTTTTAATATCCCCAAGATGAAAATCCAACAGATTAGATGTTTCCCCATACGGATGGATCCAAAGCATTCATTAATACCTGATATCAAATATTCTCATGTGGCAAGCCAAATCCAGACCCAGGAATTTCTGTTGCTGAAGCCAGAAAACCTGAGATCTTTCAACAAAATTTCAAAGGGAATCAAGGAAGATACGTGGGTTGGTAAGCTGAATACACCAGTCACCAAAGCTACAAAAACAGATGAATGTGTTATCAAACTTCTATTCAATCCACTGGGCGAACACCCACAATGTAGCATCAGAGCTCAAGTTCCCCCAAGAGACACAATAATTAAACTCAATAGACCAAATTCGTGGCTGTACTCCTTAACCAAAACCACTATAGTACAAATAACCTGTACACAAAAGTTGCTCATTCATCGTCTTGCAGGACAAGGAATCATGACAATCAACGAACCATGTTCCTTGAAAATAGGGCCTCATACACTTTATTATGAAGCAGAAAATCTGCATCCGCTTAAAATCCTCCAACCAACCTACTTCCCAGGCACAAACGAAACTCAAGAGGTATTGGCAGAATATATGTCCAAGATATCCGCTCCTAAAAACCCTGAGAAACAACCAACGTTACTCCTCGGAGATGATACAAACCAACGTATTCACCTGGATACAAAATCTCTAGAAGAAATACGTACCAAAGTGAACAACATTCACTTTGGACCAAAGGCCAAGATTCCTCATATACTCTCTATTACATTCCTATCAATGACCGGACTCTTGTTGCTAATTGCATCTATAGTGGCAGTAGCAAAATATATCGTACCGGCATTCATGACATGGGTTGCTAAACGAAGACAACAGCCCACAGCTGAAAACACCCCCATGGAACCGGTTTACGCTAAAACCCAAGGAAAGTTGAAACGGGCTCAAAGTCTCCCCAGAGCGAGATCTATACAAGTAGTATAATCAAAAAGATCTATACTCGTTGGTTGGCCCCCGACTCATTCTTGTGTTACTGGCGCAGCATCCTATCCTTTCACTACACTGGTTTTCGAATATAAGTTAAAATAATAGTAGCAAATATAAGATAAAGCGAACACGCGAAAATTAATATTACATAAAACTAAATTTATTTAGTAGTACCTAAGAAAAAAAAAATTTTTAATAAACCTAAGTAGTACATAGCAAAGTAGAAATAATAAATTAAATAAGCAAAAAAAAAAGATAATAAATAGAAGAAAGAAAGGCATAAGATAGTAGAGTTAAAAACAAATAACCACTTAAAACATAAAAGATAATCGAAATTTATTTACACAAAAATAATAAATAAATAATATTCCGTAACATTAAGTAATAAATAAAAATAATTAGCTAATTACTAAAATATAGACATAAAATCATAAGATTATACTAAATATAAATGTAATGTACTAAGGCTATAAATAGGAAATAGCTACTTACATTAGTAGAAAAATAGAATAAGAAGTTAACAAATAAGACATTAACTAGGATAGCAAAAACAAACTAATACGGCTAACCAACATTAAGAATAAACACCAAAAATAGACAGTACTTTCTTAAAAACCGCCAGCATAGAGTAGCAAGAAAATATAACCTCCTAGAATTTCATACATAACCTAGAATAAATCAATAACGTAGGATAATTAAACAACGTAGAAATAATCAGGCAACGTAGAGTAAGTAAATATTTAGACTCCAGTATAAGATAAGTCTAACAACAAATTACAATCCGCCAACACAGAAACCGACATACGAGAAAAATCAACTCCCTGCCCAAAGTCCCTTGAACCATTTTCGCCAACCCAAATATAAGCTGGAAAAAATATAAACCTGAAAAACAACCAAAACAACAAAAAATAAATAATTAGAGTACATTGGGTATAAAACTTTATTAAAATAAAAGATACAAATATTATATTAATAGCCAAAAAATTAACAAAATTTAAAATCACCAAAAATTTAGAAAAAAGTAAAAAAAAAGTACTCTTAAAACTAGAATTCAAACAAAATTTTAGCGGAGACTCTTGGGGAATGTCCCGGACCATCCACGAACCTGAAAAGCTCAAGGAAGTTAGGGTGACGAAAAAATAAACGCAAGAGTGTCCCCACATCGTAGTAAAAGTTCCGTTGCAGTCACAGAAAAAATGCTCTGTTGGTTAAAAGAGACGGCGGAGTTTTCCTAGATTCTGGAACTACAGACAACCAATCTAAAAGCAATGCCTTTAAGAACTCAACTCAAGTCCGTGAGGCGAAATGATGGCGATGGTTAAGTCCGGTGATGCTGAAACTAGTTAGTCCACCCTCTGGCCTAAACCAAAAATAACAAACAAACGAAAAGAAAAAGTAATGAGTACAACAGGTATCTGATTATAATTTTTTTTATTAAAATTGAAAATACACAAAATTTTTGAAAATGAAACTTGAAAAAATTAAATACAAAAAAAAAGAAACCACCAATTTTACACTTAAAATACAAAAACAGTAAACTGCAGGAGCCGCCAAGTGGAACGATCCGAGCCTTCCACAAATCCTGAAAAACACAATTTTTTTTTTATTAAATCCCAAATAAATCCCAGAAATAAGCTACCAGAGCTATCCTGCATAAGGAGTGGCTCACTCCTGGGCAGGACCAGACGACTCATCGGGGAGATCCCAGTTTTCCTCAGCATAGCCAGACGCCTCATTGGGAAGGTCCCAATCCCCCTGTACGGAGCCGGATGACACGTCCCAGTTCTCCGCACTCGAAACTGGACTAGGCGCCGCCCTCGGAAGATCCCATTCAAAGCCAGGAGGATTGTTGGCCCAGGCGGTCACGTCATCCTCGTGAATCATATAGCTCGGGTGGGTCCTGCACACCAAACAGGCACACCACCCTACCTCCCCAGATAATGCCAGGGTAGCCCCTAAAAAGAAAAAGACAAAAGGGAATAAAGAAAAATAGTCGGTTTTCAAAAAATAATCGAAACTTACCAAAGCTATCCAAGAGGGCCCACCATGGGGAGACAAACAGAGCTCCACCCTGTGGAGCCTATCCACCTCGGCTGGAGCAGACCAAATACACAGAGCTGGGCGCCCTTCCCTTCGCAGCAGAATACGGATTAAGCCCCGCCACCGGGGAGCCACACTCTGCACAGATATGGCCAGCACCCTAACGCAATGGGGCCTGGAGCAAACGTACGGGGCACGCGAACTAATTACCTCGCCAAATTGCATGATGAAACTATGAAGTTACATTACTCGCGCGAATCAATTTAAAGGGAAAAACAGCTAACGTTAACGAAAATTAGCTAAGATGCACTTAGTATGTGTCGTGCCCTTATCTCAAAGAATCCCACGCAACCGCAGTAGAAAAGGTAGTTTTTTTTTCATCCTTTAAAGCACGCAAAATATGCTCCTCAAGTTGCAATTTGTGCATTATGAATGTAGCTACAAAAACACAAATTCCAAACATTTTTTTTTCTTCTTCTCTCTTATTTCTTTCCAAGCCGAGGCAAGATGCATTTCAATATCTCACACCGACCCTTAAAAAAAAAACAAAAAAAATACAATTGCACTTGCAATGTGCAAACACTCTCTCTACAGTAGAAAAATAAGTTCGTTCGCTTATCAGCGGCACGAGATATTAAATTACGAGCAATATCCAAATGAAATGACATCTTTTTATTATCAAACAGATTTTTTTTTTTTAAATTGGGACCGGCAAAGAATTTCTTGGGATAGATTAATCAATAATCAATATCGCTAAAAACAAAAATTTTTTTTTAATTTTTACATACAATAAGATAAATCCATAAGGACTATAGAAAATAGAAAATAGAATAAATATATATATAGAATATATATATATATATAGAATAATATATGCTATACACACTAAGACTAGAATAACTAAATTTTGTAACAAACACAAAAATGTAAAAACTCAACCGAAAATCGCCAAAGACCTAGCCACCAAAAACGCACCCACATCAACTTCCCCTGAGAATTATTCCTCTTCAAAGAATAATTCTCTTTTTCTCAGGGGGAAGGATTGTTATATACCTAAAATAAATAATATTTTTGCATAAACCTGAAAAAGGGCAAAACATAAAAATAATATTCAATAAATTTTAACATAAGCTAATCATGCTTAAAACATTATTCCTCTTTAAAGAATAATTCTCTTTTTCTCAGGGGAAGGATTGTTATATACCTAAAATAAATAATATTTTTGCATAAACCTAAAATAAATAATATTTTTGCATAAACCTGAAAAAGGGCAAAACATAAAAAATATTCAATAAATTTCAACATAAGCTAACCATGCTTAAAACATGGTTAGCTTATCTCTTAAATGGGGGAAGAAAATTGCATCAGCAATTTTCCTCACATACCATACATTTTTCTCATAAAACGACTTGGGAAAAACAAAAGTTTCAGTTTACAACCCAAGTCGTTTTACTTAAAAAATTTCCACGACAAATTTTGCCTTCAGCAAAATTTGTCATTTCAACAATTTAACTAAAAAATAAATCAAAAAGCAAATCGTACATTCAGTACGATTTGCCGCGAAAAATTCAATATGTATGTACATACGTACATACATATTACGATAAAAACTTTCGTAATAAAAAACACGCGCCGCATAAATGCATTGTATGTATATGCGCGCCGCGATTTCCGACGACACGGTGGCTGATGTTTTTAAAAGTGTAAGATTACATTTTTGCAGCCATCGTTCAACGCGAATAATTCTGGACATGTTTGAACAAGTCCAGAATGGAAAAGTAAAATTTTCTCAGGATTAGAAAATGCAATTTAGCATTTTCTATCCTGAACAACGGCTCTTGATCACGATGAATGTGATCAAGAGTTGAGTCGTTGTTTTGAGTCGAATCGGTCGTTTTAAAGAAAAGAGAGTTGATTTTTGCGTTTTTGGTGCTACTTTTCGGCGGATTCGGTTTTCGCGACGAATTAGGAAGAACAGATTAAAGGAAATTAGGGGATTGAAATATAGAAATTGGTTCAAAAGGTATTCAATAAGAATTTGTGTCCGAAATTGTGTGAATAAATATTAGTAAGAGTTTGTGTACGAAATTTCCTCAATAAGAAGGAAGATAATAATAAAATATTAGTGATAACAGCATTTGTGTACAACACTCGTTCAATGAGAAAATTAAAAGTGATAACAAAAAAAAAAAACAGGTGTTGTCATTGTCGGACTACCAGTGCCCTGAAGGGAAGTATGCCAACCCCAAAGTGGAAAAAAAGGTAAAAATATATTTATAACACATACAGACACACAATTAATGTCTTCGCCTAAAATATTATTCTTACAAGACACAAGTGCATATCAGATTTCATGCATATGCACTGTGTCTAAACTTTTTGTACATTCCCACGTACGATTTTTCACGTCGTGAGAAAGTAATAAAAAGAAAAAAGAAGCTTTCATGGGCACCTGGGGCCGGCGAGCCCAATCCTCGAGGAGTTTTGTTTGGTCACCCGTCGTGGAATTAACGTTGCACTTTAAGTTTTAGTTTTTGTTTTTCTAAAAGGAAATTTAGATTGATTGTTAAATTAATTTACGGCTAGAAAGTGAAAATGGAAGTTTTTTTTTCTAAGTGGAAATTTAGATTGGTTGTTAAATTAATTATGACTAGAAAGTCAAAATAAAAGGTTCAAATAAGGATTAATCAAAATTGTGTTTATACCTTTCCCACAAGTTCAACAGTTGTGTGCTATCCTTCCCAGAGCACGGCACACGACCTTACAACAGAGTATGGAGTTTGACGTGTTTATTTTTATGCGAAATGTCAACCGCGCGCGAGTTTTAATATTGTTAATTTTTTTTGGTAAATTGTGTGTTTGTGTAGTTAATTATTATTCAGCGAGGGAATTATACATTTAACTGCAGGTGAGTGTATAAATTTCTTAGTTTTCTATGTTAATTAATTATGATTTCTGCCTTTTTTTACAAATGGCATAGATACCTGTCAAGGTGAGTTTATTTTGCGAAGTCTCACCTAAGGTATCTGTGCATTCTTGTAAAGGGTAATTTAATTATGTATACATCCTGTCTACATTGTTATTTGTTTAATTTTATGTTGTCTGACATAAAATTCGTTGAGTTTTATAGTGTCTAGATGGTGCTATATAAACACAATTGTTGATGTTGTTATTATTTATTTTCATTTATTTCTATATTGAATTCTGTAAATTCACTTAGTTAATTCCTTTTATTTATTTCAGGTCGTCGAGGGACTTTTGCTTCTGTGTTTTCCCAGATGCTGGTAAGATTTTTAATTTCATCTTAATCTAATTTTTCTTTTATGTTTAGGTTGGTCGAACAATTACGCATTTTCGGTTGTATTTTAGATTTCGTGAAATTCGGCTAAAATAAATGTAGTAATTTTAAATAAAGATTTTATTGTTTTAATTTTTTTTTCTTAATTTCCTAAGCCGAATTTATTAACTGTTTACAAGTGAAATTTGAAGAATTTAATCAGAAATTAAAACAGTTTTGTGTAGTGCAAGTGTAACCATCACAGCAGCTCACTAATCGATTCTTAAGAAATTACTTTCATCTCTAGTGGCAAGTAAAAGGGGATAAAATCCTTCGAAATTTCAATAACTACAAATTGGGAAACGAGGCCCCGGAGTCATCCACACCAGGAAGAAACGGAGTTGATAAGTAGGAGAAAGAAAGGATAAACACGCCATATTTTTCAACAATACATATCAACAGCCGCCCAATTGGTTGCGAAAAAGACCACAAACGATCCCAATATAATAGGACGAGGCAATTTTGAGCACCTGTCGTCGTTATTCATACAACTCACAAATGTTAACTATACATTTGTTAATTTTAATGTAAGTTGATAAGATTTTACTTCTATTATTCTTTTTTTGTGTGAAATTTATATAAAAAAGGAAAGTGAATATCGAAGAAAATTAAAAATCTTTTTTAAAACAAATAGAAAGCAAAAAGGAAAGTGAATATTGAAGAAAATTAATTTTTTATATAAAGGAATCGAAAGAAAATAGGAAAGGGAATATCGAAGAAAAACTAGATCTTTTTTTTTATATATAAAGAAATAGAAAGAAAAAAGGAAAGTGAATATTGAAGAAAAATTAAATCTTTTTTTTATATGAATAAATAGAAAGTACAAGAAAGCGAATATTGAAAAAAAAAAAAAAACAATTTTTTTGTAAAAGGTAAAGTGAATATTGGAGAAATATTACTAACAAAACTCAGCAGTATAATAAGGAAAAAATCGTAAATTTACTTTTGCATTGAAAATTCCAAAATAAAGTGAATAATAATATATTTCAAGATTTTAAGTTCAGTGAAAAGGAAATATTTTTTAAAACAATTATTAATTTTACGCCAGAAACCAGAAACTTTAAATTCAAGAGCCTTTTCAGCGAAGCGACGGTGAAAGAAATATACCTTTCGATTTCTTTTAATGTATTTAAACGAGAAGAACTGCGATCTCTTTTGTGAGATTTAAAGGTTGTGTTAGACAAATTTGTGATCGAATAGTGAATTAAAAAAAAAAAAAAACAAAATAAAATAAGCACTTATAGAATTTCAAAACATTCTCTACTTCCAATCTACGCAAATCCCGCATAATTCTTATGAAAAATTAATCAATTCTTAACAATTTGTACAAAATTTTAAGGCTCTGCCGAGTGCATCATTTATCCATTTTTGATAAACTGAACGAACGAGAACATAACAGTGAAAGACAAGTGGTTAGTTGAATTATAAGCATTTAAGCGATTTCCTTCATATTTTTGTTTTTTTGCAATTGGACTAACACCTCAGTTGCTATCGTGAATAGTGCCCTGAGAATCATTTAACGCGAATAGAACCAAAGGCCAAGAAATTCAAAAAAATGAACGGCAAAGACATCCTAAAGCCCTCCTTGTTGTTGTCTCAACCCGAGAATTTAGCTAACACCCCAACGGGTTCCACAACAACTCTTGATCTAAGTACACTTAAAGATATTATCACTGAAATAATTAGGTCGGAAACACAAGGACTATATAATCAAACTTCTTCTCCTAGTACGAGCTATAGTAATGATGTAGACCAAACTATCGATCCCAAACATCTTACAAATCAAAACGACATGGATAAGATACCCGACGTCGTTAAAACTCTGCGAGAATTCTCAGGTAAACCGGGAGAATATGGTTCCTGGAAAAGAAGTGTTGATAGAATTCAAAAAATTTACGATAGTTTGAGAGGAACACCAAAATATTATGGAATTCTTAGCGTCATACGAAATAAAATTACGGAAAATGCGGATACAGCCTTAGAGTCTTACAATACCCCACTAAATTGGGAAAAAATTTCGAAGTGTTTAGCACTTCACTACGCCGATAAAAGAGACCTTGGTACACTCGAGTACCAAATGACACTACCCCAGAGTTTTATCAGCAGGTCTATTACCACCTATCCTTAATACTGAGTAAGCGATTCTCAATGGAAATGAGTCAGGAATCTCTTAACGTCATGACTCAAGCCTATTGGGAGAAAGCATTAGATGCTTTCGTCAGAGGTCTGAAAGGAGGTCTACCTCGACTCCGTAGTATGAAAGGACCCGAGGATTTGCCTGAAGCTCTACACCTATGTCTGAAGCTTGAAAACGTACATTATCGCGTCCAGCGTAGTCATGGCAGCATTCGAGGCCAACAACCTCCATTACCTCCACCTATTACTCCTAGGAGAGCTTTCGTGCAGCCCCAGGAAAGAAAGAGTTTTTTTCCACAACTACTCCATAATCCACAAGCAGCGCAAGGTTTCCCGAAACCTCTCTTCCATCCTCGACAACAAACTCAACAACCCCCAAGATTACCCTACAGAAATCACTATCAGAGGATCGAACTGATGGATATTGACCATTCTGTCCATTCCAAACAGGCTAACTCTCAAAATATACCTCAAATGCAAAACTACGCAAACAAAAGACAATATTCCCAACAAATACAACGGTCATATAAGGTCCAAAGGATTTATCATTCCGAACAAGTGGCAGAAGACCCCGAATTGGCATATTAACATGATCAATTGCCCGCTTACGATTCACAATATGATCAAACACTTGTAGAGTACACTGATTCGCAGAATCTCACGCAGCCACCTGAGCCTGCAGATTCTGGAGATGATCCAAATTCTCAGGAACTAACCGAACATGTTGACGATATCCATTTTTTTAGACTAAGAAGATCTTCGCTTCCCTACTTGGCCAATGCGGCGAAGAGCGGAAAGCATTAAAATTTCTTATAGACACAGGCTCCAATAAAAATTACATACAATCCTGTTATGTAAGAAATCCTATTCCCAATGAAAAACCATTTTTAGCTAACTCCGTAGCTTGTAGCGTCAAAATCTTTCATCATGCATCAATAGATCTTTTAGGACCGGATCGCAAACTGAAATTCTTCATTCTTCCCTGTTTAAAATCTTTCGATGGAATAATCGGTAATGACAGCCTCAAACAACTTGGAGCAACCATTCATACGAACAATTCACCTAAATATACCTTTAAAGCAACATATTTCCGACTCCGTAAATAACATCAATCTTCGAACATCTCACCTAAATACAGAACAAAAGGAAAAATTGAATAGATTAATCAATAGTTGCCATAAACTTTTCTCCGAACCAGATGAAAAACTAACTTTCACTACAACAGTTAAGGGAGAAATCCGCATAAATAACACCGATCCAGTCTACTCAAAGTCCTACCCTTACCCTTTATGCCTTAAAGACGAAGTAGTAAAACAAGTCAAACAATTATTAGATGATGGCATTATAAGACCATCCAAATCACCTTACAATTCACCAGTTTGGATCGTCCCGAAAAAGGACGACGCATCTGGGAAAAAGAAATACAGACTAGTCATCGACTACAGAAAACTTAATACAGCTAAAATTCCAGACAAATATCCCATTCCAGAAATACAAGACGTTTTAGCAAACCTGGGAAATAACAAGTACTTCACGGTGATCGATTTAAAGAGCGGTTCCCATCAGATTCCATTAAAGGAATCAGACATAGAAAAAACAGCATTTTCGATTAACCACGGCAAATACGAATTTACGCGATTACCTTTTAGTCTCAAAAATGCTCCTTCCATCTTTCAACGGGCTCTAGATGACATCCTCCGCGAGCATATTGGAAAACGTTGTCATGTTTACATAGACGACATTATCATATTTGGAAAGACTGCGGAAGAGCACTTTAAAAACCTGGAACTAGTCTTTAAAACATTAGAGACAGCAAATATGAAAATACAGCCAGACAAATCCGAGTTCCTTTAAGACCAAGTGGAATTTTTAGGCTTCGTAATTTCCAAAAATGGAATAAAAACTAATCCCAAAAAAATAAGGGCAATATCAGACTTTCCACTCCCTAAATCTGTCAAAGACCTTCGATCCTTCCTTGGACTGGCAGGTTACTATCGACGCTTCGTTAAGGATTATGCTAAACTTGCAAAACCCTTGACTGCGCTTTTAAGAGGAGAAGATGGACATGTGTCCAAACAACTCTCAAACTCAAAAGCAATCCAACTAGACGAGGCCTTCAATAAGGTCAAGAATTCCCTCCTTTCAGAAGATGTATTACTTTCCTTCCCGAACTTTGATCAGGAATTCGAGCTTACTACAATGCATCCAATTTTGCATTAGGAGCAGTCCTCGCTCAAGATGGAAAGCCAATTACATTCTTCTCCAGAACTCTTAACAAAACAGAGAAAAATTACGCAGCAAACGAAAAAGAAATGCTTGCAATAATATGGTCTCTTAATTCCCTTCGAAACTTCCTTTACGGATCCAGAAAAGTAAAAATATTCACAGACCACCAACCCCTGACATACGCCTTAGGTAATAAAAATAATAACTCCAAGATGAAACGATGGAAAGCTATTCTGGAGGAATATAATTACGAGTTAAAATATAAACCGGGAAAAAACCAATGTCGTTGCAGACGCCGTATCCAGAATCCCAAAAAATTCCCAACTAAACACCTTGTCTGTCAGTCAACATAGCGAAGAAAGCTCCTCACACGATTTAATCCCGTCAGTCGAAACACCTATTAACGTCTTTCGAAACCAAATAATACTGAAACGAGAAGACAGCAGCAGCTATCAAATCATTAATCCTTTCCCAAATTACACCAGGCACATCTTTATCCAGCCCGATCCTATAAAATCCAGAGCAATGGAAGATATAAAACAACCTTTGAGACACATCCTTTTTTTCTTTAGTGTCCCAGAAGTAGTCGTTATTGATAACGAAAAATCTCTAAATTCTAATTCTATAGTATCAATGATGGAAGACTCCTTGAAATTCAAAATTTTTAAGACTCCACCATACAAAAGCGAGGTGAACGGTCAAATCGAAAGATTTCACTCTACCCTTTCCGAAATAATGAGGTGTTTCAAGTCAGATAACGTAGAAAGAACATTTGAAGAGTTATTAGAGAGATCAGTCAACGAATATAATCATTAAATACATTCTAGTACAGGGGAAAAACCGGTGGAATTTTATTAGAATCCCAAATGTAGACCCCGAACAATTTGAAAGTATTAGGCTGAGTAATATAGAGAAATTAAAGAGTAAACAGGCTAAAGACATTAAATATCATAACAAAAAACGAAAACTGATAAATACTTACGAACTAGATCAAATTATCTACGTCAGACATAACAAAAGATTAGGCTCCAAACTCACAGTCCGATACAAACCAGAAATAGTCAAGGAAAATAAAAATACAACCGTTTTAACCGAATCAGGAAAAATCATTCATAAAAGCAATATTAGGAACTAAAACATACCCTATTCTTTACAGGAGTGCTTTAAGCACTATTCCCGCCTAAGTTCGAATATTAGACTACACGAACTCTCAAGTCATCTCCATCAGCACCGGTACAGCTAAAATTCATGAAGGAAATTTCAAACTTATCCACGTGATAGAATTAGATAAATATCAAAAATTCATTGACGACATACAAACAACACATGACAACCAAATTACGGACAGGAATCCTTTACATTCTTACTTGAGACACGAATTAACACAATTACAGACACTACTTGACGGCATTAAAATTCATAAAACTAAACGATCATTAGACTTTATTGGTAGCGCATGGAAATGGATTGCGGGTAATCCTGACCATGAAGATTTTGAAATAATAAAGAACAAAATTAATAATGTTTTAGAAAATAATAACAGACAGGTAATAATAAATCAACTGTATAATGAAAGATTAAATAATATTACGAAAATAGCCAACGAAATTAGAAATATGATAATGAAAGAAAGTCCAATTAATGATCAGCTAAACCTAAGTATAAAATACAAAATTAGAATAATTAAAGAAGAAATCGTAAATATTAAATACGGAATACATTGGGCTAAATTAGGAATCATAAATTCACTCATTTTATCAAATATGGAAATAAAATTAGCAATTAATAAATTAGAAGAAGAAAGTTTGCCTTTTGCAACGCCAGAAGAAGCATTAGACTTCTCAAGTATCAAAATAATAACGAATAACTCTTGCTTACTTTACATAGTTTATATTCCGATGACAAACCTAGAAACTTATGAAAACTTATTAATAAAACCAGTCAAAAGAAATAGTATAATAAATGAGATTGAATTTAAAGAAACTTTAAAGAACCAGGATAAGATTTATGGAATAAAAGATAAGTGTAAAACCTTTAATTTCTTATCAATTTGCAAACAAGACGATATTGTCCTTCAACTTGTAACCAGTCAAATAACCAACATATTCCAACGATCGAGGAGATAGCAGATGGTCTCATATTATTAAATCAATTCAATAGCAGTATCCAGATAGATGACGAAAACCATAATCTCACTGGCACATACCTAGTCAAATTCCTCAACACTAGCTTATCAATCAACCGTAGAACCTATATTTCCAAAGAACAATCAGCAATTCAAATCCTTCCGGCTATTCTACAACCAACCCCTTTTGAGAAGCAGTTTAAAGAAGTAGTATCGTTACAAATGATGAAAGACATTCAAATCAATAACACCAAACAACTCGAACTTCTGCTAAATGAGAAAAATACTTACCAACTCACCAGTTACGGCATCAGCTTGACCACCATAGTTATTATAACAGTTCTCGTGGTAATCATATTTAGAAATAAAGGATCTATCGCCATAGTTAAAAGAAATGATGCAGGTAAGAGCAATGCATCAACCATACAACATTCAGAAGAAGACACCATCTCGAATCAATCATATCACGGAAGCATTCAGATCGAAAACCTAGCATCAGAAACAACAACAAAGGTACCAACACCCAAAAGGAAGTTTTATGAAACGCCATTCTTCTAAGTAAAAGCACAACAGCAACAAAATCAAATGAGGACATTCGAATTTAAAAGGGGAAGAGTTAACACGCAATCACATAACTTTCCCATAGAAAAATAGGAGCATCATATTACATCCTCACGATGCAATACAACGGCTGCACGTAGCAGTCCATTAACATGGAATCGTCGTTTTCACGCAAAATATGTTGAATCAACGTTTTTAGTAATTAGGAAAACAAACTGTAAAAGGTTTTTGCTTTTGATTATCATTACGCATTTTCAGTTGTATTTTAGATTTCGTGAAATTCGGATAAATAATACGTAGTAATTTTAAATAAAGATTTTATTGTTTTAATTTGTTTATTTTTTTTTAATTTCCTAAGCTGAATTTATTAACTTATACAATCAACCCTGATTTATCTTAATTATGTTAATATACACGCATCTTACATTATAGAAGGTCTCACAAATTCTCAATGACACAGAAGAACGTAAACGAATTCTGAAGTTTTATAATGAAAAACCTATATTAGAGCCATAACACAGAACGGTTTTAATCCATGGAATTATTCAAAAGTGTATTGAACAAGGAATTCGAATAAGCGTTTCAAAATGCAGGGGCATAGCAAAGCAAATATTGGCACTATTTCCTAGTAAAACTGAGGTAAGAAAATGTGACTTTACAAATACACATACTCTTACGTATCTGGCACACAATTCTAGAGCACCTTTTTTTATTGCGCGTGGTAAATTGCCTCCCAAAGGTAAATTATACAATCGCTATTAGAATAGAATGAAGTCAATGAAAAACATTAAGAAGAGGTTACCGTCCATGACGATGAACAGCCTGTTGAGAGCGGAACTGTCCAACCCTTTCTGGCTACCTGAGGTACCCTCGCACACTTCGGGAAACTGTTAACCTTCACATTCAGCACAATCAGATCTTGGAGAAAGAATAACGGCCTTTGTATGGTTCTGGAATAGCTGAAGTAAGCTGTCAAAGACTTTTCTAAGGTTAAACTTTATATGAGTTTTTCTGGGAACAACATATTTTAGCGCGAGTTAAATTATACAGTAAGCCAAATGAAAAAAAAAGAAGTTGGATTTTAATATAATTGAAGGGTTGTAAGTCTATAGGGTCTAAGTGCCAAAAAATCAAAAGTCAAGATTTTTACAAAAATACTATCTAAGTGCAAAGCCTAATAATATCCAAATGGATTCAAATGCCTCTGTCTTTTAAAATTTTACCCACGCACAGGTAAAGTTGTGGCGGGATCTAAGTGCCAACGAGTTTTCGCTCAAAAGGGTCTGTGCCTGTTTGCCTGCGGGATGAGCTCAAAGATAACCTAATAAGAAGATAGGAAGCAGCCGAGCAAAATTGAAAATTTTTCGTGTTTTTTAGAAAGAAACAAATAATGTCATATATTTTCGTCTTTTTCACGAATGGAGGAAAAGAACTTGGCTATGCATTATTGTGTAACCTTCCGGCCAGTCATATCTACCTCTCAGCGTGACCGCTTCTCGACCACTAAACTCAGCGAGGCAGATGACTGATCATGGCTACTTTATGTCCCTTTTAAGGTTGTTGTGGGACAATGGAGGTTGATCTTTAGGCGAGCACGGTACAGGCTTCTTGCCGGCTCAAGCTCAGGGCTGGGGTAAGTTCTTGCTCGCTGTTCAACTACCTATTACTGTACCGCTCTAGAGGAATGATTAAAATAGAAAGAAAACAAGATGGAAAAAAAAGAAACTGAAACATAGGAATACGGACCCCACTCTGAATGATAGGACCCTCTCTATTACTTGAAACCCATCGCACCGCCTCACTCACCAAACTCATAGGATAGATTGCCAACTACATCCGCCTCCTGGCATCTCGATCCTCCCAAAACCCCAACTGGACCCAGCACCAAACGAAAACTAATATTTAGCCTATTGCCATGTTATTTTATTTAGAACTCAACGACAAAAAACAAAAAAAAAAAATAAATAAGGTAACAAGTTACGCTACGATATACAGAATTGTAGATCCATATGTATCTAGATATTAAAATTTTTCTGTTATTCGGGTTACATATCTATATATCAAAGAAATAGAGGAAAAAAAAAAAGAACAATTTAGGAAAGAATAAAGTCACTTACGCTACTAAAAAAAAATCTTTACACTATTACAAAATAAACCCATAAAAAAAATTATGCTATCATATAGACTAAATTCAGAAAAAAAAAGAAACTTTACACTACACTATTAACTCCATACACGAATATTCAAAGACAAATCAACTCAAAACTGAAAACATTACGCTATATGACAGTACATATACAGGTTACATATCATAAATAAAGCAAAAAAAAACTCAGAAAGAAAATTTCACTATTGTAGCCTATATATGCTCTTCGAAGATAAGAAAAGAGAAAAACAAAAAAACAACCGACTATTCTCTTATTACACAAATGATAAGTGCGTACTTACATAACAATCCCCCCGGCGATGAAGCGCTTCAGCGACCTGGTGAATATTGCTGAAAAAAAATAAAAAAAAAACCAAAGGGAATATTCGGGTTGCTATTGTTGCCCTTCCTTTCCTTCTTCTTTTTTATCTCGTTCCCTAACTGATCCCCTATCTTCCCGCGACGGTGATTAACAGACCGGTTGATCCGTGGAGAGAAATAAATCCGAGAAGGCTTGAATGCTCAGGGAGGTGGGTGCGAGATCTGGTCTCAGGTAAGTTCCGGCGCACTTCACTGCCGATTTTGCTTTCTTGGATTCCCACAATACTGGTCCAGACTCTGTCACCTGGTATATGTATATAGTAAAAAAAACTTCACTGAGGAATTACACTCTCGACAGAAAAGTAATTTCACCTCACCTTATAGCTCAGAAAGAAGGCTTATATCACGCTTGGTGATAGTTGGGTGCAACCACAAAACAAATTGATTTTAATGAACTTCCCGTGTCGTCTACTATTACTGGAAGTCTTGTAACCTTTATACACACGCACAGAAGCCCGAGTTCCGATATTTATTCAAAGCCACAACCGAATTTATTCTGGTACTTTGTGCGATTTTAGTACCTTCACTTCACTATTTTATCTTTGGTAATAAATTGCTAGCCGCGTGCCAGGTTTAGATGAACGAAAATTAAAGGAAAAAAAAACCCCAAATTCTGAGGCTTGAGTTGTTCCCGGGGAAGTTCTTACTTCCAACGACTCACTTTACAATGTGATTATCTCGATCGTCGCATGTTTTGATTCCCCAAAGAAGCGATACGAGGTAAATGTTCTAAAGTGCATTGCACTTTATCGATCAGCACCTTTTGTTGGGTGATAGGAAGTGCCTCTCGAATTGCACTTTGTTAAGCGCAGTTTTTCTTAACAAAGCCAATTTAATGCGTGATTTCTGTGGGACAGAAAAATACATATTTTTTTATTTTATTTTTTATTTTTTTGAGTTTTAAATTTAATTTCCGCTTGAACTCAATTATTTCGCCTTTCGATGCGAAAATGAAATTAGTTTCTCTCTTCTTTCTTTTCATTAAGAAAACAAATTAGTCGTTTAATCAAAGTCTGGATTAAAATGAGACTGACCAAAGATGACCCACGAAAAAAAAATAGATATTTTATTCCTAATAGAGAGACTATAGCCGTTACAATTGTACTAAAATTCCTTCAGACTTCGTTAGAGAAAAAGAAGAGTGGAGAAAATATTTATAAAGACAACCGTGCATCAGGAAACAAGCCGAGAAAATTTACTCTCGATGTAAAAAATCTTGTAATTGAACATATAAAATCATTCCCATATCAGGAAAGTCATTAGTCGGCATGATACCCAAAAGTTCTATCTAAGCCATGACTTGATTATTAACCGTTTATGCATGGCATTTAAAGAAAAATACCCTGATTCTCCTGTAAACTACAGATATTACTATTCAACCTTCAAAGATAAGTTTCCTAATTGGAAGTTTGGACGTCTTAGAACAGACAGTTGTCCAAAGTGCGATTTTTTGCACGCAAAAGTAAAAAGCTCGGATGCGGGAAGATGTGCGATTTGTTGCACGCAAAAGTAAAAAGCTCATATGCGGGAAGATGTGGTAACGAGGTCGGCTCTTCCATATTAAAGGTACTAAACATGATGTCATCTAAAACTTTAAAAAAGCATGCAGTTATTTGGAGTGATAACTGCATAGGACAGAACAAGATCAGAATGGTCCTCTTTGCCTTGGTATATTTAGTAGCTAATGACATTTCTGATACTATTGATCATAAATACTTGGTCAGTGGTCACTCTTTTATGCCCTGCGATCGAGATTTCGCTCAAATTAAAAAAAGAAAGAAAGTAGTTAAATGTTTTGAACCAAAGGATGTGGAAAAAATGATACGATAATCTTGTCACAAAAATCCATTTGAAGTGGTTAATTTTGACCAAATGATTTTAAAAACCTCAATAAGACTTCCAAGGACTTTTTAAATACTACAAAATTAAAAATATCAACTATTTCTTGGATCTGCAGAGACAAGGATAAGTTACCTCGTGCTGATTTAATGGAATCGCACAATGACTCAATACCGTGGGACAGTGTCAACATTTTCAAAAAAGGCAAGTCTCCAAACCAATTAAAAAACTACACTTTGTCAGCATTAGAAGCTCGAAATATTATACCAAAAGAAAAATTGAAAGATCTCAAGGACATGCTACCATATATATATGTACCCACCGAAAATAAGGCATTTTACGAACATTTGATTAATCAAACCCAAACCTGAGAACTTTTTTAATATCTGTTATAAAGGTACTTAGCCCATTTTCAATATTAATTCATAAGGCACTTAAGACATTCTTAATAATGAATGTTTATTATGTATTACTTCCTTGGATTCCTATTCTTTTAGATTTTTAACGACTTCTTTAAGTAAAACTAAATAACTATTTCATTGAATGTTGTTTTTTTTTTTTTTTTTTATATATTATTAAGCCAAGCTCAGGGGATACCCTATGATGCAAAGCACAGCGTGGCAGGAAGGAGATAGGGAAAGGATTAAGGGATATGAGGAGAGCGGCGGCGGTCCCGATGTATGTCGCCCTTAAACTTTTGCAGGTTGTATGCCGGAGGAAAGACAGAAGATGGTAGACTGTTCCACATTCGCACAGTTCGGGATAAGAAAGCATCACGGAATTTAAGTGTACGGCCGAAGCTAATTTGAAGGGTAAAAGGATGAGCGCGGGATGCAGCGCGGGTATTGCGTGCAGGAACTATTCTACAAGGGATCAGACTAGATATTTCATCAGAACATTGGCCATGCATATAGCGATAAAGGAGCGAAAGGCATCCAACATTGCGACGGTGCTCGAGCGAGTCGATATGACGAGTAATTGCCACATCGCCAATGAGCTTGCAGGCTCTCTTTTGGACAATATCCAATGAAGCTAAGGCTGTGCGACCAGCCCCGGCCCAGATATGGGAATTGTATTCCATTCTGGGTCTGATTTAGGAATTGTAGAGGAGCGCTATATTTGATGGGCTGAAATATTTCTTACACCTTTTCAAAAAACCAAGACATTTGGATGCTTCTTTGGCAACCGAGAAGATGTGATCTGTCCAGCTTAACTTACTGGAAATATTAATGCCAAGAATTCTTAGTGACGGTGATTCAGAAATTAATGCACCATCAAACGAAACGGGAGTGGTTAAGTGATGGTCTTGTTTTAATGAGATGAGACAGCTTTGGGTCTTAGATGCATTGAATTCGACGCGATTCACTTTGCCCCAAGCGAGAATATTGTCAAGATCGTTATTCAATGATCTAATCATGCAGTCTCGTTTAATAAATGCGGGGTTCCCTCTGGAATCCGCAAGGGTGTCAAAGGAGTATGCGAAATCAAGGGTACTCTCATCAGCAAAGCTATGGATAGGATTGAAAGTAAGGGAAAGCAGATCATTAATGAAGATTAGAAATAGAGTCGGAGATATAACAGAGCCCTGGGGGACACCGGCTTTAATAGGATGAGGATCAGATATAACGCCAACTAATACAACTCGTATTTGGCGACTAGATAAAAAACTTTCAATCCATAATAGAAGAGGACGGGAAAGACCAATGCTTTGAGTTTGGCTAAAAGGGCTGAATGCCAGACTCTATCAAAGGCCTTTGAAATATCTACAGCAACGATTTTGGACTCACCAAAATTGTGAAGACTACAATTCCAACGTTCCGTAAGAAAAGTCAGCAAAACTCCAGATGAGCGTCCGTGCCGGAAGCCGTATTGGCGATCGTTGATGAGCTGATTGGTTTCCAGATACTTCATTAATTTGGAGTTAATGATAGATTCAAAAACCTTTGAAAGAATCGAAGTGATTGCAATTGGTCGATAATTTGAGGGATTGCTACCCTCTCCTTTCTTGGGAATAGGCTGAACGTGAGCTAGTTTCCAAGCAGTTGAAAATTTTCCTGTCGAGTAGGACAGGTAGAATAGTTTGCGCAGAGGTTTAGCCAAGGATGAGGCACAGCTTTTAATTAATAGGGGCGAGAAACCATCAGGGCCTGCGGCTTTAGAGACGTTGATTCCTTTAAGGACCTTGAACACATCCCTCGTACGGATGTGTATTGGCTCTTGTACACATCCGCACGGGGGATGCACGACAGGTGCCTGTGAAGTGGGTGGAAGAAAAGAAGTTGATGCGAATCTAGCAGCCAAAATATTAGCTTTATCCAGGGAGTCAACAACCACTTCACCATTATTAAGTAGTGAAGGTATAGAGGAACTGCTGAAGTTGTTCCTGATGGTTTTGACCAGGGACCGTTTTTTTGTTATATCTCTAAATAATAAAATTGGCACTTAGACCCTTTAGACTTTCAACCATTCAATTTTTATTCCACGAATTAAGTTTACTACTTCTATTGTTAAAGATTAAAAATTAACTGCTATATATCTAAAACATACCTAAAGACATACCTGAAAAAGGGTAACAAAATAATTATTTAACATATTTCATTGTAAATTTTCAATAAGCTAATCATGCTTAAAAACATGATTAGCTTATCTACTCGATCAGCGAAGAAAATTGCATCAGCCATTTTCTTTCACATTCCATGCATTAAAACAAAATTATTCCCATGGCAAGTTTTGCCTTCAGCAAAATTTGCCAGTAGAAATAATTACTTTAAAAAAATAAAGCAAAAGACAAATCGTACCTTCAGTACGATTTGTCGTGAAAATTACAAAAATGTCTGTACGAACGTACATACATTCACAAACAAGCTTTCGCGATAAGAAGTGTGTGCCGCGAAAATACATTATATGTATATGCGCGTCGCAATTTCAAGCGACGGGACGGTGCCTGATGTTTATAAAAACATCATATTACAGTTTTTTTCAAGCTACCGTCCAACGAAAAATATTCTGGACTTATTTAATCAAGTCCAGAATAAATGAAAATTTTTCCAGGGTAGAAATGCAACTATGCATTTTCTACCCTGAACGAGGGCTCTTGATCGCGACGAAAGTGATCAAGAGCCGAGTTGGATTTTAAATTTGATAAACGGCGGTTGGCGGTCGAATGTAAAAAAGTCAAAATAAGAGTAAAAAAAACTTAGGGCTTCGGCACGGTCACTCGGGCGATTGTTGTAAAGAAAAAAAAAATCAAGTTTATTGTAAAAGAATAAAATCAAGTTTATTGTAAAAGAAAAAATAACAAGTTTGTTGTAAAAGAATGAAATCAAGTTTATTGTAAAAGAAAAAAATCAAGTTTGTTGTAAAAGAAAAAAAAACAAAAGAAAATAAATAAGAAAAACCATTTAAAAGGCAAAAGTTGTGTGTCATTAAGCGGAAAGGTGGTGTTAGTTTCGCCGAAGCGGGGATACAAAAGTGTTTTGGATAAAATACCCGCCGTTCTCACAAAGGTACGTAACAAAATTGGCGCAGCCGGTAGGATAGAGGAAGCCTACTTTACACAAACAAGGTATAAGCGCTCAAAAACCCTCTATCCTGCGAATAAAAAAGGAGTTGAAGACGGGAACGAATACTGGGCAAGACACCCCACCCTCCGCCTGAAGTTGTGTCTGGCTTCAGGAGTATTTCGATCTTGTCGGCTCCCAACGCTCGGGATCGGACAGCTTTAACTGCCTCTGTTTGAAAAACATGCAGCCACCCCCTCATCAAAGCACAAAGTGCCAACGTGGGACAATAGCCCAGCCCAGGATAAAAGAAGTCCACAACCAAAAGTTTTAAATCTACACTTGAAGGAGGGAAGTATCCTCAACCGACAATCTGCGATCCGGAGCTGAAAGGGACTTCGAAGTAGGCAACGAGCCCCCCTTTCAGCTTTTATCCAGGGGAATCTAAGAAGGCCAAGCCCCCCCCCCCCACCCGGCAGCAAAAGAACTTCAAGTGACAAAACCAGCGATCCTGAATTGAGAGGGACCTCGAAGAAGGCAATAGCCCCCCTCTCAATTTGAACCAAGGGAATTAAGACGGCAGAAGCCCCCCTAGCTGCAACTTTTACACACGGTGGTCCATGAGCGAGGAAAGCTCCCACCAGGAAACGCCGCCGGAGATCTCACCACTTCAACCAACTCCACAACAATCTTCCTCGCCGGGCGAGGCACAGGAAGTTTCGCCCCGGTACGGAGGAGGCCACGCGAGAGCAACATCTGCAACAGAGGGTGCTAATCAAACACCCTCAACAAATTCAACAACAAGAGGAGTCACTTTAAGGAGCGGGACAATCCTTAC
This sequence comes from Dioctria rufipes, assembly GCA_963924295.1. Classification (NCBI taxonomy): domain Eukaryota; kingdom Metazoa; phylum Arthropoda; class Insecta; order Diptera; family Asilidae; genus Dioctria; species Dioctria rufipes. The sequence goes on along the minus strand of OZ002741.1, from coordinate 98,181,090 downwards.
AGGTCCCCAAAAAGCAAGACCTTCCAAATTAAATTTAGAGAATTATTTAAAGTATTTAGAGGGCAAGGTGCGAGACTCCTCCGAAATTTCTGTTATACAGAGCGATTCAATTGATAAACAGCTCATAAAGTCCCATGAACGGCGGCTCGAGCAATTCGCGCAATTCAAAGAAAGTACGGAAAAATTTAAAGAAAGCTTAAAGCAGTTTGGGGAACTCTCGCACTCTCTCGAAACAGAAATTAAAAATAATAGCGTAGAATTAAACCAAAGTGCCATAGACAGTGTCAGTGATTCCACCGCGAGTGAAGTCCTTTTATATTGGCTGGCCGACTCCCTTCTGGAGACCAGCAACGAAGATACTAGCTCCCCAATAGTGTCAACTTCTAGTTTCAAAATCCCCAATTTAAGCATGGCAGATAACGCTAAAATCGCCCAGCTAACTGCCCAGCTCGTTCCCCTATTCTCGGGAGAACAGCACCCAAAATTGAGTAGTGAGCTCCAAACTTTCCTAGCATGCTGCAGGCAGGTAACTCAGTGCAAGAAGAACGGCTAAATCGCACATACCTGCCTAGAGAAACTTACCAGAAACTGTTAAACAAGTTAATTACAACAAAGCAGTATCCCTTAGAAAACCTCACAGCCTTCACGGCACGAGTGAAACAGATGCTGGCACTCAGTAATGAAGCAGCAGAATCCAAATACGGAGCCACAGCAGCACCAGCTGTTAAAACGCAGCTGATTTTGCAAAGGATGCATTCAAGACTGGCGTATATAACCCGTATATGTGCCAATATCTTCTGACCCTGACAGACGGCACTGTGGATAACCTCGTACAAAGAGCACTTGACAAAGAACGTCTCCAGAAAAGAGCTCTATTCCTGCAACCTTCAGTGCAATTTTAACAAAATGTGATACAGAATACAATACCCCATCCAATAAGCGCAACCAACACCAAATACCGCACAATTTAGCCGAATAAATTCATCAGCAAATCACAGCGTATTTAATCCAGGCATAATGCCATTCGATCAATTTCCTCAGACCCTGTCAAACACAAATAGTCACGTTCATCAGCCGCAGTTCACACAAGCAAACACATTACCATACATCAAACAGGAGCCAAGTTCTCCTAATAAAAATTATAATGTAAACAATAAAAATAACTATTTGAATAAAATGACTTGTAGTTTTTGCAATCTAAGAGGACACACATATGCTGATTGCCTCAAAAGTAAAAATACGCCCTATTGTGTGAACTGTAAAATGTATAATCATGACGTGCGTGACTGCAGAAGCAACAACAATAGTTTCCAGAGACCCCACAAAAACAGTGGACCACCAAATCAACGACCTAGAGACCCACAAGGTGCCAACAACTCAAGAGTCTATAATGTGCGAAAGAAGTGTGAGTTCTGTAGCCGATCTGGACATATATTAATCGCATGTCAACAAAAACGTAAATGGGAAGCCCGCAGCCAGGAAAACGACGTGCAGTCACCCCAAAACTCCCCCGTACGACTATAAATCTCCCATCTAATAAAATAGGGTCTCCTCAGCGGCCCGATTCCAGTATCGCTACAGTAAAACTTCCACTAGACATAGGCCTGAACGGCCAAACTAAACTAGTAGCAGACACAGGCGCTGAGGTTAGTATAATAAAGAAAAGGTCATTTAAAGATCTTAACTCAATTAACCACAATGAGGCATGCACACTTCAGACCCCATTTGGTACCGGAAAGACGCTGGGAAATTGCCAGGGAAACTTCGCTTTCAAAAACAAAAAACCTGCAAGTTTCAAGTCGTAAAGAACTTGCCTGGTCTTTCCGATGATGGACTTCAAGGAAATGATTTCCTAGCAAAAAACTGTAACGTTGAGGGTCCTAATAAGGCACTAAGGTTTCCTCGCACGGAGACTAATCCCGACGAATTTGCTTTGCCATTGATGTTTGAAACGTACAAACTACATTCTGAAAAAGCAGTCGAAGTAAGAACACTTGCAGAAGAGGTAGAGTCTAAACAGGCTGAACTATCCACCTGCAGTGTCTTCAAGGCTTCTCAGATGAGAAAAGCTGGCTGCCAAGCTCCAAAAGAGCTCAAAGAATGTGAAAAGGAACCAATCTGCATACCTGCGCGCTCTCAAATTGTTGTCCCAGTTACAAACTCAAGAATGCTCTGTTTATCGCAAGAGATAAGCGATGGAGTCTTCTTGGCAAACAGTTTACTGTCATCTGGAGAAGAATTAGTGCTGGTTAGTATTCTCAACACTAACACTCATCAAGTAGTCATACATGGCTTAAAGTTACAGCTATTACCAATAAACGACTGCACAATAGTCTCGTTAACACACACAAAGGACCACAACCATACGCACATTCCCATACCAAATATAAAGGCAATATCAAACAACACAAGAGACGGAACTGAGTGTCTAAAGCCTGCCAAAAAGGTGCATATAGCTCTTCCGTCCAATATACCGAGGCATAAATCATTACTAAACAAACAACGGCCATATAAGAATGGTAGCGAGTCGCTAAAGCCTATACTAAAGGTGCATGTTACTTCACCGTCACACAGCACGCAGAATGATACATGGTCTAAACTAACTAACATAGACGCGCAGGAGTATACCACACAACCTAAGGCAAAGACCACACAGGTGTACCCAACTCAGCTGTCAACAAAGCAGGAAGCAACTACCCTGTAACATGCTAAGAACAACGAAATAAAGACTCAAAAGGAATCTCAAAAGCCTCATCTACTTACAGGTCAAAAACTTAAAAGGAAGAGTAAGTTAAACCAGGGTTCAGCCGACAAAACGGCACTATTACAGCATGGACGATACCTATACCCGGATTATGAGACTCCGGACGACCCAAAGCAATGCCCGCATATTTCTAGGCTAGAGCAAGAACTTAGCCTAGACCCTAATTTTACCGCTGAAGAAAAACTTTCGATATCAGAACTCTGCGAAGAGTATAACGATATCTTCTTCCTCAAAGGTGACAAACTCACCTATACAAATGCGATAACGCATAACATTCCATTGGTGCAAGATCAAGCACCAGTCAATCAAAAAAGGTACCGCTTACCTGAAACACAGCGGAAAGTAATTAACGAGCAGCTAAAAGAAATGCTAGACAGCGGGATAGTGCAGTCTAGTAAAAGCCCTTGGAGCTCACCTCTACTAGTTGTCCCCAAGAAAGCGGGACCGGACGGTGAAAAAAGGTGGCGCGTTGTTGTCGACTTTCGTAAATTAAACGAAAAGACAATTGGAGATTCATTTGCGGTACCCCGAATCGAGGATATTCTCGACCAACCAGGTCACGCAAGGTATTTCACCACACTCGATTTGGCCAACGGCTATCATCAAGCTCTTGTCGACAAAAGAGGTAGACATAAAACCGCCTTCAGCACAAGCAATGGGACTACGAGTTCAAGCGTATGCCATTCGGGCTCAAAGGGGCCCCCGCCTCATTCCAAAGCCTAATGAATTTCGTCCTGACAGGCCTACAAGGTCTCGAATGTTTTGTCTACCTGGATGACGTTGGCATCTATGGTAAAAATTTAAATAACCACAACGAAAAGTTGATAAAAGTCTTCGACAAGATGAGAGAGAACAACTTGAAACTGCAGCCAGAGAAGTGCCAGTTTCTACGAAGAGAAGTTGTTTACCTAGGACATAAATGTTCTAGCGAAGGAGCCCTACCAGACCCAAGTAAGACGGCCTGCGTCCAAACATTTCCTGTTCCAAGAACAGTAAGGCAAATTCAGTCATTTTTAGGACTTGCCAATTACTACAGGAAATTCATTCCAGACTTCTGCAAAATTGTACGTCCAATCACGAATTTACTCCGAAAGGATGTAAAATTCACTTGGACAGAGAAATGCCAGGAAGCAAAAGCGTTTAATCTTACTACGGACGCAAGTAACGAGGCTCTAAGTGCTGTTCTTTCTCAGGGACTACCAAGAATTTCAGGTGCTATCTTCAAGGCCGGAAATCCACGGTCTATGCAGATCATAAACCTCTCAAAGGTGTCTTCAATGTGAAAGACCCTACTTCCCGTTTGGTGAGATTTCACCACAAATTATCTGAATTCGATTACAACATCGAATACAAACCCGGGAAGTACAACACTAATGCAGATGCACTAAGTCGCATCCCTCAAGCATTAAAGGAAGACAGTTTAGGCAATACCTTAATGGTAAAAGCCCTAGTCCACCACACGATGGACCCAGATGTGGAGGAAGACGATTCCACAAATAATAAAAAGAAAAAGAAATCCGCTCATTGTTTCGTCGTGACTCGAGCTCAGAAGCAAAAGGCTCAAGAGACAATAGTTAGCTCCAGTGTGGAGACAGAAGAGCACACGAAAGGGGACAAAAACGAAATTCAACTTACGGAGGCAGATATTCACCCCCAGCATCACTTGATCAAAAAGTTAGTACTGGTAAGACACCCGAAGTTATCACGAGCCCTACGGTAATCCGAACAATCTTAAAAGATTATCATGATTCTCCATTTGGTGGCCATCAAGGTGTCACAAAAACTTACAAACGTATAAGACGCAAGTATTGGTGGAGACACATGCTTAGCGACATTAAATAATACATTAAAAAATGCCCAAAGTGCCAGACGATGAAAGCATCTCTACAATATAAAATGCCAATGGTTATCACGAGTGTATCTATTCAAAAGGATATGTAAGCTTCTAAAGGTAAAGAAGTTACAGACTTCAGCATACCACCCACAGTCTAAAGGAGCACTAGAGCGTGCACATAGACCCCTTATAGAATACCTGCGAACAATCTTAGATGAAAATCCTAAAACATGGGACCAATACCTACGAACCGCTGCATTCGTGTGCAACAATAGTGTACACGAGGGTACTAAACTTACCCCAATGGACTGCCTATACGGCTTCACAGCGGATGTCCCATCAAATTTAAAACGGAATCCCGAACCCGTTTATAATCATGAGAGCTATTCTCATATACTGAAGTATAAGCTCCGAAAATCATATGCCACGGCACGAAAAAACTTATTGGCAAGTAAACAGCGCTCAAAGGGGTACTACGATAAGACAGTACGGCCTCTAACTTTCCATGTAGGAGACAAGGTCCTCATCAAGAATGAAAGCAAAAAACATAAGCTTTCTCAAGTCTGGGTAAGACCTTATCAGGTAATCGCAATACCAAGTGAAGTGAATACCACCATCAAAATTGATAAAGGTAGCGTAACGGTACATAATAATCGTTTAAAACCATATTTCGAGTAAGAGCATGTTGAACAAAAGGAACCAGGTAGACTTGAAATCCCTACTTCAGTGTCCATTAAACCTCATTTCAATACCTCCCCAGAAACATTTGCGGTGGAGTCATTCCACTGCTCAGTTTAAGACGGCGCAATGCAAGTATGTACAAATATACTTAAAGGATTGTTTTCTTCCTCCGAATGGTCCACAAAAATGGCGCTTAAATTCATCATATTTGCCCTCTCCAACCAGTAAACAACAGGAGAAATCGCTGACAAACCCTATGTAATGACCCAGCTAAATGACTCAGCAATACTTTTCGAGGACCTGAGAAATCTCATGGTATACCATGACACCTGCAATGTCCGCACCGAAATTGATTTGGATGAATTAGATGTCCAGATAAGGCTGGCAGAATATGCTGAATATGCAGAATATGTTGAACTCTAATGAACTTTACATTGGTTATGGAATTTTGTTTATGTTATTTCTTAATACAATTTCATTGAACCCTAACAAGCTCGACATAAACAAAATTCCATATCCAAATTATTTCGCAATACGATTTAAATTTTTATTCATAGCAAATAATATAGGTCAAATTTTATTGTAAATTTAATGCGAGCGTAAGCTATATTACACGCAAATTGCTTTAATGTTAATGTAAGTCCTTGCACGGAAAAGAATTTTATGCAAGCGAATCAATTTTGTTTTTTCTAAAGGCAATAACATTGTATGAACGATTCTTTGTATATATAAACGGAAGAAATATCAATAATTATAGTAGTATTGTTTGACAAGTTAAGAACGACTTTTAATTATACCCAAGTGAATCTGCTACGGCATTTATAATTTCAAGCGTTGTGCATAGGTTTTGTACCGTTGCACACTTACTACAAGTACAGGTATTTGAACCTGGGCTTACTTCCAACAAAGTACAGGTATTTGAACCTGGACTTCCAATTTACTTACCTGCACGGTATACCTACCTATTGCAGTGAACATCAAGGCGGCAAATTAAGTTTATTTGTCGCGGTACAAAAACAAATATAACAAACCCAGATAGACCTGTGTAACGGGCAGCAACTACACATACACGCTATAATAGATAGCGTACGAAAGCGCATGGAAACTAAAAAGGAACTAGTACCGGAAAAACGCAAGGCCAGATCGCTATTTGACGGAATAGGCGGTGCCATGTACTATTTGTTTGGCACTATGGATAGTAACAATGAAAAGGAGATATACAGCAGATTAGAAGAACTTGAATCGAATATACACACCAGATAAACGATCTCCACCATGTGGCCGATGACTTAACTAGGAGGCAAGTAAGACAGGAGATTATATCAAGCTTATTTCTCCAAATCATCGAAGTCGAATATTGACAACAAGCCCTTCTGGATATAATAATGGCTAGTAGAACCAACCATATTCATCCACTCCTCCTGTCTCCACAAAACTTGCTACAAATATATCGCAAAACAACCTCGAATTGTCCGAATGATGAAAATTGTCTGTCTGTCCTATATCAGACAGCAGGAGCTCCTTATGAGAACTACTCTCCCAATTTTTAATCTGCCAAAAATGAGGCTACAACAGATTCAATGCTATCCTGTACCAAAGTCAGCAAATTATTCATTAATTCCAGACCCTGGTTATTCATACATAGCCAATAGCGCAAAACTCAGGAATTTCTCTTATTTAAAGGCGAGGACATAAAAATCTACAAGAAAATCACAAGTAATTTGGAAGAAAACACGTATGCAGGCTGGCTGAACATGCCTATAATCAAAGCGACAACATCCAACCATTAAATTATTATATAATCCTTTAAATGAAGTGCCCAAATGCAGGACCAGAGTACAAGCTCCCCAAAAGCACATGTTGATTTAATTAAACAAGCCGAATGCGTAGCTATTTTCATTTATCACCTACACGGTGCTACACATCACATGTCCAGATCACTTTGTGATCTTGAAACTGGAAGGATAAGGGATACTTGAGATAACGCAACCATGTCAAGTTCAAATAGGTGACAAAGTGCTTAAATACGAAGATCAGAGTAAATATCCACTAAAAATTATTCAGCCGAATCAGTTTCCTGAGCTAAACCATTCGCTACTCAATGTAAAACTGGCCGAAATTTTACAAGAATCTCAAAACCACAGTCTGGAGCAAACTGAGATTTTAACGGGAGACGACATTCACGAGTCGATATATAAGGGCACCCATTCACTAGAAGAAATCCAAAGCAAAATCAACAAATACCAAGAGAAAGTATCAAATAGAAACTTCCATATTCTGTTCACAACCTCTCTATCATTTACGAGCCTACTAGTGCTGGCCATAATGATCGTTGTGGCAGTAAAATATCTTAACCCTGTTGTCACCAAGATGAGACAACAGAGAAATCAACCACAAGGTAGCCCCGAAATTTCATCAGAGGGAATTCCTTTAGAAGAACGAACTCCTGCGCCCCAACCCAGTTTAAGGCGAACTAGAAACCTCGCTAAAGCAAGATCAGTCCAAATCGTTTAAAAAATGGAACACGGACACTGTCAATATGGACAACTAATCAATCTAATTAAGGACATAAACGGTAGGTTTGGTAAAACATGTACATTAAGTACGTAGAAAAATGGTAATTAAAACCAAAAAGAATAAAAAAATGTACAAGCCTGAGGAATAGTAAAAATAAATTAATAAATTAAAACTAGAATTACTTAAAAGAAAACATGTAAAGAGATTTAAACTATAGAATTAAAGGAAAATGCCCTAGAATAAAAAATTAATAAAAAATCATACAGTACCTTCTTGAACAGTAGAGGTAACAGAGAGAAATAGAAATAATTAAATCTCAAGTACACAAAAAATACATAAAATAGCAAATGAAAACGCATCAGAAGTATATAAATATAAAAAGAGTTAAGTATAAAAGTAAAGAAAAACTACCTTAAAAGTAGACATAAATAAATATGAAACTATATGTACATAAATAAAATACAACAAAGAAAAAAAAGGGGGTAGTATATAAACATAGAAATAGTAAAATTTAATTTAAAATAATACATAGTTAATAAAAAAAAATATTTAAAGAGAGAATAAGTTTCACCAGGCTCCTACCAAAACAAATAATTATAATATAAAAATTAAATTATTAGCACAAAAAAAGGAATAAATAAATAAGAGTATATATTAAACCAAAAACAAAAGTTAGTTAGTACCTCAATATATAGCACCTACATAGTACCCAGAAAAACCAGCGTCTTTTTTCATCTCTCTGACCCCACAGGTACATTTTAATTGTCTTTTTAAAATCCAAGGTGAGAAGATAATGACAAAAAAAGAACCCAAAGCAAAAGGAGCAGAAAAGGGGGGATAGAGGCGAGAACAGAACAACATTTTTGGTACATTCGACAATTATTAGTTTTTATTATTCATTTTGATTTTTTTTTTTAGAAATACAAAATTTTTTTTTGACAATAGGGAAAAAGAAGGAGAGACAGGATAGATTGACGCGAAATATAAAAAAAAATATGGTGGAGTGGCCTCGCACTCAAACCTCGTCCTGGTCGGCGGCATTTTCCCGAGCAGCGACAGCAAGCGCAGCCTGTTGGCCCTGGTCAGCGGCAGCTTCAGGGGGGAGTGGCCGTAAGGCGTGACACAATAGCGGTTAATGCCGGGCTGAATATGGGATGGTAACAGGCACCTAATCCATACTCTCCAATGATGTCGAGAGTCCCCCTGAAAATAAGATGATAAGTAAAAGAAAAAAAAAATTAATATCTTAAGAGCGGACAGTAGCCCTTACCTGCAGCAACCCAAGCTTGCCCCCGATGCGGGTATAAAGGTATCATTGCCCGGTGTTGTGCCCCAGCCACAGCCGGGGCGCTCCAGGCGGTGAAAGGGCGATGCCCACGCCTCAAAAGCATCAGGCGAATTGGACCGCGCCACGAAGGGTTCACATGCACAATGGTGATGCCATACGCCATAGAGGTGATCCCGGAAGGGCCATAGTATGGCGGTTGGTGCTCCACCCTTATGGTAATCAACATCCCTCCTGTCTTTCCGATGACAGATACACACAAAAAAAAAAAAACAAAAATATTAAAAAGATTTTCGCGACGTGTCCACGGGTAAAGCTCACACTCGAATGCGACAGATTCTTTCGAACAGAACACCGAAATAAATAACCGCAACAAAATAACCAACATCCAAAGTAAATCAACATCCAAACAAAAACAAAATGTAATCTAAAACCCTAGATAAGGAATCCCAAAAGAATAAAAATATTGAAGGGAACGAACCCTTTCCCCCGAGAGTTATTCCTCTCCAAAGAATAGCTCTCTTTTTTACGAGGGGAAGGATTGTTATATATCTAAAACATACCTAAAGACATACCTGAAAAAGGGTAACAAAATAATTATTTAACATATTTCATTGTAAATTTTCAATAAACTAATCATACTTAAAAACATGATTAGCTTATCTACTCGATCAGTGAAGAAAATTGCTCAGCAAAATTTTCCATGGGAATAATTTTGTTTTAATGCATGGAATGTGAAGAAAATTGCTGATGCAGATAAGTACAATTTCTTAAAATTTGCTAACATACATGCCTACATAAATAAAAACGAAATATATATTCTGTAAAGGCACTTTCACATCAAAACCGAAAACAGAAAAATGTAAACCGAAAAACTCAATTTATTCCACTTTAAAACAAGATTCTTGCTCCAATGATTAATAAAATCATGGGAAATAAGATAAACTAATAATTTTACTAATAATATAATATATTTATCTCAGATTTTTAAGAAAAACACAACTTTTATATTTTTTCGGCCGAAAAACGAAGTTTCGGTTTCAACTGTCAATTTCTTTTCGGTTTCCACATGTGGAACGTTTCGGGACGAAAATTTTTTCGGTCGAACTAAAACTCACCTTTTCACTTTTTTGTTTACCTGACTGCAAAACATTTAAAACATGGATAGGGATTTCGAGGTAAAACTCATTATAGAGGTGGAGGCACACAAATGCCTTTATGACAAAACTTGCCCCGAGTTTAAGGATCGTTATAAGAAAAGCGCAAGCTGGGAGGAAGTTGCCACACTGCTTGGGGCATCTAGTAAGTTTACGTTGTTTTATTTTAAGCTTATCTAATTATCTTTTCAGTAGTGGACTTCAGGAAAAAGTGGGAAAATCTTAGAGATTCGTTTAGAGTGTATTTTAAAACCATCAATAAAGAAAAAAGCGGCTCTGGGGCTAAAAAAAAATGTTAAGTGGATTCACTTTGAAACGATGTCGTTTTTAGTGCCCTTCATAAAAGTTCCACGGTAAGATGTTATTCAAATTCTTATAAATGTAATACAATTATTGAATTCAGCACCTTTGGAAACTTTGAGAAACTTTCGCAGTTGATGAAAGAGATAACGAAACTCTCCAGCTTCCTGTTCCATCCACCTCTCAGAAAGAATCGCCAGCAGTAAAACGGAAAAAAAAACCGAAGAAGCCAATGGAACACTTACGAAAATATTGGATGCAATTGAAAACGTAGAAAATGAAAAAGTGCCTTCTGCTATGAAGAATTTCTTTTTGTTGCTTGCTCAACAAGAAGAAAATTTAACTAGGGAACAGCAACTTCGTTTGCAAATGAAGTGTCTTCAAGCTTTTCAGGAAGTTGAGTTTGAGTTTGAAGAATATGATTTGAATTGATTTACATTATATTTATCTAGACAGTAAGGCCCAAGGAGGTGCTATTTATTTTTGTATGTAGATATTAATTCAAAAGATTAAAAAAAATACACGTTTCTGTTATGAATACAAAACTTTTTATTATATCATTTTATACTGGAAATCCAAGTCTCCTTCCGTTATACACCACTTTGCAAACGCATTGCAAACATCAACAGCACGAGACAGGTGCTCCAAGGTGTTGTGGCCTCCCGGGTAATCAGAATCTGGCTCTGGTGTTACAATTGCTGTTACTTGACTCATTTTAATAAAATTATGCAACACAAAACAGCACAATATTATTATATTTATCGTGGGACTCTGCACTTCGAGCCTCTTCAACAAAATACGCCAAGTGTGGGCAAGTATTCCGACACGCTCTTGATAGTCTAGAATATAAGAATATTATGGAATAACAATATTACAGGATAAAATCAATTAGCTATCTTACCGATAATTGAAAATCCTTCTCTTCGTAGTCAAGTTTTCACCAGGATATGGAGTCAATAAGGTCGGCTTGAGGGCAAATGCCTCATCTCCAATTATTATATGCGGCATTGGCGAACTTAAAATGCCGGAAAGTGGGCAATCAGCTGGTATTTTTAGGTTGCTCGGATTATTCAACCAATCATTCCCAAACTTTGAGTGGCTGAATATGGCAGCATCCGAATTAGAGCCCTATGCACCTATATCCACCATTATAAATTTGTAGTCAGCATTTACTACTGCCATTAAAACTGTTGAGAAGCTTTTTTTATAATTAAAATATAGGCTTCCAGTATTATTGGGAGCAAATGTCAGCACATGCTTCCCATCGACTGCTCCAAGGCAATTTGGAAAGTTTCACCTGACCAAGAAACGCTTTGCAATATATTTCCAGACGTCGGTAGTTTGCTTAGGCATACACCTTTCTCGCATTTTTAAGATTATTGCTTTTATGGTCTGGTTAATGCATTTGTGTGCCGTAATATTCCCATGCAAAACCGGATGGCCAAATCGGTATAGCTGGCTCCAGTTGCAAGAAATCTAAAATAGATATTACTTTAGTCCTGAAATAATTTTGAAAAGTGGGTACTCTATACCGTAACGTAAGAACAAGTTTCTCTTTTGCTGATATTGTATCTATCCTAAGGTTGTTCTCTTTAGGTGATATTTCCCGTTTTATGAACAGCAAGATGGTTTCAAACTTCTAATTTTATTTAAAGGATGCACCCAATAACTTAAGAGATAACATTAAAATACGCTTTTTCGTATGAGCTCTCATCATACAACTTTTATCTTTATTAAAGTTAAATGTCACTCTGCTACCGAAAAAAAGTTTTCGGTTTTTGATGTGAAAGCAAAAGCGAATTTTCGGTGTAGAACTTATCGGTTTTCGGTTTCGATATGTGAAAGGCATTTAATTGCCTCAATCAAATTTTTGGACAATACTACATACAAATTTACATTGTGCAGTGCAGTGCTATTCGGTAAACGGGAATGAAAATTTTATTGTGTCTATATACACATATATATATATATATATATATGTATATTTATTTTTTTTCTGGCAAATATTTCATGCATAAAAGTTTTAGAAGTGAAAGCAACATTCATTGCTGCCAAAATAAAACAGTTATAATTATTATTGAACTTTAAAGAGCAGAACAAAGACGAACGCTTTCTGTTCTTTTCGAATATTGTAGAAATATTTCAACTGATGAACTTGAATAAGAATCTCAGAGAAAGCCTTTGTGAAAAGATAGTTTGATTCGATTTAATAATTGAAATTAATTTGTAGTGCACTCTTCTAACCTACATACATATGTACATTTTTGCAAACAGTGTAGTATATTAAACTCTGAACGATAACGATATATAGTGACTCTCTCAGATAAATATTTGCTTTAATATAGTGGTTGAAGCATTTGCAATTGAATTAATTCAGTTTTTCTTTCACGGACATTATATCTAAGGCAGTTTAATAGGCGATTAGCAAAATGTCGGACTTGAGTATTTTAATTCAGAAACGTGGCCGTGTTGTATACACAACATCAGGCCCTAAAACAATCAGAATTACCTAAAAAACCTAAATCCTTTAAAAGAAATTCGAAGAAAATTTAAATCAAATCATAAAAGGGCTCAATAAGCTGATCACATTTTTAACAACGTGACCAGCTTATCTTTTCACAAGCGAAAGAATTTGCATCAGTAATTTCTTCGCATAGCCCACTTGAAAAAGACGACAAATAAAGTCGAATTCAATGACAAATTTTACCCTCAGTAAGATTTGTCAGCAAAAATGAAAATTCAAGGGCGCAACAAAGTAGCACGGCAATAAAGCGACGGAGTGGTGCTCGATATTTATGAAAAGATCGGATTTCACCTCCGTCCGGCGAGAAATTCTTGTGGGCATGATTAAACATGCCCAACGAAGGAATCACCTCGTGAAGATTTTGTCGGAATAAAAATAGTTAGTTGGTTTGAAAACATCTTATCGGTTGACAAATAATGTAAGAAGTAATCGTTTTTGGAGTTCGTTTCTAAACCTCGCCGAATTCAGTGATCTCGCTGCTTGACTTTGTCGGTATACAAATAATTAACTCATTAAGAAGTAATCGCTTTGTTGAGATTTTATTGAAAGATGTTATTAAAGGATAAATAGTTTAAAAAAACTCAATCGATTGGCTAGAGAACAATTGATTTACAAAAACAACTCATTTAACGTAAAATGACTGGTTTATGGTTCTAACCCGGTGAAATTGTGGACTATAAACTGCAAACTGTGGATTTAGTGTATTGTGGAAAGGAAAAGAGATTAAATTAATATTAGTGAATAAAGATAACAACTTAAAATCAATTCTAATCGAACGGTGTTTTATTTTGCAACATCCGCCATTACACAACAGGAAGATTCCAGCCCCAATCTGGGTGTGACGACAGTAAACGGCGTAAAGGGGTTTCGTTAGGGAAATACCCCAAATAATACGTAACAAAAATTGGCGCAGCCGGTAAGATCAAGGTAGCTTGATTTCACTAAATAATCAAAAGCTTAAATTCCGATCCTGCGAACAAAAAGGGGAACCTTTGACGACGCTATTCAGGCCAAGTCACCCCCAACACTCGGGTAGATTTCATCTTTAGGCGCCTCTGCTCCAGGCGAGCACGCATTCACCCTAGTCAGTGCACAAGCACCACCGAGGGAAATCAAGACTACAAAAAGGCAACCAGAAGGACGAATACGAAATCCCGAAATAGCTGAGAAAACAGCAGTCAGCTCGCTCATTAGAAGACTTCGATCCGGAGTTGAAGGGGAATTCGAAGGCGGCTCTAATAGCCCCCCTTTCAACTAACACCAGGGGAAGATAAGACCGCTTAAGGACCCCCCCCCCCCCGGCAGTAAATAGATCCGACGGCAGCGGACAAAAGTACTCAGAGGGAATACGAAGACGGTTAAGGAAACCCCCCTCCAAGCTACATCAAAGGGAAATAAGCAGGCCAGAGCCCCCCTTTTCAACCGACAATTCGTGTCAGAGGACAACAGCTCTAATCCACTCCAACAGGAATCAGAAGCAGCAAAGAGGACAAATCCTCCACCTTTAGCCGACGCGGGATCAGCCCCAGGTGCAAAAACTACGCACCTCCGGAAAGGTACATCATCAGCTGCAGATCAACCACCAACACCAACTCCAACAGGACCCCGACTCCGTAGTGGAACGGTATTGTCAGGTCCAAATAGCCAAGTAAGTCTTAATATTTTTTTACAAAAATTGTACACAAGAGCACGGGATTCGGACAAGTTCACAATTACTCACTGTGAGGCTTTAGACAAAAAATTAAGTAAAGAACGCGAGATCAGACTCGCTAGAATAAAAGAAGTAAAAGAGAATACAGTTCAGTTCAGAAAGGAACTCGAACAGCTGTCCGAACCCTCGCGCTCACTTGATTTAAATTTAAGTAAAGATAAAAGTGATAGATTAAGTGATAGTGGTAGTGATAGTGACAGTAATAGTGAAGAACCAGACCCAACAACAGAGGACCTTTTAATAGATTGGCTGGAAGAATCCTTAACAGAAACCAGTCCAGAAGGTAGTCCCATTAGTCCACCTAATTTTAAATATTCAGCCAAGAGGCTACAAAATATGGTGGACTACGCCAAAGTCGCAAAACTGATAGCGCAGCTCGTCTCCTTATTTTCGGGTGAAAATACCCCACAAATGGGACGTGAGCTGCAGACCTTCATCGGTTGCTTCAAGCAAACTATGCAGTGCCTTGACGATGAAGAAAAGGTGGCTTTCCTTCAGGTTCTCCCCACAAGATTAAGAGGTGATGCATATCAGCTATTCGCTTCAGACGTCCCTACTTCAATCACTGAGGTAGAGGAACGTTTGAACAGGACATACCTTCCCCGTGAGACTTATCAGGAATTGGTGAACAGATTGATTACCACACGACAGAACCCATTGGAATCTCTCACTGCTTTTGCTATAAGGTTGAAGCAGCTGTTGACGATCTGCAATGAGGCTGCGATACAAAAGTATGGAGCTGAGGCAGTGCCGGCGGTGAAAATACAGCTGATGGAGTTCGCCAAAAATGCCCTTAAAAGTGGAGTAACTAATCCAATTTGTGTCAATATTTACTCACGCAGGGAGAAGGCGATATAGAAGTTCTCATACAAAAAGCCCTGGAGATGGAGACACTAAAGCAAAGTGCTACATTCGTCCAGAGTCCTCTGGCACAAGCTCCTCCGGTGGCTCCTGTGGACCCAGAATTACGAGTGATGTTGTGAGGTCGCATCCACATTCCATACTTACCTCGTATTTCTTTTATTCCCTTTCCCCAGCAATTGTTTTCAACCAATCTTAATATCCATAATTTGCTGGATCATCATTTCATCAAGTGCAATTCAATGCACACTTGAGTGTATCGACCTCACATAATTGCATTAATTCTGCGAACCTCACAACTAACTTTCCGCCTACGGTGCAGCAAACCCATAACTTCTCGGGTTGCACCTCATCAAAGCAAGTACGGGCAATGATTTTCTTCAGCAGTCAGTCTTTTCGTCTTCATGCTACAACGTGCCTCCGTCCGCGATCTTAATTAATTATTGTATGATAAATTTGTATGTACTATTATGTACTGTAAATTAAATAATAAATGTTAAACTAAATAGTTTGGTCGTTTCTTTTAAATCGAATTCGAATCCGCTAATAAATAAAAGTTATTTTATGTTTCTCAACATAAAAACTGGTGTCAAGTGTGGGGTGAATCAGTGGATCGATTTTTGTTTTAAATAGACGGAGGGTAGCACGTACGGACTGACTTGAGCGCGAAAAGCGAAAAGTTAATTGCGCTTAATAACTAATTTCATTTTTTTTTATCAAATTGGCAGGAAAGCCTATATATATACTGAAGGAAGGAGGACAAGGGTTCTCGAGCTGAAAAAGTGTTTATATCTGATTGTCCGAAAAGGAGGACAACGATTCTTGTTATCTGATTGTCTGGAAGAGAGCACAACAATTCTTACGGTGACTTGCCAATCAACAGATACCTTTTCTTGCACGGAGATCTGGTTGATGATATTTAATACCTTCTCTGCACAGTCATTTGGAATCGGAAAATTCTGACCACTTTCATCATCATTGGAACATCGGCTGGATATTTCAAGGTGTCCTTGTTTTTTTATTATTAACTTGCTATTGATATTCTATTCTATTTTCTCTAATTATATATTCTTTTAAATTAATTAATTACAATTAATTTTTATTAACAATTACATATATATATATATATACCTATATACATATTTTGACTAAATAATTGTGTAGGATTAATTAAGTGCAATTTACTTAAAATTTATTTATTCTTGTTGTGACGCTAATCGAAACAATAGATTTGCATAAATCGTAGAAGTTTTAGTTTTTCATAAGGTGAAGTGAATGGAGTGTTTTCGGTCGTTTTAACCTGCATGTGTGCGACAAGTTAATTAGTTTTGTTCTTACGAATTGCATATATGCTCGTACATTGTGGCACATAATCTTTCTCCTTTCTCGAGTTTTGTGTTCATTTTTGTTGTGACCCAGGTGCCTATACCCCGAATCACAACAATAAAACCAATACGCCAATATCTTGCCCTATGCAATATATTGGCGTACTACAATTTGACCCTGAAAATTCAAGAATATTTTATTTTCAATTCAATTTAAATTTCATTTGCATTTGAAAATGCATTTACGTACTGCAACAAAATGCAATTTAGCATAAATTGCATTTTGTTATCAGTCGTACATTCCGTTCACACGGCATGTATACTTACCTACATGCAGTACCATGTACATACCTACATACAGCTTTTCCGTTAAATTCCTAAAACTTAATCGCATGTAGTATACATACGTACAATTATACCCGTAGGTCGTTTAAAAATATTATTTTTACAAGACACAGTGCATATCAGATTTCATGCATATGCACTGCGTCTAAACTTTTGTTCTTTCCCACGTACGATTCTTCACGTCGTGGGAAAGTAATAAAAAGAATAAGAAAAGCTTTTGGAAGTTTTGTGATCGGTACCTGGGTGCAATATCGCCGACCCTCGGGGAGTATGTTTGAGAATCGCCTCGCGAGAAGTTCGGGATTTTTTTTTTGAGGATCCAAGGAAAATAGAAGTGAAAAAATAAAGTGTCTTTCTTATAGAATAGAAAATTAAAAAGAGAAAGGATAAGAAATGTGTAGAAAAATAAAATGTTATTCTTTTTGAGAAACAGAAGTGAAAAATAAAGTGTCTTTCTTATAGAATAGAAAAATTAAAAAAAAGGGAAGATAAGAAATGTGTAGAAAGAATTAAATGCTATTTTTTTTTTTAGAAATAGAAGTGAAAAAATAAAGTGTCTTTTTTATAGAATAGAAAATTAAAAAGAGAAAGGATAAGAAATGTGTAGAAAAATAAAATGTTATTCTTTTTGAGAAACAGAAGTGAAAAATAAAGTGTCTTTCTTATAGAATAGAAAAATTAAAAAAAAGGTAAGATAAGAAATGTGTAGAAAGAATTAAATGCTATTGTTTTTTTTTAGAAATAGAAGTGAAAAAATAAAGTGATTTTTTTATAGAATAGAAAATTAAAAAGAGAAAGGATAAGAAATGTGTAGAAAAATAAAATATTATTCTTTTTGAGAAATAGAAGTAAAAAATAAAGTGTCTTTCTTATAGAATAGAAAAATTAAAAAAAAGGGAAGATAAGAAATGTGTAGAAAGAATTAAATGCTATTTTTTTTTTAGAAATAGAAGTGAAAAAATAAAGTGTCTTTTTTATAGAATAGAAAATTAAAAAGAGAAAGGATAAGAAATGTGTAGAAAAATAAAATGTTATTCTTTTTGAGAAACAGAAGTGAAAAATAAAGTGTCTTTCTTATAGAATAGAAAAATTAAAAAAAAGGGAAGATAAGAAATGTGTAGAAAGAATCAAATGCTATTTGTTTTTTAGAAATAGAAGTGAAAAAATAAAGTGTCTTTCTTATAGAATAGAAAAATTAAAAAAAGGGAAGATAAGAAATGTGTAGAAAGAATTAAATGCTATTTTTTTTTAGAAATAGAAGTGAAAAAATAAAGTGTTTTTTTATAGAATAGAAAATTAAAATAACAGATAAGAAAAGTAAAAGAAAATTAAAATAAAAAAAATAAGAAAAGTGTAGAAAAATTTATTGATTTTCTCTGTTAAACTTATAAGTGAAGAAATAAAAATCGTGTATGACTCTACCTCAAGAACTAAACCAGGCTGCTGTCTTCGTAGAAGCACGGAGCAGGCTTACAACATTTTGGTAGCAGCGGTACTTTCTAAAATAAAATCAGTGCACAAAAATAAATAAATAGAAAACTTTTTGGAAATAATAAATTTTTTTTTTTTTAATAATAGAAATTTTTGAAAATAAAAAAAAAATACAAAGTCAAAAATAAATTATTATAATAATAAAACAGAAACAACTGGAGGTAGCGGTGTACCAAACAGAATACCAAAATCAGTGCAGTAACAAAAATAAATAACAATAATAAAAGCCTATGCAAATTTTTCTTTTGGTAATTTAATTCAAATTAAATAACAAAATAATTATAAAACAACAAAAAAAAAACCAACAACATCTTGGTGGCATTTATTAAAAAAAATAAGCCCGGGTACCCTTAATACAGGGTACTTAGAGGAGATAAAACAATTGTTTAGTGTGCCATAGCGCTCCAACGTGGGAAAGTTGCGAGGCTTCATCCCTGCCTCACTTAAGACGTTTCATAAAGAAGGAAGGAAGGAAGACCACAACAATACGGCAACCAAAGCACACCAAGCATCAACAATATATGCAACTTTTAGTCATCCTCACCACCAACGCAATCAACTACAAGAAATCGCCGGCCTGAATGCCCGGCGTATAAACCAGATATACAACTACATATATTAATAACTGTAGCAAAATTTGTGGATTAAGTTAAAGGTAGCGTGAAAAAATATTTTTTCTTTCTTACTTTCTTTTTATATTTTTGCCCTTATGTCAAATTAATTTTATTATCAATTATTTTACATCAGTGGAAGATTTTTGATTAAACAAAAAGTGATCCCACAAATAACTCCCATTTCTATTCCTCAATTTTTCTTCAAACGGGCGTATTTAAAAAATTTCGTTCTGACCTTTTTTTTTCTCTCTACATTTTCCCGATTATTTACATATTTTCACATATACATATATGTGTATAGAAAAAATGGAAAACAATTTCTTACATTTCTTACAATTCTCAGCTAATTAAAACACAAAAAAAATTCAACACATAAAAATTGAAATCTGCTCTTCCTAGAAGCGACCTCTGCGGCAAGACTTCGTGAGCTTGCTGGTCAGAGGACTTCGACAAAAATCAAATATCAATCCCCTGCGGTAGGACTTCGTTAGCCTATCGGTCAGGAGAAAGATATTGATTGGAAGAGCCATCAATTAACAATTTAAAAAAGTTACAGATCAGATAATAAAGTACTTGTTGAACACAGCTGAAAATAAATAAATGGATATTAATTTATTGGGATCATTATTTAATACTTCCCTGTAAAATCCCAGTCTCCAGTGTCCTCATACGCCCTTAATACGTTTATGCAGCATCTGAAATAAGAAAAAGCATATAAATTAGTTCAATATAATTAACTGGAGCAAAGATATCACAAAAAATTACAAACATATAGTTACATGCAAACGGCCAAGAAACAAATTTCTTGGCAGTACAACAACAACACTACATGCAAACATAAACATTGGAATTTCTTAGCGAAATTCATGTTTTCTGCACAATAAACATTTGCAAAACTTGCATTTATGCTTAAATGTGCAGATTACATGAGTTCGCAGAATCCATACACAATATTATTAGTGAAATTCAACAATTGTTGCCATTGTTAACATTTCACTAACAATTTTTCAATACACAATTTTTCGCATAATTTGCATGATTCTTGCAAATTATGCACTGGCAAATCAATAATTAGCACTTATAGAAGAGATTAAACAACTTACCTTAATAATTAATCCATTTGTTGATGAGGAAAACCCAACACAAAACACGGAACTTCACTACTTAAAATCCGCGAAACCAACTGTCACTGCGACGAAGTAAATAATCACTTTTATGAAGTTGGCCGCGCTCTACCTGTTGGCAATAATTAAAAAACGCGAAATTGCCCAGGTAAGGAAATATTTATAAAAAAAGGTAATTCCAATTCCCATAATGAGTGGGAAAGAGAACAATGTGGAAACGAGACAGAAGAAAATTCGTGAGAGAATTTATGTTCCACACCGGAAATTAACATAGTATGATAGGGAGCGGCCATATTGATAAGTTTTAGAAAAATTGAAATATCGCAATAAATCAATTAGGAAAAATTATGGATAATTAAAAATAAATTAATTCACATAATTTAGAAAATTTTGACATTACAGCATGGACTTATAATGTGCAAAAAATATATGAAAATTGCATTTTTTCATGTGGAACTTGTCCGAAAATGGCGGCTCGGACATTATAAAAAGGAGGTGCTCCCTAACTAAACTCTCATTAGTTTGACAGCGATCGTACATGCAACTTCGCATAGATCCAGTGTTCTTTCAAAAATCTAAAGTGCAAAAATTAAAATAGTTTCAAGACGATCGTATAGCATAAATCAACGTGCCAAGCAAGGTACAGCATTCACATGCTATAAGGATTGCAATAGCAAATTAATAAGTTTTTGGTGTGACTTGAATTTGGTGGTGAACGTTTTTAGGATAAGTATTTGTTTTATATATTCCTAAAACATTTGGTGGTGGACATTTTAATTTAGTTTTTTTTTCACATAGCATTAACTTCATGCAAGCCACGCATAATTAATGCTTCATGTGAAAAAACAATGTAGATTAGTTAATATTAAGCTACACGTGAATTATAGTAAGTAACAATTTAGCACTAAGAAACAGTGAAATTAAATATAATAAAAGTGAAATTGGTGAAAATCTGAGGTATAAGATTGAGCACGTGTCACGTTACGACACCTCAAGAATACATGCCTACAGATAATTAATTAAATTAATGAAGTACATTTAAAGTGAAAAAATAAAAATAGAATTCAGACTAACGTAAAATAAGTAATTTTTGGTTAATAAAGTAACAGTAAACACAAGCTCACATATCTTGTCATTTTAACATACCGCTACACTAACCTACCTAAAATGCAGTAATATAGCTGCAGTGTTCACTTACCGCTACATTACAAAACAGTACTTTTCTTCTTTATTGCATACATATGTGTATAAATCTAATTTTTTTTTTTTATATTTTATTGAAAATACGCACTTCATTTAAAAAAATCGTTGATAATAATAATAATTCCTTTTTGTGTTGTGATAGAATATTTTTTTTTTCTCCTACAAGTCCAGTTCTCCCGCAAAAAAAAAATTAACAGAGATATTTAAAAATAAATAAAATAAAATCAGTTTTCTTTATTATACAAACATAAATTCTTAGCATTCCTTTTATTAGAAATCGAGAATTTCGTAATACCAACAAATTATCATAGTCCCCGTTTTTGTACTTTATTCACTTCCGACAATTTACAACCTTTTTCCTTCAAAGCAAATACACATAACAAACTGATTAGCAACTTACTACTGCTTGGAAATTGAACAATTTGTCTTCTACTCAGCCGTATTTTTCTATTAAATACCATTTTGTCGCATCGTCTATAGTTCCAATCAGATAAACCAAATCGAAGCTCGATACAGAC
Organism: Dioctria rufipes; assembly: GCA_963924295.1. Classification (NCBI taxonomy): domain Eukaryota; kingdom Metazoa; phylum Arthropoda; class Insecta; order Diptera; family Asilidae; genus Dioctria; species Dioctria rufipes. Next base: position 98,158,836 of record OZ002741.1, on the reverse strand, counting down.
ACCCTTAATATTATTAAATCTCATACCACATCTCCACCAAATTTTCCGTCTTCTACTTCAAGAAACTACAATGACTGCAGAAACCGTTTCTTTCGATGAGCTTTGCCAATCTCAAATAGAAAAAAACAGTGCAATTAGGCAAATACTAGGGGCTTATCACCAAGCCGGTAAAGTGAAGCGTACCAATACCTTTGTAAACGGTAAATTACAACAACTCAAAGACATATGGAGCGCCTTCGAGAAAACAGAAGAACATATAGTTCAGCATAAAGACTTCATGACCGATCACGATTAATTCAAAGAATCGTGCTCGGACAAAACTGAGGACTGGTACAGGTTGACGAAAGCAACACTTTCCGAAAGATTGAAATCAATCTCTGAAAGTACTATAAACCAGCAAAAACCCTTTCATATCCCATCACCCAGAGCTTCGTGGAGAATTCCAACCAAATCACAAGTTACAGAAGCTAATAAGGAAACAGACGGTCCACAAAATGAAAGTATTTTCAGAAGTCTAAATACAAAAATTAACTCAATTACAAGAGTTATACAATCATTAAACCCTGATACTTTACCGACAGTGAGTAAAATATACCTAAAACAAAAACTAGGTATCCTAAATAAACATTGGGCTGAATTCGAAGAACTCAACAATACAATTGAAATGCAATCTACGCCACAAAACCTAGAAAATAAATACTTTACTGAAGGTTTTTCGGTAAAACAGAAGCAGAATATGAAGAAACTGTAATTGCTATTCAAGAACAGCTAGATACGCGCTTCCATAATTACCAAAATGACACACGAAATAACTCATCACACTTTCACAATGAAAGCACAGAAGTCAAAATTCCACATATTTCTCTATCAGAAATTAAATCGTTAATACCAAATTTTAACGGCGATCCAAAAGACCTCCATAAACTCGTGTCATGTTGTGATGATATTAATAGACTTTATCCCAATACTGACCAAACAACCCTGTTTTCAATAATTAAAAGTAAGCTATTTGGAGATGCCTACAATGTACTTAAGTACGATGATACAAGCAGGTGGTCAGATTTGAAGCAAATACTACTCGAAACATTCGAAGTAAAATTAGAAATGTCCGTACTCCAATCAAAACTCCAAAACACAAGACAAAGAGCAGGAGAGCCTGTCAAAGAATTCCTGCAACGAATTAATATGACACATGCTCAATTGAACGAAGCCACGCATTCATATACAACAGACAAACTACTGTTAAACTCTCTCGTAAAGGACAACGAAAAACAAGCCATTAGAGCAATAGAGGATGGACTAATTAGCGAACAACTCCAAACATTAGCCAAGCTCCATGAAAATAGATCATTAAAGCCAATAATGACATATATTGGTGAGCAAGGATTACGCCTGGAATCGAAGACAACAAAATTAGCAACAATCTCTTCTCGCAATGCTCAATCAATACAAGTGCAGAACTCCTTTTGCTATAAATGCAGAGCACAGGGCCATTTAGCTCTAAATTGTCCACAAAACATTCGTATAAAGCCAATCTCAAATAACAGTTTTTCGAATGTCTTAAACAAAAGCAATCCTCCTAAGCAGGTTAACACCTTAAACAGCCATACTCCAACATGCAGGTATTGTCACAAATTAGGACATACCCTGGAAGTATACAGGGCAAGAATATCAAACCATGGGAATTTCTACAGAGAAAATATAAATCCGGTTGATCAAAATTTCAGAAAGCGAACAGAAATTCCCAATAAAAGCACAATACCCCAAAAAGAGGTCAATTTCACGCAGGCCCCGAATTTTAGTTATAAAAAAAACTCCCCTTCTTCAACAATACAACCCCAATACGAAGCAAGGACAAATAAGGAACAAATACAAAATCCGAGAATATTTTTAACCAACTCGGAAAACAAATCAAAGCGAGAGGAATTAGTCGGCAGCCCCTCGCAAATCCAAACAAAAGCCGACATTCACACCAATCCGAATTAAATACACCAAAACTATTAAATGATCACATAACGCTGAAAATACCAATTATTATCCGTCCTAATTCCATTACTATTTCCATATCTACCAATGTATGCTCGAATAAAGAAACAAAGCTCCTCGTAGACACAGGAGCAGAAATCAGTTTATTAAAGTTCAATACACTGAAAGCAGGTAGCACTTACTATAAAGATGCAATCTGCAAGATAAATACTTTATTTACAGAATCTAAAACTACAGAAGGATTAATATTGGCAAAAATGGCAATTACATCAAACGAAGAGTTTTTAATAGAACATCCCTTCCAAATAGTAGGAGAAAACTCAACCTTGGCATATGACGGCCTAATTGGCCACGACTTCTTGTCCCGATACAACGCTTGTATCAATTATAGAAAGAAGTACATTTCCTTAGAGGTGAAGCAATGTCATTCATCCTATCCCATAGAGCAATATCGCTCAGATTATCCAAATACATATCTTAGATATGATAACAATGACACGAAGTCTGAAACAAACAATGTAAGTGCTAATAAAAGCAAGTTACCCAGTACTTCACGGGATTTAAATACCAAGCGTGAAAAGTACCCCAACACAGACATCCTACAAAAAACGGAATATATTTTACAATCCAATGAAAACCGAAATGAATCGGATGAATTACATAATAAACTTATTACAATTCCCGCTCGCTCTGAATCCATAATTCAAATTCCAACTTTGTCAACTACGGAATCGGTATATTTTAAAAAAGAGGTAAAGCCAGGGTTGTTCATAGGTAATACCATAATCAACCCATCACAAGGAATGGCAAAAGTTCTAGTTCTCAACACGAATGAGCAGGACGTCGAACTGGCAATTCATGACATGAACCCAGAATGCCATGACCTTAATGACTTCGATTGCATCTCTACGGATTCCAACAGAGATCCACTTAGGGGCAGAATAAAAAAACTGCAGAACCTGATTAAATTGGATCACTGTAATTTGGAAGAAGCCGAGAGTATTCGGAAAATTTGTAAGGATTTCAACGATCTCTTCTACTTAGAAGGGAATTTCCTAACATTTACAAATGCAACCGAGCACAAAATCGAAACAGTCCCAAACAAACCACACATATATATTAAACCGTACAGACTTCCAGAAACAAGCCGAAAAGAAATTACTCGGCAAATAAATGAAATGTTGGATTCAGAGATAATAAGCCCTTCAAATAGTCCGTGGAATTCACCCCTGCTTCTAGTTCCCAAAAAGCCGGATGAGCATGGGAACAAAAAATGGCGCGTCGTTGTAGATTTCCGCCGAGTAAATGACATTACTATTGGCGACGCTTACCCATTACCTAGTATTACAGACATATTAGATCAATTGGGTAAGTCAAAATATTTCACAACGCTAGACCTCGCCAGCGGATTCCACCAAATTCGCATGGACGGGAAGGATGGAGCAAAAACTGCGTTTAGCACTCCTTATGGTCATTACGAGTTTAATCGTATGCCATTTGGATTAAAAGGTGCACCCGCAAATATCTACTTCATTAATGGAAAATAGAACACTGGATAATAAAATATCCATTGAAATAGAATCATTAATCTCCCTTGTTTCATTAATGGCATTCAGATATCAAAATACACAGTCAGAATTAATAGATCTTTTAATTGATTCCAAACATGGAAAATTTCACCCTACACTAATATCACCTAATAAGATTGATAAAATTTTATAAAAATTAGGCAGGAGCTGCCGAGTTCAATGATGCTTCCTATAAATTCCAGAGACAATATATTTTCACAAATCTACAAATTAAGCACAATATCTGCAAATATTTTTAACAACAAAATAATTATAGAACTTCGAATCCCACTTCCCTTTAAGGAATCCTACCAAATTTTCAAAGCAATGCCATTACCGACAATCCTAAACGGTTCATTCATATATATTGAACCATTAAAGGAATATATATTAATTGATTACAATCGTGATCACTACAACGAATTAACATTACAGGAAATCCACAATTGCGCAACGTTGGACCATACTCACTTTTATTGTAAAATTTCATCACCCATCCATAATACAAACAATAGAGTAAATCAATGTGAAATCAACTTAATGAAAAAGGAACCTATTACATCAAAATGTAAAATTTTGACTTTAAAACAGAACTACTATATGAGACAATTATCGCAGCAAAATGCATGGCTTTTCTTCCTCAAAAAACCTTTCCATATAGATATCGTTTGCGAAGATTCAATTAGTTCGGAAAGCCTGCAGGGAACAGGAACAATATTTATCTACCCAGGTTGTTATGTCCGCAGCAAAGAATTTATCTTGCACGGGCATAACGTAAAAATATCAAAATTTAACTCCCATTTCATCTCAACAACAAACATTTCCAACATAATCGAAAATATGACGCTTCCCCCTTTGGAAACGTACAGAAAAACATATCCTTTAAATATCACAAACAACATGGACGTCGATGAAATTGTAAAATCCATACGCCATCAAAAAGAACAGGAATCAATTCCTCTGAACCAAATAAACAAACATCATGTCCACCACTATGCGCTATCATATTCAACATTAGCATTAATAATAGCTATTCTAATTATCTATCTGTACATTAAATACAGACCAAAAGATCGCAAATCAAACGAAATATCTGCTCAACATCAACTAGAAAATGTGCCTGCCGCGGCACCAAGAATGTCGAACTTCAATATAATTCCAGCCCCCAGAAGAAAAACTGCAGAGAGTTTCTTCAATTAATTTGGACATATTTAAATATATGTACTATATATTATCATATACCTCACGGACTCATACTTTCAGTCGAGATACACACATATACGTACAAATGATAACGAACAAAAACTGACACATTAAGCTTTCCTCTATATTTACAACACCTACATCTCCCAAAAATGAAATATAAAAATAAAGACTTCTAAACAAAATTTTAAATACGAAAAGAGAAAATGGAATTGCGAAGTGGATATTTAAGATACTGAAAGGACAAAATATATATATAAATCCATAATATATACATATACATATATACCATATAAATAAAAAGGAAAGTGCCAAATCATTCATTTTTTTGTTTTACTTAATAACGATAAATATTTGTCGTTTCTGACAGAAACTAATAAATAAATGAAAATTAGAATAAATAATAATAGAAAATAATTTAGTAAGTGTAACTGAAGTTAAAAGGAAAAATAATAACAATTTTTACATTAAGGATTAATGTTAATTGTTTCTGCTAGAAATGATCCAATAAATATAAATTAATGTATGATAAATGTAGATAAAATTTTAAACAATTCCAAACAAGTATATCGTTAGTATTATACATTTCTTTTATACCTACTGTTTAGAGGAGATAAAAAATAAAAAAAAATTATTAAAAACAATAAAAAGAAGAAAAACCAAAAACTGGTTTGCTGAAAAAAAAAATATATAAAAAATATATATATGTATGGAATATAATGAACAAAGCTTAACAAAAAAAGAGAGGGTTTGAAACTAAACCATAGCTAGAGAAAATACCCGAAATTATCTATAAAATGTAAAATTTTTTTTTTTATAAATATATATGATAATAAGAATTAACATAAATATTATAATAAATAATTATAACGCCAAGAAAAGTAAAAAAGACAATTCTGTAACTAGAAGAGAACAATAATCTCATATAAGAAACAAAACCCTTTCCCATTAGAAATATACTCAACACTGAAAAAAAATAAACAACTATTAGACAACTACAAACTTGAAAGTTATAATATTACATTATAATGTTATTCAACTAAAGTTAACCTTAGTTTATGGTTAATATAGCGTTATTCGTAGCAAAATTTATTTTCATACAAAATTTTTTTTTGTCTCTCCTCTACTTCCTCTATTGCCAAGAACATCAATGCTTTCACGCTCAAATACACAAAGCTATAAGATTTGAGTAAGATCCTCCAAAACAAACGAACGAATCAAAACCAATAAACACGAAAACAATAATACTTAAAATTTGAAAACATAAGCGGAAAACACAAACAAACAACACAAGAAATACATCAAGAACAATCTAATGACAAAAACAACGGAAACCAATAGAAAAAATTTTTATAATAAATAACAAGAATCATCCTAGGATTAAAACATTTATTATAAAAATAAAAAAAATATAAAAAAATTGTACAATAATTTTTGGAATGAAAAACAAAGAAAAAAGAGGAAAAAATTGGCAAACTAAAAATTAAAAAGCGTCCTCCGCGTCCCAATCATCCTCACTGGCCACCGGAACAGCACCATATTCCCACGGATAGACGGGAAGGGGGAAAGATTCCCCGATGAGTACGGCATACTCACCTAAAACAAAAAACACAATTTTTTTTAACGTTCAGAACAAATTTTTTTTTTTTTTTTTTTTCAAAACTTAAAAGCGACTACTTACCAAGGAAAGAGACCCCCATTCCATAGTCTGGATATAATGCAAAGCCGCACTGATGATATAAGTCAGCAATGGGTGGCCCACCCCAAAGGGGCAAACTACGCCGACCAAAAGCATGCCACACCACCCGCAAAGGCCCATTCCATCCGGGGAAGACATATAAGATGTAAATTCCGGTGACCCGGACGCAGTAAGATTCAGGAACGCGGTAAACGGCACGGCCAACCTCTTCGACAAAGATCATTTTTGCAAGTGAACTTCACAAAATCGAGAAGGTCTCAACAACCAAAAACAAAAGTGAACACATACAAGGAGTATACAAAAAAAACACAACAATCATTATCGCAATCAACAAAACCGCTTAGGTTAACACAAACGGTAACCAAAACAGCGAACCTATCCCAAACACAGTGAATTACGCCAATCATTATACCACAGCGACAACAATATGAACACACCAAATCAAAAAATAATAATAAAAACAAAAAGAGGAAAAACAAAGAGCAAACGCTTATCAGCTAGCTGCTTAGTATGGACGCTGTCAAAACATCATTAAAATTACACAACTACCATTCCTATCCTTTTTTTTTTAATCTAAACATCGTCCAGATCAAATTTTCCTTTTACTTTCTCTCTTCTTTCTTCTTTGTCTTTAATAAGATAAAAATGGAAATGTATATAAAGTAAATAGATGGCTACAATAAATATAAATAAGCAAATATGCATCTTATAAATACATATTTATCGATGTATTTGTAAAAACCATTTATATAAACTCAAAACTATTAAATAAGATAATTGAGATATTAATAAGTAATCAAAAACTTTCCGTATACGTATATTCCTTAATAAAAACTAATAGCAAGTATATCCTTATCATATTATTATAACATGTATATAAAATCTTAATAATGATCTAAACAAAAATTGAACTAGTTGAAAAGAATGTTTTCTTCCCAAACGAATAAAACTTTCTTTTCCCCAGGGGGGAGGGATGTTGTGACCCAGGTGCCTATACCCCGAATCACAACAATAAAACCAATACGCCAATATCTTGCCCTATGCAATATATTGGCGTACTACAATTTGACCCTGAAAATTCAAGAATATTTTATTTTCAATTCAATTTAAATTTCATTTGCATTTAAAAATGCATTTACGTACTGCAACAAAATACAATTTAGCATAAATTGCATTTTGTTATCAGTCGTACATACCGTTCACACGGCATGTATACTTACCTACATGCAGTACCATGTACATACCTACATACAGCTTTTCCGTTAAATTCCTAAAACTTAATCGCATGTACTATATACATACGTACAATTATACCCGTCGGTCGTTTAAAAATATTATTTTTACAAGACACAGTGCATATCAGATTTCATGCATATGCACTGCGTCTAAACTTTTGTTCTTTCCCACGTACGATTCTTCACGTCGTGGGAAAGTAATAAAAAGAATAAGAAAAGCTTTTGGAAGTTTTGTGATCGGTACCTGGGTGCAATATCGCCGACCCTCGGGGAGTATGTTTGAGAATCGCCTCGCGAGAAGTTCGGGATTTTTTTTTGAGGATCCAAGGAAAATAGAAGTGAAAAAATAAAGTGTCTTTCTTATAGAATAGAAAAATTAAAAAAAAAGGGAAGATAAGAAATGTGTAGAAAGAATTAAATGCTATTTTTTTTTTAGAAATAGAAGTGAAAAAATAAAGTGTCTTTTTTATAGAACAGAAAATTAAAATAACAGATAAGAAAAGTAAAAGAAAATTAAAATAAAAAAAATAAGATAAGTGTAGAAAAATTAAATGATTTCCTCTGTTAAACTTATAAGTGAAGAAATAAAAAGCTTTTCATAAGGAAAAATAGAAAACTGAGTATTAATCGTGTATGACTCTACCTCAAGAGCTAAACCAGGCTGCTCTCTTCGTAGAAGCACGGAGCAGGCTTACAACATTTTGATAGACATTTTTCCCTTATCAAGTTTTGTGTTCATTTTCGACCACCTTCTGAAATTGTTTTATTTGCATTATCAGTAAATGTCAAACAACTCTTCTAATACCGAGAACGAGCTAGATACAGTTTCTAATCTTTCCGATAATCCTCAGTTGTCATCCCTGATTTCAATGGTGATAGGGAGAAATTTCATAAATTCGTCACTTGTTGTGACATCATTTCTACTGATTTGGGTGCTACAGATACTGCTACGCTCCTAAACATAATTAAAAGTAAATTGACCGGTGCAGCATATAATGTTATAAAGTATAAAGCATTTGCAAATTGGGATGAATTGAAAACAGAACTACAAAATCAGTTTCTAGAAGTGCGAACACTAGCACAGATCCAAACAGATTTAGTTATGTGTAAACAAAGTTATAGTGAAGATGTTCGTGCGTATGCTAACAGAGTCGAAAAACCCTTGGCAGATCTTAACGAAGCGTGTATTTCTTCTGAAGGTGCAGATGCCGCTACCATTGTTCAAAGCCTTAACGGCAAAACAGCTTTAAAATCTTTTGTTGACGGTCTAAATAGTTCAGTGAAATTAGTGATAAAAGCAAGTAGATTTCAAAAGCTCTCTGAGGCTACAGAGGCTGCAGTACAGGAAGAGAAAACCGTACAGAAACACACAAATATTTCAAGGTTTTCAAAGTCTCCGATTACTGCCAAAATTCATAAATGTAATTTCTGTTCCAAGAGTGGTCACACAAGTGATAGTTGTTTTCACAGGTTACATAATTATCGTCCGCCTCCTAAGCCTCCTGTAATAATTAAAAGGGAACCTATGCATTCGACTTTCGTGGTGACCTGTAGCTATTGTAAAAACAAAGGTCATCATATAAAAGAGTGTAGGAAGCGTCAGTATAACGAAAATCGGAAAAATTCAAATTCAACGCGTTCACAATACAGTAACTATCGCCAACAAGAATCGGGAAACCCAAGCAGCTCTGGGGCAACCGGTGGTGCAACCAGAGCCATTCAAATGAAATAAACCACCGACACAATGAAAACCAGCAGCCGAAATTAGTAAATTCCATATTTTCTCAACACGATTTTCGCAATACTGAACTGGAATTACTAAATCCTACGCTGGATCCCTATCCTCTGAATTCTAATACAACAAATAGGGTACCTAGCTCTATCCAGTCGGTACATGGCAACAAATTGCCTACTCTGATTTCTAATACCAAATTATGCACACTGAATCGTAATACTAAATCATGTCCACTGAATTCTGCACTAATTTCGGGTTATAGATTAAATACTCCAGAGAATAAATTCTTTGAATCATTGTCGCCGAATACTGATGAAAGGTCTGAGATGGATACATTTTATGACGCGAAAGGCATAAAAACATTTAATAAACGAACGAAATTGAAAGAAATTTCTAATTATAAAACACGTCCCAATAGCTCTAAATCTAAAAGGACCCATTTACCGTTGATTGAAACACACTCACTGAATTCTAATAAACATTTGTGTAAATCTAGGGACAAAATCATAGTGTCCAAGTTATATAATATTTCTTTGGAAAATAAAAGCAACTGCGATTCTATAAAAGTTAGACTTTCTTGTTCTATAAACAACCCTTCCACCCTACTTGTAGATAGTGGAAGCGATATAAGTATCTTAAAAATAAGTGCGATTCAGGACGTTTGCACTGTATACACTGATTTTAAAGCTCGATTGAAGGGCATTTCTGAAGAGGTTCTACATACGCTGGGTCTTATTTATGCGGAATTGGAGATAGACGATTTAAAGGTAACACATCCATTTCAGGCGGTAGGTAAGGACTTTCCCATCATTGCCGATGGTATTGTGGGTAATGATTTTTTGTCCAAGAATAATGTGAGCTTGTATTTTGGAAGAAGTTTTTTTTCTATGCGTGTCGGAGAGCGAACTCAAAAGACAGATTTGATTTCTTCGAAGTCGGATATTCTAATTCCGGCTAGAACGGAACAGATTATTCAGATAAAAACTAACCTTTCCGAAGACTGCATTTGTTTGACGTCAGATACACCTGACGGAATATTTATTGCTAACACAATTTGCACACCGCGGAATAATATTTGCTTGGTTTCTGTTCTGAATTCTAATTCTGAAGATTCTTACATAAATGTAGATGACATACAACTACAAAAGTTATCCGATTAGGAGATCCATTCTATATCATCTCAAAATATCGACTCAGTTACAGATTACGAAAGAATTAAACGTGTGAAATCGGAAATAAAAACGAATCACATGACTGAAGCGCAAAGGGACTCTATACTAGACATTTGTACCCAATATAATGATTTATTCTATCTTAAAGGTGATAAATTATCATCTACTAACTCTGTACATCATAATATTCCTACTCCTGCGGTGGAATCTGTACACATTAAGCCATATAGGCTTCCTGAATTTCAGAAAACTGAGGTCTTAAATCAAGTGAATCAAATGTTAAGGGACGACATAATAGTGGAGTCCATGAGCCCATGGAACTTTCCTTTGGTGGTAGTGCCCAAAAAACCTGATCATAATGGAAACAAGAGGTGGCGTATTGTGGTCGACTTCCGAAAGTTAAATGACAAGACAGTCGGTGACGCCTACCCCTTGCCAAATATTACGGAAATTCTTGATCAACTAGGCAATTCAAAATTCTTTTCTACTCTAGATTTGGTAAATGGGTTCCACCAGATCAAATTAAATCCTACAGATAGGTCAAAAACAGCTTTCTCTACACCAATGGGCCATTTTGAATATGTGCGAATGCCGTATGGCTTGAAAGGTGCTCCGGCAACCTTTCAACGCCTTATGAACAACGTTCTTACTGGTTTGCAAGGAACAAAGGCTTTTGTCTATATGGATGATATAGTCGTCTACAGAAAATCGATCGAAGAACACAACTGTAAGCTTATTGAAATTTTTGAACGGCTGCGACTGCATAATCTAAGGTTACAGCCAGAGAAATGTGAATTTCTCAAGAACGAATTAACGTATTTGGGTCACATTATTAATTCGCACGGTATAAGTCCAGGCCCTAAAGAAATTTATTGTGTCAAGAGTTTTCCTATACCCAAAAATGTTAAAGCCATTAAAACCTTTTTGGGGCTGGCCGGATACTATCGGCGGTTCATAAAAAATTTCGCTAAAATATCGAAACCTCTAACAGAACTATTAAAAAAGGATGTCACATTTAATTGGACTGTCAAATGCACAGAATCTTTCAATCTTCTCAAGGAATGTCTGATAAACCCCCCTCTTCTACAATATCCGGATTTTTCCAGAGAATTTATCCTGACTACCGATGCAAGTGGATCTGCTATAGGAGCCATTCTTTCGCAAGGTACTGTCGGAAAAGACTTACCAATTGCATATGCATCGCGAATTCTGAGAAAGGCTGAACTTAATTACTGAACCACAGATAAAGAGCTTTTGGCTGTGGTCTGTGCGGTTCAACACTTTCGCCCATATTTGTTTGGTAAAAAGTCTAAGATCATTACTGATCACAAGCCGCTAATTTATATCCAAAACTGCAAGGATCCTAGTTCTAGACTTTTTAGATGGAAACTAAAGTTGGAGGAATTTGAGTTTGAGATCGTACACAAAAGAGGATCCCTCAATACCAATGCCGATAGCTTGAGCAGGATGTATAAGATGACTCTCAGATCTAATTCTGCAAAACATAAAACTTCTTCAGGGAGTTCCAAAAATAATATGGTTGATCTTCTTGAGGACACATCGACTTCATCTGGAAATATTACATACGACAAATTTGTTACCGATGTGCAGACAAGGATAATTTTAAATCCTAACATTGTGGATAAAGATACCAATATATTCACTGAATCCTCTAAAACTAATTTAGCAATTTTCTTTAACAGAGAACTTAAATTGAGCAATGATGTTATTACCTTCATTGAGTCTAAAGCACATACTCAGACGCTTAAGAAAAAATTAGACAACTCATGCAATAATATACCCTTCCGCGACTGTGATTTCCATACAATTCACCTTTATCCCTACAATTCATACTTTGCAATCATTGATAATAGGGATATTTTCCAGAATTTGTTAAACTTAAAAACATATTTGCAGGAGCATAAAATCTCTAGTCTTGCTCTGCCAAACCCCGTCAAAGAGGGCTGTTTTGCTCGGTTAAAATATGAAAATATCCGTTTGTTATGAATCCCCAAAACAATCCAAATAATATGATCAAGCAATAACCACTTCAATTGCCTCTGATTCATAACGCATTACCTAAAAAAATCAAGCAAACATCTCTCATCCATAAATCACGGTTATCCGACCCCACAATGAGAACCAAAACAATAAACAAACAACTATGCGCACACGACTGTGGTCAAGTTGCAGCACATAATGAGTAATCGTTAGATGTACCCATATCCACGGTAATAATTCTTAGGTAGATAAGGCCTGTCACCTTTCTACACGTAAATAAGAACCTTTGGACTTCTTGCTTGAGAACAATCAGCCAAACGTATAATGGAATCACCTGATTAACTCAAAACGATAAGAAGTAAAGCATGGTACTCGCTGAATGATTTTACCTCACACCCGCCGTGCAACAAACTGACCAAAAGAAATTGCCTTAGCGGAAGCGCCGGCGTCAAATTTCTTTTTGTCATTGTACGTAATGAAGCAAGTGAATTATTGTTTTGGGACTCGTGTGAAAATTGATACCGTTGTTTTCATACAATTGTTCCCAATTATTTTTTGCGGGTGAAAAATCAAATTGCATTAATGCAATAAATTTTTCACCTTTATTGGAAAAAATGCTTGATAGGTGATTTTGGGTTGTTTTTCACAGAAAAATGCTCAATAGGTAGTTTTTGATTGGTCACCACAAAAACTGCTAAATAATCAATCTGCAAGTGGAGGGGAGTATTAACCACTGCAGATTGATTTTGAATAAATAGAGAGTTCTGATGCAAGGAAAATCAGAAATATTCTAAACCCGAAGCTAGAGAGTCCCCCTACCCAAGGTAAGGCCTCTAGTGGAAAGTAGAAGAAAAGGTATACTTCAAAACTATTGTGAAACCTAGATTATTGTATTCCAAATATAAAGAAAAGTATTGTTAGTAAAAATTAAAAGTGTGCTTGAAAAGAAATAAAATCAGTGTAAAGATTAAACGCAGCCTTCTCATTTTGGTCAACCCGGACTACTACGATTAACTCCCTTGTTGCCGGCGCACAACAATCAGAAGAAGCGAACTCTTGTTGCCGGCGCGCAACATATAAAACTGGTGGCAGCGGTGGGATAAGTCACACGGTTAGTAAGACCCTCGACTACACCCACAAACTCATGAGCTGGCCAAAAGAAGAAGAACTTATCAGTCCACTGGGACTTTCTGACGAAGAGCTAGACTTCGAGCCTGAAGCGGACCCACAAGCAGACGCTTATTCAGAAGAAGACTCCTACTCAGAGGCGGACTTTTATTCAGAGACGACAGAGGTAGGCTCATTCTCAGAGCTTGAGGAAGACATTACGGACTGCTACTATAACCCCGGATCCGAAGGAAGCAGTGTGTCATCCGACGAAGAGGGAAGCATTGGCCCCATCTACAATCCCTGTTTGGACGACCTCGAGGAATACACGGACCCAATCGACCATTTGCTGGACATCCTGCTCAAACACGAGAACCCGTCAGCATACGCGATTTATAGAACGCTGAGATACCAGCTGTACCCAGAAGAGGACTTCAACTCAGCAATCGACGTGGACTTCTATCAAAAGGTACGGGACGCTCTAGAATAGAGTTATAAGGTTTCTATATTATAAATATTATATTCTATATAAATATATATATTTTACTTTATTATATTATACCTATATTATAACTAAAATATAACTATTTAATGTACTCCTGGTCTTCACCCCTTTTTCTATTTTAACAAAAGTGCATATTCTCGAGTGTTTTTCTTATCAAGTGCTTTTCGGTGTTGTGAATATTTCTCCGGGATATTAGTTAAATTAATATACTCGTCAAGTTAAAAAAAAAACATATCGGGAAAATATAAAATTTTTTTTTTTTTTAAATTCATACCCGACTACAAAAGCGTCGAGGCGTAAGAGATACGCTTCTTCCTGGGCTAATCATCCACAGAAGGCCTGCACGGAAACGAGCTCACAATATGCCCAAAGATCAAGTTGCGGCGAAAGCCGAAAAATTATCTCTCAGTGATGCTAGATCACTCATTCCAGAATTCGATGGTAATTCTGATGATTTACACCGATTTCTGAAGACATGTAAAATGTTTCAGAAAGAAGGTATTGCAGAAACAGAAAAGGCTCTATTTTTGCAAATAATCAAAACAAAATTGGTAGGCAGAGCCTATGAAGTTGTTAAATATAACGACGTAAATTCTTGGAAAGAACTCCAAAAGGCCCTGCAAGAGCAATTTTTAGAGACTCGTTCTAGAGTCTCAATACAAAATGAGATTCTAGCTCTCAGACAAAAATCTGGAGAAAATATGAAAGATTACGCCTTTCGTGCTCGCAAGTTGTTAGCATTATATGATGATGCAACCTCTAGTTTTACAAATGATCAAACACTCAAAAATCTTTTAGCTGGAGAAAATCAAAAAATGGTTCTCCGAGCATTTGAAGACGGCCTCAAAGACAGTCAGGTTCGTCTATTAACCAAGGCAAAAGGCCACGAGGAGCTGTCAGCTTCTATTAAATTTGCTATAGACCAATCCGAAAGGAACTCCACTTATAATGATCATTTTTCAACTTGTTCAAAATGCAACAGAAAAGGACATACAGCTGAAGTCTGTTATTCCACAAGAGTGAAAATGGAAAAACCCTCACTCATTTGTTCCTACTGCAAATTACCTAATCATCACTTTTCGGAATGTCGTAAAAGACTTTTCCAGCAAAGTTATCCAAGTAATAGCAGGCCATTCCCTCATACAAAAATACAAAGGGAAAATCAATCACAAAGGTATTACACTTCGAGTGTTCCACAGTATCAACGGAATACTCCAGTTAATCACCGTTTTCAAGGCAACCAACAAGAGGCCTATGTTCCTCAAAATCAAAGATCCCAACAGAATTTCACAGGATCACCTAAGCGGTCGCCAAATATTAGAGCAGCAACTGCCAAAATAAAATCAAAAAATCAACAGAAATCGGAAAACAGGCGAGACGAGGATGCCATTACAGTCGCCCAGTCTCGCCTCAGCCAGATGACTGTATCCGCGGATGTCCATCGACATCCGAAAAATTAAATCAAATGCTTTATCTCCCTCTCAATGCTGATCGCCAATCACTAGTTTTGACGATCAGAAATTCCATCACAGCATTTGATACTAGTAATTTCTTAATCGATACAGGAGCCGAAATATCGGTCCTTAAAGCAACCAGATCACTTGGTGACACAAGGGTTGATAGAACAAAGAGCTTGGAGGTATCACCTCTAGCTGGAAAAGCCCTACATACTTTGGGAACCGCCAAATGCGAATTTCAAGTAGGCAAAAATTTCTTTACCCACGATATACACATGGTGGAAGATGACCTCCAACTCAAATATGATGGAATTCTAGGTCATGACTTTTTAAATAAATTTTCTAGCATAATAGACTACGAAAACAAAAGTCTATCACTAAAAATTAATAAGCCCCAAGGAGGCAAAACCACACGCAAAGTTATTAAGGCAAATTCAGAGACAATGTGCAAAAACGAATATGGAGGTTTGAATGACCCAAGTTCGAAAAAATTGTCTCGCCATAGCTCAAATGTCAAGTATGGAGGTTTGAATGACCCAAGCTTCGACAATTTGACTTACACCAGCTCAGATAGCAGGCATGGAGGTTTGAAAGACCCAAGCCAAGACTATCAGTTGGTACAAGCTGACAAGGCCCCCCCACAAAGAGGTGAGCCTAAGGGTAAGAAACAAAAAAATGTTTCGAAAATAATAAACAAAATAAATCAGTACGAAGCCGAAAGTATAAAAATACCGGCACGTACACAAATGGTAGCAAAAATAAAACTAAATCAAAGAGGTTGTTTCTTTAGTGAACACCAAGAACTGA
The DNA here is from genome assembly GCA_963924295.1 of Dioctria rufipes. NCBI lineage: Eukaryota > Metazoa > Arthropoda > Insecta > Diptera > Asilidae > Dioctria > Dioctria rufipes. The sequence goes on along the minus strand of OZ002741.1, from coordinate 98,142,361 downwards.
AACCAGGAGTGATAACAGGAAATACGCTAATAGAGCCTGACAACACAGGCCACGCGACTATCCTAATCCTGAACTCAAATCAGCAAGAGGTTACTATAAGAAACACAGAAATAAGACCTCATCTACGAAACTTAAATAATTATAGTATAATAAAATTAAATCCGAAAAGGGATCCAATAAAGCAGAGACTAAATAGACTCGAGAACGAGCTAAACCTCGCTCACTGCAACGCGGAAGAAGCCCAAACAATTCTAGATACTTGTCGAGAATACAATGACATATTTTATCTAGATGGGGATTTCCTAACTTGCAAAAGTGCAGTTAAGCACCAAATACCTACGCTACCTGAAAAACCCATTGTCAACATAAGACCTTATAGACTTCCAGAATCTCAGCGTACTGAGATTAATTCACAAATAAATAAAATGCTTCAAGAAGAAATCATAAGCCCTAGTTCTAGCCCCTGGAACTCTCCTCTACTTCTAGTTCCGAAAAAATCTGATGCTTCAGGAAACAAAAGATGGAGAGTAGTTGTCGATTTCAGGCGCCTCAACGACATAACAGTCGGTGATGCCTTTCCCTTACCCAACATTACTGATATACTAGATCAGCTGGGGAAAGCTAAATACTTTAGTACATTGGATTTAGCTAATGGCTTTCATCAAATACAAATGGAGGACAATGATAAGGAAAAAACTGCTTTCAGAACACCTTACGGTCATTACCATTTTAATAGAATGCCATTCGGATTGAAACGTGCACCAGCCACTTTTCAAAGGCTGATGAACAATGTTTTAGTCGGACTCCAAGGCATAGAATGTTTTGTATACATGGACGACATAATTGTCTACGGATACAACTTGACAGAACATAATGCAAGACTCCAACACGTTTTCAATAGGCTTAGAGTAAATAATCTCAAGCTACAGCCTGAAAAATGCCATTTTCTAAGCAAACAAATAGCTTATCTTGGACATTTGGTTACAGAAAACGGAGTAACACCGGATCCCTCTAAACTAGAATCTGTCCAAAATTACCCAGTACCCAAGAAGGAAAAAGACATAAAATCCTTCTTAGGTTTTGTTGGATATTACCGTCGCTTTATCCCTAATTTCGCTAAAATAGCTAAGCCTCTCACGGCTCTATTAAAGAAAGATGCTACTTTCAAATGGGATGCGTTCTGCGACGAGGCTTTCACGCTCATGAAAGAAAAATTATTAAATCCGCCTATTTTGCAATATCCTCGCTTTAACGAAGAATTTTTAGTTACTTCAGACGCAAGTAACTATGCAATTGGCGCAGTTTTATCGCAAGGGAAAATCGGAGAAGACAAACCAATCTGTTATGCCAGCCGCACCCTAAATCCGGCTGAGACAAGAAATTCAACTATAGAAAAAGAGCTATTAGCACTAATATACGCGGTAGAACAATTTCGTCCTTACCTGTACGGTCGGACATTTACGATTATTACAGATCACAAGCCCCTTACGTGGCTCATGAATCTGAAAGACCCCACTTCCCGAATGATGAGGTGGAGGATTAAACTTGAAGAGTATGACTACAAGATCATACACAAATCAGGGAAATTTAATCTTAACGCTGACGCACTCAGTCGTATAGTACCAGAATCCAAATATATTCAAGTGATAACAAGGAATCAACAGAGGGCACAAACAAACCAAACCCCTAAAATAGTAGGAGAAAACTCGAACAATTTACTGGAAACACGGAATATCAAAAGAAAATATTTCATAATTCCGACAGTAAACACCACATTTGAAAACTTATTAAAAACTTATTTACTTGATAATTATCAAATTCCATTAGGAGGAATCAAAGAATATAAACAAGGGAATACTACGTATATAGTGGGGCATGCACCCCTCCCTTTTAAAGAACAAAAAGATCAGGAATTAACAAGAAGTATATTTAAAAAATTCAAAGAATTGTCATCTAACGAAGAGATAATTCCAATTGCTATACCAATCCTGAACAGCACTTCGTACTTCGAGTTGAAACTCATATGTGCTGAAGAATTTAAGGATTCCGCCACGAGGCCTATTTTCTTCCTGAATAAAATAGTACAATTAAAAGACCCAAAGGACATCGAACAGGTAATTAGGGATTACCATGTCACTCCTTTAGGCGGTCATCAGGGACAAACGAAGACTATCGGGAAGATAAGAAGAATCTATAACTGGCCAGGTATGAAAAAAGACATTCAAGAGTACATCAAGAGATGTTCTTCTTGCCAGGTCAATAAATCAGGTGCAAACAAGAAAATACCTATGAAGATTACTACCCCAAGCAAAAAACCATTTGAAAAAATCTTCTTGGATATCGTTGGACCTCTACCAACAAGTTATCAAAACAACAACTATCTATTAACGTTCCAAGATGATCTGACTAAATTTTCAGATGCTATACCCCTACCGAACGCAGAAGCCAAAATGGTAGCTGAGCAATTTGTAACCCACATCATTTGTAAACATGGTTTACCTGAATCAATCCTAACGGACCAAGGATCAAACTTCCTAAGTTCTCTATTTAGTGAAATTTGTAAACTTTTGAAAATACATAAGTTACAAACTACACCATACCACCCAGAGACAAACGGAGCTCTAGAAAGAAGCCACCGTACGCTTGCTGAATACCTTAGACACTATGTGTCTACAGATCCACTAACATGGGATACATGGATCCCTTACGCTATGTTCACATACAACAATTCTAATCATTCAAGTACAGGCTACACGCCTCACGAATTACTATTTCGATTTCACGCAGAAATCCCAACATCACTAAAAAAGGACCCAGAAGTTACGTATAACTACGATAACTATGCCAGTGAACTAAAAGCGCGTCTCCAATATGCTCATCAAATAGCAAGAGAAAATCTTATAAAAAACAAGGAGAAATCCAAAACGTACTATGATCACGTTACTAAGCCAAAACCTTTTATAATTGGTGACAAGGTATTAGTGAAGAATCACACGAGAAAAAATAAATTATCTCCCTTATGGGAAGGCCCTTACGAAATAGTACAAATTGCCTCAACCGAGAATTCAGTGGTAAGAGTTAGAAACAAAAATAAAAAACTCCATAACAACCATCTGAAGCTATTCATAGAGTAATCGCGTTCTTTTCTTTTCTTCTATTCCACCAGGCCAAAATGCCGTACATAATACTAATCTTATTATTAACATTCGGAGTCACGAGCGGAACAAAGACAACAAACTTCGCCTCAACTCCAGGAATATATTTCGAGGAATACGGAAACATACAATTGTACAGCTCAAGTTGGAAACTAGTTACGTATTATAGCCTAGACGATTTTCAACTAGAACATAACCTCCTAAGATCCCAAACAATAGACATAGAAAAAATATGTTTACATTTTAAGATACAACACCCAACCCGCAACCACCCATGCGAGTCACAAATAAAAACTATCAAAATATTAATTAACGAGATAGAGCAAAATGCAGAAATTATAGATCCGAAAAATTTGCGTGCTCGACGCGGCCTAATAAACGCAATAGGCAGCCTTAGCAAATCACTCTTCGGTACTCTCAATGAAGACGATGCCAAGCATTACGACAAACAAATCCACTACTTAAAAATAAATGAGGACCACCTATTAGAACTCATTAAATCACAAACCATTATCGTAGATAAAACAATCAACCTTTTTAATAAAACATCCTCAGATATTAAACTCGAATTTGATAACATCCAAGAAAAATTTGACAAAATTTCTAAAGCATTCAATTTCATAATAGCTGAAGTGAACTCCACCTTCATAAACTTAGAACTAGAAAGTATCACTTCCGCCATTACACTATCACTTATGAGATACCAAAATTCGCAAAAAGCAATCCTCGACATGCTTTTAGATATAAAACATGGCATTCCCAATCCATTAATTATCACCCCATTTCAACTGGAGGAAACTCTTACAGTTATTAGGAAAAATCTTCCTTCCGGAACCACCTTACCCATTTCAGCCACACAAGACAGTCTTATCGACTTATATAAAGTTAGCATTACAACTACAAACAAAATCAAGAATAATATCATCATCGAAATTAAAATCCCATTACCCCTAAACACAATTTTCCAGGCATACAAAGTTATACCATTCCCAAGTATAGTAAACACCTCTTTTCTTTACATAAAACCTACTACCGAATATTTATTGGTAGATTTTAACCGCGAAAAACATTACCCCATGAATACAGAGGACTTCGACAAATGCCAATTGAGTTTCTCAAATACTCATCTGTGTCAAATAACACACCCAGTCCTTAATAGTGATGCCGAACAAAACAAATGCGAAATGGATCTATTAAAACATACTACGGAAATCCCAAAATCCTGCGATGTAAAAACAATAAAAACATCTACTTTCTGGATCCAATTAAACAACCCAAATAAATGGTTATTCAGTCTTAGAAACCCTCTAACAATAGATAATATATGCGGCGACAGAATCGAACCGCTAACACTCGAAAGAAACGGTATTTTAGAAATTCCTCCAAATTGCTACATAAGAAGCAACGACCTAACGCTATACGGTCATTCCGAAAGAATATCAATTTCAAATAATTCATACTTACCCTCAATTAACCTAACAATGGCTAATCATCTTAAAGACATAAAACTCGAACCCCCGAAAATGATTACAATAAAAAACGTAAATCACCAAGCTCTATTCGATCTAAGCCAAGATTTAAAAACACTGGAGCACGAGGAAAAACAAAAATTAAATAATATTTCAACGCATGATATACACCATTATTCTTTCATATATCTATTAATTATAACACTTACTTCTTATGGTGTAATCAAAATAATCATGCGATATGTTAAAAAAGAGAAGAACCAGAAAACTTTAAAAGAAAATAAAACAAATAATGAAGAAATTACTGAAATCAAAAGTATTTCCAGTAAAATACCATTATCTAGAATCACAGATAACTAATTAAGTACCTCTCAAATAAGTTGCTTTTATACAATACTATTATAATACCACACTTGGTAACAATTGATTTTTGTAAAATAAGAAACACAACATATATATAAAAAAAAAAAAAAAATATCATTTAATCTAGCATAAATAAATCATAAACGATGGAGCTAATGAATAAAATTATCATTAGCAACTAAATCTAATTTTGTATAATACATATCATAATCATAACAATTAAATCTAACATATGTTTGTATCATACATACCATTAAGTACCATATAATATCATATCGTAGTAATCAAACTATGTACTCTAGATTTCCGAGAGTCAGCAACTCTTAAATTTTTTTTACATCCTCTTAAAGGATATAAAAGAAATTTTTTTTTCAAGGGGGAAGGTGTTATAAATCCCCAAAACAATCCAAATAATATGATCAAGCAATAACCACTTCAATTGCCTCTGATTCATAACGCATTACCTAAAAAAATCAAGCAAACATCTCTCATCCATAAATCACGGTTATCCGACCCCACAATGAGAACCAAAACAATAAACAAACAACTATGCGCACACGACTGTGGTCAAGTTGCAGCACATAATGAGTAATCGTTAGATGTACCCATGTCCACGGTAATAATTCTTAGGTAGATAAGGCCTGTCACCTTTCTACACGTAAATAAGAACCTTTGGACTTCTTGCTTGAGAACAATCAGCCAAACGTATAATGGAATCACCTGATTAACTCAAAGCGATAAGAAGTAAAGCATGGTACTCGCTGAACGATTTTACCTCACACCCGCCGTGCAACAAACTGACCAAAAGATATTGCCTTAGCGGAAGCGCCGGCGTCAAATTTCTTTTTGTCATTGTACGTAATGAAGCAAGTGAATTATTGTTTTGGGACTCGTGTGAAAATTGATACCGTTGTTTTCATACAATTGTTCCCAATTATTTTTTGCGGGTGAAAAATCAAATTGCATTAATGCAATAAATTTTTCACCTTTATTGGAAAAAATGCTTGATAGGTGATTTTGGGTTGTTTTTCACAGAAAAATGCTCAATAGGTAGTTTTTGATTGGTCACCACAAAAACTGCTAAATAATCAAACTGCAAGTGGAGGGGAGTATTAACCACTGCAGATTGATTTTGAATAAATAGAGAGTTCTAATGCAAGGAAAATCAGAAATATTCTAAACCCGAAGCTAGAGAGTCCCCCTACCCAAGGTAAGGCCTCTAGTGGAAAGTAGAAGAAAAGGTATACTTCAAAACTATTGTGAAACCTAGATTATTGTATTCCAAATATAAAGAAAAGTATTGTTAGTAAAAATTAAAAGTGTGCTTGAAAAGAAATAAAATCAGTGTAAAGATTAAACGCAGCCTTCTCATTTTGGTCAACCCGGACTATTACGATTAACTCCCTTGTTGCCGGCGCGCAACAATCAGAAGAAGCGAGCTCTTGTTGCCGGCGCGCAACACGTTCTATGTTACGCTACATTTTTAAAGACACCGACATATCTATAACTATTTATCACAATAATTCTAACTCTAATTTTACCCGCGAAGAAATAGAAAGAATTCTAAGGGAATATCATAATAACCCTATCAGTGGACATAATGGTGTTAACCGCACCTACAAAAGGATTAAGTCTTCTTATAAATGGAAGAATATGTATAAGGATATAAGGAAATATATTCGTTCTTGTGATTTGTGTAGAAGAAATAAAATAAAACAATATACTAAAGAACCAATGGTCATTACATCAACTGCAAGTTATCCTTTCGAGAAGATATCGATCGATATAATGGGGCCATTACCGACTACACCAAACGGCAACAAATATATTTTAACATTTATAGATGAACTCACAAAGCTGACAGGTGCAATAGCCATTCCAAACCAAGAAGCCTCAACTATAGCCGTTATGGTACTCCTAAATTAGACCAAGGACAGAATTTTATCGGTGAAATATTCAGGGGTGTCTGCAGGTTATTAAAAATTAGAAAACTTCAGACTACTGCATATAGGCCACAATCTAACGGAGCCTGCGAAAGAAGTCATCGCGGCTTTGTTGAATATCTTCGATGTTTTATAAATCAGTCACAGGACAATTGGGACGAATGGATTAAATACGCTGTTTTCGTCCATAATAAAATTCTTCAACAAATTATACACCCTTCGAACTTATGTTCGGGAGAAAAGTTGTCTTGCCTACATCCTTGTCAAAACCCCCAGAAATCTGCTACAACTATGATGTCTATGCCAATGAACTTAAGGCACGTTTACAACACTGCAATCAATTGGCCAAAGACAACTTCATTAAATTTAAAGCAAATACTAAAACTTACTATGATAACAGAACAAATCCCTCACAGTTCCAAATTGACGATTTGGTTTTATTAAGAGACGAAAAGACATATAAAGGCAGGTGTAAGAAGTTAATGGCACCTTGGATAGGTCCTTATAAAATTATTGCAAATGAAGGAGTAAACTCTACAATTCTCGTGGGAAATAAACCCACAAATGTTCGTAATAACCGCCTGATACCTTTCAGCGCTTAACTTATTCAACTATTTTATAGTAATACAATTCTAAACATATGTACAGTATGCTTTAACTAAATTCCATATTCTGTCTCGCACGATGGACACGTCCTTGCCCTTGGTATGCAGACTCGTGCTTTTGACGCTGGTACTGCCTCGATCGTGTACAACTATTCCAACGCCATCGATTACAACAAATGGAAATCATGTTCCGGGAAGCGAGAGTCTATACAATGTTACTTATCTAAAAAATTCTTCAGGGCTGGTCTATGAACACATTGGAAAGATGAGCCTGACAAATAATAAATGGAAATTCCTAGTTACTTCCGATCTAAAGCAATTTAAAATGCAGTATAAGCAAATTTCTTCATATAGAACTAGACTTCAGGGTTTATGTAACACTTTAGTAGAGAAAAATGTTTCACTTAGGGAATGCCCTCTATATCTGACTCAATTGAATGAGGTTCTAGTCGGTATAGAAGCCCAAAACAAATTGATAAGTCATATGCTAGGATCTAATACAAACTTAATCCAAAAAAGAGGTTTAATAAACATTATAGGTACCGCTGCCAAACATCTTTTTGGTACCCTAGATGCAAGCGATGCAGAGTTTTACAATGAGCAATTGAAAAAATTTGATGAAAATGAAAATTATCTTCAAGAACTAGTTAGTCAACAAACTAGTATCCACAAATCAACTTTAAAACAACTAAATTCAACAATAGCTTACATTTCTCAACTCGAAGAGAAATTAAGTGACACTATTAGAAAGATAAATGACATTGGTAATGCAACTAATGCTAATCTGTTCATTACTAACTCCTTACAAACCATAACAGAGACTTTTACAATACTCATTCTACTCGTCGAGCGATTCTCTCAAAATCAAGCGCATATAATTGATATTATCACTTCTGCATCTCACGGAATGTTACATCCGTACATTATTGACTCCTCCAGTATTATGGAAGAATTTTTAAAAATACAATCTTATTTAATAAATGATCTCCATAGATACACTTTTCAAGATTGTCGAAACACATGTATATTACTGCGACAATAAACTAAATTTTTTATTAGTAATGCCACCAATAACTTCTATCGAATATAACATTTATAAAATAACTAGTGTTCCAAGAATAATTAATAACAGAACTTTTGCATTCATAATACCAGAAAAAGCCTTTATAATATTGGACAATGTGAAACAGCAATATTTTCTTTATGGTGAAGGGGACCTTGATAAATGTCAAAACATATACAATAACCACTATATTTGTGAACAGAATTACCCCATTTCACTAGCCCATCTTAATAGTGCTTGTGAAATTAACTTATTTACTACATTGTCTACTACGCCAAAATCATGTAAAATACGAATAGCTACTCTAGAAAACGTAATCTTTTTACAAATGGCTAAAAGAAATTCTTGGCTCTTCAGTCCTTTCTAGAACTTGCCAATTACTACAGGAAGTTCATTCCGGACTTCTCAAAAAGAGTTCGTCCAATTACGAATTTACTCCGCAAGGATGTAAAATTCAGTTGGACCGAAATATGCCAAGAAGCATTCCAAAGCATTAAAAATGCTCTAATTTCACCACCTCTTTTAATCTATTCAGATTTTTCTAAACCATTCAACCTCACAACGGACACCAGTAACGAAGCTTTATGAGCTGTACTTTCCCAAGGAGAAGTGGGAAAAGACCAGCCTATCGCCTATGCAAGCCGAACGCTGAACAAAGCCGAAAGAAATTACTCCACAATTGAAAAGGAGTTATTGGCTATTGTCTGGGCAACTAGAAATTTCCGATGCTACCTTCAAGGCAGGAAATTCACGGTCTACACTGACCACAAGCCTCTCAAAGGTGTCTTTAATGTTAAAGACCCGACTTCCCGTTTGGTGAGATTTCACCACAAATTATCAGAATTCGATTATACCATCGAATAAAAACCAGGGAAGTATAATACCAATGCGGATGCATTAAGCCGCAGTCCACAAGTATTAAACGAAGACTATACAGGCAACACTTTAACGGTACAAGTCCAAGTCCACCACACTATGGACTCTGATGTGGAGGAAAATAATCCCCCAAATAAAAAGAAAACCAAGAAACCCGCTCATTGCTTCGCCGTGACCAGAGCTCAAAAACAGAAAGCCCAAGAGGCCAACACGAGCCCCAGCGCTGAAACACAGCCAGCGGCAGCGGAATATAAAGAAATTAAATCCCCACAGGCGGAAACACAACCCCCTGCTCCGCTTGAACAAGAAATGAGTGCAGTCAAGGCACCTGAGAAAATCACGAGCCCCAAGGAAGTTCAAATAATCCTAAAGGATTACCACGACTCTCCTTTCGGCGGCCATCAGGGTGTCATTAAGACTTATAAAAGAATTAGACGCAAGTATTGGTGGAGACACATGCTTAGCGATATAAAGAAATACATAAAAAAATGCCCTAAGTGCCAAACAATGAAAACATCTCCACAATTCAAGATGCCAATGGTAATAACGGACATCGCAGAACAACCTTTCGACAAGGTTTACCTCGATATAGGAGGTCCACTAGAAGAGACCATATCAGGTAATAAATATATCTTAACTTTTCAAGATAACCTCACCAAATTTGTCGATTGGTATGCCATACCAAATGGAGAAGCAGTAACGGTGGCGCAAATCTTCTTCGATGAGATTGTCACGCGTTATCGCATTCCAAAGAGAATAGTCACCGATCAGGGAACTAATTTCCTGAGTGAGCTATTCAAGAAGGTCTGCAAACTGCTAAAGGTAAAGAAGTTACAAACTTCAGCATACCATCCACAGTCTAATGGAGCACTGGATCGTGCACATAGACCTCTAATCGAATATCTGCGTACAATCGTAGACGAAAATCCCAAAACATGGGATCAATTCCTACGAACCGCTGCATTCGTATACAATAACAGTGTACACGAGGGTACTAAGTTAACCCCAATGGATTGCTTTTACGCCTTCACAGCGGATGTCCCATCTAATTTAAAACGGGATCCTGAACCCGTTTATAACCACGAAAGTTATTACCATATGCTCAAGTATAAACTACAAAAATCATATGCCACGGTCGTAAAAATCTCTTAGCCAGCAAACAACGCTCAAAGGCATATTACGACAAAACAGTCAGGCCTCTCACTTCCCACCTAGGAGACAAAGTCCTCCTCAAAAGTGAAAGCCGAAAACACAAACTGTCTCAAATCTGGGTTGGCCCATATCTGGTAATCAATGTACCCAGTCCAACAAACACTACCATAAAAATAGGCAAGCGGCAGGTTGTCGTACACAACAACCGTTTGAAGCCCTGTTATGAGTAGTACACTGGTACAGACACCTTTAGAAAATAAGTTCCACTGAAACAAAATCCCGCCAATTAAACTAGCCACTACCTACTTAAAAGTTCCGCACTCGGAATTACTCCCTATGATTCACAAAGTCAAACTTTACCTAAATTTTATTTAAATTAATAAAAAATACGCTAAATAAACGTACCCATATATACGTTGTTACTTATAACAAAATAAAAATAAATTGGGACATATAACAAATAAATTTTTACTTTTTAGTAGCTATGAGTAAATTAAACATTTTACCAGTAAAGAATTTTTTTGAAAAGGAACAATGCTCGTCGACTTAAAAGCTCATAGAAAAATTGATGAAGTTTAGCATGCTGTAACATCTCAAAAATGGGAAAAATTCAAGAAGGAGCTCCCACAAATTGAGTCAATCTCCATTCCAAGATGGATGCAGCATACCCTTTTAAATCAAGAAATAGTCCGTATCATTCAGAAAATGAATTCACCTTTGACATCCACAACTTACGCAAAAATCGAAACTTAGCAAGAAAAAGTGCACTCTTATCACTCAACCCGTTTTTAGACACAGAGGGACTCATCAGATTAGGAGGGCGCATCGGTAACTCCAACGTGCTTTACAACGAAAAGTACCCAATAATCCTACCCTCGAGTCATCACATAACCAAATTAATTGTTCAAGAATCCCACGAACGGACACTCCATGGATCAAACCAGACAACTTTAGCATTCATTCGCAGAAAGTTTTGGATTATCAGAGGCAAGAATACTGTTAAGAACGTATTGAAAAACTATATTCGCTGTGCCCGTTTTAAGGCGCAAAACCCATCTCAGCAAATGGTTGCACTACCAACACCAAGGGTCACACCATCAAAGCCAATTCAGCCACACAGAAATAGACTACGCTAGGCCAATAAAAATCAGGGCATCTAAAGGCAGAGGAATCACAAGTTATAAAGGTTACATTGCAGTATTTGTATGTCTTGCCACTAAAGCCATACACTTAGAGATTGTAAGCGGCTTGACAACAGAGGACTTCCTCGCAGCCTACAAGCGATTCAGTGCAAGAAGAGGCACGTGCACTAACATCTACAGTGATAATGCCACAACATTCGTTAGTGCTAATAAAGTACTTAATAAAGAAAACGTGAGAAGCGCGGCTTCATATCTCGCAAATAAAGGAACGACATGGCACTTTATTCCCCCCGCAGCTCCTCACTTCGGAAGAATTTGGGAAGCCGGGGTTAAGGCAGTTAAGTATCATCTGAAGAGAGTCATAGGGGAAACCACACTTACATATGAAGAAATGTCAACCTTATTCTGTCAAATTGAGGCATGTCTCAATTCCAGACCCCTGTGCCCAATGACAGACGATCCAACAGACATATAAACACACTCACTCCAGGGCATTTCCTTGTGGGAGAAGCACTAATTGTGCCTCCAGTTTTAACAGGATGGGAGAAGGAACCGCACAGTCTCTCTCGATGGCAACATATCCAAAAGATGAGTAAAGATTTCTGGCAAGCGTGGACGAAAGACTACCTTAAGCAATTACAGCCACGGTCAAAATGGAAAAGCAAGACTAGCAACGTTAAAATAGGACAAATTGTACTTATAAAAGACGAGGGTATACCTCCCACAAATTGGCCACTTGCAAGAATCACAGAAGTACACCCAGGATCGGACAACTTAGTGATAGTAGTAACACTAAAGTACAAAGGTGATCATACCATAAAACGTCCAAGAGCAAAAATTTGTCCATTGCCTGTGGAAGAACACGACGACAATGGTCTAACCCAGAGCTGCGTAAAGAGAAAAATAGCTGCTCAATCAATGAGCACGCTAATAAGGAGACAGCCAGCTCAAGATGTGCATACAGACCAGAGGTCAGTTAAGAGAATGAAAGTGAGCAAAGTTAGCATTTCCTTCGCAGATCAGTCAGCCGGTGAACACGAGACACTAGGAAACACAGTTTCATCAAAACCAACTCAAAAGTTCAACGCAGTAAACAGCGCATGCGTCAATGTCCCCGCACTACCCTCACATCGGGATCTAGCAGCAAATGGAAATGAAACCAAAGGCCGTTCAGCATCAGACAAGCAGGACAAAAGAGACACCTGCACAGACACGGCATCAAATTATTGTTATGTATCTGAAACAGGCCTAAAAGTAAATTTATAAAATATATAAAATAAATAAATTCTATAAATTTCATACAATAAATTTTCACATAAGCTAACCATGCCTAAAACATGGTTAGCTTATCAATTCAATCAGTGAAGAAAATTGCGTCAGCAATTTTCTTCACATTCCATAAATTAAAACAAAATTATTCCCATGGTAAATTTTGCCTTCAGCAAAATTTGCCAGTAGAAATAATTACTTTAAAAAAATAAAGCAAAAGACAAATCGTACCTTCAGTACGATTTGTCGTGAAAATTATAATATGTATGTACGAACGTACATACATATCACAAAAAAAAGCTTTCGCGATAAGAAATGCGCGCCGCTAAAATACATTACATGTATACGCGCGCCGCAATTTCAATCGACGGGACGGTGGCTGATGTTTATAAAAACATCAAATTTCATTTTTTCAAGCCACCGTCCAACGAAAAATATTCTGGACTTGTTTAATCAAGTCCAGAATAAATGAAAATTTTTCTCAGGGTAGAAATGCAACTATGCATTTTCTACCCTGAACGACGACTCTTGATCGCGATTAAAGTGATCAAGGGCTGAGTTGGTTTTTAAATCTGTTAATCGACGGTTCGGCGGTGGAAAGTAGCGAGTTGGATTTTGCACTTTTAAAACGGCGGTTAACAGGCGAATTCTTGAAAAAACAAAATCAAGTGGAAAATCAAAAAAACCTTATCCGCGGCGGTTCGACGAAAAGAGCATTATACAAAAAAAGAGTTGATTGGTTTTTTTTTGAAAAATAGGTCGCGGCGGTTTTGGTTCTAAGCATAAAAAGGAAAAAGAATATAAGGATTTACAAGTGTAAAAAAAAAAAAAAAAAATATAAAGAGGAATAAGAGTGATATAATTACAAAGGAAAGTGTAAAAAGAATAAGAAGAATAGAATTGCAAAGAAAAGGTTGTAGTTGTAAAGAAAATAAGTAAATTGATCTTGTTGTGAGAAAGAAGTTTAAAATTTGTCTGGTGTAAAAATAATGTTAAAATAAAAAGAAAAGAGTTAACAAGGAAGAGAGTGTTATTAAAGCCTTCATCAAGGGAGAACTGGATACGGCACGCGCTTGCCCCCACAAACAGGTACTTAACAATTGGCGCAGCCGGTAGGATAGAGGAAGCCTACTTTGAAAAACAAAAAAAGTATAAGCGCTCGAAAACCCTCTATCCTACGAATCTAAAAGGAGTTTAGGACGAGATCGAATACTGGGCAAGACACCCTACCCTTCGCCTGAAGTTGAGTCTGGCTTCAGGAGTATTTCGATCTTGTCGGCTCCCAACGCTCGGGGTCGGACAGCTTTAACTGCCTCTGTTTGAAAAACACGCAGCCACCCCCTCATCAAAGCACAAAGTGCCAACGTGGGACAATAGCGGGCTTCATCCCAGCCCAGGATAAAAAAGTCCACAACCCAAAATTTCGAAGCTTACACTTGAAGGAAGGAAGTTTGGAAACCATCCGCTATCTGCGATCCGGAGCTGAAAGGGACTTCGAAGTAGGCAACGCGCCCCCCTTACAGCTTTTATCCAGGGGAATTTAAGTAGGCCACGGGCCCCCCCCGGCAGCAAAAGAACTTCAAGAAACCGAAACAACGATCCTGAATTGAGAGGGACCTCGAAGAAGGCAATAAGCCCCCCTCTCAATTTGAACCAAGGGAATTAAGACGGCAGAAGCCCCCCTAGCTGCAAATTTCACACACGGTGGTCCATGAGCGAGGCAAGCTCCCACCAAGAAATACCGCCGGAAATCCAACTTCCATCAACTCCTCAACAATCTTCCTCGCCGGGCGACGCACAGGAAGATCCGTCCCGGTACGAAGGAGGCAACGCGGGAGCAACATCCGCAACAGAGGGTGCTACTCAAACACCCCCAACAAATTCAACAAAAAAAGGGGTAACACTCAGGAGTGGGACAATCCTTACAGGTCCCCAACAAGTAAGACCTTCTACTTTAAATTTAGAAAATTATTTAAAATATCTAGAGGGGAAAGTGCGAGACTCCTCCGAACTTTCTGTTCTACAGTGCGATTCTATCGATAAACAGCTCAAAAAGTCCCGTGAACGGCGGCTTGAGCAAATCGCCCAATTCAAAGAAAGTACGGAAAAATTTAAAGAAAGCTTAAAGCAGTTTGGGGAACTCTCGCACTCTCTCGAAACAGAAATTACAAATAACAGTGTAGAATTAAGAGAAGGTGCCATTGAAGACAGTGTCAGTGATTCCACCGTGAGTGAGGTCCTTTTGAATTGGCTGGGCGACTCCCTTCTGGAGACCAGTCTAGAAGAAACTAGCTCCCCAAAAGTGTCAAACTTTAGCTTCAGAATCCCCAATATAAACATGGCAGATTACGCGAAAATCGCTAAGCTAACTGCCCAGCTCGTTCCCCTATTCTCATGAGAACAGCACCCAAAATTGAGCCTTGAGCTCCAAACTTTCCTAGGATGCTGCAGGCAGGTAATCCAGTGCATCTCGCTGGATGAACTAACAGCATTTTTACAAATCTTTCCCACCAGACTTCGAGGCGAAGCTTACCAGCTTTTTGCCTCAAATATGCCCACTACTTTCAAAGAAGTAGAAGAACGGCTAAATCGCACTTACCTGCCTAGAGAAACTTACCAGGAACTGGTAAATAAATTGATTACCACAAGGCAGTATCCTTTAGAGAATCTCACAGCCTTCACGGCACGAGTAAAACAAATGCTGGCACTCTGCAATGAAGCAGCAGAATCCAAATACGGAGCCACAGCAGCACCAGCTGTTAAAACGCAGTTGGAAGATTTCGCGAAAAACGCACTGAAAACAGGCGTAAATAACCCATATATGTGCCAATACCTTCTGACCATGACAGACGGCACGGTGGATGACCTCGTACAAAGAGCACTCGACGTGGAAAGTCTCCAGCAAAGTGCTCTATTCCTGCAACCTTCAGGGCAATTTCAGCCAAATGTGATGGAAAATCCGATACCCCATTCAATAAGTGCAACAACACCAAATAACGCACATTTTAACCAACTTAACTCATCCGCTAATCACAGCGTATTTACTCCCGGCATAATGCCATTCGCTCAAGTTCCTCAGACCCTGCCAAACCCAAGCAGTCACATACCAACGTCACAGTTCACACAGGCCGGCACAGCATATATTAAACAGGATCCAAGATCGCCAGATAAAAATTATAATGTAAAAAATAAAAATAATTATTTAAATAAAATTACTTGTAGTTTTTGTAATTTAAGAGGCCACACATACGCAGATTGCCTCAAACGTAAAAATACTCCGTACTGTGTGAACTGCAAAATATACAACCACGATATACGTGACTGCAGGAGGAACAACAACAATATTCAAAGATCAAGCAACAATGGTGGACCATCGAATCAACGCCCTAGAGAGCCGCAGAATCCCAATAACAATTCCAGAGTCTATAACGTGCGTAAAAAGTGCGAATTTTGTGGTCGTTCTGGACATGCAGTAAATAACTGCCAACAAAAACGTAAATGGGAAGCCCGGAGTCAGGGAAACGACGTACAGTCGACCCAAAACTCCCCGGCTCGACTATAAATCTCCCATCTAATAAAATAGGGTCTCCTCAGCAGCCCGATTCCAGTGTCGCTACAGTAAAACTTCCTTTAGACATAGGCCTGAACGGCCAAACTAAACTAGTAGTAGACACAGGCGCTGAGGTAAGTATAATAAAGAAAAGGTCATTAAAAGACCTCAAAGAAATTAACCACAATGAGGCATGTACACTTCAGACCCCATTTGGTACGGGAAAGACGCTGGGAAATTGCCAGGGAAACTTCGTTTTCAAAAACAAAATTCCCTGCAAGTTTCAAGTCGTAAAGAACTTGCCTGGCCTTTCCGATGATGGACTTCTAGGAAATGATTTCCTAGCAAAAAACTGCAACGTTGAGGGTCCTAATAAGGCACTAAGGTTTCCTCGCACGGAAACTAATCCAGACGAATTTGCTTTGCCATTAGAGTTTGACACGGACAAGCTACATTCTGAAAAAGCAGTCGAAGTAAGAGCACTTGCAGAAGAGGTACAGTCTAAACAGGCTGAACTATCCACCTGCAGTGTCTTCAAGGCTTCTCAAACGAGAAAAGCTGGCTGCCAAGCTCCAAAAGGGCCCAAGGAATGTGAAAAAAGCTGTCTGGGCGAGCAAGAGACCGATGATGGCAGGCAGCAATTGGTTACCTTTAAGGAACCAATCTGCATACCTGCGCGCTCTCAAATTGTGGCCCCAGTGCCGTTACAAACTCAAGAAGAAATGCTCTGTTTATCCCAAGAGATAAGCGATGGAGTCTTCTTGGCAAACAGTTTGCTGTCATCTGGAGAAGAATTAGTGCTGGTTAGTATTCTCAACGCTAACAGTCATCAAGTAGTCATACATAGCTTAAAGTTACAGCTATATCCCATAAACGACTACACCATAGTCCCATTAATACACACAAAAAACCACAACCATACGCACATTCCAATACCAAATAAAGAGGCAATACCAAACAACACAAGAGACGGAACTGAGTGTCTAAAGCCTGCCAAAAAGGTGCATATAACTCTTCCGTCCAAAATCCCGAGGCATAAATCACAATTAAACAAACAACGGCCATATAAGAACGGGAGCGAGTCGCTAAAGCCTATATTAAAGGTGCATATTACTCCACCGTCTTCTAGCATAAAAAATCCTACATGGCCAAAAAATACTAGCATCGGCGCGCATGAGTATTCCACACAACCTAAGGCAAAGACCGCACAGGTGTATCAAACTCAGCCGTCGGCGAAGCAGGAAGCAAGTACCCTGCTACATGCTAAATACAACAAAATAAAGCCTCATAAGGAATTCATTAAATCCAATCCAATTTCAGGACACAAATTTACAAGGAATAGGAAGTCAAACCAAGGTTCAGCCGACAAAACGGCGATATTACAACATGTACGATATCTATACCCGGATAATGAGACTCCGGACGATCCAAAACAATACCCGCGTATTTCTAGGCTAGAGCAAGAACTCAGCCTAGACCCTAATTTAACCGCGGAAGAAAAAATTTCGATATCGGAACTCTGCGAAGAGTATAACGATATCTTTTTCCTCAAAGGTGACAAACTCACCTATACAAATGCGATAACGCATAATATTCCGTTGGTGCAGGATCAAGCACCAATCAATCAAAAAATGTACCGCTTACCTGAAACACAGCGGAAAGTCATTAACGAGCAGTTAAAAGAAATGCTAGACAGCGGGATAGTCCAGTCTAGTAAAAGCCCTTGGAATTCACCTCTACTAGTTGTCCCCAAGAAAGCGGGACCTGACGGTGAAAAAAGGTGGCGCGTCGTTGTCGATTTTCGTAAATTAAACGAAAAGACAATTGGAGATGCATTCCCGCTACCCCGAATCGAGGATATTCTCGACCAACTAGGTCACGCAAGGTATTTCACCACACTCGATTTGGCCAACGGCTATCACCAAGTTCTTGTCGACAAAAAAGATCGACATAAAACTGCTTTCAGCACAAGTTATGGGCACTACGAGTTCAAGCGTATGCCATTCGGGCTCAAAGGAGCCCCTGCCACATTTCAACGCCTAATGAATTTCGTACTAACAGGCCTACAAGGCCTCGAATGTTTTGTTTACCTAGATGACATCGTCATCTATGGTAAAAATTTAAACGACCACAACGAAAAGTTGAGGAAAGTCTTCAATAAGTTGAGAGAGAACAACTTGAAACTGCAGCCAGAGAAGTGCCAGTTTCTACGAAGAGAAGTTGTTTACCTAGGACATAAATGTTCTAGCGAAGGAGCCCTACCAGACCCAAGTAAGACGGCTTGCGTCCAAACATTTCCTGTTCCAAAAACAGTAAGGCAAGTTCAGTCATTTTTAGGACTTGCCAATTACTACAGGAAATTCATTCCAGACTTCTCCAAAATTGTACGCCCAATTACGAATTTACTCCGAAAGGATGTAAAATTCACTTGGACAGAGAAATGCCAAGAAGCATTTCAGAGCATAAAAAGTGCTTTAATTTCTCCACCACTTTTAATTTACCCTGATTTTTCAAAATCATTTAATCTTACTACTGACGCAAGTAACGAGGCTCTAGGAGCTGTTCTTTCTCAAGGAGAAGTCGGAAAGGACCAGCCCATTGCCTATGCAAGCCGCACATTAAACAAAGCCGAAAGAAATTACTCTACTATAGAGAAAGAGTTATTGGCTATTGTCTGGGCTACCAAGAATTTCAGGTGCTATCTTCAAGGCCGGAAATTCACGGTCTACACTGACCATAAACCTCTCAAAGGTGTCTTCAATGTGAAAGACCCTACTTCCCGTTTGGTGAGATTTCACCACAAATTATCTGAATTCGATTACAACATCGAATATAAACCAGGGAAGTACAACACTAATGCAGATGCACTAAGTCGCATCCCTCAAGCATTAAAGGAAGACAGTTTAGGCAATACCTTAACGGTAAAAGCCCTAGTCCACCACACGATGGACTCAGATGTGGAGGAAGACGATTCCACAAATAATAAAAAGAAAAAGAAATCCGCTCATTGTTTCGTCGTGACTCGAGCTCAGAAGCAAAAGGCTCAAGAGACATTAGATAGCTCCAGTGTGGAGACAGAAGAGCACACGAATGCGGACCAAAACGAAATTCAACATACGGAGGCGGAAAAACTAAACCCAGCATCGCTTGAGCAAAAAGTAAGTACAGGCAAGACACCCGAAGTTATCACGAGCCCTACGGAAATCCGAACAATCTTAAAAGATTATCACGATTCTCCATTTGGTGGCCATCAAGGTGTCATAAAAACTTACAAACGTATAAGACGCAAGTATTGGTGGAGACACATGCTTAGCGACATCAAGAAATACATAAAAAAATGCCCAAAGTGCCAGACGATGAAAGCTTCTCCACAATATAAAATGCCAATGGTTATCACGGACATCGCAGAACAACCGTTCGACAAAGTTTACCTCGATATTGCAGGTCCATTAGAAGAGACCACATCAGGAAACAAATATATCTTGACCTTCCAAGATAATTTAACAAAATTTGTCGACTGGTATGCCATACCTAATGCAGAAGCAGTCACAGTAGCGCAGGTTTTCTTTGATGAAATCGTTACGCGCTATCGCATACCCAAAAGAATACTCACCGATCAGGGAACAAATTTCCTGAGTGAATTATTCAAAAGAGTATGTAAGCTTCTAAAGGTAAAGAAGTTACAGACTTCGGCATACCACCCGCAGTCTAACGGAGCACTAGAGCGTGCCCACAGACCGCTGATTGAATACCTGCGAACAATCGTAGACGAAAATCCCAAAACATGGGACCAATTCCTACGAACCGCTGCATTCGTGTATAATAATAGTGTACACGAGGGTACTAAACTTACCCCAATGGACTGCCTATACGGCTTCACAGCGGATGTCCCATCAAATTTAAAACGGGATCCCGAACCCGTTTACAATCACGAGAGCTATTATCATATACTAAAGTATAAGCTCCAAAAATCGTACGCCACGGCAAGAAGGAATTTATTAGCCAGTAAACAACGCTCGAAGGGGTACTATGATAAGACAGTACGACCCCTAACTTTCCACATAGGAGATAAGGTCCTCATTAAAAATGAAAGCAGGAAACATAAGCTTTCCCAAATCTGGGTAGGACCTTATCAGGTAACTGCTATACCA
Source organism: Dioctria rufipes (assembly GCA_963924295.1). Lineage (NCBI taxonomy): Eukaryota > Metazoa > Arthropoda > Insecta > Diptera > Asilidae > Dioctria > Dioctria rufipes. The sequence continues at coordinate 98,121,623 of OZ002741.1, read as the reverse complement.
AGTGGAGTAAACACCACAATAAAAATTGGTAAGCGTACTGTAACGGTACATAACAACCGTCTAAAACCATTCTTCGAATGAAATAAACATGTTGCCACAGAACCAGGTTGACTCAAATTCCTACTCTGTTTGTTTCAAATTAATCCCATTTTAACGGCTCTCAGGAACACTTGCGGTGGAGCCACTCCACTGCCTGGTCTAATAACGGCACGAAATAAGTAAAGTCATACTTAAAGGATTATTTTTTTTTCCTCCGAATTGTCCACAGAAATGGCGCTACAAACTATTGCAATTGCCCTCCTCATCCAGTACACGATAGGAGAAATCGCCGACAAACCCTATGCTATAACCAAACTAAATAGCTCGGGCATATTTTAGAGGATCTAGGAAGCCTCATGGTATATCATGACACCTGGAATGTCCTCACCGAGATAGATTTGGACGAACTAGATACCCAGATAAAGCTAGCGGAATATGCAGAGCACTTAGTGCACAAACTGTGCATAAATATAACAGACCAAGGAGATCTGTGCAACGTGCAGCAGCTACACATTCACGCTATAATAGATAGCGTACAAAAGCGCACGAGAACCATTAAGGAATTAGTTCCAGGAAGGCGTAAGGCCAGATCACTATTCGACGGAATAGGCAATGCTATGCACTATTTATTTGGTACCATGGATAGTAACAACGAGAAGGAGATATACAGCCGCTTAGATGAAATTGAATCGAACACACAAGCCCTAGCTGAGCTAGAGAAACAACAAATAAGTGTGGTTAAAACTACCTTGGAACAGATTCAAAAACCATTGGCTATGTTAATAGATCGTCAGCAAAACATAGCACACCAGATTAACGATCTGCATACCGTGACCGAGGACCTAACCAGAAGGCAGCTGAGGCAAGAGATCATATCGAGCTTATTGCTTCAAATCATCGAAGTCGAATACCGTCAACAAGCCCTCCTTGACATTATAATAGCCACTAAAGGCAACCATATTCACCCACTCCTCGTGTCTCCCAAAAATCTGCTGGATGTATATCGAAAATCAACTTCGAAATGTCTAAACGACCAAAATTGTCTATCGATTCTGTACCAATCAGCAGGAGCCCTGTCACGCCTTATGCAGAACAAATTGGTGGTGAGAATAACTCTCCCAATTTTTGATTCCCCCAAAATGAGGCTACGGCAAGTCCGATGCTTTCCAGTACCACAACCAGCAAATTATTCCATAATCCCTGACCCTGGATACTCTTGTGTGGCAAATAGCGCTCGCACACAGGAATTCCTCTTATTAAAAGACGAAGATATGAAAAGCTTCAAGAAAGTCACTCATAGCATGGAGGAAAATACATATATAGGTCGACTAAATACCCCCATAATTAAGGCAACAACCTCAGATGAATGTATAGTGAAAGTGTTGTACAATCCTTTAAATGAAGTGCCCAAGTGTAAGTCTAGAGTACAGACTCCTCAAAAAGACATGTTGATAAAGTTAAACAAGCCCAATGCGTGGCTATTTTCGTTCATTACCTCCACGGTACTACATATAACTTGTCGAGATCACTTTGCCATCTCAAAATTAGAGGGGCAGGGGATACTAGAGATAACGCAACCATGTCAGATGCAAATAGGGGAAAAGGTGCTAAGGTACGAAGGTGAAAATAAACACCCTCTCAAAATTACTCAGCCTGAACAATTTCCTGAGCTGAATCATTCATTACTCAACCTGAATCTAGCCGAAATTTTACCCAAGTCTCAAAACCAAAGAGTGCAAACCGAAATCATAACAGGGGACGATATCAATAAATCAATCTATACTGGCACACATTCGCTGGAAGATATCCAGCACTCCAGCACATATTAGACCAGTATAGTAACAAGGTATCAAGCAGACAATCCCATATCCTGTCCACAACTTCTCTATCATTTACGAGCCTACTAGTTCTGGCCATAATGATCGCTGTGGCAGTAAAATATCTTAAACCTGTTGTCATCAAAATAAAACAACAGAGAAATCAACCACAAGGTAACCCCGAAGTTTTATCAGAGGGAATTCCTTTAGAAGAGCGAACTCCTGCTCCCCAACCCAGTTTAAGGCGAGCTAGAAGCCTCCCCAAAACCAAATCAGTCCAAATCGTTTAAAAAAAAGAACACTGATACTGTCAACATGGATAACAAAATCAATGTCAAATTTAAACAAAATGAGTAGCCCTGGTACACTATATACAAAAAGACTATAGAATTAAAAATAATTAGATTAATAATACTAAAGAAAAACTTTGTTAGAATTAATGCTACATAAACATAAAATAGGAAAAATAAAGTAGCATACCGTACCTACTCGAACAGTAACAGGTAATCGGAAAAGAAAAATAATTAAAAATCAGGTACATAAAAAAGGCATTAAATTTAATTATTAAATAGTCGGTAAGCTAATAGCTTTAAAAGAAATTAGTTAAATACAACAAATAAATAAATAAAAAAAAAATAAAACAAAATTATATTAAAACTAATACTAAATAAATAACAAATTAAATTGTAGCAGAACTAAGAGTAAATAAAGACCTGAAGGGTCAAAGCGGAAAAACAAAAACGTGTATTAAAAATACATAAGAGGATTAGTTAACATAAAAAAAAAAAAAAAAAAAGAAGGGGGCAAAGAGAAATAGAATAGAAATAAAATTATAAGTCGTACAAAATAAATACAAAAATTGGCGCAACCCATATATATAACAGTAGAAATAAATCAAACATAAAGCATTGTAACTACTTGAACAGTAGAAGAAACAACAACAAAAGGATTACCGGGCTACTTACGGTAACACAAAAAATTTTGTTTTTTTTTGAAAACTTAAATTTAGACAATAAAATAATAAATAATAGTAACTAAAATTAGAGACCAAATCTAACCTAGCCAATAAAATAAAACAAAAACGACACTAACACTAGGATAAAGAATACAATAGTCCTAAACTAGGGTAAAATTAAAAGAAAAAATTTTTGTAAACTCGACCGAAACCGCCCGACCAAGTCAACCTAGCCAAGCATAACACAAAAAAAAATGGTTAATTAACTAGGCCAGAAAAATTAAATTTATTATCGTATAAATAATTTCATATTCAAGCAACTCAAAATTTTCTCAGGGTAGTAGTTCCAAAGTCAAGAATTTATCGAAACAGATCCGGGGCAAACTCGAATTCACACGAAGGGCAATACGGTCAAAATGACACGGTAGATTATGAATATTCATTATCATCATTTATTTATTGAATCAGCTAACTCGTCACCGTAGATTGCTAGTGCAATATTTTCCTCATCACTGTCCGCCCCAGGTTTTTCCTGATGAGAATGAAGATGAAGTTATGAAAGCGCTTGCCCAATCAAAAGAATTGTGTGAACTAAATCAGAAAGAGACCCATAAAAACCAAATAAAAGAGAGACAAAAGGAGAAAAACCAAAACCGACCAAAACCCGAGCCGTCAAAATAGAAACCACAACAACCTCCCCTGAGAATTATTCCTCTTCAAAGAATAATTCTCTTTTTCTCAGGGGGAAGGATTGTTATGTATCTGAAACAGGCCTAAAAGTAAATTTATAAAATATATAAAATAAATAAATTCTATAAATTTCATACAATAAATTTTCACATAAGCTAACCATGCCTAAAACATGGTTAGCTTATCAATTCAATCAGTGAAGAAAATTGCGTCAGCAATTTTCTTCACATTCCATAAATTAAAACAAAATTATTCCCATGGTAAATTTTGCCTTCAGCAAAATTTGCCAGTAGAAATAATTACTTTAAAAAAATAAAGCAAAAGACAAATCGTACCTTCAGTACGATTTGTCGTGAAAATTATAATATGTATGTACGAACGTACATACATATCACAAAAAAAAGCTTTCGCGATAAGAAATGCGCGCCGCTAAAATACATTACATGTATACGCGCGCCGCAATTTCAATCGACGGGACGGTGGCTGATGTTTATAAAAACATCAAAATTCATTTTTTCAAGCCACCGTCCAACGAAAAATATTCTGGACTTGTTTAATCAAGTCCAGAATAAATGAAAATTTTTCTCAGGGTAGAAATGCAACTATGCATTTTCTACCCTGAACGACGACTCTTGATCGCGATTAAAGTGATCAAGGGCTGAGTTGGTTTTTAAATCTGTTAATCGACGGTTCGGCGGTGGAAAGTAGCGAGTTGGATTTTGCACTTTTAAAACGGCGGTTAACAGGCGAATTCTTGAAAAAACAAAATCAAGTGGAAAATCAAAAAAACCTTATCCGCGGCGGTTCGACGAAAAGAGCATTATACAAAAAAAGAGTTGATTGGTTTTTTTTTGAAAAATAGGTCGCGGCGGTTTTGGTTCTAAGCATAAAAAGGAAAAAGAATATAAGGATTTACAAGTGTAAAAAAAAAAAAAAAAAAATATATAAAGAGGAATAAGAGTGATATAATCACAAAGGAAAGTGTAAAAAGAATAAGAAGAATAGAATTGCAAAGAAAAGGTTGTAGTTGTAAAGAAAATAAGTAAATTGATCTTGTTGTGAGAAAGAAGTTTAAAATTTGTCTGGTGTAAAAATAATGTTAAAATAAAAAGAAAAGAGTTAACAAGGAAGAGAGTGTTATTAAAGCCTTCATCAAGGGAGAACTGGATACGGCACGCGCTTGCCCCCACAAACAGGTACTTAACATTATAATGCACAAGTACATAAATTTCGACGCGATCATATGCAACGTAAGCGTAATGGTGTTCGCATTTACCCTATAACAATTGGGAATTTAGTACCTATAGAAAAACAATTACAGGCAGTCAAGGCTTACGAAATGCGCTATAAAACACAGTTACCTAACTACGCCAAAAGATACTATTCTGAAGAGTATAGAAGGTCGACTTATCGTGGAGGACGGGGGACGACAATACATCCAACCATACTCTGTCTCCTGCTACTCCTATTTGTGAAAGTAGGGCACTGTTCCTACACCCTAACGCAACCGAAAGCAGGCTTGTACGTTGAGCAAATGGGCGATGTCCAAATGAAGCGAGAATTGAATTTAGCTTGTCCTCAGCAGAGATAAGAAATGATAGCAGCATGTTAAAACAGGCAATGAGTCAAATAAAAACACTCTGTGACGAGACATACAAAATATCCGACGAAACGCATTGCAAATGGTTAGTACATCATCTCGAAGAAATCCACACGGAAACCCAAAACCACGTAGAAATGTTGCTATCCGAAACAAATAAAAGGATAAAAAGAGGAATTCTGGGGAGGCTATTAGAGACGGTATTCGGAGTCAACGATGAGGTGTATAAAAATATTGACGAACTAGATCATAACCAAAAACACCTACTTCAAACGATCAACCATCAAACGAACATCATGCTTACAACTATCGCCATAGCCAACGAGACAGAAGCAAGAACAGTGAAAAAGTTAAACACTTTCACCGATAGGTTGAACCAGGGATTGACAGCAATTAAAAAGATGCAAGCACAATGGTTCGCAGGGCCCGATACAAACAAACTAAACATACACTTCCTCGCAGCATACCAAGCTGCAGCTAATTACCTGGAGGAATTATTAGAAAAATATCACAAGATCACTAGGGTGTACTTCCATTATGGAAGCCTAATAGACTTCCTAAAACCTGCCCAAATATCAGAAATACGAACCAAGGCTAAAGGAAATCTACCATCGAGCTTAGACATTCTGCCATTCCACAACGCCAAAATTGAGCTAGAATTCTCAGCAGTAGAGATTAAGGTATTAGCATACCTCAACATAGCCGAACTATCCCAGTACAATCTAATAAAATGTACAGCGATACCTCAAAGAAAATCAGACAACCAATACCTGGTGCTAGATCTTGCGACTCCTATTCTAGCCATAAACTACAACACACAGTCTTACTTTAGTTTAACTGAGATGGAATTGGATAGTTGTATAAATATCAAAAAAGAATATGTTACTATGCACGCCAACAGTCATACGAAGCATCGAGAATCACTCGAGTTGCATCATAGATGAACTATATCACCGACACGAAGGCAGTGAATGACCAATCCGACAATTCAAACTAACAAACGTTCTATGGAAGCACCTTCACATGATCAACACCTGGTTATTTGTTGCCAACAAACCCACCACAGCAGCAATACAGTGTAATGGAAATCATGAGGACGTCCTTTTAAATTGCACTGGAATCATCAGAATTTCGCAAGAATGTACAATAAAAAGGAAGCGAAATACACTCAAATCCGAATACTCATTGAAAACACCAGTCATCTCGTCCTTTATAAAACCTGTGCCAATCAATGTCTCCCTACCAACAATTAGCAAGTTTACAATATCAACAGACATGGAACCAGTTATAAAGACGTGCGACCAAATCTACGAGGCATTGGAAGCTGAAGGCGACAATCTTCATGTTGAGGGAAGCTGGAAGATCATTCATCACCACATCACCGGTGCAAGCATCTCAACCACCACAATATTTATCATAGCAGGGATTATCGCAATCATAAGATGCAAGTGGAAGCGAAAACTCACATTAACAGGTCCTGAGGTAACACCCATAGAGGACGTGGAGAGCATGTCAGAGTTCAATCTTCCTCCAATCGCGTCCCCCCGGCAGAATGTTCAAACTTGAACATAAAATAATAGAAATAACTGTAGATCTACATAATTGCAAAATTGTTCAGATTTGCATATAAGACAATAAATCTGACTGTAGGTATACGAAATTTCAAAAGGTCAAAAACCGCAAAGCATAAAACAAATAAGCAATAATTGCTCGAAATATATATTGAACTCTTGCTTACTAGGCAAATTGCGCAAAATAAGCAATTGCCCCCAATAATTATTGAATTCGAGACAAATATTGCTTACTACATAGGACCTTAAGTTCATTACACTAAATTGCTTAGTTAGTAATTTTGTAGTATTATAAAAGCAGTAGTAATGTAAGAAGTTTTTAAGTTTTAGTTAAGAGCTTCCCAAGTAAAGAAGCGTGCCTTTTGCTTTACTACATTAGTATCCAGCACTTAAGCCCCCACCAGTGGTAAGCTTGAGTCAATATTAACGTTTATTTACAGCTCTTGAGCCTAACCAGAGGTCCACTTCACTACGCCGAATTCCAAGCACACGAGCTAAAGAAAGACTACTTAGTTTTCGAAAGCATCGAGTGGCCTTTTCAGCGTATATAGAAAAGATGTACCGCCAGGTACAAGTAACTCCGAACCAGAGAGACTTTCAAAGAATAATTTGGAGAGAAGATGCATCAGAACCAATGAAACATTTTCTCCTAACAACCCTGGCACTTCTTCTGCTCCCTTTCTAGCCACCAGGGTATTAAAACAAGTGGCTCTTGACAACCTAGAGGTGTTTCTTGAAGCTGCTGCTGTAATTCAGAAAGATTTCTATGTCGACGACGTATTATCTGGAACTGACTCTATTAAAAAGGCAATAAAATTGCAGAATGAATTAAAGAAAATTCTTGGAATTAGTGGATTTAATTTGACTAAATGGCGGTCGAATTACATATGATTCTTTGACTTCTGTTGACTCGAACAACCCTTGACAATTAATGTCAACGATGAAGTTAGTAAGGTCCTAGGAATACAATGGAACCCACAACAAGATGTTTGTTCATTCAATGTGTCGTTACAATTCAACGAACAGCCGACCAAACGGCGTCTTCTATCACAGTCCTCTCGAATTTTCGATCCGCTAGGCTGGTTATCACATTAAGATACACATTAAGTTATCCATTAAGATACTATTCCAACAAATATGGCTATCAAAGGTCGATTGGAATGATGCGTTACCTACAAATATCCTCGAAAAATGGGAAAAGATCAAAAACAACTTCACACATCTATCTCACATTGAGATTCCTCGATTGATATGTCACTCTTCTACGAATATTCATCTTCATGGATTTTCAGACGCTTCCGAACTCGCGTATGGTGCTGTTATTTACTGCAGAACAGTTAAAGATGACGGGACTATTTCTATTAATCTAGTTGCGGCAAAATCAAAGGTGGTACCTTTAAAGCAAATATCATTGCCCCGATTAGAATTATGTGCAGGGCTTTTGTTTACCGGACTAATATGTAGGGTATCATCGGCGTTAGAATTACAAAATGTAAAAACGTCCGCCTGGACAGATTCATGCATCGTCCTATCCTGGCTGGCTGATACACCACGTCGTTGGAAAACATACATCGCGAACCGAACCACAGAAATACTGAGTACAATTCCTCGAAGCTCTTGGAGATGTAGTGACTGGCAGTACTAAAAGCTGTCGAATATACTGACTGTACATAGACCGCAACCTGACGAACTTGTACAGTATGGCGTGCTCCCGACAGAGCGAGTAAGAAAGTCGTCGTACTATGGCAGAGTAAAAAGTTGACTGTCCGCCGGCGTGTTGTGCTAACTAGAAATAAACTTTTCAGTGTTTACTAGCTGCAGATATAAGGAACGTGTGATAATAAATAGAAGTTTATATAATATAACAAACAACGAGTTGTGATTCATCCGCCTATTTCCTCCACTTAAACCGAAAGGCACAACAAATGGTGACGCCGACAGAGTTCAATAGAACTTTTATTAGAAAATTTGGTGCAGCGCATGGGAACGTGGAGAGCAACAACTTTGCAGTTTCAGTGAATTTATAAATAACGCGCATTTCAACTGATAATTGTAATCGTGCAGCATTCATAGTACGAGTTTCCTTAGTTTCCTGAACATTCCACACAGTTATTACATAAATAACGGGAATCGATAGCATAAAACAGCATCACACATTTCTGACACACAGCACACGCACACACGCAGGCACGCAACAAAGTTTTTTTTTACAACGTCAAATCATATACATACGAGCTATAGTAGTCATCGCCAACAAAGTTGCTGACACAACCACAAGTACGCAGTTTTCTCAGCATTTATACAAACGTAGTCAACTACAAACATACACATGCAATAAGCAGGCTGAGTGATTAGTTCCAGTTGCCCGCAAAACAGCAGCATGACGAAAAGGTAGAAAATCAACAAATCCAGACGTCATTTCATCAGCCGAATTTCAACAAGAGCAAAAGCTCAGTAAGGTGTTGTGCCTCAGGTGCCCAATGCCCCGAATCACAACCATAATACCGATACATCGATATATCGTCCAATACGACATATTGATGTATCATTAATTGACCCTGAAAATAAAAAATCATTTCAATTTAAAATTTCAGTTAAAACTTAAAATGCATTTAGAAATGCATTCCCACATTATATCAAAATGCAATTTAGCATAAATTGCATTTTGTTATCAGACACACATTCCACTCACACGATATGCACACTTACCTACATACAGTGTCTTCTTACTTTTTTTCCGTATGTACGCTGTACATACGTACATTACTTACTTAATCCAATCTAATTGTATGTACATACATACATACAATTATTACAATTATTCGCGCCCTCTTAAAATTAATATTTCAAGACGGGCGCACAAGTGCATATCGGATTACAGTTTTACATTGATGCATATAGCTCGCATCAAAGAACTTTTGCATTTTCTCACGTACGTTTTTCAACGTCGTGAGAAAAAAATAAAAATAACAAAAAAGCTTTTTGAAGATATCGTGGGTACCTGGGTGCAATTTTCCCAAACCTCGAGGAGTTCGTTTTTTCAACCCGTCGAAGTAATACGCAGGAATTAAAGTAAAATTTAGTATATTATTGAAAGTGTGAAATATTAGGAATTAAAACAAAATTTAGTATATTACTGAAAGTGAGAAATATTAGCTAAAATAAAATTTAGTATATTATTGAATGTGTAATGGAATTGAAAATATACACACTTATTACATTATCGGAAGTGTAAACCGAAAATCAATAAATTATATTATCAGAGGTTTAAATCGAAAACCAATAGATTACATTTTACTGAAGTGAAATGAAAAAGAAAAAAATGAAAGTGAAACAGAAATGAAATTGAAATTAAAAAGAAACGAAATGTGCTAAGAAGTTAAACCAATACTTGTAATTGTTTCAATAAAAATATATACAGATATTTAAACGAAGATACAGAATAAATGTTTTTATTCTTACATTGGCGACCGTTCTCTCCTTTGGAGCACTGAGTGGTGTTTGTAACATAACATTTCGACTAACACTGTCAAGGTTGAGTGCTCTCCTCCCCGAGCACGGCACCCAATTACAACAACTGGTGGCAGCGGTAACAGGTCAAAATATAAAATCAGTGTCTTTACAAAATAAAAGTGTAACAACAATTACAGTAAATAAATTAAAATAAAGTTGGATTAAAATTAACACCTCCTAAATCCAATAATAAATTTTAATCTAAAAGAAATAATTATAGTGTTTTTTATATATAAAAGAAAAGTAAAAAAATAATACAAAAAAAAAATCAGAAAAAAAGAAGCCCGGGTACCCTTTATACAGGGTACTTAGAGGAAATAATAAACAAGTTTAGAGTGCCATAGTGCTCCAACGAGGGAATTTAGCGAGGCTTCATCCCTGCCTCAATGAGACGATTCCCAGAAGGAAGACTCCTAGAAATCGTCACCCAGGACGCGTGACGTATCATCATCATCTTTATCCTCAACAACACCCAGAATCAACCCAACGTATTCATCAGGATAAAACAGCAACGACACGTTCATCCTTAATTTTCAATCACCAAGAAGACGTCAGCCTGGACTCCCCCGATACATCAAACATCTTTTCCAAACAAATAAGAGTAAACTGGATAAAAAGCAAGGTAGAAAAATAATTTTTTTTATGAAAGTTACATATAAAAAACAAAGTGTTTAAATTTGTCTTTAATTAAATTATTTTTATAAAAACCTCTTCTTCATGAAATCTTTATATATATTTTCTCTCATATTAAAATAATTAATCAATTACTAGCATTGGAACACACATGTACACGTAATTTGCATATATATATATATATATATATACTTATAGAAAAAGAAGGAAAAAGCATATTATAAACAAATATTTAACAATACTGCGACCTTTTTCTAGAATATATTGAGAAATAATTTCTTAGTCCAATAACGTAATATTAATAATTACTGTTCACATATATATCTAATATATTACAGTTTCTAATTTTCGTGTGTTGTAACATCATTCCTCCATGAAGCGACCTCTGCGGTAGAGGTCAGAGGACCTCTATAAAATCGATAATCGGCCCCTACGATAGGACCTTGTGAGCCTATTAGGAGAAGGTTACGATTGGAACGAGTGATCTTACTATAAAAATATACGCACAATTCTCCTTTTAAAAAAAAAAAAAAACAAAAAAAACAAGCAAAAACAAAATAATATAAAGATATTGTGTGTGCCTTTTTTTTTAACTCGGTACATATGTGTGTACATACATACACGACAAATATCAAATTAAAACGTCTATTACCTATTTTCCATTTTTTTGTTATTAAAGTAGTAAAAATTCTCGTTTGCTAAAACCATTTCCTCCTTGCCCTCCCAGTGAACATAAATGTTCTACTTTTTCAACATACATACATACAAGAAAATATATACTGACATTTTGGTTCTCTTGTACGTCTCCTTTTCTGTTCTTTTCTGTGTGATTAATTTACCAACCCCATCATAATTTCAATTATCATAATTACAAAAAAAACGATGACAAATGAAACAAAAACGTTCGACGAGCTTTGCATGTCACAAGTCCAAAGAACAATCAGAAAGATATTAAAAGAATATCACAGCACCAATAAAAAATACAGAACTCCAGAATTAGTTTCCGAAAAGATCAAAATATTAGAAGAGTACTGGGCCGACTTTGAAAAAATAGAAACCCTCATACAAAGTCATGATGATTTCGATGAAACTCATGAATATGTACTTCAAACAATCCTGCTCTGACAAGGCAGAGGATTGGTACAACCTAATCAAAGCAACATTGTGTGACAGATTGAAATCAATTTCTAACCATGTGGATATCGAAAATAACCCATTTTATTTCCCAGCTCCCAAAATTTCACAAAAGGGTACCAATACTGAGACTATGCAAGAATGTGGAGATAATGATCGCTCCAATACAATACGATTTAGACTGCAAGAAGATAGACAAAAATCTATAACACATATTATTCAGTCTATCAAGCTTAATTCAATACCAACTGCAAGCCAGGCATATTTAACACAAAAACTACACTCGCTGCATGGGTATTGGGAAGATTTCAAAACAACCCATATTGAAATAATTTCAAATGCTTGCCCCGAAGATAAAGGCAGCGAATACTTCACGGAAGATGTTTATATAAAATTGGAAACGTCATATTCAGATACTATAATTGCGCTCCACGAACAGCTAGATTCGCGATTTCAAGGGTTATCAAATACTACAAATGATTTAACAAATCATCACCATAATGTCTCTTTCAGAGATCAATCAAATTTCTCTTTATCAGACGCAAGGTCATTAATTCAGAATTTCAATGGAAATCCGAAAGATCTCCACAAATTTATATCAAGCTGTGACGATTCATACGCAACAGCAACGACGGCGAACGAAAAACACTCCCTCCTTAGTTTAATAAGGAGTAAATTATCTGCAGAAGCGTATGATGTATATAGGTACAATCAAATTTCAGATTGGCCCGAATTAAAATCGTTTTTGACTCAAACGTTTGAAGCCAAAATCCCTAGATCTACCTTGCAGTCTCAGCTAACCAATTCGAGACAAAAAAGAGAAGAAAGTGTGAAAGACTTTCTCCAAAGACTGAATACAATTCTGTCTCAATTAAATGAGGCAACACACTTTTACACAATGGATAAAGTGCTCCTAAAATCCTTACTAAAAGACAATGAGAGTCAGGCTGTGAGAGCAATTGAAGATGGGTTATCCAATACACAATTACAGACCTTAGCAAAAGTGCATTCCGATAAATCCTTCTTTGCACTAAAATCACATATTCTAGATCACTCATTACGTATGGAGCAGAAGCAACCCAACTTTCAAACATATAACAAGGTAAATCAAAATTCCTTTCAAAATTTCCTTTCAAATAACAACCTACGTTGCTTCAAATGTAATAGACCTGGGCATGCTGCTACAAAATGCCCAGTCATACAACGATCTATGGAACATTTTAACACCATTCAAAGGACACATTCACAATTACAACATCTTCCAGATTTTAAAAATGCTACATCTCCGTCACAGGTACCATCTTGTCGATATTGTCATAGGATGGGCCATTCTATTGAAGAATGCAGGACAAGAGCTGCAAATAATTCCCGATTTAACGACAATCAGGGAAATCAAAATAATCTCCAAAAGGTGAAAAATACCCCACCAACAAACACGGCTGACAGACAGCCTCAAATAGGAATTGGCAGCAGCCAGTATTCCGAGAAAGTCGAACTCCACCGCCGAGATATAATAATGCCAATATCTCGGCTAGATCACCATCTCCGAACAAGAGGAGAATTAGCAAAAGTCCATCGGCATCCAGGCAGGGAAACTGGATGCAGCGGGGGGTCTCATTCGGCAACCCCTCGCATATAGAAACAACGGCGCAAGTCCACAGGAATCCCGAGACAATATCGATGGAAAAGTAAGCAGCAAAAAATTAATTCGTATCCCCGTCCATATTAATAAAAATTCACTAACGCTTTCTTTGCCTGTTGACATCTGCTCTGCTCCAAGGCTTACATTTTTAATTGATACGGGAGCAAAGATCAGCCTAATAAAACTCCATCGACTGAAACCAGACAGTATCTGCTACAGAGATGCTGTCTGCAATATTAATACATTATTTACCGAGTCCATTGGACAGAAGGACTCATATTTGCAAAATAAATAAATATATAGAAACAACGGCGCAAGTCCACAGGAATCCCGAGACAATATCGATGGAAAAGTAAGCAGCAAAAAATTAATTCGTATCCCCGTCCATATTAATAAAAATTCACTAACGCTTTCTTTGCCTGTTGACATCTGCTCTGCTCCAAAGCTTACATTTTTAATTGATACGGGAGCAGAGATCAGCCTAATAAAACTCCATCGACTGAAACCAGACAGTATCTGCTACAGAGATGCTGTCTGCAATATTAATACATTATTTACCGAGTCCACTTGTACAGAAGGACTCATATTTGCAAAATTGAATTTGAAATCTGCACAAAATAACTCCATCCTTGAACACCCATTTCAAATAGTGGGAAATAACTCCATCCTCTCATACGATGGCCTGCTTGGTCATGATTTTTTATCTCGATACAATGCGAGTATCGACTATAAAAATAAATTCATTTCTCTGGAAGTTAATGAATCTGATTCATTTTATCCATATGAACAACCCAGAACCCAGAAAAGAGGTCTCAAACAAAGAGTCTGTTATATACAGGAATTACAGTCTCTAATAAAGATATAAATACAAATCTATCTCCATCAATTGCTTCGAAAAGCAATGAAAATCGATCGCTGGCAAATGCTTCACAAAAAGTGAAGCATAAAGATATAAATCTATCTCCATCTATAGCCAGAAAAAAGGCTGAATTAAATAAAATTCTATCTCCATCCAAGGCTGCACAAGATATGAAGCAACAACATAAAAGTATATCTCAATCTACAGCCTCACAAAAGGCTAAATATAATAAAATTCTATCACCTTCATTCAGATATAAATCAGAAAAGAAGTCAAGGAATTTCAATAAAGTATTATCTCCTTCAAATTCTATCGAGTCGGAATCATCGAATAACTCCTTCCAAATTCCACAAAAGTTGGAATCATATCTCCTTCCTTTTAGAAATCCGAAAGAATCGGATAAATTAAATAAAATTAAAATTCCGGCTCGATCAGAGTACATCATTGAAATTCCAACTCCCTCTATTCAAAATCAATCGGTCTGTTTCAAGAAGGAAATAAGGCCAGGTTTATTTCTTGGAAATTCGATAGTCGAACCAGTCAACGGTATGGCAAAAGTCCTAATCCTCAACACAAATGAGGAGGACGCCGATCTGGCACCTTACGAGGTGAACCCAGTTTACCAAGACTTGGACGACTTTGTGGTCATCTCCACAGACTCTGACAGAGATCCAATTAAGGGCAGAATAATTAAACTGCAAAACCTTATAAAATTGGATCACTGTAATTCAGAGGAATCTGAGAGTATTCGCAATATCTGTAGGGAATTCAACGATCTCTTCTTCATAGAAGGGGACTTCCTTACATATACAGATGCGATTACCCACAAAATAGAGACACCCCAAGACAAACCGCCCATCTATACCAAGCCTTATAGACTTCCTGAAGCAAGCCGAACGGAAATAAATCGGCAAATACAAGAAATGCTTGAGTCAGACCTTCACATAGTCCCTGGAATTCTCCACTTCTCCTGGTTCCTAAAAAACCAGATGAGAATGGAAACAAAAAGTGGCGAGTGGTGGTAGACTTTCGTCGTATTAACGACATTACTATTGGCGATGCGTACCCACTGCCTAATATCACTGATATATTAGACCAGTTGGGGAAGTCGAAATATTTTACCACAGTCGACTTAGCCAGTGGATTTCACCAGATAAAAATGGACTCGAAGGACAGGGAGAAAACTGCCTTTAGCACACCCTATGGCCACTACGAATACAATCGTATGCCATTTGGTTTAAAAGGAGCCCCTGCTACTTTTCAACGAGGCATGAGTAATGTCTTATATGGCCTTCAAGGCATCCGTTGCTTCGTATACATGGACGATATTGTAGTCCATGGATACAATCTCAAAGACCACAATTCCAGACTCACAGCAGTATTTAGCCGTCTTCGCAATTTCAACCTCAAACTTCAACCCGACAAGTGCCACTTCCTAAGGAAAGAAATTATGTATTTAGGGCACATAATTACAGAAAATGGAGTCAAACCAGACCCAGCAAAAATCAAATCAGTTCAGTCCTATCCCACACCCAAGAAGGAAAAAGATATTAAAGCCTTCCTTGGTTTCGTCGGCTACTATCGCCGCTTCATACCAAGTTTTTCCAAAATTGCAAAACCACTTACAAATCTTTTGAAAAAAGATATCCCTATCAAGTTCGATGCAATCTGCGACGAGGCATTTTGCGAATTACGCAATAAACTTATTTCAGCACCAATTCTATCTTATCCTGATTTCGGCAAAGAATTTTTTGTCACTTCCGATGCCAGTGACTACGCTATCGGAGCCGTCCTTTCTCAAGTTGATGATCAAGGAGATCATCCAATCGCCCACGTGAGTCGAGTTCTCAATGGTGCAGAGACTCGTTACTCAACAATAGAAAAGGAGCTCTTAGCTATCGTCTTCGCAGTTGAGCAATTCAGACCATACGTTTATGGTAGACAGTTTACAATTATAACTGACCATAAACCATTAGTATGGCTCATGAATCTGAAAGATCACTTCTCAAGACTGATGAGATGGAGAATACGTCTTGAGGAATATGACTACAAGATTGATCAGGTAAGCTCAACACAAATGCAGACGCTCTCAGTAGAGCTATTCCAGATAATAGCGAAAATTTCGCAAAACCTACCACCTGCATAAATGTGGTAACTAGAAATCAAGCCATAGCTCAGGCGAATATAAATATACCGAACGCAAGTGTAACTACTCCAAACCCAACTCCATCACCTGTAAACAATTCCTCAGTCATAATAACTGAGACAAATTTTCCCCTTCTGCTAACTAAGTATGCAAATCCTAAATTTTTCATCTTGCCAATGCAAGATACAGAACTTGAAAGAGTGTTGGATTCGAAATTAAAATTTTCAGATAAATCCCCACTTTTAGAAACTGAACTGAACTTCTTCAAGAAAAAAGACTCATCAATAATTATATCAAAAACTAATTTACCTTGTCGATCCCAAAGAGATAGATCAGACCTCGAAAAGATTTTAACTGAGATCTGCTCATATACAGAAGCAATTCATTTAAATCAATTAAATATCTCCTTCCCAATTTTAGATGCACAAAACCTTCTAATAATTAAAAGCATTTTTAACAAGATCTTCACTGCTAAAAAAATAAACATAAACCTCCATCAAGATTCGATTAAATATTTATCCGACGTTAACGAGATCGAACAAGTTTTAAAAGATTTTCATTCATTACCGACGGGAGGCCATCAAGGCGTTTCCCGTACAATTAAAAGGATCAAAAAACAATTCTACTGGCCTGGCATATCAGACGACATCGTAAAACATGTAAGGAAATGTAAACTTTGTCAGGTGAACAAAGTATCCAGAAACCCTAAAATTCCAATTCTCAAGCATTAGCTCCAAACCTTTTGAAAGAGTGTACCTAGATGTTGTAGGACCTCTCCCAATTTCTCATTCTGGAAAAAAATATCTCCTTACATTCCAAGACGACCTTTCAAAATTTTCTGAGGCTATTCCCATAGTCGACACCGAGTCTAAGACATTAGCGAAAGCCTTCATGACAACAATAGTTTGTCGACATGGTATTCCAGAAAGTATCCTCACAGATCAAGGTTCTAACCTCATAAGTGGCATGTTCGCCGAGGTATCTAAATTACTAAGAATAAAGCGACTTAAAACTACTCCATATCACCCTCAGACGAATGGTGCATTGGAAAGAAGTCACAGAACCTTAGCAGAATATCTCCGATCTTATGTAGCAAAAGATCCACAGACTGGGATACATGGATTCCTTATGCCATGTTTGTATATAATACAACCCCTCATTTGAGTACTAATTATACTCCCCGCGAACTCCTGTACGGATTCCCAGCCGAAATTCCAAACAATTTGAAATCTTCTCCAACCGTTTGCTATAATTATGACAATTATGCAAACGAGTTAAAAGCGCGTCTACAACATAGCTTCAAAATAGCTAAGGCAAATAAAGAAAAATCCAAACTACAATATGACAAAAATTCCGTCCAAAAATCATTTAATACTGGTGATAAAGTCCTACTTAAGAGCAGAGTTCGGGATAACAAATTCTCACCACTATGGTCAGGTCCGTATGAGATAATGGAGATTAATTCCCCCGAAAATTCCACTATTAAAATCAACAATAAAAACAAAAGAGCCCATAACAATGACCTAAAACTGTTCTCAGAGTAAAAACTTCATCATCTTCAAACATCATTCAGAGATATTAACATAATGTCATCTTCCAGGTTTCCAAAATGATGCATATATCATTCATTCTAATTTTCATCCCCTTAATCTACGGCTCAGGAATAGAGCTAAAGCAGCCAAATGCTACTGCAGGCATTTACTTCGGAGAGATTGGCAGAGCCAATCTCTACACCAACGAATGGACCTAGCGAATTTCAAATCAGAATTCAGCAACATCCAGTTCATAGCCCAGCAAATTACAGCGACCTGCCAGAAGCTGGACAAACACTCAGCCTTGAGCCACACTTGCAACGGTACGTTGTTACAAATAAATCTTATATTAGCAAACATAGAATATAAGAATATGTTACTTGTGACCCAAAATAGAAAACAAAGAGCACTTTTCAATGCTATAGGCTCAATCTCTAAAGCTCTTTTCGGCACATTAGACGAAGATGATGCCAAGATTTATGACGAGCAAATCAGTAACCTCACCCTTAACCAAAACTCCCTCCTATCACTTATGAAAAGCCAAACTGCGATAGTCGAAGCAACCGCAAATGTTTTCAATAAAACTAAAGCCGCAATTGAAAAGGAATTCATGGTCATGCATAAAAAACTAATATCAGTGCAAATAGCCACATCATTGATGGAAAATAGGTCACTTGATAACAAAATATCAATTGAACTGGAATCACTCATTTCACTAGTCTCACTAATGGCATTCAGACACCAAAATACCCAGGCAGAATTAATAGATCTCTTAACAGATTCAAGGCATGGAAAATTTCATCCTACACTAATAAATCCTAGAAAAATAGAAGAATTGTTATCAAATATCAGGCAAGAAATACCAAATACAATGATGCTTCCTATAAATCCCAGAGTAAATACATTATCACAAATTTATAAATTAAGTACAATCTCTGCGAATATTTTCAACAACAAAATAATTATAGAATTCAGAATCCCCATTCCATTCAAGGAACCATATCAAATCTTTAAAACAATACCATTGCCTACTATCCTTAAAAAATCGTTCGTATATATTGAACCATCAAAGGAATATATACTAATAGACTACAATCGTGAGCACTATATCGAACTAGCACTACATGATATCCATAATTGCGCAACGTTGGATCATACGCACTTTTACTGCCAGATCACATCCCCAATCTTAAATGCAAATACTAGGGTAAACCAATGCCAGATAAATTTAATAAAAAAGGAGCCGATTACATCCGATTGTAAAATTTTAACATTAGAACAAGATTGCTTTTGGACGCAATTATCGCAGCAGAACGCTTGGCTTTTCTCCCTAAAAGATTCCATCCACATAGATATTATTTGCGAAAATTCCATTAGCTCACAGGTTCTGCAAGGAACAGGAACAATATATATCTATCCCGGTTGCTATGTACGAAGCAAGGAATTCAAATTGCACGGACATAACGTAAAAGTTTCCAAATTTAATTCTAGCTTCATTCTGTTGAGATCTCCTGTACAGATTCCAATGCTATTGGGCTGAGTTAAGCAGGTCACAAAAACACATAACTTTATCTTTTTACTTCTACTCATATATATATATCATTTATAACTTTATAGATCGTGTATTTAATTTGTTGCGTATAACAAACCGTAACTTGATACTTCTCTTCGAATCCCAAAAAGACTGCCATTCTTGAGCATTTTCAGCGACCATGTCACCGCGCATTCTTTGTTTTTCTTTATTTTTATTTGATAAACCAGGTCACCGCTGTGATTAGCGGGTAGTCACCTGCATATTTGTAGTGACGTGTTTTCACAACAAATCCAATAATTTTGAGTTTGTTATGAAATGCGATACACTGCAAGTTTTAACAGTGCCACCGTTTAAGCAAGACCTGATTGCATTTATTGTGTAAGGTCTTGCTTCTCGCCACACAACAATGACCTAGTCAAGAAGCGATGTCAACCAATTCTTGTTTCACATAGATTAATTGATTATTTATATTTAAAACAAGAATTGACTGATCTCTATTCACAACATTTCTCCCCCTTTCTGAAGTCGGAATCGAGGAATTAGCGAGATGACGTGGAAGTATGAAGCCGCTACTACTGAAGGCAGTTGTTTGTTTACTTATTACAAATTTGATTTTTGGGGTTTTTTTTTTTTTGTTTACAATTTTTCAGAAATGAACGAAAGACTTAAAGCTAAGTACATAAGTTTGATAAAAAGGGGATTACTTTAGTTGGAACCCTATATGTATGTATATACTTCAAATTA
Source organism: Dioctria rufipes (assembly GCA_963924295.1). NCBI lineage: Eukaryota > Metazoa > Arthropoda > Insecta > Diptera > Asilidae > Dioctria > Dioctria rufipes. Next base: position 98,101,214 of record OZ002741.1, on the reverse strand, counting down.
AGGAATAAGTAACATTATAGTTATTACGTAACACAATTAAAATCCTAATAATATTTTCATAATAAAATAAATGGCTATGTTTTTGGTTTTTTTTTCACATTTTCCCTTTAAGTACAAAACATGCATATTTCCTGTTGCTAAGAAAAACAGTATAGCTCTAAGATAATATGTATATATATATATGTTATTATTTTTTTTTTTTTTTATTACAGATAAAACAGACATGTATAGGTACACATTTTTTCATTATTTGTATTTTTTATTCTTTTTTTTTTTAACAACTATATAAATAAAATAAACATAAACATACTATGTAGTTATATATTAACTAAAATATATAATTATTTATTTTTCCTTTTTCTTTTTTTTTATTCAGAGCACAGAAAACGTTTTGTTTTGTTTTTCACTTTTGCCGTAATATCGTGGTGACTAACACAGTATATATACATATATAAAAAAATATAAGAAAATATACCTTTCTACCTTTCTTTGTTGTTTCAGTTTTTTGTAATATACATATGTACATACTTCAATCTATTTTTAGTTTTTGTAGGAAGCGTGATAAGTAATGTATCTAGAGAAACGTGTTATTGCTAAAGTTTATAAACATATATATATATACTCATCACTTCTATCTTTGTGGGTACATCTGCCGTTTTTATTTCAGGCAATTGAGTTGATCTTATTGTTTCGTTCGGGGCTTTACCTTTACCTTGAGAAGTAGGGTGCAAGATTACGAGATTGGATCGCGCTAAGGTGGGTTCTTCCCTCTTCAATCGTCGTAAGCATTTTAGGATTATGCATCTGAGAATGATTGTGACAAGAATTGCGATTATTCCAGTATTGGTGTGCGTTTGGATTTGCACTCTCTGTCTTTCCCTTCTTGTCTTCACCAGATCTATTTCCTTTTCCAAATCTTGTAAATCTTGACTTTCGTTAAAAAGTGCTAAATTATGATTTCCGTGGGTGTTTACTTTTAAACTCACATTACTTTTAGCATCTTGTATTTGATAGAGATCGGGATTTCTTAGCAGAACTTGGTCACCTACATGAAATTTAACTATTTTTGTATTCCTGTCGTAATATTGTTTGGACTTTACTTTGCTCTTAAGTAGTTCTTCCCTAACCTTTTGGTGGAGCACTTGCATTCTCCTTTTCCTCTGGCACACGTAATCATCGTAATTGTATAGAGGTTCGGGGTTCCTTTTGAGATTATTAGGGGGTGGGTCATAGAAACCCCATAGCGCTTCCATTGGAGTATGCTTACCCCCAACATGTGGTGCATGGTTACGTACATGGACTGCTTCTTCAAGCCATTGGTCCCACTCTGTGATGTTTTCATCCACTATGTTTTTTAAGTATTCAATCAAAGGCCCGTGTACTCTTTCCAGTGCTCCGTTTGCCTGAGGATGATATGCAGTTGTCTGAAGTTTCCTAACCCTAAATAGCCTGCATAGCCGCTTGAATAGATCGCTAGTAAAGTTTGCACACTGATCGGTAACTACTGCTTTTGGGATCTTATATTTCAACATCAGCTTGTAGAATCCGTTGGCTACAGTAGATGCTTCTCCGTTTAGCAGTGGCACGCAGTCAAATATTCGGGTTGTGTCATCCAAAAGTGTGAGAATGTATTTATGGCCATTCTGAGTTTCTGGCAAAGGACCTACACTATCGATATATACTTTGTCAAAGGGTTTCTTGGCGACAGAACTAATTACCATAGGCATTTTTGTATTTTTACTATGTTTATTCCTACTACATTTAATACATTGCTTAATAAACTTATGAATATCCTTTAACATACCTTTCCATTTGTAGCTTTTTCTTATACGTTTATATGTTTTATAAATTCCCAGATGTCCTCCTAGTGGTGCATTATGGTAATCACGAAGAATGGTATCTATATCATTCCGGTTACCTAAAATTTGCACATTTTCTTCTTCTATCGACTCTGTTGAACTAATGGAATTAGTTTCGGAGTCTCGTTCATTCACAGTTTCCTTTTTAGGGGTTGTGGGAAGTATATCTTCAATTTGGATTACATTATTATTAGCTTTAGACCTAGATCTAGTTACTGCGAGACATAATTTCTTGTCTTTTTCACTAGTCTCCGAGCCTATTCCACGATGGACTTGCGCTCTTGTAATTATTTTAGTGTTATTAAGTTCTTCGGTTTCGTTATACGCGCTATCTCTATCATTTGTTCCTTTAATAACGTTGTTGTTCACAGGTTGCTCACTATTATCGCTGGGTATTCTGCTTAATGCATCTGCGTTCTTATTGTATCTCCCCGGTTTATATTCGATATTATACTCATACTCTGAGAGCTTATGATGGAATCGGATTAGTCGGGAGGTCGGATCTTTAGTATTAAAGATTCCTTTAAGCGGCTTGTGATCTGTATAGATTGTAAATTTTCGTCCATATAAATAGCATCGAAAGTTTCTTGTTGCCCAAACTATTGCTAATAGCTCTTTTTCAGTGGTGGAATAATTCCGTTCCGCTTTATTCAATGTCCTACTTGCGTATGCAATAGGTTGGTCCTGGCCAATCTCACCCTGAGACTCCACTAGCATCTGTGGTTAACATAAATGGTTTGTCAAACTCTGGGTATATTAATAAAGGTGGAGTAATTAATGCCTTTTTTAGTTCTGTAAAGGACTTTTCGCACTCCTCCGACCATTTGAAGGAACTATTTTTACGCAAGAGTTTATTAAGTGGCTCTGCAATTTTAGAGAAATTGGGTATAAACTTTCGGTAATAATTTGCTAATCCCAGGAACGACTGAACTTGTCTCACTGTTTTCGGCTTTGGAAAGTCTTTTACGCAACTTACTTTAGACGGATCTGGTAGAGCCCCTTTACACGAGCATTTATGTCCTAAGTAGATCACTTCTTTTCTTAGGAAATTACATTTTTCTATTTTCAGTTTTAGATTGTTCAATTTCAATCTTTCTAATACCTGTCGGAGCTTGTTGTTGTGGTCTAAAAGATTTCTTCCGTATATGACAATGGCATCTAGGTACACGAAACACTTGAAACCTTGGAGCCCAGTTAAGACATGGTTCATCAAGCGTTGAAATGTTGCTGGCGCCCTTTTAAGTCCAAACGGCATTCGTTTGAATTCAAAATGTCCATGTGGAGTACTAAAGGCTGTTTTAGATTGATCCTTTTCCTCTACTAAGACTTGATGATATCCACTAGCCAGATCTAAGGTAGTAAAATATCGGGAGTGCCCCAGTTGGTCGAATATATCTTCGATCCTAGGAAGTGGGAATGCATCTCCTATTGTAATAGAATTCAACTTCCGGAAATCGACAACAACACGCCATTGCTTTTCCCCATTTACTCCTTCTTTCTTGGGAACAACAAGGAGGGGTGAATTCCATGGACTAGTGCTCGGAGTTACAATGTCATTTCTTAACATTTCCTCCACCTGGTCTCGTATTATGTTTTTTTGTACCTCTGGTAGTCTGTACATCTTCTGATTAATAGGCGAATGATCTTGTAGAATAGTGTAGTATACACATGTAATACATGTAATAATATCTAAAAATAATCATACAAAAAGAAAAGCGCATCTCGCTAATAAAAGATAATTAATCACCTTGTAACATTATATACACGTATATACAAACATACATACATAGCATGATATGAGCACATCATTGTACGCACATACATTATTGTGCAAGCGCCATATCATGTTAGTAAACAAGTATATCTCATATTGCAAAACAAAAATTAACAAAAATACAATTTACTTCCGATTTATGAAAACAAATTACAATCTTAAGAATCAGCAATTTGACACCATTTACAAGTAAGTCAAGCAGGTGACAAAAATGTGTGTCATAACAATTATGTGAATTATTATTGTAAAAGGTCATTCAATAAGTAAGAAAGCAATGAATTTGCTTATTGGACAATTCATTTTTGAAATTGCTATTTCTTGCTTATGGAATGATTTTCCATAAGAACCTATGTAAACCAATTATATAAAAGACGAAGAAAAGAATAAAGAAATCAGACTTGAATTATCACTGCATTGAAGTGTATTCATTTCTCGTAATTCGGCTTAAAAGCCTATTGATCGTAAAGCGGCAATCTTCAGCCTGATCAACCAAACTAAGCTAAGGCAATAAAGCGGCATATAGCCTTGCCTTGCTTACCTTAAAAGCTCAAATCTATAAAGCGGCAAATTAAGCCTAGACTTGAGCGAGAACGTACTATTGAACAAACAAATATATAAATAAAATAAAAATATTACAATAGGGATTTCATGTTTATTAGAATTAGTACAGGTTAATTTATCTCCTGGTAATAAGAATATATCGTGGTACTTATGGCATATATGTATCAAGCACCGCTTTTCTTTCTTCCTTGTTCAGGGTATCATCCCATAAAATTTTCTCCTCCAAAATTTTAATTCGCTCCTTCGCCGTGTGTTCATTCGTATTGCTTATGCAGAACGCACCAGCTTTAATTCTCGCATTAACGTTACTTTGCTTTTATGCGCTTATTACCTTCTTGTTGTGGCGGCGATGCAAGCTTACGCGTTATAGTTTTCGCGCTAAAATCTTTTAAAGCAATAATGTCGTAATCTAAGATTGGTTTCATTTCCATATCTATAACATCTAAACTTTGTTCACTTTCATTAACATTAAGTAGAGCAACTGTTATTTCCTTATCTACAGACTTTGTCAGACAGTTTCCTATAAAGATACCTGGTTGCAATTCTTTTGAGAAGCACACAAATTCACCATCAATTTTAGTGGGGATTTTTAAAAGTTTTTCTGAACGTGCAGGTATGTGGATTGCTTTCTTAGTCTCAAACCTTACGAGTCGCTTTCGACTGACTTGTATGTTTTCGCTCGGTTTGGAAAAACATCCCTTAGTTACCTGATTCAGTAACTTCATCTCTTTTAGTGGCGCTGTATTTTGTGTAAGCGATTTTTTGCCAGGTTCTTCTTCCTGACTTATGATCGGTCTAACACAGTCAGAACCCTTATGGAAACTACTATTTCGCTTCAATTTCTCTAAGCGAGCGTGAGAACTGAGTGGTATTGAGAATGGCATCCTGTTCGTGTCTGTTATTGGAAATTCTAGTGTTCCTTTGGGGCACTTAACATTGCAAGTCTTTGACAGGAAGTTATAGCCCAGTATCCCATCATATGGAACGTTATCCTCATCGCTGTCTTTTACCACATGGAATTCGCATGTCTGTGGATTCTTTAGTAAGAATTTTCCCTCACATGTTCCTGTCGTCTCGCCTTCCCCGATGGCACAATTGAGGATTGTTTTATTCCTTTCGTTGATAGGAGTGTTCGATCGCAACGTAGATTTTTTTAAAAGGCTAACGTCAGCGCCTGTGTCGACTAAGAGTTCGACCGTGGATCTAGCTGCTATATCCAACGGCAATTTTACTGAACACTTAGGATTTTGGGCGGGCTGAAACCATTTTTCTTCAACGTCTTTTAGGCTTCCGCGGTGTCGACGCAAGCCTATTTTTAGTTTTCCGACTGGTTATTTGTTTGTTTCCGTATTTTACTCTCCCACTCTTGTTTCGCTCGGCAATTATTTAACGTGTGCCCTTTTCTCTGACAAAACTCACATCTATCTGGAGTGTTTGCCGTAGCTACTACCTGTGAATTCGCTCTTTCACTGAATTGCATCGAATTTACTTGAGGTCTTTGGTTAAAGGGTTTTCTTCTGCAATTCTGCACGACGTGTTCATAGTTTTGGCAATTTGTGCAAAACCCTGACTTTTTTCTTTCAAAGCATTCCGCGAATGTGTGATTGGTTCTATTACAGAAGCTGCACCTTACATTCGGATATCGTCTGTTATTCTCAAACCGGCTGGGAGCTGGGTTTCCCTGCCTCCCTTGATATTGATTTCTTGGTTGTGGTTCAATGAAAGAACTCGGCATTTTGTGGGATGGGTTAGGGAACATTGAATAGCCGCTTGCAGCTATTGGATTCATTAAACCCATGCCTAAGGGATTATGAACTATTGACATTGCCTGTCTTTCAGCTTCCTCTAATTTTTGAGCCTTTTCAAGTACAGAGGTCAACTCATTACTTGTGTCTTGTAACAGAAACATTTTATGGGTGGGATTTATTATCCCTGTTTTGAATACATAAATCGCAGTCTCTTTTAACTCAGTTTGTACTGCTGTAGCAGCTTCACCATTATATCGTTGAGAAATTTGGGATAGACAGCTTTTGTATAACGCATGGACTTTATTTGCGAAATCTGTCAATGTTTCGCCGGGCATCTGATATAGTACTCGAAGTTCATTTACCAAGGCTACATAGCTTTTTGTGTTTACCAGTTTGCTATGAATCTTGGGTTCTAACTCACTGAAATTCTCGAACTGTGTTCCCTCTAAGGAAGTAGCTGCTCTACCCCTAAAACGTGTTGGCAGTAGAGTTAAAAAGATAGGAATTTCTTCGGCAGTTAAGCAATTCATTACATATTTGCAACAATTGGTGAACACCGTTACCTCTGGTGCGAGGCTTGGGCCTATTTCCCCAGTTAAAATAGGTATACTATTGAACTGGTTCACTTTTGAAATATCAACAATTGCCATGTTTGCGTCTTGTGGTATTGCCTCCGGTTGTTCCCGTAATTCTTCAGAACTGTAATGGTCACCCTGTTTTTCACCGTCTTTTCCTAATTCTGATAGGGATTTAGTTCGTCTCTGATACACTCGACCTGATCTCAATGGCATAGGAATTTCAGTATGACTTTGAGAGATTCCACTGGCACCTTTTTCGGTCGGTATTGTGTCTGTATCCTCTGAACTATCTGAACTATGGTTTGGACTGGTGTTGTCAAAAGAGAAGGAGTTTATCTTTTTCCAATATCGCTTTTGAGCTGAGCTTAAGGGGGGTTAACACAAAAAAAAAGCTCACGATTTCTGTTTCCAAAAGCTTAGTGAACATAAACGCATAAAAGTATGCAATTTTAAAATTGAAACAAATCACTATATGTACATGCAAAGCTATATGATGCTGTGATATTCGTCTGTATTGTACTCCAAAGCATGTCGGGCATCTGCACAGCAGTAAGGTAGAATCACTGACTTATAAGCAGTGGGTAGAATTGCATAGGCATGGCGAGATTTTAAATTTGGCTGTCGGAGTTTTCTTAGAATTTTGTTGAGGAGCAGGCAAGGAGCGAACGAAATGTATGCTCTCTGCGCTGTTGATCAGACACTTTTCCGTGTAATTTGTCTGGCACTATTTATTGCTTGGTCAATTTTATTTGACTGAAGTCTGTCATCAAATAAAACTCTTCCAAGAATTCTGAGTTGTAATATACCTACCATATAATTTTCGCAATGTTCACACGTTGTCAGATTACCATTTTATTAACTAGATATCCAAAGAACTACTTTAGAGAATTAGATTTGAATTTACCAACAACACAATTTTCAGGTTGAGCTATATCTGGTAGATTTTCTAATCTAATTTTAGTATATATGTACATATATACAATTTTATCTCTACCTAATTCCTCAATTTTGTTCGCATAAAATTTTTCATGTTTCAAGAAACGCAATCCAACCAGATTAGCCTAGTCGGAGTTACTGTAACTGGGAAAGATTACCAATATAGCAAATAGTGAATTCTTTTTTGCGACTCGATGTTAACACGGCCTTCAAATCTGCCATTCTCGTGCTCTTTTCTTCCCTACTGGTGTGGTTATTGTGTAACCCTGTGCATTGCAATGTTCATTTAGGATTTTCAATTCATTCCAAAAGTACCTTAAATCTACCAATCGAAATCCCTCCATGGAAATTTCGTTCATATCTTCATCCTGATTTTCTTTTTCTATCAGAATTGTGAACGAATCTATTTCGCTATAATGCTCAATATTTGGCAAAATTTCTTTGCTGTGCGGTTAAATTTTCTTTTGTGCTTTCCTGTAGAGATCTGAAACACAATAATGGAATACAAAATAGTGTTGTCGTAGTCGCTATGTCAATGCAGTATAAATATATCGTGCAGATAGAGAGACGAAGATAAGACCAGAACAAACCATCAAACCGCTAGGAGATATTTCATAGAAATTCGCGATGGGCAGTACCACTCAGCGTAGGTACAGTAAATAGAGAAATCAATTAGATTGAAAAATCTCCGACAGTCTTCTTCTTGAGAAGGTGTCTCCCAAAGGAAAATTTTTGCTCTGGTCCACAAAGTTCTTATTTCTACCCATTTCATAGTTTTATTCACTTAAAAAAGGACGCGGGACATGGTATTCAAAAAATTAATTGACTCTTTGTGGCAGAAATTCGCTGTGAGAGCCACGGTAGTCGATTTTGAAAAAATGCTAGAGTTACTCCGTGAAGATCTTTGGTTGCCAGAAAGGTCAGCTAGTTTACCTATTCAAGGAGGCAGTAGTGTCAAAACTTACTTCAAAGCATGCGTATAATACGGCGAATAAGTCTACCAAAAACAACTCTGTGAAGCAAGGGGCGAGCCCATTCTAAATGGAGTATAAATTTGTCCCGTTATTAGGCTTTGGATGAATTAGCTATTTATTTCGGTACTTACAGAAGAACTGATTTTTCTTTAAATGAATTTAGGCGATACCGATACTGCATTGATAAAAAGATTCATCACATAATGACAGCAGCTCGAACTTTTAGAGGGGACGGGCCAATCGAAAGGTATAATCGCTATATAAAGAGGAAAACTAACCCGATCAAATGGGCATTGCAAGTACCTGAGAATGGAACGCTCATAATAATTTTCGTGCAATGAGCTCAATTAAAGCATTTATAAGAAAGAAGTTGCTTTTACCGAAATATATATTTAATCGCGTAAATATTCGTCAGCAGATTCCCTCTTAGATAAAAAAGAATTAGAAAAATAATTTCAAAAGAAAGATGTCATTGGTACAAAGCCAATACTTTTATTGGTCGACACAAGTTCTTTGTAATTTGTAAAAATGCTTCTTCTTCGAAAATCGCATTTTGAAAGAAAGATAATCGATTGTAGTCAAAAAATTGGTACACGCTGTATATAATCGTGATAACTCATTACACCTCATCAATTTTCATTCAGTTTTCTAAATTACATACATATATTCGAAAAACAACTCTTCAAAACTTTAAAAAGTTCCATTTTGTCCTTTCTACAGCTTCACTAAAACGCGGTCATAAATGGAACGCAACAAAAAATAACTATTTATAATTTAGCCAACCTTCCTCCAAAATTTCATCAAAATCATTTACATTTCACAAATTCAAATTTACATTTCACAAATTTGTACATTTATAGGATTATTTCCTTTTCATACACACAGATTTACATACCTAACAATATTCAGTTTTCTCTTCTTTATTCCATAATTATTAGCCCGAATTTTACTAATTCGTCCCATGATTAAATAATAGTTACTCAAAATTCGTTACCATAATAAAATTGGCAAAAAATTTCTCGCCTCAAAAGCAAAAATGAACAAATTACCAATGATAAAAATTCAAATATTATTATCTACACACATACATATACCTAATGCAGAAAATAACGGCACACACTCTCCAAGCGTACAGCTACAGCCCGCTGAGCTTTCAAAACAAATGAAAGCCTTCCAAAAGCACATTACTCCATCTGACGATAATAGAATGAATTGAAAACGCCAAATTGTATGCAAAATATAATAAACCAAGAAATTTTTGCCGTTACCATCATTAACATTATTGACTTTATTTCCTTTATCATTGCACTAAAAAATTTGACTTTTTCAAAATAAACAGAAAAAGGTTCGATCTTTGTTACAAATTGAACTTTTATTGAAATAACATCATAATTTTGGTAGTTAATTGTCTCGCAAAATAGCAACTTTCAAACTAAAATATATTACTAACCAACATTTTTTGTCTGGTTTTCTTTCCGTCACTGCCTCTTCCAGCCCAAGATCTTCCATACTCAAGTACAAATTTATCTATTTAATGTACCATTATTACGTTTCGATGTACTAAACTTTGCAAATTTCATGAATTCCAGAGTTTTCTAAAGCTAATTAAATACATATAAAACCCCGAAATCTTTATTTTTGACACGTCATTACCTAAGTTTATGCATTTTCTCTAACTATGTACAATTTTTATCAAGATAGTACGCATAGATTTGCAGTAAATTTGTATTAACTTTTCGTGTTTTTTAAGATTTCAGTGGTAACCCCCCTTAAGATGAAAAACGGGAATTCTCGTTTCGGCTTGACATCAAGGGGAGTCGAACTAGCTTCCGGTTCATTTGATGTATTGTTTAACATTCCACATTAAGAGTTAAGTTTACTATTGTATATTAGCGTATTTAAGTATATATTTTTTTTTTTTTTATTATTCTTCACTGGTGATTATCAAACCGTCCTAAAATTCTACGTGCTTTAATTTACACGTTTATCGTGATAACAGTACTTTACTACTTTTAATCTTGGAGAGAAAACTGGAGTTAATATAAATTATATATTGGAAGTTGGGATAGCTAATATTTAAATGTATAGTAGTTTGGCCTTTTCGTCTGGGCTGTATGTATCACTGTCCCATGTATGTGGTACTTAATTCAGGGGGTTAAAGGTAACGGGGAAAAATATATTCAACCACAAAGCTGAACAACGCTCGTAATTCTGCAAAAATTTAGGAATATTAAGAATAAAGGCCAAAAGTTAATAGTTTTCACTTTATTTTCTAATTAGATAGAATATACACATATTTAAAAGTGAGATGAAATCACCAAAAATTTCCTATTGGCTGGATAAAAGTTTTTTTTCGGCTCATTATGCGGTATATCGTATAACCAGGTAAAGTAAATCGTGTGTACGTCAGATTGCTAGGGTGCATAATTAGGTACTTTATCGTTTGTGACAGAGAGAATAAGAACTAGACCCAAAGTATATAGCATAACAAAGACGTAGTGGTTAGAATAACAGAAGTACTCTGTACGAGATGGATTCCACATAACGTTCACTCCGTGTAATAATTGAATGGCACGTATGTGTATATATGTATATATATATATATTTTTTTTTTATATTTTAAATGGTTTTATGGAGACCTTTCTTCACGGTTTCAGTTTTAGCAGAACACTTTTTTTTTCTTTAAGTTACGCAATATTTTCTTATGTAATTTATACAACTATCTATTTTTACTACTGTGCGTGATTCATAAGGCAACAAAAAAAATACATTCATATTAGGTATATGCGAAATAACAGAAGAAAAAAAGAAACACTGTAATTTAACGCTCATCAAAACAAAACCAAACAAAAGCACATAAAAAATTTTAAATATAATTTTTTGTAATGCGACTACAAAAGTAAATTTCTCTAAATTTTCTCCCCAGTTCTTTTTATAATTAAAATTTAATGTTTTTCCACTTTTTTGTTTTCTGGAAACTTTCTAAAATATATAATTCACTAGGCTAAATTTTAACAGATTAAATATTATTCCCATTTCTGTGTTATTATATTTGTTTGTAATAAAATTTTTCTTCCAAACCTCCTGCTTGAATCCAATTTTACATAGAATCTAGTATCCACTTACTTTTTTTTTCTTGATGTTTTTTCTGTTATAAACTCTTTCTGCTTTCACTTTACTCTATCTAGTCGATATACGGGAAGAATAATATCTGGAACGTGAATTTGTTGTTGTTTTTTCTTTGTTTCTCTCTAGTCTCCACTGGATTCCTCGTTGAAGATCAGTCTCTAGGCAGATTGAATAGCACCCCAAAGTCAGACTCAACTCCGGGTTTAAGGATTAGGGTTTCTTGTCCACACTATTCAATCCTACCGGCTGCGCCAAATAATGTTGAGATCTCCTGTACAGATTCCAATGCTATTTTGCTGAGTTAAGCAGGTCACAAAAACACATAACTTTATCTTTTTAATTTTATTCACATATATATATTATGTATTTATATCTTTAAAGCAAGTCACAAGAACGCATCACTTAATCTTTTTACTTCTACTCATATTATATATCATTTATAACTTTATAGATCGTGTATTTAATTTGTTGCGTATCACAAACCGTAACTTGATACTTCTCTTCGAATCCCAAAAAAGACTGCCATTCTTGAGCATTTTCAGCGACCATGTCACCGCGCATTCTTTGTTTTTCTTTATTTTTTATTTGATAAACCAGGTCACCGCTGTGATTAGCGGGTAGTCACCTGCATATTTGTTGTGACGTGTTTTCACAACAAATCCAATAATTTTGAGTTTGTTATGAAATGCGATACACTGCAAGTTTTAACAGTGCCACCGTTTAAGCAAGACCTGATTGCATTTATTGTGTAAGGTCTTGCTTTTCGCCACACAACAATGACCTAGTCAAGAAGCGATGTCAACCAATTCTTGTTTCACATAGATTAATTGATTATTTATATTCAAAACAAGAATTGATTGATCTCTATTCACAACAATAAACATTTCCAACATAATATGGAATATGACGTCACCCCCTATGGAAGCACATATAGAAAAAATTCCTGTAAATATTACAAACACGGATCTAGAGAAACTTCTCGAATCCATTCGTTTCCAAACACATCAAGAATTAATTCCTCTCAATCCCATAAATAGTCATCATATTCATCATTACGCGCTGTCATATTTAACAGTGTCTTTGATCGTATCTATTCTCTGCATATATCTATACATGAGATATAAATCAAGGGCCCGCAAATCTAAACATATTCCGCCGGAACCTAAATTAGAAGATGTGCCTAATCCCACACCTAGAAAGATAAATTTCAAGATAAACCCAGCACATAAAAGAAAAACTACAGAAAACGTCTAACTTACGGACACTAACAAACTGACAACAGTAACCTTTTCCTTTCCTTAAATTTTATCACTCTAATAACTTCCTCATCTTCTCATCATAAACTCTTATTTCCAATCCAAAATTCTAAAAATATACAAACTCCGACATAACAATATAGATGAAGCACAGAGGTCCACCTCCATTAGACCCAAACATTAATAAACTCCCACAAAAATAGAATACAGCACAACAGTAAACAATATAACAGTGTGTACACTGATCACAAATAACGAAATATCAAAAATAAAAAATAGAAATAGCAACTGAAATGAAAAAAAAGGGCCAGAAGATTGAAAGAAAGGAAATCAAATAATAACGAGATTCGGTTTTATGTTAAGAATTTTTTTGTATTTTATTTATTTTTTTTTCTCGTCGTTCTCACTCCGTACAGGGACATATATATACTTATATAAAAAAAATTATAGGCTAGGGATATATAAAAAGATTCTGGCAGCTACTCAGTGTCCGGGCCCATCAAGGGGAAATGGTTGTCTCTGTCACCCAGATTGGAGAATCGGTAAGACCTCCCAATAAGTACCAGGGTGGCCCCTGAAAAAAAAGAGAAGGGAAAGTAATCATAATACCAAGTAACAATCAAAAATTTAAGCTTACCTAGCGCTGACAACGACATGGCATACTGAGGCCACAGCGAGAAATCAAAGGGGTAGTACCGCCCCGCGCGGGGCTCAGCCCCCCAAACAGTAAGGGTGTCCCTCCCGGGACAGCGGAAGGTAATCCTAATAGGGCCCAAACAGAGTCCACATAGACCCCACTAATAAGTACAACGTACTCGGCTGGAGCCTGATAAGGCTGATTACTTAAGAACACCACAAAAATCATTTTGCAACTGACCGAACTAAAAAATTTTCAGTGATCCAAAGCAATCTGTACCTAAACAAATCACTGAACAAAAAAAAAAACAAACAAAGCTCGCAAATCTGCGAACAAGATTACACATACCATCCTTATCGCGAAATTTAGTTCATTTTTTTTTATCGTCTCTTCTCAGACTGCCGTCATACCTTCGGGCTAGATAAGATATTTATCGACACACGACTACCAGTCTCTTCCCTTTCCCTTCTTCCCTACATTACCCCCTCTCTTCCGTGCGATTCCCTATTACTACTACTATAGAAATATAAATAGGTAATAGTTTTTTTTTTCCAAATTAACTTCTGCAAATATATGGTAAAATAAATAAATGAAATATAAAACAAAAGGAATCTATAGACTAGAAACTATAAATGAATTGAATATAGCATAAAAATTAATTAAGGTTTTTCTATTTTCATAAATATTTGTTTAGAGCTATTATTTAAGAAATGATTACAAAAATCTATTATGTATTATACATATATTTATAAACCAAATTTTTTTTTTGTATAGCCATTTAATAAATTTAAATGAAAAAAAATTTAAATACTTTCAAACAATAACAAAAGTATATATATAGTACCCAAAAGAGGTTATAAACTATTGTACTAGTAATGCTAGAATTACAAATTTTCATTTCTCTCTATCATATAAATAAATATGTATTATAATATACTTAGTATAATATATCCGTTTGTACAACTCCTTAGTTCCGACAAAGAAAGTCTTCTTCTAAAAAGAATAAAACTTTCTTTTCCCCAGGGGGGAGGGATGTTGTGACTCAGGTGCCCAATGCCCCGAATCACAACCATAATACCGATACATCAATATATCGTCCAATACGACATATTGATGTATCATTAATGACCCTGAAAATAAAAAATCATTTCAATTTAAAATTTCAGTTAAAACTTAAAATGCATTTAAAAATGCATTTACGTACTGCAACAAAATGCAATTTAGCATAAATTGTATTTTGTTATCAGACACACATTCCACTCACACGATATGCACACTTACCTACATACAGTGTCTTCTTACTTTTTTTCCGTATGTACGCTGTACATACGTACATTACTTACTTAATCCAATCTAATTGTATGTACATACATACATACAATTATTACAATTATTCGCGCCCTCTTAAAATTAATATTTCAAGACGGGCGCACAAGTGCATATCGGATTACAGTTTTACATTGATGCATATAGCTCGCATCAAAGAACTTTTGCATTTTCTCACGTACGTTTTTCAACGTCGTGAGAAAACAATAAAAATAACAAAAAAGCTTTTTGAAGATATCGTGGGTACCTGGGTGCAATTTTCCCAAACCTCGAGGAGTTCGTAAAATTTAGTATATTATTGAAAGTGTGAAATATTAGGAATTAAAACAAAATTTATTATATTACTGAAAGTGAGAAATATTAGCTAAAATAAAATTTAGTATATTATTGAATGTGTAATGGAATTGAAAATATACACAATTATTACATTATCGGAAGTGTAAACCGAAAATCAATAAATTATATTATCAGAGGTTTAAATCGAAAACCAATAGATTACATTTTACTGAAGTGAAATGAAAAAGAAAAAAATGAAAGTGAAACAGAAATGAAATTGAAATTAAAAAGAAACGAAATGTGCTAAGAAGTTAAACCAATACTTGTAATTGTTTCAATAAAAATATATACAGATATTTAAACGAAGATACAGAATAAATGTTTTTATTCTTGAATTGGCGACCGTTCTCTCCTTTGGAGCACTGAGTGGTGTTTGTAACATAACATTTCGACTAACACTGTCAAGGTTGAGTGCTCTCCTCCCCGAGCACGGCACCCAATTACAACAACTGGTGGCAGCGGTAACAGGTCAAAATATAAAATCAGTGTCTTTACAAAATAAAAGTGTAACAACAATTACAGTAAATAAATTAAAATAAAGTTGGATTAAAATTAACACCTCCTAAATTCAATAATAAATTTTAATCTAAAAGAAATAAATATAGTGTTTTTTATATATAAAAGAAAAGTAAAAAAATAATACAAAAAAAAAATCAGAAAAAAAGAAGCCCGGGTACCCTTTATACAGGGTACTTAGAGGAAATAATGAACAAGTTTAGAGTGCCATAGTGCTCCAACGAGGGAATTTAGCGAGGCTTCATCCCTGCCTCAATGACACGATTCCCAGAAGGAAGACTCCTAGAAATCGTCACCCAGGACGCGTGACGTATCATCATCATCTTTATCCTCAACAACACCCAGAATCAACCCAACGTATTCATCAGGATAAAACAGCAACGACACGTTCATCCTTAATCTTCAATCACCAAGAAGACGTCAGCCTGGACTCCCCCGATACATCAAACATCTTTTCCAAACAAATAAGAGTAAACTGGATAAAAAGCAAGGTAGAAAAATAATTTTTTTTTTATGAAAGTTACATATAAAAAACAAAGTGTTTAAATTTGTCTTTAATTAAATTATTTTTATAAAAACCTCTTCTTCATATACATAGCTATTTTCAGCATAACAGTAAAACGCAAGCACTTTTAGTTGCTTTTCAATCCGGATCCGTTTACGAAACTATACTTCATATTTCTGGACTGGATTCTGCACAATTTCAATGAACTAAACTTGTACTTCCAGTCAGCAAAAGTTGTCATAACAGATGTACATCCGAAAATTTTAACAAGGTTTTTAGAAATATCTTAATAATATATAAAACATTCTTATATTCAACAGAAGTTGGAAATGTAGATCGTAATTTAGAAGAAATGTTTTTGCCACTTGATAAAATATATCCCCTATAACGGTTAATGTAGAACTTGAGAAAATTCAAAATGTTTTAAAATATCAATTTGAAATGAAGGCTGGCTGGGTTGTACAGAATTTAAAAACCGATTTGATTTTGTGACCCCTGTTTTAAAAAGCATTCATATTATTAATCCAGAAACGACTACTGATTTGCTCATTAGGGACGCGTTTCCTTCACTGTATAATATATACAAACATTACCCCAACATTTGCATGAATATTGATGCACAAGAATTAGACAATGAGTGGCGTAAGTTGCCATCATTCCTATTACCTCAAGACTGGAAACAAGTAAGCTTAGCCATTGATGTATTTTACTTTAAATTAAGCCAAATAATTGGCAATGACAACCGTGCCGAATTTAAGAATCTCTGCGAGTTTGCTTTAAATTTATTTTCACTACCCCACTCGCATACAGATTGTGAACATATATTTTCTAAAATATTCCTCCTAAAAACGAAATTTCGAAATGAATTAAATACTAACAGTATAAATGGAGCTGTTTTAGCTTATGAAAGCGTAAAGTTCAGTGGATGCATTGATTTTGAGCCAACTGATCTCATGTACAAGAAAATTAAGAATAATATTTGCAGTGATTGCGAAGATTTAGAGAAAGTTTTTTCAATAAACGAACAAAATAATTAGAATATCCAAAAGCATAGAGTAAATAATCCACAAAAATGTACTTAAAAAACTGAATTTATAATTATATGTCATGTACCTATATTTCTACTTCTGCGTTTACTTAAGCGTTCATTCATAATTTATTCAAAATGATGGTACTGGTTTATGCCTTGGATGCACCATTGGCTCTTGACTGTGCTGGATCCACCATCGGCTTTTGACTGTATTGGGTTATGTCTTGGATGCGCCATTGGGTCTTGGATGCGCCATTGGGTCTTGGATGCACCATTGCTTTCTTTTAGTAGAGAGGAAGTTTTAGATATCAGCATGACCTCGTGATGTCGCCTTGGTTCTGCTGTTTTCTTGCTTGAAGTTTTCTTAGCTGGAGAAGTTGTAGATATCTGCATGATGTCACATAAAATGTTGCGCATAAATTTCTTAGTGGAGAAGATGTACATATCAGCATGACGTCACCTTGGTTTTGCTATTTTCTTACTTGAAGATTTCTTAGCAAGGAAATTGTAGATATCAGGATGACGTCGCATTGATTTTGCTGGTCGGTACTAGCAGCATGCCTTGGTTTTGCTGTTTTCTTTTATTACAGTGGAAGTTTTAGATATCAGCATGATTCCGTGATGCCGCCTTGGTTCTGCTGTTTTCTTGCTTGAAGATTGCTTAGCTGGATAAGTTGTAGATATCATCGTGACGTCACCCCGGTGTTGCTGTTTCCTTACTTAAGAGTAAGGTTACCTAGTGGCAATAGCCGGAACTACCAGCATGCCTTGGTTTTGCTGTTTTCTGCAAATTATTATTATTATTATTGGGTTTAGGGGGTGTGTATCTTTCGAGGTTCCCTAGCGGCATTAGCCGGTACTACATATGTTGTTCATCTCGGGCTTCGGGATACGAGATCACTTTGGGGATACGAGATCATTTTCAGCACTCGCCAACATAGGGTAATAGCATGGGTTTACGATATTGTTTCTGGAGTTCACTTATTTTCATCTCCGAGGTTGTAGCTCTAAACATTTGTGAAGGGGTCGGAAGCTTTATTGGTAGAAGTTGCTGGTTAAGTTTGATCTGGTCTTGTAGGCTACAATTTTACCTTGAAGTGTCCTTCCTGTGTCTGGGTACTCGAGGATGGCTTAGAGCTTTAGTGGCAATATTTGATACTATAATTAGGATTGCCTGGGGTGTGTTGTACTGGGCTACGTTACCTGTACTAAGGCTTAGGTAGAATGTGTGCGGCTTAAGTAATGATGCGAAATACCCTATGCGAATTTATACCGGCGGCTGTATACCTGTCAGCTTGAGCTTGATGTTAGTTATTTACTTTAGTATGAGTGCCTGTGGTATGTTGGGCTGGGCTACTCGGTAACTGAGGAAACGTTACCTAAGGCGTGGGTGGATGTGTGCAGCTGGGTATGTACAACGGACGCTACCGTAAAAGATTTGATACCTTCATTGTACTACACGGGAAGCCCTAAAGACGGGAAGGAGTGAAGCAGAAGCTCAACTTGAAGAAACCTTTAAGCCAATCACTAAACCCTTAAAAGAGTTTATTAGAAGAATGCAAGATGACTTGAATTTGAAACATATCTATAATGATCATGTGAATACAGACATGAAGTTTGTTAAATTTCGAAGAGCCTGTGCTACATGTTGGAAGGATGAATATGGATTCTTGATGATTGATAAGGACAGCTCATTAAACAAGGGACGCTACCGTAAAGGATTTGATACCTTCATTGTACTATAAAAGGATGAAACATGCAAAATATTTATAAGTCCAAGTTGTAACTCAACCGAAAGCACACCGAACCCTGTGGACCTACTGAGCAGAAAAAAAAAAACTGTTCACCTGTTATCAGAGCTGTTTGAAAAGCAGTTAAGCTGTCAGGCAAACACAAAGAAGTATTGCTACCCGCCTAAAAGAACATATAAATGCTGTAAGCAAGAACCAGCGGGAAAAATCAGCAATTAGCGAGCATATTCTGGACCATCCAACAGAACATCATTGGATTCATTTTGAAAAGGCAGAAGACCTGGCTCGCGAGCCTTATTATACTCCTCGTCTTGTGCGTGAGGCGATTGAAATAAAACGCCGATTTAATTTCAATCACGATAACAGTTTCCAGCTTTCACGAACTTGGGATACCATCCTTAAAACATCTTCAGGGTTAATCCGAAATAAGCTTGGCTTAAAAAGTGACGTAGTGAGTTATGTTTGTTCGCAAAACTCTGCACAATAGCAACTACAAATGCATCAACCACAGCAACAGCATACGCACCGGTACAATCTGCGTAGCTCCAATCGTATGTAACATTTCAGGCAGTTACCCGGTGACCACGCTCAATGTAACTTGAAGCGAAACGTTCGGTGTGAGTACTTGTTTCAGCACTCATTAAATAATTTATTTATACCGCGGCTAATCCGTAAAACGTATTAAAAATGTTATCAGAACTGTTTAAAAGCTGTTAAGCTGTTATCAGAGCTGTTTTAAAAGCTGTTAAGCTGTTATCAGAGCTGTTTAAAACCTGTTATCAGTGCTGTTTGAAAAGCTGTTAAGCTGTTAACAGAGCTGTTTGGAAAGTTGTTAAGCTGTTACCAGAGCTGTTTGGAAAGCTGTTTACCTGTTATCAGAGCTGTTTAAAAGCTGTTATCAGAGCTGTTTGAAAAACTGTCAAGCTGTTATCAGAGCTGTTTGGAAAGCTGTTGTCAGAGCTGTTTGAAAATGTGTTAAGCTGTTATTAGAGCTGTTTGGAAAGCTGTTATCAGAGCTGTCAAGGAGTTCAGGGTCCAGCTGGTGAACAAGGAGAGCGGGGTATTGGATTTAGTTTAGCTATAAACTTAGACTACGATCTAAACTCAAAGTGTATAAAACGACTTGGGAACCCCTTGAAAATGATGATGCTACTACCAAAGACTATGTTTACAAGAAAATTAAAATAAGTGTTGGAGAAATAAAAAAAAAAACTATTAATATAGAGGTGACAAATTTAACGCTATATATCAATGATGAAATCGCGAAGATTGAAAACTATCTGTTTGCTTCAGTAATAAATAATCTCGTAGAGAAAATCTGAAATAAGAGTGGAGATAAGGCTTACGTTAAATGCCTCGAATTTTCATCAAAACACAATTCTTGGATTAATAACAAAGATGTTTTATAATTTCTTGAAAAAACATTTAACAATTTAAAATAAATTTATAATTATAATACTTTATACATGTAGCTATATTGCTAATTACTTTAATAAATAAAACTAAAACTATAATACATTTATTATTTACACTAGACTTAGATTCTTTCTGCAGTTGCCACTTGTTGATCTGATGAAATGGAGTAATACCCCCATGGTAGAGTATCCGTCGTTCCGCTCATAATATGTCGCTTATTATCATAAGGACTCAATGCGATCTTCTTTTGACTGACAGTGTACACGCTATGGTTATGGATTCGTATGGAGCTCTGATTAGCATTTAATATTCGCTTGTTATTCACGCATACGACGTAGTCTTCGAAATTGATATGCTTCTGGACTACATTAGTCTTTACACCTTTTGCTTTCTTTATAGTTTTATCATCGTTTATACGCAGACTGTACATTTTCGAGCGCAAGCCAACAAACTCGCTCATGATTTTCCCATTCAGCTCATCCTTCATTACACGAAGAATCTTTTTATTCATGAGCGGTAAATTGAACTGGTTATCTTCTGGGTAATCACTTGTATCAAATTTGTTTATATTTTCGGCAATAAACTCATATGCATTTTTCTCTTCAAGTTCATATATTAGAGAATCTGTATCTGTATACATGATTTTACATTTATCTCCAAATTCACGCTGCATAAAACTGTAGTGGAAATCGTAGAGGCATTTCTTGAAAATTTCCATAGCTACCATTCCAATATAGAGAGGCTTATTGAATAAGATTTTGAGTCGCCTTAATTCCACAGGAACTAAATTCTCATTAAATATCGTTGCACTGTGGAAGTTGGGTGGCGCAATCCGAGCTTTTGCACCATAGTGACCTTCCCACTTTACGCAAACCTTGATATCGCTATACTTGCGCACATTTTCCATGGTCTTACCAAAACCTGCATTATTCATCTTCTTATAGCTGTCCTTCTCATGATCGCTTGTAGCCTGCATCCGTTTGGTAGTATTTAAGTCAATATATGGTTTAGGCCAAGCTGATTGGCGAATTGAAGAACCCGGTGCACTTTTTTCAGGATGAGTCCATGTGATAAGCATTGCTTCAAATTTCGGTGGTGTATAACATATTTAGTTTTTGGATGTAATATTGTCAAAAGCTTTTCTAATTTTGTTCCAGGTGGTGCTGCATGCTCACAGCAAAACGGTAAGTCTTTATGCTTATCATGTACATGTTGAGGATAATCCAAGTCGACTTCGAATATGTATCCAGTTGGAGAATCATCAGGAATTTCGGAAACGTTAATATTGGGAACATCAGCCCCCATCCATAAAGGTTATTAACATCATAATACATCACGTATTTCTCTTTCTCCTCAGGCTTAAAATTATCCATATATTTATTATTTGCTTTACTATACCTGTTCGAGCATTGACTTATACCGCCTCGAATGCCTCTCTCTATGAATAGCAGTATATTTACGTCGGTTATCAGCTCTAATTTCACATTAGTGTATTTTAGCATAGCATCCCATGTTAAGCCTGGCATGGTGTAATAATGTGCTGGATCTAAATTGTCTGTCTTCATGCACACTTCTCGAAAGTTCTCAAACACATCGGCCAATAGGAGAACATCAGTCTTAAGGTATAGATCTGAATATTCATCAAGTGTTTGTATTTCAAATTTTTGCCAGACCTCTTCAGCATGATTGTAGTCCTCAGGAGATATAGCACTGTCAGTCAGTTTATTGTAGAACGCTTCCTGTGTTGGCAAGTTCCGGAAATCCAATTTATCCCATTCATCAATAAAATCATATGGAAAGACACCTTTGCGTGTAAGAAGTTTGATAGTGTCATCATCCAATTCCTGCCATACAGCTCTTGTAATATTTAATTTATCCATCGGCAGCAATTATGATAACTTATTTAAAGATTCTGCCATAAAATGGAAGGAATCGATGAATCTGAATTTTATGTGGCTGCTTTCCATGTGCTTGGTGAACGAGATATATCTTTCCTTATTTATTTTTATTTTATTTTCCTGGGAAAGATGTAGCTATATCCTTAATAATGAAGTGGGCATCATATCCGGATAAATTATGAAAAATTACTGGAACTATGGAGCAATCTTGGTACATGAGATTGCATGCATTATGCGCTGGTCATCGATATTTTCCTGTTAAGTGGCAATGATCCCCAACTCGTTCCTCATCAGCTTCAAACGTGTTTTCACATATATGGCAGCAAATATTTTCCATATGTGAACGCCGTTCCTCTTTAGCCAGGGGTTGCATTGGTCTGATGTTCAGCTTTTCCTGTACAGCTATGGATGCATTTTTTTGCAATTCTAATGCAAACCATTGTTGACAATTCTTGCTCCGATATGCTCTGTAATATGAGAGCTTAGCATTATGTTTGGAGTGGAAATAGAATCCTATGCTATGAACTTCATGCTCCTGGATTCGCTATGTATTTTGATCGTTTCCCTGAATCGGTTTCAATATTGACACAAGATCTGCATACACACAAAACTGGACTGGATTCTAATGGTTATAGTTCTTATATTCCAGCCATTTCTTTTCTTCTGATGGAAACATAATTCTGCAGTCGTTTTGCTTTTCGCATTCAGGGGTGTGTGATGTTAATTTTTCTTCAGAGTAAAAGTAGAGCAAGCATCTATCACATATATACTTTCTACCATTACGCTTTGAAGTTTGCTTTGATATGAGGCGCGAAAGATCTTTAATCCAGCAGAAATGATATCTACCATCATCATCATCGTCCATATGATCATCATCATCCTGGCCATAGTCATCTTGAATCATTAAGAGATTTACATGTCGCTCCATCCTGTGTTTTGTAAGTCTAACTGGAACTGTGGTGAAGGAACGCTCTTTCTCTAGGATGAATACGTTTATTGATAAATCGTTCTGGTCTTCAAATTGCGTTATTTGCTTAAGTGTCATGGGAAATGTTATCCCATTTAAATTAAGTACAGTTGAATAATGTGGATATGATGAGGTCCTGTAGGAGTGAGTATTTGCGGGATATAGCGCTGATGTTATTGCCCACGCGAAGCATGCTTCATCATTATTTTTCACATTAATGCAAGCTTGCTTTAAAGCAATCTCCTTTGGTAGAGGTATATAAAATGATCCCCGAATCGATCCAAACTTGGTGATATGTACCGCTAAATGTATTACAGAATGCAATGCCCAACCACTCTCTTTCTCTTGAAACTCTTCTAGCCGAGTGAGTATTGGGTCGAATATATTTAATTTATACCACTCATTCAAATTATCCTCCACACTGATTGGGGCAGTTCTTGCTTGGAAGTACTTAATGTCTTTAATAACTTCATTATCACCAGTTTCTTTAATAAACTCACCGCAAAACGTTGTAGCAACTTTAATATGATATGTTGTTTTAATGTATTCTTAATGCGGCGAGCAAGTAATTTGGAAGCATCTTGCATAAATAGCTTAGGATCTAGGTGGCTTATATTCACGATAACACCAGCCCTAATTCTACCTACGAATGCAGTTTTTATTTCTTCCCACTTAACAAAATCACTTCTTATTACTCGTTGATTAATTCCACCACCTAGATGGGGAGCTTTGATTAACACTCTCAACGATTTAATTTGACCAATACAGCTGCCCAAACGTCGTTTTCTAGCATTCTTATTGCACTTCCGAAATGCTGCTTAATATATACGAATGTTGCACGCTTTAATAATATTGTTTTTATTCACAAAATTTGCATCACTTAAACACTTCAACACATCTTCTCGCAATTTCTTAATTAATGAAAAACTTTCATTTACTACTGTGATAGACATTTTTAATTTTTTTATTAGACACTAACACTGTGAATCACTTAGATTGACCGGTGCTCCCCAAGAGTTTGCTTGCGCTTTTCGTTCTTCTTGATAATATAAAATATAAGGTCGAAAATTTTTAAGCGCATTAAATCTTTGTTTTAGGGTTTTTGAAGTGTTACATTTATCATACCCTGCAGAAAGTACTTCAATATGGAATTTTATTCAAAAATCTCTTTATGAAATTGAGACAAAATACGATGATGACAATCCAGTTAAAACAACTTTAATAAGAGACATAAGTAATTCTATTGATCAAAATAAACGCTAGTTTAGGTATTCGAAACAACCATTAACAGACTATTTAGCTTATATACAGCAGCATAATGTTATGAATGTATTATTTTGTAGACCTTTATGTTTTATTTCATTTTTGAATTTTGACAACTATGTATAGGAGTGATGCTGATTTCTTATTCATTGTATGCACATGCATATTCACGTATATGTATATATGTAAATAAATAATTTTAAAGCTGTAAAACTTGCTAAAAATGAACTTACACTATGTATATATCCGTATTATACAAAATATATTATAATATCTTGTTTTCTCTAAATGTATTTTTCATAAGTAATATAAAATTGATTTTTTGTTCGCTGAAATACTTTGGTTTGGCGCCTGTTGCAAGAAAAAGTGACTAGGTTTACCTACATTTTATGGTATAGGGGGGAATTAGGTACCTTTTCTTCAACAAGTTTCTAAGAAATTACTGAACTAGAATTCCTTAAAATTAAGCAAATTCACTTAAGGGATTGTATAGCACTGATAGTGATAATTTGAACAGCCATGCATTTGGTTAAACGTTTATTAAATAAACTGTTATTATGGTTACAATAACCAAAAATTAAGATTATCAGTTTACCAAAAATCGGTTGAATTAATCAAGAGCTGGTTAAGCACCAATAAATTTAACTGAAATTTTAGTTAAACTGTCTTAATTATTATAACCAAGCTTTAGGTTAATGCTTGAAAAAAGTTGGTCAAAAATATAAACTTGCAAATTGATTTGTTTAACCAAGTATTTTCTTTGGTTTTAAATGCAAACAAGCCATTGTTGCCCTAAACAATATACTTAGTTAAAAGAAAACAATATTGCTAACTTCGTTGTTATGACCAAATGCTCGATAGGCTCAAAATAAGGCAAGTATTAAGTTGTAGTAATTTCGGTTTTAAGTTGTTTTTACTAGTGTTTTTTTCTTAGTGTTTGGGCGAGGCAGGTAATAAGATAGATGAATATTACTTAGATTTGTGGATTGAAATAAAATATATAAATACTGCGCATAAAGCTAATCTATATGCAAAACTTACTTCTCTAGAGAAGCCACCGAAAATGGCAACACTGTAAAAAAAATAACAATCAGTATTACAGTTCCATTGAAATCTCCTTTCTCTTCAATCATTACTTCATATTTATTAGAGTTCCTCAACCAACACCATTGGACTTCTGCTCTTGGTTTGTTTTTAATTTAATAATTTTTATAATATAAAAAAAAAACAAATAAAAAGATTACTCTTTTGGACTTTTTTACCGGGTTAAACTTAATTTTGTTCAAGAAAAAATTTTTTGGGATATCTCCGGTATATAGCAAAAGCTAAAAAATGTTCTAATTTGTTATTTCATCACACAACCCATTAATTTTTGGTGACAAGTTTCAAGTCTTGGTTTGACTCATCAACAGGTCATTTGTTTTTCAAGTCACCCAATTTCACTATTTGGGACCTGTTGATGAGTCAAACCAAGACTTGAAACTTGTCACCAAAAATTAATGGGTTGTGTGATGAAATAACAAATTAGAACATATTTTAGCTTTTGCTATATACCGGAGATATCCCAAAAAAGTCTTTCTTGATCAACAAAACAAAAAAAATTATAATCACCATAATTATAAGTATTGGCTTTTCATTCTTGCAATCTCCGAGCTGTGTCAAAGGGCGCGTTTTTACGTGTATAAAAGCAATTACCACAATGCAGAGTCTTCCATTGTTAAACAGAAATAAAACAAAACAATATGTGTGTAGAACATCGAAATAATTAAAAATTACTAAGTATTAACTAAAATACTCGACAACTACACCATCTGTTTTAATACTACTTATTAAATTCAAAATGAATTCAGCATGCACAACCCAGTTTCGAGGATAGAACACAACTTTTCAACAAACCACCAAAGAGCTATATCCTGACACTGATAACACGGCCAATTCACAAAGAACTCTTGCACTTTTGCTTAAATCTTTTTTCTTTCCGTTGACCTTTACTTCAGCTGAGCACTTTTGTGATCACCATATTTCTCTTAAGGATGCTCTAAAATTTTATTTTTCAAATGTTTTGCATTTTATCATTTTTTTGTTTATTTTGTTTTTTGTTTTTGTCATTTTGTTCATATATGAGAGCGAGCGACCCTTATGACTTCGTATCGCTCTATCTAATCCGCAATAGCGTATATTAAACCCTAAGCCACCACGTAATGTTAGTGTGCTCCTCCTATGGTCACGATTCACGAGTGGCCTCCGGCGTCGCCGCACTATTTTAATTGATTGTTGTGGTCAATATCTTACTCACACTAAAATCATGCTTAACACTGAACAAATATATTTTGCAAAACAGAAAAATTAGCACATTTGCGCCATTTTTACTTTATAATTTTAATAAATCCTTGAAATATGGCGACCATAAATTACGCTCCCAGAAGAACTCCCAGTCGAAGAAAGAAGATTTAAGGTAACTTAAGTTAAAGAATCGTTAAAAATTGTAAATCATTTGTTGATATAATGATTAAAGTGCAGTAAAAATTACAGAAATATTTTCAAACTTTTTTTACTATCCATAAAGTCTTGCGTAATGTGAGTTTTGTGCTATGATTGGTAGTTTGTTGGGAAATCGGAAAATATAAAATTCCTAGCTCATTTTCTCTCGGAACTAGGTTTACATTGATGATAACTAAAACAAGATGGGCACAGTTACATCTCGCGATTAATGTTAGTCTTCGTTTAAAAATTGCAAAATATTAAAATAATTAAGTAAAACTTGTATGGTATTTTCATATTTTTGTTTTACTTTCCCGGTCTAGTGTATCATCTTCTTTAAAAAATTGACAACTTTTATATCGACATCTATGTATCTCTACGACGTGGAATTAGACTTTGTTAATCATGATCTTAAAATTATCATCCGCTGTTATGATAATCACACGTTTCTCGCGAAGTATCATGAAACTGCCAAAGATTCTTATATAAAAGCGTACAAAAATACTGTGAAGAGCATCGGTACATTGTTCACAAAAATTTGGATGAAGTCGTGTCCTCTACATTGGACATCATCTGACTGCAGACACTGCAACTGTATTAGAAGAAACGAAAACGGTTCTAATGGAGAGGAACTTAATAGATTTGAGTGAGTGACAGAAAAGTTTATGCGAGAAAATCATAGGCCTGTGATACATATTTAAATTAACTGAAGTAGGTTTAGTAAGTATTAGCATAGATGGCACAAGAACTAGATGTCGCATGGCATACTAAAACAGAGTATACAGATTGTGAAATGGGTAGTGTATTCTGGAATGGACCATAACATATTTTAGAGCATGCCAAAAGCAAATATTTTTATAATAACAGTTTTGTAAACATTTAATCGACCTCCTCAATACTTCAGATACGAAAAAATATGAATCACTCGATGCATACATCATTTTAAATCTTGTGGTCCATTCCGGAATGGACCACCCAGCCATATAAATTTTGTATACTTTTTTGGTACTGTATGCGACATCTAGTTCTTGTGCCATCTATGGTATTAGTTAACACATATTTTGGTTTTAGCTTTATTTATATATAAGTATAATTTAATTTTCCGAAATAAATGAATTAATAAACTTCAGATAGTGCAGCTAATATTACTACTACAGCTGTGGGTAATGCGAGAAAATGTAGAGAACTCTTAAAAAAATTTTAAAATAAATTAAATTTAAGTTTAAAAGTTTTCGTAAACATACCGACGAGATCAATATTTTACTCCTAAGGCCTAAAGTCGATGTTTATGTACGGAAAAATCATTCGCTCTTTTTTATCAACACAACCTACTTAATTTCTTATCATAATATAAAAAAAATGCATCTCATCATAATCCTTAATAAAAAATTGTTATATCTGTGAAAGCAAAAGTCTAGTTCAAAACGTCGTGTCGGCCGGTTAAGCTCTTTAATAGTTATCTGTTATGGTCGTAGAATACTGCATCCAGCAGTATGCACTAGCGGACACACGGCGACGGTGCTGACACGTTTGGCACAACCATACGACCTGACCCTGGTGATGCATAACCCCGAGCGAAAGTGACAGAAAAGAAGAAGAACTTTTTTTTGGAGGATAGACGAGTTCCGCCAAGTGTGCGATTTTGAAAAAAAAAGGGAAGTTCTTGGTTGAAGGTGAACAATAAAAAGGAGGCTGACTAAAATTGTGAGGAATCCAAGAGCGCAGACAAAAACAGAAGTAGAAATCGCACGGGTGTGGTGGAAATAGCACATTTCCAAGTTTTATAAAGTTCGAGCCTCATGAAATTAAAATCGGGGCTTCCTCAACGTTTTAACCAAGGAAGAGGAAAACGACGAATTCTGGCATAAGTTGTAACAAAGCCACTGTAATCGCGTGATGTTTCTGAGCACAAATTGGCTGATCTAATATTTTTTTTTTAGATGATTTACTGACATGGTCAACTAGGAACTAGTTCGAGGATGATCTGTGAAATACAGATTAGTTGAGATGATCATTATTAACTAACAGGAGTATCCAAGGAATTCAATAGATTTGTCTCGTAAGAAAAGGAAAAAAAGCAAACGAACTAAGTAGATCTAATTTTCACAATTTCATATAGTATTGAACTAAGGAAATTTTTCTAAAAAGGTATTCTAAAATAATAATAATTTTTATAGATTAGCTTCTATATTATTGATATAGAGAATTTATTTTGAAATAATAACATAAAGAGGTTAATTCTCTGATAGTTTTCTAAAGTAGTGATTCAAAGAATTTTGTTTACATAATTTATCAGAATAGTTCTGGCGGACAAATTACTTGACGATAGACACAACAGAGCATATTAAGTATAAAAGAATTTTGCCGAAAAGAGTGCTATAAATAAGTTGAAGTAACACGAGTATGCTAATAGCTTGCTGAAATATAGATTTGATTAAATTTACAGAAGTAATTTACTAGATTCACCTACTGAAATCTGTAGATCAGAACCAGATTTCTGAGACAATTGTATACAATCATCAGAAGAAAAGGTTTTTAATAATTGTCTTCGTAAATTGATAGATTCAAGGAATTTACGGTAGTTAGGGTGTTGCACTAAAATTCTTGGTTCTAATGACTGTGCAAAGCATATCTATATTAAAACATATCGCAAGAATTATGTATCACTCGATTTTTAATAGAATGATTTAAGACAAAGGGGCATCTAATGATAGTTGCTTGGAAGTTCGAATACTTTAGTTCTATGGTAGCTCGCCTCATTACTCAGCGGTTCGTCCATATGTAAACTATAATGTAAACTAAATATTTATCCATAAACCCAATTGATCATCCAAGGAGGAGCCTCTTCGGTAGACCTCAGCACTAAAAACGTAAGAGATTGTCTGTATATATATTTTTGCATAGTGTCATAAGTTTGCGTATTCTTTATTATATTTACATATTCTCAATCTGTTGTATATACGCGCTATCATCTCTCTGCGGTAACTTTGTCGTGTTAATGCTGAGATATTCTTTAACTTCCAGTCAGACAAGCATGGTAGTAAACCATATAAAAAAGAAAGATCTGAAATAGACCGTGAATAATTGTCAAATCTCATATCATTGACCGTACGGGAACCTTTTGAAACTTAATAAAAGCTTTCAATCTTGAAAATTCTTTCAAATTGGAAATTTTTGAATCTTAAAATTCTGTGAACCGAGTCATGAAACGTACTATACGAGAGAACTAAAAGGAAATCATCGTTATTTGAATTGTCTCATCTTTATTGGAGTAGTATGTAACTTGTTATTCTTATCTTTCCGTATCGTAATTCATGTAGTAATGACTTCCCTTCTAGTATCTTATTTTACATTTAGGTTGATGGTTAAATAGGTTCGCTTTTTCTCACTTTTAGATCATCAAAGGGACACTGAGAAATACTCTGCCATCAGTCTCGTTGGGTGGATGGGGCAAGCAGAAAGAAGGTAGAACATCTCCGCCTTCACAGGAGGTAATGGTAGGTGATGTAAAGGTCCCTTCTGGACCGGGTGTATTGCGGCTTTTTTTGTTTTGGATCGACATTTTTTTTGTATTTTTTGTAGAACCCTCGCCAAACTCCGCCAATAGCCGAGGCGAGCTAGCGTGCCGCCCTGCACTTCAACGCTGTGTACTGAGTGATTTGTCAGCTCATGCTGGCAGTTTGGACTTCACGTCCAAGCCAATAACTCAACATAGTCCCATAACATATCTTTCGACTAAATTTTTTTGTCTAATCCTTAACCATTATTTCACAAATTCTTGCTTTTGGTTATGAAATATGAGATACCGATAGCTTTTTACTTTCTCTCGATGAATAAGAGTTATTTTTATTGGTTATTATCGGATAACCATTATTTCAAACCTTCTTCTTTTTAGTTATGAAATAAGAGTTATCTGTAACAATTTCCATTCTTCTCAATGGTAAAAGTTAGGAATAATTGAATACCTAAATCGCTTTTAATATACAAAAAAAATTAAGAATTGTTTAATAGAACTAGTGCAATTCTTGTGAACGTGAACTAACCGAAAAAATATATTGAAATCAAAGGAATGGAGAACCGATAAAATAAAAATCGCAAAATAACTCTTATTATTAAAAAGACATTTTACCACACCGTCAACCATTCCAAACAAAGAATGGAGTCATATACATGAGTCCATAAATTGCCTATCCATTTTTCTATAAACCAGGAAAAATTTACCTGCTTTTTGGAGCGGATGTATACAGCGAAATTCTCTCGGAAGGTATACGGAAAGGTCCTCCAGGAACACCAACTTCCCAAAACAGTACACTCGGATAGATATTTTTCGGAAAGCTACAAAATACATCCACATTTTTAAACTTCTACGTCAGTTTTGGTAAACTGGAGAAGTTAATCCAGGAAGAAGCAGATCGAGAATGTTGAGAGCTTTATGCAAAAACTCATGTTCGTAACGCACACGGCCGTTACGAAGTTGGTCAGCCTTTCATCACAGAAAGCCCTAGCTTAGGGGACTCTCGTGGTAGGGCAATGCATAGGTTCTATAGTTTAGAACGGTAATTAGAACGAAATCCTGAACTATATCAGGAATATAAAGCTTGTATTACCGAGTACAAGACTTTAGCTTGTAATAACGAATACAAGACATAAGGTCACATGACAGTGGCTAACGAGATAGTAAGCAAAGAACAAAGCTACTATCTTCCTCATCATGCTGTCACCAAAGATAGCATCACTACAAAGGTTCGCGTCGTCTTTGATGCTTCAGCGAAAACGACTAATGAAAAAAGTCTAAGCTAACAGATGCATACGGGTCCAGTACTCCAGTCTGAACTCTTCTTCATCATCCTCAGATAGCGAAAGTACAAATTCGCTATGTCAGTTGACATAGAAAAAATGTATAGGATGATTAAAGTTCAACCTCCAGATCAAAAATAGTTTGGGGAAATAATCATAATGAACTTATTCAAAATTATAAATTAATCACCGTAACCTTTGGCACCATGCTAGTAATCTTGTAATCAAAACGCTCAATCAGCGAGCCTTCGATGAAGTAGACAAATTTCTGTACCTGCAAGAATAGTGTTGCAAGACTTCTATGTTGATTACCTTCTTACAGGATCAGATGCAATGGAGGAAGTTTTCAAAATACAAGACCAGTTTCTTAATCTGTTATATTCAATGCTATTATCTAGGAACCCCGAAACAGAGGGAAATTCAAGTTCCTTTGCGACTATCAAGCGATGAATCTGTAAAAACTTTAGGCATTCATTGGTATTCAGGATCTGATTGCTTCACGCTACAATATAAAACGAGAGCAGATTCTTTCAGAAATCGCGACGCTTTTCGAACCACTAGGTTGGATATCTCCAATTGTAATTAGTGCTAAAATCTTGATGCAACCTTTATGGCTTGCAGAATGTTCATGGGATGGACCAATACTGGCACCCATTGATGAGCAGTAGCATGAGTTCAAAATAGAGTTACATCATGTTAGTAACATCATGTTACCGCGTTGGTTACATACCACAAGTAACTTATTGTTACATACAGCCCTTACAAAAAGAAATTACGTACATACATACGTACATTGCATATCAGGCATACGTTTGTCCAAATTACGTACATACATACTTATATTGCCTATCATATCTACTTTAAAAGAAAATATGTACATACATATGTACATACCTACATTGCATAGCAAGTGAAACAAATCATTGCATGCATGTACATACCTAAAGAATGGCGCGTACATACATATTATTACTGACCTACAGCAATTATTTCCGCATATAAAACAAGTGGAAAAAGAAAGTGAGGTAAAACCCCGGCACGCAAGAAATCCCACATTGTAATATGACGACCTTGCGCCGGAGGTAAAACAAATGTATGTATGTAGGCGACCAAATTAATGGTTCACGATGAATGACGTTATAAGAAACCATAGTTTAAACGATCTAATAACAGAAAAATCGTTAATCACGCCTAATTCAGATAAAGGCACGCCAGATATAATCCAGACTGAACAAATAAACAAAACAAACAAAATGCCAGTGAATTATGAAAAGGTGGTTAAACTAACGGCACAAATGGTGCCCTTATTCTCTGGGGAATTCAGCTTCCACATCCTCACAGAGTTACAAACTTTTTTAGGCTGTTGTAAACAAGTACAGCAATGTCTAGAAGCGGAAGAAAAAGTAGCTTTTATGCAAATTTTCCCCACTAGGTTGAGAGGTAATGCATACCAGCTAATCGCTTCAAGCTCACTCACAACATTTGAAGAGGTTGAAAAATTGCTTTATCGTAATTATTTACCTCGTGAGACATACCATGAGCTGATAAACAGATTAATTACTTGTCGACAATATCCACACGAGTCTTTT
Organism: Dioctria rufipes; assembly: GCA_963924295.1. Taxonomy (NCBI): domain Eukaryota; kingdom Metazoa; phylum Arthropoda; class Insecta; order Diptera; family Asilidae; genus Dioctria; species Dioctria rufipes. Next base: position 98,067,887 of record OZ002741.1, on the reverse strand, counting down.
AACTCATTCACCACTAGGCTAAAAGGCCTATTGTTACAATGTAACGAAGTAGCACATAACAAATACGGTGCTGAAAATTTTAACGTGGTGAAACGACAAATAGAGGATTTCGCTATGGCTTCAGTAAAGAGTGGTGCAACTAATCCGCATCTAAGTGCATATCTACTTACCTTGAATGAAGATTCAGTAGACCAGCTCATTCAAAGGGCACTATATATGGAAAGATTGCAACAAGGACTCTTTCATATCCCACAACCCACTCATTACATTCCTAATACCACAAGCAATTTCCCAATGGAGAACTTTTTAAAGCATAATCCTACAAATTATGCTAATACTTATAATCTCCCTATTCACGAGAGTGTTGCTCCATACCCTTACACCAATGAGATGAGCAAACCCAATATAAAAACGGAATTCAATATACCTCCCATAGGGGAGCCTCTAAAGGTGCCATCAGTGTCTTTTAATACTGATGGGAACCCTACAAATAATTGGCATTCCACTCAAACCAGTTTCACACGAAAACCTTTAGGAAGCCCACCTCTTTGCCAAAATTCTTTGTCTCGACATACAGGAGAAAAAATATTCGACAAACAAAAATTGCTATTGAATAAAATCCCCTGCAGCTACTGCAACCACAAGGGCCACACGTATGACGAATGTCTGAAACGAAAAAATACTCCTTTCTGTGTAAACTGCAGAATAAAAGCCCATGATGCCCAACATTGCAAGCAAAATGCCAAGGCACCACCCGAACATGCAAACAGTAACAACCATGCTCGGTGGGGCTCTGCAAATCGGGAGCAAAGAATAAACCACATACAAAATATGTGCGATTTTTGTGGCCGAAGAAGCCATACGGTGTCCACATGCCAGCAGAAACAACGATGGGAGGCCACACATTCGGGAAACGGCACACTGTCGACCGAAAAATCCCCGGCTCGACATTAAATAGAACAGTGCAACTTACTTCAGGGTCTACTCAAACAACAAAGAAACAAACTAAAGAAAATGTTCCAGTGGTAAAATTACCATAGGACATAAGTAAAAACACAGCCGTTCGGCTGATAGTAGACACTGGCGCCGAAGTAAGCCTAATAAAACAGGAAGCATTAAATATACAAAAGCGGATAGAAACAGGACAAAAGGTCACTTTGAAAACTCCATTTGGAGAAGGAAGAACATTGCGTAACTGCCAAGGCACCTTTTTATTAAGCAGCAGTATCCCGTGAGTAGATAAGCTATGCCGGTTCTGGACCACTGTTTTAGCTTCCAGGATTTCGCCACAGATGGCGCCACCGTCGCTAGGTGGTTTGAGCCCATACTAAGTAGGTTTGTGTCTTGGCTGTATTGGTTTGCGCCTTGGATGCACCATTGTGTCTTGGGTGCACCATTGAGTGTCGGCTGCGCCCTAGCGGGATTAATCGGTACTACCGGGATGTGTCATTTGGTCTTGACTGCGCCCTAGCGGCATTAACAGGTACTACCAGCATGTTCCGGTTTTCTACCGACATCTGTTCGGGCGCAAACGCCATTTCTTGAGTAAGGTTCCCTAGCGGCCTTAGCCGGAACTACCTGGATTTGCTGTTTTCTTTTATTGGCGGGAGAGTTCAGCATCATTCGAATTTCACAACATGACATCACCATGAACAGATTCTAGAAGTGAGAGATTAGCCGATACGCAGCGACATCTGTTTGGGTGCAAACGCCATTTCTTGAGTAAGGTACCCTAGCGGCCTTAGCCGGAACTACCAGCATGCCTTGGTTTTGCTAGCGGGAGAGTTCTAGATATCGGCATGACGTCATCATGGTTTTGCTGCACCTAAATAAGTTTTCTTAGCAGGGAAGTTGTAGATATCAGCATCATTCGAATTTCACAACATGACATCACCATGAACAGATTCTAGAAGATGTCAGTGAGACATTAGCCGATACTGCCAGCATGCTCCGGTACTACGGCTTTCTTGTGGTACGGTTCCCTTGGAAGTATTTTGCTTCACTTTTGGCCCACACGTGGCAGCATGCTACGGTTTCACTTTTTTGGATGTGTGGTGCGCCTAAATGTAGGCTAGTTAATATTAGAAATAATTCAATTTTTTTTGCTCATGGGGTTACTGCATCTAAATGTACGCTTTTTATTATGATTGTTCTTGAGCTCCTAAATGTAGGCTTTTGGTTTTGAACTAATATTAGTAATAATTAAAGTTAATAGTAGGAAAATTTTTCTTCATGCCAATGGATTCTAGATGGTTTGGGGTGGGCGTATTAGGGGGGACGAAATTTTCATCAGAAATCTTCTGCGGGCTATGGTTTTCGAGATATTAGCGATTTTACCTTTTCAGATATAGTTAATAATATTAATAATTCAAGCTACTTAGGATAGTTTTGTTCATGCCAATAGATTCTAGAAGGTGTTATAGGGGCGGGGGTTAGAGGGGGGATAAAATTTTTGTTAGAAATCCTCTACGGGCTTTGGTTTTCGAGATATTAGCGATTTTGCCTTTTTAGATATAGTTAATATTAGAAATAATTAAAGTTTTTTTTGCTCATGGGGTTGCTGCATCTAAATGTAGGCTTTTTATTATGATTGTTCTTGAGCTCCTAAATGTAGGCTTTTGGTTTTGAACTAATATTAGTAATAATTAAAGTTAATAGTAGGAAAATTTTTGTTCATGCCAATGGATTCTAGATGGTTGGGGTGGGGTATTAGGGGGGACGAAATTTTCATCAGAAATCTTCTGCGGGCTATGGCGTAACCCCCGGAATGTACAAGCCATGAACAAGTCGAAAAAAGAGAGCAGCGGGCCAGTCAGCAGGCGACATGCACAGTCTTCTTGCCTTGTCTTACTACAGGAGTTTTCCATATATAAGTTGCTTGTATTTTGTTCAAACGCTATAATTTCCATACATTTGCTCTACAGGAAAATATATTTGGAAGCAATTTGTTTTTACTTCATTTTGCTGTGGGAGTGACAGTTTTGGGCTTTAGAACCTGTTTAAGATGAAATTTTTTAGTTTTTCCCCCATGATGAGTATACAAAAAGCAGTGAGAGTGAGCTCTTACTGCATGTTGTACCCAGCACGTTAAGGCCTTTTAATGGGTCGGTACCTTCGGCTACTTCATGGTTTGTATTATATTCCAGGGCTACGGCTATGGTTTTCGAGATATTACCGATTTTAACTGATACAGGTTGGGTTTGTATGTGCCTTGCTTGAAGATTTCTTAGCGAGAAAGTTGGAGATATCAGCATGGTGTAATAATACTGAGAGCTAAACATAACATCTGAAAAGTTTATTTAAAAAAAAAAAAACAAAAAAAAAAATTATTAATACATATATTATTTTTTCCACTTTTTTCTCTACATTATTCATTCATTCATAGAAAAATTGTTAAATTTTTTAATAATATTCATGCTTTTTTTCACCGTTTTTAATTTTATTTTAATTGCCTGAAGCTCTGCTTTTTTCGTTTTTTATCCTCTTTCAGTTTAATTTTCTCAGTTTTCATGCTCCTCTTCACTGCAGCAAATGTTCGAGACAAGTTGATATAAAAGGCATCACTTCTACCCAACATACCGCGTAACATATTCATTCCATGTATAACCTAGGAATTATGTGAAATTATTTATTATTATTATTTTTATGATTTAAAAAAACTTACGGCTTCATATTGTTGTTGTAAGCGCAGCTGTTGTTGTCGCTGTTGCTGTTGCTGTTGAGGTCGTTGCTGTTGCTCGCGATGCTGTTGCTGTTGCTGCTGTAGTTGAAAAAATTTAAAAATTAATTATTTTAAAATTCCATAAATTACACTATGTCTTACCTCTGACATCCTGCTTCTTTGGAATCTTTTTAGAAATGATCTGAAGTCTTTCGATAATTTCAACTTCTTTTACACATATCTCACCAAAAAAAGCATTACGTTTGCAAAAAATTTGGTAAATATTTCATTTTATAGAATATCAAAACAATCATATCACTAGCTTCCCTACCCCTGCTCAGATACCGCAGATTTCTCCTATCAAGCATCAATATGTGATTTAATATCATCGAACTCTTTTATAAACACTAGATTACATGTGGTAATATCAACATTTGAATACTTCAATAAAATCTTTCAACATGTAATTTTGAGGATAGGCATATTGTTACAATGTAATCAAATCTTTCTAGAGATAAATTCAATATAATGGACCATATGTCGCTTACATTGTAATAAATGGTATAGAATGATCATTTACATGCCAGCTTGGAGCTTTGTGTTATCAATTGTTTGATTTATATGCTATGGCTGCCTGGAATTATCTTGCTAGATACCTAAAACAAGTTGTGAAGCTATATAAATTCTACCAAACATTGACGACAGATTCATCAAACAGAAGAAATTACATACAGCTCTATACCGTAAGATTATAAGAAATAATATTTTTAAATTTTTAATAAATGATATTTTGTATATGGCCTTCTTTTTATTCAATTTCCCATACTAAGTCCGGAACTCCCGAACAATATTTGAGCACTACAACGGGTGGCGGTGGTGGTGGTGGGGGCTGTGGTGGTGGCGGTTAGACCCGGACTTCTGGCGTCATCTTGACCTTTGGCATCAACCGGAAGTGGGGTCAGATAAACATCTTTTCAAACTGCTCTGATAACAGCTTAACAGCTTTTCAAACTGCTCTGATAACAGCTTAACAGCTTTTCAAACAGCTCTGATAACAGCTTAACAGCTTTTCAAACAGCTCTGGTAACAGCTTAACAGCTTTTCAAACAGCTCTGAGAACAGTCGTTCTAGCACACATGCTTGAGGTAGACATGATCATTTACATGCCAGCTTGGAGCTTTGTGTTATCAATTGTTTGATTTATATGCTATGGCTGCCTGGAATTATCTTGCTAGATACCTAAACCAAGTTGTGAAGCTATATAAATTCTACCAAACATTGACGACAGATTCATCAAACAGAAGAAATTTTGATTACATACAGCTCTATACCGTAAGATTATAAGAAATAATACTTTTAAATTTTTAATAAATGATATTTTGTATATGGCCTTCTTTTTATTCAATTTCCCAGCGAAAGGAGTAAAGACTAATGTAGTCCAGAGGCATATCAATTTCGAAGACTACGTTGAATGTTTGAATAACAAGCGAATATTAACTGCTAATCAGAGCTCCATACGATCTCATCACCATAACGTATACACTATTAGTCAAAAAAAGATTGCATTGAGTCCCTATGATAATAAGCGTCATATTATGAGCGGAGCGACGGATACTCTACCATGGGGACATGACTCTATTTCATCAGATCAACAAGTAGCAGCCGCAGAAAGAATCTAAGTCAAATGTAAATAATAAATGTATTATAGTTTTAGTTTCATTTATTCAAGTAATTTGCATTATAACTACATGTATAATTGTAAAATAAAAAAAAGTATTGCAATTGTATTATAGTTATAGTTGTTTTTCAAGAAATTATAAAACATCTTTTTTATTGATCCAAGAATTGTGTTTTGATGAAAATCCAAGCCATTTAACGTAAGCTTTATCTCCACTCTTCTTTAAGATTTTCTCTACGAGGTATAGGTTTGGGTGTTTAACTTTCAGCAGCTCCAATTCGTAAAAGCATCCTGTGATTGGATTTCCTTGATAATCTTCCAGCCGATATGTGATGGAATTTGTGTTTTGAACTTTAATAATTTTAAAAATCTCAGCTGTCCAGTTTGGTGTATAGCCTTTCTCAAATATATGCTTGTATTTGCTGATGCGTACAAAATCTCCAACTTTATACTTTGCAGGAACAACAATTTTTATATGATTGTATACAGTTGAAAGCAGTTGTTTCTCATTGGAGATGTTGATATCACGGGGTCTCATTTTTGTAGTTCGATGTATTCTTGAGTTGTATTCAGTGAGCAGTTTCTTTACCATACCAATCCACTGATAAGTTCCATTAAAACTGAATTCCTTCCACATCATATCCTTCAGAGTTCGGTTAAATCGTTCCACTATTGATGCTTTGAGGAAACTGTACGTAGAGTAATGATTAATTGCATGCTTCCGCATTAGATTTTTAAAGAGGTTGTTGTAGAATTCCTTTCCATCATCAGTCTGCAGGTTTTTAGGTATTCGTCCCTCGCTTAATATAGACTGCATGGCATCTCTTACTTCTACACCAGTTTTTCTTTTAATTGGAATTGCCCATGCATATTTGGAGAAGGCATCAATTACTGTCAGCAGATAGCGGTAACCCTTGTTCACATACTTATAGGGATCCATTTCAACCAAGTCTGCCTGCCACAAGTCATCTAGCCCTTTGATAATCACACGACGTCGTTTAAAATTTTTTCTCGCTGATTTATGCAGCTCATTTACGACTTGTCTCTTACTCATCGTAATTATAAATGAAACAGATTTCTCAAGAGTTTTTACTCATATACACCATCTTTTGCTGTCAAGTCTTTCTTATTTATTACTGAAGTAAACAGATAGTTTTCAATCTTTGCGATTTCGCCATTGATATATAGCGTTAAATTTGCCACCTCTATATTAATAGTTTTTCTTATTTCTTCCACACTTATTTTAATTTTCTTGTCAACATAGTCTTTGGTAGTAGCATCATCATTTTCAAGGGGCTCACCAAGTCGTTTTATACACTTTGAGTTCAGATCGTAGTCTCCGTTTATCGTTAAATTAAATCCAATACCCCGCTCTCCTTGTTCACCAGCTGGACCCTGAGCTCCTTGTTTACCAGCTGGACCTTGAATTCCTTGTTCACCGGCTGGTCCCTGAGCTCCTGTTGGTCCACGTTCACCTGGTTTCCCAAGATATCCTCGCTTAGAGAAACGTCCAAACTTATCAACGCTCATCTGTAGATTGTGAAGAAGTATGGTAATGAGGTAGTATTTAATCTATAATATCTGCTTCTCGCAACTCCTCCAGGATAGATACAATTTCATTGTTGTGACTGGTGTTTCCAGCCTGCTTTGATGCCATTAGTAGGCGCAGTCTATCCACTAATTCATTTGGATCATCCCAGTAAATGTGATCAATGTTTTCTTTAGGCAGACGCATTAGACCCATGCCTTTATGCTGTATAAGTTTACTGATTATAGCTTTATACTTAGCCGCTCTAGTACCTTTTATTTGTCCATCTTCAGCATAGTCACGTTTATATGCATTGGTATCTCTCAAAATAGATCCATAATTAGTTAAATCCTCTTTAGTATAGAGACTTTTTACAGGATCTTTCATAAATAGCAGCTCACATAACCCCAAAGTTGTTTTATAGCTCTTCTCCTTGATAACAATATTTCCTACATCATCAACATCAAACGTTGAATTACCGATTCTCCATGCGTTGTTATCATAGTAAACTCCATAGGTTGGATCAATTTTAGGGCTATTATCAGTGAATAGCTTTAAATAGTTTGAAACTATGTATCCAGACGTATCGGGGGAGGTGACAGGAGACCTTCCTGTTAATGTTCTTGAATGTTTAGGTGTTGCGAATTCTTCTTCAGATGTTAAGGAATAATTTCCATAATTTATAGGTGTGCTACTAGAATCCATTTTCACATGCTTTCGTTTTAGAGGGGTAAAAGGTTCCACAATTTCGTTGTCTTCTTCTTCTTCTTTTTCTTCTTTTGGTTCCAAATTGAGTGGTGGCTCGTTTTTGACTCTTGTTACAAACTCTTTTAAGGGTTTGGTGATTGGCTTGAAAGTTTCTTCAAGTTGAGCTTCTGCTTCAATCCTACCCGTCTTTAGAGCTTTAAATTTCCTTCGCACTGCATTCCTTGTCTTGATGATTTCTTTTAATAGGTTTTCATTCATCTTCGATATTAACTGAATAATGGCTTTTCAAACAGGTCTGATAACAGGTATACAGCTTTCCAAACAGCTCTGATAACAGCTTAACAGCTTTCCAAACAGCTCTGATAACAGCTTAACAGCTTTTCAAACAGCTCTGATAACAGCTTAACAGTTTTTCAAACAGCTCTGATAACAGCTTAACAGCTTTCCAAACAGCTCTGATAACAGCTTAACAGCTTTCCAAACAGCTCTGATAACAGCTTAACAGCTTTCCAAACAGCTCTGATAACAGCTTAACAGCTATTAAACAGCTCTGATAACAGCTTAACAGCTATTAAACAGCTCTGATAACAGCTTAACAGCTTTTCAAACAGCTCTGATAACAGCTTAACAGCTTTTCAAACAGGTCTGGTAACAGCTTAGCAGCTTTCCAAACAGCTCTGATAACAGCTTAACAACTTTTCAAACAGGTCTGATAATAGGTGAACAGCTTTAACCTATTCAGCAGGTCCACAGGATTCGGTGTGCTTTCGTCTGAGTTACAGCTTCGAGTTATGAATATTTCGCATGTTTCATCCTTTCTTGGTACAATGAAGGTATCAAATCCTTTACGGTAGCGCCCCTTGTTTAATGAGCTGTCCTTATCAATCAACAAGAAACCATATTTATCCTTCCAACACTCAGCACAGGCTCTTCGAAATTTATCAAACTTCATGTCTGTATTCACATGATCATTATAGATATGTTTCAAATTCAAGTCATCTTGCTTGAATAAGATGATTAAATTAGCATTGTCACGTATTAAGTGCTTTGGTATATGCGTATATGTTTGACAGAGATAGAAGCTATCTATATCTTAGTGGCGACCCATGCAAAAATAGGATCGCACATTATTTTGCTTTTCACATGCTACATCATCGAAAATAAACACTGAATGTGATTTGGCTTCTTCTGGAGGTAGAACGTCGCAGTTGTTTGAGAATGTATAATACCCCAATCCTGATATATGAGTCATCACTCGCTTCAAGTATTCATACTTTGGTTGATGTAAAGATTTTGAATATATGTAAATATTTTCATATCTCAGACCATTGGGATGTTCCAGCAAACTTATCATAACATTAGTTTTTCCACAATTCGATGGTCCAACAATGATGCTCCTTATACTATTAGGCAATAGGGGGCCATGCTTCTTTTTTAACTTCATAACACCTACATCAGCATTTCGAACAGGAAAAGCTTGTTGTTGTTTAATGAACCGCATATTAAAGACTAACGGGATTTCTATAAGTACACCTGTTTATATTACATTTCAACAGTATCATCGGAACCTTATAAGATGCCGGATCACAAATCGAAACGCTCCAGAAAATCTTTGAAAGGGGGCAGAGGACTATTAAATTCAATCATCAACAAATTACCTGTAGAATTACATCTACCGGGATACCAGTACTGTGGACCAGGAACAAAGTTACAACAAAGATTGGCAAGAGGAGATCCAGGCATTAATCCACTGGATGCAGCCTGCAATGAACACGATATAGCATACTCGCGGCATAAAGACACAAGTGATCGACATATAGCTGATAAAATATTAGCTGAAAAGGCCTGGCAGCGTGCAAAATCTACGGATGCAAATTTGAGTGAACGTGCCAACGCCTGGCTTATAACAAACGCAATGAAGGCTAAAATTAAGCTAGGTATGGGTCTTAAGGCTAAAAATAAACGCCAACCCACATTCCGAGAAGCAGTACGAAATGCACGTAAAATTTTAAAAGTAAAAAAACCGAAAGACTTGATGGAAGCTACAAAAATAGCTCTTAGTGCAGTTAAAAATATTGTGAAAAGAAAGAAGAAATCAATTAAAACTCCACGAGTGATACCTGTACCAAAGGTTGGTGGAGCACTTCCGTTCCTCATCCCGCTGTTTGCTGGGCTTTCAGCATTGGGAGCACTATCGGGAGGTGCAGCAGGCATAGCTAAAGCAGTAAATGATACCAGTGCCGCAAAGGCAAAATTGGAAGAAAGCAAACGTCATAACCAAGCAATGGAAATTATAGGGGTTGGCAAAGATGGAAACGGGCTGTTCTTGAAGCCGTACAGAAAAGGACTTGGACTCTATCTACAACCTCAACCAAAAAACTATTAAAGACGCTACCCAAAAGAATGCTAAACGAGTTGGATCTTCACAAGTATACCACAAACTTGCCACACTTCAGAGGAGTATTTATGCGTGATAATCTACCTAAAAAGCCATGGAAGCGAGAAAGTGGAATTGTTAACTTGGACATCTCAACTGGAGCAGGTACACACTGGGTAGCGTACTACAAGAAAGGTGATAACATCGAATACTTTGATAGCTTTGGCAATCTCCAACCACCAAGGGAGCTCATAAACTACTTGGGTAGTAATATTACGTACAACTACAGCTCTTATCAGAACTATGATGCAGTAATTTGCGGTCACTTATGTTTAGAGTTTTTATATAATTGTTATAGCCATTAATTATTATATATAAATAAATGTATCTATATTAAAATTGTGACAGTTCATTATCAACCGCCATGTCATTAACACTTACTCTCACGGGAAATTCATCTCTACTCACTTCTGAGTACTTTCCCCCGCTGGAGCTAGCAATGGATTATGTTTGTGGATTAATTGATTTTCAAACATACAACTCTATACCAAATATTGATGTGAGCAATAATCTGGTTCATGTAGGGAATGAGGTTGTTGAGATACCTGTTGGATCCTATGAGATTGATGATATAGCAAAATATGTACAAGGATACTTGGATAAAGAAGGGAGAAGGATAAAGGTTGCGATAAAGGCTAACAATAATAAATTGAAGAGTGAAGTCAAGGCAACTGAAGAAATACATTTTGAAAAACAGAGATCCATAGCTCCTCTGCTAGGATTCAGTAAAAGAAATTTGACTGCTAATATAGTGCATACATCAGAGTTGCCAGTCAACATCATTAAAGTAAATACTATACGCATCGAATGTAATATTATATCAGGATCATTCTTCAACAACACACAAGTACACACTCTCCACGAATTTTCCCCGAAAGTTGGGCCTGGGTATAAAATAGTGGAGGTACCCAAAAATGTAATCTATTTGCCTGTGAACACCAAACGTATAAGTCGTCTAACATTGAAGCTCCTTGACCAAGACGGTGACTTAATCAACTTCAGAGGAGAGACTATAACCATCAGATTACATTTGAAGCCACAGCATGTTGATATACAATAATGATAAATACGAGTTCGGAGCAGACAAGATCATTAGTCAGCGGACAACCTTGAAGCGATCAAGACCTACATTAACACCTGCAAATACAGCATATTTACAATCAATTGGCTTAACGCTGAAACAATGAATAAAGGAATACTAGATATTGCACCAGACGCTCACTTTGATAACAGTGTTACTAAATTTGAACATCACTCCTATTCACCATTTCTAACATCATTTGAAAACAGCGATGAAATCCGTATCTCTGTACAACATCAGGACTTGAATCTTCTACCCAGCAGGAGTTTTCTTTACATTGAGGGGTCGCTAACAAAGCTGGATGGAACCGTTTCAGCAACTGCAAAATTAGCTAACAACGCTCTACCATTTCTTTTTGAGGAAATACGCTATGAATTGAATGCAGTGGAAATCAATCGTACAAGAAATCTTGGGATTGCGACAACATTAAAAAACTACGTATCGCTAAATGCAAATGTAAGCAGGATTCTACTCAACGGCAGTTGGTCACCAGATTCATCCGTTATACCAACCAATGGACTGTTTAACTATTGTGTACCTCTGAAATATTTATTGGGATTCGCTGAAGATTACAAGAAAATTCTGATAAATTCCAAACATGAACTCATATTGATCCGGAGCAGGACAGATGATAATGCCATTATATCACCCACTGATGTGGTGAAAATTGAAATTAATAAACTTCAATGGAGCATTCCACATGTTACAGTATCCGATGATGAAAAGCTGCAACTATTTAAAATTATCGGGAGAGGTCGCCCGATACAAATACCATTCCGCAGCTGGGACATATATGAGTATCCAGTACTACCGGAATCCACGCATCAAACCTGGTCAGTTAAGACTTCCACTCAACTGGAGAAACCTCGATTTATCATCTTAGCATTACAAACGGATCGAAGGAACGATAAAACCAAAGATGCAAGCAAGTTTGATCACTGTCAACTCACCGATGTTACAGTTCATTTGAACTCAGAATCATATCCCTATGATGATTTGAATTTGAAATTTGATTTGAATAGATACGCATTGCTGTATGAGATGTATATAAAGTTTACACAATCATACTATGGTCATCAGTATCAGCCGTTCCTCACATGGGAGAAGTTCAAAACCGATGCTCCGATCGCTGTCATTGATTGCTCACATCAAAATGAAACAATAAAAACTGGACCTGTTGACATAAGGCTAGAATTCAAGACATCTGAAAATATACCGGCTAATACAACAGCATATTGTCTGCTTCTACACGATCGAATAGTGGAATACAGTCCGCTGACAAGTGAAGTTAGAAAGTTAAATTAAGAAGATGGCTGTCATCGTAGACGTTCAAGGATTCAAAACTAGTCTCAATGAATTTATCACTAAAGAACTGGCAATTTTAAACAATGAAAACCAGATACAGCACTTTATATTTCAACCACCGTTCAGATACAAAGATTTGACTTCAGCAAAAAAGAGGCAAGTAAAATGGCTTCAACACAATTTTCATGGATTCCGCTGGGATGATGGCTACATACCGTATCACAAGCTGTACACTATAGTTGAACCACTGCTTCGAAATAAAATCATATATGTAAAGGGAGCTGAAAAAGTTCAATGGATGCAGAAGATAGTTGCAGAGAGTGAAATCATTATCAATGTCGAAGATGAATACAACTGTGGAAAACTAATAGAGATTAACACAAATGCGCCATCTTGCCAAGTTCATATTGGACAATGTGCTATAAGAAATACTTTTATAATAAGAAATTTTATTGGAAATAAAAACAAATGTTTATAAAAGATAAGACTTTTCAAAAACACATACCCCAGAACCCTCACTGACATCTTCTAGAATCTGTTCATGGTGATGTCATGTTGTGAAATTCGAATGATGCTGATATCTACAACTTCCCTGCTAAGAAAACTTATTTAGGTGCAGCAAAACCATGATGACGTCATGCCGATATCTAGAACTCTCCCGCTAGCAAACCCAAGGCATGCTGGTAGTTCCGGCTAAGGCCGCTAGGGTACCTTACTCAAGAAATGGCGTTTGCACCCAAACAGATGTCGCTGCGTATCGGCTAATGTCTCACTTCTAGAATCTGTTCATGGTGATGTCAAGTTGTGAAATTCGAATGATGCTGAACTCTCCCGCCAATAAAAGAAAACAGCAAATCCAGGTAGTTCCGGCTAAGGCCGCTAGGGAACCTTACTCAAGAAATGGCGTTTGCGCCCGAACAGATGTCGCTAGAAAACCGGAACATGCTGGTAGTACCTGTTAATGCCGCTAGGGCGCAGTCAAGACCAAATGACACATCCCGGTAGTACCGATTAATCCCGCTAGGGCGCAGTCGAGACTCAATGGTGCACCCAAGACACAATGGTGCATCCAAGGCGCAAACCAATACAGCCAAGACACAAACCTACTTAGTATGGGCTCAAACCACCTAGCGACGGTGGCGCCATCAGTGGCGAAATCCTGGAAGCTAAAACAGTGGTCCAGAACCGGCATAGCTTATCTACTCCCGTGCAATCTACAGATTGTAGAAGATAACGCCCAAATCTCGCACGATGGGATATTAGGTAACGATTTTCTTGCAAAAAATTGGAATATAGAGGGGCCTAACAGATTACTCCGGTTTCCTCGCACGGAAACCAACCCTATTGAATTCACGGTACCTCTCGAAACATCCATAGAAGATGGAGAGGATATACCAAAGGATCAAATAGTGGAGGGATCTGAATCTACTACCGTTTCACGGGCACCCAAAAACAAAAGTTCCTTACTTCCAATTGAAGAAATTTCAAACACTTTGAATGAAGATGAAGGTAGGCAATATGAAGTAGAGCTTGCGATCTCATAGAATACCCCCTCGATCTCAAATCATACTGAGCATACCAGTACAAGTGGACCAGGAAATGCTCTGTTTGTCTCAGGAGATTCAAGAAGGAGTATTTTTGGCAAATTGCCTAGTTAGTCCTCATAGAAATTTCATACCGTTATCTGTTCTGAACGTAAACACAGAACCTGCATTCCTAAGAAAATTAAAACTTACTCTAGTTCCAGTTAATTATTATAACATTAGCTCTCTACAGTTACCTTTGGACGAAATAAATTCCCAAAGTTCCCAGAAAGAAGGCGATTCTTTTTTCCCACGTGCACAAGACAAAAACATATACAACATAAAATCTCTCTATTCATCTTTGGACGACATAAATTCCCAAAGTTCTCAGAAAGAAGAGAAAGAAGGTGATCCTCCTTTCTCACGTGCACAAGACAAAAACATATACAACATAAAATCTCTCTATTCATCTTTGGACGAAATAAATTCCCAAAGTTCTCAGAAAGAAGGTGATCCACCTAGACTCCCAGAAACACATCGGGCAGTCATAAATGAGCAAATTAAGGAAATGTTGGACAACGACATAATCCAATTAAGTAAAAGCCCGTGGAATTCTCCATTGCTGGTAGTTCCCAAGAAAGCTGGGCCTGACGGCAATAAACGCTGGCGAGTAGTAGTAGATTTCCGTAAAATTAACGAGAAATCTATAGGAGATGCTTTTCCATTACCCAGGATAGAAGATATACTGGATCAACTTGGACACTCCAGATATTTTACTACACTCGATCTAGCAAGCGGGTATCACCAAGTACTTGTTGATCCGCAGGATAGACCCAAAACTGCGTTCAGTACCGCATATGGGCACTATGAATTTAAGAGAATGCCATTTGGGCTGAAAGGCGCGCCTGCGACCTTCCAACGATTAATGAATTACATTCTAACGGGTCTCCAAGGCTTAGAATGCTTTGTCTATCTCGATGATATTGTAATATATGGAATAAATTTGCAAGATCACGACGAGAAATTGACTAAGGTATTCGACAGACTTCGAGCTCATAACCTTAAATTACAGCCCGAAAAGTGCCAGTTCCTTCGCAGGGAAGTGATTTACCTCGAACACAAATGTTCAAACGAAGGAGCACTTCCTGATCCCAGTAAAACAAGTTGTGTCCAAAATTTTCCTCAACCCCGAACCGTTAGACAAACGCAACTACTACCGCAAGTTCATTCCGAACTTTTCAAAAATAGTCAGACCCCTAACAAATCTTTTACGCAAAGACGTTAAATTTACTTGGACGCAAAAGTGCCAAAACTCTTTCGAGGAAATTAAAAGATCACTTGTAAATCCTCCCCTTCTGTCATATCCTGATTTTACTGAACCCTTTAATTTGACAAAAGATGCTAGCAACGAGGCATTGGGAAAATAGGCGAAGACAAGCCAATAGCCTATGCAAGTAGAAGTTTAAATAAGGTGGAACAAAAATACTCCACAATAGAAAAAGAGTTACTCGCTATTGTATGGGCCGCCAAGAACTTCAGGTGTTATTTGCAGGGCAGAAATTTCACGGTCAACACCGACCACAAGCCCCTTAAAGGCGTATTCAACGTGAAAGACCCAACATCGACATTAGTCAGGTTTCATCATAAACTCTCGGAGTTTGACTACAAAATTGAATATAAGCCTGGAAAATATAATACTAATGCAGATGCGCTTAGTCGAATACCTGCCCAGCTAAACCAGACAAACTCCAATTCATTCGTTGTGGAAGCTCAGGTACATCACCGAGCCGATTCCGATATAGAAGAAAATGAGTTTAGTTCTTCGCCACCCTCAAAACCTACACACGCACATTGTCACGTAGTTACAAGAGCTCAAGCAAGGGAGACAGAAATGGAAGACGTAGTTCAGAAAACTCCCCATAAAGTTCAAAAGAATTCTCAGAACTTCATAAAAGACTCAGTTGAGATTGGCTCAACTGAGAACAGCCTATTTGAAACCGTTGCATCTGAACACAGAAAATCTCCTATAAAAAATAATCTTATAGATTCCCAAGTTAAATTGCCGGAAACTATCACGGACCCGGAGGAAATCGAAACAATTTTAAAGGACTACCACGATTCTGCATTCGGTGGTCACCAAGGTGTAGTCAAAACCTATAAAAGAATAAAAAGGAAGTACAAGTGGAAAAACATGCTCAGCTCGGTTAGAAAATATGTCCGCAAATGTACTAAATGCCAAAAAATGAAGGCTAGCCCAGAGTATCGTATGCCAATGGTCATAACGGATACTGCCCTAATGCCATTCGAAAAAGTATATCTGGACATCGTAGGTCCTCTTGAGGAAACGCACTCAGGAAACAAATATATTTTGACTTTTCAAGACAATCTTACGAAATTCGTAGACTGCTACGCCATGAAGAATGGCGAAGCAGAAACGGTAGCAGGATTTTTTTTGTAACCCTTCATTTAAAAAAAAAAAAAAAAACTATTCCAAATATGGCTGGAACCATAGCAGGTGTTTAAAGTTCACAATTCAGTGAATACTGAAATCCAATAATAATCCAATAATAGAAAAACCTTCTATGAATAAAAGTCTGGAAACATAACATATATATATATAGATAACTCCCCAGACATGGCACCATCCCCTGAAATAAAAAAAAAAAAAAACAAAAAAAAAGAAAACCCAGCAAAGAATAACAAGAAGTTTTATGTAATAAATTCTTTTATTAATTTTTTTTTTTTTTTACAATTTTCTTCCTCTTCAAGGCATTAATCTCTTTTAGTTTCTCCTTGGCCAGACCATCGTATTTAGAGCGCTCCTCCGATGTTATGGCTAGACTAGTTTCAGTCTGAAGTAATGTAGATCCCGGTCTAACCGAACACGCTTGCCTCCTCTAGTCGCTTTGGCTTTGGGTTTTGGTTCATCATCACGCTGGTTATCGCCTTTCGTTCCCACTCTTAACCGGTATTCCTCGAGAGTCAGTCTTCTCGGACCGGGAATATAATCCGGTGCGGTTTTTGAAATCCCCGGTAAAGCTTTTGGGACGTAGGGCTCAATCGGCCTGTCCACTGGATATAACGTTAAATTTTCTACATTCCTCTCAGGACAGGTAACCGATAGGGCCTTAGCCATTAACTTATCAAACGCCTCACTGATTTTCTGAGACATGATAAAAAAAACAACACTCGTAGAAATTACACGATAATAATGCACGACACTGAATCATGTTACCCGATATTTATACATAAAAATCCGCTTATCTAGTAAATCACTGTATGTATAATTCCGGTCAACCAAATAATTTCAGACGCCAATCATTTCAACACAAAATATAAGTCATAACAAAATTGTAAGAATAAACGAAATTGCAAATCATGACGCAATTGCACTTACAAATGAGTAATGAGCTTGCCCGAATTAACGTGACCCCGATTACATACTCAATTAAAAAAAAAAAAAACAAAAAAAAACAAAAAGAAGAGAAACAATTACAAAATCAATAATATATATATATCAATTTTCGTGTAACAACGGGGAATAAGAAATATTGCAAGTTTTTAAAAAAAAAAAGACTTTATTTAGTAAACAGCTTATTAACTATTTTTACCAACTCTCCTCTCCCCAGATATGGCATTAATCTTCATGAGTACCTTCTTATCCATGCTAATATTAATACCAAGCACCGCGGCGGACGCCTACGAGATCCAGAACCTGAACAACACGGGAATAATGTTCGAAGAACTTGGAAAGCTGTTGTTATTTCACGATACGTGGAATCTGTTCACACAAATAAACATTACCGATTTAGAAGCAGAAACCACATTGATAGAACATACTGGGTTTCTCATAAATCGACTATGCATACATACGTAGTCTGATAGGGAACATAAAAAAGAGAACTACAGCCATCAAAGAAATGGTTAACATGCGACAGCGAAGGTCCTTGTTCGATGGAATAGGTAGTGGCCTACACTATCTTTTTGGAACAATGGATGCAAAGAATGAGAAACAAATATATAGCAAGATTGCAAGTTTGGAAACAGATACACAAACACTCCTAGAGCTAGAAAAAAATCAAATAACCCTGTTCAAATCCTCATTCGAGAAAATGAGGAAACCTATTAACCAACTAGAGACCAATCAAAAGGAATTAACGAAAACCGTGAACGATCTGCTTGACATGGTCAATGGAGAAGTAAGCACGCGACAACGTATCCAAGAGGTGATAGCTACAATTGGTTTACAGGTGTTAGACATAGAATTAAGACAACAGACGTTTATACAAATATTAACCTCCCTAAAAAACAACCAAGTGCATCCCCTATTAATACCCCCATCTACTTTATTAGAAACCTATTACAAAGCTCACCCGAAAGAAACCAACAGATTTCAAGATCTGGCTCTCCTAACTCAAACGCTGGAGGTAAAATCTCGAATGATAAATGAGCTTTTAGTAATTAGAATTACATTCCCAATTCTTAATATACCACCTTTTAAACTTCAACAGATCCACTTACTCCCCTTCCAAACTCCCAATAATCACCATTTAGTTCTGGATATAAGACACACTTACATTGCAAGTCATATACCAACACAAAAATTGGTAATGTTCAAGAAATCCGAGTTTCGAGTGTACAAAAAACTTTCGAATAGCCTTAATGAAAGCACTTACATTGGACCACTATTAAACCCAATTCTTCAAGGGCATTATGTGAGCGAATGTCCAATAAATTTTCTATTCAATCCGTACAACGAAACAGGTAACTGCGAATACCTAGCACAAACACAAGCTCCACAATTGTTAATAAAATTAACCAGAAGAAATTCCTGGCTCTTTTCATTTCAAACAACACAAAAAATCACGATTGCCTGCGGGAAAACTCTTCATAGCTCCAATCTGTTTGGCAATGGAATACTAATATTAAATGAGCCTTGCCATTTCCAAATAGGTGATCAAACTATATATTTCGAAGATGAAGATCATCAGGATATTAAAATCACGCAACCAGAATACCCTCATCCAATAAATTCAAATCTAACTGAAACCATTCAGAACTTCATCCAACATGTTAACAACACCGTAAAGAAACATATAGTTATGATAAGAGCAGAAGATGCCAATCATATTCTGAATGAGAATTCTTACTCTTTAGATCAATTGGAAGAACAAATAAAAACACTGGAAAAGCAGAGAAAAGAGCGAACTGAATCACAAATGGTTCAAATAAGCTCCCTATCTCTGAGTTCATTGGTAATTTTATTACTCAGCATAATTGGTATACTGAAGTTATGTAAAACTATAAGGAACAAGAAAAAGAAAAGCATAGTGGAAATGCCCAATGTGGTAATCGTAAGTAATCCAAAATCTCAGTTAGATGCTGAGACACCTCTACAACGTAAAGTAGAAATTCCGGGTAACTTAAATACCAAATGCAAAGAAGATGTCAAATCTAATCTTCATATTCCAAACCAGGAACAGATATCGATGAACAAAGTCAAACAAATTTCCCAAAACTTCCAATCAGAGATCACCAAAGCTCACAAAGCGAGAGTAAAACCCCTAACCAACGCACCAGAAGCGGCTTCTCAGACCATTCATTCAGAATCAAAAGATTCAAGTAAGCCACAAACTAACCCGCCCCCACAGGCAAATAAGAGGCAACAATTATCAATACCTCCACCACCACCACTACCACCATCTATAACCCATCCCAATTCATGTACACGCCCCCGCAATTTGCAAGTAGTTTAGTAACTTCTCAAATCCAAGTTAACCAAAATTAATTGAAAATATCTGTCTTGTTTAAAATATAAATAATAAAATTAACGGGAGAGAAATATGTATGCATGGTGTCAAAAGTATATATATATATATATATAGTATATACTTATAGGTTAAGGTAAATAAATAAATTGTAACAAAAAGAAATATTAGATATACACCAATAGATCATAAAGACATATAATGAAAAATGTATATACACATATGTATACAGTACAGTAAAGTTCAGTAAAAAAAAAAAAAATTAAAATTGTAATTAAAACATATGTACATACACATATATTACAATAAATGCATTAAAAAAATAAAATTGTAATGAAAACATATGTACACACACATATATTAAAATAAATGCATTAAAAAGGAAAACATATGTACACATACATATCTTATTGTAGGTGCATAAAAAATTAAAAGGTAATGAAAACATATGTACATACACATATAAGTTATCATTACACGCATAAACAATTTTAATTTAATGTAAAATCAAATAAATTGCAAACGCAGTTATGTCGAATAGACAATTTTCGGTAAGTCACGTTGACTGACCAACAAGTATCGACACCGGATACGTGTTGCAATTTATTTGATTCCATTGAAACAAAATTATTTATCAATTATTCAGCTTTTTCTTTGTCCAATGAAATATATAAAAATTATTGTCAAATAAGCAGAAAAGTTCTTAAAGGTAGAAATTAATTAAGGTAGAAAATAAGAATGGTTCAGTTTTACAAGAGCTTTGAAATAAATCGGTCATTACATTGAAATTAGTTTTTTTTATCTCCTCCGGAGAAATATCATAACTTATATTACAGTAAATGCATAAAAAAAAATTAAAATTATAATGCAAACATACGTATATACAGATATATGCGGCAACAAATTAAAATTGGAATGGGAACATATGTTACACATATATTAATATAAAAGCATAAAGAATTAAAATTTGAAAAAATAAAAAAATAAGAATAAAAAAAATGTGTACGTATATGGTATTATAAAGCCATAAAAGGTTAAGTTGTAATTTGATATATACAGATATATTAATACAAAAAAAAAAAAACATATTTATACCTGTATAAGAGAAAAATTTCTTTTTTCTGTATCTAATTAATCTTAAACAAAAAAATTTTATAAATAGGCTGAAATAATTCTCGATAATGTATACATATAAGTTAGCTTCTTCAACCTAACTAAGTAATCGTCTCAGCGCTCGGCATTATGTATATACATATATGTAACATGTTGTTATTTTTTTTTATTATTAGCTATCAAAGCCATATACAATATTCGAATGCGTTATTCCTCTTCTAAGAATAACACATTTTTTTTAAAAAAAGGGAGGTTTGTTACATACAGCCCTTACAAAAAGAAATTACGTACATACATACGTACATTGCATATCAGGCATACGTTTGTCCAAATTACGTACATACATACTTATATTGCCTATCATATCTACTTTAAAAGAAAATATGTACATACATATGTACATACCTACATTGCATAACAAGTGAAACAAATCATTGCATGCATGTACATACCTGCGGTACATTATACCATTATACCTAAAGAATGGCGCGTACATACATATTATTACTGACCTACAGCAATTATTTCCGCATATAAAACAAGTGAAAAAAGAAAGTGAGGTAATACCCCGGCACGCAAGAAATCCCACATTGTAATATCACGACCTTCCGCCGGAGGTAAAACAAATGTATGTATGTAGGCGACCAAATTAATGGTTCACGATGAATTACGTGAAGTAGTAATGACCAGCTGCAAGCATTTAGCAAAATTTATATTTATGTATGTACGTCTATAAACAAAGTACAAACGTTTAACGAAAATAGTATTTACGGATGATAATGGCCAGCTGTAGATATTGAGCAAAGTGTAATTAAGAGTTTTAGCTTTACTTCCGTAGCAGTTAAGGTTATATTTTTAGTATAAATATTATAACGTTTTTATTAAAAGACCAGTTGCAATCGTAACTCAACACAAGAGACACATTCAGTTGTTTTTATTAGGAGCAAAGCTGTTCAGCTACTCCACTACACCATACTAGGAGCAAAGCTAAATTAGCTACTCCACTACACTAAACATTCCACACCTTGGGAGCAAAGCTATATTAGCTACTCCAATACACAACACTAGGAGCAAAGCTAAATTAGCTACTCCACTACACTAAAAACATTCCACACCTTGGGAGCAAAGCTATATTAGCTACTCCACTACACAACACTAGGAGCAAAGCTAAATTAGCTACTCCACTACACTACATATAGGAGCAAAGCTACATTAGCTACTCCGATCAAACCTAGAACAAATATACCGTTTCAAAAAAGAGCGAGTAGGACATTTCTAATAGTCGATTCAACAAAGTAGGGGCTTGTATGAGACTACTTGGCTATAGTTTGATAACAAGTACTTCAAAAACTCAAACAAGTTTCCTCACAAAGAAACAGTAACAAACTTATCTACTTGCCAAATACATGGTCTCCCAGATGCTTCTAATTGAGCGTATTCTGCTCCTGTCACTTACTCATGGCAAAGTCGGCGCCCATCACATCCGTTTTGCTTACACGTCTTGAATTAAGCGGTGCGATATTGCTAGCACGACTCGTAAATCGCGTCAAAATAGATCTACAATTTGATCAAGTATCTACATGTGCTTGGACAGATTCTTCATAAACCTCGCTGTGGAGTCTGCATTTCGGAAAACGGAATGCGGAATCAAAATTTCTCGGGAACAACGCGTACTCTGACTCCCACTCAAGTCCCCATACGGTCTACCGAGCCCGAACGTTATCGATGAATCAATTTTCAAATACTTTTTCCCCAGTCAGTTCTCAAGTATTCTCTGACCTGTCAGAGCACAATTTGCTTAAATCGAGTTTTTTTTTCTATTTTGATTTCTCCGCTTGTAGAGCCCGGCTTGAGACTTTTATATGGGTCGTCTCCACGTTGGGTGCTCGCATGTTTTGTTGTCAAACAAGTTTTGGGTTTTGCTTTTTTTTGTTCAGACCACGGCTTTTGAGACTCTTACCTCGGTGGGTCGTCCCCACGCTGTAACGAACGGTCGGGTCCGTTACCTTAAAATGCAAAAAAAAAAAAAAAGTTTCACATCTGCAATTTCTAGTTGCCATCATATCCACAGGGGATAAAAGTTACACATTTGCAATTCCTACTTGCAGGGTATTAAAGTTTTTTTTTCGGTCGTGAAATTCATTCTTGTAGTCGGAATATGCCGAGAGTTCCGAGAATATTTGATGTACTTGACTGTCGGTATATAAGAGGGCTCAGTTTTTGTGACCAAATAAGGCAAAAGATTCGGAGATTGGCTGAATTTAGCGAGAATCATGGAACAAAAACAGGGGAGAGGAAGGGGGAAAGGTTGGTTAAGTAAATAACGCGGCTGAGATTACGAGTTTTTTTTCCTGCAAAGGTGTTTTGGATTGGCATTCTAGTTTTAAAGAAGTAACTATAGAGTGGCTCCTATGAAGATAATCCATTGAGATGAATTGAAAGTTTTATTCTTCAAGTCCTGGTGTCAGTAATTCTTAAGTTGATTTTGGACGAAAAGTGAAAGCAAAAAAGGGAATAACGATCTTAGAAGTAATAAAGCTGAGGTCTTATAAGTATAACACTATAATAGATATCAGTGGAATACGTTTGACCAGAGGCGAGTTAGTTGGAGACTTTGTTTTGTTGTTGGCGAAAGGAAAAAGATAACAAAAAAAAAGGTATTGTAAAGCTTGCCTTATTGAACCTTATTGGCGACCTATTTGAAGTCCGGCAAGGAAAAAAAAACTGAAAGTGGCGATACTTGATTAAAAAGGTACCAGTGTTTTAATAATAATAAAAATTTATCTATATTGATATATTTCAACAAATTTCATCTATTTTGTGGTATACCTAAGAAGGAAAGGTATCGTTGTTTTCATATCAATATTTACAATTATTTTTGTGACGTGCCTAATAAGAAAAAAACGGTACCTGTATTCTATAATAAAGTAAAAAAAAATACTTACATTTTTACCAAATTTAACTAATTATTTTGTGAGATTCCTAAAAAGGAAAACGTATCGTCAGTTCGTTTTTTTTTAGATAAGTATAACTGAATTCCCATAATTGGTGACGTACTTAATATGGAAGAGGTATCGGTTGTCTTGCGTTATTAAACTATATTGATAAATTAAATTCTTTCGTGCATTACAATATTATAATAGTAGATTATATTGTCAAATCCAAGGCCTTAGTGACAGACTTGCAAAGTAATAAGCTCTGTGTTAAGTTTATTTTACTTGGGGTACTCACTGCTAAATGCCCTGTCCGTTCTGTTTGTGTATTCCAATAGGGGTATTTGGAGGGTTTGAATAACACGAATTATTGCTTCGTTTAATTTTTTTTCTTTAATTTTATCCAAACTTGTTTCACTTTCACACACACTTTTCTTCTTTAATTTTTCTTAAACTATTTTCACATGAATTACTTTACTTCCTTGTTCTTTTCTTTTTATTTTTTTAACCGTCCGAATCAGTAACCCTTCTTCTTTCCGAAACGACTATTTTTTTCGTTGTGTAACTTACTCTTTTTTATTTAACACACAACGATTCCTTAAAAAAAGCTTTTCTACTTATCTTCTTTCAGCACGACCGCGCCGCCACCAAGTTAAAAATTCAACTCGGCTCTTGATCACTTTCATCGCGATCAAGAGCCCTCGTTCAGGGTAGAAAATGCATAGTTTGCATTTCTACCCTGAGAAAAATTTTCATTTATTCTGGACTTGATTAAACAAGTCCAGAATATTTTTCGTTAGACGGTGGCTTGAAAAAATGAAATTTGATGTTTTTATAAACATCAGCCACCGTCCCGTCGATTGAAATTGCGGGGCGCGTATACATATAATGTAATTTCGCGGCGCGCACTTCTTATCGCGAAAGCTTTTTTTTGTGATATGTATGTACGTTTGCACATACATATTGTGATTTTCACGACAAATCGCACTGAAGGTACGATTTGCCTTTTGTTTCATTATTTTTTAAAGTAATTATTTCTACTGGCAAATTTAGCTGAAGGGAATAATTTTGTTTTAATTCATGGAATGTGAAGAAAATTGGTGACGCAATTTTCTTCACTGATTAAATAGATAAGCTAACCATGTTTTAGGCATGATTGGCTTATGTGAAAATTTTATGGATGAAATCTATTTATATATTTTATATATTTTCAGATTTACTTTTAGGCCTGTTTCAGATATCCTTTTCAGGCATGTTTTAGATATATAACATCTGAAAACAAGCTACTTATATGTCAATAAAGCTCATTTTGTTCTTACATGATTAAATGGGTTTTTAATTTCTTTTTATTATAAAAATTTTTCATTCTCTTTCCTTGTACTGCGGTAGTAGAGAAGCACCTTTGAAAATTTAGGTTTTATTCAGTGCTTGTCATCTTCTGAATGGTACATAACCGAAGTGGCTACAATTTTCAGTCAGGAATGACAGACTCCGTGAAATCATTATTCTTGGGATTGTGTGTTTTTGTTTTTCTATGTTGAATTGAATCTCTTCAAAGGGGGTATGGGGTTGAATGCTGTGGGGAGATCTGATTTCTGTCAGCGCATGTAACGGTCACATTTAATTCATGGGTTAGACGTCAATATTGGGGCCGTTAGTGGTTTGACCATTCGGCTGGCGGGGAGCGTTGGCCTCGTAAGCTGCGGTTCAGAACTCATCACCGTTTTGGGTTTGATTATTGGGTCTGGTGATCGGCCATGCATTGCTTGGTGTAAGGAAGTTTTGTCAATCCGTCCGTCCGTATTGTTATATACGCACAGCAAACTAGCACCAGAGGGGTGCAGATGGCAACGACGTCCCCAACCGATGGCTCGCTAGTGGCAAAGTGCTGTGCGGCCATCTGTGATAACCCCGATGGTGAATTTTGCAGCTTGAGAGCTGAATCGCGGCTCGTCTATGGGATTGGGGGTGCATCTGCGGATAAATAATCATAGGTATGTCTCTAGGTGGGCGTCTAGTGTCATGTCATGTTCGTCAAGGAATCTCTCTCAGTTACAATTCCCAACGGGGTACAGACAAAGTACCACGTAACAGTTCCGCTTATATTCTGACTGATATAAATTACTGTCACGGGAGATCCTGTCGACGTAGACAGAGTAAAGCTGGACATTCTCGTTATTTTTGGCAATATCATATAGTAAACAATAGCTACCTATTATTCCGTGGGTACAGACAACAATGTGCAAATCAATAGTGCCTATCAATATTCCGTCGAATAAGTTATTATTACTTCGCATTTCGAGGCAGCACCCAGCTTTTGACGTGCAGTATTGCTGTATTGGATGTAAGGATACTTAGTAAACAGATATATAATTTTGAATTGCATGTTGTAACTTCGCAACATGCTTTAACCAGAACAAAAAAAAAACATTCCAGACGACAGAAATCTTTGTAAGAAATGAACTAGCAAACATGAACGGGCTTTGGCCTACCTATGCTCGACTTCTACAACTATCCAAGGAAACATTGTGGTTGAGCAAATAGTTCATAGGCGAAGGACGCGCTTTCTCTAAGAGTCCAAGTATGTACTACCACCTAAGATTCAAGTGTTTCATTGTATGGCCATTGGAGTTGGAGAACTGTAAGTCTTTTAAAATTTTTCATTTACATACATAAGAATTTCTTTAATTCATTAACTATATTAGTAGCACATAGTTAGTCCTAGTGGCTAAGTATTTAATATAAATTAAAAATAAATAGAGCTCTCAGCATGTGTTAGCTTTAGGTTGAAGGGATCGAAAGGATTCGTATCATATTATTAAGTGGCAGGAAGCCTGCGCATGTGAAATAGATCATATCTCTAAGATGACTTTAGTATTTCTCAGATATTATAACTAACTGCGAACTTTTGTTACTGTAGTAATTAGAATGAGCGTTAAGTCAACCACAACACATAAGAAGTTTTAAATACGTCACCCGCTTGGGGTTGGTGCATTTATTTTATATAAACTGGAATCGTTTCTTCGTTTCTCTTTTTGAATTTATGGAGACCCACGAATTAAAAATTTCCTTTTTGTAACGTAACAAAGTTCTGATTAATTACAATTATTCAAGCCAAGGTCTATCGAAAAATATTCTAGACTAGTTTAATCAAGTCCAGAATAAATGAAAAATTTTCTCAGGGTAAGAAAATGCAATTACGCATTTTCTATTAAAGTGATCAAGAGTTGAGTTGTGTTTTTCACTTAAATTAGGGCGCGGGTCGAGAGTTGATTTTTATAACTTGTCTTTGAGTTCATTGGAAAGAGTTGGTAAAGTAATAATAAAGAGAAAGAAAAGAAAAAGAGAACACGGTCGGTTCGGTGAAAGAAGAAAAATGTTATGTTTGTACCACCAACAGTTCAGTGAAAGAAGAAAAGTTTTGATGTTTATAAAAAGAAAAATTTTGAGATTTATAAAAAGAAAAGTTAATTAAGTAGAGATTGTGAGACTAAGTGCATAAGAAACATAAAAGTGTAAAAGTAGACGTAAATAAAGAGGAAAAGTTCAGTTTCAGTAAGAAGGCTTTGTCATGAGTGTTTGGATTAATGGAGTGACAATCCCCCCGTGTTGGGATTAAACAGGTAGGAGGATTACAAAACAAATTATAACAACTCCCAAAAGCCACGGGGCGAAACAGGCGGATTGAAATGCCAAGCAGTTCCATCGTTTGCGAGATATTTTCGTAGCTGTTCATCTTTAATCGCCTGGGTTAGTAAATGCTTGAGCTCCTTTTCAGCACAAACAAAACTGTCGCCGTATAATTCTTTGCACTGCCCACAGCGTGACACGAACCATTTGAATAACGCAATGAATGTTGACCAGGACAAATCACTGGCCAGCTCTGTGTGCATCATCTCTGTTGTCATACATATGAAAATGAAGGTGTATCCTTTTACTGCCTTTGAACCTTGTCCCTTGGAAAAACGAACCCAAATTTGCCCTGCGAAATCGACACCGCTGCGTAAGAAGGGCCGACATGCTTCTACTCGTGGTTTGGATAAGTCGCCCACCAATTGCTGATGAATCGTATGACTGTGTCTGCGACATTTGATGCACGATTTGGAGATTTTATGGAGAATTTAACGTGCAATAACGGGCCAGAAATGACTTTGCAGCATAACCTGCATAATCTGGGGACCTGAGTGCAATGTCATATGGTGTATATCTTCACAGATGAGTAGTGTGAGTCACGCAGAGAAGAGGATGCTTCCTGTCTAATTGAAGTGATGAGTTATTGTGGGCCTACACACGATCCATGATACTTGACATGATACTTGAAATGACTCATTTTTTCCTGATACTTGACCATGTGGGGAACAATCCAGTAAAAATTCAAGTAAAATTGAAGACTTGAAAGAAATCAGATCTGATCTGATTTTCATTATGTATTTTCGTTAGTATTTGTGCATTTTGTGTAGAAGCGTACATGCGAGTTGACGCGTTTTGGTAGTTTTATTATTCATTTCTTGAGAACACATCGAACATAAAAAACGTTAATTATGACGGACATGCGATTGATGGATAAGAATTTTATAACGGAATTTTTGGAAATGTACAGGCAAGAAAAATGCTTGTGGAAACTAAATTCGGAAATATACTTGGCCAGAAATACAAAACTCAAAGCCTACGAAAGACTAGTTGGAAAAATGCGTGAAGTTGATAAGAATGAAAATGAGGAATTAGTTAAAAAAAAATTAATGCAATGCGAACTAACTTTAGAGCTGAACTAAAAAAAGTCAATGCATCAAAGAGATCTGGAGCAAGTACGGAATCGATATATACACCAAAGTTATGGTATTTCAGTTTATTAAGCTTTTTGAGTGATTAAGAAATACCTAGAACAGGAAATTCTACGAGGGAAAAAATTCTTGATTGTTATAGCGATTCGTGAGTTATGCAAAGATTTATTCCTAATCCAGTGTAGTATAAATGTTAATAACAACTAAAACTTTCACATTTTGTTGAATGAGAAAGTTTACTTACCCGACAAAATTTGTAAATTCCTAAAACCAATACCAGCAGCACACACGACTTGCTGCACATCCCAATCTTCTGCTGCGCAGTAATTTCTCGTGTAATGGCGGAACGTGGTTCGTAATGAGAATTCTTGTATCTCGATACCGTGGTGGCCATACTTGTTGCTGTCCAGCTGACTTGAGCTGACAGCAGCAATTTGTTTACATGCAGATTTTGCTTCGTGGGAGTTAAACAAATAATTAGGTAAGACAAATTTATGATTTAAAAATAAAGATTTGATTCTTTGTGGTCCGTCTGGTTTCCTTTTTAGAATTTAATGATGAAGAGGCGATCAGCATGAATTGGGCATACGTGCACCGCGAAGGAGCTGAAATTCATGCAGCTGGCGAGACCCAGAGTTGCTTAGGAGAATAGGTAAGTGGTTACATTATATTTTGTTTATTTAAATTTAACTAATTTGTTCTCTTTCAGAAGTTGATTCCTGTGCGGAACATACTGCCCCCCGTTGAAAGGCTGAAAAGTCTTTCAAATGTACTGAAGTTAGAATTGATATGTAATGTAGTTAACCCTTTCGATCCGACTGGTACAAATATGTACCATTAAACTTTGAAACGTCCTAAAAAACTAAATTCGCATTCAACTTGGTTCTAAATTGCACCATATCGTACTCTTGGTTATTCTAATTGTGTATATGTATTCCCGTTCGACACGTGCAGTCAATTTTTACAACAGTTTCGACTTTTGTGTGGAGAGTATCGGACGAAAAAGTGATTATTCATTATAAAGTGTCTTTAATGCGTATAAAGAAATAAATCAAATATTATAATAGTAATAATTTATGCTTATTATTAATATTTTGCAAGGTAAGGAAGATATTCTTATTTGCAGTGACTTTTATCAGTTATTATAGATCATGGTACACATTTGTACCGTCAGTACTCAATAGTGGTACACATATGTACCAACAGTACTGTATCAATGTAGTTATAAAATGTTATTACAGGGCAAAATGTCTAAGAATTTGAACGGAAAGGATATAGACAGCTTGTTGAAGGAGTCCGAGTCCAGTGACGGATTTGGTGACTTTACTTCCGAGAGTGACGACGATTACCAGCCTGATTTTGAAGCAAACAGCATAGGAAACTTTGGCAAATCCAATCATGAAAGTGATGAATCTGAATCTGAATGTAATTCTACGTTATCTGAAGATGATTTAATGGAGCTACAACCAGGTGCATCTAATGAAAACGAAGGAATTATACATTGATCTATACCATCAAATACATTTGTTCCAAAAAAACGGCCTGGAATTACGCGCACATGCACTATCGCAGCAAATATAGATCGGAATTTTTCTCCTGCAGATATTTTCCATAAGTTGATGCCACGTTCAGTATATATGTATATATCTCAATGTACAAATGAGCGACTGGATTTGCATCGTTCTTCGAAAGCTAAGCGGCAAAATATTAAAGCAACTAATAGTGGAGAAATACAAGCTGTCATAGGTTGCGTGTTTATAATGTGCTATAATAAACTTCCAGCAATTTCTGATTACTGATCGCAACATCCCTCTCTAGGTAATCAGGCAATAAAGAAGGCTATTTCTCGAGATCGGTATCAATTGCTTTCTTCCAAACTATACTTTGCACCCCCTCAAAAACCTGTTAATTGCAGTAAAACATATTATGTGGACGATTTAGTGCAGTGTTTGAAAAATACTTTTCGCAGATGTCGACAAGACAGTAGCTTTCAAAGCATTGATGAATCAATGACGAAATTCAAGGGTCGCTCAACCTTGAAGCAATATATGCCACTCAAGCCAGTCAAACGATTAATAAAAATGTGGCTTCGTTGTGACGCAACTAATGGTTACACGTATGATTTTGATATATATTGTGGCAAGGAACTTGAAGCATATGAGGGTACTCTAGGTGAACGAGTAGTTAACAAATTGGCAAGTACAATTTCCGAGAAAGATGTAACTTTGTGTTTCGACAGATTTTTTACATCTGTGCACCTTCTACAATCACTGAATTATGCAAACAGAAGAAATGTACCCAAAATTGAAGCGAAACTCAAGCGTGGAGAGGCAGTATTTATGAGTTCAACTTCAGGACTGCTTTGTGTACAGTGGCAGGATACGAAGGAAGTCTTAGCTTTGAGTAACTGCCATAATCCAAATATGACAACTGTTTCTAAAACAATGAAAACAGGGGAAAAAATTGTCATACCGTGCCCCGAAATGATAAAGTTTTACCGTGAAATAATGGGTGGGGTTGATTTGGCTGACCAAATGTCTGATCTCTACGAACATGACCGTAAGTCAGCTAAATGGTGGAAAAAAGTGTTCTACCGTTTATTGATGATGGTGGCTATAAACGCCTGGGTAATTCATTGCGAGCTAAACCGTAAGAAAGTGCCATTCAAAACATTTCTGGTTATTTTAACAGAAACGCTGATTGACGAAGGCTTGAAAAGTTCTTGCGTTCGACGATTTTCAAAACAAGGTCCCCAATCGCAGAAGCCCTCTATTGCGAATTATCATTTACCGATAGAAGGTTCTTCCAGACGAAGATGTGCCAACTGTTCCAGCCAAAAGAAGCAAACTCGTACAAGGACAATCTGTAAAGCGTGCGATATACCTTTGTGCAAACATTGTTTTACACCATTTCATACAACCTGATTTAATATTACTTCGATTTTATATTAGATATCACTGAATTTTGTTTTTTGATAACTTTTTTAATTTTTGCAATTACTTTTATAAGAATAAATGAAAAAATTTATGTTTCCTAAAATATCTTTCTTTTTGTTATTAGTACTACTGGTACACATACGTACCGCTTAAATATACGGATGGTACAATGTTGTACCACCACCCCCCACCTAACCCAATTATGCACCCCTCTTTCAGAGTGACAGATCGAGGTATTTAAAGACCCGTATTATATTAAAACCATCAATTTGGCCATAGCATTTGTATTCGAAAGCCGTATCGAAAGGGTTAAGTATACCCTGTGTACATATTCTTAGAAAGAGAAAAATTCAAAATGTTTGATGTCTTTCATTTGTTTTTGTTTTCAACGCAGATCTGAAATAAACTTTGTAAAGTCCCAACTACTGATTCACGAAGAGAGATTATAGATATTATAGGTATGGAGTGGAGAATAATAAATAAAACAGTTTCTTTTGCGTTTCTTCGTTTTTAAATTTTAATGTTGCCATCCTTAAGTAAACGGATATTATGGTATGTGCCGTCTTGATATATAAGTCTCCGATATCCTTTTTTTAGATTTCCGCAAGGCCTTCATCTAAATGACCAATGTCTCTATGGTTTCTGTATGCGGATTTTGCATTTCTAGATAAATATCGTCATCACTTCCGTTGGTTGACTTGGTGGTGTCAGGTCTCCTCGTGATGTCTTCCAAGAGTTTTATCTTGGATGTTGGGGTTAAGTTGCCAACTGGATCATGAACCGTGCATTGGTGAGATGGTCCTGGCGCTGCCTCAGATTGCTGCCGGCATGGTGGAGAATCAAGAATCTCAATCACATCTGATTCCTCCAACTGCAGGTACTGAAGTCGTCTGCCAATCTTATTAATTTGCGAGCCCGTTTGTAGTTGGTTGAGTTGCCTTTCTATCTCCCAAGTCTTCTTAACTTCGCGCTCTATGCTCTTGCCTGGTGTTGGCGGCGAGTTTTAAAATCTGAACTCAACTGTGGCCTGCGAAATAACGAGCTCGATATTTAAAGAGCCCTAACGGGTCTGCGTATCTGTTCATGATCAGGCATTTAAGTTGAAACAAATCTTGCACGTTCGAAAATTTGTTATCAATTTAACTGTTCGTTGTGATACTTTGTAGCAGTGCAATTTCAATCACTCTAGTGAAGAATGCATTTTGATGTAAGGAACTGATTTGCATGTATGTAGGTGCATGCAATTGCGGCGATTGAAATTTCGATCGTTTGTATATCGATGAATTGTAGAATTTTTTTTTTTAATTTTTCTCGTCGATGAGAATATTTTGTTAGCTAATGTAACGGTTTGCATGATATTGTATGGCGAGAATGCACTTTTGTAGTTAGGAAATAAATTGAAATTTTGCTTGGGTATAAAAATTTTGTAAATGAAAATAAATTTGATTAGGAGGAAATAAATGTTCCGTTGGGAATTTTGTTTATTTGTTTGATTTCCTTTGTGTTCGTAAGTACATATGCAATTATTAGCAATGAACTTCCGATTTTTGGGGAATATGAATTTTATTGAGATTTTTCCACGGTAACAAAAAAAAATTAATTTTTAATTAAGTTTGTTTTATTTAAAAAAAATATATATATATTTTTCTTTTAAATGCACTTTATTGTGCTGAATGGTGTCAACGTATTGAAGGGCTGTAATTTAGCGCTTCAATCTTAGACTGCCATTTGTTTTAAGTTTCAAGAAATGCGTATGGACATTTATGTTGGCGTTTTGCAACTCCATAGTTGGTTTTGATTTGAAATGGATTATTTAAATCTCATTGTAAATTGATGCGAAGCATAATTTACCTTTTTTCTACTCTTGGGGTGTAGTGATTTATGTTTTATGTGGATAGAACCAATTGTAGATCTCCATGTACTATTTTCTTGTAAATTATTTGTTAATCTTGTCAAGTTACTTTCTTTTGGCAAGATTGTCGGGGGCTTTTGATTGTAGAATGGACGTAAAGTCATGCCGCCGCGAGAGTTGCCTAAGCTGGGACTATCTTTTATAAAAGGAAAATTAGCTTGATATTGGCCATTGGCGTTTAGGTTGTTAAATCGTGCATGTTCATAACAGATGAATCTAATTCTATCTTAATTCTTATATAAAGAAATTTAATTGAAATTGTAAGAAAACAAGATATATATATGTATATACCATTAATTCATAATTTCATATGTAGGTCAGGCATGAATAAAGGTTCATGTTATCATTGTAATAGGAAACCTAATTTCATTCACCTGGCGCGAATTTCATTCACCTCGCTTCATGCAAAAATAAATTCTTCGTCATTATAATCTAAAGAAAGTTGACACTCAGCAATAACTGAGGAATTTATTTTGCATGAAACTTGCAATTTCGCTAGATAAGCAGTATCGGAAATTCTTAATTGAATATTGCTTTCTTTTGTTTTTGGGGTAGAATAAGTGGTAATGTTAGCAAAATTTGAATATAAATTCACGGCGAGTAATGAATAAATTATCAGTTGTTAATAAAATGTAGACCGTTTTATTCAGTATCGCGTAACCCTTCTAGTTTTTTCAGGCTTTTGGTATTCGGTTAAAGTGCCGTTTATACCATCATCCATAACAACTAGCAAGCCAGGCAACTGTATTTAGCCTTGGTATATCGGTTCAAGTGCCGTTTATACCATCTGCGTTTTAAGGCTAAGAAAATATAGGCAAGACAAAAGAGCCTTGTCTCAACATAGGTAATTAGTTTTTTGGTGATACTCTTCACAATCTCGATCTTTTTTATACAGTTGTCTTCCAGGAGTAACCTTTTCGGTCTTTCGAAACCGTCGTTGAAGTTTATCCAGTGAAGACTTATGCTCGTAGTGAGCGTTTGATGTTAAAGTAGACGCTGTGGAGATTGTGGAAGTGTCTTTTAGACTTCCGAAAAGAATCCAACCGAGCGTGCTATTTTGCGCGATTGGTGTTCCTGGAGGACCTTTTCGTAATCCTTCTAAGAGAATTTCTCCGTATACATCCGCTCCTAAGAGCAGGTCGATTTTTCCTGGCTTGAAAAAGTATGAATCGGCGAGTTGTAGATAACGTACATGACTCCATTCCTTGTTTGGAATGGTGGACGGAGGTAATATATCTGTGATAGTATTCACGATAAGGGCATTAATTGTGGTCGCTTTATTCGATATTGAATAAGGGTGTATGTAAATTTCTGCTTGGTTTTTAACAAACGCAGCTTCTGACTGTCCTAAGCCAGTGATTTGTGTCGACGTGTTCACAATGTCCAATTGCAGCTTGCGTGCGGTGACTTGAAAGCCTGAGTCAATCATGGCTCGTAGAGTAAACATCTTACCCTTTTTTGACGGAACTTTCACCAATGCTGTGGCAAGCAAGGCTTGTGTAGTTCGTACTGATTGATTCGCGTGAAGCGTGTGAAGATTGGATGTGGATAGTGAAGGTTGAACTTGTATATCTGGGTTCTCTGAGGCTTTGATCAAACCCTGTGGAGTTGCGTTATTCCTATGGAGTAAGGAATGATGTTTCCTTCCACATCACTGGCACATGAATTTGCTTGAGCAAAACTTCGAGTTGTGACATTTTGAAAGGCAGTTAATGCACAAGTTGTTTGACGTGACAATTTTGAATCTTGAATCTACGTCTTGTTTAATAAATTTCGAACATTTGAATATTCTATGTTGCTCTTTGCACATTATACATCTGTCTGTAGATGATGAAAGGTGAGTGGATGCTCTTGGACTTTGAGCGGGTTTGTTTATTGAGTGTGGTTTTTTGTCTGAGATTGCTTCTAGAGTTCGGAATCTCGTCTCTAGAAAAGTTTTTAAAGATTCTAGGGTAGGAAGTTCATTTGTACTATTCACTTCTTGTTCCCATAAGCGATGCGTCTCTGCTGGTAAACATTGCACTAGCATGTAAATCAGGATTGTATCCCAGTATTTAGTGGGGACTTCCAATGCTTCGAGTTCATAAATGCATTCTGACGATTTGTCTAGCACAGTTTTTATTGCCTTGGCTGACTCGTGTGTCGCTTTAGGTAGATTGAATAGAATTTTTAGCTGAGCATTAATTAATACTCGCTTATTGTCATACCTATTGAGCAATATCTTCCATGCGTTGTCGTAACTCGCATTGGTCATTGGAAACTGACGCAACAAATGTTCTGCTTCTCCAGGAATATTAGATTTTAAATAATGTAATTTCTGCACTGAAGATAACGCAGAATTTGTATGCACCAGTGACTGGAATAAATCGCGAAAAGACCTCCATGACTCATATGACCCTGAGAACTTTGGGATTGTGATGCTAGGTAACCTCAGATACGAAGAAGATTCATTCTCCGTGCTTGGCTTTGAATCTACTTTTGTTTCGAATGCATCTAGTGCATCTCTGAGAATACCTCGAAACGTGTAGTATTTATCTTCTACGCTTGAAAACTGATCTTTTGCAAAATAATCGTATTTTTGCAATTCGCTATCTTCTAAAGCCTGAGTAGCTTGGAGAATAGTATAATGCGTATTCTTATAGTCGGACCAAATTTCGTTTAGGGCGATTAACCGCTCAGAAATAAGTCCTCTCGTTCGTTTTTCTACATCAGTATTTTTGCAGTTATTGAACCATTTTTGGAATATTTGTGCAGAGGTGACTTGGTTAGCGAAAAGTTTTTGAAGTGTAGCCATGTTGAAAATTAAGAATATATACTACTAGACTTTAAATCCGGCTCGAAGGACCATAAAATGTACTGCCCGTAGTCAGAACGTACATGCAATAAATGAAAAATGTGATGAAACTAATGCCCCTGCTATAAAGTTAGTGATTTTATTTGTTTTTACACTGCACTAAATGTTTCAAGTTCAATAACTACTATAACTTGAGAACTACAATATATATATATATATTTTTTATAATATAAAAAGCTGAAACCAATGTTTATTAAATGATTAATACATATATAAATTTGTTTTATACAACTGTCGCAATTGACTTGTACTCACCTGAAAGATATATAGCAGCGGATTTACTTGACTTTTTATTTTATTAAGGTTTTGGAGTAGGATATTCTTTATTGCAGTCGATACCCGCAATGAAGTGGCTTTGTTAGGAATTGTCTTATTACAGTCGAGACCCGCAATAAGACTCTTTATTACAGTCGATACCCGCAATAAAGTGTTTTGTGTTAGTGATCTTCTTACTACAGACGATACCCGCAGTAAGAATCTTTATTACAGTCGAGACCCGCAATAAAATGTTTGTGTTAGTAATTGTCTTACTACAGTCGATACCCGCAGTAAGACTCTTTATTACAGTCGATACCCGCAATAAAGTGGTTTTGTTAGTAGTTGTCTTATTACAGTCGAGACCCGCAATAAGACTCTTTATTACAGTCGAGACCCGCAATAAAGTGGTTTGAGCTAGTAACTTTCTTATTACAGTCGAGACCCGCAATAAGAAACTTTATTACAGTCGAGACCCGCAATAAAGTTATTTCTTAGTAATATATTATCTCAGTCGAGACCCGAGATAATATTCTTTACGTCAGTCGAGACCCGACTTAAAGTGAATGTTAGTATATATCTTAACTTCAGGCGAGACCCGAAGAAAGATTCTTTATTTCCGTCGAGACCAGAAATAAAGTGTATTGTTAGTAATATTTTTTATTGCAGTCGCTACCCACAATAAAAAACCTTTAATTTAATCGCTATCTAAAATAAACTCCTTAATCCAGTCGGTACCCAGAAAAAGAATATTTTATTTTAGCCGTCAATTAAACAAATTATTTAATTTAGTAATAAAATATAACATTAGGAAAAATCACTAGGAAAGAACACAAAGGAATAAATTGCCAAGTTAATCACTGCACTGCTAAATCACAAAAGAGATCGAATCATAGTCATAGTCAGAGTCTTTCTTGCGCATTTAATATATATTGTCCTTAATGTGTTGTCCTAACTTCCGTGTTAGGATTTATGGTAGGGTAGATTTTAACACTCAGGCTTTTTATTTTGGCCTTGATTTCACAATTGTCTTTGTTTTGTCTTCTTTTGTTACAAATATTGATTAAAAACTTTTATGTTTGGTATGTTTTAGTTGATTATTACAGCTTCGCGCGAGTTACATACATTGACCTAAAACGTGACATGACAACAAAACAGACACCGGATCTACCAGA
Organism: Dioctria rufipes; assembly: GCA_963924295.1. NCBI lineage: Eukaryota > Metazoa > Arthropoda > Insecta > Diptera > Asilidae > Dioctria > Dioctria rufipes. The sequence continues at coordinate 98,030,239 of OZ002741.1, read as the reverse complement.
TCCAGACATGTACAAAATTGCTACAAAACCGAAACCTATGGCTTGGTAATAAAATTTAAACAAATCTAATTTCCCACATTATCACGTTGCGACAACAGCATTTTTACTAAACCTAAAAGGTGTCGTATTAATTTTTCACAGAAATTATTATGAGAAAATTAAACTGATGACAATTTTACTAAGTGAAGCTTTAATATCAGAAAAGCGGCAGTCTGTCGAGATCTTCAATTGCGAGTAGTTTCGAGTCGCGATAATTAAGAAATCTAAGTTTGGATAAGTTTATAAAAGCAATTCTAATAAAAGTTTAATTAAAGAGAAGTTCAGTGGTTTTTTGTGAAAGACAACCCTTACAATAGTCGAAGCTATTTACGATTCGATTATCTTTTTCTCCCAAAACGGATACAACGATTTAAGTGGCGCAGTCGGTAGGATTCCTCTCTGTAGAGTTGGAATCCAGTGATACGAATCATTAACGTAACAAAAGTGTGCAAAAAGAAGTAATTAACTATTAATTACAAATCAATGGTGAAAAAAAAGTGTGAAACACAGTGGTTCAAAGAAAAATTTAGTGAACGACGCAGAAACGACCGCTTCACCTAAATAAATAGCATACTGGAGAGAAGAAGAAATCTACGAAATAGAGCGATCGACGATAATAGAAGGATGGCTCAGCAACAAGAGCAACCACAAGAACAGATTCAATTACAACCGATGGAACAATGTCTGATACTCCTTACAGACATATTAAATAGGCAGACTCAACCAACATCTTTAAGGAATAGGATCGAAAAAGAACTTCGGTATTTACCAGCTTTTGATGGACAACCGGGAACATTACCAGCATTTATTACAACTGTAGAGAGAGTATTGGCTGCATATGGACAACAAGCCCCCAATGTATATGCCATTATCTATAATGAGAAGATTTTGGGTCCAGCGAAGTACTACTTAGACACGGCGCCGCCAAGAACATGGGAAGAGTGCAAAGTGAAATTAAAGTTGCAGTATAAACCATCGAAAGATCAAGGTAGAATAATGCAGGAAATTTCTACACTCAAAGTAAGTTCTATTATTGATTTATTGGACAAGATTAGAATTATAGTCAGTGATATAGCAGAATGTGCTACTTTTAGTAATTATCAAACACAAATCGTAAACAATTTGAGCAGTGTTTTAGTACTGAAAATAAAAGAAATTACAGCAGGGGCTCTAGCAGCCGAATTGTACGATAAATTTAGCTTAGAAGAAATTAGAATGATCATGAATAAATATGCTGGGCAAGACCACTACAATTTGAAATTTTTTAAATCGAATCAGATAATTAAAGATCAATATCCACAACGACAGAACATACCAAGAACGAATTTTAATTTTAGGCAAAACAATAATCATTCAGTACCATTTAGACAAGGAAATTTCAATAGTAACTCAGGCCAATTCAGAAATAATAATCATAATAATTCCGGTCAGTTTAGAAATAATAGTTTTAACAATAATTTTGGACAGAATAGACGACCTTTCAATAACTACAGTGCACAGTGGAGAAATAGAACACAGAACAATAATAATGGCAATCAAGTTCAACCAATGGATGTTGACGTTGATGCTATTAATACTAGACAAGACGTTAATCAGTTAGGAGAATCTGAGTTTTTTATCAATTAGCCTCGGAAACAAAAAAAATCTTTATTGCTATAACTATAAATGACCAAAAATTCAGTGCTATGATAGATACTGGCTCCACGATAAGCTTACTCAATTCACGAAACGTTACAGATAAAATATATGAACAGATGTTAGGAGAAAGGGTTCAAATTAATACAATTGAAGGGGAAGTTAAGAAAAGTACTGAATATGTAAAAACTAAATGTCCTGTAGAATTCCACCAACCCGATAATGCTCGGATGCGATGGGTAAAAATTCACCTAGACAAAACATACGATTTTTTAATAGGTATGGACTGGGTTGAAAATAATGTCAAAAGAATCGATATAGAAAACAGAGAAATTACTTTAAAAAATGATGTGAAATTACTATTTCTGGATAAAGCTATTCAAGAGGAAGTTAACGTCCTCGAAGAGAGTGAATCGGGAAATATAAATTTGGAACATTTAAATAACGAAGAAAGGTTAGAATTAACACAGTTACTAGAAAAATACAAAAGGTTATTTTACAAAGAAGGCGATAAGTTAACCAATACAACCAGTATAGTACATCAAATCAAAACCACAACCAATGAGCAGATAAATTCAAAATTATATAGATATCCACCCAAACATGAAGAAGAAGTCAGAAAACAAATGAGGGAAATGGAATTGCAAGGTATTATTAGGAAAAGTAACAGCAGATACAGTTCACCTATTATAGTGATACCATATATACTATAGAAAACTAAATCAGGTTACTATAGACGATAAGTATCCATTACCTAATATCGACAGCATTCTGGACAAATTAGGTAAGGCTCAATACTTTAGTTCATTAGACCTCGCAAAGGGATACCATCAAATTTTAGTAGCAGAAAAAGATATAGAAAAAACTGCTTTCGTTACACCAGCAGGACTATATGAATACGTCAGGATGCCATTCGGGTTAAAGAATGCTCCAGCAACGTTTCAACGTCTGATTAATGAAATATTAAGGGAATTTATAAATCAAATATGTGTAGTATATCTAGATGATATCCTCATCTTCTCAACGACTCTAGAGGAACATCTAAATTCATTAGAAAAATTTTTCAGAAAACTAACCGAACACCGCTTAAAAATACAAGCCGACAAATGCAGTTTCATGAAGAAAGAAACTGAATTTCTTGGACATGTTTTAACTAAACAGGGAATAAAACCTAACCCAAATAAAGTGGAGGATATTAAAAGGGTTGAACTACCAAAAACTGAAAAACAGTTAAAAAGCTTTCTAGGTATGACAGGGTTTTACCGAAAATTTATAAAGGATTATGCAAAGGTAGCACATCCTTTAATAAAATACTTGAAGAAGAATGTCAAGATTAATAGCAAAGATCCTCAATATATAGAAGCATTTGAGAAATTAAAGTTGCTAATAGCTTCACACCCCATTCTGAAATTCCCAGACTATGAAAAAGAATTTGTTGTTACGACTGACGCTAGTGATTTTGCTATTGGAGCCGTTCTTTCGCAAGAGGGTCATCCAATATGCTATGTCTCAAGGACTCTAAATAATCATGAGAAAAATTACAGTGTAACAGACAAAGAATTTCTAGCCATAGTATATTCGGTGAATTATTTCAGACCTTATTTGCATGGGAGGAAATTCAAAATCATTATTGATCATGCCCCAATAAAATATCTGAATTCAAAGTACAAAGGTAAAGAATTTTCACAGAGAAATCAAAGATGGATTCTAAAGCTCCAAGAATACAACTTCGAGATAGAATACCTTCAAGGAAAAGAAAATAAAGTGGCAGATTTTCTGAGCAGAATAGAAAATAGTCCACATATAAACGAAAATAACAGCAGTGAATCCAATATGGACCTGTCTGATTCCATACATTCACTAGACGAACAGTTATTAGATCACATTGGAATAAAGGAAGAAATAATCAATAAGTATAAGACACAAATAATATTAACTTATTGTCCAACTAAGGAAATGGAGATAATACATCAAAGAAGAATTATACAGATGAACCCACAGGATGAAGAAGATATAATTACAGATGCATTAAAGCGGTATATAAAAGCGGGACATATAGGCATATATTCAGAAGTGAATGATAGGGACTATAATAAAGTACAGCAAATTATTATAAAATTATTTTCAGGAGATAAAAGAGTTAGATTTATAAGAGTTACTAAGAAGGCTCAAGAAATACAGAACGAAGAAGAGTGTCATAAACAAATTGCATTGTATCACACAAAAGAATCCTTACACAGTGGTATCAACGAGACATATAAGACACTTAAAAATAAAATCTATTATCCAAAGTTGCAAGAACATATTCATTTAATAATAAATAATTGCGAAAAATGTAAAGAAATCAAATATGATCGAAATCCTATTAAACCCAAGTTAAACATAACAGAAACACCAAGTAAAAAAAATGAAGTTATCCATTTAGATACTTTCCATTATAACAAACAGACTTTTATAACTATCATTGATAAGTTAACAAAATTTGCTGTCACATATTTAATTAACGATAGGAACTGGATTAAGAAGATTGCCATAATAGAAGGATATATTGCAACATTCGACAAACCAAAAAAAATTATTATGGACAATGAATTTAAATCGGAACAGGTTAAAAACTATTTGCAAGAAAAGAATATAGAAGTGCATTGGACGAAGCCTAATAGCCATACTGGTAATTCCGATGTAGAGAGATTACACTCCACACTTATAGAAAAACTTCAGGCAATTGAGGAAGATGTATCGTTAGAACAGAAAATGCAGCAAGCAATAGGAAATTATAATGATCGATACCATTCCACGATTGAAATGACTCCAAGAGAAGCGAATAATTTAACAGACACGAAATTGTTAGTAGAAACATTGACAAAGAAAAAGATAGGGTTTATACATAAAGCTAATAAAAAAAGAGAAAATTACGTTGAACGCAGGGAGGTAGGTTTTATTAAAAACTACAAAAGATTAAGGCACAAAGATCAACCGTACTTTAGGAAATATCGATTAGAAAACGTACATCCATGTAATATTAAAAGAATATATAAATTTGCAGATACTAATCATGATAATCCTAACGCTGATGACCAACAAAGCACAAGGGCTACTGCAGGTACATCCTATAAGGGAAGAGAACGGGTATGTAAGGATAAAGATCAAACAGATGGAAATTGCCAATGAGACATATACAACTCTGCACATAATTGATCCAACTGAAATGGCGGATATCTTAAATCAGTTAGAAATGAATATAGATCATTTAAAATTAGAGGATAGACAGACTCTTTACACAGAAATTAAAATCATTAAAGGTAAACTTCGAGCAATAAGGAAACCATCCAGACAAAAGAGAGGTCTCATAAATTTAGGTGGCACAATCCAAAATTGGCTGTTTGGGACAATGGACGATACAGACCGACAAGACATAACGGAACATTTACGGATTATAGACGAAAACAGTCATAACTTAATTCAGAATTTAAATCAACAGATAAAAATAAATGATCATTTTAATAAAACTTTTTCTGATTTAAAAATATTATTAGAGAACGATCGATTAAAGATTCTAGAGTCATTTAACACGACTAACGAGAATGTAAAAGAATTAAACTATAGAATCCTATTCTTAGATCAAGAAACTAAATTAAGGTATTTTGAAAATAAGATAAATCAAATTCTTGATAACATAATAGCAACTAAAAATAATATTATTCATCCAAGCATGCTAACGATAGAGGAATTAGATTTATATAACATAGACTTTTATAAGTTGAAACTACTAAAAGCAGGAGTGATGGAATACAAGAACCGATTTCTAATTTTTGCAATTAAAGTACCAAAAAGCTATGTAGTAACAGAATTACAAATAATCAAACCTTTGCCAAATTCAGAAAACTTAGAGATTAACGAACAGGATGAATTGATAGTTGAAATAAAAGGTAAAACGTATCAATATAATGAGGAAGCACTGTTGAAAGATTTAAAATTGAGTAAAAATTGTGTTGCTCAAGGAAAGTGCCTTTTAGTATATAATAATGTAACAAGTATAGAAGAGATCGATGACGAGACTATTCTATTGAAAAATATGTTTAATGATACTATCTGGCATAATTGTGATAAAAGAAAAATTACATTAACAGGAAATTATATGATAAATTTCAATAACTGTACATTAGGAATAAAACAGCATAAATTCTATAATAAAAAGGTCACTATATTAGATAAATATTATTACCCATCAACAGAAAATAAACTAGTGTTTGTAAAGCCCATCGACTTCAGTAAAATTGTCATGGAGAATGTTGATAACCTAGAGGAAATTAAAGAGCTAAAATATCATAAAAATATTACATATGGAACCAATATTGGCATAACCATTGTATTGATTATAATTATTGCGGTGATTGTACTATCCATATATTGGAAAAATAAAAAAGCGAAAGTCAAAATAATAAATAACATGACGCCGGAGGCTTCTGACCCAAAGCGGGGAGGAGTTACATACATTGACCTAAAACGTGACATGACAACAAAACAGACACCGTATCTACCAGATCCAGACATGTACAAAATTGCTACAAAACCGAAACCTATGGCTTGGTAATAAAATTTAAACAAATCTAATTTCCCACATTATCACGTTGCGACAACAGCATTTTTACTAAACCTAAAAGGTGTCGTATTAATTTCTCACAGAAATTATTATGAGAAAATTAAACTGATTACATGACAATTTTACTAAGTGAAGCTTTAATATCAGAAAAGCGGCAGTCTGTCGAGATCTTCAATTGCGAGTAGTTTCGAGTCGCGGTAATTAAGAAATCTAAGTTTGGATAAGTTTATAAAAGCAATTCTAATAAAAGTTTAATTAAAGAGAAGTTCAGTGGTTTTTTGTGAAAGACAACCCTTACAATAGTCGAAGCTATTTACGATTCGATTATCTTTTTCTCCCAAAACGGATACAACGATTTAAGTCGCGCGACACTAAGCTGTTTCCGTGGCGGTTGTTTGATATATGTTGTTTAGGAGGGTGAGACGGGAAAATTGGGATGGATGAGAGATCGAATCAAGTCAAACTGCTGTTTATATAGCCAGAGTTAGCGCACGGCACCAAAGAACGGTAATCAGCAGCGGCGCGTGGCAACAATATTGGCATAGCAACAACTTGCATAGCAACAATAACCTGACCTAGCAACTGCACTTCATCATTGGTTCATAAAGTGTTACCATTTTAGTTATTGTTGTTAACAAGCTGCACTCAACTTATGAATATAAAAAATATTTTGCGTAAATTCAATTTATTCCTAATCCAGTGTAGTATAAATGTTAATAACAACTAAAACTTTCACATTTTTTTTAATGAGAAAGTTTACTTACCCGACAAAATTTTGTAAATTCCTAAAACCAATACCTCCAGCTGACTTAGACGTAGCTAGAAGCAGCACACACGATGTGCTGCACATCCCAATCTTCTGCTGCGCAGTAATTTCTCGTGTAATGGCGGAACGTGGTTCGTAATGAGAATTCTTGTATCTCGATACCGTGGTGGCCATACTTGTTGCTGTCCAGCTGACTTGAGCTGACAGCAGCAATTTGTTTACATGCAGATTTTGCTTTGTGGGAGTTAAACAAATAATTAGGTAAGACAAATTTATGAATTAAAAATAAAGATTTGATTCTTTGTGGTCCGTCTGGTTTCCTTTTTAGAATTTAATGATGAAGAGGCGATCAGCATGAATTGGGCATACATGCACCGCGAAGGAGCTGAAATTCATGCAGCTGGCGAGACCCTGAGTTGCTTAGGAGAATAGGTTACATTATATTTTGTTTATTTAAATTTAACTAATTTGTTCTCTTTCAGAAGTTGATTCCTGTTCGGAACAAGGGTACTTATCACTCCTTCATTTCAGATTGATTCTGTAGCGCAGCATAACGCGTCATTACCAGAGAACTGTGCAAGAGGAGCTAAACATAAACTCCCAAGAAATTCTAAAGAAAGTCAGTGAAAGACTCGATAAATGCACGGAGGATGAATTTGATATAGTGGGTAAAAATATTGCGGCAAAACTAAGGAAGATATCTCCCGTTATGCGTGTTCATGCAGAGAAATTATTACATGACGTAATGTACGAAGCACAATTAGAAACTCTTAATCGAACTTCTTGCATAATGACCACCATAAGTCAAGGTGTAAATCGAAGTGGATCTGTCGCCTCTGTATTTTCTCCCCGGCAGAATCTAACGTGTCGTTGGGCAGCTACGTGGAGAATTTTGCCCCTGAGGATAGTTTAAATGAAAGTATCTCATGAAGAAAAAAGTACATATATTTTAATTAAAAAGTACACCACATTTTATACTTTTGAATGTAACAAATGAAATCATATTTAAGTTATTTTTAAAGATTTTTGTTCAATTTACAACCTTTTTTATTATTCAATAAAATATCTTACAAAACAATTGCGTGTTTTTTCACTTTCTATTCCAGAATGACGTAGGCTTCAACGGTATCAAATTTTCTGGCAGAATTATATTTTCTTGTTGGGATGAAACGTCATTCCAATAGCTTGTGTGATGTGAATTTGCACAACAATTTCCTAATCAATTGAAAATACAAGAATGCACATTCTGCATTCTTGCATTATTCAATTGGCCCAAAACCCATCGCTCAATTAATCAATCACAATAAATGCGATCGATTGATTAATTGCAATTAAGCAAAAACATACGCTAAACAAAATATATGTCACAATCTTAAGAAGTGACTGTAATTGTTTACATGCGTTTGTTTACAATTTTTGCAACCAGCGTAATACGGGTCATTTATATTGCGTCACATCTTTCTGCCGGAGTTAAGCACATAAGTGCAAATAAGCGGTTTAGTTTTAACGTGTTTAATGTACATTAATATTAATTTAGTTTAGCTTAGCAAATTGATGATTGTATAAATTAAGTAGCAATAACCGAATAAAGCAGAATTGAATTTCACTAGTTAGAGATACAACAAGTTCTTTCTTTTAACTTGGTGACTGCTATTTTTAGCTGCACCTTTCAAGTTGGCATCTGCTAGATTAGCTGTGATTAAAGAGATCTGCTTTATTAACACATTACGTACCGTGTGCACATATTTGTGCATTTCGTTGAACTTCACGCAATGCCTCTGTGCATACATTTGTGGGTGCTGATAACGGTTATTTTTGAAATCGTCTCATATAAAATTTTCGTTTCAACTAAAATTTTACATAATTGCAATTTAGAGTTCTTGTTTTGTCACGTATGATCATTCTTTGTCTATAGTTTCTCGCGGCATCGTAAGTGGTTAACAAGTATTTAATTTTTTTTCCAGAATTGCGTTTTTATAGTTCTTATTTTGAATATATTAAGTCATAAATAAATATATTTATGTACTAAAATTATTATTATTTGGAAACTATTTCAGGCCAGGTAAAAAAAAAAACAAAACGTTAAAAACTGTTACTATGCAGTTATATTTATATACCGTATTTTTGCAGAAAATTATATATTTTTGAACCTGCATATAAAGTGAAACATGGATGAAAGTGCAGATGTATACTTAGAAGAGAACTTTGAGGATATTCTTTCAAACATTCCTAGCGATTATGAAGAAAGTGCTTTAGAAGAGTCTTCTGATTCTATATTTCCCGTACCAAGACAACGAGTAATGCATTTACCAGATTCAAGTGATTCGGAAGATGAATCTTTCGATAGAAACTGATATGCCAAGAAATCTGAAGGATTTTCAAGGTGCATCAGGGGTGAAAATATTTCCAGAAAATCCTGACAGCATAGAGGATGTAACATCGCTCTTCATTGGTGATGATCTTTTATCGACTATATGCCAAGAAACAAATATCACAAATATAAAACAGTGGACCATACTGCAAAGTGGCATGACGTAACTAAAAATGAACTGAAAAAGTTGTTTGCCCTGATAATAATTATGGGATTACTAAGAAAAAATTCCATAACTGAATACTGATCTACTCACCCTCTTATTGAAACGCCTATTTTCCGGAAAATTATGACCCGTAATAGATTCCAGCAAATACTGTCCTTTCTTCCTTTCTCAGATAATGAAAACATCCAATTCAAAGCGCTTGGTAAAAATTCAAAACATTATCAACTACTTCAGTAAAAAATTTATGGAGGTCTATACTCCCACCCAAAACTTGTCGTTAGATGAGGGAATGATTCCATGGCGTGGTCGCCTAAAATTCAAGGTATACAATCCCATGAAAATAGTTAAATATGGAATTTTAAATAGAATGGTATGTGAGTGTAAGACTGGTTATACAGGGTGGGCCAAAAGTCACCATGGGGTTTAAAAATTTAATAACTTTTTCGTTTATATATTTTTGTTATTTTTTTTTTTAGATTTAATATATACAAAATGGAAATTTTTTTACGCTAAGTATGGAAAATAATGTCACTTAAATGACTCTTTTTAGAGCATTTTCCATAACATCTTTCAACATTTGTGGCTGTAGCGCTCGAATTTCTGCAACAATGTTGGCCTTGAGTTCAAGGATTGACTCGGGCTTGTTCACATATACTCGCTCCTTCAAATAACCCCAAAGAAAATAGTCGGGTGCTGACAAATCTGGCGAACGCGCTGGCCAATTAATTTCCGAATTTCTTGAAATTATTCGCTGTCCAAAAATTTGCCTTAAAAGTGCCATTGTGTCTCGGGCAGTGTGGGCAGTGGCTCCATCCTGCTGAAACCACATCTCAGGTCTGTTTTCAAGAGCAGGACGTAAAAAATTTTCTATCATAAACCGATACCGCTCTCCATTTACGGTTACAGCACTTCCATCTTCATTTTCGAAGAAGTAAGGCCCAATGATATTTTCAGATGTAATGCCACACCATACTGTACACCTAATGGGGTGCAATTGGCGTTGATGAATGGCTCTTGGATTTTCAGAACCCCAGAACCTACAGTTCTGCTTATTAACAAAGCCATTCAGATGAAAATGAGCTTCATCACTCATAATCAGATTTTCAATAAAGTTGATTTCATTTCTGGCCAACTGTTGAAATTTGCCGATGATCTGCGGGTTTCAATTCTTGCACCAATTGCACCTTATATGGGAATAACAGTAAACGCCTTCTGGTAGATGTTTCTGGTGTTTCGTTAACACTTTGCTCTACACGTTCAATATTTTCCGCAGTGTGAATTATACGCGGTCTACCGGTTCGAGGCAAATCACTTACGGTGCCATGTTGGTGGTGACGATCAACTAAGCAACGAATCATGGCTTCAGAGGGCGAAATTCTGACGTTAAAATGGCGACGATATGCTCTTTGCGTTAAAATAATTGATCGCTGATTTAAGTAATAAAATTCTATTATTCTGGTTCTTTGTTCAGTTGTGAATCTCTCCATTATTTATTCTCCAGATGTTATTTATATAATCTAAAAAAAAAATATATAAACGAAAAAGTTATTAAATTTTTAAACCCCATGGTTACTTTTGGCCCACCCTGTATATGTAACTTCAAATTATATTCAGGAAAAGGTAGTAATTTGCGGAATACTATAACTGAAGTATTGCCACCATATTTGAATAAGTGGTATAATATTTATGCTGACAACTTTTATAATAGTGTAGTTTTAGCGAATTATCTATACAGCGTGAAAACCAGAATCTGCGATACTATCAGGGCAAATCGTGGACTACCTGCTATACTAAAACAGAGAAAGCTGAATGTAAACGAATATATATATATAGCCGGAAAGGAGAAGTACTGCTGCAAATTTGGCAGAGCAAAAAAAAGAAGAAAGTCACGATGATTTCAACGATTCATCAAGCAGGATTTCACGATACTGGGAAGAAGGATAGAAAGACGGGCCTTTCGATAAATAAACCAATGAGCATTATTGATTATAATAATTTCATGAGTGGTGTGGACCTTGCAGATCAGTATCTTTCATAGTACCCTATTTTTAAAAAAACAAAAAAAAAAATGGACTAAGAAAGTTACTATGTATCTATCTAATTGTGCACTTCTAAATGCATATGTAATATTCAAAACCTTAAATCCTGGCAAAAAATTAAAATTTTCTAATTTTTTGCTCACACTTGCCGAGTCATGGCTGTCTGATAGGAACTCCTGCTCTGACGAAGATGTGGAAACTAGTACACCTGGTAACTCTTTTACAAGAACACCCCGGGTTGATCCACAAGGACGACTGTCTGGTTCTATCAAACAACATGAGGTTGTAAAAATTTTCAGCGATAAGGCCAACAAACTCGTTAGAAGAAATTGGCGAGTATGCTCTGCACATAATATAAGGAAACCAAGTGCATACATGTGCAAAACTTGTAAAATACCGCTACATATTGGAGAATGCTTCCAAAAGTATCATACAAAAAAAAAATACTAAGCACTCTAATTATTGAATTTATTATAAATGCTAAAACTATTAAACTATATTATTATATCTAGAACTGTTGTTAAATTATAATTTCTAACTGGTGAGAATTACGATAATAAAAAGTGGTTTTATTCAGAGATCTCTGGCTAAGAAGGGTTTTAAATATACTGGGTGTCTGGCTTTCCGAGGGATCCAGTGCGTAGGACGATAGAGGAATGAGAGAGGAACAAAAAATTGTATAGGAGTGGAAGGGTGAAATGATTCGTTTCGGAGGTAGGAAGTCTTGTGATTTTAGGTACTTCACCCTGTAACTTTCTTGATATACACCTTATAAAGGTGATAACATCTCAAATGATAGCTAACCATCTAAGTTGTCCAACAAATGGCTAACCAAGTTCCCACCCTTTCTGGCGTCAGTTATGGGACGCCAAATTAAAAATCAATGGAGCAAATATAGGTGGATGCTTGTGATGCAACACGGGGAGAGGTGGAAGGTGGGTGGGAGGAGGCGATGGCTACCATATGCAAAAAGAATGAAGAGAAACGGAGCAGGGGGAGTAGAATTAAGAACAAGAGTGGAGTTATGTCTGCGTGTTTTTTTTTTTTTATAATGGAAATGCAATGGAAAAGCACTTGTCTAAGTGTTATGCCGTCAGTTTAGAGGGACTCCCGGTAGGTGTCGGATAGTTAGCACTAAAAATGTTTATACTTTTAATTTGTTTTAAATAGGTAAATTACATCCGATCTTACTGAAATTCGGTACACATGACCTCTTGATAAGTGCGCATTCCTTTTATTTATGTAATTCGTGGAAGAAAGTTTCTGCATGAAGTTTATAGATGGAAATTTTGGTCGACGAAAATTAATTTGGGCAACGCAAGAGTGAGGGAAGGGGAAATACGCTCGAAAAATCAGATAAAATCACAAAAATTAATCAATCCGGATTGGAAAGAAGAGTACTCCCCTAGACCTTTCATTTGATATGCAACATGCAGTGGTGGAACACACTCCGCAAAGTACGCCCCGGGAAAAAATTGCCGATTAGGTGAACCGATTAGTGAAATCCATTTCCCGCTTTCCGAGTTATGGGTAAAAAACCATATCTTCTCACCCTCTCGGAAGGGGTAATTGCAGTCCGAAACTTTTAGCACCACTGGATAGGTAGAAGCCTCCTACCTCAAATAATCCTTCGAATCATCAAAATTGGTTGAAATATAACCAAGCTATTCAGAAAAACGGCCCCGCGGGTAGGGCGGAAAAGTGATCTAGCATTATTACATAAAAATTCCCCAATCAAAAACTTTTATTCTACGAATTATAGCTGCTGAGTAGCTGAGCCGAACAGTGAAAACGCGTTCCCCGATCAGATTTAATCTAACCGAGTTATGATCGATCATAGAAAAATTTAGTAGGTACTACAGTGCTAAAATAATCAAAAAGTGAAGTACCAAGAAAGTAAGTATGGGGATCGATAGAGGAGAGCAAATAATTTATTGACGGCGCAGAAGTAACAGGGCTGTTCGGGAGTGGGGGTCAAATTTTGTTCTAGTACAATTTTTAATATGCGTCAAAGCAAAAACACCCTACAGATCGAAAAACGTAGTACCATGAGTCACGCAAGATGTAAGTAGGAGAACCGTCTGGACAATCGAGTCGGTTGCTTTTTGTGTTAGCTAGAGGGTCCCCGATTTTTGCATATGTATTGGGGGGCTCGCACCCCCCCCCCCGCCACCAAACTTTGCCCCCCCCCACCCCCCCGTTTCTGCCCGATGCCATAACATTAGTCGTTGTATTGGTACGGGAAATATAGAATCAGAAGTCTTTTCTAAAGCACTTTCTTCATAATCGCTGGGAATGTCTGAGAGAATATCCTCAAAGTTCTCACCTAAGTATACATCTGCACTTTCATCCATGTTTCACTTTATGTTTTTACGATTTTTCCGCCAAAATGCCTTTTAACCGTTACAATTTCTTGCAAAATTGAAACCTCAGAATGTTACCTTTCATTTGATCCTACACATATACCTGCCTACATGCAACCGTGTTTTTGATAAGCCAGTTTTTATGATTTAAGATTTTTATAATGACTATTTCCAATATCACCCGGTACCAGAGGAACTTTTTGTATAAACACTAGCGGTATGTAATGTGTTAAGCTTCTCTAGGAGATCTGCCAAGAAATATAATTATTACATGGCGACCGTGATGAAAAGAACCTAATCTTCGGACAGTGATAACTGCAATCTTCGGATCGAGATAATTGAATAGCAATCTTTGAACTCCGGCGATAACTAAGCAACCATTGGAAGGTGAATGAAGGGGACGTTTCATACATTGATGACCATATCAGCTGCAGCCTTAAAACCAAAGTAATTCAACAAATGAGAACAAGTTCACCAGGCATTATGATGAAGGAACTGGATGATAAATTCAATAAAATCCTCAAGACCATCGAGAAAACGTATAAGAGGCCAGAAAGTGATACAGAACGATTAACTTTGTATCCGGCACACACCCTACCAGAGCCGTACACACCAAAATCAAGGGGACCAACAGTTGAGATACCCAAGTATACAGCAGGTTCAAAAAGGCTTACAATCGAAGAATACAGGGAGAAAACAAAGAAACCAATACAACCGCCGCAGAAGCCGCAAATTCAGTCACGAGGAGGTCAGAGATCGCGTTTTTTTCAAGTTCATACACCTAAAGAAGGAACTTCTGAAAACCGCACAAACAGAAGAGGAAAGAAACGATTACCGAACACTGATGCAATGGCTAAGAAGAAGGTCAAAGATCTAAACAAAGTAAAGAAGACATTACAGAGAAATCAGTAAAAAAAAAAAAAAAAAACATTATTTTCGTTATCTTTAGAATATCTTATATTACTTTAATTTTATCAACAATATGTCTGTATTTATAGTTATAATCAACTAATTTTAGGGTTTTCTGCTCAATAAAATAAAATAAAAATTACAAAAATTTTCTCTCTCTACGGCGGATTGGTATTTTTCTCTATTACACAATATTACACAAAAAGTTGTTTAAAGATCAGAAAGAACTACTAAATAAACATGGGAAAACAAACAAAGAGAGATGATGGGTTCACAACATGTCATCGGTATAATATCTGCTTATTGCAGAATAATAGGAACCAGGTGGAAAACGAAACACATCGCAGTACTAGTAGCAGCAACATAAAGAAATTAAAGCTAAACGAAAATATGTTGCATTACCCAGACTGCCAATTCATAACAGATTCAGCAGAATCACTAAGTGAGCATGGTTAGATAAACCATGAAAATAGTGTATCGACCAGCCCAATCGCAACTACTATAAGAGAGTCAACAGCAATACCATCAAGAGAGAAATTAATACATAAATGCAATAGATGTATTTATGTCTCTGATAACAGATATGACCTCAGAATCCACATCAGCATTAATCACTTTACTGACAATGATCCAGAAATATAATAAAAAAAAGAGAGAAAAAAACATTTTATTAAAGTACATATAAAGTACAAACATTGAGCAAAATTTTAATTACAAAAAAAAAACATAATAAGTATATTAATAACAATGTTTTTTTAAACAAATATTTTTTTTAAATGGCTGGTAGTATGGCAGACCAATGAATAAATTCGCGCAAGAACTAAAAGATGTAAATAATGGAAAACGCTATATAACGAGTGAACATTCTATGGAAAATAAAAAAAAACAAAAGTGTGATACACACGAAAATATTAATTATTCAGTCAATATTTTCAACAGATAAAGAGCATGGGAGAAAAGCCAATTTAAAGAAGATTACGGCTAACTGCAATAATAACAACATGGACCAATAACAACAAGGCCAGATTCTACTACAACACAACCAAAGATGGTAGTTAAGAAAGAAAGTATCCTCAAGTATGTATTAAGCCTATTAACGGGAAATAGCCACACAACTACACAGTCTGATCAACTGCGTGTTATAAAGGTACTACTCCCAAATGAGACTAATAACCTACAAAAAGGAAACAAATTAAACTGAATTATATATGATTAGGGTGCGCAGATAGAGCCATGAGGAAGCATATAGAAGTACATATATGTAGAAAGGTTGTAACGAAGCTACAAATTTAAGCCGAATTAAATTATTTTTGCCCGCCTAAGGGTTATTTAATTAAAACTTGAACTTAAATTCAAGTAACCACGCCACTGGGGCATGCCAACAAGCTGCCATAGTCACAGGCTGCATGATCAGCACGCCAGCACATGTACTAGTCATGTACAAGAAAAGCTTTTCAAAAGAGCTTGCAAGCTCTTTTATACTTACACCAGTAGAAGCATCAGGCACTCAGCCACTGAGAACTCTGACCCCCGGCTATATAAAGCACGCCATTCGCCCACAGAATTCAGTCTGGTCAGCGAGCTCGACGAGTTAGGTGATCAGACATTTTACTGGGGACTAGTGGAGTGCGAAATTCCCACACTAGTAAACCCTTGCACGCCGTGTGAATAATCCCCGTGCATTTTCTCAAACATCCGTCCCCATCCATTGTGTTAAGTTTAGCGTGAACCATACCGCCTTAATATTTCCTTGGTACGTCGTGTGATTTTCCCCGTACCATCCGTCCTCATCCGTTGTGTTAAGGTTAGCGGGAACCATCCCGTCTTAACATTTCCTTGGTACGTCGTGTGATTTTTCCCCGTACCATCCGTCCTCATCCGTTGTGTTAAGGTTAGCATGAACCATCCCGCCTTAACATTTCCTTGGTACGTTGTGTGAATTTCCCCGTACCATCCGTCCTCATCAAATATTTTCTTGATACGTCACCGCCTCTCAGGTTATTATAGTCTTGAATTCAGAATTATTAGCATAGTGGTAAGCCGTGTGAAGTTCCCCTTACCACTACTTAGGTTTTCAGTATACGATACATAGATCTAGCATATATATTAAATTTGTAAGAACTAGTCTCTTTAGTATTAAGTCCAGAGTTATTAGCATAGTGGTAAGCCGTGTGAAGTTCCCCTTACCACTACATAGTCTCTAGTATATGTAAAAATAGAGCAGGTATCCGAAAGGTTCGAAAAGTTGGATATCAACTCATGAGCAATAAATAAGGTTACAGAAACCAATTAGTAGAATTCGTACTAGAACCATATTCGATGTTATAGAAGGAATAATAATAAAAATAAAAGTATCGATGCTAGCGATAAATGATAAAAGAGGTTATGAATGAAATACATATACCCAATTAGTAGAACCTGCATTAGAGCTGGCTTCGAAGCATTGGAGGAGTAAGATGATGTCGAAACGCACCAAAAACAAAAGTGAGTATCAGTTAGAATAAAGGCAAAAGAAATATTAGAAACACAACCAAGAAAGGATCAAAAGGCCATACATATGAAAACCATTGTAAAGCTATGAAAGAATAAAATCTTTCAACTTAACTCGTAGTCACTCCAAGCAGATAATGTTACATGCCTTAACCATGCATTGTAGAGCCATGACCACAGACAAGAAAAATAAACAGAAATCAGAACGATAAACGAAAAGAAAAACAAAACAAACAAAATTTGCTTGAGCTCAGTGATTCATTATGAAGTTCAGTGATCAGAATTGTTGACACTGCAACTATGATCAATGAATTCGATTATTGCTTCAAGTATTGCAATTCTGCAATAACTCCCCCCTTTAGAATAATTAAACACATTGTTTAGTATGTAAGAAAATTGTATAAATAACCAATGCCTGCTCAATAAAAATCAGAACTAATTTGATTATCGAAAGATGCCTATTATTTCTCGCGACAACATCGGCATACTCTGCCATCCTATTAAACAGCGGCATACTCTGCCTCAATACATAGCAAACATCGGCATACTCTGCCATCCTATTAAACAGCGGCATATTCTGCCTCACAACATCGGCATACTCTGCCATCCCATCTCTGAAGCGGCATGTTCTGCCTTAATAAAACCACAGCGGCTTCTCAAGCCATCAAAAGTAAGTTCGGCAGCCCTCTGCCTATTTAAAAATTAAAATCACAGTTCGTCTATTAAAATTTGATTAATCATGAACAGCATTACACGATTCTCTGAAGCAAACATTACATGGCGACCCTACAAATCGGACCAACGACAGAACATCTAGAAGACCCAACAATTAGAAAGAGAACAGCACCTAGACGCCTCACAACTCCAGAACAACAAATAACCATACTAAAACCAAATGCTGGGAAAACTACGGAAGCAGTTTGGCAATCTATCAAGCAAAAAAACAACTTGGAAGCACCAGCTATTTATCGAAAGAGAAAACACATAAAGGAAACAGAAACACCTCCAGAAGAAAAAACAAAATCGAAAACAATAGTGACAAAAAACCAAAAAATTTCCATAGAAGAAGCCATCCAAGAAAATCCAGAAGCAGGACCCAAACCGATTACAATTTGTGAATACAGACAGAGATCACAACAGGACAAACAACCAAGAGAGGAATATACAGTACAAAAGCAGACAAAAAAGAAAAGAGGCGGCATAGCTGTAAGACTTAGGCAGCAAATCGCAGAGCTATATAGGGTGATCTCCATAACAGCAGATAAGAATCTAAAGAAACAGCTAATACAGAAACTTAACGGATTAAGATGGGAAAACCTCAATCGAAAGAGATAATAATAGCACAGAATGCAGCAGCAGCATCAGGAACGACACCACAATCTATAACCATTCACGACCTTCTGCATGTACCAACAGCCGTGACTATTGTAATAATGATCATCCTTCTAGCTATCACGTTTTACTTAGGGAAAAAGTTTGTACTAGAAATGTAAACAAGCTTGCTGAAATTTAAAAAAAAAAAAAAATCTAACTATAAATTTTTATGTAATTTAATTAATTATAGCAATATTATTTTTTTTTTTTGGGCTCTATAAATATATAATCACTAAGTTAATTTCTTTTAAATATTCTATAACACTTTAATCAGAATTACAAATAAATACATGGAAAATTGCGAGGGACTTTTTACTGAGATAAAGAAATTGCTAGTGACATTTACAAAGAATCCGCAAAGAGTATTTTCAAGCAGAAATTTATTAAAAAAACAAGCTGCAGCCAAGCAAATCAAAAAGGAATTTGATGCGAATATATGCACAAACAAAGGAAAGCAAGCGGAAGACTTGCAGAATAAATTTAACACAAAGTTCATAGAACTTAAAGTGATTTTAGAAGAAACAACCAAAACGATTTACAGAAGATTCAGAACTTGATGAATCAGATCAAGAAGAACCACAAAGTAAAACAAGAAAAATGGGCTCGAACACATTTGGCCTAGCTGTAGCAATTAAAATATTGCCAGAATTTGGAGGCAATATAAAAGATTTGTCAAATTTTATAGGCTTAGTAGAGATGTACGGAAAAACATTAAAAAAGGAAGAGCAGCCACAGCTAATAGAATTCGTATGGCTAGCACGCCTGAGTGAAAAAGTAAGAAATAAATTGTCCGCAGTTGCTAAACCAACAACACTAAAAGACCTAAAGACAGCCTTGACAGAGGCTTTCAAGACAAGAAACACCACGCAAAACTTACAACAAAAACTAGCAAATTGCAAACAGAATGGAATGAATGTTCAAGATTTCTCAGACAGGATATTGGAAATAATTGCAGAACTAAACTAAGTTCAGATAAACGAATTAGGAGAAGAACACACGGAAGTGATCTGCAAATTAAATGACAAAGTTGGGCTGAGTACGTTTCAGAGTGGACTGAATGATCACCTCAAACCAACAATTATGGCATCACAGCCAAAAACATTAATAGATGCCATAAGCCTCGCAAATCAAGTTGAGCAACCCTTAACAAATGAATCAAGAATACTCAATATCAACAGAAATCAATACATTCAACAAAATAGACACCGCAATAATTACGGAAACCACACTAAGTCCAGAAACCATAATTACAGAAACAACAATGACAATAGGTACCAGAAAAATCGACACAAATGAACAATGCAAGATGACGGGAATAACGAATAATGAGACATATTCCTTGGGCACAGCAAAGTTACAGTTAACGTATGAAGGCAATGACATAGAACATAAATTTCACATAGTGGATACACAAACACCAATTACCACACATGGAATAATAGGAAGAGATTTTCTAATGAAATACCGATGTAAAATAGATTATGAAACTTTCACGATAACTGTAGCAACAAACACTGAAGAACTGACTATACCAATGGCAAACAAATATGAAAATGAAATAGAAATACCAGCGAGAACTGAGATTATTCAAGCCATAACACCAACTACTAGTTACTCCTGGGAGGAATGGAAGGAGAAATTACAAATAGCTTTCCCTTCTGATACCGACTACGCACACCAGTTAGAAGAGATGTTAAGGAGAAGGAAGCGTAAAAGTGAATCCATGATTCAATATTTTTACGAAAAACTCGCTCTCCTGAATGAATGTGAAATTTACGGGACAAAGGCGGTTTCATGTATGATATCTGGGCTAACAGAGGAGCACATTAAGGCTGCTGCTAAAGTGGGAAAATACCAAACACCGGAGGAATTACTAAAACTACTTAAAACATTCACCGACGGAACGGAGAGCCCTTTCGTCATTGTTAAAAGAAACAAACCGGTTCCTTTTGCGCAGAATAATCAAGTTGTTCGCGGTCGCTCAAATTTCAAATAGAATCATCAAATAAATAATCACAGGGGAATGTGCTACGGATGTGGTAGTAGAGAGCATTTACTGAATAGATGTCCAAAACGAACAAAAAGTTTCTCTTCAAGAGTCGGAGATTTTACGACGAATTTGCGAAAGGAAACGAGACAAGAAGTTTTAACAGTAGAGGATAAGAAATCAGGTGAGAAGTATTTTATGCATATTTTAATTAATGGTGTGGATACGAGAGCGCTTATTGATTTTGGCTCCTCAATAAATACTATGAGGGATGACGTATTTTTAAAGCTTAAAATAAAACTACAACAATTTGATAAGATAATTAAGGGATTTGGAGGTGGTGAAATAGTTCCTTTGGGGAAAATTATAAATGTTAAAGTCTGCATAGATCAAGCTACTGCAATTTCCGATTTTGTGATTATACCCAACGAAGTACAGCAAATTGATGTAATTATTGGTCAAGCATTTTTAGATCAGCCACATATTGTTGCCTATAAGAATAAGGATGTTTTGCGAATTTATGAGAAATATAATGATTTCCTACCTGCTGATATAGATGTATCGCCTGCGAAAATTGCATTGTGGGCTAAAAGTGCGACTATTATTCCTCCTAAGCATTCAGGTAATGTTGTTTGTTGGACAGATTGTTCTAGCGATATTTATATTGAGACAAGCATTCGTGTTGACGAAAAAATGAATACTGTGTTCCAAGATGTATTACAGCATGTGATGAAAATGGCAATTGTGTTTTACCTATTATTAATACATCTGATCGAGATTTAATTATAGACCCCAAACATATACTAGCCCGGGGAAAACATTGTGAAGAGTTTACGTATTGTCTTGATCGTGAAGAAGAAATGTCCAAACGTCCGTTTTTAAATGAACTGGATATTATTGAAGATTTGACTGAAATTCAACGTAATAATCTACGGGATCTACTTGTGAAATTTAATAAATGTTTTGCTACGTCTGTAGGAGAAATTAGATGCATGTGAATTTAAAATAGAGTTAGACAATGACAAACCAATTAGGTATAGACCATATCGGATGACACTTGCTGATAAGGAAAAAGTTAGCAATATCATTCATGAATTATTGCAAGCAGGAATCGTGCGAGAATCCACTTCAGCATTTTCTGCCCCAGTCTTGTAAGAAAAAAAATGGTCAAGATCGGCTTTGTATAGACTACAGGAAATTAAATGCTAAAATCAAACAAGAGCATTTTCCTCTACCACGACTGGATGAGCAGATAAACCAGCTTCAAGGTTATACATATTTTTCAACACTAGACATGACATCAGAGTATTACCAAATACCTATTGAAGAGGAATCGAAGGAAAAAACTGCTTTCGTGACTTGTGATGGGCAGTTTGAATTTAACGGTATGCCCTTTGGAATAAATACAGTACCAAGCGTATTCCAACGGATGATTAATAAAGTATTGGGACCATTACGTGGAACAGTTGCGACGGCGTTTTTAGATGATATGATAATACCATCACGCAATTTCCAAGAAGGTATGAAACGCCTTGAGTCAGTTTTAACCATTCTCGAAGAATACAATTTAACTTTAAATCCAACGAAATGTCATTTCTTTGAAACAAATATCAAATATTTGGGATTTGAAATTAGTAAGGAAGGAATGAAGCCGGTGAAGAAAAAATTAACAGCATCAAATATTTCCCTAAACCTAGAAATGTGCATAACATTCGACAGTTCCTAGGACTAACAACAACAACAAATACAAAGAACAAGAACTTACGTTTACCGTGGAATATAGGCCTGGATCAAAAATGAATCACGTAGATGCTTTGAGTAGGAATGCAATAGAGAATGAATCGTCCATTCATGAGCCCGAATTACTAAAAATCGAAGTTGCCGATTGGGTACTTGCTGGCCAATTGAATGATTCAAAAATAAAAATGATATTCGAAATTCTACAGAGAAAGCCAGTAACAGATTATGAGAAATCAATATACAAAGACTATTCCCTTCAAGATTCCAGAATATATCGTGTTACTAATGATGAGGAAAATTAGTCGAGTGACAAAAAACATCGATGTTTTCTAACGGATTAGCCGATGTTTTTAGTCGATTATTTCCATGCGACGTTTTTTAGTCATCGATTATTTATCTTCGATTTTTTTTAATTGAATTTTCTCATTATTTTTCTCATTCCCATTTCCCAGTTTCATACTTTCATGGCAGCACTTATATTTACTGCCAAACCGACGATTGTAGTTTTAGAAGCACTGTATTGTGTACACGAATTATTCAATATTCACGTTTCAACCATTCCTGTTTTCTAAGGTTTTTGTAGTGACTAGTGAGTCATGTCTGTCAAGGCAACTTACATTGTAAGACGCAAAACGCAGTTTTTTATTCTCTTGTGCATTGATGAAAATTATTGAGTAGATGCATAACACCACAATCGCAAAAATTAATAAATATTTTGTTAAATTAGTAAGCTTTTATGCTGTATTTTCCTTTAAACACGCAAGTTCTGATAACTGATTACATTTTAATTCTGACTACGTTTTTCATTCTCTTGTGCCTTGTGAAAAATTATTGAGTGCATAACACGAACACCACAATCGAGAAAATTAATAAATATTTTGTTAAATTAGTAAGCATTTATGCTGTATTTCCCTTTGAAGAAATCAAGTTCTGATATGTGACAACATTTTAATTCTGACTTCTGAGGTAAGCAAAAGTTCATTAGCCATTTTTTTTAAATATATAATATCTAATATGTGAAAACATTTTAAAGCGGAAAGATTTTATAATACATTGTGTTTATATTTGTTTCACATATATGAGTGCATCATTCGCAAAAAAGAACTATTTTCCTGAATGTCATTGAGCATCACATATCCACCTTCAATTATTTTTACACCTTCAATTATTTCTACACCGAATTCATCCGCAATCACGCCAAAATCTTCCAAATTATTATTTTCACAATTCTTATTTTATTCGTGCTATTAGCTGTTTTTTTTTCGCATATGGGTCCGGGTCAGGATCAGCAGTAATTTCCGCATTAAATTATTTCGATAGAGCTATGATTTATAATGTTTTTTTGGCAAACTACAAATTTTCAATCACATTGCATTGAATTCTTTTTTACATATTTTTTCTTATGTCAAACATTGATCCATATGGGCTCTAGGTTCAAGAATTAATACTTTTTTATCTACGTTTTTCATTATTCCAATGCAATATGATTGAAAATTTGCAGTTTGCAAAAAATATTTTAAATCATAGCTGTATCGAAATAATTTAATGCTGGAACAACTGCTGATCCTGACCCAGACCCATATGCGAAAAAAATACAGCTATTATTATTATTAAAATATTTTTGGCAAACTGCAAATTTTCAATCATATTGTATCGATCATTGAGTCTACTTTCTGAGATTAAACTAATGTGGGGTTTTGTATCCTCCAACATTTTTTGTAAAGATAATCTCCTATCAAATGAGATTCACGAATTCATATTAAGTGAAAGGAATCTTAAATTTTTCTCAGTACTCATCCTAAGATTGAAGCCGTGAAATGTAGATAGGCGACAGCCTTCTCATCTTCAAACTTTAGAGCCTTGTATTTAGGCCAAAATTCTAGAATTAGATAATTGGTAGCAGTATTTAATCAGTAATTATCCCGTATCAATTTCAGATCTTTCATTTTTTATCACAATGCTAAAAAAAACGCTCTACAGTCTCCTTGCTGGAAATTTTTCAAAAAAAATTGACAGTAATAGTAGTCAGTGTCTACTATGCCCTACAATTATAAGAACATATGGTAATACATCCAATTTAAATAGCCACATCAAACGGAGACATATAAGTCTGGATAACAAACTAATTGCCATTAGAAAGGCAAGAAAATTGCCCACCTATCAAAGAAAGGGTAGAAATATTGAACGGTTTTTGATTTTTTTGGAAAAACGTTAATTTTTAGAACTTATTGGAGAGGTTTGGCGGGAAATGATGAACCTTTTACAATTTTAAAATTTTGTTTCAAGTTGACCTGAACCTCGTTTACAAAGTGATGAAGGCAAAATCAAAAAAAGTCCGTGGAGAATTGATGAATATATTTAGTCTATTTACATACATATGTACATATATGGCTGTGTAAATTTCTTTTAAGTGTTTATGATACTAATTAGCATTAGTTAAAAGGACGAAACTTGATTTGTTTCTATATTTGCTTGTAAAGAAATTTATTTGTAAAGTAAGTTTGTAAAAATTTTTTTTTTCACTTGATCAACGATTGCCTAGTCCCCTTAATAGAAACAAGTACAAACTATTATTTGTACGTTTTAATAAATATCGTAACACTAACAGGTTAGAATAAAAATAGGTCAGAATGCTGCAAAGAATCCATTGGAAAACTCCATCCTTCTTATTTACAGAATACACTGTAATACCGCTTTCGGCCCCTTTTTGATTTATAATAAAGTAAAAACCGCCTTCAAATAACTTTTTTTTTAGGCGGAAGAAAAAAATATAAGGAAATTACGGATGTCATCCTATATTTTATATGTCATGATAACCAGCCGCTATCGGTTGTGGAGGATGAGGGATTTAATCTATTAATGAAGACTGTGTGTCCACTATACAAACTACCTAGTCGGGATAAAATTACTGTATTATTAGATACGAAGTATGATCTCATATCCAACAAACTTAAAGCAAGTAAAAGAGATAAGAGAGTGACATTATCAGCAGACATATGGACTGATACCATTAATACTCGCAGCTACATAGGGCTAACTTTACACTATCTTCAACATACCGAAATGAAAGCAATTAATGTCGGGGTATTTCAGTTGGATGAATCCCATACAAGTGCGTATATAGGTAAGAAATTAGAAATAATTTTGGCGGACTGGAACATAAAGAAGGATAATATAAACGCAATAGTTTCGGACAATGAAGCAAATATTAAGACAGCTATAATTCACTACTTTACGTCTGGTGTATATATACCTTGCTTTGCGCACACCATGAATTTAGTACCACAGAATGCTCTCAAAAAACACCACATTTTACCGCATTGTTGGAGTCAACTAAAAGTATTGTTGCATACTTCAATAGATCGGTCACAGCTTCTGACGCTCTCCGTAAAGTACAAAAAGAAGCAGGAAATAAGATCCTAATGCTTAAGCAAAGTGTTCCAACACGATGGAATAGATGGATAGATTTTGTACATTAGCTCCATATGTAGCTACAGTATTAACTAGTTTCCCGAATGCTCCAAACATGCTTTCAAATGTTGAATTAAAGGCTCTTACCGATTGTGTAAAAATACTAAAGCCATTTGAAATTGCCACACGAAATTTAAGTGGAGAAAAGTATATCACAGCCAGTAGAGTCATTCCTATTATAAATTGTTTGAATCATTTAATTAATACACTACAATATGAAGAAGGATCTACTGCTCATAAATTGAAATCCAATTTACAAACGGAATTCAATCACAGATTCGAAAGGGTCGGTTTTTTCCGGAACCTTGCCATTTGTACTATTCTGGATCCTCGTTTTAAGGATATACATATAAAAAATATCCAAGCGATCACGAACGCCAAAAGAGAAATGGAAAAATTGCCGTACCAGTCAAACAGTAACTTAAATATGAATTATACCGATGTATCGACCTATGACAGCTGCCATTCAAATTTAGAGTTGCAACAAGATGACGAGGATTTATTTTGGACTACACATGAAAATTTAGCCAAACAACATGACGAAAATATTTCGGGGAACGTCAACAACAATAAAAAAATAGAACTTTCAAACTATTTAAGGACCAAGCTATTCCCAGTAACAAATAATCCATTCGAAGCTTGGGAAGAGATAAAGGTGTTACATCCAAATTTATACCACTTAGCCAGGAGAATGCTACCTACATTAGCGACATCTGTTCCATGTGAGCGTCTCTTTTCTACAGTTGGAAATATTATCACGGATAAAAGGAATAGGCTGAACCCTGAACGCGCCAACAAGCTTCTCTTCCTACATTCAGTAAATATATCGGAATGGTAGGGAAGGAAAGAATAAAAGTTATCCTCAATAGACTAACAGCTGGGGACCAAAATACTTACTTACTTACGTCATTTCATAATCAAAATTTTCCATCTTATCATACTCACTTGACTTCGCTGATAATTTCTTCGGCTTTCAGTGGTGTTGGACGCTGTTCCTGGCTTTCAGTGGTGTTGGGCGCTGTGGAATAGCCTCGAAGGAAAAAAAACCGGTTAAGTTACATGATTTCACAAAGGATGACTTTTGGTAAGGCAGCAGAGAATTATATCTCTGGTAAAAATGATAGTCAATTTGGTTGGTGGAAAAGTGGGAGCAGACGGCAACTAAGACGCGGAAAAATGTGTATAACTTACGTCAAAGCACGATAACTCGACAACGCTGTCACTTCACCTTTGTCATCAAAATAAAATAACTGATGTAGTATCTATTATTGCCTTTGAAGTTCTTTTTATAATAAAAATAAAAAAAATGTAATGTATGTAACATTATTCAGGCGTTATTTTTGAATGATGTATAAAAGTCCATTTTTTCATACATTGAGATAATTAAGGGTTTGCATTTGAATCAATCAGTGCGAGCTTAATATTTCGCTTTTGCCTTGTACACATGTCACTGTATGCTATAATATGGGCTCGGGTTGTAACATTCTGAGTATCGCTCGTTCGAAACAATAGTGGCACAACTCAAAATTTTCTTTTTTAAGTTTAAAATTAAACTTTTCGACCCAGCGATCAGAGAGGCATCTCATCAGTAAGATAACCTTATAACCTTACAGATGAGACACGTCTCTGATCGCTGGATCGAAAAGTTGCGTCAATTTAAAAATTTTGAGTTGTGCCACTATTGTTTAGCACGAGCGATAGTGTATCTGACCGTGTATATATGTATACATACATATGAATATTTTATTTAAAGCTGTTTTTTCCGCTTTTTCTTGTTCAGAGCAACCCCCTTACGTTCCTACGCTATCGTCAAGCTCACAGAGTTACTTCAAACCGCTTTCGAGGTCACTATAAGCGTGTTGCTCTGAACAGACTCATTTTACATACGAGAAACGACTAAATTTAGGCGATTCATCGATATTTTTTTGGTGATTTTTTTTAGTCGTCGATTTTTTTCCCCAATTAGTCGGGTTAGTCGATTCATCGATACGCTCTCAAATTTTCCCCATCACTACGAGTTACCAAAAATGGCAATAAATGGGTTATACCGAAAGAAATGCGAACTCAAGTAGTCCGCGCTTCTCATGATAACTGTGGACATTTTGGAGTAGAAAAGACGCTTACCAAAATATGTGAAGTGAGGAATTACGTTAAACGATATATTAAAAACTGTATACCATGCTTGTACCACAAGAAACCGAAGGGAAAACAGGAAGGGTTTTTACATCCCATTGAAAAGGATGAAGTCCCTTTTCATACCGTTCATATGGACCACTTAGGACCGTTTAATAGGAGCTCAAGCGGTAAACGTTACATTATTGCGGTGGTAGAGAGTTTTACCAAATTCACCTTCTTACGAGCAGTTAAGGATACTAAAGCTGCGCCTGTTACTAAATTCATAGAATCTATGATCGAATTATACGGTGCTCCTAACAGACTAATAACCGACAAGGGATCCTGTTATACATCACATGCCTTCAGAAAATTTTGTGAACAGCATGGGATTAAACATGTGCAGACCGCAGTAGCTACCCCATGAGCAAATGGACAGGTGGAACGTTTTAACTCCACAATACTTTCAGCATTAGCAACCTCGACGAACAAAGACAAATATTGTGATAGAGAGGTAACTAAAGTTCTGTTTGCAATAAATAATACAGTACACGGTACAACAAAAAGGACACCTAGCGAACTTCTTTTCGGATTTAAGCCGAGAGCACGTTCAGACGCGTTATTGACTTCCGAGATCCAGGAACAACGACCAATGATTGAGAATATTCAAGAAGCTAGAGAAGAGGTGTCAGCAAAATTAAAAGAAGATCAATGGAAACAAAAGCAGCGGTTTGACAGAAAGAGACGACAACCGTAAAAGTACAACATTGGGGATCTAGTAATAGTTCAAAAGAATGTAAGCGCCGAGGGACTAAGAAAAAGTTAATGCCCCATTACAAGGGACCATTCCCAGTTAAAAAAATTTTAGGCAATGACCGGTATGTTGTAGCAGAACTACCAGGATTAAAAACAGATAAAAGAGGCGCATATGAAAAAATCGAGGCTGTCGACCACTTGAAGAAATGGATGGACTCTGGTTCTGACCAAAGCAGCACGGACACTGAACGGTCGGTCGACAGTAACCCTACTGATGACTTAACCCGGGGTGAACGGAGGCGTTCACAAATGCAGGATGGCCGAGCTGTCACAAGACGAAATTAACATCTGGTAAGTCCATCGCCTAACTATATAGTTAAAAATAAAAAGAAGCATGTAACGAGAGGAGGAAGAAAAATATAATGGGGAGAAATATCGGATATTATGATTCATTCAGTTTTGAATTTGAGTGCTTGATAAGAACGAATTTTGGTGAGTGCGTGAATGAACGATTTATGTTAGATTAATTTATTATTTTATGGTGTGATCAAGAGTTAAAAGAATGTGGGCTGGAGACATGCAATCTCTCGAAGTAATTAATACATTTAATAGTGAAGTTCTTGGTTAGTCAACGGTCAAT
This sequence comes from Dioctria rufipes, assembly GCA_963924295.1. Lineage (NCBI taxonomy): Eukaryota > Metazoa > Arthropoda > Insecta > Diptera > Asilidae > Dioctria > Dioctria rufipes. The sequence goes on along the minus strand of OZ002741.1, from coordinate 98,000,778 downwards.
TAGCGTATGTCCTCCCACGGTTCTGTGACAAGAACGGTGTGTTAGTCCCCGATGATCTCTGTGTGTGTATTCCTCCCACAGAAGTGTATTCGTCACTAGGTCGTTCACACATACCATAAGGTGTTTTAAACTCGGTTCCGGGCGATTGCATGGCTTCATTGAGTGTGTGTGTGTATGTAAATGCCCCTCTCACTGAGCCCTTTGCTCATGTGTACTTTATTTTATATTTTCAGAGTGACTACAGTGTGAAGCCAAGTGAAGTTAGAGTTTCCCCACATTATCGAGGTCTAGATTAAGCGTTTATCTAAATATATTAAAATTATTTTACAAAAGCACGTCTGTCGTCTTCTCTTTTGTTTCCCCTTTACATCATATATTTTTTTTTTATTTTATTAAGTCTTTTTGTTTTTGTCGTTAAATCACTAGATACCACTGCAATTATCGCAAGAGAAAACAATTCGTCAAAACCAATCATCTTAAGAAGAGACTAAAAAAATTTTCTTAAGGGGGGTTACCACCAAAAAAAAGCTCACGATTTCTGTTCCCAAAAGCTTAGTGAACATAAACGCATAAAATTATGCAATTTTAAAATTGAAACAAATCACTATATGTACATGGAAAGCTATATGATGCTTTGATATTCGTCTGTATTGTACTCCAAAGCATGTCGGGCATCTGCACAGCAGTAGGGTAGAATCACTGACTTATAAGTCAATGGGTAGAATTGCATAGGCATGGCGAGATTTTAAATTTGGCTGTCGAATTTTTCTTAGACTTTTGTTGAGGAGCAGGCAAGGAGCGAACGAAATGTATGCTCTCTGTGATGTTGATCAGTCACTTTTCCATGTAATTTGTCTGGCACTATTTATTGCTTGGGCAATTTTATTTGACTGAAGCCGGTTATCAAATAAAACTCTTCCCAGAATTCTGAGTTGTAATATACCTACTATATAATTTTTGCAATGCTCACACGTTGTCAGATTACCATTTTATTAACTAGATATCCAAAGAACTACTTTAGAGAATTAGATTTGAATTTAGCAACAACACAATTTTCAGGTTGAGCTATGTTTGGTAGATTTTCTAATCTGATTTTAGTATATATGTACATATATACAATTTTATCTCTATCTAATTCCTCAATTTTGTTCGCATAAAATTTTTCATGTATCAAGAAACGCAATTCAACCAGATTAGCCTAGTCAGAGGTACTGTAACTGGGAAAGATTAGCAATATAGCAAATAGTGAATTCTTTTCTGCGACTCGATGTTAACACTGCCATCAAATCTGCCATTCTCGTGCTCTTTTCTTCCCTACTGGTGTGGTGGTGGTAGATTCGGTGGCGGTGGTTACACCGAGTCGCAGAAAAGAATTCACTAAAAGATAAGAGTGTGCAACGATTTCAATTTAAAAAAAAAAAAATTAAAAATAAATGTAAAGCAGTATTTCCAAGTGACTGCAGAGGTAACTGACACCACTGGTTTTTTTAGAGGGGTGTCGCCTGTAGCTCTAGTCCGCTTATATACTAAATACTATGACTTACTTACATACATTTCGGTACATCCAATCAGAAAATAATGAAAATCTGTTATATTTATGAGTATTTAATAGGGATTTTTTTCTTATTTCCATATTCCGTGGATATCCAGGATCAGCGATTTCTACAAGAAGATGTTTAGTATAAAATGATTTAAGTTTTTCCGCATTATCATCAAAGAATTGGTCATGACTGTGTATGGTTGCAACTTTATATCTTTGTCATTACCAGTCCATACAGTAAATATACAATATTTTCTTTGGGTGATATGTAGTTGATATTGTATTTGATAGTAATATGCATGGTTGCTATTAATTTTAGTGATATCCTTTGCATTTTTATCCATCTTCCAGAAGGTGATTTTACTTTTACGGATAGCATCATCAACTTCCATTCCTCTTGATGAAAAAGGACACTTTATTTCAACAATTCCATCGTCGTTAATCAGGCCGTCTGGAGTGGCTCCCAAATATTCGTAATTTGCGTCAATGAATATTCCGCAATCTTTAATTTTGACAGAAGATTTCTCCTTATTTGTAACCACTTGTTACTATTGCTTTGATCCCGTGTCTGTTCCTCGATGCTTCGCCGGTTTTTCTGATTTTCGGAAAATTTCAATTGTAACCTTGTCTTTGCTCCTTGTAATTCATTATCTGTCATATTTGGTTTTTGACAACTATCGGCGCCATAGTAATTGTCATTCCCAATACAATTGAACTTGCGTTTTATTGCAGTTCTCTTGGTCTTTTGACGCTTGATTCTCTCTTCTTCAACAACAACAATAGAGTGATACTGTTCCACAATATTTGAGTTTTTATGTTGGACTAAACTTCTTGAATGTCGAGAAAGATTCAAGAAAATTGTTTCCAGTCTTTCAAAAAGAGTATCATTTTGCAATGTAACTAGTTTCGAATTAAATGATTCTTCCCCACTGTTGCAAAAGTAAGAAGCACAATGTGCATGTTCACCGAAAACGTGCATCGGAGTGTTTTTTATATCATCACTCAACTCTGAAACCTTCGTTTCAAATGACGATGATAGCTCTATTCTAAACTGAACTGCCTTTTTTACTCCAATTTCCAATCAAGATTTAGCAGCAGTAAGCAATTTTCTTGATGTCCTTTCTAGAGCTTCACTAAAAAGCGAGCATAAATGGAACGCCACAAAAAATAATTATTTATAATTTACCCAACCTGCCTCTAAAATTTCATCAAAATCATTCACATTTCACAAATTCAAATTCACATTTCACAAATTTGTACATTTATAGGATTATTTCGTTTTCATATACACAGATTTACATACCTAACAATATTCAGTTTTCTCTTTTTTTTTTCCATAATTATTATTTTCCCGAATTTTACTAATACGTCTCATGATTAAATAATAGTTACTCACAATTCGTTATCTATAACCATAATAGAATTGGCAAAAAATTTCTCGCCAAATTACCAATGATAAAAATTAAAATATTCCGAGAAATCTATACACATACTTATACCTAATGCAGAAAATAACGGCACACACTCTCCAAGCATACAGCTACAGCCCGCTGAGCTTTCAAAACAAATGAAAGCCTTCCAAAAGCACATTACTCCATCTGACGATGATAGAATGAATTGAAAACGCCAAATTTTATGCAAAATATAATAAAACAAGAGTTTTTTGCCGTTACCATCATTAACATTATTGACTTTATTTTCTTTATCATTGCACTAAAAAAATTGAATTTTTCAAAATAAACAGAAAAAGGTTCGATCTTTGTTACAAATTGAACTTTCTTTGAAATAATATCATAATTATGGTAGTTATTTGTCTCGGAAAATAGCAACTTTCAAACTAAAATATATTAGTAACCAAAATTTTTTGTCTGGTTTTCTTTCCGTCACTGCCTCTTCCAGCCCAACATCTTCCATACTCAAGTACAAATTTATCTATTTAATGTACCATTATTACGTTCTGATGTACTAAACTTTGCAAATTTCATGAATTCCAGAGTTTTCTAACGCTAAATAAATACATATAAAACCCCGAAATCTTTATTTTTGACACGTCATTACCTAAGTTTATGCATTTTCTCTAACTATGTGCAATTTTTATCATGATAGTACGCACAGATTTGCAGTAAATTTGTATTAACTTTTCGTGTTTTTTAAGATTTCAGTGGTAACTCCCCTTAAAGTAAAAAAACATGAAATAGGTATATCCACTGCAATCCCGTGGAAAGACAGAAATACTACTGAGCAGAACTTGACATGAAAATTGATCGTGTGTGGGCTAGACCTCCGTCAATGGACATAAAAGCTCATACATTTTACTTGAAAAGTATCATTGACCGTGTGTGGGCCCACATTCAGCCTTCTGATGTATCTGCTTTGGTGTTCAATAAAAAAGTTCACGTAACACACACAAGAAACTTTATTACAACTTTATGAATATTCACACACTAAATATACAAAATTTCACATAAGGCAACGAGTAGATTTAAGAACAGAAATTAATTAGAATTAAAACCACATAATAATAAGAACAAGAAGAACTAATACCACATAACATTTTTTTTTTTTTTACAAGAATCAAAACCAACCGATCGCCAAAGCCTCGAATCGAAAAACTGAAGAACCTTTTCACCATATGAGGTCGAATTAATTCTCTCCAGGCACGCTTTCAGCTGACGATGCAGGTAGTTGACTCAATCGCGGCGCGCTTCAGTGGTCGCTGAACTTAGGCTTAAGTCACGTTGCCTGACCTCAGAGTAGCGATGTCTTTCTGCTGTGTGCTAGGTGAATTTCTTCGATTATTCGTATGATAAGCTAATCATGTTTTTTAGCTTATATGAAAATTTATGAAAATAATTTTATTTATTGCCTTTTTTCAGGTTTACTTTTCAGGCATATTTTAGATATATAACAAGGGTAAAATTTTATTTACGCCGCACTTTGGGGGACAATCTGTTGACCGTCGAGGAATTCTCCAAGCTTTTGACAGAGATAGAAGCTTGCGTCAATTCGGGACCGCTTTGTCCAATATCATCAGATGTCAACGATTTCTCTGCTCTAACACCGGGGCACTTCCTGAGAAGGCAGTCGCTCAAAATACTGCCAGAGCCCGACACAAGTAAAGTTAATACGAATCTCTTAAATAGATGGCAGCTATTATCTCAATTAAGACAGCACTTCGGATCTCTGAATATTTGGTCTAGCGTTAACAGCGCAGTAAGTGGAATAGTACTACGTCCAACCTAAATATAGACGATCTTGTTTTTGTTCGGGAAAGAAAACTTCCTCCAACCAAATGGAAAATGAACAGAATTGCTAATGTAATGTGTAATGAAGCGCCACTCATTAAGCGGCATTCATCACTTCCCCAAATCAATCAAGCGTTATCAAGATCAAATTAAATGAACGAAGACCCCATAATTCCAATGTACATACGTACCTACATATTTCTGAAAACATACATACGCCCATGCATATCTTTTCGTACGTACATACATACTCCAAAAGCATATGTACGTACATACATATCTATTGTCATACGAGTATTCCCGACAAATTACTTACAAAAAGTTATGTAACAATTTCTTCTTCAAAGCCATTAACTATTTCTCTCTGAAGAATACTCAAATTACAAAACATTAAAAAACATTTTCTTTTTCAAGTTACAATGACTTGACCTTTTCAATTCATATCGATTGACAATAATTCCATCAGAATTATTGTCAACTCAACATTTTTTTCATTTTTAATACAATAGCGGCAACGCGCTGCATTGTTTACATGAAACAAACCCCTCAGCACGAGACCAATTCTAGCCATATAGCGGCACTGGGCTGTCCCTGACCTACCATACAACCAGTGCGCGCTTGCTTTAATTGCTTTTTTTTATATGTTGGGAAATACGCGTAATGTGCCTAGCGTTTGACCCACAAATTGTGTTTTGTTGTTCTTCGTCTTTTTTGTTGTCACTCGCTTGCTCATATGTACATATATAGGAAATACTTTGAGCAATGAGTATGATGAAAAAACAATACTATGTATGTGTAATATGCATGAAGTTTTGACCCCTTTTCTGGCGCTACATGAAGTTCCTGGTCATGTATATGTATATTCTATTAGCCAATAGACGACTTTTAAAATTCTTATATGCAGGGGAATCGTTCAAAAATATTGCTTAGCCATACAATATTGATTTTCGCCGTTATGTATTGATGCAATATCGGTAGGCGTACCCAAAATTTCCTCGCACTTTTAACTGGGGAAATAGTTAGAATAGTGCTAAGATTGCTAATACTTACTATATATTTTAACCCCACTATGAATAATTCAGCCTTTAGCTGATTATTCAAAATTTGGAACCAAAATTCCAAATAAAAAGCCGATGCGTCGCTAGCCAGAGGCAGTCAGTTTTAATCAGTTTTTGAAAAGGAACCAAGTGACCCCCGACCCACGGTAAGGTATCTTGTTCCCTAATAAGCTATAATAAGCTACATATAAGAAAAAGCAAAGTGTAATGTTATAACAAAGAAGTGAAAAATACAAGTTAACGCTGAAAAGTGATTTTTAATGGTAAAAGAGAGTTTTTTGAAAACAGGGCTGGTGAACTTCTTAATTGAAAGCACTCCCAGTCCTTGCTGTAATAATTGCACAGCAAAAAGTTGGTGGCAGCGGTGGGATACAAAAAAGGCTATATAAGCGCCTATAAATCCCAAAAAAAAAAATACAAAACTTTAAAGGCAACTGCAGCCAGGTGCTCAGCAGGTAGCCTGAATTCTGTGAGAAGTTTGTAAAAGCCAAAAACAGCTCTCAAAAGAACAAAAATAATTAAAAAAAGGGAAGGCAGACCCTAATTAATGGAACCCCAACAAGAAGTCTCGTACGGACGCACCCGGAGCAGTACTCAGAGGATCCAAGAAGTAGAAAAAGAGATCAACAAGTTCACCTCACCCGCAGGACCAGACGACGACACCATGGACTTCAGCTACTTCTTAGAGCTCAAGGAAAAGCTCGCTAAATTAAAGTAATTGTTTTCTTACCTATATTGTATAAAAACATATCAAATTTTTTTAATGTAAATTTGAATCAATTCAATTAAAAAAAAGAGCAAATATATATATATTTCATAAAATCATAATCAAATTATCTCCTCTTTAAACGCAACACAGCCTTTTTATATACTAGTTTGTTCTTGATATTTCACGCGACTACGGTAACTTGAATTAGTGAAGTGAAATTTTGTGTGAGAGTATGGTCAAAACCTTTTCCTACGTTGTGCAAAGACATGGTTTTTTTCTTGAAAACTTCACTAAAGTAAATCTCCGTTGTCTATTTTTGTGACAATTTAATTAATTTTATTGGTTCAATAGAGCACCTTCCTCGTTGTTGTGCTAAAAACAAAAAAGAGAGAGAGAATGGTGCGAAAGAAAATTTTTTTTTGAATAATACTTTCATGATCATTTAATTTGTTTTCTGTATCACTACAAGGTGAATAAAGTTTTCCTTAAAGTATCTACGTTGCTTACACTTCAGTGATATTTCTTTTGGATTAGCGTTGTCATTATGTGAAGTCATCGAATAGCAATTTGTGTTATCTTTAGAAACTAACTACAAAGGCGTTTCTCAACTTTTTGTGTCAACATTGCATCTTCCCTTATTTAAATTTTTTTTTTTTAGAAGTGCGTGTTAATAGACCAGTGCATATAATAAATTTCTTTGCGTAAATCAATCTTTCGTTAAATAATTATTCAGTTGTGATTTCTTTTTATAAAGAAAGCTATCTTGTTTATTGTGGTGAGTGAAACACCAAAAGGCAAAATAGTAAACACTAGGAATAATCGGTATAGCCTTGTCACAATGGCACCAACATCGACACCTTCGCCAGAAGCAGAGTGCGTTTTTAAAATTAGCTTGGCAGACGCACGCAGCCTAATTCCTGAATTTGACGGGAATTCTGCAGATTTGCATAAGTTTCTAACAAGCTGCGATGCCATATTTTCAACTACAAAGACCCCTGCAGATCTGAGCTTGTACCTCAATCTCCTTAGAGGCAGATTGATTGGGGCAGCTTATGATGCATTGAAGTACGAAAGCTTCGATACATGGGAAGCAGCAAAGGAATTAATAAAGTCCCAATTCCAGGAAGAAAAGTCACGCATCACTGCCCAAAATGAGCTGATGCGACTTAGGCAAGGTTTCAAAGAAGAAACTAAAGATTTCGCACAAAGAGTATCTAAGGCATTAGCAGAGCTGAACGAAGCTACTCATAACGAGATATCTGATACTCAGGCACGAACTTTGTTAATCAAAGAAAATGAGAAGGGAGCTATTCTTATTTTCGAAGACGGATTACGCGACGAACAGCTAAAAATTATAGCTAAAACAAAGAATGCAAATAGCTTACGAAAATTAATTGCATACGTGACTGTTCATGCAACTCGCATAACAAGATCTACTCCCCAGTCACAAAATTTCCAAAAAAAATTTCAGAAACTAAATTTTTCTAATTTTTCTAGAAATATTCCTTCTTGTGACATTTGCAATAAGAAGGGTCACACTAGAGCAACTTGCTTTAGGAATAGAACTATTCCTTCCTTCACACCACAAACTCAAATTAAGAAGGAAGTTAATCATTTCTATTGTGCTTATTGCCAAAAACCTAATCACCATATAGGTGAATGTCGAAAAAGACAACGGGATGAACAAATCCGCCGACAACAACCACAAAGTAATGCAGTACAAGGTACTGGTAGTAGATCCCCACGTAACCAAATACAGCCTGATTATGTACGGCAGGTACGATGGACCCCTGTTATAACGTCAGCGGAAAACGATGTTGTGCGGGAGGAAGCTCACGGCAACCTCCCCCGCCAAATCACAACAGAAGCCGTGATACACTCTCAAACAAATTAAATAGACCCAAGTCTTTAAGCATTCGTTTACCCATAAACAGTGAATCTTCCTTTATCAATATCCAATAGGAAACATTCAACTCTCTTGGTCGACACAGGTGCCGAGATAAGTTTATTAAAATATGTTTCCACTACCGATAGTTGTCTGGTACATGAAAATCAAAAGTGTACAATCACTACCTTAACCGTTGATTTCATTGCCTCTGTGGGCACAGTATATGGTAGAATAGGAATTGATTTAGCAGAAGATCAACTACAAATCGACCATCCATTTCACGTAGTAGAGAAGAATACAAATCTGAGATATGATGGCCTCTTGGGAAATGACTTTCTCAGACTATACGAATGTTGCATAAATTATAAAGAGAAATACTTGGAAATTAATGTAAATGATATTAGTGATACCTGTTTGGTTGAAAATACTCCGATTCAAGAAAAAAAAATAATAATAAAAATTATATAGCTAAAGCAAGCGAAATCGTAATTAACGAAAATAAAAAAGACAGTGAGATAAATAATCCACTGCACCAAAATAATAAAAAAGACAGTGAGAGAAATATTCCACTGCAAAAAGCCAGTGAGAGATGTATTCCACTGCAAAAATATGATTATACTCAAAAAGCCAGTGAGAGAAATATTCCACTGCAAAAAGCCAGTGAGAGATGTATTCCACTGCAAAAAGAGATAGGTACACGACGCTACGACTGTGGCCTAAGCCTCATAAATAAGAGTTCCACAAATAATGAGAACCCATTTAATAAAATTAAGGAGTATAAATCAAGCAAAGAAGAGTTGAATAAGGAAATTTTAAAGTATCCTAGTGATCACATTTCCGATGTAAACACAGATACTAACCTATCAACAAATTTAAAGGAAATAAAAAAAGAATGTCAATTAAATAAACATTCTAAAATTATAATACCCCCTCGAACGGAAGTAGTAACCAAAATTCCAACTCCAAGGTCTGAAAAAGATTTGTTATGTCTTCAGAAGGAGGTCGCACCTGGTGTATTCCTAGGTAACGTTTTAACTCAGTCCAATGATAATCAAGCCAAAGTGCTTTTGTTGAATATAAATGAGTCCGAAGTAACTCTAGATCTGGAAAATGTAGTTCCTATTTGGGAGAATCCTGTTGATTACGAATTGATCACAGACTCCGAGAACCAAATTGAACAAAGATTAAAAAAATTAATGAATTCAATAAACCTTAACCACTGCAATAAGGAAGAAAAAGAAGCTATGACTTCAATTTGCCGGCAATTTAACGATCTCTTCTATCTTGAAGGCGATCATCTCACTCATACCGAGGTAACTCAACATAAAATCCCGACTATGGTAGACAAACCTCCAATTTATGTTAAACCTTATAGGCTACCAGTATCTCAAAGAGACGAGATTAATAGCCAGATCCAAGGTATGTTGACTGATGGTATCATTAGCCCCAGTAGAAGTCCTTGGAATTCTCCTCTTCTGCTTGTACCGAAAAAGGCAGATTCTACCGGAACAAAGAGATGGAGAATAGTCATAGACTTTAGGCGATTGAATGAAATAACTGTTGGTGATGCTTATCCGCTGCCTAATATAACAGATATATTAGATCAGCTTGGCAGATCCAAATATTTCACTACACTCGATTTGGGTAGTGGATTCCATCAAATTCCTATGCATGAAACTGATAAGGAAAAAACTGCCTTCAGTACGGCTTTTGGTCATTATCACTTTAACCGAATGCCGTTCGGGTTGAAAGGAGCACCAGCCACTTTTCAAAGGCTGATGAATTCGGTTTTAACTGGATTACAAGGAATACGTTGTTTTGTCTATCTCGACGATATAGTTATCTACGGATATAGCTTGAGAGATCACAACGAGAAGCTCATAGAAGTATTTCAGCGACTAAGAGATAGCAGACTGAAACTACAGCCTGACAAATGTCGCTTCCTACGAAAAGAAATTACGTATTTAGGACACGTAGTAAGTGATAAAGGTGTTCACCCTGATGAATCCAAAATACAAGTTGTAAAAACTTATCCGATTCCGAAAAAGGTTAAAGATATAAAAGCTTTTCTAGGATTTGATGGATACTATAGAAGGTTTATTCCTAACTTCGCGAAATTGGCAAAACCACTCACAAAGTTACTGAAAAAGGACTGTCCATTCATCTGGGACGAATTCTGCGATGAATCATTTCGGACTTTAAAGAAAAAGTTAATCGAAGCTCCCATATTGGCATATCCTGACTTTGATAGAGAATTTGTAGTCACAGCCGACGCCAATCCATATCCCTTGGTTGGATCTCATAACTCATCCACTTATACAAACATTCCTCCTAGGAAATACATTTCTTACGTTTCATATTTCTTAAATATTAAAAAATTATCACCACAAAATTTTTGCCGCATATACAAAATTGCCGCGTATACAAAAGCACTTGAGACTTGCCTTATCAGCGGACTCAACCGTGGGACAAGAATTGTCTTGACCATGGGAAAGATCTTGCTGACAAGGCAAGCAAGGAAATTAACAAACACACGACTCGACCAAATTTGAGTTTGGAGCTAACCAGTGACCGAGTCGGTCAAGTTTTTTTGTCATTCCTAGTAGAAAGTCGTGTTATAGCGCATAATTATAATTAAAACAACTAAAATTGAATATAAATTTTTATTGAATTTATAACGAGTCCATAATCATTTTTGTGCATCATTATTATAAAGAAATCTTGTGCATTATAAAAACTCTCGTGTTATAGCGCATAATTATAATTAAAACAAATAAAATTGAATATAAATTTTTATTGAATTTATAACGAGTCTATAATCATTTTTATGCATCATTATTATAAAGAAATCTTGGGCATTATAAAAACTCTCGTGTTATAGCGCATAATTATAATTAAAACAAATAAAATTGAATATAAATTTTCATTGAATTTATAACGAGTCTTTCTATTTCTCTTTCGCCAGCACATAGCTCCATTCTCCTCTTGAGCGTTCTTGCCCAGAAGGGAAGCACGACGGCCGAAGAATATAACATTGGTGGCAGCGGTGGGATCCCGAAACAAGAATTAAATCAATCGTACAGCAAATTAACCAATTTGGACAGCACCAATTTTATCAGCTTGTTATTCAGTAAAATTAATCAACTTTAGCTGGAAATTAACCAACTTCACCAGCACCAACTTTATCAGCTTGTTAATCAACAAATCACCTCCAGTAAAATTAATCAACTTTAGCTGGAAATTAATCAACTTCACCAGCACCAACTTTAACAACAAGTTAATCAACAAATGATCATCAATAAATCAATCACCAGCAACAGCAACAATTTTTATTTTTGCACTCCTGGATCTTCTCCAAAAGTAGTAAAAACAAGTAAGAGTACTGCCTTTGAATTCTTTAAATTGCTTTGGAAAAATATATATATTTTCTTGTTTATTTATTGACATACATATATTACCTATATTATATTATAAGCATTTCTCACATAACATGCGTGTTAAAGTGTCCTAGTTGGAAACAATAATTTTGCCAGAAATAACATCCAGTCAAAATTAGTGCGACAAATGAATTTAAAAAAAAAATTTTTTTAAACAGTTATAAATCATCATAATAAAAAGGAAATTTATTTTTTTTTTGCAAAAGTTAAGTGATGGTGGTCTTTGTTCCGAATCGTTGTACGTTATGTCTTGATTCTAAAGATACGATACTTTGATTTAAAGTGTGCCGTTTAACCCACTCAGTCCTGAATTATTTCCCTCGGAACAAAGGAAAAATATATTTCTTTTTGCGAATACCAATTGAATAGACGGTGAAATACGATCCATAGGTAACAAAATAATTTTTGTGTTGCATCTTCACGGATTTTCATTATGTTGATGTTAATTTAAAATATGTTGGAAAACTTCTACTGATAAAAAAAAAAATATATATATATAACGTAATAATAATTTTCAGTTTAATTAATTTATACTACAATGATTTTGTGCATCTTATCCCTCTGATTTCCATTCATTTTTTTTTTGACGCGTTAAGTTGCGAAATTCATCAGAATATAAGGCAGAGCAATATTAAGTGTTATAATTTGAATTCTACAGAAAACCCAAATAATATACAAGAATCATAAGTTACGCAATTGCGTACATCGGATCTGAAAGAGTTAAGGGATTGACCTGTGACTTTAATTGATTGATCTCCAAAATAACTACCCGACAAACTCGGATAGCTGAACTCTTTCAAGAGTTACCCTTTCACCCAGAAGGAGAACAAACTCAGCCTAAGCGCAGACAACTTAAATCCAATACGGAAAATTTACCCATTCGTTCTACCACTAGTCCGCGTACTACTACTGGTCCTACCATGGAACTTCGTTTAACAGACGTGCGTTCATATTTTCCCGAATTTAACGGTAATCCAAGGGATTTAAACAAATTTATTTCCGCCGGTACCACTATCTTTTCCTATGCCAAAACGACAGCAGACAAAGAATTGTTTTTGAATGTGGCAAAAACCAAATTAGAGGGTCCTGCTTATGAGCTCGTTTAACACAAAACTTATGCTTCATGGGACGAGTTGTCTGGTGACCTTACAGCTCATTTCAAGGAAGAATTATCCCGAACTGCCATACAAAATGAGCTCCTTGATTCTAAGCAGTCACACAAGGAGACGGTGAAAGAGTTTGGTAACAAAATTTGTCAGTTGCTAACTGCCTTAAACTCAGCAACATATGCCCATATAACTGAACCTAATGCTCAAAAATTTGTCCTAGAAGAGAATGAAAAATTTGCAGTTCAAGTTTTCGAGGATGGATTGAGAAACCATTCTCTAAAGCTCCTGCTCAAAGCTCGGGGAGAAACTTCTTTGAAGAAGTCAGTCACATACGCGATTGAACATGGTACCCGATTGGGACAGCCTACCCAATCTCAAGGACATACTAAGAACACGTTTGATTCGCGCTACTGTCAAATATGTGGCAGGAGAGGTCACACTCGCGAGACCTGCTTTAGGAATTCTAATTTACCAACCTTCGTTCCACGTGAAATAAAAAAGGAACTGCAGTACATCACTTGCAGTTACTGTAACAAAACGAATCATACTGTAAGGGATTGTAGATTACGCCGCGCCCACAATACAGTGAACTCACAACAAGGTAATTCCTTTGGGATCGTAGGAGAGTTAAGTCAACAGAAACAAGCCGGTGGTAACTACTCTAGAAATAGAAATTCGTTTCAAGAAACAAACTTCGCAAGGCAAGAAAACGAGCGCTATCATGCTCATGCTATCACAAGACTTCGAAAGAACACTAATTACGTTCCGAATAGAAATATATCTATGAAAAATTCCACTATAAACCAAAATAATGGATTACAAGAACAAACTTCGGGATCACCTAATTGTATGGGAAACGAAATACGACGAGAGGACAATATCGGCGGACCATCTCGTCTACAATTCTAAGCCGATATACACAACCACTAAAGGGACTTACGGGTTCCAAGACCATCAGTCCATTAAGTATAGTAATTGAATTAGACGTTAGACAGAACGGAACAATATTTCGAGCCCCCTTTTCCCCTTCAAATAATAAATACTTAGCATTCCTATTAGATACTGGAGCCGAGATCAGTCTCCTAAAACCAGAAACAGGTGTTTTTGATCGCGGTCACGTTTCTCAGCAATTAACTATAACTACGATTTTTTTGAAATCAGTTCCCACTCTTGGTTCATTAATGGGTACGCTAAACTTCAGTGACGGGAAACAAAGCCTAAGCTTGGTGCACCCCTTTCATGTACTAGACTATGATGCTAATTTGGCATATGATGGAATAATAGGAAACGACTTCCTGAAAGCTAATAGATGTGTAATAGACTTTGACAAAAGTACTCTTGAGATTAAGGTGAACGACGGTGATCAAAATAACGGTATGACTAAAGATGCCCTTAAAGATGATGAAGTGCGAGTAGGAAATACTATAATGGGTAATGACGAAATCGAGAATCGTGACGGTGGTACTAACACTAATGGAGATGTTATGCATCTGCCACCTAGGTGTGAAACCATTGTGGAATTACCACTTCTCACGAATCGCGATGTTGTGCTCCAAAAACAGGAACTAGTTCCTGGCGTTCATCTCGCATCCACTATAGCCAAACCGAAAAACGGAAGAATTAAGGTTCTAATCCTGAACTCCAATGAAAATAAAATTGAATTAAGAAAGAAGGACATCGACTTAAAATGGCAAAATTTAGAATATTTTAATATTATCGAATCAAATCCTGAACAGGACCCAGTGGCTAACCGATTGCCAAAACTGGAAAAATGTCTTAAACTAGACCACTGTAATAAGGAGGAGAAAGCGGCAATTATTAACATTTGCCGGGAATATAATGACCTCTTTCATTTGGAAGGAGACTCACTAACTTATACAGATGCTATTCGGCACAAAATCCAAACAGATGTTAATAAACCTCCCGTGTTTGTGCGACCATACCGTTTACCTGATTCCCATAAAAAAGAAATCCATAGGCAAGTTGGGGAAATGCTCAACGACGGAATTATACAGCACAGTTGTAGTCCATGGAATTCCCCCCTTCTCCTTGTACCGAAAAAATCCGACACTTCGGGTAATAAACAATGGAGAGTGGTGGTGGATTTCCGAAAACTAAATGATAACACGGTAGGAGACGCGTATCCACTGCCTAATATTACGGATATATTGGACCAGTTGGGTCGGTCTAAATATTTCAGTACATTGGATCTAACAAGCGGATTTCATCAAATTCTTGTTGATGAAAGCGATCGGGAAAAGACAGCCTTCAGTACCCCATTCGGACACTACGAGTACAACCGAATGCCATTCGGACTGAAGAATGTACCCGCAACTTTCCAGCGCCTGATGAATAACGTGTTAATGGGGCTGCAAGGAATCCAATGTTTCGTATATGTAGATGACATAGTTATTCATGGCACTGATCTACGAGACCACAACGAAAAGTTAATTAACGTGTTGAATAGATTGAGAAAACACAAACTAAAGCTGCAGTTAGAAAAGTGCAATTTCATAAGAAAAGAATTAACCTATCTAGGTCACATCATTTCACAGGAAGGCCTGAAACCGGATCCAAAAAAGTTACAAGTTGTCAAAACTTATCCTAAGCCAAAAAAGGAAAAGGACGTAAAATCGTTTCTGGGTTTTGCGGGATATTACCGGAGGTTTATTCCAGACTTCGCGAAAATAGCGAAACCTCTCACTAATTTATTAAAGAAAACCACTGCATTTAAATGGGATGCGTTCTGCGACGAAGCATTCCACACTCTTAAAAATAAATTAATAAGTGCACCAATTCTCGCTTATCCGAACTTCAAGGAAGAATTTTTGGTGACCACTGACGCTAGTGACGTTGCCCTGGGTGCCGTACTGTCGCAAGGCAAAATTGGAAGTGACAAACCTGTCTGCTACACTAGCCGCACACTTAACCAAGCAGAAATCAAATACAGTACGACGGAAAAGGAGCTTCTTGCCATAGTATTTGCCGTCAAACAATTCCGACCATATATATATGGAAGGAAGTTTACAATAGTAACCGATCATAAGCCTCTACAATGGCTTATGAATCTTAAAGAACCCTCCTTTAGACTCATGAGGTGGAGAATATGCTTAGAGGAATACGACTACGTCATAGTTTACAAACCGGGAAAATTTAATGCCAACGCAGACGCTTTAAGTCGAATTAGGCCCGATAACCTAGAAGGGAATAATGAACAGGAATCCTGCAAACTGATCGGAGATAACAAAGGAAACAGTGTTAGAGTCTTGACCAGAAGCAAAAGCAAAACAACGGTAAACAAAACCTCCGAAGAATTTATCCCAACACCTCATACTGAAGAAAACAAAAGCAACGGCATAATAGAAAAATTGAAGTCTCTGAGCGAAGACTCCAACATCAAACAAAAATTTTTCGTTTTACTCCTAGTCGAAACGTATGAAGAATTACGTCTCTCTAAATCAATAAAACACTACCCTATCGTACAAACTGGCAATGTAATTACTCTTTATCAACAGAAAGCAAAGTGTACCGTCACATTACCGATTCGAACTCCTAACGATAGAGAGATTTTCTTGGGTATATTGAGGAAATTTCTCCTCGTCATTAAAAAAGATAAACTCGACAAGGTATGCATCTCAATGCCAACGTTGGAGAGCAAAGACATAAATAATGTGAAAATAATGATCAACGAGATTTTTGAGGATCATAAAATCCGAGTAATCCTTTACATAGATAATAAACAAATACTAAAGGAACCCAAAGAAATATCGCAAGTACTGAGAGATTATCATACGACTGCCTTTGGAGGTCATCAAGGCATCTCCCGCACTGCAAAGCGAATAAAACTTAAATACTACTGGTCAAATATGATGAAGGACATAGCGGACTTTGTCACTAAATGCGAGTCTTGCCAGAAAAATAAGTTCTCTAGAAACCCTTCCATTCCAATGCGAATCACTACGACTAGTTCCAAGCCTTACGAAAGGGTTGCACTGGACATAGTGGGTCCGCTCCCGCTTAGTAATAATGGCAATAAATATATCCTAACCTTCCAGGATGACCTTACGAAATTCTCGGAAGCCATTCCACTAACAAATATGGAAGCTCGAACGATAGCTGAGGCATTTATTCTCCAAATCGTTTGCCGACATGGCATTCCTGATTCTTTACTGACCGACCAGGGAGCCAATTTTCTTAGCGAAACATTCAAAGAAATTCACAAGCTACTTAAAATAAGAGGCTTACATACCACTCCCTATCACCCTCAGACAAATGGTGCTCTGGAAAGGAGTCACCGCACCTTGGTAGAATACCTACGTCAATATGTCAACAAGGATGTCTTGGATTGTGACGTATGGATCCCTTACGCGATGTTTGTGTACAACACAACCCCCCATAGTAGTACTAAATATTGCCCGTATGAACTGCTCTACGGATATCCACCCAAAATTCCCAGCAGCCTCAGACAACAACCCCAAGTATGTTATAATTACGAAAATTATGCTAATGAATTAAAAGCTCGCCTACAGCATTGTCACGAAATAGCGAAACATGAAATAATGCACTCAAAATCCAAATCTAAAGCTTACTATGACCAGAATAGTAAACAAAAATTCTTCAATATTACCGATAAAGTTCTACTAAAAAGGGAAGCTCGTAAAAATAAACTAAACCCCTTATGGGAGGGACCCTATGAAATAGTACGATTGGATTCAACAGAAAACTCCACTATTAAGATAGGCCAAAAGCTAAGGACCGTACATAACAATAATCTTAAGCGATATATCGATTAAAATCTCAAAACTTTCAGTCATCTGAAAAGACACCCAAGATAATGTTAACCTTCTCAAGTTTTTTTTTATGTATTATCCCTATTTAGGCTATGAGTCGCAAAACGCACTGACATGATTCCTTTTCAGAATTGGACTGGGTCATAATATTGCTAAAATGCGTGATCGCTTTTGTTCCTGTTTATGGGACCGGAATCAACATCACTAATTTTGAACATAACCCCGGTATATACTTTGAGGAAATCGGAAAAGTCGAACTATATGCTAATGAACGGAGAGTAATCATCTGCTACGACTTGGGAAACCTAACTATTGGGATAACTAATGTAAAGACGCATATCGATGAACTAAACAACCTTTGTAAATCATTATATAATGATCCTACTTTTACACAAATTTGTAATAGCACCATCATAGAAATAAATCATATAATGTCGCATATTACAGACAAATTGGACCTGCTCACGGTGAATAAAAGAACAAAACGCGCACCCTTAGAAATTGTAGGATCTTTAAGTAAATCATTATTTGGAACTCTTAATACCGAAGATGTAAAATACTACGACGAACAAATAAGAAAATTAAACGACAATGAAGGACATCTACTTCAGCTCATTAGAAACCAAACCGTCCTCATCGACACGACAGCAAATATCTTCAATAAGTCGCAGCATGTTGTAGAAGCTCAACTGCTTGCTCTTAGTACAAAGTTTACTATGATTAAAAATATGATTAATGAACAATACGACGTTACTCTTAACGACCGAATATCTCTCCACTTGGAGTCGCTTACTTCTTTGACAACCTTAATAATACTACGGTATCAAGATACGCTAAACCTAATAATAGACCTGGTCACAGATGTCCGCCACGGGAAACCCCATCCCGCCATTATTTCTCCTGGACAACTCGAAAATCTTTTAACTACAATACGTAAAAGAATTCCAAGCAATACGAAATTACCATCCTCCCTTCGTGACGATAACCTCCTTAATGTCTATCGTATTGGTCAAATGAGTACTGCAACTTACAATGGAAGAATAATATTTGAGTTGAAAATTCCTCTTCCTTTTGTCGAAAGCTATCAGCTATATAAGATCATCCCTCTTCCTGCTCCTCATGAAGGTAAATTTGTTTACATTCACCCAAGTATACAATATCTAATTGTTGACTACAGACGGGAGCATTACTATGATATATCACTCAGCGAACTTAACAACTGTCTAACGGAAGACAGCGGGGAACATTTATGTCAATTCACTCACCCAGTTTTCAACCTCCATTCCAAAATGGACATTTGCGAATTAACGCTACTTCGTAGAGACAATTCCTTACCCTCATCCTGCAGGTTTGTGCAATCGAACTTTACCTCTTATTGGATTCAACTATCTCAAACTAATAAATGGATCTTTTCTACACTAAACGAGCTATCTATCGATACTGTCTGTGACAATCAAATAACACCATATTCTCTGACCGGAACAGGAGTAATCGAAATCACTGGCGACTGTTATATTCGAACACGAGAACTGACAATCTATGCTTATAGCTCAAAGCGAACTCCCCTTAGAAACTCTTTTATTCCACCCGTAAAAATATCAAGTATATTGAATCGTACTCGATACCAGTCCTACACCCCCCTAAATAAAACAG
This sequence comes from Dioctria rufipes, assembly GCA_963924295.1. Lineage (NCBI taxonomy): Eukaryota > Metazoa > Arthropoda > Insecta > Diptera > Asilidae > Dioctria > Dioctria rufipes. The sequence goes on along the minus strand of OZ002741.1, from coordinate 97,981,349 downwards.
CCTTTATAAAGTATTCTTTCGAAAATGACTTCGAATCCTTAGCTCGAGATATAAACCATTTAAAGGATAATGAAAAAAATAATCTCCAGCCTATCGAATCCTATATAACGCACCATTATATACTAGGATATGCTCTGGTAACCTTTGTTATAATATTCATTACTGTTAAACTAATACGGAGGTATTGTTCCAAACGCCAAAATTCCAAGCAAGGACCATCCGCTGAACAAAGCAAAAAGGATAAAGAAGAAACGCAACTAAGAGAAAATGAGCCAGTATACATAAAAGTTTGCTCTGTCTAATTCATTAATTAATAAGAATATTGTAACCATTGAAATAAGTATAATAAACGCAACAATGCGAATGTTTACATAATAGTATGTAGTATCTTCGAAATTGTTATAACTAGGTAAGACAAAATAATTAATGTACCCATAAATATAATAATTTGATAAGATAAAATAATGTATCTACAAATTTTTTTTAAAAAACTATTAAACATGTATGTGTAAGTACAAATTTTAAACAAACAAAAAAACAAAAAATGTATTGCACTATGTATCAAATAGAATCGACAAAAGACTGGACCGCAAAACAAAACAAAATTTTTTTTCTTTTTAACAGAAAATTTTCGTCCTTCGTCAAAAATTTTCTTTTCTAAGGGGGATGGTGTTATGATATCCCTTGGTTGGATCTCATAACTCATCCACTTATACAAACATTCCTCCTAGGAAATACATTTCTTACGTTTCATATTTCTTAAACATTAAAAAATTATCACCACAAAATTTTTGCCGCGTATACAAAAGCACTTGAGACTTGCCTTATCAGCGGACTCAACCGTGGGACAAGAATTGTCTTGACCATGGGAAAGATCTTGCTGACAAGGCAAGCAAGGAAATTAACAAACACACGACTCGACCAAATTTGAGTTTGGAGCTAACCAGTGACCGAGTCGGTCAAGTTTTTTTGTCATTCCTAGTAGAAAGTCGTGTTATAGCGCATAATTATAATTAAAACAACTAAAATTGAATATAAATTTTTATTGAATTTATAACGAGTCCATAATCATTTTTGTGCATCATTATTATAAAGAAATCTTGTGCATTATAAAAACTCTCGTGTTATAGCGCATAATTATAATTAAAACAAATAAAATTGAATATAAATTTTTATTGAATTTATAACGAGTCTATAATCATTTTTATGCATCATTATTATAAAGAAATCTTGGGCATTATAAAAACTCTCGTGTTATAGCGCATAATTATAATTAAAACAAATAAAATTGAATATAAATTTTCATTGTATTTATAACGAGTCTTTCTATTTCTCTTTCGCCAGCACATAGCTCCATTCTCCTCTTGAGCGTTCTTGCCCAGAAGGGAAGCACGACGGCCCAAGAATATAACAATTTGGCCATAGGTGCAATACTCTCACAAGGTAAAATCGGCGAAGATAGACCGATTTGTTTTGCAAGTTGAACTCTGAATCAAGCCGAAACGAGATATTCAACAATCGAAAAGGAATTACTCGCAATAGTATATGCAATAGAACAATTCCGCCCATACGTCTATGGAAGAAAATTTATCATCATAACCGACCATAAACCACTGGTATGGATGATGAATCTGAAGGATTGTTCCTCTCGCTTAATGAGATGGAGAATTCGTCTAGAAGAATATGACTATAAAATTCTGCATAAACCAGGAAAATTGAACGCTAATGCCGATGCACTCAGCCGATTAAATCCTCTTGAAAATAAGGAACAAAACGATTCTAAGCAATCTGTAAACGTGGTAACTAGAAGCCAAAAAAGGAATAACAAAACAATTACTTCCAAAGATTTAGAGCATTTTTATAGCGAATATTTAAATTCAATAGTCTCCCCAATAGAGATAAATTTAGAGGAAAAAGTACCTCTGTTGCATGATAAACGGATAAAAACAAAATGTTTTCTTTTACCTAGATCCGAAAACGAGATCGAGGATATTCTAAAAGAGCATACATCCAAGCTGAATGCCACATACGAGTTGAACAAAGTCTTCTCTTACGAAAACTCGAATTTCAATTTCTTAATTGCCAAATGCCTAATTCCAATGCATACTCCTAAAGAGCACCAACAAGTCTTAGGGAGTATAGAACAAATAAAACAAATTTGTATTCTCCATGGTCATCAGAACATAGCTATTTCCCTTCCTCCGCTAGAATTATCTGTATTCTCCGAACTTAAAAACATGATTTCATACGTATTCAAAGACGGAAACATTCGAATCACTATCTATGTAACTAAAGTGCAAGAGTTCATCGATGACAGGCAAATAACGGATGTTATAAATGCATACCACGTAAGCCCTCTTGGAGGTCATCAAGGTATCACTCGTACCGTAAAAAGAATTCAAACTGCTTACAATTGGTCAGGAATAACCAAAGACGTCGAGAATTTTATAAAAAAATGTCCCTCTTGTCAGAAAAATAAACTTTCAAAAAATCCTAAAGTACCAATGAGAATAACCACTACCAGCTCGAAACCATTCGAAAAAATATTCCTAGACTTAGTAGGACCTTTACCCATAAGTTATGACAACAATAAATATATATTAACTTTTCAAGATGATCTTACGAAGTATTCAGAAGCTATTCCGCTCCCAAATGCTGAAGCACAAACGGTAGCTCGCAAATTGGTCGAAAATATTATTTGTAGACATGGCGTACCTAAGACAATCTTAACTGACCAAGGCTCAAATTTCCTGAGCGAAGTTTTCACATAAGTATGCAAACTTCTAAAGATTCATAAACTCCAAACTACACCATATCATCCTCAGACTAACGGTGCTTTAGAACGAAGTCACCGAACACTAGCTGAATATCTCCGTCATTATGTAAACAAAGATCACTTGACTTGGGACACATGGATCTCATATGCAATGTTTGTGTATAACACAACTCCCCATTCAAGCACTAAATACACACCATACGAGCTACTCTATGGTTATCAAGCAGAGATTCCGACCACAGTAAAGAAGGAACCTACTATATGTTTCTCATACGAGAATTATAGTAACGAATTGAAAGCTCGGTTACAACATGGTTATCAATTAGCCAGAGAATCCCTCATTCAAAAGAAAGAAAAATCAAAAATTTCCTACGATGAAAGTACTCGTGTAAAACAGTTTAATTTAGGCGAAAAAGTTCTCTTAAAGAACCACCAACGGAAAGGAAAATTTTCCCCGCTATGATCTGGACCATATGAAATAGTAAAATTAGATTCAACAGAGAACACCACAATAAGAATAGGCAACAAAAACTAAACAGTCCATAATAATAACATCAAACGCTTTATCGATTGAATTCTAAAAGACGACAATAATTGCAGGTTACTCACTCTCGTATTTTTAATAATTGGCATCGTACCAGGGGCCGGATTCTGTAGCACGGAGAATTTGGGAATTTGGGAGATGAGAATTGCGTTTTCTTAGAATTCTTAATTCCCTAATTCTCCATTCCCAATTCACTAACATGGTTGGAGAATTAGGGAAAACGTAAGAAATGTGAAAAAGTGCGAATCGCCTGGGACGATTAAGGGTATCAATTTTTGTTGTAGAGGGTTGGACTGTTTTTCATATGTGAGGTACATCTGCATATTACCTTCCACTGTCGAAATAAATTTAAATTTCTTTTTTGTTGGGTTAGTTTTTGAGGGATGTAGGAGGGTAGGTTTTCTTGAGTTTTTCCGGGATAACGAGAGAATGGAGAGTAGAAGGAGAATGTATGTGGTATAAAAAAAAATGGGAGCTCAGCGCGAACAAGATAGGCTTAGGAAAAGAGGCGGGAAGAGTGCGGGGTAGAAATGGGAGCTGATTAAGGGAAATTTAAAAAAAAAATAAGACAATATCAGGAGCTGCAATAATTCGCAAAGGTAAGCTCAGGATCTCTAAGCCAAATAAAAAAAAAGTAAGAATTCGCTTTGGTAATGCATGCATGGGCATTATAGGCTGTATTTTATTTCGATTAACGGTAATTTGCAGATTTGAGCGGCCTCGGCGGTTAATTTTGCTATCGCAATATTCACGGGCGCCTAACTTTATGTGGGAGTGCTGTAGAGTATTGGAATTTTTTTGATAGATTAAGGGTTTAGAGTACAAAAATATAGGTGAATAATTTTTGGGGCAGGGTGTTTTGCGGGTTGGGGGTCGTACCACCCCTCATAGGGGGTTGCTCAAACTACGTCATGTTTGGTACCAAATTAAAGAGGGAGGAGAGGGTAATCGAGTGGTGTAGTTTGTCTTTGATCGTTTTAACGTGATAGCTGACTTTTGACCGCCGAAAAACTATTTTTTTACACTACGGTCATATATGTACACCCCAGTTTCCATATTTTGCATATATTTCTTCCGTTCTTTGTTTCACATCCATTAGTACTCCATTATGAACATTTTTGTCATGGGAAGTAAATTTCCAGGACTTACCAGTTCTTCGCAATGATGAGATGAAATGTGTCAATTTTTGTACCAAAACCGGACAATTTTTCACCTTAAAAAGGCCTGCTACATTTCTTTTACATTTATTTCCAAAACGGTTTATCGGATTCAAAAATTATTTACATATTTAATTAGGGGACAAATTGTAGATGCGATTTCATCCTACACACAAGCTTTACCGTGTATATTTAAAAATTTTACAGCATCTCTTCTGTACTGGACGACGACCAAATTGATCATTTTCGCGTGATTTATAATTTTTAGCGGGTACTTTGAGAGACAAAATCCTTGTTCCTCTGTTAGTATTGCATGGATTTCCATAATTTGTTTTTTACAATATAGCCAGGACACGCAGTGAATATATACCTAAATTTGAAATTTCTAGGTACCTAGATACCTTCACAAAACGCAACAAAAGCAGACAATACAATTTTTCCACTTACTTTTCCACTTGCAAGACACCGGAGAATTAACAAGTGGAATGGAGAATTTGGGAATTCCTCACCTCTCAAATTCGTTCTCAGTTAAAAATTTTTCGTCTTACTTTCACTTCTCAAATTCTCCGGTGTTTGCTTATGGAAAAGTAAGACGAAAAATTCTCAACTGAGAGGATTTGAGAAGCGAGTACGGAATTCCCGACTTCTCCATTCCACTTGTTCCGGTGTTTGCTTGTGAAAAAGTAAGACGAAAAATTCTCAACTGAGAGGATTTGAGAAGCGACTACAGAATTCCCGAATTTTTCGTCTTACTTACACTTCTCAAATTCTCCGGTGTTTGCTTGTGGAAAAGTAAGACGGAAAATTTTCAATTGAGAGAGAATTTGAGAGGTGAGTACGGAATTCCCGAATTCTCCATTCCACTTATTAATTCTCCGGTGTTTGCTTGTGGAAAAGTAAGACGAAAAGTAAGTAGAGAATTCCCAAATTCTCCATTCCACTTATTAATTCTCCGGTGTTTTGCAAGTGGAAAAGTAAGTGGAAAAATTGTATTGTCTACTTTTATTGCATTTTGTGAAGGTATCTAGGTAGCTAGGAATTTCAAATTGAGTTACGGATTCACTACGTGTACTGCCCGTAGTCAGAGCGTACATACAAAAATTGTAAGATGTGATAAAATTTATGCCACTGGTATAAAGTTAGTGGTTGTATTCGTTTATCTACAAATTCTACACTTCAATGTTAAACTAGAGCTTTAATACGCAATAAATCTTAGATACAAATAGTTTAATTTATCAATATTCAATAAATGAGAAATATAAAATATATAATAAATATAGTAATTTTGTTGCAAATAACTTGTACTCACCTGATCTATGTTTGGCAGTTGATTAACTTGATTTTAATAATTTTTACTGAGGTTGGGATTGGGATATTCTTTATTCTGGTCGATACCCAGAATAAAGTGAGGTGAATAATTCTTACTGCAGTCGAAACCCACAGAGAATCTTTATTGCAGTCGTTCCCCACAATAAAGTGTTGGTTAGTAATTTTCTTGTTACAGTCGTTACCCGTAACAAGAATCTTTATTGTAGTCGTTACCCACAATAAAGTCTTTATTGTAGTCGTTACCCACAATAAAGTGTTTTATTAGTAATTTTCTAGTTACAGTCGTTACCCGTAACAAGAATCTTTATTGTAGTCGTTACCCACAATAAAGTGTTTAGTGTTAGTAAATTTCTTATTACAGTCGTTACCCGTAATAAGAATCTTTATTGTAGTCGTTACCCACAATAAAGTGTTTAGTGTTAGTAAATTTCTTATTACAGTCGTTACCCGTAATAAGAATCCTTATTGTAGTCGCTACCCACAATAAAGTTTTTATTGTAGTCGTTACCCACAATAAAGTGTTTTATTAGTAATTTTCTTGATACAGTCGTTACCCGTAACAAGAATCTTTATTGTAGTCGTTACCCACAATAAAGTGTTTTATTAGTAATTTTCTTGATACAGTCGTTACCCGTAACAAGAATCTTTATTGTAGTCGTTACCCACAATAAAGTGTTTTATTAGTAAAATTTCTTAGTACAGTCGTTACCCGTAATAAGAATCTTTGCTTTAGTCGCTATTCAAATAAATCTCCTAATCTAGTCGCAACCCAGAATAAGAAAAATTTATTTCAATCGTCAACCAAACAAAGTGTTAAACTGTTAATAAAAATTCACAACACTAGGAAATACCACTAAAAAATTATCAAGTTACTCACTGCACTGCCAAACTGAAAAAGAGATCGAGTCAAGTTAAATTGCTGTTTATATAGCCCTTGCTTGCACACGACACCAATGATGGAGTAGCAGAGGCGCATGATCACAAGAATTGGCCGTGCGTCTGTAATTTTACGGTACTAGAGATAAAATATGCATAGCAACGAACAAAAATGCATAGTAACAAGAAATTTAAAGCAACCCATGCTGCTGTGTTAAATTGAATTCTGTATATTTGCAAAAAATATTATCTCTATCACGTAGAGAAGAAATTCCCGTTCGATAGTACATATAATGATGATAGTGTTGAAAATTGATCTGCTTGATCTGATTGTATTTGTGCCGTGCATTGTATGCTACATGACAACACATGCTTTGGTTAGATATTTTTGGGAAAATTTGTAATTAGATTGAATTTGTTTTGCTTCAAGAACTCAATTTTAGCATGGCATTTTTGCATATGTTCTTTTTTCAGCAATTGTTTTTAGCACGAATCTGATTACTTCAATCATATGATAAGAATTTTAATTTGATCTGCTTAATGAGGCTATATTGTTGTATTGTATTTGTGCAAAGTGTTATATAGACGACAAATACATGGCTTTGTTAGGTTGTGTATCTGTTTTTTGATTAAGAGTAATCAAATTAGATTTAATTTTCCTAAAATTTGATGCTTTGTTTCAGGAAGTTTTCCTTTTAAAAGTAATAGATAAAAACAAAAATATATTCGAACCGATTTGGTTCGAACATACTGCCCCCCGTTGAAAGGCTGTAATGTCTTTCAAATAGTCTCATGTAAATTATGTTAATATATGTACAGATGATAAAAATGGAGGGATTTGTATGCACTGAAGTTTTAATAAGAAAAACTTATTCACACAAACAACAAAAAAAGGGGAAAGACATTAATGAATTGCAACTGGTTAACCTAAAAGGTTCGGTTTGTGTAATAAAAGATGTTTTACTTTCACAGCGTCATTTATTTCAAGCCTTCAATACCTTTATGTGACCATTTTTTAACAAACGTTGAGAATTTACTGAAAAGTTCATTAGTGTTTGACTGAATAGTAGATAAACAACTTACTCGCTTTTGTTCAGATTCTAAGTTGTTTTCCATAACAGGTAATGATTGAGGCCAATCTTCTTCAGGATTCAACAGCCACTGAGTTCCGTGCCACCATAAATGGTGGGAGCTTAATGTTGCAGGTTCAATGCCCCTGGAGTTACAATCGGCAGGATTATCATTAGATCGAACCTGATGCCATGACTGTTTATCAGTTAAATTTTGGATTTCTGCGATCCTATTTGCAACAAAAGTTTTGTACTTGTTCGGATGATTGCGGATCCACGATAGAACAATAGAGGAATCTGTCCAAGCGAATATGGGGATCTTAGTAAGATTTAGATCGGTTCTAACTCGATCAATGAGTCGAACTAAAAGTACTGCGCCACATAACTCGAGGCGAGGAAGCATTATAGCTTTGACAGGTGCTATTTTGGATTTTGCAATAAGTAAATTAACGTGCAAGTTTCGCACTTGATGTATAGCCCTGATATATACTGCCGCCGAATACGCGTGATTGGACGCGTCGGAAAATCCGTGTATCTGGCACATTGATAAATCACTAGTGGTGAATATCCACCGTGGTATATGGATTGAGCTAATGTGAAATAGCTTTTCCTTAAATTGTCGCCAGTGCATGTCGATATGTGAAGGTATCGGCTCGTCCCATGAGCATCCCGAAAGCCATAAGGTTTGCATCAGAATTTTGGCTGTAACTATGATCGGAGATATCCAACCTAGTGGGTCAAAAAGTGTAGCAATTTCTGACAACACAGAACGCTTTGTAGAGCTGCGATCTGCGAATTGTTTATATTGCAAAGTGAAATGGTCAGTTCCTGGGTGCCAATGTATTCCCAGGGTTTTTACAGATTCATCACTTGCTAACCGTAATGGAAGTTGTACTTCCCTATGTTCTTCCGGAATGCTTGATAGGAGATCCGATGAATTGCTTACCCATTTCCTTAGGTTAAAGCCTGCTGACGACAGAATGTTAATCATCTGCGCTTGTATTTCCAAGGCTTCATTGATGGAATCTGCTCCAGTGAGCAGATCATCAACATAAAAATCACGCGGTATAATTTTGGCAGCTATAGGATATTTTGCGGCTTCATCAATTGCTAATTGGTGAAGGGTCTTGATGGCTAAATATGAAGCTGGCGTTGTGCCAAATGTGACCGTGGTTAACTTATAGTCTCTGATGCTTTCGCTGGGACTATTTCTCCAGACTATTCGTTGAAAATTTTGATCTGGGGTTTGAATGTTAATCATTCGGTACATTTTCTCTATGTCGCCTGACATAGCGTATTTATATTTTCGCCATCGAAGTAATGTTGAGAAAAGCTCAGATTGCAGTACTGGACCCGTATGCAGCTGTTCGTTTAAACTTTTCCCATTAGTGGATTTAGCCGAGGCATCAAAGACGACTCGAACCTTGGTCGTAGTGCTATCCTTGATGACGGCGTGGTGAGGAAGATAATAACATTTATCACGACTGGCTTCTTTATCAGCCAATATCATGTGCCCTAATGATTTATATTCGTTAATGCAAGCCTTGTATTCCTGACTAAGCTCAGGATTTTGTTGCAATTTGTGCTCTAGACAATAAAATCTTCGTAGAGCCATGCCACGAGAGTCACCCAAGCTGGGAGCTTCATTAATAAAAGGCAAGCGAACTTCGTAACGGCCGGTTGCATTTCGAAGATGAGTTCTTTGATAAAATTCTTCACAATCGCGGTCTGCCTTAGACAGTTGTCTTCCTGGAGTAACTTCTTCGGTTTCCCAGAACCGCCGCAGAAGTTTATCGAGGGAAGACTCTTCCTCGTACTGAGCGTTTACTGTTAAGGTGGACGCAGTGGACATTGTGTGAGTGTTTTTTAAATTGCCGAAAAGGATCCAGCCTAGGGTGCTGTTTTGTGCTATAGGTGTACCTGGAGGGCCTTTTCGCAACCCTTCTAAAAGGATTTCTCCATAAACATCTGCTCCTAAAAGCAGGTCGACTTTTCCTGGCTTGAAAAAGAGTGGATCTGCTAGTTGCAGGCCATGTACGTGGCTCCATTCCTTGCTTGGAATGGTGGACGGAGGCAGTATGTCCGTGATGGTGTTCACGATAAGGGCATTTATCGTGGTTATCTTATTCGAAGTTGAATAAGAGTGAATGTTTACTGATGCTTGTTTGCTAACACTCATAGTTTCTGACTTTCCTAAGCCAGTAATTTGCATCGATGTGTTCATAGTGGCCAATTGCAGCTTGCGTGCAGCAGCCTTTGTTATGAACGTGACTTGAGAGCCTGAGTCAATTAAAGCTCGTAAAGTGAACATGGTGCCCTTTTTTGATGGAACTTTAAGCAATGCTGTGGCAAGCAAGGCTTGTGTAGTTCGCATTGTTTGATTCGCGTGAAGCGTTTGAATTGATCCCTTGGATGTGGAAGGCGAATTACAAGGTTGTACTTGTAGTTGTGGGTTGTCTGATTGCTTAGGTGAACCCTGTGGATTTGTGATATTCCTATGTAGTAAGGAATGATGTTTCCTTCCACATCGCTGGCACGTAAACTTGCTAGCGCAATATTTTGTATTGTGGCTTTTTGAAAGGCAGTTAATGCACAATCGATTTGACGTGACAATTTTGAATTTTGAATCAACGTCCAATTTAATAAATTTGGGGCATTTGAATAATCGATGCTGCTCTTTACACATTATGCATCTGTCACCAGATGATGTAAAGTGAGTTGATGCTCTTGGTATTTGAGCTGATTTATTGGTTGAATTTGGTTTTGCGTCTGAGATTGCTTCGAGAGTTCTAAATCTTGTTTCTAGAAACGTCTTCAAAGATTCAAGGGTAGGCAGTCCATCTGCACTGTTTACCTCTTGTTCCCATAAGCGATGAGTTTCTGCTGGCAAGCACTGCACTAGCATATAAATCAAGATTGTATCCCAGTGCTTAGTGGGGACTTCTAATGCTTCGAGTTCGTATATACATTCGGAAGATTTGTCCAGCACTGTTTTTATAGCTCTGGCTGACTCTTGTGTTGCTTTAGGTAAATTGAATAAAATTTTTAGCTGAGCATTAATTAACACTCGCTTGTTGTCGTACCTGTTAAGCAATATCTTCCATGCGCTGTCATAACTCGAGTTAGTCATAGGAAGTTGACGCAATAAGTGTTCTGCTTCTCCAGAAACACTTGATTTCAAGTAATGAAGTTTCTGCACTGGTGATAGTGCAGAATTTGTATGAACCAAGGAATGAAATAGATCGTGAAACGACCTCCATGATTCATATGACCCTGAGAATTTTGGTATTGTGATGCTAGGCAATCTCAGAAACGAAGAAGATTCATTATCCGTGCTTGGCTTTGTGTCTACTTTTGTTTCGAATGCATCTAATGCATCTCTGAGAATACCTCGAAACGTGTAGTATATATTTTCCGCACTTGAGAAGTGATCGCTTGTGAAATAATCGTATTTTTGAAGCTCGCTGTCCTCTAAAGCCTGAGTGGCTTGGACAATTGCATAATGTGTATTCTTATAATCGGTCCAAATTTCGCTTAGGGCGCTTAACCGCTCAGAAATGAGTCCTTTCGTTCGTTTTTCTACATCAGTCTTGTTGTAGTTGTTGAACGACTTTTCGAATATTTTTGCAGAAGTGGTTTGGTTAGCGAAAAGTTTTTGAAGTGTAGTCATGTTTGAAAAACTTGGAATATATACCACTAGACTTTAAATTTGGCTGCGAAGGACCATTAAATGTACTGCCCGTAGTCAGAGCGTACATACAAAAATTGTAAGATGTGATAAAATTTATGCCACTGGTATAAAGTTAGTGGTTGTATTCGTTTATCTACAAATTCTACACTTCAATGTTAAACTAGAGCTTTAATACGCAATAAATCTTAGATACAAATAGTTTAATTTATCAATATTCAATAAATGAGAAATATAAAATATATAATAAATATAGTAATTTTGTTGCAAATAACTTGTACTCACCTGATCTATGTTTGGCAGTTGATTAACTTGATTTTAATAATTTTTACTGAGGTTGGGATTGGGATATTCTTTATTCTGGTCGATACCCAGAATAAAGTGAGGTGAATAATTCTTACTGCAGTCGAAACCCACAGAGAATCTTTATTGCAGTCGTTCCCCACAATAAAGTGTTGGTTAGTAATTTTCTTGTTACAGTCGTTACCCGTAACAAGAATCTTTATTGTAGTCGTTACCCACAATAAAGTCTTTATTGTAGTCGTTACCCACAATAAAGTGTTTTATTAGTAATTTTCTAGTTACAGTCGTTACCCGTAACAAGAATCTTTATTGTAGTCGTTACCCACAATAAAGTGTTTAGTGTTAGTAAATTTCTTATTACAGTCGTTACCCGTAATAAGAATCTTTATTGTAGTCGTTACCCACAATAAAGTGTTTAGTGTTAGTAAATTTCTTATTACAGTCGTTACCCGTAATAAGAATCCTTATTGTAGTCGCTACCCACAATAAAGTTTTTATTGTAGTCGTTACCCACAATAAAGTGTTTTATTAGTAATTTTCTTGATACAGTCGTTACCCGTAACAAGAATCTTTATTGTAGTCGTTACCCACAATAAAGTGTTTTATTAGTAATTTTCTTGATACAGTCGTTACCCGTAACAAGAATCTTTATTGTAGTCGTTACCCACAATAAAGTGTTTTATTAGTAAAATTTCTTAGTACAGTCGTTACCCGTAATAAGAATCTTTGCTTTAGTCGCTATTCAAATAAATCTCCTAATCTAGTCGCAACCCAGAATAAGAAAAATTTATTTCAATCGTCAACCAAACAAAGTGTTAAACTGTTAATAAAAATTCACAACACTAGGAAATACCACTAAAAAATTATCAAGTTACTCACTGCACTGCCAAACTGAAAAAGAGATCGAGTCAAGTTAAATTGCTGTTTATATAGCCCTTGCTTGCACACGACACCAATGATGGAGTAGCAGAGGCGCATGATCACAAGAATTGGCCGTGCGTCTGTAATTTTACGGTACTAGAGATAAAATATGCATAGCAACGAACAAAAATGCATAGTAACAAGAAATTTAAAGCAACCCATGCTGCTGTGTTAAATTGAATTCTGTATATTTGCAAAAAATATTATCTCTATCACGTAGAGAAGAAATTCCCGTTCGATAGTACATATAATGATGATAGTGTTGAAAATTGATCTGCTTGATCTGATTGTATTTGTGCCGTGCATTGTATGCTACATGACAACACATGCTTTGGTTAGATATTTTTGGGAAAATTTGTAATTAGATTGAATTTGTTTTGCTTCAAGAACTCAATTTTAGCATGGCATTTTTGCATATGTTCTTTTTTCAGCAATTGTTTTTAGCACGAATCTGATTACTTCAATCATATGATAAGAATTTTAATTTGATCTGCTTAATGAGGCTATATTGTTGTATTGTATTTGTGCAAAGTGTTATATAGACGACAAATACATGGCTTTGTTAGGTTGTGTATCTGTTTTTTGATTAAGAGTAATCAAATTAGATTTAATTTTCCTAAAATTTGATGCTTTGTTTCAGGAAGTTTTCCTTTTAAAAGTAATAGATAAAAACAAAAATATATTCGAACCGATTTGGTTCGAACACTACGTATCCTGGCTATATTGTAAAAAACAAATTATGGAAATCCATGCAATACTAACAGAGGAACAAGGATTTTGTCTCTCAAAGTACCCGCTAAAAATTATAAATCACGCGAAAATGATCAATTTGGTCGTCGACCAGTACAGAAGAGATTCTGTAAAATTTTTAAATATACATGGTAAAGCTTGTGTGTAGGATAATATCGCATCTATATTTTGTCCCCTAATTAAATATGTAAATAATTTTTGAATCCGATACACCGTTTTGGAATTAACTGTAAAAGAAGTGTAGCAGTCCTTTTTAAGGTGAAAAATTGGCCGTTTTTGGTACAAAAATTGACATGTTTTCATCTCATTATTGCGAAGAACTGGTAAGTCCTGGAAATTTACTTCCCATGACAAAAATGTTCGCAACGGAGTACTAATGGATGTGAAACAAAGAACGGAAGAAATATATGCAAAATATGGAAACTGGGGTGTATATGACCGTAGTGTAAAAAAATCGTTTTTCGGCTGTCAAAAGTCAGCTATCACGTTAAAACGATCAAAGACAAGCTACACCACTCGATTACCCTCTCCTCCCTCTTTAGTTTGGTACCAAACATGACGTAGTTTGAGCAACCCCCTATGAGGGGTGGTATGACCCCCAACCCGCAAAACACCCTGCCCCAAAAATTATTCACCTATATTTTTGTACTCTAAACCCTTAATCTATCAAAAAAATTCCAATACTCTACAGCCCTCCCACATAGAGTTAGGCGCCCGTGAATACTGCGATAGCAAAATTTACCGCCGAGGCCGCTCAAATCTGCAAATTACCGTTAATCGAAATAAAATACAGCCTATAATACCCATGCATGGCTAATTACCAAAGTGAATTCTTACTTTTTTTTTATTAGGCTTAGAGATCCTGAGCTTACCCCTGCGAATTATTGCAGCTCCTGATATTGTCTTAATTTTTTTAATTTCCCTTAATCAGCTCCCATTTCTACCCCGCACTCTCCCCGCCTCTTTTCCTAAACCTATCTTGTTCGCGCTGAGCTCCCATTTTTTTTATACCACATACATTCTCCTTCTACTCTCCAATCTCTCGTTATCCCGGAAAAACTCAAGAAAACCTACCCTCCTACATCCCTCAAAAACTAACCCAACAAAAAAGAAATTTAAATTTATTTCGACAGTGGAAGGTAATAGGCAGATGTACCTCACATATGAAAAACAGTCCAGCCCTCTACAACAAAAATTGATACCCTTAATCGTCCCAGGCGATTCGCACTTTTTCACATTTCTTACGTTTTCCCTAATTCTCCAACCATGTTAGTGAATTGGGAATGGAGAATTATGGAATTAAAAATTCTAAGAAAACGCAATTCTCATCTCCCAAATTCCCAAATTCTCCGTGCTACAGAATCCGGCCCCAGGATACGTTAATGCAGAAGAAGCTGTAGCAGTGACAGAATTTATCAACAACCCAGGTATATATTTCGAAGGTTTAGGAAATGTAGGTCTCTATAGCAATCATTGGAAAATAATCATATTCTACGACTTAAGAAATTTTAATCTCGAACTAGAAAAACTAAACACTTACACAGAAAAAATACAACGGTTATGCACAACTATTAAAGCTCATAGTTATAATAATGACACCAAAGCATGTGAGGATATAACAGTACAACTACATGCTATCATGGGTGACATCAACCAAAAGCAATCTCTTCTCAGTCCCCACGAGACGAGACATAAAAGAGGCTTATTTAATATTGTAGGTACTATGAGCAAAAATCTATTTGGCACTTTAGATGTAAAAGACGCTGAGGAGATCAATTCAAAGATCTCACAACTAAAAAATAATGATGAGTACTTATTAGAACTTATCAAAAACCAAACCATAATTGTAGAGAGTACAGCCAATATATTTAAAAAATCTGATAGCTCCATTAATCAGCAGTTCACACACATTGAAAACAAAGTGACCACTATAAAAAAGGTCGTAAACCAGATAACTTCCGAGATTAACCTTCAACAGATGCATCTTCATATAGAGACTTTGGTCTCACTTACCACCCTAGCACTCATAAGGTTTCAAAGTACGCAAGAAACCATTATAGATCTTGTTACCAAAGTAAGACATGGTAAACCACATCCCTCCATATTGACTCCGAAGCAAGCAGGAGAATTGTTAACTACAATCCAAAGAGAACTACCTAACACTCTTGCGTTACCTATTCAACTCAAAACGAGTAACATAATACAAATTTATCAACTCGGAGAGGTTCGTACAGCCATCCTTAATGACAAAATATTATTTGAGCTCAAACTCCCATTACCTTATAGGGAACACTATCAGTTATACAAAGTAATACCACTACCAATCCAACAAGGTGGAGTTTTTGCATACATTTTACCATCCGTAAATTTTCTCATAGTAGATCTAAATCTAAATGAACACTACTATTCAATAAACAAAATTGATTTGAGTAACTGTCAAACAACAGACCTTGAAATTTACCTCTGTAGAATTATCCACCCTATATTCAATGTTCATTCCGGAAACAACCTATGTGAAATAAAACTACTTAAACATAGCGCACAAGTCCCCAAGGAATGCAAAACACAGATGGGACCACCTACAAATTTTTGGGTGCAGCTCGCACAACCAAATACATGGTTATACTCTATACCAAAATTATTAACCATTGACGCCATCTGTGGCACTAAAATAAAGTCTGTTAAATTAAAAGGAACAGGTCGTCTTACATTAAAACAAGAATGCTATTTGAAATCCGACAATATGATAATACACTCACATAATTCCAAAACAACAGAGATAAATAATTTCTACTTACCCTCACTAAATCTCTCCTTAGAATTGCCTGAAAATAGGATACCCAATTTGTCCACTGAAAACGAAACTCGAACACACGCAGTTCAATATTTTGATGATTTTGTTGCATTACAAAAACAAAAATACGTAAAGCTGCACTGTACCGGTGTAGAACTCGTTGAAAAGAATTCGACATAAGAGAATTAAACCTAGCCATAAATAAACAGAAAAGAAACGAAGAAAGGGGTTTATCCAAAGATTCTGCACACACAATTCATCACTACACTATTAGCTACATACTTCTTTGTTTAATTTTGATAGCCATTTTTCTAAAAAATAAAGTACATAAAACAAAATCTCCCAAAACAGGAGAAGAAGTTCAAGAACAATCTGGAACTTATGTAATTACGACAACTGCAAAATAATAAGTAGTGAAATACAGACATGTTGTGCGGGTATTAGTTGCCGCTAGCAACAAAGGACTTGGGAGTGCTTTCTAGTAAGAGAAGGTCACCAGCCCAAAAAAAAATCCTTTATGTATCTTTAACACTTTTATACTTTTATTACTTAACACTTGGCTTCCTTTGAGCCTTTACAATTTAATAAAAAAACAATGTTGCTGTATCTAATTACTTTGAACAAGAGGCCTTACCGGTGGTCGGGGGACTCTCTTGTTCTCTATCTATTATTAAAAGCGCACTGAACTGCTTAATGCCCTCTGACCGGGTTTTTATTGACCATTCAATCGATACCTCCGAATTTTCCTTAGGGGGGAAAATATTTAATAAAATTTAACGAGAAATGGAGAATGCCAATCAACGATCATTCTTAATTAAAAGTTGAGAGGAAGAAAAGAAAAGAAAAAAAAGAGGAGGCGCCTATCACTGATCATTTATTGTACGTGCGCCTATGTGCCGATTATTGTTTATCGAAAGCACAATACAAGAGGCGTACGTCATTGGTTCTTACTATATGCCTGACAGTGTAGGGGAAATCGTTTACTCATTATTTACTTGCCAGTCATTGCTATGTTGACCTACCGAGCACGGGAGCAATGCAATGTATCGCTAGGCTGATTAGGCACTTTAGTCTGGTGATGACGAAATTGTGTTGCCGGTATTGTTTATGCTCGGTGGAGGTGTAATACATTACCGTAGCAACGGCAGCAATTTTAAACCAAGCAATCGGCTTGTAAATTGGGACATTTAATTTTAATAAAAAGATTAATGGGTAGGTATATGCATGCAATTCATTGTAATGTATTTTTATAGGGAAATATAGGAATGAATGTGAATTCATTACAGACATAACAGTAAACAAAAAAAAAAGAGAGAGAAAAGATTTTATTTTTTGATATACATATATATAATTACTAGTGTTCAGACTTTGTATATGTAGCTATGAGCGAACGTAGTTGCTCAATTATTTTTGCCACTGAACCTTCTGAGTGGCCCAAACGTTGGCAGTACTAACAATCACGATCTCTACATGCCTGGCTTTTTGGGAGACTTCCGGCTACTACTGTGCGACCATCTTTCGACCTTGAGTGAACACATTGGCACCATCACCGCGATAACTTATACTTTTTAAGAAAGAATTAGTTTTAGTTTGTTTAAATAATGAATTGTTTTATTTGTATTTGGAATAATTAATTAAATTATAAATCGCTTGAATTCCAACGTCTTCTAACTATCGTAAGGCAAAAAAGCTTGCCCTTTCGTCAACATAATGGTCCTTCACCAGCCGGATTTGCCTTGTGTTCACTAAATCATTTTCACGTCAACGAGACTTCATTCATTTTCATCATAGCGAAGTGCATCGAAGAACTCCACGACAGCAGTCATCATTGGATTAAATCAAACTCTGCACACGTGCTGAGCTTGCTCTCTGTACAGAAAAACCAAATCAGCTGCAGCGTCTTCATTCAGAATACATACGATCAGTCAGAAGCACTTCCACGTTCAAAGCGAAGTGCATTGAGGCTATGTATATCTGAAATCATCTGCTGTATACGTCAGGAAGATTATCGGCATCCACTTCCATGAAAGCGAAGCACTGATGACCTCAGCCTTTTAGCACAACAACAAACACGCATTCTCACATGCAAGTATCGCTCCAATAATTACATTTATTGAAAATATCTTATCATACATTTTTTTTGTAGCTTCGCATTAAACACGTATGTCTAAGATTCATCCTATGCGGGATCAAACCAGTAAAGCCTTCAGCAAGAAGTAACTGCCCTGCAAGCTCATGGAAACATAGAAATCGTGATTCTTCTACTTAGCCAACACTACATCAGCTGACCCGAGCATTTCCAAAAAAGCTTATCAGCTAAACAAGCTCCAGCGTCATACAAGTGCCGCAATACGGAGGTTCAGTCAACTACTTATTTATATAACAAGCAGCTGTAACATCTGTGAGTACTTCACCAATAGTTATTTTGTTTACTCTAAAGTATTCTAGTATAAAACAAAACCTGATAATTAGGTAGGGGGCATTTGTAAATTTAAGCCATTGTATATGCATATAAGAAATTGAGCATTGAAGTGTTTCGTAACGCAATACAGTGCTGTGATTAAATCGCAAAACAAAGGCAGTGCAGAGTACATACAAAAACATTTGAAGTACTTGACTATTAAATTAGAATTGAGTGATCATACGTGCTTTAGCCATCATCGTTCTATTATAATTTATTTGATAATTTTGCGACACACTTTTAAAATAAATTTAACATGGCTGAAAAATTAAATAAACTCCGAACGCAGCGAGCTGTGCTTATTGATCAGCAGGAAAGAACCAAAGAATTCCTCAATACCTCAGCTGCCTCTGCTAGTTTAGCTCAGTTGGAGCTTAGGTTGCAATTCCTAGAAAAGCAAATGGAATCGTTTTCAAATATACAAACCTCTATTGAACAGTCAGATGATACAGAGCTTATCGCAAGCCATCGTGCTTCTTATGAAGAAACCTATTATACCGTTCAACCGTCGCTAGCAATTTTAATACAAGAGAAGAAGAACATACAAGATACATCTTCAACTCCGAGTCCCCCCCCCCCCCACAGAGCAATATTCGCTTGCCAAAGATATCTCTGCCAAGCTTCAACGGAGACATCACTGAGTGGCTGAGCTATTTTGAAACGTTCAAAACATTAGTTCATAATGACTCAACACTCAATAAGATTCAAAAATTTCAACATCTACGTTCCACGCTAACTGGAACAGCCGCTAAACAAATCCAATCGCTCGAGTTAACTGAAGCAAATTATGCTGTAGCAATCCAAATACTTCAGGAGCGCTATGACAGCCGAAAACTTATTTCTCAAGCACACATTCAATCCCTCATGGACATTAAGCTATTAGAGCACAACAATCCATCAAAAATGCGGGATTTAATTGATAAAACTAATGTACATCTTCGTGCGCTTGAATCCCTAGATAGACCAGTAAGGCATTGGGATGATCTCGTTGTGCATGCAATTGTATCTAAATTAGACTCAACATTACGCCTTGGTTGGGAGAAGGAATCTATTGATCGTTTACCTACTCTGAAAGAGTTATTAGCTTACCTCGCCAAACAATGTCAAATAATCGAAACAACTATTAAGAACATAAAAACAGATTATCATACGGTTTCCTCTCAGGCCAAACCACTGAAGAAAACATTTAATTCTTTAGTAATATTGTCACCTAGCAAATGCCCGATGTGTAATTCAGGACACTCCTTGTACAAATGTCGTTCATTTCTTAATAAAAGCGTTGACCAACGCTTAGAGCAAGCCATCAAGTTAAATTTATGCAAAAATTGTCTGCGTCAAGGACACAACCGATCAACATGCAAATCCTCTGGTAGGTGTGCTACTTGTCGTGAAAATCATCACACACTCCTTCATAAAGCCACCAATGACTCAATATTGCAAGGTCCTTCCAAATCCAGTAATAAAGCATCACCATCAGACTGCAGCTCAACGCTCTATGCAAGCAATTCGCATCAAGATCAAAGGCCTTCATATGTTTTCCTCGCTACCGCAATTCTAAATGTCTTTGATGTGTGCGGCAGGCTGGAGACTTGCAGGACAATACTGGACTCAGCATCGCAACTCAACTTCGTGACGGAACGTCTGGTTGAGAAGCTTGGCTTAAAAAGAAAAATGGATGGTGTAATGAAGCGCCACTCATTAAGCGGCATTCATCACTTCCCCAAATCAATCAAGCGTTATCAAGATCAAATTAAATGAACGAAGACCCCATAATTCCAATGTACATACGTACCTACAAATTTCTGAAAACATACATACGCCCATGCATATCTTTTCGTACGTACATACATACTCCAAAAGCATATGTACGTACATACATATCTATTGTCATACGAGTATTCCCGACAAATTACTTACAAAAAGTTATGTAACACTTTCTTCTTCAAAGCAATTAACTATTTCTCTCTGAAGAATACTCAAATTACAAAACATTAAAAAACATTTTCTTTTTCAAGTTACAATGACTTGACCTTTTCAATTCATATCGATTGACAATAATTCCATCAGAATTATTGTCAACTCAACATTTTTTCATTTTTAATACAATAGCGGCAACGCGCTGCATTGTTTACATGAAACAAACCCCTCAGCACGAGACCAATTCTAGCCATATAGCGGCACTGGGCTGTCCCTGACCTACCATACAACCAGTGCGCGCTTGCTTTAATTGCTTTTTTTTTATATGTTGGGAAATACGCGTAATGTGCCTAGCGTTTGACCCACAAATTGTGTTTTGTTGTTCTTCGTCTTTTTTGTTGTCACTCGCTTGCTCATATGTATATAGGAAATACTTTGAGCAATGAGTATGATGAAAAAACAATACTATATGTAATATGCATGAAGTTTTGACCCCTTTTCTGGCGCTACATGAAGTTCCTGGTCATGTATATTCTATTAGCCAATAGACGACTTTTAAAATTCTTATATGCAGGGGAATCGTTCAAAAATATTGCTTAGCCATACAATATTGATTTTCGCCGTTATGTATTGATGCAATATCGGTAGGCGTACCCAAAATTTCCTCGCACTTTTAACTGGGGAAATAGTTAGAATAGTGCTAAGATTGCTAATACTTACTATATACTTTAACCCCACTATGAATAATTCAGCCTTTAGCTGATTATTCAAAATTTGGAACCAAAATTCCAAATAAAAAGCCGATGCGTCGCTAGCCAGAGGCAGTCAGTTTTAATCAGTTTTTGAAAAGGAACCAAGTGACCCCCGACCCACGGTAAGGTCTCTTGTTCCCTAATAAGCTATAATAAGCTACATATAAGAAAAAGCAAAGTGTAATGTTATAACAAAGAAGTGAAAAATACAAGTTAACGCTGAAAAGTGATTTTTAATGGTGAAAGAGAGTTTTTTGAAAACAGGGCTGGTGAACTTCTTAATTTAAAGCACTCCCAGTCCTTGCTGTAATAATTGCACAGCAAATGAAGCGCCACTCATTAAGCGCCATCATATTGAAATTACATGAATGAAACCCCAAAACAAAATCCAATATACATACGTACATACTTCTACCAAATTCCAATATGCATACGTACATACATATTCCAAAAGCATATGTATATACCTACATGCCTATTCTCATACGGGTATTTCTCATATTCCCTGCAAATAATCCATATAATTATGTAATACTTTCTTCTTCAAAGCCATTAAATATTTTCTCTGAAGAATACTCGAATTTCAAAACATTAAATCGTTTTCTTTTCAAGTAACAATGACTTTTTCCATTGCTATCGACTGACAATAAGTCCATCGGAATTATTGTCAACTCAACATTAGTGGGGGGGGGGGGGTCGTTTCGGCGGTGGGGATTTTACGATTTTTAGATTTTTATTGCTGTTTTCAGCTTACACCCTGTAAATGGCTTGATATATACCCTATCAAGGCGAGATTCATCTGAAATGATAGGAAACCGTCCAAGCTTTGCAACGAATGTACAATCAGTCTTCTTGTCGTTTTCCGTCGTCAGTGGTAGGCTGGTAGGACTGTTGTATAACCGATCTCTCGTGCTTCCTGGCTCGCCCAGGAAGAATCAATCGGAGGGGAAATTAGAGCACAAAAAAAAATGTAATTCAAGTATCTCACTATTTTATTTGTTTAAAACTTTGGAAAACATCAAAATATTTACATTAGCGGGGCGATTTTAAAGAACGTTCTATTCACAAAAGTTTCACAAACTACCCCTTGAAAAAAAAACTATTTAGGAAACAAATTGATTTCGCGAGCCGATTTTTTTAAAAGAAACCATCTTACAACTTTTACAGACTGACTACCCTCGACGGGTGAAAAAAAACGACTCCCCCTTTGAGGATGTGTCTTGTAAAAATAATATTTAAAGTCGACCGACGGGAATAATTGTATGCCTGTATGTACATACGATTAATTCTTATGAATTTAGGAATTGCATGTATATACATGCAAGAAATTTGACGGAGTTCAGGTAAGATATGTATGTACCTTGTACGGCATGTAGGTAAGTATACATGCCGTGCGAACTGAATATATGACTGATAACAAAATGCAATTTATGCTAAATTGCATTTTGTTTCAGTATGAAAATGCATTTTTAAATGCGTTTAAAATTGAAATAGAATTAAAATATTTTTATTTTCAGGGTCATTTCTGATATACGCCAATATATTGCATAGGGCAATGTATTGGTGTATTGGTTTTATGGTTGTGGTTCGGGTCAATGGGCACCTGGGTCACAACATCCCTCCCCCTGGGGAAAAAAAAGTTTTATTCTTTTTAAGAGGAAAACTTTCTTTCTAATAATAAAAAAAAATTTACCTATTCAAATTCTAAAATAAGGTAATGTTTTTAGTTAACCATGTATCTATGATACATTAATCAAAATATTCTGTTGAAATGGTTTGGATCATTAATTAATGAAGTTACCAAATATATCTATAATATGTACAATGTAGTTCTAGGTATCTATTTTTGCCTTATTTATTGTAATATAGTAATACTAATGGTTAATTTTAGCAAAGCCCCTTTTTTTTTAATTTATTTTATACTTAATTATTCTAAGTAATTTGATGTTCTCCTTTTATTTATTTTATATATATATACATATATCTAGGTTGCATATTTGTTTTTTTCTTGTTGTAGCTATCTATTTATTTTATATACATTATATTCAGTTACTGTTAAAAAAAAAAAAAAAAAAAAAAGTATATGGAGAAGGAAATGGGAGAGGTAGTCGTACAATTTCTGAAGTTGTTTTGATAGCGTCGTTATTAAGCAGCTAGCTGATAAGCATTTGCATGAGGTTTTCTTTAGCCCTTTATATTTTTTTTTTTATTTATTCTTAATATGGATGTCGTCGTGGTGTTATAGTTACTTTGGCATAGTCCGGCATGTCTTGGGACAGAAGCGATAGTTTTTTTTTTTATTTGTGTTAGCGTAAGCGGTTTCATTGATTGCGATGATGATTGTGGGATTATTTTTGTTTGGTTACAATTGTTTTTGGCTGTCGAGGTCTTCTTGCCTTTTGTGGACCTCACTTCAAAAATGATTTTTGTTCAAGAAGTTGGTCGAGGCGTGTACCGCGCCCCTAATTATTTTTCAATCCGGGTTACCGGTATATACGTTCTACATGTTTTCCCCGGATGGATGGGGCCGTTGAGGGTGGTTTGGCATGCTGGTGGGCGACAAAGTTTGCCCCTTTGGGGTGGTCCACCACTCCCTGACATGTATTATCGGCTTGATTTCGTGCTGTCCCCCGACTATGGGATGGGAGTCTCCTTCCTCGGTAAGTGGTCGCTTCTTTGGGATTGTTTTGCGGGTTTTGTATTTTTGCAACTTTGTTTATTTTTTTTTTCTATTTTTCTTTAGGTGGGTACGCCCTGCTCATCGGGGAGTCCTTTCCTACCGTTCCTGTCCATCCGTGGGGGTCCATATATGACTACCCTGTGTTTAGCGATGAAGACTGGGATACGGACAATTGATCATTCGGATTAAAAAAACCCTTTATTATTCCATTTTTTTATAATTATTATTATTATAAGTTTTGTTTTTTTTTTTCATTGGTTTTGCAAATAAATGATTTAATTCTGAGGATGACGTGTTGTTACTTATTGTTATTTTATATGGTTTTTTTTTTTGTTCTCTTCGATATGTATGCTGTGTCGCTTGCCTATGCTTTCCGCTTTCGTTTTCACTTTTTAAGAGGTCATTGTTGTTTTTTTTTTTATATTTGTTGGTTGTAATTGGTGTGTTTGTTCTGGAGAATTTCACCCAAGTGTTATAACTTTATGAGCTTTATTTTAATGATGCTGTTGGATAAGGGAGGAAATAGCGGAGAGGGAGAAAAAAATTCGTATATAAAATAGATGTTGCTACTAATTACTCTATATTAACTCTAGTTAAGTAACATTATAAATGTAGTATTGCAACTTTCAAAGTTGTCGTTAATTAATAGTTGTTTATTTGTCTCTTGTTAATTATATTTTTATTTATGGTAGCCGTTATGTATATAATTTTATATAGGAAAAACAAAATAGTGGTATATTTATAATTTGCGCAATAAAGCCTATTTTCTTGACTGCCATGCTAGATTTTTCATGTTAGGAAGAAACAGGGTGCGATAATTAGCTTTAAGTGATTACAAAACTACAACATATAGTAAAATTAATAATATGAGATAATTGTAGATTTTGGAGAATCTAGATTGGAAGTAAATTTCCGTACTATTATAGGTGTAGTTATTATATATTTCTTTCATAAGCTTTTATTGATTAATTATAACTTGATAGTTTAATTCGTATGTATTTATTTACAATTTATTACTTCCGTCGATTATATTCTTAATGGAAAAAGGTTTTGTTTCTTATATGGATTAACATTATCTTCTAATTACAGCTTTGGCTTTTCGAATTTTCTTGGCATAATACTTATTTATTTTAACCTTTATGTTGATTATTATTTATCATATATGTATAGATATTTAAAGAAAAAAAAAAATTTATGTTTTACAATAATTTCGGATATTTTCTCTAATTTTGATGTTTCAAACCCCTCTTTTTTTTGGGTTAACCTTTGTTTATTATGTTTCATATATACATATATATTGTTATTTATTTATTGTACTATTTATACATATATTTCTTTATCTCTTATTATTTTTGGATATCTACATTTTCCGTACATGTAATTACACACGTATATAAGTGCATATGCAATGGAATGTGTGTGTATTATTTGTCTCATAGACTGTTTTCTAGTGGGAATGAAAGAACATTGACAAAAAGAAATATGTTTCTTAGAGAGAGAGAAAAGAAAAACTTTGTGTTGCTCCTTTAAATTTCACTTTTTTTTTTTTGTTTGATCTTTTGGTGGGGAAAGTGTTAAGGACTTAGGGGATGGAAATGATTATTGTGTTAGTCTTTGTTCGTTATAGTTTCGGTGTCTTGTACTGTTTGATTGGAAGCATGAGTTCACGGGATATATGCTAATACGCAGTACATATATTTAAATATATTAGAACTATTTGGTGGAATTATCTGCAGTGCTTCTGTTGGGAGCAGGGGTTATATTGAAATTAGATCTTCTTGGTGCCGCCGCAGGAACATCTTCAAGTATATGTTCCGGGGGTATATTTGTACCTTTGCGGGTTTTCGATTTGTATTTCATGTAAATGTAGATAAATATGATAGTCATCACTAATGCTAATGTCAAATATGATAGCGCATAGTGATGGATATGATGCTTGTTAATTGGGTTTAGTGGATTTGCTTCCCGTTCTTCTTGAAGATGAATGGATTTTAAAATTTCATCAACGTCCATGTTATTTGTGATATTTAAAGGATTTGTTCTTCTGTACGTTTCCAAAGAGGGAAGCGTCATATCTTCGCTTATGTTGGAAATGTTTGTTGTTGAGATGAAATGGGAGTTAAATTTTGATATTTTTACGTAATGTCCGTGCAAGATAAATTCTTTGCTGCGGACATAACAACCTGGGTAGATAAATATTGTTCCTGTTCCCTGCAGGGTTTCCGATCTAATTGAATCTTCACAAACGATATCTATATGGAAAGGTTTTTTAAGGGAGAAAAGCCATGCATTTTGCTGTGATAATTGTGTTATATAGTAGCTCTGTTTTGAAGTCAAAATCTTACATTTTGATGTAATAGGTTCCTTTTTTATTAGATTGATTTCACATTGATTTACTCTATTGTTTGTATTTAAGATGGGTGATGAAATTTTACAATAAAAGTGTGTATGATCCAGCGTTGCGCAATTGTGGAATTCCTGTAGTGTTAATTCGATGTAGTGATCACGATTGTAATCAATTAATATATATTCCTTTAGTGGTTCAATATATATGAATGAACCGTTTAGGATTGTCGGTAATGGCATTGCTTTGAAAATTTGGTAGGGTTCTTTAAAAGGAAGTGGGATTCGAAGTTCTATAATTATTTTGTTGTTGAAAACATTTGCAGATATTGTGCTTAATTTGTAGATTTGTGAAAATATATTGTCTCTGGAATTTATGGGAAGCATTATTGAACTCGGCAGCTCCTGCCTAATTTTTGATAAAATTTTTTCAATCTTATTAGGTGATATTAGTGTAGGGTGAAATTTTCCATGTTTGGAATCAATTAAAAGATCTATTAATTCTGACTGTGTATTTTGATATCTGAATGCCATTAGTGAAACAAGGGAGATTAATGATTCTATTTCGATGGATATTTTATTATCCAGTGTTCTATTTTCCATTAATGAAGTAGATATTTGTATTGAAACTAGCTTTTTATGCATAGTCAGGAATTCCTTTTCAATTGCGGCCTTGGTTTTATTAAAAATTTGAGCTGTTGCTTCTATTATCGCGGTCTGGCTTTTCATAAGGGAAAGGAGGGAGTCTTGGTTTAAAGTGAGGTTGTGAATTTGTTCATCATACAACTTGGCATCATCTTCATCTAATGTGCCGAAAAGAGCTTTGGAAATGGAGCCTATAGCATTGAATAAAGCTCTTTGTTTCCTACTTTGAGTTACTAGGAGCATATTTTTGTATTCTATATTTGCTATAATAAGGTTTATCTGTAGTAACGTACCGTTACAAGTATGCGCCATTGCTGAATTTCCATCCAATCTCTTGCAGGTAGCCGTAATTTGCTCCGTGATGAATTTGATGTTCCTGAATTCTGACTTGAAGTTTTCTAGATCGTAGTAGGTAACGATCTTCCACTCGTTGGTGTAGAAATTGGCTCTGCCAATTTCTTCGAAATAAATGCCTGCGCTGGCATTTATTTGCTTTATTTCCATCCCTGAGCCGGAGACGAAAGGGATGCAGATTAAAAGGAATACTATTCGCATCATCGTGAGAACCTGGAATAGGATATTGTTTTATTCATTTGCGTCGATTTTGAAGTAGATGAAGTTTTGTACTAGTCGGAAAAAACTTTTAAGTCATTGTTATGGACTCTTTTATTTTTATTATTTATTTTCACAGTGGAGCTCTCAGGAGAATTGATTTCTACAATCACATAGGGACCTGTCCAGAGTGGTGAGAATTTGTTATCTCTTACTCTGCTTTTTATTAAGACTTTGTCCCCAATATCGAAGGATTTTGGAACTGTGTTTTTGTCATAATGGAGTTTTGATTTCTCTTTGTTGTTAATAGTTGATAAATTTTGTTTGTCTAACACTGGGAAGGAGATATTTATTTGACTTAACTGATTTGCTTCTGTATATGAGCAGATCTCAGTTAAAATCTTTTCAATGTCTAATCTATCTCTTTGAGATCGGCAAGATAGATTGACTTTTGAAATGATTACTGTGGAGTCATTTTTCTTGAAGAAGTTCAGTTCGTTTTCTAGTAGAGGAGGTTTGTCTAAAAGTTTTAGTTTAGATTTTAACACTCTTTCAAGTTCTGTATCCTGCATCGGCAAGATGAAAAATTTGGGATTTGTGTTTTTAGTTAGAAGTAATGGGAAATTGGTCTCAGTTATTATCACTGAGGGACTTTTTACTACTGATAAATCTGGATTTGGAGTAGTAATATTTGGATTTGGTGTATCTAAATTCGCCTGAGCTTTGGCTTGATTCCTGGTTACCACATTTACATGGGTACTAGGTTCCGTTGATTTTACGGAATTTTCTGGGATAGCCCTACTGAGAGCGTCTGCATTTGTGTTGAGCTTTCCAGGTTTATGGACTATTTTATAGTCATATTCCTCGAGACGTATTCTCCATCTCATTAGCCTTGAGGAATGATCCTTTAGATTCATTAGCCATACTAATGGTTTATGGTCAGTTATGATGGTAAACTGTCTACCATAAACGTATGGCCTGAATTGCTCAACTGCGAAAACAATTGCCAAAAGCTCTTTTTCGATTGTCGAGTATCGAGTCTCTGCACCATTGAGAACTCGACTCACATAGGCGATTGGATGATCTCCTTGATCATCTACTTGGGAAAGAACTGCTCCGATGGCGTAGTCACTGGCATCGGAGGTGACAAAAAATTCTTTGTCAAAATCCGGATAGGATAGAATTGGTGCTGATATTAATTTTTTTCTTAATTCGCAAAATGCTTCATCGCAAATTGCATCGAACTTGTGTGTCCTTTTTCAGAAGGTTAGTAAGGGGTTTCGCGATTTTAGAAAAATTTGGAATAAAGCGGCGATAATAGCCGACGAAACTAAGGAAGGCTTTTATATCCTTTTCCTTCTTGGGTCTAGGATAAGATTGAACTGATTTAATTTTTGCCGGGTCTGGCTTGACTCCATTTTCAGTAATGATGTGCCCTAGATACATTATTTCCTTTCTTAGGAAATGGCACTTATCGGGTTGTAATTTTAAATTGAAATCCCGAAGGCGGCTAAATACATTTGCGAGCCTAATATTATGGTCTTTAAGATTGTATCCATGGACTACAATATCGTCCATGTATACGAAACAGTAAATGCCTTGGAGTCCGGAAAGGACATTATTCATGGCACGTTGGAAGGTTGCGGGTGCACCTTTTAATCCAAATGGCATACGGTTAAACTCGTAATGACCGTAAGGAGTGCTAAACGCAGTTTTTGCTCTATCCTTCCCGTCTATGCGAATTTGATGGAATCCGCTGGCGAGGTCTAGCGTCGTGAAATATTTGGACTTACCCAATTGATCTAATATGTTTGTGATATTAGGTAATGGGTAAGCGTCGCCAATAGTAATGTCATTTACTCGGCGGAAATCTACAACGACTCGCCATTTTTTGTTCCCATGCTCATCCGGCCTTTTGGGAACGAGAAGTAGGGGAGAATTCCACGGACTATTTGAAGGGCTTATTATCTCCGAATCCAACATTTCATTTATTTGCCGAGTTATTTCGTTCCGGCTTGTTTCTGGAAGTCTGTACGGTTTAGTATATATGTGAGGTTTATTTGGGACTGTTTCGATTTTGTGCTCGGTTGCATTTGTAAACGTTAGGAAATCCCCTTCTAAGTAGAAGAGATCGTTGAAGTCCTTACAAATTTTCCGAATACTCTCGGCTTCTTCCAAGTTACAGTGATCCAATTTAATCAGGGTGTGCAGTTTTTTTATTCTGCCCCTAATTGGATCTCTGTTGAAATCTGTAGAGATGCAATCGAAGTCATTAAGGTCATGGCATTCTGGATTCATGTCATGAATTGCCAGTTCGACGTCCTGCTCATTCGTGTTGAGAACTAGGACTTTTGCCATTCCTTTTGATGGGTTGACTATGGTATTACCTATGAACAACCCTGGCTTTACCTCTTTTTTAAAATATACCGATTCCGTAGTTGACGAAGTTGGAATTTGAATTATGGATTCAGATCGAGCGGGAATTGTAATAATATTATTATTTAGTTCGACCGATTCATTTCGGTTCTCATTGGATTGGAAAATATGTTCCGTTTTTTGTAGAATATTTGTTTTGGGGTACTTTTCACTTTTGGTATTTAATTCTCGTGAAGTACTGGGTAACTTGCTTTTATTAGCACTTACATTGTTTGTTTCAGACTTCTTGTCATGGTTATCATATCTAAGATATGTATTTGGGTAATCTGAGCGATATTGCTCTATGGGATAGGATGAATGACATTGCTTCACCTCTAAGGAAATGTAATTATTTTTATAGTTGATACAAGCGTTGTATCTAGACAAGAAGTCGTGACCAATTAGGCCGTCATATGCCAAGGATGAGTTTTCTCCTACTATTTGGAAGGGATGTTCTATTATACATTCTTCGTTTGATGTATTTGACATTTTTGCCAATATTAATCCTTCTGTAGTTTTGGATTCTGTAAATAAAGTATTTATCTTGCAGATTGCATCTTTATAGTAAGTGCTGCCTGCTTTCAGTGTATTGAACTTTAATAGACTGATTTCTGCTCCTGTGTCTACGAGGAGTTTTGTTTCTTTATTCTGGCATACATTAGTAGATATGGAAATAGTAATGGAATTAGGACTGATAGTAATTGGAATTTTCAGCGTTATTTGATCTTTTAATAAATGTGTATTATCTAATTTGGGTTGGTGTGTATGTCGGCTTTTGTTTGAATATGCGAGGGGCTGCCGACTAATTCCTCTCGCCTTGATTTGTTTTCCGAGTGTGTTAAAAATATTCTCGGATTTTGTACGTGATCTTTGTTTGATCTTGGTTCGTTTTGGGGTTGTATTGTCGAGGAATGGGAATTTTTTCTAAAATTAGGATTTGGAACCTGGTTGAAGCTGACCTCATTTTGGGGAATTGTAGTTCTATTGGGACTTTCCGTTCGCTTTCTGAAGTTTTGATCAACGGGATTTATATTTCCTCTGTAGAAATTCCCGTGGTTTGCTATTCTCGCCCTGCATACTTCTAGGGTATGTCCTAATTTATGACAATACCTGCATGTAGGGATGGAGCTGTTTAAGGTGCTAGCCAGCTTAGGAGGATTGCTTTTGTTTAGGGCATTAGAAAAACTGTTATTTGGAATTGGTTTTATGCGACTGTTTTGTGGACAATTTGGAGCTAAATGTCCCTGTGTCCTGCATTTATAGCAAAAGGAGTTCTGCCCTTGTGTTGAATGAGCAGTGCGAGAAGAGTTCGCTGCTACTTTTGTTGCCTTTGATTCTAGGCGTAATGCTTGCTCACCAATATGACGTTATGGGCTTTAGTGCTCTATTTCCATGGAGCTTGGCTAATGTTTGGAGTTGTTCGCTAATTAGTCCATCTTCTATTGCTCTAATAGCTTGTTTTTCGTTGTCTTTTACGAGAGAATTCAACAGTAGTTTATCTGTTGTATATGAATGCGTGGCTTCGTTCAATTCAGCATGTGTAATATTAATTCGTTGCAGGAATTCTTTGACAGGCTCTCCTGCTCTTTGTCTTGTGTTTTGTTGTTTTGATTGGAGTACTGACCTTTCTAATTTTACTTCGATTGTTTCGAGTAATGTTTTCTTCAAATCTGACCACCTGCTTGTATCATTGTACTTAAGTACATTGTAGGCATCTCCAAATAGCTTACTTTTGATTATTGAAAACAGGGTTGTTGGGTCGATATTGGGATAAAGCCGTTCTATGTCATCGCAACATGACACGAATTTATGGATGTCTTTTGGATCGCCGTTAAAATTTGGTATTAACGATTTAATTTCTGATAAAGAAATATGTGAAAGTTTGACTTCTGTGCTTTCATTGTGAAAGTGTGATGAGTTATTTCGTGTGTCATGTTGGTAATTAGGGAAACAGGTATCCAGCTGTTCTTAGATTGCAATAACAGCTTCTTCGTATTCTGCTTCTGTTTTACCGAAAACACCTTCGGTAAAGTATTTGTTTTCTAGGTCTTGTGACGTAGATTGCATTTCAATTGTATTGTTGAGCTCTTCAAATTCTGCCCAATGTTTATTTAGGATAGCTAGTTTTTGTTCTAAATATGTTCTGCTTGTTGTAGGTAGGATATCTGGGTTTAATGACTGTATAACTCTTGTAATTGAGCTAATTTTTGTATTTAGACTTCTGAAAATACTTTCATTTTGTAGACCGTCTGTTTCCTTATTAGCTTCTGTAACTTGTGATTTGGTTGGAATTCTCCACGAAGCTCTGGGCGATGGGATATGAAAGGGTTTTTGCTGGTTCATAGTACTTTCTGAGATTGATTTCAATCTTTCGGAAAGTGTTGCTTTCGTCAACATGTACCAGTCCTCAGTTTTATCCGAGCACGATTCTTTGAAATAATCGTGATCGGTCGTGAAGTCTTTATGCTGAACTATTTGTTCTTCTGTTTTCTCGAAGGCGCTCCATATTTCTTCGAGTTGTTTTAATTTACCGTTCACAAAGGTATTGGTACGCTTTGCTTTACCGGCTTGGTGATAAGCCCCTAGGATTAGTTTTATTTCCTTGTTTTTTTCTACTTGAGATGAGCAGAGCTCGTTTCTTCAGTCATTATGGCTTTGTGAAGTAACAGACGGAAAATTCGGTGGAGATGTGGTATAAGATTTTATAATATTAATGGTGTCTGTATCGAGCTTCGATTTGGTTGATTTGGGGGGGCTATAGAAGATATGACAAAATTGTATTTTAAATAAAAACACTGCCGAGTAGAAAACTAATCGTCAAATTTCCAAACAGTAATAAGTTGCGAATCGTTGTTATGTGTAATCAGTATGTTTTATTGGGGTATGTAAAATGTTGCAAACTGTAAGATGTATTAAAAGTAATTTGTTCGAATTGTTATTGGTATGTGATTTTATATTATTATTATCGGATGGACAAGGGATGTTTTTAATAAAAAATAAAATAATAAAAATTTCCTAATTATG
Source organism: Dioctria rufipes (assembly GCA_963924295.1). NCBI lineage: Eukaryota > Metazoa > Arthropoda > Insecta > Diptera > Asilidae > Dioctria > Dioctria rufipes. Next base: position 97,948,352 of record OZ002741.1, on the reverse strand, counting down.
ACGGGAGAAGAAGTTAAAGAGAGGAAGAAAAAAAAATTTTTTTTTATTTATTTTTTTTTTTTTTATTTTTATTGCTGGAAACTTCAATTTCAAGGAAATGATTGTTATTTGATTATTGTAGATATCTCTTTCAATTCTCGTTGGAAATTTGAATCCGAGGAAGAAATGTTTTATTACAACATAAAAAAAAAGGAATTATTATTAGATAGTGACATCAACGATCTTTTAAATGAAGTGCTATTTCCCGTGAAATTAAAAATGAAAGTTAGATACTATACACATATCTATGTATGTAATAAAGAGGAATAGTACTTTGTTATCTGATCTGCAAATTTCTAGATTGTTAATTGATTGCTCTTCCAATCGATATCTTTCTCCTGACCGATAGGCTCACGAAGTCCTACCGCAGGGGATTGATATTTGATTTTTGTCGAAGTCCTCTGACCAACAAGCTCACGAGGTCTTGCCGCAGAGGTCGCTTCTAGGAAGAGCGGGAGTTCAATTTTTCCGTGTTGGATTGAACGTTTCTTTAAATTAATCAAAAATTGAAGGGAATGGATGAAATTGTTTTTCTCTTTTCATACACAATATTTATATATTCATATATAATTGTATGTAAATGGCGATTGAATGTAAATATATGTATATAATCAGAAAACATGCACATTTGAAGAAACAATTTAGGACTGAGATTAGCAATTATTGATAGATCGTTTCTTTTAGCTAAAGGTCTATTCCATGTATATTCACTAAAGAAAAAAAATAAAAATAAAAAGCAATATATATATATATATACGTTTACAGGTAAAAGAAAAATGTGTGCTGCATTAAACGTATTTTGGTGATAATTAATTGACAATTAAACAATTTGTATGTGTGTATATATATATATAGAAAAAACGAAAAACCAAATGAGAAGAAAATTGTTTTTCCACGCTACCTTTAACTTTATCCACTTGTAATGATGCAGATGCTGGTATTTACGTTTTTTTTCTAATGTAGTTTTGGATGATGTTTCCTAAGTTGAATGTGCAGGTGGTGAAGTGAACACTAAATGAAACAGAGATGTTGTTGCGTTGGGTGTCCTGTTTGACGAATTGTTGCGGCCTTCCTTCCTTCCTTCTTAAGAAACGTCTTAACTGAGGCAGGGATGAAGCCTCGCAACTTTCCCACGTTGGAGCACTATGGCACTCTAAACGATTATTTCCTCTAAGTACCCTTTACTGGGTACACGGTTTTTTTTTTTATTATTTTTATTTTACGAAATTTATTTTTGGTTAGGTACTCTTAATTTTTTTTTTAATCACTTTTTTGTACATAACGTTGTTATGGGTTTCAGTAATTAACACTGATTGAATATTTTCCAGTTTATTGTTTGGATTTAAATTTTTTTTTTAGTATTATTTTTTTTTTGGGCACTGATTTTTGTTGGTTCCGCTGCCACCAAAATGTTGTATAACCGATCTCTCGTGCTTCCTGGCTCGCCCAGGAAGAATCAATCGGAGGGGAAATTAGAGCACAAAAAAAAATGTAATTCAAGTATCTCACTATTTTATTTGTTTAAAACTTTTTAAAACATCAAAATATTTACATTAGCGGGGCGATTTTAAAGAACGTTCTATTCACAAAAGTTTCACAAACTACCACTTGAAAAAAAAACTATTTAGGAAACAAATTGATTTCGCGAGCCGATTTTTTTAAAAGAAACCATCTTACAACTTTTACAGACTGACTACCCTCGACGGGTGAAAAGAAACAACTCCCCCTTTGAGGATCGGCGATATCGTACCCAGGTACCGAGCATAGCTTCAAAAAAAGCTTTTTTATTCTTTTTATTAATTTCCCACGACGTGAAGAATCGTACGTGGGAAAGTACAAAAAGTTTAGACGCAGTGCATATGCATGAAATCTGATATGCACTGTGTCTTGTAAAAATAATATTTTAAGTCGACCGACGGGAATAATTGTATGTCTGTATGTACATACGATTAATTCTTATGAATTTAGGAATTGCATGTATATACATGCAAGAAATTTGACGGAGTTCAGGTAAGATATGTATGTACCTTGTACGGCATGTAGGTAAGTATACATGCCGTGCGAACTGAATATATGACTGATAACAAACTGCAATTTATGCTAAATTGCATTTTGTTTCAGTATGAAAATGCATTTTTAAATGCGTTTAAAATTGAAATAGAATTAAAATATTTTTATTTTCAGGGTCATTTCTGATATACGCCAATATATTGCATAGGGCAATGTATTGGTGTATTGGTTTTATGGTTGTGGTTCGGGTCAATGGGCACCTGGGTCACAACAGGACGTCAAAGTCAGAAAATTGGGAAAAAATCCTAATTTTTTAAAATTTTAACGATTTTCCCGCCACAATGCATGATAACTATACATGTTATTTAAAAGATTTAGAGACCCCGAAATGCTACTTTTTATTTGATTATGCATATGTACCTACCTAAATGCAACCTATTTGAGATATTCCCGTATCTATCTGTAGGTTTACATGAATTCTTGAGTGCTTGACTTGAAATCAACTTGAAACTCAAGTAGGGTTTTTAGTTGAATTAATTCCAATTACTTGACTTGAAATTTACTTGAAGTGACTTTTACCTTTGACAATTCTGCATTATGTTCAATACATATGTAGGTACGGATTTTTAGATAAATATCTTGAGAAAAGCGCTAAAAATCACAATTTGAATCATCAACAATTATCTTCTTCTTGTTCCTCTTTGCCGTTTTCATACTAGCAGAAATGAAAAATGTTCACGTACTGAAGTTGCGTTTACATGAATTTTTTCAAGTAAATCGAACAGAATTTTGTGATTTACTTGACTCACACTCAAGTATACTTGAAGTCAATGCGCGTTTACATGATATTTTGATTATTTGATCACTACTTGAAGTGTACTTCAAGTATTCATGTAAACATACTGTATGATTTATAATTTCATGAATTTTGCTAATTATGCGTGAATTGCATAAAATTAGGCAAGATTACCATCTTCAGTAGCAAAATTAACGAAACTATGAATCATAGAAACGGGAATATCTAAAAAACGGTTATATTTAGGTAGGTAGTCAAATTAAAGGTAACATTCCGTGATTTCTAAATCTTGTAAATAAACTGTATAGTTATCATGCATTTTCGCAGGAAAATCGTTAAAAATTGAAAAAATTAGGATTTTTTTCCCAATTTTTGGACTTTGACGTACTACAACTTAAGATTGAAGATGACAGTAGGGCTGGTTGGGCATTTATTGCAAAGCTTAGACAGGTTGCTAGCATCTGAGATAAATCCCTGATCAAGAAATTTACAGGGTATATATTGTAAACAGTACACCTTTCACCGTACAATATTGTGTTTGTCTCGGTGAATACTATCTCTATGGAACAGCGGAACACCCTGTATATAGAAAATGTGCAATATGTATGAATTTTTGACCCCCTTAATGGAACTACATGATGTTCCAGCTTATTGGTGATGTATATAAGACTAGCCAATAGCTTACTTTCAAATTTCTTATGCGTAGTGGAATCTTTTAGAATATTGCTTAGACATGCAATATATTGACTTTCGCCGACAAGCATCGATATAATATCGGTAGGCGTACCCAAAATTTTCCCATATATTTAACTGGGAAGATATGTAGTTAGAATATTGCTAATATTGCTCGAATTTTCCCAATACTTGTTATGTACTAACTCTTCTTTAGCCCCACTACGAATAAATCAGCCTTTAGCAAATTATTCAAAATTTGGAACTAAAATTTTAAATAAAAAACCGGTGCGTCGCTAGCCCACGGCAGTAATTTTCGAAAATAAAGGAACCAAGTGACTCCCGACCCGCGGTAAGGTCTCTTGTTCCCCAATAAAAAGTTAAAGTTAAAAGGATAGAATTAATCATATAAAGTGAGAAGTCTAATGTAATAAATATGAAAAGTAATAATATGAAAAGGAAAAAGTGTAACAGAAAAGTGGCATTAAAGAAATAAAAACCAAGGTTGGAAATTATAAAAGTATATTTCCCGATTTTTTTTTAAGTATCTGGGCTGGTGAACTTCTTCTACATAAGGTACTTCCAGTCCATGTTGTGAAAGAATAAGGGACTTCACAACACTGACACGTATTCAGGAATAATTACATTGAGGACATGTGATGGAACTCTCATACGTTTAATCGCCGATGTCTCTCCACTCCTGCATTTAACTGAAAGCTCTTCAGAAGTTTCAATGATGTACTAATTTCTTTGTTATCAATAATTTGAATTTTTGTTTTAAGTCTTATTGTCCAATTAGTTCAAGGTGGGCGGAATGTTGGCACCTACCACTACATTATCGCAAAGTAAATCCAATAGAATATATAGCTTTACATCGACAGTGTGCCGATGTTAAGTAATTTTTAGTCTACTGTAGGCAGATTGACGCAGATGTTTGTAAACGCTTAAGGCTAGAATAAAGAATCGCTAAGTCTCACATGGGTTCTTCTATTTTCATTTTTTATTTTTCGTTCTGCGACACCCTCCATTCTCGATGCTCAAAATACCCTTGCCTTAGTGTAGCGGTAAGATGTCATACTTAACCTTTCACAATATATTTCAATTAGGTTAATTTTCAGACAAACAACTATAATGGACCTGCAATTGAAAGACAATAGAAAAAATATCTAGAAATTGGAAAAACACTGCAACCATATAATCGTTGTAGGAAAGATTGACAAGCCAGAGAAATAATATTGTTTTTATAATGGAGTTATGTACCATGTTCAACCATTCATCAAAGCACTTTCGGGAACTTTAAAAATTCACCATGTCTTTAATTTAGAATACGCCAAAAAATGAATTCAAGTTTGGACTTTTCTCGAAAAATTTATATATAATATAGATTTTAATGATTTTAGTACAAGGCTCTGATTTCCGATCTTAAAGCAGTATAAGTCTGTAAATAGTATATATATATATATATTACTAAGTAACTTTTTTAACTATGTATATACTGTTTACAAATATAGTAAATTAAATTTAACTATATACCGTTTACTAAGATAAATTAAATAAGAGTAGCAGACATGTATACCAGCTTTATATGCTCGGTAATTTATAATGACATTTCTATATATATAGCTCATTTGAAACTACGTCACCAGCTAACAAGTACATATACCTGACTTTTTTTGTAATATTACAAACTACTACCAGTCTCTTCAATCGATATATTCTTTCAAAAAGCATCTTCAAACCTATAATTTCAACGAAAATGTAACAATTTTGTTGATAGTTATGATTAAATACAGATCATAATAATGAAGTATGCAAAACATTTGTGAAAATTCCGAGCCACATATAACCATAAAGAAAAAGTTGAGCTGTTTGCTATTAAGCTATGGCGATTTAAATACATATGTGTAGGAAAAATGCAAATTGGATTAATCTCGATACCTAAAGTTTAAGAGATGATTGGATCAACTTCATTCAAGAGGAAGTCTTCGTAAGTCTTTCCAATATTGACAGAAAACAATTTATCACTTCACAGGCAGAGAAATTAAAAAATTTATTTGAATATCTTACTAGTGAATACTTAGTAAAAAAAGCTTCTAACTCATACAAAAATGATGAGCCAAATACTGCCCAGCATCCCAACATTTTACGAAAAGAACTTATGCTGTCTGTAAGGCAAAATATCAAAAACTTGTTGGAAAAGCCTGGCATAATACATAAGTGTATTTCACTAATTAATAGTTCGTTACTTTCAAATAATGGCATTGAAAATATAGCTCAGTATTCAGGTACACAAGAAATCAGTTTTATGTTGCAATTTCCATTTCTTCATTCTGCTGATATTGCTAAATTGAAGAACATTTTTGTAGTTCGTTTGCTCGTCCGGGAATAAGAAAAGCTTACGTTCATTATTTGAAGAATGAAAATTTCTTGAAACAGAAGGAATAAATATTCGGAATGATAGATAAATCACCAAAATTAATTTAGTCTCAATGGTAGCTAGTGATTAGACGTGTTTTTGCTTTGCTCTGCATCACCGATATTTTTGCCAGTCTCTCTATTTCAACTGTGTGTGCTGATTAAATTTATTATTTAAGGTTTTGTTTTTCGACCGGTGCTAATGAGTGCAAAGAACGGCGGTACTGCTAAAAATTCCTCTAAACAATTAAAGCAAAAAGGCAGATCTAATTCTCTTAGTGTGTCTCCGGCTACAACACGAAGTGCGGCCCGCCGAAAATTCCTAGTACAGGCAAGTGATACACACCCACCCACACTCAGGCAGTAGCACAGATGCTAGCCGATCATTCAAAATTCTATAGGAACAAAAATGCTCTCCTAGCGTTGGGCGCACAAGCACACAATCGTGGATTTTGCCTGTAAAACCCATGCACCGGCAGGCTGGCTGATTCCATTTAGTCCAGTCATTATATACATTTGGAAAATAAAATGTACCGAGAAAGCCAAATTTTGAATATTACGTGGGGGGCGGCTAGAAAAGCTTAAGTTCAAATTGTCGACCAAAATAACCTTGTGCGTTTTCCGCCATCTTGAAAAAAGGGTTAAATTCGGTTTTTTCATCATAACTCGGTTCCCCGTTGAGATACGAAAATTTTTATGCAAAACTTTTTTGTTGCTCTTTGTACGATCTACAATTAAGGTCCTATACATTTTTCACGTATCGATCATCGTTATCGAGATACGGCGACCGTTAGAGTTTGGGCATGGGTCAGGTATAAAAGACCCTTTTCTCGTGTTCGTGCCGGAACATCTGCTCCTTATTCGTAGCATTCCATTCAGTTGTCTCGAGTTTTTTGAAGCGAGCGTACGTGTTTGAAAATTTGTGTGAAAATGGGTGATTGTTTCATTTGCAAAAAACCTCGATTGACGATGTTTATGTGGCTAAAAGGAGAGCTGTTCAGACTCTCTTAGCGGCGAGCGTGAAAAGAGGACGTGTGGAGCATCAGCAGATGTTACAAAATATTAACTCAGTGAGTGTTCATAGTTCGTGCTACAAAAAATTTGGAAACCAACGGCTAGCGTCAATTGCTTCTCGACGAAGCGAGTCTCCATCGCAAGAACCAGAACCCGAAGAACAACTGCAGGTCATTCCCACTTTTGATTTTAAAAATCGATGTTTATTTTGTGGAGAAATATTTTGCAACGAATCAAAATTGCCAATGCATAGACGGAAAAAAATTTATTCCGTGGTAGAAATATCAATGAATGGAAAAGTTATTGGATACCTGTCTGGACGTAGGAGCTCGATACCATCGAACATGTATTTCTCATGTATACCATGCACTACCTGAGGAGAGGAATAAAAAAGGACAACCTACGGGGGGACAAAGTAGATGAGGCAATGGAGGCAATTTACTCCGACGAATGTCAATTTTCTATTAACGAGTTGATGAACCAAATAAATGGAGATTTGATCAATAAATTTCATGTGTTTGATTTATAATTTGGCTGGTTTATTAATTTATTTTGGTATTGCAATAATTCCCTGAACAACCATTCATTCATTTTGACGTGTGGATACAACCGTGCGAGCGGCTAAATCAAAACCGGGCACAGTCTTACTGACTGCGCCGCGCTAGAGGTCGTAATTTTTCTCGAAAGTAAAAAATAAAAAAACGAATTTGTAGGTCTGAACACGCTCTACATGTCCATACTGGACATTTTTCGATATCTTTCACGAGAAAAAAGGAAATAGCGAAAAACAATTTCCCCAAATTTGTGGGTTTTTTTATCGATATCGCGATAACGATGATCGATACGTGAAAAATGTATAAGACCTTAATGGAGAACAATCTTACTACAAGATATTCAAATTTAATATATCAGATCAAAAGCAATATATATTTCTAAGTATATTTCTTTTTGAATGACTCAAATCCGTCAAAAAATGACAAAGTTATTGAAGTTTAAAAAAACGGAAATTAAAAACGGCGAATCTGGTGATGACGTCACGGTACACAACACGCACGATGCCAGCTTGCACAATATAATATTTATAAGACGATATTTTATGAATATTTTATGAAATAAATACAAAACAAATCCAATCCCGTGCGCTTTCTATCAAGGCGGCGCAGCAACTACACTCGCGCTGCGTTAGACCGCGAATTGTATTGTGTATAGTGACGTCATCATGCTAGAGCGCGTTTTTGAGAATGCGGCGCTAAAATAGCTATAACTGCGTCATTTTTTATCCGATTTCAATAATTCTTTCACTGAATTAATTGGTTTTTTTGTGATTATGATTCTGCATAATTAACTAAAATAGTCATTGTTCTCCATTGTAGATCTTACAAAGAGCAACAAAAAAGTGTTGCATAAAAATTTTCGTATCTCAACGGGGAGCCGAGTTATGATGAAAAAACTGAATTTAACCCTTTTTTCAAGATGGCGGAAAACGCACAAGGTTATTTTGGTTGACAATTTGAACTTAAGCTTTTCTAGCCGCCCCCTACGTAATATCCAAAATTTGGCTTTCTCGGTTCATTTTCATTTCTATCCCAATTTTTCCGACGTAATGACTGGACTAATTGCGATAAGAGATAGATGATTTTGTGCGGAATGAAGTGAGTTAGTTCTGAGCAAGCAACGAGTGCGGTATTAGAGCGGCGCGCAGATTTCTAGACGAGTTTGATTTGATTTTTAGCTGCATCAACAGCGAATTTTCCTTTTTACCAAGCATTTGCTGTGAAAAAAAAATTTCTTTATTAGTGCAAATCATACCAAGAACAGTTTAGTGTGTGCTGCATCGGCAGCGAAGTTTTCTATTTTCACCGCATTTCTATGGAGTGGAAGAAAATTTGTTTATTGGTAGAAATTAATTCATTTTAATTATTTGTGCATACTTACTTGAATCAGCAGTGAATTTTCCTGTTTTCACAGCATTTCCGTGGACTGGAAGAAAAATTTGTTATTGGTAGAAATTAATTTATTATAATTATTTGTGAATACTTACCTGCATCGTCAGTGAATTTTCCTGTTTTCCAAGCATTTGCTGTGAAAAAAAATTCTTTATTAGTGCAAATCATACCAATAACAGTTTAGTGTCTGAATAATTACCTGCATCGGCAGTGAGTTTATCTATTTTCACCGCATTTCCGTGAACTGTAGGAAAATTTTTTTATGGGTAGAAATTAATTCATTTTAATAATTTGTGAATACTTACCTGCATCGGCAGTGAATTTTCCTGTTTTCACCGCATTTCCGTGCAAAACAATAACTGGACCAAAAGGCTGCTTAGTACATAAATGCAACATTATATCTCGGAATTTGCGTGAAGCAGGCTTACTACAGTCAAGGTACGCACCTCGTATGAAGAAAGTAAAATTGGATGCTCGATTTGACGAAGCTGTTCACGGTAAGGGACATCTAATATTTTCTTCACCATTAAATAATTAATTCTCTATTCAATTTTTAAACATTGACGACCAGAAAGACTGACTTTGGCTTAAAGTTAACAGGCAACCTTGGTCAGATGTAACGAGTAAGTGGAAAGCCTCATATCCCCTAAGACAAAAATTGTTATTTAATACTGGAAACGAAAAGCACGATATTTTGGAAGAATGGCCAATATTACGTCATAGTTTTGGATATACTGTAGTAAGATAAGCTGATTTAGTATACTATCTAAATAAAATTTAATTAAAGTTTTGATATAGATTGAAGCAGACTTCTTACAACTATATCCCGAAAAGGAACTTTGTCTTTTCCAGCGCTGGGAAAAGTTTTTTTGAAGTATTTTGGACATATATAAGTTAGAGCTTAAAGACAAACAGGGACGCGAATTTCTAGATTATTTCGAATCATCTACTAATAAAGGTATATATAAACATTTTATATGAGAACGTAAATTTATTTCTTAATTTATAGATGGAATATGTTGCATTACATTTTATTTACTAATTGCTTTACTCGTTCCTACGTCAAGAATAAGCGTTAAGATTGTGAAGGAAGAAAAACTCTATGGAAGCCTAGCATCAATGATGCGGAAGATTCATTTTTATGCAGAGTATCGACAGAAAATGACGTTAAACCAGCTTTAGCCAGACTGCGGGAGAAGTACTTATACTTGAGACTTTCTTTCCAACCGCTCATCATTGTAATAGGTGAAACACTTGATAGTATTCATACATGTTTAATTTCATTTAATCTTATATTGTATAAAATTGAGTCTTTTTATAAATGCGTAGATGTTATCTTTAAATTATTTCACGCTTTAAACTTTGATTACCCACTAGAATCATATTCAATGTGGTTATTGATAAAACAATATTTTTTTGAGATTGATTTAAATTCAGATAAAAAATCATCTAATGTTTTAAACTTTCTATCCCGTTTACGTGAATGCTAATGAATGATATTTAAAATGTAACATTTCAATATTCCTGATTTTTCACCTTAAAAGTAAATACTTTTATATCATTTTGTGTAAAATATACCTTGGGTCATTTAAATTCCCAGTAAATTTTTAATCTACTTCTTGAAATATAGTTATTTTAAAGAATCATATTAGAAATATGTTTTCTTGCTATTTATGTAAAGAAAAATTCTTGTTATCTACAGTACTAATTAAGAATCTTAAGTACTTACATGGGTTTGCGTGCCTATTCGTACTATCGGTGCTGATGAGGTAATTGCCCCCAATCTTTTTCTTGTTTATACTCATCCAAAAGGCATATAGTTAAAAAAACACAGTAATGAGGAAAATTTTAACATTCAAAATAAATACGATTCTTCAGTTATTTGGCACCATTTGAGTTGGATACAAATACCAATACCTTAAACGACTGTGCCGAAATGGAAACTGTTCCACCAGAAATCAATAATAGTAATATTTTAAAAACTTTAGAAACGAATTTTGAAGAAAATATGATGTTATTTTGTGCCAATTTAAAGTCCAAACCTAAGATGGCTAGAAAAGAAGTAATAGAAATAGTACAGTATATTCAATCTTTACTATTTCAGCCATTGATAAAAAGTTTCAAAAAAGTGATTGCGCATACTTCTAATGACAAGCTTTGCATTACTGATAATGACAAAATTTGCATTAATAATAATAATAATAATAAGAATTTATTGCTAGTAAATGTACACAAGATTTACAATCTTTTATAGTACGAAATAGTAAGTCGGTGTTAGATGAATTAGTGTTAAAAATAAGAACTGAGCTATGAATAAAATTAACCTGCATTGAGTTGATAGTTCAGAGAAAATAAAAAAAAAGAAAAATACATAAAAAAGTTATTTCAAAGCAAAAAAAGCAAACAAGCAAACAAATTAGTATCTACTGCATTTTATCAAGTAGTTCAAATTTAGTTTAAATATAATATAAGAATAATATAAATAGTTTAAATAGTTTAAATACTGCCTCTTAGCCTAGAAGAGAATTGGAAGACTTATCCTATAAAGGGGTTATTTTAAGTGAGCTCGAACTTGCATTCTAAACGCATTGACGGTGTTTGCGGTTTGTATAGTAACGGGTAAAGTATTCCATAGTCTGATAGACTGGACGACATAAGAACTCTCCATAACTGATCTATAGAATCGTGGCATTATCAGGTTTCTGTTCCGCTGAGACGAAGTAATCTGGAAAAGTTCCCTGAGATAATCCGGTTTATTGGTCCGTAGTATGCCGAACAGTTGGAAGAGCACCCGATATTTTAAAAAGGATTCTAGAGAACACCCAAGTAATTGTAGCCTAAATGGGGAAACGTGATCAAATCGTCGCAATCTAAAAATAAATCGGATACAGTCGTTGAATGCAACCTCCATTTTACGTGCACATATACTATCTAGTTTGGGAAACACAACGCTACCAAACGAGAAATGAGGCAGAATCAACGTCTTTACTAGGACCAGACGAGTGTTACGAGGCAATATATCGGCCGAAAGCCAGAGTCTACGTAGCCCAGCATAAATTTTACACAATCTCGCCTTAATATAATCACAGCACTTCATACTGCTGTTTAATTCTATCCCAAGATTGGTAACCTTATTCAGCATGGGTAGTGGAGAATGGTTCAGGATCACTGGTGGGACATCGGACACATCGAATGCATTATTATAAAAACTTATAGAAAGTGATTTTACGGGATTAAGTTGCAGACCATTATCCATAGACCAGGCATAAATTCTATCCAGATCACTATTAATGCGTGATAAGCAATCCTCGAGAAGACCTATGGGCCGGCTTAGATAAACCTGAACATCATCCGCATAGAGGTGTAATTCTACATCATGAACTGCTTTCGGCAAGTCATTAATGAATAAGCTGAATAACAGCGGACCCAATATCGATCCTTGGGGAACTCCATACTGAAGAGGCAAAAAAGCAGAATAAGCATTGCCGACCCTAACCCGCTGGCGACGCTCACTTAGAAAGCTATCCAGCATGTGCGCTGCTGAACTGCCAAATTTAAAAGACGAACAGAGCTTCTGTATAAGAGTTCCATGATCTACACTATCAAACGCCTTTGAGAAATCTAAAAGGACTAGCGTAGTGAATTTTTCACTATCCATCGCGCTTCTAATATCGGACGTTATCTTTAATAGGGCTGTTTCACAACTGTGAAATGCTCGAAAGCCTGATTGCCATCGAGTTAAAAGATTATTTTTGTCCACATGCTCAAGTATTTGCTGGTACATTAATTTTTCTAGCAATTTCGATAAAAAGCAAAGTATACTGATTGGACGAAAATCAGCCGGAGAATCAGGCGTTTTCTTTTTTGGAATTGGAAGAATGTTAGCTTCCTTCCAGCTGGTGGGAAATGAAGAAAATGTGAGGCATGAATTGATTATATGAAGGATATACATGCCAATAATAGGTAGTAGTAGTTTGATAAATCGAGGTGATAAGTTATCCGGTCCAGTTGCCTCGGATCGAATTGTATTACAAGACAGTAGAAGCTCTGTAATGTCCACTCCACGAAACGAAAAACTATGAATCGAGCTACTCGGAGTAAAGTCCGGACTGCGCAGCGGGTTAACTTGACGAAAGTTGGTGGCAGTTGGAGTGGAAATATTTGCAAGAGTAAACGATGCATTCAGCTCGTCTGGATCGAAGTTGCATTCAGTTTTATCCTTTCCATAAACTCCGATCGAACGTAGGTTCCGCCACAGCTTTTTTGGGTCGAGGTTAGCGTCGATTTTAGAGGAATAATACTGACGTTTGGCTTGCCTGATTGCCGTGGTAGCCTTATTACGGGCAGCTTTATACAATATTCTTGCCTCAAATGTTCTAAGACGTTTGTAACGCTGATAGAGAAACTCACGCTCCGCGATAAGATTATGAACTCTCACTGTGAACCACGGACAGCCATTACCAGTAGAAAATCTCGTTTTAATTGGTACGTACTTATCAAATAAGTATGAGATTGATGATGATAGGAACTGGACTTTATCATCCACAGAAATGCAATCAAAGATTCTCCACCATTCCAAGCCATGACACTCTTCAAACAAGGACTCCGTGTCTATGCTATTATAATCGCGAAAAGTGAAGCTAAGTGGGGGAGGATTCATGTTAAGTGACATGTCAAAGCTCAAGAGAAGAATATCATGGTCCAGATTACTAGGAGGGCTAATTTGATTGTGCGCTATTATTTTTTCTGCATCGGTAACAAGGTTCAGATCAAGCATCGATGGATTAGAGGTATTGTAGAAGGTGGGCAGGGTATTAATCGTGTTAAGATGTAGTGATTGGAGTAAATGTGAAAACTGATCAGTAACAGCATCCTGCCTACGCAAGTTAACATTGAAATCTCCACCAATAATAACATTCTCGTAGCGTTGAGTTAGGTTTGATATCTTGGTTTCGAATTCGCGTGCATTATCGCAACTAAAACTATTAGGGGGACAATATACAGAAGCAACCAAGCATTTATCAGTAGCTGAGCTTACCTCCACACATAATAATTCGATAGGCTGCACGACTGAGGCGGTAATTATTTTAGCTCTGAGCCAGTCCCTAACAAAAATTGCTACACCACCGCCCACACGGCCTTTCCGGTCATTACGAAAAATATTGAAGCCTGGAATAGAAACTAGGGACGATGGTATTAAATCGTTCAGCCACGTTTCGCTGACGAGAATAATATGTAGATTGCTAATGGAGAAAATATACCTTAATTCATCAATCTTATTGCGAATACTTCTTGTATTTAGCGTACATACATTTAAGCCTGGGGATCGATTGCAGAACACGTTAAGTAGAATCCCTACAACGTCCAGCCCAGAACAGATTCTATCCAAATTCGCAAGTACAAAGCACACCGACAATGCGTCTCACCAAAATAACTTCACTCAAAACAAAGAGGGATAAGATGACTTTACAAAATCGTCTTCGCAGTAGAAGCAGCATTTTAAAAATTAATAATTACTAAATGTAGGAAGAAAAAAGAAAATTTACACAAATTCAAAAGTAAAGAAAACAAAAAAAATAAGAAAAATAAAAATAAAAGAAGAGAAATTTAGAAATCTTAGAATTATCAACTAATTAGAGAAAAACAAAAGAACAAATGTGAATAGATCTCATAAACACAGATATCAGCTCCAGCAAAGCTCCACTATATATGTACGTAAATATCAGCTGAGTTGGCTGAGTTCCAAAAGTTTATAATGTGACGTTTTGCAGCTGTTCAATATTAATAATTTTAGTCTCCAAATCTCCTTCACGTCTCTTAACATGAACTAGTCCGCTTCTGGTTCGCACCGAGACAAGCTTCCCCAGTTTACGGAATTTTAATGCCTCTCGGAGAATGGAATTGTTGCTAGGTGTCAGGCTCTCATTGATGTGTATCGGGCTTGGTGAAGAGAAGCCCTCAATATCGGATAGCCGGAAGCCTTTGTGCCTGCGAAATGCAGACAGAAATGCCTTTTGCTCCAAATTGGAGGAGAGTCTAACAACTATCGGCGTACTCAGCACCTCAGGTGGCGATGGTGACTTGGATACGACACGGAAGGCGTCAATATGTGGTGAAATAGGAAACCCAATTACAGCAGCAATTCTCTTAACCATATCAGTTACATTCTCTTTAGCCAATTTAGGAATTCCCCTGATTACAACATCGCTCAGACGCTGCATACGGTGTAAGTTCTCGACATGTGATTGCAAAAAGCTGTTATTATGTTGCAATTGTAGTAGTGATTGTTCACAGGCGACCACTTTATTGTTAAGAGAATGAATTGCATCGTCAATTTTAGCTGATATTCGACATTCAAATTGCTGCATAAGGCCGTTGATTTTCTCCAGAAGTCGGGACTCTAGAGACTCCATTAACTTGTCTAGAGTGACATTAGCTGAACCCGATTCATATGTCTGCCCCTTACCAGTACTTCTCGTTGCAATGCTGATTTCATCGGTGTTTGAGGTTGATGGAGTCTTCTCTCTCCTCTGCCCCTTGCCAGCCATAGTGTACGAGTTTATGGTGAATAGGACACAAATTAATTAATTTAAAGAATCGCGATTTATATTAAAGTCACAGCAAACTTGCGAACCGAGAGAACAACACCAGCAATAACAACTTTTTCAACTTATGAAAAAATTAATTTTTAAAAAATATATATACGGTATGTACGAATGCGGTTATTATTAAAATAGAAAAAGCGGGAGCCGATAAAATAAACGTCTACTCTCTAGCGATCATTACTACTGACCATTTGGATAATTTAGAAATGTCCTTCGACAGATTTAACTCAGAATAAAAGCTAATTAAATATTTGAAAGAAAAGGAGTTTTATACGGATCCTTCTTCCTTTAAAATACATTCAGAAATTATACAAAAACTAGTAAAAGGAGCTCCCACTATGTCAAACAAAGTATACACCGCCGTAAAAAAATCAATGATAACGCAATTTAAGAAATTTTTTCAACTACCTAATATTTTAAAGACAACAAGGTCTATTATGAATGAGTTAAAAAGTTCATCCAAAGGTCCCATTGCTAATTTTGTCCAAGGAAAACTGTTTGAAGAAAAAAAAAATAATTTTCCAGTTGACAAATTTGTTATCCCTTATTCCTTATATTTTGATGAGTACGAAGTCAATAACCCTCTTGGTTCACATACAGGAGAACATACAGTGGGTGCAGTATATGCTTCTTTTCCAACATTACCAATCGAGTTTAGATCAAGATTAGAAAACATATTACCAGTTATGTTTATCAAAAGTAAATATTTAAAACAATTTGGCAATGAACTTTGCTTCAAAGAAATAGTGAAAGAAATAATCGATATAGAAGAAAATGGCATTACTTTTGAAATTGATAATGAAGTTACTAATATTGTTTTCGTTCTTGGTTTAATATTAGGAGATAATCTTGGACTAAACTCAATTCTAGGTTTTTCAAAATCGTTCTCTAGTACTTATTATTGCCGTTTTTACAAAAGAAGCAAGCAGCAATATTGGACTGACTTTTTAGAACATCCGAATTCATTGAGAAATAAAAAAAAATGCTTAGATGATTTATTAGTAGGGGATGTGAAACAAACTGGTATTTCTGAGTGTTGCGTTTTTAATGCGATTCCTTCATTCGACGTTGTAACAAATTTTAGCGTTGACATCATGCATGATTTACTTGAAGGTGTATGTAGATACGACTTAAAGCAAGTCTTACTCTACCTAATTAAAGAGGTAAATTTTTTTTCGTTGCAAATATTGAATCATCGAAAGGAATCCTTTGATTATGGAGCAATTGAAATTGGGAATCTTTCAAAAAATATTTCTTATAAAGATTTGCAAAATAACCAATTCAAATTGAGTGCCAGTGAAATGTTTTGTTTCATTCACTTTTTACCTTTAATGATTGGGGATCTCGTTCCAGAAAATAACCATATATGCAACTTCTTTCAACTACTGATTAAAATTTTGGACCTAATTTTCTTGCCTTCTTCTAGTGAAAACCATTTAATTTTATTAGAACAACTTATAAAAGAACACAACAATGAATAGATCGAATATTTTCATGAAAACTTCAAAAAAACAATTTCATCTTCTGCTTCATTATCCGTCAATAATTAGGCAAGTGGGTCCACTAAAACACATATGGTGCATGCGTTTTGAGGCGAAGCATCAAGAATATAAATGCAATATAATGCAATTACATCTAGGAAAAATTTGTCTCTATCCTTAGCTATTACATCACAAATAAAATTTGCATCGCGATTACTAAAAAATTATTGGTTGACTCAGAGATTAATTTATAAAAGTTCTGTTATTAATATACAAAATGAAACATATTTCCCCGGTTTGAAAAGCAAAGCCTTTTTAAATTGTTACAATCAAAATTCAGTAAAAATTACCGAATCTCTTTGTTTTAATGGAATTCAATACAAAGCTGGTTATATATTAACATATTATGACGACTGCGATATAATGACATCTTATAAAATACATAAAATTATAATGCAAGAAGATATTTAATTGTATGTTTATTACTGAATGTTATCAGGTACGATAGCCACTACGAGGCTTTTAAATTAGGAATTGATGAAAGTATTTTTGATATAAAGCCAATTTCTATTTTCAAGACTTTTCCCACCCAAATTCACTTATTACCGAATAATAAAAGATTAATACGAGTAAAACACCTTATGGAAACCTAATCTTTTTTAGTTGTACCAATTTAACTTAAATCGGACGGGGTCGGGTCAAGAAATTGAAAATTCAGATCGTTTTGTTATGGAATTTCTGTTTAATAAAATAAAGGCAATATATTCCCCATTTACTTTTGTCAACTAAGTCGAGTGTTCATAGTGTTTCCTGAAAAAAAAATTGGATATTGTTAATATTAAGTTTGTACACTATTATTTTTCTGAAGTAATGTAAAACAATCGAAACAAGAAATTTTTAAACGTTAAATGTGCCTATGTATATATAATAAATTTAATCTTTATTTTGATCAATAAGGTGGTAGAAAACAGGTTTTGTATTACTGGTTCAATAAAAATATATTTACTAAAATCTATAATCGTCTTTTAAAGTGTTTTATATTGCAATAATTCCAGAAATATCCTAATAAAATACCAATGATGTGATTACAGGTTTCTATACTTTTAATACATACCATTTTTTTGGAACAATTCACTCGTTTTCAGACAATAGCATCTTCTTCTAATTAAACAGTATCAGGATTCCTATTTTCTATTGGAAATAGAAGCAATAATTTCAAAACAGAGAAATTCATGTATTTTGTTAATGTTTCACTAATATTCACCGTTGATGCGTTCCATTTGAATCAGCATGTATTTTACAATAATTTTTTACTATTGTTTTGGAATTATTGTTTCTAGAATAGAAAACACATAGGTACTTAAAAAGAATCGCTATATTGGTGGATTGAAAAATGTTACTGTTCTGTGGAAAATGTGAAATGTTCCGTGGTATGTCACTACTACTGTTATAATCCAAAAAGTGCATATAAATATGCACCATAAGAAAAAGGGACTTAAATTACACATAAGTGTATACAAAAAAAAAAACAGAGAATTAGAAGCCTCTTAAAGAAAAGGTCATTTCAGCAATATCAATTGCCACAATATATGCCACGTACATCCTATATGTACAGGCCAAATATTCTAGAAATAAAATACAATGTATGTACATCCCATATGTACATACAAAGTATTGGACTTCTAACATTTAGAGGTAACATACAATGTATGCCCCATATGTGCATACAAAGTGGTTTCCTCTTAAAACAAAAAATGAAAATTTGATGCGATGAAGACTCAAGACTCTTCACTAGCGGGAACCGCTTATCAGCAGAATTCTTCGTATTTACGACAACATGCTGTGAACCGGAGCCAATCGTAATGACTTGAAATAAAGTAGGTGTCGAATGACACCTTATCAAGCCATTACCATTTTAATAAACAAGTCAACAAAAACGATGAATGGCCTGAGAAAAGTTATTTTTCTCGATAAAAAAGTGCGAATTAAGCACAATGAGTATTAAGCGGACGAAAAGTCATCCAATAGAATGATTTTAATAATAAAAATAAAAATAATAAAGAAAAAAAGCTTCTGGTAGGGCAAATGAATTGCTGGGTGAGCATTTTGAGAAGTGAAGGAAGTTAGGTTTTCGCGAAAATAAGATCGGCGAAAAGCGCAGTTTGATTAAATCAACGGGCGTGAGTAGATTACAAGTAAAGGAATAAATTTAGTTGAGACTTTTAGAAAAGAAGTTAATGTAAAGAAAGATAGGAAAGAAAAAACCACTTCATTAGTGCGGTGGAATTAACCAGTTGCCGCCGAATAAAATAAAAAGGGAGAAAATTAGATTGTTTTAAAACACAAATCGAAGACTGCGTGGACTGATAGCGGCTGGCTATGCGCGAAAAGACGTAGTGAAGTTTTTGTGTTAAAGGTTCTTTTTAGGAAGCATGATAAATGGTGTAAAAGTTGAAAAGGGAAATTTATAATTTGTGGAAGAAAAACCGCAATAAAAACCGCAAAGCTGAGGTGTTGTTGTTAATTACATCCCCGATATGCATAACAATTTTGGCGCAGCCGGTAGGATTCGAGGAAGCCTTTTTAAAATAAAAGTAAGCGCTTGAAAAGCCTCGAATGTCCTACAAAGTGAAAGAGGTTTAGGACTAAAGTTGAGTGCTGGGCAAGACAACCTTACCCTTTAACCTGGAGCTGAGTCTGGCTTTGGGGGCATTTGATTTGGTCACCTCCAACGCTCGGGGTAGTACAACTATAACTGCCTCTACTCAACATAGTAAGCAGACACCCCCTCAACAAAGTGCAAAGCACCAACGTAGGATTCCAGCGGGCTTCATCCCTGCCCAGAAGGACGAAAAGGAAATCAGCTTCAACCCCCGCTTGGAAGAGGCATAGCCGAAACGAAGTTTGGACGAACCGAAAACTGCTAATTGATAAAAGAGGAACTTCAGCTGTTCAGTCTGGGAGGAAGTAGAAGAAGGCATAAAGCCCCCTTTCAGGCTACATCGAAAGGGAAACGACAAGAAGGCACAAAGCCCCCCTTAGGGACAATACATCAGCACAGGGAATAAAGCAAGTAGGCCAAAGGCCCCCCTGTGCCCCTAAATAAGGACCTGCATGTCGGAGGACAACCCTACTGTCGACGAAAATTCCCGAGAGTCAGCAGAGGAAACTTCTATACAACAATCTTCCTTGCCGGGCGACTCAAGGGACGACCCGACTCGGCTCAGAGGAAGCAACCCAGAGGAATCCATCGACATCGTCAGGGCAGACAACAGAGCAGCAGGACGAGCTTCCAGACACTTCAAAACCAGCAGGAGTTCAACTACGAAGTGGAACCGTACTATCAGGGCTCCAGCCGACCCAAGTAAGTTTAGATATATATTTGAAAACTTTGTTAAACAGAGCGCGAGGGGCTTCAGGAGTTTCTATCACACAGTGTGACGCGTTAGAAAGGAAGCTAACACAAACTCGCAACAAAAGACTTGCTTAAGTCCAAAAGTTTAGAGAGGACACAGAGAAATTTAAAATAGAGCTCCTGGGGTTAAAAGAAACCTCGTGCCCTGTCAATGTTAGTAATAGTACAGATATATTTGCGAATTTAAACATAAGTGAAATAACTGGTGAAATAAGTGATAATAGTAGCGAAGGGCTGTCTGCGGCGGCAACATCTTTGAATTGGCTAGGAGGATCCTTTCTGGACTCCAGCCTAGATAACAGTGCAGAAAAGTCGTTTTGTGTTAAACAAGGACCAAACTATAATAAAATGGTCGACTACGAAAAAGTGGTAAAGTTAGCTGCCCAGATGGTTCCTCTTTTTTCTGGTGCGCTTAATCCTCAGTTAAGCCAAGAACTCCAAACTTTTCTAGGCTGCTGCAAACAAGTGGACCGTTGTCTTGCGGGAGACGAAAAAGAAGCTCTCCTTCAAATATTGCCTACACGGCTACGAGGAGAAGCCTATCAATTGGCCACCTCCTCAACATGGTCCACGATGGAAGAATTAGAAAATCTTTTAAATAGAGCGTATCTTCCGCGAGAAACTTACCAAGAATTGGTTAACAGACTAATTACTTGTCGTCAGGTCCCAGTGGAAAGTTTGATCATGTATATACATAGGATCAAATTATTGTTGACGCAGTGCAAACAAGCAGCCGAAGTTAAATATACAGCAGCCCAATATGAAGCAATAAAGCCCCAGTTAGAAGATTTCGCCATCACTGCCCTCAAAACAGGTTCTAATAGTCCACATCTTAGTGCATATCTATTAACTCTGCAGGTATCCTCGTTAGAGGACTTAAGTCAGAAGGCACTAGATATGGAAAGGTTACAACAAAACATACAATCTACATACGCGCTCGTAGGAATACAGCAAACAACACAAGAAGCGCCCTATGTGGTACAAACGCAGCCACAAACAACAGGATTTACATATCCCCTACCCCAGACATCAGATCAAACTGAGTATGGTAAGATTAAATTTAGAACACACAATACAGAGAAAGACGCGTTCAATATAACTAGACTTCAGGGGGATGGTATACCAAAACCAACCCCACAACAATATCAGCGAAATGGAGATTACCAAAGGCGGCCAAGGCATTCACAGGCCCCTTTTGGCTCCAGGAAATTTTCACCTACACAAGTAAAGTGTAGTTACTGTCAAAAGTTGGGCCACACATACGATGAGTGTTATACCAGGAAAAACACGCCATTCTGCAATAATTGCAAAAATTATGGGCATGATGTTCGTGATTGCAGACGCAACCGCAAGCCCCCTGAGCCGTCTCAACAAGAGACTCCCACCACATGCCCTAGAGTATATAATATCAGACTAAAGTGTGATTTTTGTAATCGAAAAGGACATACGGCAACCGCATGTTCACACAAACGGAAGTGGGAAGCCAGGAGCCAGGGAAACGACATACAGTCGACCCAAAACTCCCCGGCTCGACTATAAAAGCCACTACCAAAATAAAAGGGTCCCCTCAGACGCCCGAATCAAGTGTCCCCGTAGTTAAACTTCCCCTAGATATAGGCCTAAACGGCCAAACCCAACTAGTAGTAGACACTGGCGCTGAGGTGAGTATTATAAAAAAAGATTCAATCAAAAACCTCGAAATAATAAATAAAAACGAGGCTTGCACACTACAGACCCCCTTTGGAACAGGGAAGACACTGGGAAATTGCCAGGGAAACTTTAATCTAAAAAATATAATTCCCTGCAAGTTTCAGGTAGTACAAAACCTGCCAGGTCTTTCCGACGACGGACTTTTAGGAAATGATTTCCTTTCTAGGAACTGCAATGTTGAAGGTCCCAACAGGGCATTGAGGTTTCCTCGCACGGAAATTAATCCAGAGGAGTTTGCTTTGCCTCTAATTTTTGCAACGGACAAGCTGCATTTAAAACAAGCAGTCGAAGTAGGAACACTCGCGGAAAAGATGGTGCCTCATAGGGCAAAACTATCTACGTGTAGTGTCCTTAAGGCATCTCAACAGAGAAATGCTGACTGCCAGACTCACGCAGAGCCTACAAAATGCAATAAAAATGGTCGGGGCAACGAATTAACTGACGACATTAGACAGCTAGTAGTGGGTTTAAAGGAACCTATCTACATGCCTGCGCGGTCACAAATTCTTGCCAGAATCCCGTTGCAGACAAAGGAAGAAGTGCTCTGCCTTTCTCAAGAGATAGGCGATGGAGTCTTCCTGGCGAATAGCCTGCTCCCTACTGGAACAGAAACAGTGCTAATTGGCATCATCAATGTGAACAGTTTCCAGGTGGTCATAACAAGTTTGTCTCTAAACCTATTGACAATAAAGGATTTTAACGTGATCCCATTAGAGGGATCAAAAAGTCCAAGAGATGTTCTCAAACCCCGAGGGCCACATATAAATGACACTTCAAAAGTAGTCTCCAAAGATAACACGGGAACTCAAAATGTCCCATTTTTAGAAAAAACGTAAAAGTAAGTTAACTACGAGGCCTAAGAGCCCCAAAATTAACGAGTGCGAGTTCTTAAAGCTTCAAGAAAAGACTAAGGTAACCCCGCCGCTCACTAAAGTTAGTATCAAGAATTCCTACAAGTCCCAGAGCCAATATAGAGGAAAAAATGAGTATACTAAACAACTGGAACCAGTGAATTCCCCAAAACAACAAACCACACAGAGTGTAAGCGGGCAAACTATTTTGTTTTTCTTCATATCATGGTTGAGCTATTTGCTTAAACAATTTAAATCAAGGCCACAGAACCAGACAACAAATAAGGCCACTATAATTAATGAACGAGAAGAGGTACAAGATGCGGAAAAAAATTGTCGCCTTGCAACACTTAAAGTACTTATTTCCCGATAATCTCGATCCCGATGCTACCTCCAGTGATACACGTTTCACTAAGTTAAAAGAGGAGCTCACACTGGATGAAACTCTGACCTCTACGGAGAAAGAGTCAATAACCAAACTTTGTTATGAGTACGACGACATTTTTTTCTTAAGGGGCGATAAGCTCACGTATACAGCCCAAGGAACATCGTTAAGACTTCAAGTGCTAAAAGTTTGGAATGTTTCCTATATGGCTCCTATATAAATCTCGATCAACATTTAAGTTCTCACATAGATCTTGTAATTTTTAAAGAAATAACTAGACTGTTATATCTACATTTGTTGTTTTATATGAGTCTAAGGAGTATAAGTCCTATATGAAGAATTTATTACTTGAATATAAGTACTATAAACGTGAGTATATAGGACTATAATTCCCAGAGAATTGTAATCCTATATAATATTCCTATATCAGTATTGGGGAATTTAAATACGGGAGTACAGCTCTTGGGAAGTATGTTCATATATCAAGCTTCATATCACAAATCAATCTTAAATCAACCCTTGTATAAGACTGCGGGGAATAAGTAATTTCGGTAGGAATTCATTTTCGATATCAACACTCATATAAGCAATCAGTATTTTGTGAAGTTTTATATAGGATCAAGGGGACTTGGAAATTCTGTTCCTATATCAAAGCTCACAGGAGATGCTAAAGTGTCTTGTTACAGCAAGGGGATCACTTGGAAATTCTGTTCCTATATCAAAGCTCACAGGAGATGCTAAAGTGTCTTGTTACAGCAAAAGTCTACGAAATCTGATAGCAAAAATCCACAAAATTTGTCGTCTGCTTTTGCTATTCGATTTCTTGGACTTTTGTTTCATTTTTCCTTCGTCTATATGGTTTTATACACTCAACTCAATTCTGATAGACCGAGTTGACTACTTTAAATTAAAATTATTACCGTATACAACTGTGCGCACGTTCACAAAAATTTATTGCAACTTCTTTCAACTGTCAAGAATCTTTTTAAAGTACGCTACGCTGGCCGGTCGGAATTCTAATATAGGAATTCACATCACGAAATAGGAATATAAGTGCTATATGAATGTTTTTGTTTCAGTATTTGCTCTACTATGCTTATATAGCACTACAAATGCCATATCAAAATATCTATTCTCAACACAGCAATTTAAATCTTTATATAGGAATTTGTTACCTATATAAGCGTTTATGTAGGTGTTGAATTCATGGTTGGAAAGTTTGTGTGTTATATCAACATTTATAATCTTTAATGGAGAACTGAAGTCCTATATCATCTCTTTCTTATGTACCCCTACCCAGTAGCCATGTTTACTGATTATTTGAACGGCCATATTTATAATAAAAAAAGGCGCATTTTTATTTAGGTGTAAATTAGCTTAGAAACATGAAAATAATGACAAATTGGTAAATTTATTGAAAACTAGATAAATTCCCATTAGTTCCATTTATTTGGAGAACCAAATGAACATAACTATTTTTAACCATAATTAATTAAACGTTCTATTTATTTATTTATTTTGAGGCGCTTTGTTATTTTTCGATCTAGCGTGTTAAATACTAACAGTAAAATTTAAATCGTTGGTAAATTCAAATACATACCAATGTGAAAAAACAATTTTAATATTACGAAATATGCTCCTCAATCATATTTTATAATACCATCTTTTGTGTTAAGTGAAAACTTTCTATAGGACTCTAAGTCACGCATGTATAATGAGTTCCACATGAATAATATATTTGTAGACTCAACTAGGATCTATTGTCTTTTAATGATTTTACATTAGGATCACTTTTCCTATATAGGATAATTTGTTCCTAAATAAGTTATTACATAGGGATATATTTAATTCCTATATAAGTGAAATAGACCAATTTATGAAATCCTACAACTACGATATAACACAAAATTTCTACAATAGGGTATATATAAAGTCTTATATAAGCTCTGAGCATCAATATGAGATTACGATATAAGTTCATTATAGGAATTATTATTCCTATATCAACACTAAATTTTATTCCCCGAGCATGATATGGGATTCTCCACTTTAGCGCTATATGAGTCTAGCGCAATTCCCTGGGAGCTCGGGGAGACAATAATCTGGCTTCTTATGACACCTTAAGTTCGCAAGATTTATTCCCTAGCAGTGCTCCGAGCTTTATATAGGACAAAAATTGTTCGTTGGGAGACGCTATGAAGCATGATATTCCTTTGTTACAAGACCAAGCGCCTATAAATCAGAAAGCCTACAGGTTACCAGAAACACAGAAACAGGTAATCAACGAACAACTTAAAGAAATGTTGGATAACGATATAGTCCAACTCAGTAAAAGCCCGTGGAATTCGCCGCTTCTAGTGGTCCCCAAGAAAGCGGGACCCGATGGCGAAAAAAGGTGGCGCGTTGTAGTTGATTTTCGCAAACTAAACGAAAAAACAATTGGTGACGCATTTCCGCTACCACGAATCGAGGATATCCTCGACCAATTAGGTCATGCAAGATATTTTACCACCCTCGATTTGGCCAATGGCTACCATCAGGTCCTTGTAAACAAAAACGATCAACAGAAAACAGCGTTCAGCACTAACTATGGACACTATGAGTTCAAGCGTATGCCATTTGGGCTCAAAGGAGCCCCAGCTACTTTTCAGCGTCTCATGAATTTTGTTCTGACAGGCTTACAAGGCCTGGAGTGTTTTGTTTATCTTGACGACATTGTCGCTTATGGAAAAAACTTAAACGATCACAACGATAAACTACGAAAAGTCTTCAATAAATTGAGGGAACACAACTTAAAACTGCAACCAGAGAAGTGCCAGTTTTTGAGACGAGAAGTTGTGTATCTAGGACATAAATGTTCTAGCGAAGGAGCACTACCAGACCCAAATAAAACGGCATGCGTCCAAACATTTCCTGTTCCAAGAACAGTTAGACAAGTCCAATCTTTTCTAGGACTTGCCAATTATTATAGGAAATTTATTCCGGAATTTTCTAGAATAGTTCGTCCCATAACGAATTTACTCCGAAAGGATGTCAAATTCACATGGACCGAGAAATGCGAAGAAGCATTCCAAACAATAAAAAACTCTCTGGTTACACCACCTCTTTTAATTTATCCCGACTTCTCAAAACCTTTTAATCTGACAACGGACGCCAGTAGCGAGGTATTAGGGGCTGTGCTTTCCCAAGGAGAAGTGGGCAAAGAAAAGCCTATTGCCTATGCAAGCCGAACATTAAATAAGGCCGAAAGGAACTACTCCACAATAGAGAAGGAGTTGCTGGCTATAGTCTGGGCCACTAAAAATTTTAGGTGCTATCTCCAAGGTAGAAAGTTCACGGTCTATACTGACCATAAACCCCTCAAAGGTGTCTTTAACGTAAAAGACCCTACTTCCCGTTTGGTGAGATTTCACCACAAACTTTCCGAATTCGATTACAGTATCGAATATAAACCCGGAAAGTACAATACTAATGCAGATGCCCTAAGCCGCATTCCACAAGCATTAGCCGAAGACAAATTAGGCAACACCTTAACGGTAAAAGCCCTCATCCACTCCACCATGGACTCAGATGTGGAGGATTGTAATCCGGAGAGACCGGAAAAAGAAAAGAAATCCGCTCATTGCTTTGCAGTAACTCGAGCACAAGGACAAAAGGCTCAAGAAGACAATGATGGCTCCAAAGTGGAGATACCAGAGCATACAATAGTGGAACAAAACGAAATTCTATCCCTAGAGGCAAACACACAGAACCCAGCTACGCTTGAACCAAATATAAGTACAGGTAGAACACCAGAAGTAATTACGAGCCCCACGGAAATTCAAACAATCTTAAAAGATTTCCATGACTCTCCTTTTGGCGGACATCAAGGTGTTATAAAAACCTATAAGAGGATTAAACGCAAGTATTGGTGGAAACACATGCTTAGCGATATAAAGAAATATATTAAAAAATGTCCAAAGTGCCAAACGATGAAGGCATCTCCCCAATTCCGAATGACAATGATAATTACGGACATAGCAGAGCAACCATTTGACAAAGTTTACCTGGATATTGTGGGTCCCTTGGTGGAAACCGCCACAGGTAACAAATATATCTTGACATTTCAAGATAATTTAACCAAATTCGTCGATTGGTATGCCATACCAAATGGGGAAGCAATTACAGTAGCACAAATTTTCTTCGACGAAATCGTCACGCGCTACCGTATCCCCAAAAGAATAGTCACCGATCAGGGATCTAATTTCCTGAGTGAACTATTCAAAAAGGTATGTAAACTCTTAAGAGTAAAAAAGCTACAAACTTCAGCTTATCATCCTCAGTCTAATGGTGCACTGGAGCGGGCCCATAGACCCCTTATAGAGTATCTGCGAACCATCGTAGATGAAAATCCTAACACATGGGATCAATACCTACGAACAGCTGCGTTCGTGTACAATAACAGTGTACACGGGGGTACTACACTGACTCCTATGGACTGCCTTTACGGCTTTATCGCAGATGTCCCTTCCAACTTAAAACGGGAACCTGAACCCGTGTATAATCACGAAAGCTACTACCATCTATTAAGGTATAAGCTTCAGAAATCATACGCATTGGCAAGAACAAATATTTTAGCTAGCAAAAAGCGCTCAAAGGCTTATTATGACAGAACAATACGACCTCTTTCCTTTCATTTGGGAGACAAGGTCTTGCTTAAAAACGAAAGTAGAAAAAATAAATTGTCTCAAGTCTGGGTCGGACCATACCCGGTAACCAAAATACTAAATCCCGTAAATACGGCGATAAAAATAGGCAAGCGAATAGTCACTGTCCATAACAACCGCTTAAAGCATTTTTACGAATAGATCACTGACTACCGAAATAGTAAGCTATAGTACAAAATGTCTGAAGAAACCAATAGTTCAAAAGAAAGAAAAAAGCTCTAATAAAAAAATAAATAAATAAAAATCCCAATCTGTAGAGTAAAGTTACTTATGAAAGTATACTTCCTTCTTCCCAGACCATGGAATTCCTGATCCTACTCTTGTGCAGTTTCCGGCTGATAACGGGACAACAACAAACAGAGGCATACAGCGTAACTCCGCTGAACAATACTGGAGTACTATTCGAAGAGATTGGAGATCTATTAGCCTACCATAATACATGGAGTATCCTAACGGAGATAGATTTAACAGAATTGGATAACCAGACACGAATGGCTGAACAAGCAGAACATTTGGTATACCAGTTGTGTAATAACCAAACGGAGGAGCTATGCCTGGTACAGCAGAAACATATCCATTCATTGTTGGAAAATATCAAAAGAAGGACAACGGCCATAAGAGAAGTGGTGCCCGGTTGGAGGAATTGGAAGGAAATAATCAGGCCCTAGCGGAGTTGGAAAGACAGCAGATAAGTGTAATTAAAACTACACTCCAACACATCCAAAAACCAATGAGCTCCCTCCAGGAGAGACAAAAGCAAATAATGCTACAGATTAATAAAATACAAAACTCAAATGACCAACTTCTGGCAAGACAGTGGCGTCAAGAGGTAATAAATAGCCTAACGTTGCAAATAATAGAATTAGAATTCAGGCAGCAGGCCCTACTAGACATAGTTGTAACTAGCCAGAATGGACAACTACACCCATTAGTGATTTCTCCGAAAAGATTGCTCGAAATCTACCATAAATCACATACAACCTGCCCAGAAACACAGAACTGTCCAATGCTGATACAGCAAACAGCGGAAACTAAAGCACTATTGTTCCAGGAAAAACTAGTTATTAGAGTACAGATACCAATTTTCACATTACCTAAATTTAAATTAAACAAAATACATAGATTTCCTATACAAATTGATGAAGGACACTCACTGGTTCCAGACATACCTTACTCACACGTAGCTACTCACTTCCAGACTCAAGATTTCCTACTAATTAAAACAGAAAACGCTCAAAAAATGAGGAAAATTAATAAAAGCATACAGGGGGACACCTGTGTGGCAAGGCTAGGCATTCCTGTGACGAAAGCAACAAGGTCAAAGGAGTGCGTGGTCAAGCTGCTTTTTAATCCTCTAAATGAAGTTGCAAAATGCAATTTGCGAGCACAGGTACCCCCAAGCAGCGTAGTAATTAAATTAAATAAACCAAACACATGGATATTCTCGCTAACAATTTCAACGGTTGTACACCTAAAGTGCGCTAACCAATTTATTACAAAAAAAATTGAGACACAGGGTATTATCACCATACTTAACCCTTGTCAGGTGCAAATAGGACCTCAAACCCTAATATATGAAGCACCAAACTTGCACCCAATACAATTCTCACAACCTTCATTCTTCCCAAACATGAATGAAACAGAAACATTGGTAAAGACCTATTTCCTAACAGCAAAAAACAACACTCCAAGGGTAGAGATAAGCCACCCAAAGATTCTGGCTGGAGAAAACATAAATGAACTCCTTCACAAGGGTACGCAATCATTAGAAGAAATAGAAAAAAAACTTCTCCAATACCAAACTAAGCCCAAACACAACCATGTACATACAATGGCCACTACTTCCATTACTCTAAGTGGAGTATTAATCTTTTCACTAACAATAATCCTAGCAATAAAACTCCTCAAAAAGCCTTTCATAGATTGGAAAGCTAGGAGACACCAGCGAAAAATACAAAACAATCCCAAAATCGAGGAACCAGCAGGGCCTCAACCCTTTAAAAGAACGCACACTTTACCGGCCCCGAAATCAGTACAAATAGTAACTGACACACTCACCGCCGGACCAAAGAAGCCCTAAGCAAATCGAAATATAAGTAAATTTTTGTAGAAGCAAATGCTTAAATAAGGATAGCTAATAATTAATAATTAACAATAGATTTGATTAATTAATTATTAATCGAAATATAAGTAAATTTTTGTAGAAGCAAATGCTTAAATAAGGATAGCTAATAATTAATAATTAACAATAGATTTGATTAATTAATTATTAATCGAAATATAAGTAAATTTTTGTAGAAGCAAATGCTTAAATAAGGAGACTAATAATAAATAATTAATAATTAACAATAAATTTAAATAATTAACCAGTAATTTAAAAATAAGGAACATTTTTTTTAATAAAAAAAAAAAGGGAGAGAATATAGAGAAGAATGAAAATATGTAACAATTAGTGAATAAAAACGAAATAAAACCGTTCTTGATCTTAACCCCCCACAGTTGAGACATAAAAAATTTTCAAGTTTGCGTTTGAAGTCCACCTATCGGACAAATCTTAAAATTTTTTTTTTGCATACAGGCCCATTTGGCTAATAATTTGGTCTCCATATATACAAAAAATATAAATAATATTAACTAACCAACCCACAACAAAAAAAAATATATTGTACTATAAATTAAGAATTTTTTTTTAAGTAGATTTAATCTTTTTAAACTCCTTTTATTGTAAACTAGATTTAAGAGCTCAAAATCACCACCGAAAGTAGTATGCGCAAGACCAGTCGTAGTCAGTCCGCTCTCCGAACCAGCCAAAAAGTAGAAAGAATGTAAGTGCCGTCTAAAAAAAAAAAAAAAACAAAAATCTGAAACAAAAGTGAGGGAGTAGGTAAAAAAAAAAAACAAGACAAAGAGCGCATATTCCATAGAAAAATCTTTTATTTAATTTTTTTTTTTTTTTACAAAACATTTTTTTTTTAAATTTTTAATGATTATTATTTTTTTTTATTTATGGGTGAACCCAACGCTCTACCACTCCTCACTTCCATCGCTGTCTGCTGCACCGGCTGGGGTGACAGCCCTCAGGGCAACCCACGGGGAAATCGGCGGCTCAATACAGCAACCGCACAGTCCAAGCTGTCCCAGAAGGTGAAAAGTGCCACCTGAAAAACAAAAAGAAACAAAAACAAATATTAATAACGAAAAATGATCATAAAAATGCTTTGAACTTACCCGCAGCATACACAGCAAGCCCCTGATGAGGGAACAACCTAATATCCACGGGATATGTCTTCTGAGCTTCAGCCGGAAAGTACCATATAGTCTGGTTCGGATAACCGGCCCTCACCAATTTTAAACGTAAAGGCCCCTGCCACCCGGGTATTACAGACAATATTGAAACTGCCTGAATCCGGGTGACAAGATTCTCGGGCGAACGGTACCGCGTTCGTGCCAATATCTCTGAAAGAATCATCGCGAATGCGATCAAGGAAAAGTCCAAAATTGGTCCAAGCCCCGTAACAGATTTTTATCCTCAATTTTTTAGAGGGGAGAATTATTCCTCTCCCAAGAATAATTCTCTTATCTGTAGGGGGAAGGAGTTGTTATAATCCAAAAAGTGCATATAAATATGCACCATAAGAAAAAGGGACTTAAATTACACATAAGTGTATACAAAAAAAAAACAGAGAATTAGAAGCCTCTTAAAGAAAAGGTCATTTCAGCAATATCAATTGCCACAATATATGCCACGTACATCCTATATGTACAGGCCAAATATTCTAGAAATAAAATACAATGTATGTACATCCCATATGTACATACAAAGTATTGGACTTCTAACATTTAGAGGTAACATACAATGTATGCCCCATATGTGCATACAAAGTGGTTTCCTCTTAAAACAAAAAATGAAAATTTGATGCGATGAAGACTCAAGACTCTTCACTAGCGGGAACCGCTTATCAGCAGAATTCTTCGTATTTACGACAACATGCTGTGAACCGGGGCCACTCGTAATGACTTGAAATAAAGTAGGTGTCGAATGACACCTTATCAAGCCATTACCTTTTTAATAAACAAGTCAACAAAAACGATGAATGGCCTGAGAAAAGTTATTTTTCTCGATAAAAAAGTGCGAATTAAGCACAATGAGTATTAAGCGGACGAAAAGTCATCCAATAGAATGATTTTAAAAATAAAAATAAAAATAATAAAGAAAAAAAGCTTCTGGTAGGGCAAATAAATTGCTGGGTGAGCATTTTGAGAAGTGAAGGAAGTTAGGTTTTCGCGAAAATAAGATCGGCGAAAAGCGCAGTTTGATTAAATCAACGGGCGTGAGTAGATTACAAGTAAAGGAATAAATTTAGTTGAGACTTTTAGAAAAGAAGTTAATGTAAAGAAAGATAGGAAAGAAAAAACCACTTCATTAGTGCGGTGGAATTAACCAGTTGCCGCCGAATAAAATAAAAAGGGAGAAAATTAGATTGTTTTAAAACACAAATCGAAGACTGCGTGGACTGATAGCGGCTGGCTATGCGCGAAAAGACGTAGTGAATTTTTTGTGTTAAAGGTTCTTTTTAGGAAGCATGATAAATGGTGTAAAAGTTGAAAAGGGAAATTTATAATTTGTGGAAGAAAAACCGCAATAAAAACCGCAAAGCTGAGGTGTTGTTGTTAATTACATCCCCGATATACATAACACTACAAAAGTTAGTCAATATTGTGATAACTTATGATTTTTTGGCTCTAGAAAAAAATTATTGGACCAACAGATCATCAGATGTTGACTCAATAAAACATTTATTATACCAACAATCGTTGATCTGGTCTGTAAATTGTTGATCCAACAAATGCTTTGTTAAAATAATAATCACGAATTGTTGGAACAATAAACTATTTTTTGAGCCAATAAATCATAAACTGTTGAAATTAGTTGTAACAACAAAACATTTGTTGAGACAACAAATAAATATTTGCTGTAACAACAAAACCAATTGGTGAGACAACATATGAAGATTTGTTGTAACAACAAAAACATTTGTTGAGATTACAAATGAAGATTTGTTGTAACAACAAAAGCATTTGTTAGGACAACAAATGAATATTTGTTGTATCAACAAAACCATTTGTTGCAACAACAAAAACATTTGTTAAGATTACTGATAGCGGCTGGCTATGCGCGAAAAGACGTAGTGAATTTTTTGTGTTAAAGGTTCTTTTTAGGAAGCATGATAAATGGTGTAAAAGTTGAAAAGGGAAATTTATAATTTGTGGAAGAAAAACCGCAATAAAAACCGCAAAGCTGAGGTGTTGTTGTTAATTACATCCCCGATATACATAACACTACAAAAGTTAGTCAATATTGTGATAACTTATGATTTTTTGGCTCTAGAAAAAAATTATTGGACCAACAGATCATCAGATGTTGACTCAATAAAACATTTATTATACCAACAATCGTTGATCTGGTCTGTAAATTGTTGATCCAACAAATGCTTTGTTAAAATAATAATCACGAATTGTTGGAACAATAAACTATTTTTTGAGCCAATAAATCATAAACTGTTGAAATTAGTTGTAACAACAAAACATTTGTTGAGACAACAAATAAATATTTGCTGTAACAACAAAACCAATTGGTGAGACAACATATGAAGATTTGTTGTAACAACAAAAACATTTGATGAGATTACAAATGAAGATTTGTTGTGACAACAAAAGCATTTGTTAGGACAACAAATGAATATTTGTTGTATCAACAAAACCATTTGTTGCAACAACAAAAACATTTGTTGAGATTACAAATGAAGATTTGTTGTAATAACAAAAACATTTGTTGTAACAACGAAAACATTTGTTGACACAACAAATGAAGATTTGTTGTAACAACAAAAACCTTTGTTGAGAAAACAAATGAAGATTTTCTGTAATAACAAAAACATTTGTTGAGACAACAAATGAATATTTGTTGAGACAACAAATGAATATTTGTTGAGACAACAAATGAATATTTGTTGAGACAACAAATGAATATTTCTTGTATCAACAAAAACATTTGTTGAAACAACAAAATCATTTGTTGAGACAACAAATAAAGATTTGTTCCCTCGAAAAATGTAATTTGTTGTCACAACAATTTTCAAATTGTTGGAACAACATTTCGTTTGTTGGCTGGTATATGACAAAAACTTTTGTTGAGTTAACATGCAGGTTTTGTCGAATCAACAATTCTTTTTTTTTCAGTATACAGATATAAAATATAATGCTCTTAATAAGGAGAAATTTTAATTTTTGCTCTAAGAGCCACCTACAAGGAGATTTTTGACACGCAGACAGAGAGTGCATACGTTAAATTACCATAAAAAATATTTCAATTAGCTGAGATCAAACGGGAAAACCTAGACAGCAATAAGTTTAAAATGTCTGCGTCGGAAATTCTTCGTGTCTTTATTGCCACATGTGGGCCGATGGTAGCACAAAGATAGCCAGGTGTAAACATGGCATGGCACCAGTATTTGACTAGCCAGCCTGACATCTGTTAGTCAGAGCAGATTGGAACATAGTGCTCCATATGTGGGGAACAAGAAAAAATGGGCCGAGGAAGAGGCCGGAAAACTGACAGCCGGCCAAGATATTTTTTTGGTATCAAAAAGGGTTGAGCAGAAAGGTGTGAACGTCTAGCTGCGCAGTCCGAAATAGTGAAAGAAAAGAAAAATTGTTTTTAGTGTTCAGGGCGATGAGATAATAAAAAATTATCGCGAAAGCCCTAAGTCATCGTACCAGACGGATAGTGAGGAAAAGCGCCGCGGAAAGCATCATAGCAGATGAGAAAAAAAAAACAGGAAACAAGGGGGCCAGACAGCCTTTATTAGCGTACATCAATCATATGTACTAAATGGGAGCCAGACAAGTAAAATTTTTATTAGTTATAAAAAAAAAGGGAAAATAAAATAAAAAAATTTACAGTCAGTAGGCTGTAAAGACTCAAATGTCGTGGTACAAAGTGAAGTTCTAATATTTTATTTAAATAGTTTTATATATAGATATCATCAATAAAACTTGCAGTGTTAGCTACGATCATTATATTGTAAAGCCATAACCACGGTCAAGAAATATAAACAGAAATTGAAATGAAAAATAATTATAAAACAAACAAAGTTACTCGACCTCAATAAGAATTTGCAACGCAAGCAAATTCTGCTATGCAAGCATAATTCTTAATTGAGAAAAATATTCATACCCGGAGTCATCGCTTTACAAATTCCACAATTCTATGTGAATCATTCAATAATTCGATGTGAATATTGTGATCAGAAAAGCTGACACAACATAAATGATTCTTTCAATGCATTATTGCGATTCTGCAATAATGCCCCCGTTTGTGTTATCGTAGCAGGTAAAATAATTGTATAAATAACTTGCGATTGATTGAATAAAGACAGAGTTAAGTTAACTTTTGACAAGGTTCTTTTAATTCTCGTCACAGCGGCATACTCTGCCATAAGGAATAAATTGGCATACTCTGCCTTCCAAATAAACATTGGCATACTCTGCCATAAGGAATAAATTGGCATACTCTGCCTTCCAAATAAACATTGGTATACTCTGCCATAAGGAATAATTTGGCATACTCTGCATTCCACATAAAATATCGGCAAAACTCTGCCTCATTAAATAAATACACAGCGCCTCTTTAGCCATACAAAACCGTAAGTTTGGCAGCTTTCTGCCGGTATAATATAACTCCGATATATTAATAAATTCATCATGAATAAACAGGAACATCGTAGAACAAACTTATTACAATATACATATATGGCCCAAAACCACGAAGGTGGCGAATTTGCTTTGGCAACTCATAAAAAAATAAATCTGAATGAATTTTAGTAAATAAGCATTTAATTCTATTGAAATTAGTTGGATATATCTATACCTTGAGAAAATTATTTCAAAAATAAGTAATTATCATTAATTTAACAGAAAACAAGGTTAAAAAGTCATTTCGGGAACGCGTCCGAAACACCAACTTGTAACTTCAACTCACTTAAAAATGTAGTAAAATCCAACTTTAAATGTTTTCAACATTCATTGTGAGTATTTTGGTTCCTAAAAAATACATTTTTTAAACTAACATAGACAAAATAAATTTATTTTAAACCCAGGATTAGTTAAAAGCTTGTCCAACAAAGTATACGTCATATTCGTGAACGAAGCAATAAATAGGCAAAGCTTTTATTTCTGAACGCGACTTTTGGCGTTAGTGCGCTGTAGTAGTGAACAGGTGTTTTGTGAGATAGGGCGTTATTTGTTTTGTTCGCACAAATATAATAATTTTAATGGTAAGTACCTTTGTAACCATTTTATATTGACCGTACCTTTATTATAAATCATTACGGGAATGTGTGTAACTGTTTGTTAAATTAAGATTCCAGTTATTTAATATATATTTCTTAAAATTATTATTGTAAGATTGCGATTAACCTCAAAATACGGCATCTAAGATGGCGGGCATCGGAATAAAGTGCGCGAAAGTTTAAAAACGTCATTTCGGGAACAGTCATTATGGCAACGTTCCCGAACATGATGACACGTTCCCGAAATGACTCTGTTGTTCCCGATATGACATTTTTAGCGCTGAAGGAATATTAAACTATTATTTTGTGTATTAGAGTTTTATATTTACTTGCAGTAAACATGGAAACAACTGAAAATGGGAAGAAGAAGAAAAGGTCTACAAAAGCGCTTAAGAAGGATAGTTCATCTTATTTACGCCACAGAGAAAAAGCCAATGCAAGGAAAAGAAAATTTTTAGATAATATGACAGAGGAACAAAAAGAAATTAAACGAGCTAAAGACAGGGAGTACTACCAGAAAAAGAAAGCGGAAAACAAGGTAAATAAAATATCGGATTTGACTGAACGTGAAAAACGAGTGCTAAGAAAACAATGGAAAAAAGCATCAAAAAAGTATAGAGACAAGAAGAAGATGTTAGCAAATGCAGTCAGTGATACGCCTCCGCCTTCAGATAATGAGCTAGACATACCATTATTACCATTACCACCCCCTCGCAGTTTAATGCAAAGACAACGTGGAAGAAAAAGAGTAAAAAAAGACCGAGCAAAAGCATATCGAAAAATATTAAAGCAACAAGGTATGATTACAGAAATGAGACGTGAAATTGAAGCAATGAGGAAAAAATTAAAAAGAATGGAACAGCTAGAGAAGAAGAAAAATATACCAATGACTCCTAATAGCAAAGTGGATGCCTTAATCAAAGATATACCTGTGCCTGTGCCCCCTCAAGTACGCAAGCAGCTGTTATTTGGGGAGGTATTATCAACTCAACTGAAGACGAAGGCAACAACATTACAGAAAAACTCAAAAGAGAGAGAGGTTTTTCAAAAATGTGTCAGTGGCACCGATATTAGGAAATATAAATTGTTGCATATGGCCAAGAAATTTATGCCCAAAGAGAAAAATAATCAAACCATTCTGAGATCTGACCGGAAAGTTCGCGAAGTTGTTTTGAAACCGGATGTACGCCAAAAGATCAAGGATTTCTTCCAAAAAGACGATGTTAGTAGGATGTGCCCAGGTAAAAGGGACTTCGTAAAAAAAGACGGTGTCAAGAAACAAAAACGCGTCCTTTTATCAACAATCAAAGCATTACATCCAAAGTTTGTTCAAGAAACTGGAATCAATTTACCATACACAACATTACTAAGAGCGAAGCCATTTTGGATCGTAGCACCAAAACTAAAAGACCGTCAAACTTGTCTGTGTGTCAAACATGAGAACTTCGAACTAAAACTAAGGAAATTAAATAGCTTACATCAAACAGGTTACCGTGACACTGAAGCATTTATTGAAGAATATGTTTGCGACTTGATATCCTATGAGTGTATGAATGGATTATGCGATAATTGCAAAGAACTGACATTAGTAGAAGGAGAAAACGAAGATTCTGTGACATATTTTCAATGGCAATCCGTAAATAAAGAAAATATTATTAAGGGAGAAAAAAAGACATTTAAAATTACAAGTAAAATCCCTATTACAACCACAGTCAAAGAGTTGAGAAAAACTCTAGCTGAAGAAATTCCCATAATGAAACAACATCTTTATGGCATTTACAACTATAATAAACAAAAAAAAGAGCTGAAAGAAAAAATGACTGAGAATGAGATCATGATCCAAATTGACTTTTCGGAAAACTACACGACAAAATACTCAAAAGAAATACAGTCGTCGCACTTCGTCAAAAATCAATTAACTATTCATACTGGAGTTTATTACTCACGAAATGAAGACCATCAGTTGCAAGCCACGTCGTTTGCTACAGTGAGTGAAAATTTAGATCATCAGGCCCATGCAGTGTGGGCACATATGAAACCAATTTTAAGGAAAATTTTGGAAAACAAGAAAATTGACACCCTGCATATTTACTCTGATGGACCAACGTCGCAGTATCGTAATCGTACAAATATAAATCTATGGCTCAAAACCATAAATGACAAATTCAAACAAGTAATAAAAGCTACGTGGACATTTAGCGAACCCGGACATGGAAAAGGCCCCATGGATGGTGTAGGTGGAGTCCTAAAAAGAACTGCCGATAGCCATGTGTTGATGGGAAAAGATATCAAGACTGCCTCAGAATTTGTTAATCTGTTTAAAGAGTCTAATATCCACGTGGAAGAAGTTTCTGTTGATGAAGTTAAAGGCATGAAGAAAATGATCCCTAAATCA
The DNA here is from genome assembly GCA_963924295.1 of Dioctria rufipes. Taxonomy (NCBI): domain Eukaryota; kingdom Metazoa; phylum Arthropoda; class Insecta; order Diptera; family Asilidae; genus Dioctria; species Dioctria rufipes. The sequence continues at coordinate 97,909,561 of OZ002741.1, read as the reverse complement.
ATTCATGCTGTTCCAGGTGTAATGAAGATAACCAATATTGTTTGGCAAAAAGGCCCTGAAGTTATTATAGAATTGTTCCAATATAAAAATTTGCAAAAAGTGTTAAAACTGCAAATGGTTTCCAGAAATGAATGCAGCGATTTTCTCGAACCCACGGATTGTGATATACCTTTAGAAATAGAATCGTGTCAACAAGAACCATCTAAGATAAATTTTCAAGATCTGACGAACACCAATAACAGACAAAGCATTTTTAAAAGCATTTATGACTCTTCGTCATCTGATGACGAAAATTTGAAAATAATTTCTGATCGTCAGAAAGCTGTAAAGGTCAACGTTAAGGATAAAGAAACTGGATCGTCATATAATACAAATAACAAAGAAAATATTCATCCCAATTTAATTGGTCCTGGAACATTTTTATTAGTTAAAGTGCCTACCCAAAAGAGGAATATGTTCTATAGATACCTTGCCATCAGTCAGACTTGTGTTGAAGACGACGGAGAACTCAAAGTTACTTTCCTGAGATCAGTGCGCAATACTGCGAAGATATTTCAGCTACATCCAACAGATGTATCTTATATTACACTTGAACAAATTTTAAAGATTATAGCTACGCCATCACGGAAAATTGAAAAAAACCACGAGTATTACCATTTCAACTCTAATGTTGATATATTTGAAAAAAAATGATCCATTAATATTTTATAAACGTGTTTTTTGATGCAGAAACGTGCAAATTTAGTTAATTTTTCACATGGTTGTGTTACCTATTTTGTTTATTTTATTATTATAATTTTTAAAAGTCTAATGTGTGACTGTTAATTTCATTTGATTTGTGATGTAAATTCACTTTCAACTTTTTGATAAGACTATTTTGTTTTGTTTTTGTAAATTCTATAATGGAATGTAACTACTACAAGGATTGATTAAATATATTATAAAAATATATTTTAGCATTTATTACTTAAAAAAAAACACCTTTACCAGTAACAAAATCCCAACTACATCATTCAGTGAACGCCTCAGTCATTCCGGGAACACTAAATCATTTTCGTGCACACCACTTTTATTTGTTTTTTATTAATAATTTCAAATATTTTTAAACGGGTAAATTCTTACATACAAAGAAAATAAAGTTCTTGTTATGATTCTAACCAAGTTTACTTTTCAATTCATACGTATTCTCTAGAATAGTAACTTTAATGCTTCAAATTTGAAACTTAATGATCATTTTGATTTTCAGTTTATTTTTTTTGGAAAGCATGCTCATATTTTTCCGTATTTTTCTTTTGCGCTCAGTTAATATAATAAAACACTGTAAGAAATAACAATTAACGGGTGTTTTTAAGTTTGATTCTATTTTAAAAATTATATTTAGTATCGTTCCCGATATGACGAATTTTACTGCTGAATTCGCTTAAAATCGCTGTAATAAAAAGAAAAGTGAAATCTGTGCGCGCCCCTTCTAAATCTATTAAGAACAATAATGTAGCAATTATTTTAACTCTTTAATTTTGCTATTCCTTTTAAGATTTTATGTGCAAATTACTAAATCGGAATTCGCCACCTTCGTGGTTTTGAGCCATATACACATCTGAAAAGCTTAAAGTTACAAATTTTCATCGTACATCTGGGAAATTTAAGTTTGATATATAATATCAAAAGAGAACGTACATAGTCCATTTAAGAAGGAAGGCTAAGAGGCATTTAGGATAGAAAGTAGTGTAAGAGAAATTTAGCGAGAGCCTCAGCAATGGCCTCAGCAATATCGAAGAAAACTAATTTAAGAGATTTTTGTATAAAGTAATGATTATATTAGACTCAAACGTTGTATTAGTCAGGGTGAGATCAATACCTTATAGTGAAAGCTTTTAATTACGCTACTCACAATATGCAGGATTAAGTAAGCGTCAATCCAGAAGGCTTTTTGGGTAGGAACAGTTTATAGAAAAAAAAACGACGTATCGATCCAGAGCAACGGGGGTGATTTTAAGAACAAAAATTGTCCTACTTACTGCTTCAGGGGTGAATTTAAGAACTAACAAAAGTTGTACGTTATCAGCTAACGAAAGTCAATAAAGATTAATATGTGTAGCGTATACCCCCTTACGCTACTTTTTTGTTTGGCTTCTCTACGTCTGTAGAGAAACTCCCATGATCTCCCAAAGGTACCTAGAAAGGGGATAAAACTTAGTTATTTTCGAGAAGTAGCCCTATGCTACTTCTCCATATTACTAAATTCCTGGAAAAGATAAAATTTAGTTACTTTCGAGAAGTAGCCTTATGCTACTTCCCCAAATTACAAAATTCCTGGGAAAAAAAAGATAAAATCAGATATTTTCGAGAAGTAGCCCTATGCTACTTCTCCACATTACAAAATTCCTGAAACCCTGCAAAATACAAAAAAAGGAAAAAACAATTACTCTTCAACAAAAAAATTCCAATTTGGGCAGAACACGCACAAATTGGAATTTTGCGCATTAACCCGAGTCACATACACAAAAAAACCTGAACATGAACAAAATACGAAATATTGTAACGGCTATAATTTTTTTGTTGCAAGTAAAGAATATCTCTTCTTGGGGTACGAGGTCTTATTCTCTCAGCATTGGGCAGCTCATTTTTTTTTAATTCAGACTGGTTAAACGTCCAATGAATTTCTTCTTTTTGCTGCAAATGCATATAGGAAAGAAAAATTTTATTTCTTCTTTGCAAGAAAAAGGCAATAAATTGAGTCCAAGCGGAAATTAAGCTCGAGACACTCAATAAAATAAATCGCACGCTTAACGTTTTTTTTTTTTAACAGAAAACTAGAAATGTAATTCGAGCATTTCCGATGACCCCAACAAAGGCGCTGACCGATAAGGTGCGGGGGGGGGGGGGGGGGGTAAAGTAACTTTCAGGCTCACCTAGGATTTGTTACTTTGTTAGTTTTCATTTAATAGGGTAAAGCTAAATCTGCTGCTTTAAAACGAATAATGATCTGTTCTACTGAAAAGTTCTTTAGAATATGAAATCCTATAGAATTTGTTATAATCATTCTTATTGTCTGAAGAACCGTTCTAGAAATTGATGTGAAAAAAATATTTTAACAATCAAACTTGAACAGAGATGATACGAATTTTGATATGGGCATTCGGAGAATCGTTACAATTGGAAGTGCATCGACTAGATCCACAATGTTTTCTATTATTACAGTAATTGAATTACAGGAGAAAGGTTTTTGGTCTCTAGCTTTTAAATTACGTCGGGTATTTCACATCTTTCTCGCCTAATATACATTTGAAATTAATCAACTCAAATTTTTATGCTGAATTATAAACTATAAACGAGAAAGTACTATAATATGCAACAACGTCTAAGTTTAATAGGCAAACATGCAAATGCATAATACAAAATAAACCCAATATTCGATATATTTTATCCAAGTGTGGGACAGTTTGTAAATTAATTAAACACAGTTATTAAATGAAAACCTCTGCTTATTTTTCAGAAAATGTATTTCAAAATGAACAAATCAAAATTTAAAAAAATCTTCCATTTAAGTATTTAATAAACTAAAAAATTTAATCTCAGTTCTGTAAAAAATAGCCTCTTTTTCTAGGTAATCTACTTGAAATTTTTTTTTTTTAAATTACATTTTTTGTAACTTTGAGAAAATTTATTTTGGAAAGCAAAATTGACAGACAATTCCGTACATTTCAGAATCTTACACACCTTTACATGATCAATATTTAATTTTTTTAGATTAAGTGTGGGGGTATCTTCACTCATCTAACTTTTTCGTCCTAATAAAAAATTCCTCATATACTCAATATCTGACTGGTTTAAATGAGCTAAATTAGTATTTAGTTTGTCCTTTTCTTTGAATATTTCCTCAGTGACCGCCATCGGGCTCAGTCATTTTCGAGTTAAATTAGAGCTTATTTTGTCAATAACGGTCTTCGCTATATTACAAGACCTGTTGTGTAAGCTCACAGAAATAGGTTGCTCCTGATGAAAGTTTTCAATAGTATTCTTAATACACGTTGAGAGATCAATACTTATATTACATGGGTTGAGTCTACATTTCCTGAATCCATTTTTTTATACTTTCAGGCATATTGTAAATTTTTAAAACAATTCAACAGTGAACAAAACGTATGCAACTCAATTCAAAAAATGGAAAAATTCTTAATTCATCTATCGTCAAAGAGGTAAAACCTAGTTATATTTAATGAAAGATTTCTATATTCCTTTATGTATGATTTGCAGCAAAACAATTGATGAAATCAGTAGTATTTCCAAGCAGCCAAATCCGAGCTCGGCGGCGGAGTTATTAACAATAGTTTCTTCTACTGAGGAAGCACTGAGCACTGATCATGAATCCGATCCTAATGAAGAATTACCAAACATCGAGGTGAGAAAAATTCAAAATAAAACCGGGTCCAACGTACAAAAATTTCGTTCGATATGGAAAGCAAATAGACAGTGGCTGACGGAGAAACAGGGTTTTGCTTATTGTGTAATATGTGATAAAAGATTATGTAATAATATTACATTAATTCAAAGGCATTCAGTTTGTTCAAGTCATCAAAAACTTGAATGCAATGCTAATAAGACACAAAAGCTAGAAGATGTGTTGAGAAACAGTAAAACTTTATCTGCTCATTTTTCAAAGCTGAATGCGGAAATAATTTGTGTAATGTACGTAGTAAAAAACTTTTTGCCATTCTCAATAATGGATTCAATGCCGGAGTTAATTAAAACGCTATGTTCAGAAGAACCTTCAATGTTCTCGCAAGAAGGCTACGTCGATGATTAAAAATGTCATTGCTTTATTTTCTATAGAAAAAATATCTACTAACTTAAAAAACTCGAAATTTTCGTTACTTATAGATGAAAGTACAGATATTAGTACTCAGAAAAGTTTAGTATTGATCGTTAGGTACTTTAACAAGGATCAAAGCAAAGTTGTTGATCAATTCTTTGGGTTAATACAGCTGAAAGAAGCAACAGCCGAAGTAATTTATAACTCCATTATTAGTCACTTGAAAAATCTTGATGTCCCTATAGAAAACTTTATTGGCCTTGGTACTGACAACGCATCAGTAATGAGAGGTGAAGTTAAGGGTGTTAGAGCACGATTAGAAAAACTGAATAAACATTTATTTTATCTTGGATGCACTTGCCACTCCCTCCACTTGTGTGCTGCGGCTGCAATGAAAAAAATTCCTCGGACAGTTGAAAATTTCCTTTCTTGTGTATATAATCATTTTGCCCACAGTGTTAAAAGGCAAAGTGAGTTGGCAGAATTTCAAGATAGTTTCAATTTGAATGTAAATAAGATTCTAAAATCAAGCGGAACACGCTGGTTGGAACTGGAGCAAGTCATTAATAGAATTTTGGATCAGTGGTCAGCTTTACTTCATTACTTCACTCTCTTTACTTTTGAAAAGCCTAATAATTGTGACGCAAATTCAATTCTTGATTGTCTGAATAGTTCAGAGATAAAATCATACTTGTTATATTTGTGCTACATTTTAGGTGTGATTAATAATCTCAATAAAACCTTTCAATCTGAAAAAAATTTAATACATAAACTAAGACCTTTAATGGAAAATAATTTCAAAAATATTTTAACAAATTTTATAAAGCCAGAACATATTTCAGTTGACTGTGAATTTAATGAGAGTGCATTTCATCTTGAAAAATCAAGAATGTTTTTTGGAATTAAATTTGAACAGTTTCAATCTTCAAATATTTGTGGAAATACTAGTAATATCCAAGATAATCTATTTTCATTTTACATAGAATTGTGCCAACAAATTAAAAAACCTTTCGATCTTAACAATCACAAATTGAGACTATTACAGTATTTGGATCCACGAAAGATTAGAGCAGGGGAAATGAGTTCAATACTTCCTTTAGTTGAAACCTTTCCTTTTCACAATGATATAGATATTGAAAAACTTAATTCAGAGTGGCGGTTCCTCTTAATCTATGAAAAGTTAGACGAAATTGTGGATTGTAACGATATTGCTAAGTCTTGGCTAAATTTATCAAAACAGAAAAATCTTTTTGAACAACCAATTTTTGAGAATCTCTACAATTACATAAGTACTTTATTTGTCCTTCCCCACAGTACGGCTGCAGCTGAACGAGCATTTTCGGATTTTAATAACTTAAAAAATAAAAAACGTAATAGGTGAAATATTGAAACAGTTTCGGCTGTACTTCTTTGCAGAGAACTGATAGGGAACGAAAAGATTTTTACGCCGTCAAGTGACCTTATTAAGTACTGCAGTTTGTATAAATTTGTCGATGGAGTTTTTATAAGAAAATAAGATCAAGTTCTCAAATAAAATTAATGGTATTATCATAATTATAATAATCGCCGGCAGCGATGAGCAAAATTCGTCAAGGGGTCATTCCACATGAATTCGAGAAATGTTCTGAATAAACCATCCCCGATGTTGATGAAATTTCACAGAAAGTTGGTTACATTGTTAATAGCGCTTTGCTGAAATATTTTTTTAATCCATTTTTGGCGGAGGTACGGTATCTTAAAATGGGAAAAAGTGGCTAATTTTGCTTGGTAGGTGTAAGTTGAAAAACTTATATCTCAGAATGTATACATCGCAAGCCCATGAAACAAGCGCTAGCTATTTAAGGAAGCTTTGAAGGTTTTGCGAAAAATTAATAAAGGTCCTTTTTCCGAAAATTCGTTTTCAGGGATAATGGATTTGTCCATTATCCTTGAATGTTTCAAAACGAGCAGTCTACATTTTTTTATTCTTTTTGTAATTTAATCCTTCACAGAAGGCGTAAAACTTTCTTTCCCCAGGGGGGAGGGATGTTGTGACCCAGGTGCCTATACCTCGAATCACAACAATAAAACCAATACGCCAATATCTTACCCTATGCAATATATTGGCGTACTACATATTGACCCTGAAAAATTATTTCATTTTTAAATCTCATTCAAAATTTAAAATGCATTTAGAAATGCATTCCCATATTATAACAAAATGCAATTTAGCATAAATTGCATTTTGTTATCAGACACACATTCCACTCACACGGTATGAACACTTACCTACATACAGTGTCTTCTTACTTTTTTTCTGTATGTACTATGTACATACGTACTATACCTATTTTTTCAATCTAATTGTATGTACATACATACAATTATCACGATTATTCGCGCCCTCTTAAAATTAATATTTCAAGACGGGCGCACAAGTGCATATCAGATTACAGATTTCCATAGATGCATATAGCTTGCATCAAAACTTTCGTGCATTTTCTCACGTACGATTTTTCATCGTCGTGAGAAAGCAAAAAGAAAAAAAAGCTTTTAAAAAAAGGTGATCATGGGTACCTGGGGCCGGCAAGCCAAAACCTCAGGGAGTTCGTTCTTAAAACCCGTCGAGTGAAACGTTGAAAAAAATCCATACCAAAAATTACTAAGTGGATGTTAAAGAAAACCTAATAAAATTGTGTGTATTAAGTTATTCTGAAAAAAAAAACTATTATTATATTAGTGCCAAGGAAATTGGGGTTTTAAAAATATAAAGAAAAGAATAAACAAAAAATAAATAACGGAATAAATAAAAAAAATAATAATAAAGTGATAGAGTTTTAATTTTCCTTTTGTCCTATATCGGCGACTGCTCTCTCCTTCGGAGCACGGAGCGGAACCAGGATACAACAATTGGTGGCAGCGGTGTTCGTACCAAAATATTCAAATCAGTGCTAACTTTTTTTTTAATTTGAATTACCTAATTTAAACAAAAAAAAATTTGAAAAAAAATTATAAAAAATTAATAAAAATCTATATAACAACTGGTGGCAGCAGTTATTTAAAAACAAAAATTCAGTGCCTTTACAAAAAAAGAAGTAATTAAATAGTAATTCATCAAATAAATAAACAAACAAAAAGTAAATTGCAAGGTATAAAAATAATAAAAACCACTAAAAGGAAACTTAAAGAAAAAGTTATAATACTTATATGTATTTATAAAAAAAAAAAAAAAAAAAAAAAAACCGGGTACCCAACAAAAGGGACTTAGAGGAACTTAAATAAGTTTAAGCGCCAGAGCGCTCAACGAGGGAATTTAGCGAGGCTTCATCCCTGCCTCAATTAAGACGGGTCAAAGAAGGAAGCCATCAGGAAATCACCGGCCGGACGGCCGACGTATCAACATAAACACTTACAACAAAATACATCATAATCATTTCGGAACAATTTTTGCAACATCGGCAAAATTTGGATAAAATATAAGGTAGCCGTAAAAGTTCTAATTTTGAATTTATTTTGTGTATTATTTTGCTAAGAACTAGAAGCAGTGGATATACGATAATTTGGCTAGGGGTCAACTGGTATTAACTATAAAATTAAAGATTTTCTCTATAAACATTTAACCCTTGTGGGCACACCCAGGTACCCGGGTAACTATTTGAACTTTCTTCTGCGAATTCATTATGAAAAAATAATTTTTCTAAGTTGATCTTCTAGTTAATCCTAAATCATGTAATTCTAAGACAATTAACCCGTTTTCCTACTAAAAATGTAAAGTCAGGTGGACGAAAATTGCTAGTAATAAATTTTCTCCTCAAAGGCACACCCATGGTACCCGGGTACCTTTATAAATATTTGGTATCAAATAGCACGTGTTGAGCGAAAATTGTACATAACTAGGGCAAGATTTACTAAAAACAAAATGAAATTATTTTGTAAATATTGTATTTATTGATATATCGCACATAATTATGAATCTAAGATTAATTTGGGACTCGATTGACTTGGTGGTGATAGATCTGTAATTATAAAATATCTATTAGTCTATTGATAATTTTACTAAAATATTTGGCAAAAATTACTTTTCAGTTGCATCCGCTACATTTACTCAATGTTACTGCATGGACGTTGCAAATTGGACGGTTGCATATTATGCAAGACTTTCGCGATTTGCGATACCTCTTTTTTAGTGACGACATGCATACATGGCAGTTGCCAACTACTGCCAGACGGCCTGAAGCATCCCGTGCAGGAATTACCGCTCCTGTTGTTGTCGAAATAGGGATGTTTATAGGATGACCCAGAACACTCTCGATCCCATTTCTCGTGCTGAAATTTCGATACACATTTGGTGTCTCTGAGCGCATGTTGATAGCCGGCAATGCCAGTTGCTTCCCCAAATCTTTCAAAAAAGATCGGCGGGAATCAGTTGCTTTGTTACATCCTGGATTATTTTCCATAAAGACAATGTATGCAGCCAGCGCTGCAACATCCAGCATATTGTAGAAGAAAGCTAATGGCCACCGCAGGGTTCTTCGTTTAGTAGAATAAGCGGCCAGCATCTTGTCCATTGTATCCACTCCACCTTTCGTCCTATTGTAGTATGCTATGACTTCAGGTTTTTTGAGTACACCTGATACTTCATCAGTGCGGTGCAGCGTGGACAACATAACGACCGCTTTGTTTTTTTTGGAACGTAGGAACATATAGTTATGTTGTCATTAAATCCAAAAATGGTGGAATGTACTTCACGTGTTTTAGATGGCAGCATCTGCGGTGGAATATAACTTTTGTTTTTCTTCAGTGTACCCACTAAAGATAAATCCCATGCCATTAGAAAACGTGCGAGTGGGAGAGATGTGAAGAAATTGTCAGTAACAATGTTTCGACCAGTACCCTTGTACCGCAAACACAAATCTCTCACCACACGTTCTCCTTGATTCATTTCACGTGTCGCACCCGTCTTTCCTGTATAGATTTGGCCTTGCAATGGAAATGAGTTTTTGGCATCACAAGCCCACCAAATTTTTATGCCATATTTTGAAGGTTTGGACGGCATATATTGTGTAAACTTAGTGCGACCCCGGAATGGAAACAACTGTTCATCAATTGTTATGCAGTCAGTGGGTACGTATTGAGAAGCCAAATTGGCGTTCAACATTATAAATAAATCCGAAATTGCGGCTGCTTTATCGTCCTTTATTCGTTCTGGCCTCGAGTACGGATTGTCGAAGCGAATAAATCTGGAAATAGCTTTGAACCGATTTATACCCATGGCTGCTCTGTAGATTGGATACGCATCGGACTTCCACAGCTCCCTTGTGTGTTCACTGTTCGAATGATGAACTCCAGCCGTAATTAATACTCCCAAGTACGCGTCAAATTCTTCTACCGTCAATTCTTTCCAAGATTTTTGATTTTCAGGATTTCCAACATTTTGAGCAGCATGGACAGATCTGGCTTTGCGATTTGTTTCCCGAATAATTATATCACACATGTTACTGTCAAGAAAACACTTGAAAGTATCACGTATTGATAATGTTTGATTTGATCGGGCTGGACCATGTCTATGACGGAGGATATTATGCCTCGGAATTCTGACATTTTGGGGAGGACTGCACTTCCATCTAGTTTTATCTTTACCATACAAAAAATTGGCAACGTCATCTGCAGCTTCCTCTCCGGATTCAGTATATATTTCATCATCTTCATCGGTTTCCTCACTGCATTCAATTCGTACATCATTTGAGTATACATCGTCAATATCTGATTCTTCAGGATTGCGATCTCGGATCATGGTCGAGGGAGGAAGCCAGTCTTCATCACTTGTCTCATCACTATCAAGTTCACGAAAAGCCGTTGAAGTTTCTCCAACTTCGTCTTCTTTAGCATCTTTCAAGGCATTTCTAATGTACTCTTGCTGTTCTTCGTACGACATTGCATTGAATGTAGCCTTTGAAATATCCATTTTGCACTGTGAAAAATAATTAGAATTTTATTTTGTGCGCTAAGATAACTCCATAAGTTAAAAACAAAAATACTTACCGAAAATTAAAACAACAATTCAAAGATTTATTCACAATTAAATTTCCTAGATTCTTATACGTCGAACTCTGAAAATATTATGTTGTGCGTAGTCCAGTATTACACTATATATAGTATATTCCCTGCTTGAGGTGGGAGGCATAGTAAATAAGAGGTTAGCTAGATGTTCTAAAGGGCTCTTTCAAATGAGTGTTCTTCATGCAGTAGGTATGAAAATCAGTTTTATATGGAAGAGGTAAAAGAGTAAATAGGAATTTCCACAATTATGATGTACTGTAGAAGGAAATTTCCAGGTAAAATTTAAACTTTTTCACGTATTACGCCAGACTAACACAACAAAAACACATTCACGGCATTTTATTATCTGAATATGACGACTGCGGTTTTGCGGCTGTTCGTAGCCCATTCCTCAGAATGAAAAAGACACGAAATACAGTGACTCAGAGAATATTGTCAACCACGCGGTGCATATCCTTTCTTACAGGTCATAGAATCCTACTCATCCTTTATCTGTCCTCCATAAAAGACAGAAACAATTAACAATATATTTGCCTTTTTGGATTATAAACACATATACCTGTTTATTATTAGCAAGAAACAAGTTTAAAATCAATAGATATGAAAAAAAAATTATGTGAACGCAATAATAATAACTTTTCCAAAGAAAATGTATCAGGTACCCAGGTACCATGGGTGTGCCCATTGCGAAGATTTTTCTCGTGTGCACACAAGGGTTAAAGAAAAACATTCCTACAAATTAGATCGTCCCTTAACATTATCTTTTTAGGAATATAACAAAGATATTCATATAAAGTTCCATATTTTTAATTAATCCACAATTTACTTACACGGTCTGCGTAGCATTGAAAACAAGTAGCGACCCACAAAAACAAAACACTAGTGGCAACGACATCTGCAGAAAATTTTTTTTTGCCGCAAATTCATATGCTTTCATTAAACTGTTTTATTAACAATCACGCATACGACTTTCATTGCAGCCAATAATTTTCTACAAATATTTATCAAGACTTTTTTTTTTTATTAATGAAAAGACAAATAAAAATAAAAGGTTCCTGTTTCTACATTTTTTTTATTAAAGTAAAATTAATCATAAAGTTGTTAAATTTAAATACTTATACGTTCCTCCACGAAGCGACCTCTGCGGTAAGGCTTCGTGAACTTGCTGGCCAGAGGACTTCGAAAAAATCAAATATCGATCCCCTGCGATAGAGCTTCATATACCTATCGATCAGGAGAAAGATTTTGGTTGGAAAGAGCGATTTTTGCTGATTACTTTCTTTTATTAGCTAAATAATAAATAAAAACAATTTCAATAACCTGTCGTTACCCTGCTTGGCAGCCACATTATAAAACATATGTTCAGTTTTCTTATAATACTTAGCCCAAGAGACTTACGTGCATTTTTTGTTGATTATACCAAATACGTAATTATCGTTAAGAGCCAACCGAGACAAATTCTTTAAAATCTGATCTTAAAATACTCGTATCTTCAATCTTAATTATAGATTTGATTGATTTAGTTTTTTGATCATATTAAAACATACACATATACAGCAGCTGTATAGCAGTTACAATATATCCAACCATACCCTTAAAAAAAAAAAAAACAAAAAAAAAGGCAATTAAGTGTTTTTATTTTATTTTATTTCCGTGCATATCTCTTAGATTTTATATGCGGTATATACTTACTCCTTCTACAAAAAAAGAAATATAAAAAATATATATAATAAATTTCAACCCAATTCTCCGACTTATATCAAATTAACCACAATGACAGAAGAAACCAAATCTTTCGATGAGCTTTGCTTGTCACAAGTCCCAAAAATTGCAGAAATTAGACAAATTCTAGCCGATTATCACAGAGCGAATAAAAGCAAAAGGACTTCAGATTTTACTTCTGAAAAACTCCAAAATTTGGAAGAACAGTGGGCTTCATTTGAAAAAACGGAAACGCTGATTCAAGATCATGAAGATTTTGATGAAACTCATGATTATTTTAAGCAGTCATGCTATGACAAAACAGAGGACTGGTACAATCTTATAAAGGCAACTCTGTCTGATAGGTTGAAGTCCATATCAGTCCACACAGAGCGCAAAAGTAACCCGTTTTACGTACCACTTCCAAAAACTTCTCAAAAAACAACTGCAGCTGAGAACCAGGACAGCTCACACAAAGATCAATCGAATACAGAACGATTTCGATTGCAAGAAGATAGACAAAAAACATTATCCCATATTATCCAGTCTATAGATAATAATTCACTTGCAACTGCAACCCAGGCATATCTAAACCAAAAATTAAACTCGTTGCACAAATATTGGGACGATTTTGAAGAAACACATAACGAAATAATCTTGAGTGTTGGCCCAAACGACAAAGATAGCGAATACTTCGTGAATAATGTTTACATAAATATGGAAACATCATTCTCAGACACTTTAATTGCGCTACAAGAACAGTTGGACTCGAGATTCCAAAACATAACAAATACTACAAATAATTCCACAGAGCATCACCACAATGTCTCTTTCAGAGACCAGTCAAATCTTTTTCTATCTGACGCGAGGTCATTAATTCCCAACTTTAATGGAAATCCCAAAGATCTTCATAAATTCCTTTCAAGCTGTGATGATATATATGCGACGACAACGACGGCGAACGAAAAACACTCCCTCCTTAGCTTAATAAGGAGTAAATTATCCGCAGAGGCCTACGATATCTTCAGGTACAATCAAATCGAAGATTGGCCTACTCTAAAATCGATTTTAAAACAAACATTCGAAGAAAAAATTTCAAGATCCGCCCTACAATCGCAATTAAATAATTGCAAGCAGAAAACAGGGGAAAGAGTAATGGATTTTCTCCAAAGACTTAACACAAGCCTATCAAGATTAAATGAGGCAACCCACTCTTACACAACAGATAAGGTACTCCTAAAATCTTTATTAAAAGATAATGAGAGCCAGGCCGTAAGAGCAATAGAGGACGGATTATCCAATCAACAACTCCAAACTTTAGCCAAAGTGCAATTCGAAAAATCCTTTTCTGTATTAAAATCACACATCTTGGAGCATGCATCATGCTTAGAGCAGAAACAACTTGTTTCCCAAACACAAAACAACATACATCAAACTCCATTTGCGCAAGCAATAAATTCAAGTCTTCGCTGTTTCAAATGTAATAGACTGCGGCATGCTACATCAAGTTGCCCAGTCATACAACGCACCACGCAAAATTTCAATGCAGTTCCAAAGCTAAACCCCCAATTACAACGCTCTCCAGATTTTAATAAAATTAAATATCAATCACCTCCTTCTTGTCGATATTGCCATCGGATGGGCCATTCTATTGAAGAATGCAGGACAAGAGCTGCAAATAATTCCCGATTTAACGACAACCAAGGAAATCGGAATAATTTCCAAAAAGTAAACACAGCTCCGCAAACAAGCACGGCTGATAGTGTAGTACATACATACTACTCTCATATAAATTAACAGAAAAACCCAACATCAAGAAAACCCATGAGAAACAATAAAATCATTTCAAACAGCAATCAATGAAAATATTTGAAATTACTTCACGCTAACAGCCGTGAAAAATATTCTAAAAAATTCCATCACTAAAATACTTCCGCCAAAGCATTCGAAATCATAAACACAACATATGTGTAAATGATGTAAGCCATTCTTACATCCAATTCATTCTTACCTTTACCTTCTTTTGCCGGCACCAATAAACAAATATTATGTAATAAAAACATTTCTCTTCATTGCATGAGGTTACGTATTCTGTGACAATGAATAGTGATTGCTTTGACTGAAATTTTTGTCATATATGAAGTAATAAAATTGTATTTAGGTAACCTTAGAAATTATGTAGGTAAGTTAAAAAATTCAAGAATTTTTGTATACCTTATGAGTAAGGTCGATTATATATAAGCAGAACATTTTTGAATAAAATTCATTCCTTCTCGAGACAGGAAAAGAAGTAGTCTTTTAATACAAATTCTTCCTGCTCATTAAGTCGGCAGTTCTAGTTGTACTAGAACGCCTAACCATTACTCCGGTAACCATAGCTGGCCCTTGGCTTAGCTTCCGGAAGTCGCCAGCTGCTGTGAAGAAGATACCTCTGGGCATAATTGGAGATTTATTACCTGATTAACTGGGAAGTATAGTTAATCATTACATGGCGACCCTGCCTCCCGAGCTGATAGCAATTCTGAAGGAAGACCCTAGAGCTGGACCAAGACCAATATCAATTGAGGAATACCGTAATAGGAAAGCAGCCGAGCAGCCCACACAGAAGACAGCAAATAATATCACAAAAAAGAAGAAGAAGAGAGCCGGAAAACTGGTGAAACATAGACGAGAGTTAGCAGAATTACATAGGCTGACCACCCTAGCCGTCACCAAGGTTGAGAAGAACGCGTTCTTGGATGACATCCGGATAAAAAAGCAGCAGTACTGGATTGCGAAGAAGAAAGCACCACACAATTTACATTCAGGAGATAATACAAACAATGGGCGGAAAGGAATCTACGCAGCAGCATCATCATCAGGAAATTCATTTTTAACAGCGGAAATATATATTGAACATGCGACGGATATAAAATTTTTTTTAGGATTAATAATAGCCTTAATTTTAGTAATGATATTATACAAATACGTTAAAAATAAATTCATAAGTAGAGTAAAGAAAGAAGCTAGTAAATTAGTAGTAGCAGTTTAAAATAGATTCATGTAAGAATTTTTTTTTTTTTTAATAAACAAAGACAACAAAACAAAAACATGGCTTTGATAAAAGATGCAGAACCTCAAGACTCTAATTAAGGGATTGGAAAAGACTCTAGAAAATTTCAAGAAAAGTCCGAAGAGAATCTATTCAGCGCAGTTTTTGCTATTAAAAAGGAATTGGACAGACAATTTAAAGGCAACGTTTCTTGAAGAGTATAATCAATTAAATACGGAGCAGAAGCAAATCAATGGCAAACTATTAAATAAATTTAAAACCTTATACGAAGAAATAAATAAATACATTATCATAAAAACACAGCAGATTCAAGAGGTATTGGAAAAATCCATTGAAGAAGAAGAAGAAGAATTTACGGACAGCTCAGACAATCATAATAGTTCAATAGAGGAAACCATAAATAATAACACAATGACATCCTTTGACATAGCGAGCGTCACTAAAATAGTGCCAATATTTGACGGAGACTCGCAACAACTAAACAACTTCATCAACTTAGCAGAGTATCTCCATGATGAATTAAAAACACCAGAAGATAAAACGAAACTGATAAAATTCCTGATAAAAACAAGATTATCGGAAAGAGCTCGTAACAGAATAGTTAACGAAGCAGATCCCATAAATTTTAAATCTTTTAAGGAAACATTATTCAAAACTTTCAGACCGCACAAAAATGCACTAAAACTCCAAAATGATTTGTCTAAGGTTCGACAGGGAGATAAAACCTTGCAGAGCTACGTTTCAGAGATTGATGCTCTGATAGCAGATTTGAATAATATCCAAATACCAGAACAAGGTGAACAGAATAAAGACATCATTACAAAGATGAATGATAAGATTGCCTTGAACTCTTTTAAATCGGGATTGAGAAATACAATCAAATATACAGTATTTGCCAGCAGACCTGCAACATACGCTGATGCTATCGATCTTGCACAAGAAATTGATTCAGAACAAGCCAAATCAGAAGAAAACAGAATCTACAGATTCCAAGCGCAAACTCGCAGATCTGGATCATCATATGCAAACAACTACCATAGATACAATAACTTTAACCAGCAATCACGTAAAAACTATAATAGTTACCAACCGCAAAGCAGATTTAATAATAACAGAAGAACATACTTCAATAGTAACGCTAGAGCCAACTTCGCGCAAAATAATTTCAGAAACAATGGAAATCCTTCTCAAAGACAGTACAACAATACGAACAGAGGGAATACCAATTACCAGAATAGACAACCACGACGGATTAATTTGTTAGACTCGGAAAACTACGAAACCGTCCCCGGAGAACACCTATCGAGGGACGAGGAATATCAAGAACAAATAAACAATTAACGAGGATACATTTCACTGATGTAGGCAAGCTAACAAACTACATATCATTACAGACTACCACAACTAAAGCTTCAGCCTCATCATGGTTTATAGATACTGGTGCGGACATCTCGATCGTCAAAATAAGCTGTATAGATTTTAATATGGTAAATAAATGTGAAATTTGTAAAATAAGAGGCGTTACAAAGGGTGAAAGTGAAACCTTAGGAACATTAACATTGCAATTTGACGCAGAAGGTGAAAAATTTAAACATAAAGTACATATAGTAAGTGAAAATTTCCCTATCGCGACAGATGGACTACTAGGGAAAGATTTCTTCATAAAATATAAGTGTAAAATAGACTATGAAATTTTTATATTTACAATTTGTGCAGAACTTAGTGATATTAACCTACCCATTATAACAAAAATTCCAGAGCAAGAATTCATTACTATACCTTCTAGATCTCAAATTATACAACCTATAAACATAGAAATAAGTGAAGATAGTGTAGTGCTAAGTAAAGAGATCAGAGAAGGGCTACACGTAGCGAATACAATAATACCAGCAAAAGGTATAAAACATATAAAATTAATAAATGTAACTGAGAATGACATACACATAAAGAATCCGCAGTTAGAAGTTGTTCCTTTGAATAATTTTAGATTCATAAAGAAGACAATCAGACATAAGGTTAAGGAGGAAGAGAGATTTGAACAACTAAAAAGTGAATTAAATGTACAAAATTTGGATGAAAAAGCAAAGGATACGCTATATGAATTGTGCAAGAATTATACAGATATTTTCTATCTAACTAACGATAAATTAACAGTTAATAATTTTTACCAGCACCATATATCGACACACGATAATTCTCCAGTATATATTAAAAATTATCGCCTTCCGCAGACGCAATTGGAAGAAATAAATAGACAAGTGGACAAACTGCTAGATGAAGACATCATTGAGCATTCAACAAGTGCATACAATTCCCCCTTATTGGTAGTACCCAAAAAGGATAACAAAGGTGAAAAGAAATGGAGAATGGTTGTTGACTTTCGTCAACTCAACAAAAGAATAACGGATGACAAATTTCCTCTAACAAGATTAGAAGATATTCTGGACAACCTAGGAAAAGCTAGATATTTTTCGACTTTGGACCTCACAAGCTCTTTTCATCAGATTGAACTGGATGAAGAATCACGACCACTCACAGCCTTTTCAACAAATAAAGGGCATTTTCAATTTAAGCGACTAACATTTGGTCTAAAAATATCAACCAACAGTTTTCAACGCATGCTATCCATAGCACTCGCAGGACTAGACGCAGAGACATTCCTATATGTTGACGACATAATTACTTATGGGTGCAACCTACAACATCACAACAGGAATCTAATAAAAACATTCAAACGCTTAAGAGAATACAACTTGAAGCTAAATCCACAAAAATGCAATTTTCTACAAACAGAAGTAGTTTACCTAGGACACCTTATAACCAGTGAAGGAATAAAGACAGATCCAAGAAAATATGATAGCATAGTAAACTACCCAAAGCCAACAAACGCCGATGAAGCTCGAAGATTCACAGCATTCTGTAATTACTACAGAAGATTCATCGCAAACTTTGCTGAGATTGCAAAACCACTCAATCAGCTTACAAAGAAAAACACACCATTCATATGGTCGGAGCAATGTGAAGAAGCATTTCAAACATTAAAACAGAGACTAATAAGTCCTCCAGTTCTCCAATACCCAAACTTCGACGAACCCTTTATCCTAACTACAGATGCTTCTGACTCAGCACTAGGAGCAGTACTATCACAAGGAGAAATTGGAAAAGATTTACCGATTTCTTACGCAAGCAGATCTTTAAATAAACACGAATTGAACAAACCCATCATAATTAAAGAATTACTAGGAATCTACTGGGCTATAACTCATTTCAGACCATACTTATATGGTCGCAAATTCATAGTAGTTACAGATCATCGTCCACTCGTCAGCCTATTTACTCATAAGAATCCATCATCAAAGATGACACGAATTAGAATGGAATTATCGGAATATGACTTTGAAATCATTTATAAAAAAGGAGCGCTAAATACAAATGCAGACGCACTCTCGAGAATTAAATTGAGCTCAGAAATATTAAAAGAAATGGTACCAAAAGAAATAAATAAAATAGAGAAAATATATAATGTGAAATCACGTGATAAAAATAAAAGCACGGACGAATCGTCTGGCCAACTATTCATCCATCAATGTGCTTCTATTTCAGAAATTAATACAATAAAAAAGTTAAAATTTATAAATTTAGAAGAGGATATCCTAGAAAGAAGATATAACAAGAAAAAGAATATATTTATAAAAAAGAAAGAAGTTGCAATCGAGTATAGTAATAAACCATGCCTTAGATTAGGTTTTATCTTGGAGACACTGTCACTCTCTATGATTAGCAACAGAATACAAAAGCTAGCTCTATCCACGAAAGATAGTATATTCAAGAATGTAAACATAAAAACATTTAAAGAAGAATTTAATAAAATACAAAGAAAGTTGATAAAAGAAAGAAACAGCTCCATAAGAATAATTTTATATGAACCTCCTAAAAATATAACCGACAAAGAAAAACAATTGGAAATAATTAAGAAATTTCACGATACACCACACACAGGTGGACACACAGGAATAAAGAGAACCATCAACAAAATCAAACAACGTTACTGCTGGAAAAATTTGAATAAAATGGTTAAATCATACGTGAATAACTGTGAAGAATGTAAACTAAACAAAGTTGTGAGGCATACTAAAGAACGCTTAACAATCACCGACACTCCCAGCACTAGTTTCGAAACATTAGAAATAGACACAGTAGGACCCTTAAGACAAAGTAAGTACTACAGGTACATACTAACATGCCAATGCCAATTGACGAAATACGTTGAAGCATTCCCGATGGAAAACAAGGAAGCGAAAACAATCGCGAAAATATTGGTTGAAAAGATCATCTTAAAATATGGTGCATTCACAAAAATTAGAACAGATAAGGGAACTGAATTCGTGAATAGTATATTCAAAGAAATATGCAAAATTTTCCATATAGAACATGTTACATCAACCCCATTTCACCATGAGACCATGGGTTCAATCGAAAGAAACCATAGAGTACTGAATGAATATTTACTCTCTACATGTAAAAACGACCAATGGGATGAATGGCTACCTTATTTTACGTTTTCCTACAATATAACACCGCACTCTGAAACTAATTTAACACCATTCGAACTAATTTACGGAAAGATTGCAACACTGCCCAACTTAAGAAATCAAGACATAAGTCCAATATATAACATAGATGATTATGCCAAAGAGGTCAAATATAGAATACAGCAAACACAAAAACTTGCAAAAGCCATTTTAGAACTAACTAAGAAAAACAGAAAAACAATTCATGACAGAAACATCAAACCATTAAATATTAAAGTAGGAGATAAAAATAAAATAAGAGTAGGGAATAAGAGAAAATCGGAGCCACCATACAAAGGACCGTACTTAGTTGTAGAAACAAATAACGTAAATAGCAAGCTTAACATTAATGGAGAAATTAAAGAAATCCACAACAATAGGCTAGTTAAGTACTAGGATAGAGTATATATCCTAAAAACATGTATTAAAGTAAGACAGAGGTTAATAAGATTAATTGCTTACAAAAACATCACAGTAGGACAAGATAATATGCAAACGCAAATCAATTCAAAAAAAAAAATTTTTTTTTTTCAAACAAAATTTTTTTTTCCTAATAAAGGGAGGGATGTAGTACATACATACTACTCTCATATAAATTAACAGAAAAACCCAACATCAAGAAAACCCATGAGAAACAATAAAATCATTTCAAACAGCAATCAATGAAAATATTTGAAATTACTTCACGCTAACAGCCGTGAAAAATATTCTAAAAAATTCCATCACTAAAATACTTCCGCCAAAGCATTCGAAATCATAAACACAACATATGTGTAAATGATGTAAGCCATTCTTACATCCAATTCATTCTTACCTTTACCTTCTTTTGCCGGCACCAATAAACAAATATTATGTAATAAAAACATTTCTCTTCATTGCATGAGGTTACGTATTCTGTGACAATGAATAGTGATTGCACATGGGTCAACATTTCTTGTGAACGATTTGCATTGCGATTGCATGATTGCTTTGACTGAAATTTTTGTCATATATGAAGTAATAAAATTGTATTTAGGTAACCTTAGAAATTATGTAGGTAAGTTAAGAAATTCAAGAATTTTTGTATACCTTATGAGTAAGGTCGATTATATATAAGCAGAACATTTTTGAATAAAATTCATTCCTTCTCGAGACAGGAAAAGAAGTAGTCTTTTAATACACATTCTTCCTGCTCATTAAGTCGGCAGTTCTAGTTGTACTAGAACGCCTAACCATTACTCCGGTAACCATAGCTGGCCCTTGGCTTAGCTTCCGGAAGTCGCCAGCTGCTGTGAAGAAGATACCTCTGGGCATAATTGGAGATTTATTACCTGATTAACTGGGAAGTATAGTTAATCATTACAATAGACAGCCACAAAACAGGAACTGGCAGCAGCCAGTATTCCGAGAAAGTCAAACTTCACCGCCGAAGTATAACAATGCGAATATCTCGGCTAGATCACCAACTCCGAACAGGAAGAATAACAAAACTCCATCGGCATCCAGGCAGGGAAACTGGATGCAGCGGGGGGTCTCATTCGGCAACCCCTCGCAGATAGAAACAACGGCGCAAGTCCACAGCAATCCCGAGACAATATCGATGGAAAAGTAGGCAGCAAAAAATTAATTCGTATCCCCGTCCAAATTAATAAAAATTTCACTAACGCTTTCTTTGCCTGTAGACATCTGCTCTGCTCCAAAGCTTACCTTTTTGATTGATACTGGAGCAGAAATCAGCTTAATTAAACTCCATCCATTAAAGCCAGATAGCATCTGCTACAGAGATGCTGTCTGCAATATAAACACACTATTCACAGAGTCCACTTCTACAGAAGGACTCATATTTGCAAAATTGAATTTGAAATCTACCAAATTTAACTACATCGTAGAGCACCCATTTCAAATTGTGGGAAATAACTCCATCCTCTCATACGATGGCCTGTTTGGTCATGATTTTTTATCTCGATACAATGCGAGTATCGACTATAAAAATAAATTCATTTCTCTGGAAGTTAATGAATCTGATTCATCTTATCCATATGAACAATATTATTCCAATTATCCATACGTTTATTTGAAAAGCGAAGACCCAGAAAAGAGGTCTCAAACAAAGAGTCTGTTATATACAGGAATAACAGTCTCTAATAAAGATATAAATACAAATCTATCTCCATCAATTGCTTCGAAAAGCAATGAAAATCGATCGCCGGCAAATGCTTCACAAAAAGTGAAGCATAAAGATAAAAATCTATCTGCATCTATAGCCAGAAAAAAGGCTGAATTAAATAAAATTCTATCTCCATCCAAGGCTTCACAAGATATGAAGCAACAACATAAAAGTATATCTCCATCTACAGCCGCACAAAAGGCTAAATATAATAAAATTCTATCTCCTTCATTCAGAAATAAATCAGAAAAGAAGTCAAGGAATTTCAATAAAGTATTATCTCCTTCAAATTCTATCGAGTCGGAATCATCGAATAACTCCTTCCAAATTCCACAAAAGTTGGAATCATATCTCCTTCCTTTTAGAAATCCGAAAGAATCGGATAAATTAATATCATTTAAAATTCCGGCTCGATCAGAATCCATTATTGAAATTCCAACTCCTTCTATTCAAAATCAATCGGTCTGTTTCAAGAAGGAAATAAGGCCAGGTTTATTTCTTGGAAATTCGATAGTCGAACCAGTCAACGGTATGGCAAAAGTCCTAATCCTCAACACAAATGAGGAGGACGCCGATCTGGCACCTTACGAGGTGAACCCAGTTTACCAAGACTTGGACGACTTTGTGGTCATCTCCACAGACTCTAACAGAGATCCAATTAAGGGCAGAATAATTAAACTGCAAAACCTTATAAAATTGGATCACTGTAATTCAGAGGAATCTGAAAGTATTCGCAATATCTGTAGGGAATTCAACGATCTCTTCTTCATAGAAGGGGATTTCCTATCTTATACAGATGCGATAACCCACAAAATCGAAACACTCCAAGATAAACCGCCCATCTATACCAAGCCATATAGACTACCTGAAGCAAGCCGAATAGAAATAAACCGGCAAATACACGAAATGCTTGAGTCAGATATCATAAAACCATCCCATAGTCCCTGGAATTCTCCACTTCTTCTGGTTCCTAAAAAACCAGATGAGAATGGAAACAAAAAGTGGCGAGTAGTGGTAGACTTTCGTCGTATTAACGACATTACTATTGGCGATGCGTACCCACTGCCTAATATCACTGATATATTAGACCAGTTGGGGAAGTCGAAATATTTTACCACACTCGACTTAGCCAGTGGATTTCACCAGATAAAAATGGACTCGAAGCACAGGGAGAAAACTGCCTTTAGCACACCCTATGGCCACTACGAATACAATCGTATGCCATTTGGTTTAAAAGGAGCCCCTGCTACTTTTCAACGAGCCATGAACAATGTTCTATCTGGACTTCAAGGCATCTATTGCTTTGTATACATGGACGATATTGTAGTCCATGGATACAATCTCAAAGATCACAATTCCAGACTCACAGGAGTATTTAGCCGTCTCCGCAACTTCAATTTGAAACTTCAACCCGACAAGTGCCATTTCCTAAGAAAGGAAATTATGTATTTAGGGCACATTATTACAGAAAATGGAGTCAAACCCGACCCAGCGAAGATTAAGTCAGTTCAGTCCTATCCCAGACCCAAGAAGGAGAAAGATATTAAAGCCTTCCTTGGTTTCGCCGGCTACTATCGCCGCTTTATACCAAATTTTTCCAAAATTGCAAAACCACTTACAAATCTTTTGAAAAAAGATATCCCTTTCAAGTTCGATGCAATCTGCGACGAGGCATTTTGCGAATTACGCAATAAACTTATTACAGCACCAATTCTATCATATCCCGATTTTGACAAAGAATTTTTTGTCACCTCCGATGCCAGTGACTATGCCATCGGAGCTGTTCTTTCACAAGTTGATGATCAAGGAGATCATCCAATCGCCTATGTGAGCCGAGTTCTCAATGGTGCAGAGACTCGTTACTCAACAATAGAAAAGGAGCTCTTAGCTATCGTCTTCGCAGTTGAGCAATTCAGACCATACGTTTATGGTAGACAGTTTACAATTATAACTGACCATAAACCATTAGTATGGCTCATGAATCTGAAAGATCACTCCTCAAGACTGATGAGATGGAGAATACGTCTTGAGGAATATGACTACAAGATAGACCATAAATCAGGTAAGCTCAACACAAATGCAGACGCCCTCAGTAGAGCTATTCCGGATGATAGCGAAAATTTCATAGAACCTACCACCTGCGTAAAAAAGAAAAGAAAAAAAAGACTCATCAATAATTATATCAAAAACTAATTTACCTTGTCGATCCCAAAGAGATAGATCAGACCTCGAAAAGATTTTAACTGAGATCTGCTCATATACAGAAGCAAATCAGTTAAATCAATTAAATATCTCCTTCCCAATATTAGATGCACAAAACCTTCTAATAATTAAAAGCATTTTTAACAAGGTCTTCGCTACTAAAAAAATAAACATAAAGCTCCATCAAGATTCGATTAAATATTTATCCGACATTAATGACATCGAACAAGTTTTAAAAGATTTTCACTCATTACCAACGGGAGGCCATCAAGGTATTTCCCGTACTATTAAAAGAATCAAACAGCAATTCTACTGGCCTGGCATGTCAGACGACATCGTAAAGCACGTAAGGAAATGTAAACTTTGTCAGGTGAACAAAGTATCCAGGAACCCAAAAATTCCTATGAAAATCTCAAGTATTAGCTCCAAACCTTTCGAAAGAGTGTACCTAGATGTTGTAGGACCTCTCCCAATTTCTCATTCTGGAAACAAATATCTCCTTACATTCCAAGACGACCTTTCAAAATTTTCCGAGGCTATTCCCATAGTCGACACCGAGTCTAAGACATTAGCGGAAGCCTTCACGACAACGATAGTTTGTCGACATGGTATTCCAGAAAGTATCCTCCAAAAATCTTTTATGGTAGGCTATAAAGTCCTACTTAAGAGCAGAGTTCGAGAGAACAAATTCTCACCACTATGGTCAGGTCCGTATGAGGTAATGGAGATTAATTCCCCCGAAAATTCCACCATAAAGGTCAACAACAAAAATAAAAGAGTCCATAATAATTACTTAAAACTCTTCACAGATTAATGCCAGTAATTTCATCCTTCCAAAAAAAAAATCATTCCAAATGATTAATCAGTATCATCTTCCAGGTTTTCAAAATGATGCAAATAGCATTCATTTTAATTTTCATCCCTTTCATCCACGGCTCAGGAATAGAGGTAAACCAGCTGAATGCTACTGCAGGCATTTACTTCGAAGAGATTGGCAGAGCCAACCTCTACACCAACGAATGGAAAATCGTCACCTATTACGACCTAGTGAATTTTAAATCAGAATTCAACAACATCCAGTTCATAGCCCAACAAATTACAGCGACCTGCCAGAAGCTGGACAAAGACTCAGCCTTGAGCCACACTTGTAACGGTACGTTGTTACAAATAAATCTTATTAGCAAACATAGAATATAAGAATAAGTTACTTGTGACCCAAAATAGAAAACAAAGAGCACTTTTCAATGCTATAGGCTCAATCTCTAAAGCTCTTTTCGGCACATTAGACGAAGATGATGCCAAGATTTATGACGAGCAAATCCGTAACCTCACCCTTAACCAAAACTCCCTCCTATCACTTATGAAAAGCCAAACTGCGATAGTCGAAGCAACCGCAAATGTTTTCAACAAAACAAAAGCCGCAATTGAAAAGGAATTCATGGTCATGCATAAAAAACTAATATCAGTGCAGATAGCCACATCATTGATGGAAAATAGGTCACTTGATAACAAAATATCAATTGAACTGGAATCACTCATTTCACTAGTCTCACTAATGGCATTCAGATATCAAAATACCCAGTCGGAATTAATAGATCTCTTAACAGATTCAAGGCATGGAAAATTTCATCCTACACTCATTTTCCCTAGACAAATTGAAGAACTCTTATTGAACATCAGACAGGAATTGCCAAATTCAATGATGCTTCCCATAAATTCTAGAGACAATATTTTATCACAAATTTACAAATTGAGTACAATAGCAGCGAATATTTTCAATAATAAAATAATTATCGAACTCCGAGTTCCACTTCCATTC
Organism: Dioctria rufipes; assembly: GCA_963924295.1. Lineage (NCBI taxonomy): Eukaryota > Metazoa > Arthropoda > Insecta > Diptera > Asilidae > Dioctria > Dioctria rufipes. Next base: position 97,883,218 of record OZ002741.1, on the reverse strand, counting down.
AAGGAACCATACCAATTATTCAAAGTAATGCCATTACCTACACTCCTTAACGGATCGTTTATATATATTGAACCAGCAAATGAATATATACTAATAGACTACTATCGTGAGCACTATATTGAACTAGCATTACATGATATCCACAATTGCGCAACGTTGGATCATACGCACTTTTACTGCCAGATCACATCCCCAATCTTAAATGCAAATACTAAGGTAAATCAATGCGAGATAAATTTAATAAAAAAGGAGCCGATTACATCCGATTGTAAAATTTTGACATTAGAACAAGATTGTTTTTGGACGCAATTATCGCAACAGAACGCTTGGCTTTTCTCCCTAAAAGATTCCATCCACATAGATATTATTTGCGAAAATTCCATTAACTCACAAGTTCTGCAAGGAACCGGAACAATGTATATCTATCCCGGTTGTTATGTTCGCAGCAAGGAATTCATACTGCACGGACATAACGAAAAATTTCCAAATTCAATTCCCATTTTATCCCAACAGTAAACATTGCCAGTATAATATCAAATATGACGTCCTCCTCAAGAGGATCGCATATAAAAATACATACGTTAAATCTTTCGACAAACACGGATCTAGAGAGCCTTTTAAAATCCATCCATTCCCAAAAAGAGCAGGAATTAAATCCGCTTAATCCAATAAGTAATCATCATGTGCACCACTATGCAATATCATATGTGACTATTGCTTTAATCATCTCTGTTGCCTGCGTATATATGTATATTAAATACAAACCAAAAGTGTGTGAATCGAAACACGAACTGGAAGATATGCCTACCCCGGCCCCAAGAAGAGAAGGATTTAAAATAACTCCTGTTCCCATCAGAAAAAAAAACAGAAAATTGATGACATATTTGAAATATATACTACTGATATATATGGGCATCCCATATACTCATGCTTCCAACGTAATGTTCTAAAATACACAAACTACGACAAACATAAGATACGGACAACAGTATCCTCTTATTCCCCAATTTTCATCATTTTTTTTTTTCAACACCCGTATCCTTATCCCAACAATCAAACGCACTCTATAAAAAAAAAAATAAAAATAAAACTAGTAATTTATAAGAAAAGAGCCGAACATAAAAGAAAAGAAAAGCTTACTCTTTTATACCTTATATTTGTGTAATATATATATGTATATGTATATTTATATAAAACAAAAATATAAAAAAAAAAGAAAAAACAAAACAACATCAAAACATAAAACCTCGAACCCGAGCTAGAAAACATGTCCAGAGTTTTTTACTCAGCCACTCACCACAATTAACACCATCGAGAAACCCAGAAAACAGTGCAAACAAAAAAACTTTCAAAAAACAAAAACAAAAAAGTAAAATCCACGATTTCATTAAAATTTCAAGAATTTGTTTTTTTTTTTTTTTTGTATATAAAAAAAAAAAGAGGAAGAAAATTAATCATGATGTACATAAAATGTAATGTAATACTTAATACAATAACGTTTTTTTTTTCCTCTCTAGTTTTACAGTAATTATCAAATATGTATATATCAATATGTAGATATATTCAATCATTCATGACGAAATGATAGTACTAATCAACAATAATAGATAATTCACAGGAAAATATGTATCTGCATATAAATAAAAATTGTAACAAAATAATTTAGTAACAACGTATAATTAATAAAGTAAAGCTTCTCTATTAGAAATATATAAATATATATAGGTATTAGTTTTTACTGTATTTTATAATTTTGTAGTTATTTACAGTTAACTAGTTATATACCAGTTCCTTTATATATGCAAATATATGTACGCATTCTAGAGTATTACATATGAAAGAAAGTTTTCTTCACAGAAGGCGTAAAACTTTCTTTTCCCCAGGGGGGAGGGATGTTGTGACCCAGGTGCCTATACCCCGAATCACAACAATAAAACCAATACGCCAATATCTTGCCCTATGCAATATATTGGCGTACTACATATTGACCCTGAAAAATTATTTCATTTTTAAATCTCATTCAAAATTTAAAATGCATTTAGAAATGCATACCCATATTATAACAAAATGCAATTTAGCATAAATTGCATTTTGTTATCAGACACACATTCCACTCACACGGTATGAACACTTACCTACATACAGTGTCTTCTTACTTTTTTTCTGTATGTACTATGTACATACGTACTATACCTATTTTTTCAATCTAATTGTATGTACATACATACAATTATCACGATTATTCGCGCCCTCTTAAAATTAATATTTCAAGACGGGCGCACAAGTGCATATCAGATTACAGATTTGCATAGATGCATATAGCTTGCATCAAAACTTTCGTGCATTTTCTCACGTACGATTTTTCATCGTCGTGAGAAAGCAAAAAGAAAAAAAAGCTTTTAAAAAAAGGTGATCATGGGTACCTGGGGCCGGCAAGCCAAAACCTCGGGGAGTTCGTTCTTAAAACCCGTCGAGTGAAACGTTAAAAAAAATCCATACCAAAAATTACTAAGTGGATGTTAAAGAAAACCTAATAAAATTGTGTGTATTAAGTTATTCTGAAAAAAAAAAAAAACTATTATTATATTAGTGCCAAGGAAATTGGGGTTTTAAAAATATAAAGAAAAGAATAAACAAAAAATAAATAACGGAATAAATAAAAAATAATAATAATAAAGTGATAGAGTTTTAATTTTCCTTTTGTCCTATATCGGCGACTGCTCTCTCCTTTGGAGCACGGAGCGGAACCAGGATACAACAATTTGAGGGAAAACATAAAGAACTTAAATCTTATGCCAATGTTATCAGATCAAAGAAAATATTTTAATCAGTTTAGCCACTAAACTGCTATATTAATTTATTTATGTTCAACAAACTGAAAAAATTCATGAAGATATCGAATTTTGACATGAGCATTTAATTGATTTCACCGCTGAAATATGTTTCCGAAAGTGTCAAATTTCAACAATTTTCAAAACATAAATTTTTTTTAAATTTATTCCTATAATAATTTTCATATAATTTGTAGGCGCAAAGCAAGAAATTAAAATTTAATCTGATTGTACACAGATGTTCTATTTGCATATTTACTGCATTGCTTATCGTTTAACGGTGTTATATATATAAAACCCTAGGTACATTTATGTACCATATGTATATATATGTATAAATGGGTAGCTTTACAAAAATCTTGCACCTAAAAACCTAAAATTGAAAAAAAAAAAATCATAAATTATAAAATTCAATAAACTAATCATGTACAAAACATGATTAGTTTATCTTCCCCAAAGGGTGAAGGAAATTGCATCAGCAATTTCCTTCACATTCCAAACAAACCATAAATTTTTCTCATAAAACAACTTGGGAAAAACAAAAGTTTCAGTTTACAACCCAAGTCGTTTTACTTAAAAAATTTCCAAGACATTTCAACAATTTAAGTAACAAATAAATCAAAAAGCTAATCGTACCTTCAGTACAATTTGCCGCGAAAAATTCAATATATTTGTACATACGTACATACATATTACGATAAAAACTTTCTGCTGATACAACCACATAATCAAAGGTCAACGTTCCAATATTAATAAACTCGTAATTTGTATAAAATCATACTTTATTATTCGCGTATAAATTCATTGTATAAATCGTTCACGAAAAAATTGTAATTTAGCATTTTTCCAACTTTTGTTATCAGTCGACCGTGTCATATTTCGTCTGCATTTCTGAAAATATGTATAAAAATTGTCAACTTGCAAAAATATAATATCCGGTAGAAGTAAAGTTGTAAATTGTGAAAAGGTGAAAAAGCAGTTCTAGTTCTGACACGAATCGGTCGACATTCAAATCTTGTATTCTTGGTGTAATAATAAAATTTCTAAGTTGAGTTTATTCCAAAAAGAAATCTTTTTTTTTACCTTTTTTTCCTATTGAAAGAATAAAACTCCATTAGTCGCGCCGCATAAATGCATTGTATGTACAGGGTGGGCCAAGAGTCACCATGGGGTTTAAAAATTTAATAACTTTTTCGTTTATATATTTTTTTTATTTTTTTTTTTTAGATTATATAAATAACATCTGGAGAATAAATAATGGAGAGATTCACAACTGAACAAAGAACCAGAATAATAGAATTTTATTACTTAAATCAGCGATCAATTATTTTAACGCAAAGAGCATATCGTCGCCATTTTAACGTCAGAATTTCGCCCTCTGAAGCCATGATTCGTTGCTTAGTTGATCGTCACCACCAACATGGCACCGTAAGTGATTTGCCTCGAACCGGTAGACCGCGTATAATTCACACTGCGGAAAATATTGAACGTGTAGAGCAAAGTGTTAACGAAACACCAGAAACATCTACCAGAAGGCGTTCTGCTCAGCTAGGGATGTCTCGTACGTCACTACGGCGCATTTAAAAAAAAGATTTACTGTTATTCCCATATAAGGTGCAATTGGTGCAAGAATTGAAACCCGCAGATCATCGGCAACGTCTAAATTTTGCAGTTAAATTTCAACAGTTGGCCAGAAATGAAATCAACTTTATTGAAAATCTGATTATGAGTGATGAAGCTCATTTTCATCTGAATGGCTTTGTTAATAAGCAGAACTGTAGGTTCTGGAGGTTCTGAAAATCCAAGAGCCATTCATCAACGCCAATTGCACCCCATTAGGTGTACAGTATGGTGTGGAATTACATCTGAAAATATCATTGGGCCTTACTTCTTCGAAAATGAAGATGGAAGTGCTGTAACCGTAAATGCAGAGCGGTATCGGTTTATGGTAGAAAATTTTTTACGTCCTGCTCTTGAAAACAGACCTGAGATGTGGTTTCAGCAGGATGGAGCCACTGCCTACACTGCCCGAGACACAATGGCACTTTTAAGGCAAATTTTTGGACAGCGAATAATTTCAAGAAATTCGGAAATTAATTGGCCAGCGCATTCGCCAGATTTGTCAGCACCCGACTATTTTCTTTGGGGTTATTTAAAGGAGCGAGTATATGTGAACAAGCCCGACACAATCCTTGAACTCAAGGCCAACATTGTTGCAGAAATTCGAGCGCTACAGCCACAAATGTTGAAAGATGTTATGGAAAATGCTCTAAAAAGAGCCCATCATTGCGAAGCTAATAACGGCGGGCATTTAAGTGACATTATTTTCCATACTTAGCGTAAAAAATTTCCATTTTGTATATTTTATAATCTAAAAAAAAAAATATAAGTTATTAAATTTTTAAACCCCATGGTGACTTTTGGCCCACCCTGTATATGCGCGCCGCGATTTCAAACGACGGGACGGTGGCTGATGTTTTTAAAAGTGTAAGATTACATTTTTGCAGCCATCGTTCAACGCGAATAATTCTGGACATATTTGAACAAGTCCAGAATTGAAAAATTAAAATTTTCTCAGGATAAGAAAATGCAATTTAGCATTTTCTATCCTGAACGACGGCTCTTGATCACGATGAATGTCATCAAGAGTTGAGTTGGTTTTCACAAATTGGTTCGGCTACCTCGGCGGTTTCGGTTTTACGGAGAAAAGACGCGAAAATTGGTGTTAAAAAAAATATAATTAAGTTTTAGGCAGTTTATATATGTTACGATATTCCATGTTCAAAAAATAATATAATTTAGTTTTACACAGTTGCCATATGTTTTGATTTTTTTTATACGTTTTGATATTATCGTTTCGGTGTACAGAAACAAAACTAAGTTTTTCGAAGAAGATCCTATTGGACAAGTGATTGTGATTAAAAGGAAAATAAAAGGTGATAAACCTATTAGTGTGTTTTTTTTTTGTGTGCTTCGCCAGATCAACGGACCAGCACGTAGAACAAAAAAAGGATTAAGAAGGTAGGAGTACACTAAAGAAAATATATAACAACGGTTGCATCTAATGCCTTCAAAATGTGGTCACTCTTCAAGTGATTCTCTGTACGCAGTTACTAGTTAGTCATTAAATGAGTTTGAAACTAACCGGCTGTGTTTTTATTTATTGCCGTCCGTGCCATTGTTATTTTTTTTACCATTGTTTTGTCTCCAAAATTTCAGAAGTGGGATCGGTTCAGCATTATTATAGAAAACAAAAGAAATCGACAAATATTTTTAATTAATCTTAATTGTGAATATTTTAAGTGCACGTGTTTGCTTTGTGCCTATTTTAATTAAAAACTAAAATTGAAATTTTCGATCGGTCGAAAAGCACATGTGCTGTTATTACGGTCATTGAGAAAAATCTTAAAAAAGCTGGTGCATCGATTTTAGTTTATTTACAAACAAGAGATCATCGGTGATCAAGTTCAGAAATTAAACAAAAATTTATTTGCGTAATTTTTGTGGGAAAATTTCTGTAAATTTGGTGAGACCATATGGCATTAGCACGTGCAACTATTTTTATCGAGAAAGCTACGGTCAATGAATTAACAAAAAAGCTGTGACAACTGGGGCTTGAAACAACGGGAGCTAAAGCGGTACTAATATTAAAACTTCAAGATGCAGTAGGTACCTTATCTGAAATAAATGTGAACCAAATTTTTCCGGAAAACCTACAGAATATATCACGGGACGAAAAGAATGATAATCCAAATAATCAGATAGACTTTGTAGCGACTGACATGGATCGTGTATTAGGTGAATTAAATTAAAATATGACGAGAAGGAGAGATTAGGTGTCTTGTCTTTTGATGAAATGAAGACAAAATACTGCTCCGACTACGACAAGAGTAATGACATAGCCTGAGGCTTAAGTAGGTGGCTAATAAAAAACTAGAAGCAAGTCATCTATTATGATATTACCAATGCAATGACTGCTTCTATTTTTAAAAACATTGTACAGCATTTGAAAAATATTATCTTCGTGGCTGTCGCTGCTGTATCGGACATGGGATCAAGCAATATAGGTCTATGGAGAGAGCTTGGCATTGGTGAGATGATGCCCGATCTTCCATTAGAAGTTCAAAAAACTTCATTTTTGCAGATCCCACATCTGATAAAATTATTAGGATCATTTTCTTGATAATTGTTTTCTTTTAAAGGGGAAGATGATCAATTCAGATCCTGTAAAGGCACTCTCAAATTTAGATAGAGATTTGTCCAAAACTAACAGATAACCATCTTGATGTGAAAGAAGCTGCTCATCAAAAAGTTTAATATGCAACTCAATTTTTTTCTCATATAGTCGCAAAAGCTATTAGAAGATGTTTACCTTAGGTCAAATAACTTCCCTGCTCTGGAATGCTCGGACTTGATCAAAAATGTGAATGACTGGTTCGACGGTTTTAATTTAAATGTCAGAGTAAAGATTCCAGAGAGGACTCAAAGCCTACGGACTGGCACTAGAGTATCAAGATTCTATTATTAATTCCATGAGTGAATTAATAAGGAACTTAAGGCTGGACGAAACAAATACCTTACTGCCTTTTCAGAAAGGAGTTTTGATAAATAATATATCAATACCTCAGCTTTTAGAAGAGTTGAAAGCAAAACTGGGTATTAATTACATTTTGACAAATCGATTAAGTCAAGATGAGTTAGAGCACCTTTTTGGAGTAATTCGATCAAAAGGAGGTCTCCAAGAGCACCCAACGTCTCTGGAATTAAAATATCGGTTACGACGTTAATTTTACGTTATAGTTCTGAATTACTAATAATATTTACCTAAAATTTTGTAGCCTAAATAATTCACTAAAGGTAGTATAACATGTCTTTAATGATTTTTTTTAATCTAAACAGACTAATTACATATTTGTATGTATGTGCCGTCCCATTTAAGTAGAACTAATAAATCCACTTGGGAGTCGATTTTTTTTAACTATATTTGATATCAGTTTTATTTAAACTTCATATCTACTTTAGGACGATCAGATAGTTATCAGCAAGTCAGTTCCTTTAGCAATGTAGATGAAACTAATGAAGTTTTTGAGAACCAACTAGTTAGCCAGAGTATGCTGAAAACTTTTGCCAAGGAAATAAAACTGGAGGGCTCGGACGTCTCAAATTTGGACGAAAGTTTCATAGAGCAAATTGAGGATGTTAGTTTCAATGAAGTAAGTGAGGATTCATTGGAGAATTTAGCTGGATGTATAATTAAAAAATGTAAGGTTGAAAATGTCTCTTCAAGCTACGGTTATTCATCTACCCAAATTATACATAAGCATACACATCTGTATCAACTAAATGCATCGCGATCGGGTTCATATTTTACTTTGCTAAGGCGGTTGGGTTGTATCAATTTACATGGCCCAGAGATTATCGCTACTCAAAAAAGACTACTACCGAAATTTATTGGGTCTGAGTGTTTGAACATCAATGCTTTAACTTTCCAATAGTAAGTGATAATGCACATAAGAAAGCTTCTTCATTAATCTTTCCCAATCTTATTAAACCAATTCACATCGTTAATATAGCAAGAAGTCGTCGGACTTTTTTCTTATAACGCTTGCTATTTACAACATATTTCATTGCCATGGTATAGAGATAAAAAAATAAAGGTACATTGGATTAATATAATTCTAATATAACTATAACTTGTCACCCACTACATCAAATTTATTTACATGCATTTTGGTTGATTTTGAATTTTCCTCCTATTTAGGAAAATCACGGATCCAGTTGAATAAATTTACAAAATATTAACCCTTTTATTTTCCCTTATTAAGAATGGGTGCGCGTGACATCACACACATTTGACAGCCCGGACTATCATATTTTGTTACTCTGTATATCGACAAAATACTTCGGAGACAAGACGTGTCCACACTGATGTTAACCGTACAGTAATTACTATTTTTAACAGTAATTTTAAAGAGCGTACAGTAGAACAGTAATTTGTTACAAAAGACTGTAATTTTGACAGTAAATTTTTTGCTCTTATTATTTTTTCATTAATTTCCATTTTACAACTTAAAAATTAAAGCGGTTACATTAAAATTTTCACTGCGGCGCATGCAATACGGTCGGGACGGCGAAAAAAGACTGTTAAGCCGAAATCTCATTCGGCGCGTAATTTTTGGAACAACCCTGCTACAAATTTAAGTTTTAACTCATTTCTAATCCCTGTATGAATGATTACCACCATAACAAAATAAACTGTCAAAATGTCGATGAAGATGAAGAAGCAAGCAATTGCATTTACGACACAATTCATTTTAATTGAATATATTAAGTTTACCGTTTTGGATTTGCTCATTCTAGGTAATACAGATAAGAATTGTAAATAGGTCAGTTTAAGTACAAAAACTTTCTTAGAAAAATGGCTGATTGTTATTCATCTGAAAAAGTAGTTTCAGCAACAACTCCACAGAAGAATTCCACAATAACACGTGGAAAGCAAACATATTGCAATTCCTGGGAAATATCCTTCCAATTCTTAACTAAAGATCTTTATTTTTATCGTTGTAAAGTGTGCAACTTTAAAGGCAAAGCAGGTACTACAGAAATAAAAAACATGAAAGTAGCGCACGGCATGATAGAAATGCAACTGCGTTAAAAACTCAAGGTTCAGTAACTAATTCCTTTAAAAAAGTTTCTTGAATAAATGAAGTCAAAGAAAGCGCATTTCCCATTGATAGTTATATTGCCAAACATAATTTGGCTTTTAATTTAGCTCCTTATTTGTGTGCATTTCTGAAAAGGATTGCAAAGAAGGTGTTATGAAGTCCAATATGAGGTCAATGTAGATTTCAGACTTCACAACAATCCAACAACCCAAGCAAGCAAAATAAATTATCGTCATTGTTTTGCTTACTCAATAACTTTTACACATTTCCGTACTACAGTAAATTGAATTTAGGCGATCGATTTAATTAAGTAACTGGGTCAGTTAATTTGCTAATCGGAAGTGTTTGAAAGTTGTTGAAATGAGCAAAACAAATAATTTTTGAGGTCGATTACAATTTAAAAATTACAAATATAAAAATTAGGCAGTTGAGTTCGAGACTGATGATAATAAAGTCAAACAGAAATTAAAACCGTTTTTCTTATCAACCTATTATTGAGTTTTTTTTTAACATTTTTGGCGCAGCCGGTGAAGTTTTCTTTTCGTTGAATTATGCGAATGTGTGTGGTGATTTTATTTCATTACTGAGAACGAAAAAAAAAAAAAAAAAATTTTGTAGTGACTGCTGCAGAAAACAGTGAAATACATAAATAAAATAAATTTCAAGAAGTTGATGTGGAATACTGTTATCTAAAATCTGCAAATTTTAATGTCAGAAGAGCAATCGAATGTTAATAATTGCTGCACCCCAATTGAGAGGAGGATACTAGCAAGTAGCAGCCGCTTTGAGGAAAGCATAAATTCTTTCAGTCTGGACAATACCAGCCCAATCTGGAATAGCCACAATAGCACAGACAGCGATTCAACGAGTGACAGCGCGATTAACAGAGAAGAAGAAGTACATCTGCCAACAGAAGGGGAAGATCCACTGTACACTAGACAATTAAGATCAGGGAATTGCTATTTGAGAAGAAGGTCATACTCAGTAGGAGACAAAAGAACAAACGGTGAGCAGAACCAACTTAATTTTAAATCTACTAGAAATAAGATAGTTAAGAAAGTAAACATGCAAAATAATGACATGGCATTTATTAGTCAAATAGTAATTAATAATTTACCATTACTAGACGCAGAGTTAGGTCCAAATTTAGCAAATGAGGTGGAGATTTTTATAAAGTGTTGTGAACACGTAAACTTGTGCCTCACTAAAGAGGAAGAGCGAAAGCTCTTTTTACAATTAATAGCAACGAAGTTCAGAGGAAGAGCTGCATTAGTCTTAGACGGTGTCGAATATAAAACGTTAGATGAATTAAAAACAATTTTTCTCACTAAATTGGTTAACACAAAGCCATATCACGTCCAATTAAATGAATTAAGAAATAGTAGGCAAGTCCCTGGCGAATCGCTATTTTCCTACGGTAGAAGAGTGACACAACTTTTAAAAGGGTGTAAGGCTCTTGTCAGCAAAAGGCATAGTTCAGGTGTTGAAGCTATTAACTCAGATTTGGAAGAGACTGCGGTCTTTACCTTTAAATCTGGGATACTTAATCCACATCACCGATTCTTTCTTTTAAATGATACAGAACAGTTTCTTGAAAAGGTAATAGAAAAGGCAGAGAAATTGGAAGAATCGGAGCTTCACATGTTGGTGGCACACCAAAACATGCAGCCAGACTCGCTCTATCATACATCTCATTTATATCAGAACTCTGGTAATCAAAATCCTTCTCAATTTCCTTATTTGAATAATATGATTACACCGCAATCTGTTTTATTTACGCAAAACTCCCAACCAATACCTAAACAGGTTCCACATACAGGTTACGGGCAATCTAATAATAATAACAATGTACCTAAGCCCACGCAGTATCATCATATAACTAATAAATCTTTTCAAAATAAATGTGGTTTCTGCAATCGGCCTAATCACTCTTACGTTGATTGTAGATTACGAAAATCTACTCCCTTTTGTACGAATTGTAAAGTTTATGGACACAATAATCAAAATTGCCAAACAATGAATTCACGGCGCCAAGCAAACGTGATAGGTGTTAGCCCATCAAAGAAAAAATGTGAGTTTTGCCAACGCAACGGCCACTATATGGAAGAATGTCGAGCCAAACACCGATGGGATGCACCTTCCACTCAATCACCTGAAAATATTAGTTTACAGGAAAACTAAGACGGGGCTGTCACCTCGACCCAACAAAACAGTCTAAGTGTCAGCCCAATAAAACCGTTCTCCCCCAACAAGCAGCACAACAATCACATAGTAGTTTATTAAATAAGTGTTCTGCTAACTTACCTTTAAATATAGCTAAGAATGGAAAAGCAAATTTACTGTTAGATACTGGCGCCGAGATTAGTATTCTTAAAGAAAAATCATTAAAACCAAATATACCCATTAACTCAACTAAAATTACGACTATAAGTACAGTTTTCGGTAATGGAAAAACCCGTGGCACCTCTTCTGGAATCATTAATTTAACCTCCAAAAAAAAATGCGAATTCCACATAGTAAAAGATTTACCGACTATTGATAATGATGGAATATTAGGGTATGATTTTCTCTCTCGTCACTGCAATATCGAAGGCCCAAATCAACTAGTAAGATTCCCCCCAACAAATCCAAATGAAAAAGAATATGTTATTCCTCTCAGCTCACCAGCCCTAACAACTAAGGTCTCTGAGTGTTCACGAAGCAAGTACAAAAAAAGTGTCAGGGTACAGAAAAATTCTTTAAATTCTGTCAAGCCCGACATTAGAGTACAAAAAGGTATCCTAGACGCGACTAAATACCCTAGTATTAACCTTAAGCCCTATAGTGAAACTCCAAAGTCCAACCAAAAAAATATCCGCGCTAAAGAGACATCAAATAACTCTTCTTCCGTTTCCGCATTACATGCAATTTACACTACAGAAAACATAATCATTCCAGGTCGCACGGAAAAACTTATCAAGGTAAAATGTAATGTAAACGAAGAAATGCTGTGTATGTCGCAAGAAATATGTGCAGGAGTCTTTTTAGCTAACTCCTTAGTAAAACCCGTCAATAATGAACTAACCATAGCAATTTTAAACGTTAATGAAAAAGAACAAATCTTGAAACCTTTTAAAATAAATCTCAGATTCACTCGCGATTATATTGTTACTAAACTAACAGATATTCATTGCAAATCTATCCCTAAAGCGGTAGAAAACAAAGGGATTCCAAGAACCCTATTGAAAGAAAAATGCGTAAACAGTATATCAAGCCAAACGAATGTAAAATTAAACGATAGATTGAAAGCTCTGGAATCACAAGTTCGACTAGCAGATTACCTAAATGAGAAGGAGCGTAATACCATTAGAAACATTTGCAAGGATTTTCATGATGTTTTCCACTTGCCAGGAGATAAACTATCCCACACAACGGCTATAACTCACTCAATCCCCATTAAGCAAGAACACAGTCCAATAAATCAGAGAATGTATCGATTACCCGACGCTCACAAAACAATAATTCATGAGCAAGTACGGGAAATGTTACAAAATGACCTAATAATAGAAAGCAAGAGTCCATGGAACTCTCCACTATTGGTTGTCCCTAAAAAGCCTAGCCCCGAAGGTGAAAAACGATGGCGCATAGTGGTAGATTTTAGAAAACTCAATGCAATAACAATAGGTGATGCATTCCCATTACCACGCATTGAGGATATTCTAGACTAGCTGGGACATGCGCGCTACTTCACTACATTAGACTTAGCTAGTGGATATCACCAAATACCGGTATCTCCAGAAGATCGGGCAAAAACAGCATTTAGTACGAATTTAGGTCATTATGAATTTAAAAGAATGCCTTTTGGATTAACTGGAGCACCTGCAACATTCCAAAGGCTTATGAATTATGTTTTGACGGGATTACAAGGTCTCCAATGTTTTGTCTATCTAGATGACATACTAATATATGGCAAAAATCTAGAAGATCACAACGACAAACTCCTGAATGTTCTCATTAGGTTACGAAACAATAATCTAAAACTCCAACCCGAAAAATGCCAATTCTTAAGGAAAGAAGTTGTATACCTCGGCCATATTTGTACTTCGGAAGGAGTACATCCCGATCCAACGAAAATAGAATGTGTACAAAACTTTCCTATTCCACGAACAATTCGACAGCTGCAATCATTTTTAGGGCTTGCGAATTATTATAGAAAGTTTATTCCACATTTTTCACAAATATCCGAACCTCTTAACAAGCTTTTAAGAAAAACTTTTAAGTTTAAGTGGACAACGCAATGCGAGGAAGCTTTCACGCAACTTAAATTGGCACTAACTACTCCCCCCTTACTAAAATATCCTGACTTTTCGGAACCATTTATTTTAACAACGGATGCAAGTGGAGAAGCACTGGGAGCAGTTTTATCCCAAGGAGAGGTTGGAAATGAGCAGCCAGTGGCGTATGCTAGCCGTTCGCTTAATAAAGCAGAAAGAAATTATTCAACTACTGAAAAGGAACTGCTGGCAATTGTATGGGCGTCACGCAATTTTCGATGTTATCTCTACGGAAGAAAATTTACCGTATACACGGATCATAAACCTCTGAAGGGAATATTCAATTTGAAAGATCCTACTTCGCGTCTTGTAAGATTTCATCATAAATTATCAGACTTTGACTACCAAATTGAGTATAAGCCTGGTAAGTACAATGTAAATGCCGACACGCTAAGTCGAATTCCAAAAGCTGTAAACGAGGTACGTAATGAGGATCAACCACACATTATCACTACACAAGTCCAAGTTCACTCTCCTCCAAAATCCCAAGAAAAGAAAATAACTCAAAATTGCTGTCTCCCAATAACTCGATCTGCGGCTCGCCGGAAAGAAAATCTTACCCAAAAGTGTGATGAAATTCTTCATTCGACTATTAGTCAAAATAGTTCAAGAGAAGAATTACGTAAAAACTCTGCCTATTCCAAACTATTAGAAGCAGAGGAATGTTTGAAATCACAGGGAACAGAAACTCTTCCTGCCTCAAGTCAATTTGACAACGGTATAGACGTTTCAATGCCCAGTAATATTTGCTTACCTGACTCCGATACAGAATCAATTGCGTCCGATGAATCAGCCAACAACCAGAAGGCCATAACTCTGTCAAAACCAGAGGAAATTGAAATGGTGCTGAAGCAATACCATGATTCACCATTAGGAGGGCACATGGGAGTGTACAAAACCTATAAAAGGTTGCGCGCTTTCTACAAGTGGAAAAATATGCTAAAGGATATAAATACACATATTAAAAAGTGCATTAAGTGTCAACAGAATAAAACGGGCAAGTCCACCAGGATGCCGATGGTGATCAGTGACACGGCCGAAAAACCCTTTGATAAGGTGTATCTGGATATTGTTGGACCGCTTCCCACCACTCACCAAGGGAACAAGTATATTTTAACTTTCCGTGATGATTTAACAAAAATGCTAGATTGTTTCCCTCTGGCTGACAGTGAAGCCACAACGGTTGCTAACTGCTTTTATAAAAACATTATACTCAAATATTGTATAATTCCCAAGAAGCTGGTTACTGACCAGGGCACAAACTTCACAAGTAATCTTTTTAGACGAGTGTGCAAATTACTGAGAATAAAGAAACTACAAACGACGGCTTACCATCCTCAGTCCAATGGATCTCTAGAGAGGGCTCATAGGCCCCTAGTGGAATATTTACGAAGTGTAGTAGATGACAACCCCTCTAGTTGGGATGATTGGCTACCAGAGGCTGCCTATGCTCATAACCATTCGTTACATACGAGCAGTAAATATACCCCTATCTATGCTCTATACGGATTTCAAAATCCTTTACCAACCAATTTAAATAAAGATCCAGAGCCTGTTTATAATTTCGATGACTATTGCGAATACATTAAATGTAAAATGCAAAGAATCCATCGAAAAGCAAAAGAAAATCTAATTTCTAGTAAAAAGGCAGCGAAGAAATATTACGATCAGAGCTTAAGAGTAGAAAGATTTCACATAGGAGATAAAGTGTTATTGCGGAATGCCGCGAAGAAGCACAAACTTTCCCCAATATGGACAGGACCATTTGAGGTGAAACGAGTAGACAGCGATGTAAACTGCACTATTCACATAGGTGGAACACTTAAAAGAGTACACAACAACAGACTTAAAAAGTTTTAACTATCCCTTTTTCTTATTAATTTTTTTTTGTATAACTTATTCTATATAATAAACTTAAAAATCTATATATATAATAATTTAAAAGTCTTCGTATTTTGAATAAACTCTCCCCTATATAGGAATTATGTTTCCGTTAGTGGTGCTCATCATAGCCATACAAGCATGGACAACTGGTGGCCAGGTCACAATCAACCGGCTCAATCCATCTGGGATCCTCTTTGAGCCGATAAGTCCCAGTTTCGTTTACCAGTCCAATTGGAATATATTTACAAAAATACCATTCGTGAACGAAGACGATACTCTGGCGTTCGTAATAAATTGCGAGGAAGCTGTGGAGAAATTGTGTAAAATTCAAGAAAAGGACACCAAATATTGCCTTCATTGGTACGACGAAATAAAACATACCACATCCAAAATAAGAGCCCAAATAGAAAGCATAGGTTTTTATCTCCGAAGCGTGCGTGAAAAGAGGGAACTATTTGATGCAGTTGGAAAAATTTCAAAATACTTATTTGGGACCATGGATAGTGAAGACGCAAAAGACGTATACTCAAGATTGCAAAGATTGGAGGACCACGACAAAGATTCACTTCATTTAATGCAGAAACAGGTAACAATAATAAAAACTAGTTTCGACACCTATAGTAAGCAGCTACACAATTTGTCTAATTACCAAGACCAAATAGAAATAAAGATGAGTGACTTTTCAGAGAAACTTATTAGCGAATTAAACAAAACTAATTTCGAGTTACGCGCAGTACAGTTACAGGCAGACCTTAATCAGTTATTCATATATATTTTAACTGCTCTACAATCTGTCAATAACCATATTACGGAATACTTTACCATCATTAACTCACTCCAGCAACATCGCCTGCACCCTCTAATTATTTCTCCTAGGAAATTACTTGAGGCGTATGGAGAAATTACCAAGGGCTCCCATCTGAGCGTCATTGATTTTCACTTGCTGAACCAAATCATTGAAGTATATTTCGTTCAGCATAATAGAGACATGCTTATACGTATTAAGGTCCCCCTTTTAGAAGAAGAAGAATATATTCTAAATAAAGTGCATTTACTACCAACACGCATCCTAGAACATAACGCAATTCTAGATTTAGAAGCGAGTTTTCTTTTAAATGGAACACAGGAAACACATCTTATCGCAGTAACTAATGAGGAGTTTCGTGAAGGCTGTATTAAATGCAATTCTAAACTATACCCCATCGTACACATATGCGCCCAAAGGCAAGTTAAGTCTATTGGTGCTGAACGCGAAAATTGCCTTTTCAATTTGTTACATAACGCTCCACAAGTACCCAAATCATGCGGCTACAGAATTATAGAGAGATCCCTGGAATTTCTGGTGAAGCTAGTACGCAGGAATGCTTGGTTGTTCAGTTTTCAAAGTCCGCACTCTCTGTTATCCCATTGCAAAAAAATTTCCTCACATAAGGGAATTAATGGCACCGGAATATTACTATTAAGGGAAAATTGCAAATATACCCTAGGAACTGTTGAAATCCCTTATGAAGGTAATGAGGAAATTACCTTACCCTTTCATCAGCCGGAACCAATACCTATTGGGGATTCAAAACTTCTTGAAAAAATTCTCAACAACAAACTGTTCTCTAACAAGCCTATAACCAAACAAAATATGACCACACCATTGTTTAAGACGCACCACAGTTATGACAACGTCTTAAGAGCTAACAGCACGACTTTAGAAGATTTCGAAGCAGAGCTGTCTCAAATAGAAAGACGTCGGGATGCCGAACTCAATAACACTCAAATTCACATAAACAGTGGTGTCCTAGTATTACTAGCTGTACTAGTAATAATTGTTTTTATATGTTTCCTTCGAAGACAGTTACGTTTTCGAACTAACCCATCTATTACAAATAAGGATTCCAAACGCACGAATACCAACCCTGTACCCTTAGAAACCCCGGAAAATTCTGCATCAAGTTCCAAATTAGAAGTGGAAATTCCTACACTTAATCCAATCATTCCAATTCCGCCACCTTTACCACAAAACCTTATTAAAACCCAAAAGGTTCTCAAAGAAGATACCGGAAAGAAAGCTAAAGATATCACGTCATTAGAACGCAGATTTAATAAATCATTCAGCATTAAAATTTAAAGAAAAAAAAAATTGATCAGAGCAGAATTAATAACTGGACGCTGATTAGAACTAAGTATATTTGCTTTGAAAGCTTTTTATATTTTAAAATCGCTGATATTGTAGAATATGACACCGAAGATTTATTTATCTTTTTCACAGATAGTTTGAAAAATTATCTAAACTATTTATTTTTACTTTTGTGCTTTTCTCTGATCTGAGTTTTTTCTTCCGACACTGCAAATATTTTTATCTGGTAAATAGTTTCCACCCATTATCAACCTAAAAAAAAAAAAAAAAAAAAAAAAAAAAAAAAAAAAAAAAACATATACATATATATATATATAGATTTATAACGATCTTTCTTAAAATTCGAATATATCATATAGATATACAATATCTTTAATTGGCGAAATGTAATTAGTATAAATGTCATGACTAAGTATTTTAATCGAAGTATGCAACCTTGAAATGTAGAAATGTAGCTTAAGCGGAGGTCGTTAATAAATGTATCGCGGGAGTATAATGTAAAAGTTTTATAAAAAAAAAAAACTATAATTATCAATTAAAAAACTTGAGATAAGAGAATAAAACTCGATAAAAAATATCATTATTAAAAAACTACAAATATGTAAAATTATGTATTGTATGGAAGTAAGTCTTCAATCCTAATCTTTCTGCCTTTCTTAGATTTTTGAATTTTTTTTATTCGCATTTTTGTCGATGATAGTAAAACCTTTATTGTATCGTTTCCAGATAATTAATTTTGTTATACTTACCAATCTATCTTTTTAGTCGTAAGACATTATTAAGACAAAATGGATAAACCTTTTTATATTTTGATAAATTACAAAAAAAAGAATAATATAATACATATCTTGCGAAGGGGGAAGAAATGTTATGAAGTCCAATATGAGGTCAATGTAGATTTCAGACTTCACAACAATCCAACAACCCAAGCAAGCAAAATAAATTATCGTCATTGTTTTGCTTACTCAATAACTTTTACACATTTCCGTACTACAGTAAATTGAATTTAGGCGATCGATTTAATTAAGTAACTGGGTCAGTTAATTTGCTAATCGGAAGTGTTTGAAAGTTGTTGAAATGAGCAAAACAAATAATTTTTGAGGTCGATTACAATTTAAAAATTACAAATATAAAAATTAGGCAGTTGAGTTCGAGACTGATGATAATAAAGTCAAACAGAAATTAAAACCGTTTTTCTTATCAACCTATTATTGAGTTTTTTTTTAACAAAGGCCAAAGCAATTGAAAATATAACATGTGAAAGGTATAAAGCTACTATGATAGTACAAAATTGTATTAGGAAAAGAAGAACAACAGAAAATAATAAAACGTTTACAAAATAATAACTTTTCGCTTATCGTCGGAAATTTGAAACAATTAGCTAAATATATACTCTCTACAGACGATAGCCATAATTCCAAATTACCTACATCATCAAGATAATCTCTGTGGTGTGTCACCCCCGAACTTTTAATTATCCCACAAAGTAATTTAATTAGATAATCGCCACATCTTGGCAGTGACATAATTGAGTTTGGTTTTTGAGGATTATCGCCCAAAACGCCACTAAAAACACTAAGTAGTGATTCTGTAAACTAACAGTGACAGTTTTCTGACCCAGCTGTTCTATGGCATTTATGACTAATTGCAACGTTCAAGAACAAGTTTTTGGAGGAAAAGGGAAACGGTGATAAAACTTTTAGTTTATATCATGGAAAAAGTAAAAAAGAACAAGGAGAGAGTGTTGTGGTTGGATGAAGCTGTTCATAAGCTTATTGCTTTATGAGCAGACAAATTAGTAGACTTGCGAAAAACCAAAAGAAGTTCGCATGATTATAACATATCATGCGCTCTGCGGGCACAGAGCATAATCGTAACGGCAGCTGAAGTTCATATGAAAATTTCAAAATTAACGCAGAGATATACATAGGTACTTTTAGAAGCTATAAATTGATTTAAAGTATTATTTGAATTTTACTAAAGGGAAAGAAAAGTATAGTTACCGAATAACGCCTCCACTCTGCTGTAAGTAGTAACATGCGTCTCTTATTTGCTCTGAGGTTTCGAGTACTATTAGAAATACGTCTTTTTAAATTCTTACGACCTATTTAAAAGAAATGTTAGATATAATAGCTCCAGGTAAATCATTTTAGTTGACTGGTGTCTACTAATACTTTGGCTATTGCCAACAAAATTTGACTTAAATAATGCCAAAATCATCTGTCACCATATATTTAATTGGGAATTAGATATAATTTTCAATTACATAATTGGAAATTATTTCTGGTCGTCTGTCGACGATATTAGTTTTTAGTGTTTTTAACCCTTTGTCTGTCTACATAGAAAGTTTTTTTTTTCACTGTGAGTCCACGATACTTATTTCGTTCAAATCAGGTGAACCACTTGTGATGCACAGAGCAATATTTAAAATATTTATTTTATTATTCAGAAGTTCTGTGCATTACATATATCAATCACCATCAAATCAAAATGTTTTAATGTATGTAATAAGACTAAATACAATATATTCCACAGAATTTACATAACTATTTTTACAGTTAGTAAATATAGGTACATCAATTATTGAGTTGAGTAATATTTAATCATCTTTGGACTGTCGTTCAGTGTACAATACATAATTGAAATATTATTTTACTTTTAAAAGTTGCAGAAATTTTGAGTGAAGTATGGGTCCATCATCATTTTCTGGCCGAAAAAGAAAAAATTATAATTCAGATCTTGAAAGTAAAATTGATGCAAGTGATTACATTCCAGATAAATAGGAATTTTCTTCAGGTAGTGATGACAACTACATTTCGCAAGATGTGAGTTATTCAACCAATAACGAATTTGAAGACGGAAACAACTCGTTCGAAGAATTGCCGCAGCTTACATCAAGATCGTCTGTTCAGCATTCTTTAAATTTGCAGCAGTGGAATAATGATCTTGAAGATGCACAAAAGATTCTCTTTATTGGCAAACATGGTCTAAATAAGCGTATTGTAATTGAAGATGGATTGCCTATGCCAATTAAAATATTTGAGCAATTTTTTGAGGACGAAATTTTTGAACAGATGGTACTAGAAACAAACAAATATGCGGAACAATTTATAGAATCCCATTAGGATCGTCGTAACTCTCGCATGAAAAGATTGTCAAATATCACAAATATCGAAATGATAACATTTATAGGTATTATAATTATTACTGATGTTATAAAATATCCTAATATTGAAGACCATTGAAAAAAAAATGAGTTATATTATCATCCGTTTTTTCACAATATTGGTATGAGCTACAATCGTTTTTCTCATTTTAAATAATTGGCATGTCGCTGATAAAATAAACAGCGCTCCAAGAGACATAAAATATCCGTTTTTGTACGTATTTTTAAATCAAAAATTCAGGAAATATATACCCCAGGTGAAGAAATTTCGGTGGATTAAACTATGACTGGGTGAATGGCGGCTGGCAGATAGTCATCGTCAAAGCACCAGCACAGCACCAGTGCCTGCGCTCCGCATCATGCCCATTCAATGCATTGCGTGTTCTCTTTGCTTCTTTTACTTCTTTTCAAAGAAACCGGTTTCATCAAGAATACTTTGTTTGAGAGAACTTTCATTTACATTGCATTGCAGCAGAACATGGGGAGAATAGTAAGATGATCGGATCGGATAGGAATTGGTCGGCGACAAGCAGTCTAGTCACAGTCTCTGTCAGTTGCATTGATTCGTGTGCTTGGGCTAAACATTTGCATGAATGTAGGTAGCCAAAATATGCTGTTCAAAAGTTCTTACGAAAAATTTTCGAGTACCTAAATTAATATAAAAACCGGCTCGCCTCTTTAGCTAGGCAGCATAGTGAAACATAAAACTGTACATGGCTACTGGCGTCGGCGTGTGTATAGCTGTGGGGCAGTGATCCCACCATACTCCAATCGGAGTAGATCTACTCCCTTTTTCTTGCCATGGATCATCTACTCCGGAGTATCCTAATTCTACTCCTTTTTTCCCGATTTCCAAATATACATATAATTTTCGATTGAATCCAACCATTTTTTTACATATTTAGATAAATGAACGCGAACGCATATTTCCTATGAAATTTCTGAACTCACCCATGGAATTGCAATTTCGTCATTGTCAAAGTTGACTTCAGTTCAGTGATATTTTTTTGTATGGCAATTGGGAAATTTACATTTCAGCTTCATTTTGAGTTCTTGACTAGTTCTGTACTGTTCTGAATGTGGGTTTTAAGTCAAGTATTATTGCCTGGATTGATTTTTAAAATTAAATTTGTATGTAAAATTAAATAGAATCTGTGGCTGTTCTGATTAATAAATAATATTGTGTTTTCATTTGGTATAATAAACAATTTGTGTGTTGAAAAGAAAACATTTGTGCCTTGTGGACTGTGGTCAAGTCCATGTTCAATCATTTTGAAAGGGTTTTCCCCCGTGTTGTGTAACAATAACAATTTTAAGTGTGAGTTGGAATTGGAATTGAAAAATATTGCGAAATTATTGTCAGATATCCGTCCGCTCAATTCATTTGGTATAATAAACAATTTTTTTTTTGTTGAAAAGAAAACATTTGTGCCTTGTGGACTGTGGTCACGTCCATTTTCAATTATTTTGAAAGGGTTTTCCCCCGTGTTGTGTAACAATAACAATTTTAAGTGTGAGTTGGAATTGGAATTGAAACATATTGCGAAATTATTGTCAGATATCCGTCCGCTCAATTCATTTGGTATAATAAACAATTTTTTTTTTGTTGAAAAGAAAACATTTGTGCCTTGTGGACTGTGGTCAAGTCCATTTTCAATTATTTTGTTGTGTAACAATAACAATTTTGAGTGAGAGTTGGAATTGGAATTGCGAAATTATTGTCAGATATCCGTCCGCTACATTCTCCTTTTCTACGGCACTTTGGTAAATAGGTAAGTGAACTTCTTTATAATTATATAAAATTAATTTAATTTAATTTAATTATGTTTTATGTTTTCTGCAGATTTATTTCTACGAATATGCTTTAAAAATAACACGTGAGTTCGTAAACAAGTAACGGTTGTCGGTTAGTAGTATTTACGTTTGTGACTATATAATGAAAATTTGTCAATTTCAAAACACAAAATGCTATAATTGCTGTTTATATATTTTTTTTTCTTCGGAAAATGTTAATTTTTGTGCCCTGCATAGCGTATAGGAACCTGGCTATCCAAGAAATTCTGTATTTTATATTATGACGAGTATTAGGTTGTGTCAATCAGACTTGGGAAAATGCAGTAGCATTGAAGAAAATGTAATGCAACTGCGAATCTCAATGCATTAGGTGTGTGAAAATCCAATGCAACTGCAAATTCAATGCATTGAAATTGCAAGAATCCAATGCAACTGCAAATTCAAAGGATTGAATTCAATACAAATTCAATTGTTGATCGTAAGCTACACCTCTAAATTGATTAAAAAAGTTAAATTAGTTACACAGAAATTATACTTAAAACATTTTAATTGTACTTAAACTTTTATAATAAATTCAGCTTCATAAATTATGTTGTTGAAAATTTCGCAACAAAACTAAACGTATGCCACTATTATTAATAGTTCTAAGAGACAAAAATTATCTGATTTAAATTTTGAATGTTTAGTTTTGTTGCGAACGTCAACGTTTCTTTATGATTACGCGGTTTTTACAATTCACTTTTAATTCATTTTAGTTCTGAGTACAACATTGTTAATCCAGTTTTTGATTCCGAAAAAAATGAAGAGATATTTTAAAGTTATATGCAACCAAAGGTGAGAAAATTATTCAAAAGAATAGTTTGTGATTTTTAAACTTTATAGAACTGAAGAGGATTTAACAATCCATGAGGAGAACCAAGCTATACAAAATGTTAACACTGATGAATATGACCGCAGCAGCAGTCCCCCTTGCTCGTCAATTTCAAGAGCTGTTACAGAATGTAGTAACCGGTAAAAATGATTATATAACGATTTTTTAATACTTTTTAAGGTGAGTTATTTAATTTTAGGTCTTCGTATGAATTAGAAGATTCATCGGAGTATAAAAATGAATCAGAAAATAAAAAAACAAAACTTGAGAAATACAAACAAAAATTTTAAATTGAGTGGGAAGTTATGTTTCCTTGGGTTAGGAAACTTAACGAAGTTCTATTTTGTAAGTTTTGTTACAAAAGCATGAGCTATTGCATTTAGAAAGGCATGAAAGTACCATTCAGCATAAAGGAAACTGCGAGGGTCGTCAAAGACCGATTGATAATTATATATCAAATACTAAGAACATAGTTTTAAAAAAGCAGAAACTCAGAGCAGAAATAAAATCAGTTATGTTTTGCATTAGAAATAATTTACCGTTTCAAATTAATGACTCGCTCCCTAAATTTTTATTATATTTATGCTCTGATTCTAAAATTGCTAAGGAAATAAATTGTGGGCAAACAAAAACCGCAGCTCTTATAAAGGATATCATAGGTCCTTTCGCACAACAAATTTTGTCACATATATTGAAGGAAAACGTGTTTTCACTCATAATAGATGAAACTACAGACATAAGCTGCAGTAAATGTCTTATAATGGTTGTCAGATATTTTGATAAACAAAAAGAAAAAGTGCTGGATAGGTTTCTTGACATGATAGAAATAAAGGAAGCGAATGCCGATGCTATTTATGAGGCAATAACTAAGAAATTAGATAACTTGAATATTCCATTGAGTAATTTTATTGGTTTTTGTACCGATAACGCTTCTGTCATGTCAGGGAATCTGAATGGCGTAAAAACTAAACTGAAATGTCTAAACAATGATTTATTTTACCAAGGATGTGTTTGCCATAGCTTAGCGCTTTGTTTATCAGCAGCTGCCAAAGAATTGCCTTCAGAAATTGAGAAATCTGTAAAGAATATATATGGTTTTTTCGCTTTTAGTTCCAAAAGGCAGTGTGAGTTTCAGGACTTTCAAAAGGAATTTAAAGTAAAAATGCATAAAATTTTAAAACATTTTACGTTACGCTGGCTATCTTTTGAGAGTGTGATTAATCGGATTTTGGAACAATGGCAGCCGCTATTTCACTATTTTACATTATTTTCCTTTGAAAATTCAGAAGCAGCAAATACGACAAATGCAGAATCAATTCTTACATTTTTAAGTAATCAGTATAATAAATTATATTTCTATTTTCTATCGTATATACTATCTTACATAAATAACATTAACAAAAAATTTCAGTCTGAGAAAACAACAATTCATTTATTGCAAAAATCAATTCAAAAAAACTTTAAAGAAATTTTAAAAAATTTTATTAAGCCGGATTTTATAAGTATTAATGTTGACTTTGAAAGCAAGGAATATCATTTGCCAATTGATTTAATGTTTTTTGGTATTAAATTTGACGAATATATTGATTCAAATAATTTGAAACGTAATTTAGATCAGCTTAATTTAATAAAATTTCAAATAAAAGTTTGCCGGCAACTTAAAAAAAGGTTTAATTTTTTAGATCCAAAAACATCATTATTGAAATATTTAGATCCACTTGAGATTTGTACAGGAGATTTACCTTCAATTAAAAATCTTGTAAAGGCTTTTCCGTATAGCACATGTGATATTGAAATCTTAAACGCTCAATGGCGTTCACTTATCGGTGAAAAGGTTCTTATTTCGAAATATTATGATGAAGACATTGTACAATTTTGGGTTAATTTACAAAAAGCAAAAAACGTGTTAGACGAAAATGAGTTTAGTTATCTAGCTGATTTTATGTTAAAATTGTGCACATTGCTACATAGTAGTGCTTGCGCAGAAAGGCTTTTCTCTCATTTGAACTTGATAAAAACTAAGAAAACAAATCGTTTGAACATTAATACTATTAAGTATATGATGCTAGCTAAACAACTTAATATAGAAAATGATAACGATTGGGAACCTTGCGATAAGCTAATAAATTATGCTAGTGGCTTTACTTTTCATGCAGGTTGTTTCACCAAAATGGATAAAACCTCAGAATGAAACTATAAAAATGTACATATACTTCCTTACAATACGTGCAATATGTTAAATATACTAATAATAATCTACTCCCTTTTTTCAAATCTACTCCTATTTTTTTCCGATTCTACTCCTTCCTTTGCCCCACTTGGTGGGATCACTGTTGTGGGGTGGTGGAGAGCAAAGAAAACAGAGCAATATTCTCTCAGTCTCAAATCTTTGCTTCTTCCCGTCTATTACCTGGCTTTGTCTTATTTTAAGCTTTTAAAGTCTGTTTCGTTTCATTCACCTCAGCTCAGTGTCACCGTAAGGTCAGTGCATCGCCAAAGTTCCTTAAATATAAGTTAAGAAGCACACACAAAAGAAAAAAAAAAGAAAAACAAGCATGAGCAAGCATTCAAGCTCAATAATTTCATTCACACATATTTTCGAACAATGTGAACTTCGTGATCTTGCAAAGGCAATGCACTTCATTTCACACCATTCATGCATTACACTGACCTCAATGAACCCGAATGCTTGAAAAGCTTGGAATGTGCATTGCGGCAAATTCTTGGATGGATTTGTGAATTGTTGATTGCGCTACATCAGATTGATAATCTGTATAGCAATGTATTGCAATGAATTGATTATTTAGTAGATTTATACGTTAGGTAGGGATAGCGAATAATCATATAAATAAGTTGATTAAAATAAAGAAAATTCAGAACGTTTGAGTACGGAAAAGTGTTTTAGTATCAATTCCTCTCTCTCTAGTAACTTCGGCAGTCTTTGACGCCATACAGTGTGCTAAGCTAATATCGGCTGAGCATTCTCGACTGCACTAAACTAATAAATTCGGCTGAGCAATCTCGCCTGACGCCTTCACATAATTCCATCGGCTGAGCAATCTCGCCTGAACATAAAGCAGTCTCTGACGCCTTCACGTATTAATATCAGATGAGTTTTCTCGCCTGAAGCTATAGGCAGCAGCTATCTGCGAGCATACATTGGACGACGGTTAGGTCAAGGCAGCCATCCAGAAGCATAAGCATATCTACTACGTGGCGCTTTGATATAACAATTACAGTAGAAAAATGAAAGAGAACGTTTTTACCGCAGATACCCCCCCCCCCTACCAAAATCTTTATATACTTTTTGATAGCAACGGCGTGCAAATACATGTAAAAATATGGATATGGACTACCAACACAGCTAGAATTCATTAGGCGAAATCTGGCTTATCTCCATTCCTGTCCGGCCATTTTGGATATTGTGAAATTTCTGTACAGTTGTTGAAAAGTATGTACGGAGTTTGCAAATATGAACATTAAAAAATTAATAATTAGTAAAATAATTTCAGTGGTAAGAAGTTTCTTAGTAAAATTTGGTGACTTAATAACATAAAAATTAGTAATTTTTCATCGTATGAATTATTTACTTTCTTAGTAGATTGCCATACTAGTGATTTTCGGGATAAGTTGTGGCTTTTTTATAACAAAGACCCTTGACCTACAATTGAGCTTAAGTAGACTACGACTTGTATGCAAAGAAGACGAGAAATTCTATCTTGCAAGGTGTTACATACATACCTCCACCCACAATTTCAAATATATTACATACATACCTCCACTAGTAATTTAAAATGAAGCTCTAGCAAGCATAGTTACATATATGCATACCTACGTCAATAATTGTCGAAGAAAAGCTGGCAAGCACAAACATGCATATCTACATTATTTTCAATGAACATACATACCTGCATGGTTTTCATTGCAATATAATTCCTCTCATTACTGACCTACACCAATTACTTAACCACTTAAGGAAATAAGTAAAGGTAGATCGAGTGACGGAATACCCCTGCGCGCAAGAATTCGCACGTTGCAATATGATAACCTTGCGCCAGCGTAGAACATAAGTGACCAAATTGACCAACGATTTGTGTGTGATGAAATTAATATTTATGTAGGTACGTATGTAAATCATGAATGTCACGATGAAAGAGCAACAAGCGGTTAGCATATGATATGATATTTATGTATGTACCGACAAATGCCATAATGTAATATAGACAATAAAGTAGCAAAACATTCAGCATGATTTTAGTCGGAACAAACTATATGTATTGTTATAAATTTACCTTCCTTCACGGGATCAACGTGTTTTTCTTTTGAAACGGAATCAACGTGTTCTTCCAATGCGTCGTTTCTTTTGAAACGGAGAATAGGCTATATGGCGTTCGATTGCACCACCAAGAATTCGTGGGTTATGATTCGTGATTGGCTTCAATGATATAAGGTAATTACGGCACTTAGAGGATGTAGCGTGCAGCCCATTAGATGGTCCGCTACCTCACCACCTGGCCGAGCGGTCACCAATGGAAGCCGGTGAGCTCCGCGTAGTTTGTAGCCAATGCGCCGACTATGGATCGATGAAAAACAATAAAAGAAATGGAAACCCTGTTACCTTTGATGACGGGGCTTTGATTCTCCTTCCAGTAAGGCCTGGCAAAGCGGCACCTGGGTTCGATAGGCTGGTTCAGCGACTTTTTCCTTTTTTACGGATTATAAACCTTCCGTAGGCGATTTCGGTTTTTTGTGGACAAATAAAACCACACTTTTTCTTTGCTTTTGTTCAATTGTATCTTTTATTTTTTAGCAAACTAATTTTAAGATCTTTTTAACAAAAAAAAAACCTTTCTCAAATCTATCTAAAAAAAAACCAAACTCTTCAGAGCTCACCAAAAAACAAAAAAGACTAATTCGCCGAACCCTGAACTTCAATTCTACTACTTTTTTGTCATTTCCCCTACTTTTCGTTCACATTGGCCAAGGATTAAGTTAAATTATTTTTTTGTTTTTTCTACTACAAGTTCTTACTCTACTTTTACTCATTTTTTCGCATTTGTAAGAATTCATTTTAATTACTTTTTAAACAAGTTTTATCTAATCCTACTTTACAGCTGTCAAAATTCATATTTAAGACTTTTACAAAGGTTCTTATCTAATTCTACTTTACATTTGTCAAAATTAATTTTAATTGCTTTTACAAAGGTTTTTAACTAATTCTACTTTACAGCTGTCAAAATTAATTTTAATTGCTTTTTAAACAAGTTTTTATTTCTAATGTTATTTACAATATATTCATTAACTCGAAATTTATTACAATCTTTCAGTTTCTGGTAATGGTAATTATTTATTTCATGTAATTTTCTTTCTAAGGTTAGAAACGTTCGTTACTTCTCTAGCCTATAAAAATTTTCTAATTCATCTTTGGCTTTTGAGGCGAGAATGTCAGTTCATTTTTATGATTCCCACAACCTGTTCTATTCTTTTTCTAATTGTTTTTTTTTATTGACTAGGCCGCACTGTTTAGCAAAAGCCTTGTCCATCAGTAAATAGTCTAATTTAAAATTAAACTGGTGGCACTCCAAAATGACAGGTAGATGCTAGTGGGCATTCGTGTTTATATTTCTCATTCTCTCTCCTTTGATAGGCAAATGCCGTTTACGTGGTAATCTTTATTTTCTAAAGAGAAATGACGGAATGAGAAAGAAATCATTAGATACTGCCTACAGAAGGGGAATATCTGCACCGCTTGACGGCACTTATCTGTTGATTTGACTGGTCAGTTAATCGAACGCAAAGCGTTTGTAGTCAGTGGAATTGATAGACGAAGTAACTAGTGACCGTCAGCACTGCTGATTCGTGTAATCATCATCTTATGCTTTTTTTTTCTGAGGTTGGACTGATCGATAGAGAGTGACATTCGAACGGATCCTTAATTTAATTTGAGGGTCCTCCGTTTCTCGCTGTCATGGAGCACTTGACAGATCGAGACGTCAAGTTCGAGTGTTGTTTTGTTGCGCGAAAGTTTTTGAAGATTGTTCAGCGTATTTTTTAATTAACCAGGCGAACGGAATTTAACAAGACTAGCCTACAGAATGGCAGCAAAACCACCGCGAGCTCGGACTCATCTATAAGTGGATTGTTTGCGACCATCCATTCAGGATAGGATCTTCGGTGTCTGTACAGGTAACTGCAGCTATTTCTTATTTCTCCACGGCAGTGACTTTACTGGTACGTTTCGTTTTGCGTCCTATTAACTATGAATTCTCCCGAAGCATTTATTAAATTGTTGATAACTTATATTTCTTCCTTCTAAGGTTCGATATTCTTTCATAAGTTCCCTAAGGCTAGCAGGATATTTCCTAAAACCCTGTAAGGGCACGAAACACTAGTTGCTTGCCTTGCCTCTGTCGATAAGAGTTGTTGCGAATTTGACATGATGATTTTGTTTTTGGCAGAGTAAAGTGTATATGAAGACTTTTATAGATCACGATTTTGTTAACTGATTATTTCTTTAATGGAAACACTGACTATGGGCTAATTTGCTTTAGGCAAAAATTTAATATAAAATGTAAAATATAAGAAGAGAAGTAAACAGAAATGAAGAAAAGAAAAACAATCACGGCATTATCACGCCATTAAACTTCATCCATTAGGTTTGAGAATAATTCCATGGCTACGGCGCGTAGATTTGATGTGGACCAAGACGATCCCAACAATTATTTCTTCCGGTCGTTGTTGAGCTTATGGATTATTTTCTTGGTTTAAATTTTACATGCCCTAAAATTCTTCTAATCGCTTGAAATAAACACAAACAAACTTCCAATTTTATAGTTCTTTAGGAAATTAAATTCCCACAACTTACTAACTACATATATGTAGATATATAGAGCACGACAGGAAACAATTACGCGGATAAATTCACGACACCACAACTTGGCTTCACTGCATTCCCATCTAGCCATATATTTGGAAATCGGGAGCAATCTCGTCAGACTTTTAGTCACTTAAACTCATTTTATGAGCAAGTTTGACCATTACAGCACTTCGCCCATCTTCTAGAAAGTTTCCTGCTGAGATGCATTTTTGGTTGTAGGAACAATCAAAGTTGTAGTCTCTGTTATAGTTTCTGTTGTTGCTGTTGATGTGCGTTCATAGCAACTTGACGCGATTGCTGTCGCATGAATGAAATTCTTTCGCATTTCAGCTGTGACTCGAAGTGCTTTGAAAATCTTGATGAGTCTGGTTAAGTACTTGTATGCTAATGCGTTGCGGAGAGCAGCAGCCGAGGCACCATTTCGTTAGTGTACTATTATATGGATGGTAACTTTCAGAAACATTGAGAAAAGGGAGAAATGGACATTGCCGGCTTAGATTGTACTGACTTCTTTAGGAGAGATTTAAGTGAGTTCACTCGTTCTGTTAAGAGTTAATTCAGCCATCACATGGCAGTACCAAAATACGCCTGTCATTTTTAGCTTTGACGATGAAAAAGCTTTGGATGATCTCTTGCGTTTATTAAACTAATTACCTAAATTGTTGTACAAATAAAGACAGAGATATCAATAAATTGTTATAAGTTGAACTACGTGTAATAATTCAGAGTGAAACCTGGGAATCCTACAAATTCTGGGGGTTCAACCGGGATTGGATGGATGGATGGTGAAAGGGAGGCACAGAATTAAATCAACAAAGAAGGAATCCAAGTAAACTGCTAAAGACGCTTCAAAGTTCCCAAGCCAAGACGTGGAAAAGGAAAATTTTAAGTTCCGCTACAGAACCAGGAAAGGTAACCTCAAAGTCAACAAGTACATACGCACGAGATAAAAGCTTTAAAATTTCAAGTGTTTGGAAAAGCAAATTACAATATATTGCTGTTCAAAATATAAATTAGTTTCCTGACTATATTTCGTCGATTTATTTCTGACTATATTTCGTCGAACAATTTGATACTTTTTTACAAATCTTTACGAAAGTAGCTAGTGTTGTGACTCAGATATCAATGCTCTAAATCACAACCATAAAGGTCCATGCACCAATATATTGCCCTATGACATATTTAGGTGCATTGCAAGTTGACCCTGAAAATTAATTTGAATTAATCCATTTTCAATTGCATTTAAAAATGCATTTGTATATTGTAGCAAAATGCAATTTCGCATAAATTGCATTTTGTTATCAGACACACATTCCACACACACGGTATGCATACTTACCTACATAAAGTGTCTTCTTACTTTTTTTCCGCATGTACACTCTACATTACTTATTTTTCCCAATCTAATTGTATGTACATACATACATACAATTATCACAATTATTGGCGCCCTCTTAAAATTAATATTTCAAGACGGGCGCACAAGTGCATATCGGATTAAAGTTTGGATTGCTGCATATAGCTTGCATCCAAACTTTTCTACATTTTCTCACGTACGATTATTAAACGTCGTGATAAAGTAACAGTACCTGAGCAGAATATCCTCGGAGAGTTCGATTTTTTAACACGACAAGTAAAGTTCGCTCTGGAGAAAAGTGTAATTCTTCCTATAAAAAATATTAAGAAAAGTACAATCCTTCCAATAAAAATATTGAAATAAAATTTTTATTATAAATGTAGTATAGTGAAATTCTTCTTATAAATATATTAAAGGCAAATTCCTTTTATGAATATACTTATTAAACTTAATTCTTTTTATAAATATATTAAATAATTTAAACATCATCTTTGTGAACTTCAGGGATATTCCCGTAAAAAAAAATAACAATTTGGTGTTGACAGTTTCTTCACGTTAAACCGAGGAGCACGAACCGTCAAGTTATAACATTTGCATTCTTTCAAGCCTAAGTGTAGGCAATTGGATAGCGCTGAGATGCAGGGTTCGGTATCGTGCAATACTTGCGCATGATAAATTGAAACCCTTGTGATTGATTTTCGTCACAGTTATTGAAGTCATTTATAATAAACTGCCAAAGAACATTTAATTAAATTAGAAACAGAAATAAAGACAAATATAAAAACTGGTCGTACACTCTTAACACAATTGTGATATTTTTATTTTTAAACTTTAATAAAGACTTATTTCTCAGTGGACCTACATATATAGCCTACAGTGAAATAGATAAGTATTTGGACTGGAAACGTTTTCTTTAATAAATAAACGAATTTACTCTCTTACTCTTTAATAAATAAACTTACTTAGGACTTGCTATTAAGAGAAAGAATTTTATTTCGAATGAGAAAGGAATGAAACATAAAATTTTGATTGCAAAGTATCCAGTTTGGTTGGTACATACAGTGGACACAAGAACTTTAAGCTAATTACAACCGAGAAGCTATAGATTTGTCTTCAAAGGTAACAAAGTTAACGATAGCATCTCTAACATTCTTGAAAGTTGAAATCTTCCAATCATGCGCGATTTTTATTTCGAACTTTACACAAGCTTTTATTATAAAGTATGGGCGGCAGAAAAGATAGAAGAAATACCAATAGTACCCCCGGTGATATGACGCAAACCCAAGACCTTGTGCAGCACGTTAATAGCCATGTGATATGCGATTACATTTCTGGCAGATATTCCCGAAATAACCCTCGTCATCTCAATCGTTTTCTAAGTGGACAACGTTCCCACAAATTTCTGTTAAGTAAACAGATTACATTAACGTAGAGTCAAAAATTATTATTGTATTGCTTCAACATGCTAACATTTTCTTTGCCTTATAGCGTTGTGTCCAATTTCACTTTCGATTTTCTGATGATCATGCGGTTTTATGTGTGAGAACGGTGCTGTACAGATGCTTGGGGTTGAGTCTACATACTTGAAGTACATTTCAATCCGTCAAACTAGTCACACGTCGAGACTAGATTTCGCTGTATCTTAAAATTAAGAAGTGTTTTTATTTAATCCTATTATTCTTTCTTTTGACATAATTGTAATAAATGCATTTGCACTAGTAAAAATTAAAGAGTGTTCTTATTTAATTCGAAAATGAAGCTCACGAGTTATTTACGAAGGAGATGCAGACAAGAGAAAGAAAGAAGCTCATCTGAAAAGACGCGAACAAGAATTACAGAAACGTGAGCAGCGGATATCGGAATTAACGGCAGGAGCAAGCAACACAGCTTCGCGGTTTTATGATACCAGGGATAATAGATTTTTTTCCTACTCATATCTCCTTCAAAGACATTGCAGGTTCGATACGTGAGTTCTCTGGTGACGATGATTACGATCTGAAAAACTGTATTCAAGACGTTGAAAGTGTTGCATCTCTATTAAACTGGTCGTTGCTAGAAAACCTTCCGTGGTTCGGCCAAGCTAGCACTTCGTGCGCACCCCTAGCTCAGTTCGTGGGACGAATTAAAGCAATTTTTGCTCGACGAGTTTTCAGAGAAGGATATCAATCGAGCTTATCGTTGTTACGATTATTTTCTGAAGATGCGCGAGTTAGGAGCTAAAGGCAATTTAGAAGAGGGATCAGTAATCCAATATGTTATCGAGGGGATAAATGATGGAAAACAAAATAAAATTATTCTGTATGGAGTCAATACCTCCAAAGATTTTAAACAACGGTGTTTAATATAGGTATATGATTGTTCAATTCTTCTTGATCAACATTATCTTGCACTGAGTTTCGATTGAAGTTGTTATGCAGGGAATCTTCTTCAGAAGTTCCAAGATTTTGGATTTTCGTTGTCGTCATTCTCCATGCTATTAACATTAGATTCCTCCATGTTATTAATTTCGTGAGTTTCAGCATTTATTCTGCTGAGAAAATCCGCAACTTGGTTTTCCTTACCCTTGATATAGTCCATGTTAATATTATATTGTCCAAGTTTTAGGAGCCATCGATAGAGTCTTGGGCTCACATCTTTCCCTTGAGTTTTGGTGTACAACCATTTAAGCGGTTGGTGATCAGTTAATAAGTCAAATTTAACGCCGTATAAGTAAGGGCGGAAATAATAGTGGCCCACACAATGGCCAAGAGTTCTCTTTCCGTAGTGGAGTAGTTTCTCTCATGGTCGTTGAGAGTTCTGCTAGGATAGCAGATACGGTGGTTACCTTGTTGACAGCTCCTATAGCATAAGTACTGGCATCAGTAATGAGCTTGAACTTCTTACCGAAGTCTGGATACCTAAGCACAGGAGCTTTCGTAATTAGCCTTTGAGTTTTTCAAAGGAGTTAATGTAATTTGTGTCTTTTGAATTGATGTTAAAATTTTTTTTTCAAATACCTCGACATCGGCTTGGCTACTTTTGCGTAATCTCTTATAAACTTTCTATAGTAGCCGGTAATTCCAAGGAACGATTTGATTTGTTTCTCTGCTTCGGGCAATTTTAATTTTGCTATATCCTCTACTTTCTTAGGGTTTGGTTTTACTCCACTTGGAGTTAAAAGATGGCCTAAATACTCTGTTTCCTTCCAGAAAAATTTACATTTGTCAACCTGTATTTTAAGATTATACTCCCTTAATTTATTGAAGATTTTCCTTATTCTATTAATGTGTTCATCGCGAGTGGTTGAAAAAATCAATAATCGTCTAGATATACTACGCATATTTTATTGATATGTTCTTTCAATAAGTCGTTCATTAGACCCGGGAAAGTCGTTTACGAGGATTTGATGAAAGCCTTTTGCCAAATCAAGAGTAGTGAAGTTCTGGGCCCTGCTTAATTTGTCCAGGATATTGTCGATATTCGGGATGGAGAGCTTGTCATCGAATGTAACTTCATTAAGCTTCCTATAATCGATGACTATCTTCCATTTCTTCGTACTGGAATTATCGATTTTTTAGGTACAATCCATAGCGGACTGTTATAGGGAGAATTGCTCGCCTTAATAATGCCCTGCAAGTCTTTCATTTGTGATGAGATTTCTTGCTCATGCATTTGTGGATATCTGTAAATCTCCGAATATATGGGCTTTTGAGTTGTAGTTATTATTTCATGGGTAATTTTACTTTAAATAATAAATCTTTATAGGATTTTAGTTAATTTTCAAGATGGTTTCTCTTTACAGAGTTAAAACCTTTCAATAGATTTTCTACCACTATTTCGTTCATATGGACACATTCTAATTGATTTATTTCGTTTAGCTTATAAGGCCATGTAGATAAAAATTCGACTCCACTATTGTTTATTTTTAAAATACCTTTTTCCATATCAATGATAGCACCAAGGGGCTTTAATTAATCTTGCCCAATAATTGCATCAAAACATTTACCGCGAATTTTCGTAAGTTTCCATATCATATAGACGTCCTCGCACCTAACTCAGATAATACAAGACAAATAAGTGACGAAATTATGGAGCCTGTTCAACAACAGCATCAAGTTCAACAAAAACAGCAGCAAGCACAACAGCAGCAAGCTCAACAATAAGGAGTTAATGTAATTTGTGTCTTTTGAATTGATCTTAAAATTTTTTTTTCAAATACCTCGACATCGGCTTGGCTACTTTTGCGTAATCTCTTATAAACTTTCTATAGTAGCCGGTAATTCCAAGGAACGATTTGATTTGTTTCTCTGCTTCGGGCAATTTTAATTTTGCTATATCCTCTACTTTCTTAGGGTTTGGTTTTACTCCACTTGGAGTTAAAAGATGGCCTAAATACTCTGTTTCCTTCCAGAAAAATTTACATTTGTCAACCTGTATTTTAAGATTATATTCCCTTAATTTATTGAAGATTTTCCTTATTCTATTAATGTGTTCATCGCGAGTGGTTGAAAAAATCAATAATCGTCTAGATATACTACGCATATTTTATTGATATGTTCTTTCAATAAGTCGTTCATTAGACCCGGGAAAGTCGTTTACGAGGATTTGATGAAAGCCTTTTGCCAAATCAAGAGTAGTGAAGTTTTGGGCCCTGCTTAATTTGTCCAGGATATTGTCGATATTCGGGATGGAGAGCTTGTCATCGGATGTAACTTCATTAAGCTTCCTATAATCGATGACTATCTTCCATTTCTTCGTACCGGAATTATCGATTTTTTAGGTACAATCCATAGCGGACTGTTATAGGGAGAATTGCTCGCCTTAATAATGCCCTGCAAGTCTTTCATTTGTGATGAGATTTCTTGCTCATGCATTTGTGGATATCTGTAAATCTCCGAATATATGGGCTTTTGAGTTGTAGTTATTATTTCATGGGTAATTTTACTTTAAATAATAAATCTTTATAGGATTTTAGTTAATTTTCAAGTTGGTTTCTCTTTACAGAGTTAAAACCTTTCAATAGATTTTCTACCACTATTTCGTTCATATGGACACATTCTAATTGATTTATTTCGTTTAGCTTATAAGGCCATGTAGATAAAAATTCGACTCCACTATTGTTTATTTTTAAAATACCTTTTTCCATATCAATGATAGCACCAAGGGGCTTTAATTAATCTTGCCCAATAATTGCATCAAAACATTTACCGCGAATTTTCGTAAGTTTCCATATCATATAGACGTCCTCGCACCTAACTCAGATAATACAAGACAAATAAGTGACGAAATTATGGAGCCTGTTCAACAACAGCATCAAGTTCAACAAAAACAGCAGCAAGCACAACAACAGCAAGCTCAACAATAACGGCAGCAAGCTCAACAGCAGGAGCAGCAACTTCAACAAAGGTTTACACTTTCTGCGAACGATCTTATAAAAGATGCTCCACGAATTCCGAGGGAACAACGAATATTCGCTAACGTCATTCCTACGAGAAGTCGATACTATTTTAAATATGCTTGTTGCGAGCTTAGCACAAGCATAGAAAGCGTCATCTAAATGTCAAAACAAGTACCGTCAGTAAATAAGAAAGAACGCACCCTTTAGCGATGAAAGAAGAGAAGCACCGTGTAAGCATAAAGGAGCGTTTACAATGACAGAGTTGAGTGGAGTCACCAGATTGCATCTTCTCTCCTTTACTCAAGCTTGCACTCTCATATAAGTTCTTCGCGCTACCCACCAGAGTGGATTTCACAGAGTAGCGTCAGATTGGAACAATTCCCAATCTCACGTTGATAGTTTCGAAAGCTTTCAACATTTGTTTCGAAATACAAGTTTTCTGTTAGAAACTACAGATGTCGCACTGATAAATACAAAATTTAACTAACGAAAATTGATAAATTATAACAAAAAACCCAAAAATAAATATTTTTTATAAGAAATTAAAAATGTATTTAGTACTTTTATGATACAATTTCAACAAAATAAAGTCAATTAAGAATGAAAATTTTCTTATGTTCGAAATGGTTTATCTATGGAATATAGATGGCAGTCGTTCATTTCGAAAGTGTCTGTAATAAATGTTAATTTGTATTTTGTGATAATTCAAATCGTTCATAGCTCATTCTGGTGTAATTATAGAAATATCTTCCGTAATTTAACACCATTTGTGATCTGTTTTGAAGTATATTTCAAATGTAAACACATGATAATCTGTCACACAATTTACATGTGATTTCGAAAATCTGAATGAAGCTCACTCTGTATTGTGCATGCACGCTACTCTGGTAATAGCTCACTCCACTCTACTCTGTCATTGTAAACGCTCCTTTATGTGCGGTTTGCAGATAGAGTAAGCGGCCATTGTCTCGCTCACTTATTTGATTGCGGCTGATGGGACAAGTTCCCCAATTTTATATTCAAGAAAATCAAAAGCATCAGTAGTATAGATATGGGGATTCTAATCCACGATGGTTTTGAGGCAAAAGCAAAAAAAAAAAAGTTCATATAAAAAGAACGTATAAATGCATTGTATGTATATGCGCGCCGCGATTTCAAACGACGGGACGGTGGCTGATGTTTTTGAAAGTGTAAGATTACCTTTTTGAAGCCACCATCCGAAGCAAATAATTCTGGACATGTTTGAACAAGTCCAGAATTAAAATGTAAAATTTTCTCAGGATAAGAAAATGCAATTTACCATTTTCCATCCTGAATACCGGCTCTTGATCACGATCAAGGTGATCAAGAGTTGAGTGGATTTTTAGCCATCGACAAGCGAGTCGTTTTTTTTAGCAAGAGTAGGGTTGAATACTGAGCTCGGTGGCGGCGCGGTCTCGTTTTGAAAAATAAAAAAAAAAGGAAAAGTTAAGAGTTCTTTAAGGAAAATTGTTTTAAAAAAAAAGGGTTAAGAAGAGTTCTTTAAGGAAAATTGTTTAAAGAAAAGTTGTTTTTAAAAGTTCTTCAGAAGAGTTCTTTAAGGAAAAGTGTTTAAGGGGGGTTACCACCAACAAAAAGCTCACGATTTCTTTTCTTAAAAGCACAGTGGAACATAAACGTATAAAAGTATGCAATTTGAAAGTTGAAACTAATCACTATATGTACATGCAAAGCTATATGATGCTGTGGTATTCGTGTGGATTGTACTCCAAAGCATTTCGGCCATCTGCACAGCAGTAGTATTGCATAAGCAGGCAAGATTTTAGATTTGCTGTCGGATTTTTCATAGATTTTTTTGGAACTTATAAAACATTTTGCGTGAGAAGCAGGCAAGGGGCGAACGAAATGTGTGGGCTCTGTGCTGTTCGTCAGACCCTTTTCCTTGTAATTTGTCTGGCTTCATTTATTTCTTGGGCAAATTTTATTTTACTGAAGCCGCGAACTCTGAGCCGAGAACTCTGAGTTGTAATGTTTCATAAAATTTTGGCAATGTTCACACTATGCCAGTTTTACAATTTTATTAACTAGATAACCAAACAACTACTTTAAAAAGTTAGATTTGAATTTACCAACAACCATTTTCTCCTTCTTACTGCTTCACTAAAACCAATTAGGGATTAAGATTGATACAATAAAATAAAAAACATAGGGACAGCACATTTTGAGATATTCAAGCAAATTTTCAGAAAAAATACTTCGATTAATTTTTCTCGGAAACCTCAAAGCTTCCAAAAATAAATAACGTTTATTAAATGGAGATACGACGATAATGTTACATCTACTAAGCAAAATTTCAAAAGACCGCATCTCGGTCATATATGGATCGCAAAATTAAGAAAAAAAAATCACATAAAATTGGTCGATTTTCTGCGTAAGACCTTATACGATTATATATTTCATATACACAAATTTACATTCCTAGTAACATTGAGTTTTCTCTTCTTTATTCCATATTAATTGGACTGAACTTTACTAACACATCCCTTGATTAAATAATAGTTACTCACAATTAGAAAAAAGTAGATATAAATAGAATTGCCAAAATAATTTCTCGCCAAGCTAAAATAAGAAATTACTAATGATAAAACTTAAAATATTCCGCGAAATCTACACTCATATACCTAATGCAGAAAATGGCGAAATACACTTTCCGAGCCCGTATACTACAGTCTGCAGCAGAGCTTTCAAAACAAATGAATGCTTTCCGAAAGCACATCATTCCATCTGACGGTGATGAAATCAATTAAAAACGCCAAATTGTATGCAAAATATATAAAAAGAAGAAATTTTTGCCATTACCATGGTTAACATTATTCACATTATTTCCTTTATCATTGCACTAAACAACGTGAGTTTTTCAAAATAGACAGAAAAAGGTTCAATCTTTGCTACAAATTGAACTTTCTTTCCAATAATATCATAATTATGATAGATATTCGTCTCTGAAAAGAGCAACTTTCAAACCAAAATATATTAGGAACCAAAACTTTTTTACTAGTTTTCTCTCCGTCACTTCCTCTTCCACTTCAAGATCTTCCATACTCAAATACAAGTTTATCTACTTGATGTACCATTATTACGTTATTATGTACCAAACTTTGCAAATTTCAAGAACTTGAGAATTTTCTTTAGCTAATTACACACATATAAAACGCCGAAATCTTTATTTTTGACACGTCATTACCTAAGTTTATGCTTTTTCTCAACATATGTGTAATTTTGATCATAATAATACCCACAGATTTCACTCAAAGTCGTATTAACTTTTCGTGTTTTTTAAGATTTCAGTAATAACCCCCCTTAAAGAGAAGTTGTTTCTAATAAAAGTTTTAAGAAACGTTTTTTAAGAAAAGTTGTTTAAAAAAAGGTGTTTAACCTTCGCTTTACCGAAAAACTTTATATGCACATTCGTACCTGTATCTACCCAGGTAGATACATATATTCTTCATACATTTTGTATGGTAAATACAATTTTCATTCTTGAAATTATATGCAAATAGGTAAAAACAAGGGATTTATGTTAAGGGATTGTTTTATTCAGGTATTTTAATTGAGAAGGACCTTATGGCAGCTGGACGATTAGCTGGAAAATATAATGAGAAGTATTTGTTGCAAAATAAAGATAGTACTTCTCTAGTACGTGTATTTCTTCGGTAAAGCATATGGAAGTATATTTCATGATTCAGATGCTTTGTGTAAAGCGATTGTTTTATTCAGGTATTTTATATGACAAGGACCTTATGGCCGCTTCACGATTGGCTGGGAAAATATAATGAGTAGTATTTCTTGCAAAATTAAGATAATGTACTTCTCTAGTACGTGTATTTCTTCGGTAAAGTATATATAAATATATTTCATGATTTAGATAGTCTTTACTTTCAATTGAAATTTTCAAGTGAGAAGTTGTGTAGCTAAAAAAATAAATAAATATGAATACAGAAACGAATTTTGAATATCTTTCTGCGTCAGCGGTTGGCAGGTGAGTTTTTGCATTTATTGCACATTTTAATGCTTCATATGACCTAGGCTTTGTTTATACTCACGGTTGAATCGAATTTTACAATTTCGTGCAAATATTTTACGGCCATATATATTATTTTTATATTTCAATATACACACCTTTTACTGGAAAAAAGTTTATTTGCCCGGCCGCTCGATTCAACTGTGTTTATATTTACAGCAATTGTTTGCATTAAATTTTCAAAAACTCTATTTTTGTGGTTTAGGTTATCACATGAAAGGAGGCAAGCCTATTTTAGGCAAATGCAAGAGGTCATTTTCGAAACGGAGGAGGAAGACGTTCAGGCATTTGAGGGTGATGATAGCGATGAAGATAATATTCCTGAGGAGGCAAATTTAGATTTTGATGGCGCAATGGACGATGGAGATATAGATGTAGAGTTAAATTCTGATAGGGATTCAGATGATGAAGTCGATGATGGTGATGCTGGTGAAGCTTCTTCGTCTCATGAAAGCTATTTTGTGAGCAAGGATGGTACAAAATGGTATAAACATCCATCGACGTTGCAACGAAAGGGTGCCCACAATATTTTTCGTGATTCATTGTTTAGCGGCCCTAACCCAAACACCAAGAATCTGTCGGAAAAGGATACTTTTTTTTGCATCATGAGTTCTGCCATTACAGACCTTATATGTAGGTATACCAACAAAAGAGCCGAAGCAGACTGCGCCGAATGGAACAGCAAAAATCCCAATAAAAAACCCCTTACATGGGAGCCTCTTACGGATATAGAATTTTATGCGTTTCTGGGAATTTTGCTGGTAATGGGCTCTCATAAATCAAATCAAGAGGCTGCACGTACACTCTGGAAACAAAATTCGTGCCCACTTTATCGTGCTACGATGTCTAGGAACAGATTCCAGCAAATATTGCGGTTCATTCGGTTCGATTGGCATGTTACAAGAGCTGGTCGCCAAGAAGTGGATAAAGCTGCACCGATTGCGGATGTTTTTATGATGATCAACTCGAACCTAAAGAAATATTACAGACCATATGAATCAATTACAGTAGACGAGCAATTGTATGGGTACAGGGGACGCACCAAGTTCACACAATACATGCCCTCCAAGCCGGCAAAGTATGGCATAAAAATTTGGTGGGCTTGTGATTCCGCAACTTCGTATCCCCTGAATGGTCAAATTTACACCGGAAGGACAGGAAATGTCAGAGATGTGAACCAAGGTGAGCGAGTTGTAAAAGAGTTGGTGGCTCCTTACAAAGGAACAGGGCGAAATGTGACGATGGATAATTTTTTTACCTCTCTACCACTGGCCATGGAACTGGTCACTTGGAAAATGACGGTTGTCGGCACTATAAAAAAAAATAAGCGCTATTTACCCGATGCGTTCAAAGCAGCGAAGAACCGACCAGTTTACTCCACTGAGTTTGGATTTGGACAAAATGTAGCCATGTGTTCGTACGTCCCCGCAAAAGGTAGAGCCGTGGTATTATTATCAACGATGCATGGTGATAATGCTGTTTCCGGTCCAAAACAAAAACCGGAAATAATCCATTATTATAACCACACTAAAGGTGGTGTGGACACGATGGATAAAATGTTGAGTCAATATACCACGAAGAGGGCTACAAAACGCTGGCCTCTAGCATTATTTTATAATGTTCTAGATATCGCAGCCCTTGCAGCTTACATCATCTTCTCATCCAATAATCCGGAAGGCAGTGTGAAAAAATCGCGTCGTCATCAATTTTTGCAGTTGTTGGGTGAACAATTATGCATTCCCCAAATTAGAAGGAGAGCCGAAAATAAAAACATTATTTCAAAATTCCACATCAAGGCGGCAATGGAATGTATTTTAGGTGAGCCGGTTGCTGCATCAAACCAAATGGACGAGGATTTCACCCCAGACGATTCTCCAGAACGAGATGCATCTGGGCGCATAAAGCAAAAAGGTGGATGCTTTTTGTGCTACCAGCAGTGCAAAAAAAAAAGAGCTACTCGCCAAACATGCATCAAGTGTAAAAAACCAGTATGCGCACAGCACAGCTTGACACAAACAAAGTGTGAAGGTTGTCATACAGGTCCATCCACAATGTAATCATCATTCCAACGCTGATAGTTTTCACTATTTTTAATTATTATTTTTTTTTTTACTTTTTGATATTTCTGTATATACTTTTATTATATTATTAGTTATTTTATATTATATTATCCATGAAAATAAATAAATAATGTATTAAAATATATTGCTCTTTTCCTTACAAATATTGTACTTCAACATTAGCAAATTCCCATATAAACTGTATGTATCTACCCGGGTAGATACAATTTCAAATGCGTATATAAAACAACGAAATTTAAAAAAAAATATGAAGAGGTGCGAAAAAAATGGTTTTCTTTTTATTTTCTGAAATAAACTGAAAATTTAGTCACTGAGTCGGAGGCGTTTCGAGATTTGATGAAATTTCACTGAGTTATAAAGAAAAGTAAATCGAAATATCTACCTGGGTAGATATCGGTAAAGCGAAGGTTAAAAAAAAAAGAAGGGAGTTTCCCTCCGGATAAATAAGCCAAGGAATATCGGTGACAGTGCCGAGGAGTGAAAGCTGTAAGTAACCCCTTTCGTAAAGAAAAATATAACAAAATTGGCGTAGCCGGTAGGATCAAGGAAGCTTGGTCAAGTTAAACGATACTAAAATTAATTGATCAAGACTGTTGTAAAGCTAAAATAAAGAAAATTTCACATAATATTTTACATAATATTCCATAAATTTTTCCCGATCAGTGAAGAAAATTGCATCAGCAATTTTCTTCACTTACTATTCGTTATACAAAATTATTTCCCATGGCAAATTTTGCCTTCAGCAAAATAAAATATTTAGTGTAAAAAGAAAAAAAAATACAAAGCAAAAGAAATCGCACCTTCAGTACGGTTTGTCGTGAAAATTACAATATGTATGTACGAACGTACATACATATCACAAAAAAAAAGCTTTGCGATAAGAAGTGCACGCCGCGAAAATACATTATATGTATACGCGCGCCGCAATTTCTATCGACGACGGGACGGTGGCTGATGTTTATAAAAACATCAAATTTCATTTTTTCAAGCCACCGTCCAACGAAAAATATTCTGGACTTGCTTAAACAAGTTCAAAATAAATGAAATTTTTTCTCAGGGTAGAAATGCAACTATGCATTTTCTACCCTGATCGACGGCTCTTGATCACGATGAAAGTGATCAAGACCGCAGTCGAATTAAAAAAAACGAAAGAGAGTAAATTTTGACGTTTGATCGGGATCGGCACGGCGCGGTTCGGTTAGGATTTGTAAAAATTAATAAAGTTATAAAGAAAACGAGAAGTGATAATTTTTCGAAGAACAAAATTGTAACATATCTAGAGGATAATTAATAAAGTTGTAAAGTAAAGGAACAGTTACAGTTTT
This sequence comes from Dioctria rufipes, assembly GCA_963924295.1. Taxonomy (NCBI): domain Eukaryota; kingdom Metazoa; phylum Arthropoda; class Insecta; order Diptera; family Asilidae; genus Dioctria; species Dioctria rufipes. The sequence goes on along the minus strand of OZ002741.1, from coordinate 97,838,489 downwards.
TTGGAGAATAGGATTAATACTGAGAGAAAGTGTATACACTTGTGCAAGTGAAAGAAGGAAATAAAGAAAAAATAAAAAGAAGCAAAAGTGTTCAAATGTTGTGTGTACAATTTACCCTCCTCCAGGCCTCAGTGCGTACCCCGACTTCAGTATAGAAGGAAAGTATATAACAAGACGGTGATTTAATAAATTTTAGAGGAGAGACAAATACTGTTAGATTGCATTTGAAACCTCAACATCAACATGCTGATATTTAATAAAGAAGCTACTGATAAATATAAGCCAGAACGTTTTCAAATGACTCGTCTTCACAAGAGCGAAGATCAAAGTTAACATCAATAAATAAAGAATTTTTAAAGACTCTTGGACTTAAATTTAAAAATGAGTGACATTTTGAATATTAATAGAGGTGTTTCTTATAATAACAGTATAGTGAAAGTAGAATATCATAGCTATTCACCATTCTTAACTACTTATAAAAACAGTGATGAAGTTCGAGTTACAGTACAACATCAGGATTTATATGTTCTACCCAGCGAAAGTATAATACCGGGTGTCCGCCGGGAAGGTATACTACTTTGTTTGTTTATAATTTTTGATTAAATGAAAGAGAATGGATCTTATATTGATAAATGTTTTATTTAATGTCGCAATTATGTATGGAATACAGTATCAGATAAATGTCCGCCTCTGTTAGCCTCACAAATGTGAGCCCTTTTGAGCACATTTTTCATTACATTCTCACACATTTCACGCGGTATTTCATTAATTTCATCACGAATATTTTGATTGAGTTGCTCAAGCGTTTCTGGTTTCTTTGCATATACCTTGCTTTTCAGATATCCCCACAAAAAGAAGTCCGGAGCAGTCAAATCAGGCGACCGTGGAGGTCAATCAACATCACCATTTTTTGAAATAACTTGTTGTGGAAAGAGGTCTCGCAGTAATTCCATTGTAATCCTGGCTGTATGCGATGTGGCACCGTCTTGTTGATACCACATGTTAATCAAACCCAAAGTATGCAGTTGTGGCGTTAAAAAGTTTTCAATCATATAACGATATCGCTCCCCATTCACAGTTACCGTTACGCCGTCCAATAATACCTCCTGACCAAATTGCACACCAGACTGTCACTTTGAATGGATGCAAAGGTGACTGATGAATAATTTGAGGGTTTTCCACTGCCCAGAACCGACTATTCTGTTTATTCACATATCCATTCAAATTCAAATGTGCCTCGTCACTCATTATGATTTTTTCATGAAAATCGGGGTTGTCATGGGCGAGCTGTAACATCCTATTGGCATATTTACGGCGGCGTAAATGGTCTTGTGGAAGAAACTCTTGTGTCAACTGAATCTTAAATGGAAACAAATGCAAATCCTTGTGCAAAATTGTGACCAAAGTTGTTCTTTGAAGACCAAGCTCCTGAGCACGGCGTCGAATTGAGGTTGATGGATTGTTTTGAACACTTTCTTGAGCAGCAGTAATGTTTTCAGCCGATCTTGCAGTACGTTCTGGTCCATGCTTGGGACTATCACCTACAGACCCTCTTTCTTCGAAATCATTCACTACACGATAAATAGTGCGTTTAGTTGGCACGTTGTTTCTCCCAAAAATTTCACGTAACTTTCTCATCGTCACAGTAATCGATGATTGATTTTGATAAAATGTTTTAACGATTAAAACACGTTGTGTTATCGAATATTTTTCCATAATAAATTTGCCACGTGCCTACTTCACGACTGCCAAATATGAACTGTCAAGACTAATGTTTACCAAAATGGCGGCAAAGCAAAGTAGTATATAAATTCAGATGGGACAAAGTCAGCAGACGCAAGTTTATCAAACAACGCTTTCGGTTTTCTCTTTGATGAAATTCGTTATGAATTGAATGGTGTGGAAATTGATCGAACTAGGAGTCTTGGAATAGCTAGTACATTGAAAATTTATATTTCACTAAATGAAAATGAGAGCAAGATGCTGTTCAACGCAGGCTGGTCTACAACAGAATCCATAATACCAGACAAACTGTTCTTTAATTTCTGCGTGCCACTTGAAATGTTGTTAGGATTCACTGAGGACTATAAAAAAATCATAGTAAACGCTAAACACGAACTGATATTGATCCAAAGTAGAACAGATAAGAATGCCTTCATTGGTCCCAGCGACGAAGTGGTGATTAATATTTTTAAACTACAATGGAAGATGCGTCATATTAATGTGGCAGATGTTGAAAAACTAGCATTGTTAAAAACTGTTGAAAGCGGGAGATCAAATCAAGTTCCATTCCGAAGTTGGGATATATATGAATATCCAGTTCTCCCCATTGCATCTGATCATACATGGGCAGTTAAAATATCGACACAGATGGAGAAGCCAAGATATGTCAGATTCAAGCAATTTTGATCACTGTAATCTTACAGATATTAAAATACATGCGAATTCAGAATTCTATTCATATGATGACTTAAACTTGAAATATGACCGTGATCGGTATGCCTTACTATGATATGTATACGAAGTTTCAACAATCCTATTATGACCGACAACCACAACCACTACTCTCACCGAAAGATTTCCATGCCATTGCTCCTATAGTTGCTATCGATTGCTCTCATCAAAATGAAACCATTAAAACAGGACCGGTAGACATAAGACTAGAATTTAAGACTTCAACTAATGTCCCAGCGAACACTTCACCTTATTGTCTACTTATTCACGATCGAATAGTTGAATATCATCCATTAACCAGTGAAGTCCAAAAAATTATTTAAACGAAGATGACTGCAATTATGGACATTCAGGGTTTTCAAGATAACAGCAATAAATTCATTGTAAAAGAATTCGCAATTTTGGCAAACGAATATCAAATGCAACACTCCATATTTCAACCGCCCTTTCGATTCAAGGATTTGACGAGACGAAAAAGGAGAGCAGCAACTTGGTTGTATCATAACTATCACGGCTTTCATTGGGACGATGGCTATCTTCCATATCATCAACTGCACGACTTGATAGCTCCATTACATTACTGAAAGGCAAGACTATATATGTAAAAGGATGTCAAAAAGTTCATTGGCTGAAAGAATCATTTTCTGATAGTATAACTGTGGAAGAAGAATTGCAATGTCCCAGTTTATCGTATTTAAATTTTTTGTCAAATGACACTCTCAATTGCTTTGTTCATAAAGGAGAATGTGTAAATCTTTTAAAAAAATTTTTAGACAACAATTCTGATCAAATGTAAGAAATATTTCTATGTTCTACCAATATAAATAAATAGGCAACTTCAGTAAAATTTAATGCTCGTTTATTAACTTTTCTCTTCTATTTCTATTAAACTTAATTTATAATGTCCCCAAGCGTATGTGGATATGCCATCTTCTCTTATATATCGCCTATCATCTAAATAGCTTAAAGTTATTTTATTAATTAATTGAGTATACAAATTGTGCAACATTGACTTAAAAATACTCATTTTACCATACAATATCTTTTTCCTATGTAAACATTCCCTATAATCATTAAGGTCAATATCACTTAAGGCGGTTTTTTTAACTCCTTTAGCCTTTTTTATTGACTCCATGCAATCAATATCTATCGAATACATCTTGGCTCTAAGTCCTATGAACTCTTTAACGATTTTACAGCTCGCTTCGTCTTTCATACAACAAACAATTTTCTTATTTTTTAAAGGTATTTCATAGGGATTATTCACTGCATAATCAGAAGTGTCGAAATAGTTGTCTACATCAATTAAAATATCAGTGTAAAAGTCATCGGTATCAATTGTATAGATGAACGAATCCGTATCCATATAGTTTAGAATAACATCCTTACCGTATTTCGGCTTCATATACTCATAGTGAAAGTTACACATGTGCCATTTAGATAACTCAAGAACGTAAAAACGTAAATAGAGGGGATTATTATAATAATTTTTTTATTCTATTCAATTGTATTGCCACCAAGTCTGTTGAGAATTGATTCGAGCTGTGAAAATATGGTTTGGCTATTAGTGCTCGAGCTCCAAGACGTCTACCACTACTTTCCCACTGTGTTACAAGTTTAACATCCTTTCGTTTGTCTACATTTTCCATTGTTTTTCCATATACAGCGTTATTCATCAATTTAAAAAAGTTTTTTTCAAAATTATTTTTGTAATGCTTCGATAATAAGTGTTTTTGTCTATATAATTTTTTAGCCAGCGTTCTTGATTAAACTGAAGAACTCTGTGAATTTTATTCAATTTTAACCCGTGCTTAAGACATTGTTGAAGATTTCGGTAATGTATTATATAATGTGTTTTATCGGTTATGTCAGAAAGTAATTTAGAAAACTTAGAATTGGGACTTTTTTTCGTTCGACGCAAAAGTGTAAATCATTATGATAATCGTGTTTTGATGGGGGGGTATTCCAAATCTACTTCAAATATATAGCCAATAGGCGAATCCTCAGGAATGTTCATGTCTTTAACCCAGTTAAAATTTGAATATGGAAGACGTTGGGACATAGCCCACCCATACAAATTATTAGCATCTAAATAGGTAATACATCGCGATGGTTTGCTCTTATTAAAACTGTTCATGTATTTATTGTTTGCTTTTGAGTGTCTAAATGAGCACTGCGTTATACCGCCTCTAATTCCGTTTTTAATAAAATTTAACATATCAATATCAGTGAAAAGTTGACGATTTTTTCCAGTTGTCCTTAACATCGCGTTCCATGATAGACCTGGAGTTGTATAATAAAGGCAGGGATCTGCATCTACAAATTTTTCTGAAATTTTCAAATACATCAGTTAAAAGCAATACATCAGTTTTTAAGTAAAGTTCTAAGTAATCAGCCAAAGTTTTGCAACTGAATTTATCCCAGACTTTTTTGGCATGTTTATAGTCAGTGGGGGAACATTTAGAATTTGTTAATTTGTTATCAAAGTTTTCTATTGGCGGCAGACAAGGGTGCTCCAAGCGCTCCCAAGAATTCGTATGGGAAAACACCTTTTCTTGTCATTAAATTAAAAGCTTCCTCTTCTTCATACATGCTTCGAACTGTTGTTAGACCTTCGGGTGTTAAATTATTCGCTAGCAATTCCAAACTCGATTGCATGAATCTGTTTGAATCAAGAAATCTCAACTCTATTGTGTCCTTTTCATTAATAAATATTCGTTTTGAAAGGGAAATGTAAAGTTCCTTATTTAAAGGAATAACGACCATATCACCCTTGAACTGAGAAAGGGCTTTAACAAATAAGTGGCAGTCATACCTTGAGAAGTTATGGAAAAAAATTGGAAAGAATTTAGGAGTCTTAAATTTTAATTTGCAAGCATTATGCGCCGGACCTCTATATTTTCCCGTCAAATGACAATGATTTGCGACTCGATCAGAGCCTAAAGCTAAATTGCAAATATGGTAATTATTACAATCCCTCTGTTTACGCAACTCTTCAATCGTTAAAGGGATCATAGGCTTCACTTTGTCTAAGTATTCAAAATAAAGTTCTTTAAGATCTTTTACTAATTATTATAAAAATTGATTCACCGCATCCTTACCGCTATAAATCATAAATCTATTTAACTTCTTGCTTCTGAATATTTGTGGTGTAAGAAGAAAATGGATCAGGAAGACAGGTATCCACGTCTTGCAAGATGCACTCAAAGTCCGCATATACTACAAATGGTACCTCTAGTTGTTTGTGATGAGCTTCGAATTTTAATGAAGCTTTTTCGGGCGAAGGCATCACTGTAACAATTTTGCTACATTCCTTCTTATGGATGTCTAATGACTTTTCATCATGAAAATATTGAAGGCAAGTGTTACACAGGAAAATTCTATTTCTGTTGAATGTCACTTGCTGGCGAATCATGTTGACCACCTTGAAATACTTTTAATCAAAACGTAATAAAATCTTCCCTCACTTTCTATAAGCAAGAAGTTGATGTGATTTACTTTTTCTTGATTGGTGCAGAATAGTATGGTCCCACTATATCATAGAAATCAGTATCTCTCCGTTCGTAACCAAATACATTCACGCTTATTGAAGGGTTCATTTCTTCAAAACGTATAATATCTAGCACTTCAAGGGGAAATTTTAAATCACCAAATTCTATTTTAACAGTTTTTTTAATATTATAGTGCTTGCAGAGATATCCTTCACTTGATATGATGACATACGTTCGCTGTGCGCGTTTACTGGGAATAACGCTGAAATAATTGTACATTTAAAACAAAAAGCATCTTCATTTTTCACATTAATACAAGCACATTTATTCCATAAATATTTTGGAAGCGGTAAGTAATTAGATCCTCTTAGCGGCTTATGCTGGTTTATATTAATTTCCATATGAGAAATTCTTATTAGTGACCACCCACTGTCTCTTTCTTGAAATTCTTCCATTTTAGTAAAAAATTTCTCGATCATGTTTTTATAAATTGGAACTATTTGCTCAACGTTAATAATCACATCCATTCTCGTCTGAAATGATTTAATCGATGATTCAAAATCAAACTCATCATCCTTGTCTTTGCTCACTTTTACATATTTCGCAAACAATTCAATATTAAATTTATATGAATCATGTTTTTTCACCATGTCTATTAATATTTCTTTCACAGAAATTTCATTTAAATTAAAGAACGTTAGAGGTTCTAAAACCGATTCATTTTTATTTTCAACAACCAAGGTTTCAATTTTTTCTTCAAAAGAACTCTTTATGCTTTTTAAATTGTCGTCAATAGGCTTTCCCGCATTTCGTTTATGCTTGTTCGTGCGAAGGTGATATTTAAATTCTTGATAACCAATGCGAGATTTGCACACTTCACAATAAATTGTATTCAACTCACTTGATGAAGACGTTCCCGCATCTAGCAAATATCTCAAAGAAATGTTCTCTACAGCTTTTTCGGGACTTTTACTGCTTCCAACACTATTAGTTTCATTTAAAACTGGTAAATTAACACTTTTTTTTATTAACCGCTACACCTGATTCTACAAGTTCTTTTCCTTTAATTAAATGATCATTTAATAAATGTGTCTGTAACTGTTGAAATCTTTTAAATATTTGACCACAAATTTCACATAAATAGCCCTCTCCATGAACAATCCTACTATGTCGATTCAGCGAAGAGGCTCGAGCATAGATTTTTTTACAAATTTCACATACGAAACTACCCATTACTACCAATAATGCCGAATTAATCACTCGTATGAATACTTTTAATAAAACTGTGATTCAACTGCCTCCGTTCGAGGCACAATTTAAATTAAACTTAAACAAAAACTTTTAATACTGAAACACTAAACTTTCACTTCACAATTAAAACCTCAGTGAAATATCAAAACTTATATAATTTTTCGCATAGTAGCAAAAATTTAGGAAACCGCAATATCCTTTCCAATACAATCTGTTATTACCACGCGATCGTTGCCTTCACGCCAAATTCTTAGTTCTTTTTATTACCACGCGATCTTCGCCTTCACGCCAAATTCTTAGTTCTTTTTATCACCACGCGACCTTCGCCTTCACGCCAAATTCTTAGTTCTCTTTATCACCATGCGACCTTCGCCTTCACGCAAAATTCTTAGTTCTTTATTCTATCAACAAACTTATCATCGACCCACACATTCGCCTTATCAAAAGCTCTTTCCGATCTTGAGTGCTTTTGCTCAAAACCATCGTGGATTAGAATCCCTCCACAATTTTTGGGTGCAGAATTCCAGTCCACGTTCTGTTTATATGAACTTTTTTTTTTGTGCTTTTGCCTCAAAACCAACGTGGATTAGAATCCCTCCACAATTTTTGGGTGCACAATTCTAATCCACGTTTTTTTTATATGAACTTTTTTTTGTGCTTTTGCCTCAAAACCATCGTGGATTAGAATCCCTCCACAATTTTTGGGTGCAGAATTCTAATCCACGTTCTTTTTATATGAACTTTTTTTTTGTGCTTTTGCCTCAAAACCAACGTGGATTAGAATCCCTCCACAATTTTTGGGTGCACAATTCTAATCCACGTTTTTTTTATATGAACTTTTTTTTGTGCTTTTGCCTCAAAACCATCGTGGATTAGAATCCCTCCACAATTTTTGGGTGCAGAATTCTAATCCACGTTCTTTTTATATGAACTTTTTTTTTGTGCTTTTGCCTCAAAACCAACGTGGATTAGAATCCCTCCACAATTTTTGGGTGCACAATTCTAATCCACGTTTTTTTTATATGAACTTTTTTTTGTGCTTTTGCCTCAAAACCATCGTGGATTAGAATCCCTCCACAATTTTTGGGTGCACAATTCTAATGCACGTTTTTTTTATATGAACTTTTTTTGTGCTTTTGCCTCAAAACCATCGTCGGTTAGAATCCCTCCACAATTTTTGGGTGCACAATTCTAATGCACGTTTTTTTTATATGAACTTTTTTTTGTGCTTTTGCCTCAAAACCATCGTCGATTAGAATCCCTCCACAATTTTTGGGTGCACAATTCTAATGCACGTTTTTTTTTTATATGAACTTTTTTTTTGTGCTTTTGCCTCAAAACCATCGTCGATTAGAATCCCCATATCTATACTACTAGCATCGATGTTATTAAATTAGAAAGTAGAAGTTTGAAGTGTGAAAAGTATGTTTTGGATTAATCGTGTTTAATTGAGTACGGATAATAAGACCCAAATAAAAGGTGCTCTTAGTTGGTCAAATAGAACGACAGAGTTTCATTTGTATTCCCCGCACATCATCGTGACTCCTAATAGTTGTTGCAAGGATCGGACATTTTCAGTTTTTACCCAAAAAAAGACAACAATGCTCAACGATTATCCAAGTGCCAAGGCTTATGTTTACCAGAGAATCATAATCAACAAAATACAAGGACAAGCCATAGATGTAATCAGGACCTTAGGAACTCAACCCACCTGGGATGAGTTGAAGGAAGTGTTAATCAGCAATTTTGGTGTCCGAGAAACTTATCATCAGTTGTATCATCAAGCTATTTCAGCAAAAAATACACAAGTAAGAGAATATTTTTTGACATTAAGAAATATATTATCAAAGCTCAATGAAAAATACAACTACGATATAGACAAACCTGCTGAGTTTAACCCTAGACTTAATGAATCTTTAATTTTAAGAACATTTTTAAACAATATTGAACCAAATTTATCATCAATAATTTTAAATAGAAACATACAAAATTTACGGGATTCCTTTAATTTGTTAGAAAGTTTAGGAATGATTGGAGATAAGATAAATAACAATACAGTGCATAGAAATAATGTGGTTATGTTGTTGAAAGCTACCGAATTCAATTAAACCTTAAAAAGCATAAAGCAACACATAATTTACGTGTTACGATGTACAATTTGAGAGTTGAGACCATGGGTAAATGGGAAAAATACTGTAAAACTTACAAAAAAAATTGGGAAAATGACCCAAAACATAGAGGTTGGCTTTCTACAAGCAAAAGTGATCAAAAATGGCTTATTGCAATATATGCAACTTACACTCAGAGAAATCGGCGTTCTTTTTTTAATGAAAACGTGTCTTTATTTCATGGTTTTTTAAATTTGCTTTCTTTTAATGTAATTTGTCTTGTAAAAATGAAATTCACTTAACTTTAAAAATGTTTTTCAAAATATAATGAAGTAGCTCTGTTATCAAACTAAAGAACTAGCATTAAAACAAAAGCATGAATCTCTTTCTATTGAATTCAAATAATGCTAATGCCAAAAATTTGTTTCATTATGATAACTCATTTCATTCCTCATTTCAAGAAAACATTATTTTCGAATAATCAAAAAATTCCCTTAAAATAATAAAATTATATCGTCCCTTCAAAGAATATATTCATCCTTGGAACAATGTAAATTTCAATAAGATAAAGCTTAATATCATATAATCAATTCCACAGTATAAATATCTTTAATCGAACAATGAAAATTTCATTAATTCTAAGCCTAAAATCATGTGATCTTGTAAATTTACATCATCATCGATTAGCGTCGGTCCAACAATCTCCACAATTTAGGAACAAGTTCATTCTTGTATGGTTCGTTGTGTCAGGCAGTCAAAACGTTTTTAGCAGTTGTGCGTTGAGCACGGGTGTAAAATTAATAGTGGTTTTTTGGTAAATAGGCACTAGAATTAATTCGGTGATTTATTTTTATTCACGAAAATACATTCCTTGGTGTTTTAAAGTGAAAAAAGCGAGAATTGTGTAATGTTAATATGGAAAAATCAAAAGAAGACTTCCTGTTAGACTTGGAAAATATTCAGACCATTGCCACAGTGGTCCATCCCATACGACAAAAATAAAAAGAGGTATATCGAAATTTCTGCCAATTACCGACTAGTTATATTAGACCGATATCCGTCCCATACACAGGTATAAATATATTATCTGTATCGACACCCCATCATTCCTTTTTCGCAATCGAAAGTGAGCAGATTAAGCGAGCGCTAATCACGTGTTATCGGTGAGTCATTGCAGCCCCTTTGTTTTTCGTGTCAGTTCCTGGAAAAGTGATACAAGTGAAAGTTGTTTTGCAATGGATTTTCAAGACCAAGGTATGTTTGTTAATTTTATGTTATTTAGACACTTAATTTTTTAATTGAATTTGAATATGTTTTACGTTTCTGTAACTTCACATAGACTTTTACTAAAGTTCGCAAAAAAAAGTAGAAATAGTTTTTCCACTTTATTATGAAATCAGTCCTTAACTTGTAAGGGGAAAAAAGAATTAGCTGCTAGAATTTGCGTTTGTGGTCAGGATTCAAGGTCTACGCGCGCCCCGTCAAAGACTCTGCGTAGCATATGTGTGATAAAAATTGACAGCAGACTTTGTGCTTTTGTTAATAGCGTCATAAACATTTTGTTTTTCCAGGTACTTCGATACATTGTAAATTTTCAAGGATGCATGTATATGAAATATGGCACTCGAAAAGTGGTGGTGAAACTGAAAGAACTAAAAAAGTTTATGAAATGTTGGTGGATGGCATGGAACCCAAGTACGTAGAAACTTTAAACCTGGATATTTTAAAATCACGTGTTGAATATCTGTGTCACAGAATTTTTGCTTTATGGAAGAATGCTCACCGCAATAAAACACAGTTTTTAGCCAAAAATTCAGATTGGTTAAGTATTGTAGAAGATGTTGAGCTAGAGAGTACAAAAGGCTCAACTTCTACTCATAAGCGTGGAAGGCCTAGAAAAGGTTTCTCTGAGTGCAGCACACGTACAAAACAACGAAGATTGGTTGAGTCCCCTTTCTCAGTCATTCCGTGAAAGTTCTTATAAGTCGAATACCGACTTTTCAACGATAGATATATGCACAAACGAGGTTTTATCTCTGCTTACCGAAGCAAAATTAACTAAGCACCAATATTTATTGGTAAAAGAATTTATAAATTCTAAATTATCATCTAAAGTTTTACCATCATATAACGAGATCCTTAAAGCAAAAAAAAAGTTGTTATCCTGAAAAAATAACAGTGACTGAAAGTGTTGCGGAAATAAATTTGCAAAGTCTCTTAGATCACACAGCTTCGCGAATAGTAGAGTCGCAAAAACATGTTATAGAAAATATGTCTGAATCGTCATTAAATAACTTATGTATGATAGGAAAATGGGGTTTCGATGGCAGTACAGGTCATAACGAGTACAAACAATCTTTCACTGATTCGGAAACGCAAGATGCAAATTTGTTTGTCACCTCCTATGTGCCTCTACGCTTAGTTGATCCTTCAGATAATAAAATAATTTGGAAAAATCCCCGTCCATCTTCGACTAGATACTGTAGGCCTATACGCTTTCAGTTTAAAAAAGAGAATAGTGCCTTAACCAGTCAAGAGGAAACGTATTTTAAAGACAAAATAAATTTCTTGGTGCCTTCTGTTATAAATATAACCAACAAAGTGTTGTCAATAAAACACGAGTTACAATTAACTATGGTTGATGGCAAAGTGTGCAGTGCCCTTAGTCAAACAAGCTCGTCGAAGTGTTATATATGTGAGGCTAAGCCAACGGAGATGAACGATGTAGATAAATGCTTAAACAAACGAGTGCACAAGGAGAGATATGAGTTTGGGCTATCTCCTCTTCACTCATGGATTCGCTTTTTTGAATATTTTATTCATGTGTCTTATCGTTTAGATATTAAAAAGTGGCAAATTAGAACAAAAGAAGAAAAGGAGCAGTTTGCAATAAAAAAGAAAGATATACAATCTCAGTTTAGGGCTAAGTTAAGTTTGATAGTAGATCAGCCACGAACTGGCGGAAGTGGAACTTCAAATGATGGCAATACTGCCCGAAAGTTTTTTCAAAATTCTGAAGTTTCTGCAGAGATAACTGGTATAGATAAGTGTCTCATCGATAGGTGTGCAACTATATTAAAGGCAATGGCATCTGGTTATAAAATAAATAAAGATAAATTTAGAGATTTTTCCATTGAAACCGCTAGGAAACTTGTAAAGCAATATCCGTGGTACTACCTTCCTGCGTCTGTCCACAAGATACTTATTCACGGTTCAGAAGTAATTGACTTTGCTCTTCTGCCTATCGGAGAGTTATCGGAAGAAGCAGCCGAAGCCAAAAATAAGGACATAAAGATATTTAGACTAAACCACACCCGAAAAATCTCCCGGATCGCTACTAATACGGATTTGTAAAACCGACTTCTTTTAAGTTCAGATCCTTTGATTACGGGGTTGAGAAAACTACCGCGTAAAAAGAAGAGTACATTGACCAAAGCGGTTTTAGATTTATTATCATAAGAATATTTTGTCTTCATAGTAGATATGTATAAAAAAGTATGCTTAAGAAGTCTCAATAAAATTATTTTAGGATATGTAGCATAATAAGTAATTTTAACTTAACTATACCTATGTGTATAGTGTATTTTCTATAGTATATGGTTACAGATTTATTCATTTTTAAATAAATACTATTTTTAATAAGATAAAACCACAGACAAGAAATACCCAGATATCGACGCTAGTACTAAGAAAGTGAAGTATGGAAGAGCTCATAGCAAACCTCAATAACTCACTGATCTCGGCTAAATATATCATGGGTACGAACCAAAAAAAAATTTTCAATATAGGCAAAAATTGAATTTTTTCTTAGAATTTAAATCGACCATATTTCTTCACAATTTGTGTGCATTATTGGTGGCTGAAGACGATTCGATTAAGTTGTGTCTGGGGAGAATCGGCTTCGTGGAAGTTGGATTGATTTGGTTGCTTGGGCTTGTTAACTAAAAATTTTTATGAGCGTTGTCTCAGGCCGGTATAAATTTGTGTCCAATGTAGGAAAGAATTGATTTATTTCTTAGAATTGAAATCGACCATATTTCTTCAGAATTCGTGAGCATTATTGGTGGCTGTAGACGGTCCGAACAAATTCTGTCTGCCCAGTCCTTGCTGGATTGTTTGGCTCTGAATTGCATCTTGTTGGGTCGGATTAATAAATTAATGTTTTCAATAACTTGCACAAATTTTTTCTCTTAGCTTGAGAGCCCGGATATTTATTTTCATATTTCACGGCTAGTCAAGCAGGGAAGCCGAACCGTTGAGAGTTGCTTTTATTCGTTCTTTGGCTGTACTTAAATACGTACGCACTGTCGCTTTTTGCATTCCACGAACAGAATTTATTGAAGTAAGTTTAAATTTCATTGTGATCATCGATTTGCATTAACTTCTCCGATTTAAATTTTGTAATAAAAATTTTGGACATTCTATTCTTAAATAAAAATTAGGTAAGTGCCTGGCTATATTTATTTAAATGTATTCTTGCAGATTTATCTGTAATAAGCATACCTACATAGTAGGTTCCTGCATCAGGTTGAATTTTACTATATTAGGTATATCTACGTATTTACATTTATTTATTTTTCTGTTTCTTTGTTCCTTGGGGTTTGTTTTTGTTTTAATCGTGAACTTTAATTTTACTTAGAGGTTAAAGGATTTCTTGAAAATAAATTCTCTTCATTAATTATAAGTATAATAATAATAAAAAAATAACAGAATTACGTATTCACTGCTTCTAAATTCGCGAGCGAATTGAATTTTCTTCATTATCCGTTCCGTCTTCTGGTCAACATGTACTCAAGAAAAAGTACGGACGGACATGCAAAAGTCGAAATGTTTAAGTTTCATGATTCACGTAAAGGAGGATTTACATTATGATGGCATGCATTTTTTCCAGATATTGTGAGAGATATAGCTTATTGAAATTTCAATGTTACCAAAGCAATCACTGCAACACCTCACACGTACACCCCTCACTAGTTCTTATGGAAAAAATCACAAACTGTCAAACAGTCAAATTGTGAAAATGGAATATCTATTTCCAAAGAGCTTCGAAAAAGACCACTACACCGAAAAAAGTATTTATAAATCTCACTACGTCTAAAACTTACAAAAAAATTTACAATATAATCTTCCTACTGGTATGCCGTAAATTTTCCCTGCTTGTAATTTTAATGGAATTTCAATGAATATTTTACCTCAATAAAATACTCTATCATATTTAAAACATTTCTAATGTGCGAACCAAGCCCCTTTTTTGTTAAAATTTGCAATTTTCTTAAATACGGAAATCAAAAAATGCAAAATCTAATGTGGTTGTGGCGATTAGTGATAGCCGCTTAGGCGTTATTCCCTTAAATGTTCGATTTGTATCCATGCAAATAAATTTCGGTAAAGTTTGTAATTTTGTTTGCTTATCCAACTATTAAAAGCAGTAAGTCTTGCATTAATGTTTACCACCCACCGCCGCTCGCTCAACTCATCATGCAATACGATACCGGACAGAATTTGTTCGGACCGTTTACAGCCACCAATAATGCTCACAAATTCTGAAGAAATATGGTCGATTTCAATTCTAAGAAATAAATCAATTCTTTCCTACATTGGACACAAATTTATACCGGCCTGAGACAACGCTCATAAAAATTTTTAGTTAACAAGCCCAAGCAACCAAATCAATCCAACTTCCACGAAGCCGATTCTGCCCAGACACAACTTAATCGAATCGTCTTCAGCCACCAATAATGCACACAAATTGTGAAGAAATATGGTCGATTTAAATTCTAAGAAAAAATTCAATTTTTGCCTATATTGAAAAATTTTGTTGGTTCGTACCCATGATATATTTAGCTGAGATCAGTGAGTTATTGAGGTTTGCTATGAGCTCTTCCCTACATCACTTTCTTAGTTCTATCGTCGATATCTGGGTATTTCTTGTCTGTGATAAAACTTTTAACTTTACCAAATTGAGTTATTTTTTTCTATGCTTATGATTTTTTGTTATGTTCTATAAAATGTGAAAAAATTTCGATGTATTTTTCTTTTATGGTTATTTTTTTTTTTATTAAATCATCAATTTTTTTATTTCTATCATTAAAGACACATGTTTAGTTGAAACTGAGTGGTTTTCATTTATTGCAATCACATACTGATGAAGTTATCTATTTTTGACGCTTCCTCCATATACGGGAAACCACTGTGGCATTGAAAACATTAATACCTTAAATACAACTAACTCTGAAGTAAGTGTGGTGTACCTATCAGAAAATTTACTGGAAAACGAAGTGATTCAAGATAATGATCTTTTAGAACTTCTAAGAAAACTGAAAGGTGAAATTTTTTACAAAGTATTAATAGGTAAAGTATAAAAATTGGGTTTATATTGATGCCAAGTGTGTATATTTATTGTCCTCATCATAATACAGAGCACGGATTTAATACGGAGAGTATCAAATACATCAAATCGAGCCACTTAAGTGAAATTCTTCCAACGCATTTGTATGGGCCAAGGGTTATATTTGAGTATAATTTAGTTTCGTGGCAAGCCCAGCAGGTATATTTATATGCGATTTTTTTTAATTTTCAAGACACGCAGGGTGCTCCAGAAATAGTGCACTGCATAACAACGTTATCTATTTGATAAAGTAATAAAAAATTGTAAAGACGCTTTTTAAATTGAATATTATAGAAAAAAAAATAAACAAAAAACTTTAGTCTGATCGCATGAGGATCTACTATTTACTACAGAAAAAATATATTATTTAAAGAAACGAAATGTCGACCATCAAACAGTTATAAATCTTTGTAACCAAGATTCATTTGATAAAGTTTCCATACAATTTTTTTTAACTCGCAAGGTATAAAATGGAATATTCAGTGCATTTTTTTTAAAAAACTTGAACAACTTAAATCTCATAATAAAAAAACAAATTGTGCAGGGCATACATAATCAATTTGAAGCATCGAGCTCATCAGGCTCTCCAACTTTATCGTGCTCATCTAGTTTTGAGGACATCGTCGAAGCATCTAATAATTATAATGGGGTATTATAAGCCTTCCTTATAATTAGCGTCAAATAGATTATAAGCACTATTTCAGATCAATACAAAAGAAATTTTGAAAGAGTCTAAAAAAGCACCATTAGTTTTGGATTTTTATAAAAAAAACCAATACTCTTAATGACAAATACAGGAGAACGTTGGGCGAAATTATTATTGAACATTTGTTTCATAAAAAACTACATGTAACTCCCAAAACATTTAAACTGATTGCAAATGAAATTACTGAAATCTTCCCCTCGGAAAGCAAAGTGAGTCAAAGATTTATTAAAAGACCCAATTAAAGTATTAATAAATGTATTTACAGGAAACCTATTACATACAAATACCAAAAAAACGTCCTGGAGGTATTCTGTATGCAAGATACCACAATATACTATCTAAATTAAGATTAGAAGGTTTAGTTGAAGCAAGTCCAGTAAAGAGCAGGAAAACAGATAAATCAATATATTCAATTGCATCCAGTTCTGAAAATAATGCACCTGGTAAGATGCTCTTTTCTACTTTCTTTTTAAACAATTCAGAAAATATAATATTCTTGTTACTTAGATGCAGATCAACTAAGCGATAAAAATATGCTAAAATTTAATGTAGAACCTTTGGACACCGTTAAGAATAAATGGAAAGCAACAGCAAATTACCGGATATCTTCTTTTAAAAATCAAAAAGATATCTGTCAGATTTTAAATGAATGGCCACTTTTTGGACAAGACTTTGGATATTTATTGGTAAGAACTTTTCTTTCCCAAATATAGGAGTATTATTTAATATTTTCTTTTATATTTTTTAAGATAGAATCCGACTTCCAGGAAATGTTCAGAGGTAAGGAAGATGACCTATACAAAAATTGGGAAAATTTCTGCTGTCGTTTGTTGTTTTACCATTAATGCAATCTAAAATTAAGGACGGACACAGTAAAACCATTCTCGAAGAACTGACAAATGGCAAACATAATTTGGGTAAGTCTAATAGCTTTATAATATAGTTATAATTTTTAAACGATATAAATTTAAGGCACATGAAATGCACTCGTTTTGATTCTTTTACATTCCCTGCTAGTGCCAACATCAAGAATATATATACCCTTCAACTAAAAAAAAAACAGCTGAAGAAAACTTCCATAAACGACTCCAAAAGCAGATTTATACTCCATGTTGTAACAGTGAATGATTTATACTTACAAGTTAAAAATCTCATAGACTCAAGCAATGAAAATAAGACTACAATGCAGCCAATTATATGTTCAGTTGGCTCAGATATATATAATTTGGCTGAATTTTACGTACATTATTTTAATACATACTACAAATTGCCTAATATCATGAAATGTGTAGATATATGTTTTAAGATATTTCAAGTTTTTAATTTGAAATATCCTTTAGAATGCTAACTAGTGTGGACTCTACTACAAAAATATATTTATAACATACACACAGAATATGATGAAATAAGCAGTTCGCTAGCAACTTTACTTTCCGACTTAAAGTAATTTTCCGTCTTTATATTGTATTACTTATTGAAGAATTTTAATTTCAATAGTTTATTTTGAACTAGATACTTATAGACTCTTTATATATTGATGAAAGAATGATAATTTCATGCTTTATATGCAAATCTGAATTTAATACTAATGAACAAGTTTTTTTCCACTTAAAATACTATCATAATTTACAACCCAATAATATATACGAATGTGGGTATCCTTTCTGCAAACAAACATTTACAACATTCAGGTCGTTTGCAAGGCATATGCGATCAGAAGCTAAAAATGTTTGGGATACTCAATCTACTTCATTTGACGTTCCAGAAGTCGCTAGAGCTTTGTCAGCGAATAATATAGTAGCTGAAACTGTGAATTCATCGTTAAGTGAAACGAATAAAAATTTTAAAACTATTGCTACTCCTCAATGTAATCTAAACAGTTCATTTACGAAAACAGATTTTAAGAAATCTGCATTAAATTTTTCTTTTAAATATTTTGGAAAAAAAATCTTTGCAGAAAGGATGCTTTAACTTTACCAAAGGATGTTACAACCATGATAACTCAAGCAATTGGCAAAGAAATCGAAAATAATGTAATAAAAAGCATACAAAACGAAAAAACTCTTACAATCCTGAATGATTTAGTTAGTTTTTGCAAGGCTCCATTTAAAGAAATAGATACAGAATACAAGTTTTTACGTCAGTTATAATTTATGGATCTATATGAAAAACCTGAAATTGTTTATATTGATGGATCCATAAGATCTGTTGTTTTAAACAAAGCAAGCGCTATTGATAGGAAATTAACCAAAGGTGTAATATTTCCTTTGAAGTTTCAATTTCGAAAATTTTTTGAAACTGCTGGAGTGCTCGAGTTATTTCTTAAACATGCAGATAATATAAATATAAAACAAGGTATAACTAATTTTGTTGATGGTCATTTGTGGAAACATAAAGCAAAGTAAAGGAAAAGATTACTATTCCATACTTTTTGTATTTTGATGATTTTGAGGTAAATAATCCTCTTGGATCACATGCATCTTCAGTTCTTGGCGTTTATTACTCATTTCCTACAGCACCACCTTCTATAATGTATAAACTCAATAACATATTCTTAGCTGCGCTTTTCAATTCCAATCCAAAGATGTTAAAAACTTTGGAAATGACAGATGCTTCTTTCGTTTAGTTGAAATTATTACTTTTTTAGAAAAAAATGGAATTGAAATCAAAACGGAAAATGGTACAGTCCGAGTATACTTTATAATGTCGTTGATTTTAGGCGATAACCTAGCACTAAATAACGTACTTGGTTTTTCAGGCTCATTTGTAGCGTTCTGCCCACACGCTACTTTTCGGCTTTTCCTTTAAATTTTTTTTTGCTCCTCTAAAATTTTCTTCATTTTGTTCTATTTTTTTCTTTGTACCTTTTTGTTTTGTCCCTGGGTAACTAAAAAGGGGCGAAATTTATTTAATTACGAAAAGTTAGCCTTGCAACTTTCCCATACATATACGTAAAATCTGAAAATGGGTAAGAAGGGCATATAGTCGTGAAAAGTAGCATCAACCAGGAAAAATTATGAATTGTGCAGAACGAGCACAAGTCATAATCTTTCACAGCAAAAACCGTGTCACATACCTAAAAGACTGCAAAGAAAGTATAGCAAAATCCCTGAAATGAAGAAACATTGTGCAAGAAAAATTCTGCAAGATCTGAAAACTCTCAAGTAGACTTTGGCAACGCAGCAAAAATCTATTCACTCCCAAATCCACTTGAAAAAGAACCAAAATTATAAATCCGGCATCAGCGCAACAAAAAATTGATCTATTCTTTCTGCGGCAATTGCAGTGATAGATCCTGTAAATAAATATATATAGCAACTTACCAGATCTAGTGCGTGATATTTAAATTTACGCAATTGCAATGACATATGTTACGAATATATATGCATTTTGAATTCGATAAATGTAGTGCGTGATATTTAAATTTACCTGGAATTAATCTATTCTTTCAAGCGACAATTGTAGCGTTATGGCCTGTGAATAAATATATATATATATGAACTTTTTAGATTTAGTGCGTGAAAATTAAGCTTATCTGAAATATTTTTATTAAGCCGAAATGGCAGTGACTTTTCCTATAACTAATAGATATACGTATACAGGAATTTAATGGATTTAGTGCGTGAAATTTAAGCTTGCCTGAAATATTTTTATTAAGCCGCAATGGCAGTGACTTTTCCTATAAATAGTAATCAATAGTTTTGCGGCAATTGCAGTGATAGGTCCTGTTACTAAATATACATAGACATTTATTAGATTTAGTGCGTGAAATTTAAGCTTTTCTGAAATATTTTGATTAAGCCGAAATGGCAGTGACTTTTCCTATAACTAATAGATATACGTATACAGGAATTTAATGGATTTAGTGCGTGAAATTTAAGCTTATCTGAAATATTTTTATTAAGCCGAAATGGCAGTGACTTTTCCTATAAATAGTAATCAATAGTTTTGCGGCAATTGCAGTGATAGGTCCTGCCACTAAATATACATAGACATTTATTAGATTTAGTGCGTGAAATTTAAGCTTATCGAAATATTTTGATTAAGCCGAAATGGCAGTGACTTTTCCTATAACTAATAGATATACGTATACAGGAATTTAATGGATTTAGTGCGTGAGATTTAAGCTTATCTGAAATATTTTTATTAAGCCGCAATGGCAGTGACTTTTCCTATAAATAGTAATCCATAGTTTTGCGGCAATTGCAGTGATAGGTCCTGCAACTAAATATACATAGAAATTTATTAGATTTAGTGCGTGAAATTTAAGCTTACCTGAAATATTTTGATTAAGCCGAAATGACAGTGACTTTTCCTATAAATATGGACAGGGACATTTTCTGTAAATATATGGGCAGACATTAATAGTATTAGTGCGTGGACTAACAAGCGACCTACCACTATTACCACACTCCTCCAGGCCGCCACAGGTGGGGCATCCTCGATTTGATTTTCGTCTCATAGTACCTGGAAAACAAGCAAAAGGAAAGTGAGATTTAGGAAGTATAGTACTAAGGTTCTCGGCATGGACTCACCTATGCTGTGACGACAATTTCGATCCGATCTTCCTCAAATGGTACCTCAAGTAGAAAAAAAAAAAAAGAAGAAAGGAGGCCCTCAGTCAAAGCGTTTCTCACATATGCAAACCATAATTTCCTGCGTATATGTACGTGTATTTAATCGATGATAATTATCAAGGACACTTCTTCACATTCCCTGTCTGAATACGATTGAGAAGAGAAGCAGTTTTGTTGTAAGTAGCGAATGTCGGTATCGATTGGATTTGAATTTTGGCACTGTAGCAGAGGATTCTGGAATTGCCCTTACCACAAGTCATCCGCCAGTTCATGTGTGAAAATACAAGTAAGGTAACATTTTGTTTTGGTATTAAAATAAGTTGCATGCATGATTCTCTCAAATTACTTTTGGTTCGCTTGGGCATTCATTCGATTGTTTGCCAGTTAAAGTAGATTGTAGTGAATTATTACAAGCTAGATTTAAGATTCTGAAGGTTAGGTGCTCGAGCAACGTCAGGCAGGTAACACGCTAAATGTTTTGCATTAGTTTAAGTCATTGTGAACTAGCTAGGTCGCACTCCATTAAATGCTACGTGTAATCATTGGTGTAAGACGCAAGGACTGGCGGTCGATGGTGATGTCACTATTAAATAATAAGAAGAATCGGCCTATATTATTTCTTTTGGTACATATAGCTTTTCCTTTCCTTCCTGCTGCTTACACTCACATAGGTTTTCTTCTCAGTCCTTCCCTTTTGGTACATATATATATATTATATTTATTTTTTTTCCCCTTCTAGCATTTATTGCCTCTGGTCCGCTCCCCCCTCTTAGTTAAGGACTTCGCGAACAGAGGATATAAACGAGTTGGTAAACCAGATCATGACCTTTCGCTGCTCCTAAGCCAAGATGTACGAGTAGGAGCGAAATAGGTGGTGGTTGGGCCATGCAGAGGGACTCCTGAGCGCACACACGCCTTGGTCTAACGAACATAACTGGGGCTAAGAATCCTACATGACTGCGACGTTTTAGCCAGGGTGGATGGAGGCGATGGGCCCAATCAGAGTCCAGTCAGGACTCCGCATACACCAGGAGTCCACATCATCTCTCTCTCTTTCTCTCGGCGTTGGACTTTCTCCGGGTGGTTGAGCATTTGTACGGCGTTGCAATTTCCTTTTGTTTTATTTTAGCACCTCGCATCGCTGGCACTATTTCAATTACATCCTTCTGGGGTAATTACTTACAGGTTGTACCAATGGAGGCGAAGCAGCATGGGACGTGGAAGGGTTTTTTTGTGTCTGTCCGTCCGTCTGAAGTCTGACAAAGGTGATTTAGTTTTTTTGTGTACTCATTCTCGCACAGCTTTCAAGCATCGAGGGATGTGGGTGGCAAGAACCTCCCCAAGCCGTCTGACCGCTAGCGGCAATATGCTGTGCGGCCACTCACACCAATCCCCAAGATGATTTTGCAGCAAGAGGTGCCAATCTCAGTGCCTATCTGCATTCATTGCAAGACGGATGTAGGTAGGGCTGAGAATGGGCGCGCTTTTCGCTACACATTTTCTGCAAAGTTTTTCTGCAGATTCTGTAAAATTGACAAAATTAAAAGCAAAACTCTTGCAGTTGAAAACAGTAATGAACTCAGAACAGTACAAAATTACAGAGAAGACATCCAAATAAGCGATTGTGCACTAACTGGCATTAATGAAGATTCAATCTTTAATAAAATAGAATCTTTTCATGTAATTGAAAATTTTGCAGTTGATATTCTTCATGATTTATTTGAAGGTGTTTTGATATATGATATGTGCAACATTATACTTTATTTCATAAAAAATAAAATGTGTGACTTAGAAACATTTAATTATCGAAAGAATTCCTTTAATTATGGCGAAAGTGAAATTGGGAATCTTTCTCCACCTATTAAAATGTGTCAGTTAAAGACATTTCGTTTGAAGTTATCTGCAAGAGAAATGCTAACTTTCGTGCACTTCTTCCCATTAATTATTGGCGACTTGGTTCCGGAAGGAAATGAGTGTTGGCTCTTTGTCATTAATTTACTAGAAATGTTAGATATAATTCTTTCATCAAACTTTACTGCTATTACAATAGCTAGACTAAAGGGATGTATTGTATGTCATAACACAAAATATGTAGATTTATTTAAGGATTCTCTCAAACCCAAACATCATTTTTTAAATCATTATTGCCGTATTATAGAAAAGTCCGGCCCACTAAAATATTTATGGACATTTTCCTTTGAATCCAAACATAGAGAGCTAAAGATGTATGCAAAAAATATAACATCAAGGAAAAATATTTCGATTTCTTTAGCTATTAAGTATTCAATAATATTTTCCAACAATATATTTAACTTTGTAAATAATAATTATGTATTAATTAGTGAAGGATATGCAATACAGAAATCTATTTTTTTGGATCAAATAATAAGCCTGGGTTTTAGCTTGGATTCCGT
This sequence comes from Dioctria rufipes, assembly GCA_963924295.1. Taxonomy (NCBI): domain Eukaryota; kingdom Metazoa; phylum Arthropoda; class Insecta; order Diptera; family Asilidae; genus Dioctria; species Dioctria rufipes. Next base: position 97,815,100 of record OZ002741.1, on the reverse strand, counting down.
GCAAAGGGCAATCTATTATAATAGTATTGAATATCTCGGTACTTTATACAAAAGAGATTATATTGTTATATCCAATCAAGGAAAGTTGACTGCTTATAAAATAAAGGAAATCATAGAAATTGATAAAGAAATACAATTATTTTGTCAGGAAATTTGTATTTTAAGTTACAACATACATTTACAAAGTTATATCATAGGAGAGGATCGCACAAATTATCAGTTACGCAATATAACATTTTATGAAGGCCCACCAGTTCATCTTTATAATCTACCTTCTAAGAATACTGTTTTGAGAACTTTAAACACATATTAATTTAGTACAATACTTACTTTTTACTCATATTATGTATATTTACTGAATAATAAATTATGTATGTACGTATGTTGAGATACCTAATTCTAAGGTACCTAATTGTTTTTATAAAAAAAGATTTGAATAAACAAGCATTTTATTTAATTTTTAGAACCCGATTTTAGATGGGAGGAAATCGTAAAATTTGTTATGATAATGATTCTTAATTATACATACGACATAAACAAAGCAAATGCCTGTAAAAATTTCAAAAATTTCCTTCCATCGAAAGATGTAGTTTTCTATTGAAGACAGCCTTCTTACCCCAAAAACGAAGTTTAATTTAGCGTACATTGTTTTAAAGACGTGTTGAATTTTCATTGCTCCTGATCAAACAATAATTCTTTGCATTTAATAAAATCGTTTTTTCGTTGATAGAAAAAATTTCATTAAAACAAGATAAATATATTTTTAAAGTGTTATCAACATCGCATTAAATTAATGTTAGTTGTTTCATTAAAGTTATGATGTGTTTCATTATTTTGAAGACCATATAAATTCTTTCAATTTAAGTTAAATCGTGTTCCATTTTCAAAGAAACATTTCTTATGGCTGATTTACATTACTCGAACATTGCTAGAAAACAGATTTTACTGACAAAGTGAGTGAGAGGGGCATATTACTTTCCACTGTTAGAAAAAAAGGAAAAGGTGATCGACTGTCAAAACATTATTTCCCACTCTTTTATAGCGAAGTGCCACTGTGGCATTTCATCAATTTGTCAGTTTAAACAATCTTTTATAGCGAAGTGCCACTGTGGCATTTCATCAATTTGTCAGTTGTGAGGTTTTGCACATCTAGATGTAAGTTGTCTCAGTATAAAGTTACTAAAAGTTGTCGAAAATTGGCCCAATTCTTTATTAGCTGCTACAAAATTTTTTCGCATAGTCGCTATAAAGACGGGAGCAGTCTGCGGATAATTTTGAAGTGTTCTACAGGCTACGAAAGGAGCGCAAGCAGTATCATAGGGGATATTTAGTAGGTTGTATTTCTTGATGGTTTCAGAGGGATCATTCCTGCATAATATGCATTGAAATACCAAGCGAAGTTTTCTGATTGGCGTTGAATACCATACCTCCCGTGCAAATTAAAAACACATTATTTGCAAAACCATGAATTTGAGAAAACTGAGATCAAAGACCGTGGTGTTAAAATTAAGAAAGGGTTTAAATTATAGCTGAATTTGGTCTCATTGTAACAAAGTATACACATCTTTGATACATTTAATAACATTCTATACAATTTCTTCACTTAATTCTTGGATATTTTTAAATATTAGTTTTTATAATTTGTAAATTTGCAAAAATAATATCCTGAAGACAAATAAAAAACGCATTTTTCCACTTTAAGGTGTTTTTCATTTTTAGCTTAGCTAAAATTGTTTGCTTGAGAAAACAAACTTGCTTCAAATATTTTTATTTTGTGTGCGTGTAAACAATTATAATCGTACACGCTTGTAGTTATATGTATGAGTTTACTGCCATAATAGCAAAATTTACTGCCATAAAATATACTTCTGGCTAGAACTTTTTATGGCTAATTATGGCAGTAAAAATTTCCCCTTCATAGGGGAATTTGACATTTTACTCAGTAAAATTTTGCTGGATTATGTTTTGTCCTTATCGTTCTAAAGTATTTTCAGATAAGGGGAAACTACTTACTCTGTTTTCTAGCAATGTTCGAGTAATGTAAATCAGCCATTAGGCTCCAAATCATTATCAATTTTCATTGCTTTAGTCTTAGTTTTTCATTGATTTTTGGAAAAAAATTTCTGAGTGTAGATATACGAACTAATAAAAATTATATTTTTAAGCACAGTTTAATGTCCAAGCATAAAGTAAAAGCTAGTGCAATAAAAAATGAAAATTCTTCACTTTTAAATTTTGATATGTATTGCTATAAAAATTTGTGCATATGGAAAAAATTACATAACAATATATTATTTTACAGGTGTAAAAATATTTAAATATGAAAACACGAAAAAAGAAATTTTTCTGGTACTACATGTAGCGATTGACCATCTCACGGATACCATAAATAATTTCACCATTACAGAATCATTTGCATAAAATATTTTTCTAAATCAAAAGGTAAAATTTCTCGTGAATAAATTATAAAAATTATTCCTATCATTTTAAATATTAGGTAAAGTGTGTCTACACTTTTTGGGTATAATCAACGTTGTTAGACTACAGCTGAAGATTTTTTTGTATTACTTAAAAAGTTTTTTGCAAAATATCAGTCTTGACATACAGCATGTAATTTCAATTGGTACTGATTGAGCTAGCAATTTATATGGAAAACGGAATTCGTTATACACCCGTTTAAAAGAAATTTGTCCAGGTTTAATTCAACTTAAATGCATATGTCATAGTCTGCATTTATGTGCATCAAAAGCAGCAGAAAATTTACCAGATGAGTTAGATTATTTAATTCGAGAAAGCTATAACTGGTTTGCGCATAGTAGTCTTAGAAAGGCCAAGTACAAAGAAATTGTTCAATTAATTTACTCCCAAGAATCTGTAACTAATCCGAAAAAGTAACACCAGATGGCTGTTCAGAAGTTTGGCCGTCGATAGAATATTAAGTCAATTTTTAGAGTTAAGAACTGAATAGTGCCACTCTGCGAAAATTTTGAATATACTTTATAGAAATGAAATGAATTTCTTATATCTTATATTTTTACATCCAATTTTAAAAGAAATAATTTGCCTTAATCTATATTTCCAAAGTAATAATGTTGATATTTTTAAAGCTCACATGGAAATTTTGTATTTCATTAAAAGCAAGAAAAATATTATTTACCAAATAATATTTGTGATTGTGAAGACAATTTATTAGAATTTATTGAACTTTTTTATCGAACGAATGCAGCTTTTTTCTAGGTTTACATTTACTATTTTGTTATGGTCGTAGCATACTGCATATAGCAGTATGCTACACTGAGAAATACTGAAGCAGGTATGCCGGCCACTGCAAACCGACCGCTCGCACGCACCCTAACTCGAAGAATTTTTGCCTGCTGGTGGAGAAGAAGAAGACAATCATCTCTGTCTTGTCAAACGTTCACACCGTAAAGTAAGTAAAAAGGTGAATCGAATGAATCCAAACTTTTCCGAAGGCATCGGGCAACGAATCAACCCCGCACCAGGAGAAAATTCGCAAAAAGGAGGCCCGAATCATAATCATAAGATTAAACACATCGATATATCGCCTTATGCAATATATCGATGTAATACAAATTTGACCCTCAAAGGAAAAATTTATTTTATTTTAAAAAACTCATTGTACTTCAAATGCATTTAAAAATGCATTCTCGTACTGTAACAAAATGCAATTTAACATAAATTGCATTTTGTTATCAGCCTTATAGTCCGTTCCCACAGTACAAACTACATACATACATACGGTTTTTCTCTAAAATTCCGCCAAAAATTAATCGCATGTACGATACATACGTACAATTAGTCCCGTCGGTCGGTCGTATTAAAAATATTATTTTTACAAGACAGTGCATATCAGATTTCATGGATATGCACTGCGTCTAAACTTTTTGTACTTTCCCACGTACGATTCTTCACGTCGTGGGAAAGTAATAAAAAGAATAAAAAAGCTTTTTGAAGCTTACGATGAGTGCCTGGGTGCAATATCGCCGAACCTCGGGGAGTTGTTCTTTTACCCGTCACAAGATAACTTCGAGTTTTTTTTCCTCTACGAGCCAAAAGAATAAATACGGTATAATAAAAAGAAAAATTTGTGTATTACCTAAAAAATGTATGTTCTATTAAAAAAAAAAGGTGAAAAGATTTATAGAAAGGGAGTAGAAAATAATATGCGTATTTAATAGTTAAAAATTAATTTAAAAGTTTATGTGCTTCTTAAAAAATTGTGTACTATTTAGAAAGCGAAACTGAAACAAAACATATAAACATATATCAGTCGCAATCGCGAGTTTCATTTCCTTCCTGCGAATACGCCCTTTTTGTATTTAGTTAACTTAATTAAAACCAGGACCCGCTCTCTCCGTAGGAGCACGGAGCGGAGCTAAACAACAGTTCCAGCAGCAGCAAGTCGCCGCTTATATGTTGTGAAAAATTATATTGGCGAGAAATCAACATTTTTGCAACACGGACAATTACATAAAGGTGCGCTTTATGTAAAAGTTGTAGTGACGCCGAATTTAAACTTCGCGCCAGAGTTCAATATTTCGAACTCCGCGCAGTTTGTAATTCACACCTACAAGTCACCACAAACCGGCGAACGGCACTCACCAAAGAAAATGAAAGAGACAAAAAAACGTAGTTCTAATGTTCTTCCGCATTCCTTGTTGGTCACGCGTGGAGGTATTATTGACATTGAAATTTAGAGCAAATAATTTGGATTAGTTGTAAAATTTGTATTAACGAACAGTGTTTAAATAGAATAAATATCGAGTTAAGCTAATTCGGAGTGCATTTATTATTTACGTTTTAGACACGCAATACAGCTACTCATATTGGTGACCCCGAAAAAAGTGTACGCACACACGAAAAATAGAAAATTTTCGGAAATCGCAGATATTGCAAGAAAAAATTCGCAAACTAAACCCTGCAATAAACGGGCATAATAAAAGTTTGTGCATTAACGTGACCAACGACCACGCCAGACGCACGTGAGCCGGCAATCAAAGCCACGGCATATTAGTTGCAGAGGCCATTTTCTTCACAAGTGCAAGCCGACTTGCCGACGTCATCAATAAATTTACTTCTGACGCCATCACCACCACTGTGCTCAATAGGCATGCATAATAGTAGGGGAGAGGGGGGTAAAATGATCCCTTCGGGTTGAAATGATCCCTCGATTTTTAGGTTCGCCTTTTGTGCAACATAAATGTAATATTGGCAACAGTGCACTGAAACGACATACAGAGAGTGAGAGCAAACGTCTTACTAAGCTCTTAGATGGCGTTGCGATGGGTGATCATACGCCATCCCAATACTATAGACATTTAGAGTCAATAGCAGCTACCGCACAATCGCTAACGAAAGATCTATTAAAGCAAATTTGGCTTAACGGTTTACCAATGCACGTGAGATCAATATTGGCTGCAACAAGTGAAAATCGCGTTAACCAATTGCTAACAACCGCGGACAAAATTCATGAATTCGGTCAACCAGCTGGTATAGCGTCAGTTCACAGTGCACCACCTGATGCCGTTACCAAGAGATTGAATGAAGTCGAGAAAAAATTGAACAGTTTAATGTTAGCTTCAGCGAACCAAAATCGTTCAAGATCAGTAGTGTAGGAATTGTTGTACCAATGCGAAAGAATAATCTAATTTATTTTCTGTTTTCAATTTGCACATACAAATACTCGCATTGTATGTATAGCATTATATATATTTAGTCTGCATTGTTATCGGTAGCCAACGGTACCCGTATCACCAGGTTTTGAATATTCAGCCTCAGCGACAAGAAAAATTAGAGAGATTTTAATCAGACTGTAATAAACGCTCGATCAGTAAAGTACGTGTTTCACTTTTTTAAAATCGCCCAATAAATATTCCTATAATTATCAGAAGTGGGATCTGATCCGAAATAATTTTGATTTTTTTTTACATTGTTGAGTTTTGGTATTTTGCATACAGTTTTTGTGAATCTGGTAGTTTTTGCTTTATCGTGGTTCATTGTTGCGTGATTAAAAGAATAATAAGTTATTCAGCCGCGCACGTGTTAAGCTTGTTCGGGATTAAATTGTAGAACATAGGTGATCCAATTTAAAACCAAATAAAACAGATTTCCGTGATCAAGAAGATTTTGTACAAGTGCAAGTTTTTATATTGTGATCGTCTGATCTTTGTGTTTCTGACCATCTGAGAAAATGGAACCACGTGTTGAGACCTTTTTGCAAAACGCTACGGTTAACCAACTTAAAGAAAAGCTAAGTGAATTGCAGCTTTCTTCAACAGGAGTGAAAAATGAATTGAGATTGAGGTTGGAAGAAGCTGTTAGAAAGCTTACAACTAACCAAATCAACCAATATTTCCCAGTAAACCATGTGCTCCTTGCGACATATGTGGTGGAGATGAAAGAGTGAGTCCTGAAAATACAGTGGAAAGTGGAAGCGATGAAGATTTGGATGCAGAAATTGTAAAGTTACGGCAGAAATTGCAGAAACAAAAGGAAATCGCTGATTTAAGAAAACAATTGTCCGAACTAACGGAAAATGCGGAGGCAAGTAACATTAAATCTGTGTTTCAATTTAAAGACGTTGAGGAATCATTAATAAATTTTTCCGGCGATGATAATCTGTGTATAAAAAAGTGGATAGAAACATTCGAGGAATCCGCAGAAATTCTGTCCTGGGATACTAGAATGCGTTTTGTATATGCCAAGCGGTTAATGATAGGTACCGCAAAAATGTTTTTGAGAACTGTGTCCGTTAGATCATGGTGTGAGTTAAAGAATGTTACAACTGCAGATGTTCACAATGAATTGCGAAGTCGGAAAAAGAAAAAAGAAGAAACATTCCAATAGTACGTCTTTATCATGCAGGAAATTGCAGCATTATCAAGCGTGGACGATAGTGATTTGATTCAATATATTATAAATAGCATCCAGGACACACAAATTAATAAGATGCTGTTGTATGAAGCTGACTCGTTATCTGAGCTCAAAAATGCACTTAGGAAATATGAAAAAATTAAATCTCATTCTTCAACATTATATGATCAACAAAAACATCGTTCTTCAAATCATACTCGCAGTCAAAATAAAATTAAGTGTCTTAACTGCAACGAGTTCGGACATATGAGCAACCAATGTACTAAATCTAGGAGAATGAAGGACTCTTGCTTCAACGCATATTCAAACTATTAGTGGGAATGACCCAACACCAGTTCGTCGAGAAGTTGAAAATAATTATGAATTCGTATTAAATTCTAATCCCAATTTTGAATATTTTACTAGGTATACTTTTAAAAATACAGACGATTCTGAAACCTGTGACTGTTCACTGCTGACACTTTTGGATTCCGGCAGCTCTATAAGCCTTTTGCAACAACGTTTTGTTCCAGCATATTTTGTGACAAGGGTTAATTCAGAGGATTACCAATTTTGCGGAATAAACAACAGCTTATTGCAGATTGCATTGTAACTATAAATTGTAAGGTTCGTTTAAATGGAGTATCTTGTAATTTGAATTTATTCGTGGTCAAGGATTCTAGTATGCAAATATCTGCTATTTTAGGTAGAGATTTTTTTAAAAAATGTGGTATAAGCTTTAAGTTAAATATAAATGAGCATGACAAAAATAACAATTTAAGTGGCATAGGTCCTCACTACCATGCTCGACATTCAATAGATGATAATGATTTTAATAGAGAAATTTTAAATATTAACATTTTTGAAAACAATGATATTGATCGAGCGTTGAACATAAATATTAATGACAAATTGCCCTACAAAATTAGACAACAAGTTTGTGATATTGTATATGCAGCTCACAGTGTTAAATTCCAAGATAGTCCTGTCGCGAATGTTCATAATGATATCCAAATGCACTCCTCGAAGATTACCTTACGCTCATAGGGTTGAGTTACAAAAAATTATTGACGATCTTTTAAATCGAAAAGTTATACGTGAAAGTAATTCGCCTTATGCTTCCCCTATCGTCTTAGTGCAAAGGAAAAACCGTGAACTAAGAATGTGTATCGATTATCGAGAATTAAACAAATATACTGTCCGCGATAATTATCCTTTGCCACTAATTGATGACCTGTTAGATAGACTACGAGATAAAAAATATTTTTCTATACTTGATTTACGTAGTGGGTTCCACCATGTTAAAGTTGCTCCCGAGTCTATAAAATATACATCCTTTGTAACACCACTGGGGCAATATGAATAAGTTAGAATGTCTTTTGGGTTAAAAAATGCTCCATCTATCTTTCAGAAATACGTGCACAATATTTTTAAAGTTCTAATAAGAGCCGATAAGCTGTTTTCTTATATGGATGATCTTTTGATTGCGAGTGAAACGTTAGAAGAGCATTTAGATATTTTGAATCAAGTCAATGAGTTAGTTGTGCGAAATTCGTTGGAACTGAGATTTTACAAGTGCAAATTTCTTTATGAAGAAATAAGTTATCTGGGATACATGTCCAGCGGTAAATAATTTTATCAGGATAGGAATCCGAATTAAGCATTTTTCCTATCCTGAATGAAGAGACTTGAGATTGAAAAATCCAAGTCTCGATACAGTTGATTTGAATCCGCGATCAAGATCGTCACGCGTCTCCCTTTTTTTTAAGTTGTGAGATCTGAGTTCTCCTGATCAGGGTTGTCGCGTAGAAACAAATTTTAATTTGCAAAATAAATTAATCGTGGTCGTCAAGTACTTTCGGTTGGCACAGGAATTAAAAGTGTGTTCGAATACGAAGTGTATTGGAATACAACAGGTGTTCTACAATTCTAAGTTAAAATAATAAAGTGGAAAATATAAAGTTAGAGTGTTCTTAATTCAATTCCACCGGATATATAACAACATTGGAGGTTAATGTGTGGTATTTTAGACCCCGAATATATAACACCAATGTGATTTTACCGAATATACGGGAGCCGTTTCAAAGAAACCAAAAACGCAACCTGTCAATAACGATCGTAATCGGCCCGCACAGACATTACCACCTCCATTGACTATGCCACCAGGTAGCCGAAGATCTCTATCACCTGGAATGTCAAATCCGCATTCCACGACCTTTTCCCATCCTAACTCGCGACGAAATAGCCCACTGCCTTCTGGCATTGGACAGAACTCAGCAGCGACTGAAGCCCTGCTGACAGGACTTGGTTCGCGAAGGCCTTGAGCAGCGCTTAAATACCTTACGAGCTGGACTGGTAACTAGCGTTAGGCAGCAAATATCAGCTGCAATTCCACCAGTTGATTTTTCACGGCGACCTCCTTCTATGGGTGAACCAATACCGCTGCACGATTTCAACGACACACAACAGACCGTCATCACCTCTTGGTCAGCCTAGTGGTCAGCATAGACCGAATTTTAACCAGCCTCCACCAGCTCCATCTCATCCTATCCCGTCAGACCTAGGATCACGACGTTCTGGTAGTCCCATCCGGAGATGGAATATATCCTATAGTGGCGACAGCTCTCGACTTCCTGTCGACGAATTCGTGTTCAGAGTAGAAGCACTGACTTACTCGGCACTAGACGGAGACTTTGACTTGAGACTTGATAAGACATATGACCACCCTGCTTTCTGGACCAGCAATGGATTGGTACTGGGCTCTCCTGAGACAAAATTCCACACCCTCGTGGGAATATGTAAAAGCAGGTCTTCTAGCTGAATGGGGAGTACCTAAAGACGAGCACAAGGTCAAAGTCCAATTGATGTTGAGGAAACAGAAAGCAGGGGAGTCATTTGCCATGTACCACCAACACCTGGTATACCTACGAGACCAATTGCAAAACCCTCCGCCAGACATCGAATTTCTGGAAATAGTCAAGTCCAACCTATTGCCGGAGATCCAATATAAAGTTTGTTTGCATCCCAGAAACACCATCCACCAACTAAGAAGTCTTGTGACTCAAACACAAGCTACACAGCAGCGAATCGCGACAGCGGGCAGCTTGAATACTTATCGTAGCCCAAGTGTCAGCGAGGTGGATGAGTGTCGTCCAACTGATGGTGAACAGCACACGTCACATGAACGCAGTTAAGAAGCAGTGGTACTATCTGCTCTTACAGCACCACAGAACGTTATCTGTTGGAACTGTGACCAGCCCGGTCACTTTTACCAAGACTGCCGGCAGAAAAGACAAGCCGTGTTCTGCTATGGATGCGGACGCAAAAATATCTTCAAGCCCGACTACAGTCATTGTCGACAGAAAAACCTCAGACGGGTTGGGAATACCACTACCTTTTCTCGACCAGTGTCAACGTCACGAACACCAACTGCAACGAACACTCCAGTCCAGGCCTTGAACAAGGAGGAAGGTCCGCTCCATTAGCAGACCTTAACGACGAAACCCTAAATTGTCCACTGATATCATTCAGTGATTCTGATGATATTAGTAAACCCCCTGATAGTACAAATATTGCGCTGATAGAGACGGAGAACCTGATAGACTTCTCCGCCGATCTTCAAGCTCCCATTTCCACTTCTGGGGAGCCCATGACACTATTAGACATTTCTTTGGAAGAGTCTTTAATTTTCAATATCGCGATAACACCGACAGCACCTTTAGCTGACAAGGTTACTGAGCAGCAGATTTGGCCTCATGGCATTTCTCTATTAAGACGGCCACCAAGCTCTGTTATGACGAGTGGGCGTGAGCCTGTTTTACATCCGCTGACGCCGTATCACACGCGTCTGCAGAATTATAATGCAGTAAGAGACTGAATCTTCTCCTCAGTGGCGGAGTTAGCTGACATTATGTATCCTGACCTGAATATTAGACCAAGAAAGAAAAGATCTACCGTTCGTTGGCGGGAATACTGTTGACAGATGAGACTGGAAAGAAAAAAACTGGCACAGATTTCCGTGTCGATGCCAGACGACATTCGACCGTATGCCGAAGTAAAGCTGCTCGGGCGAACTGAGAATGGATTACTTGATAGTGGTGCCACTGTCAGTATACTAGGCCAGGGAGCTCTAGAGAAGCTTGCGGAGGCAGGGGTTGAGTGGAACAGGTATCGGACACAGGTGCAAGTAGTGAATGGTGCCATGACGACTGTACATGGTCATGTGAACTTGGACATCACTTTCCGTGGTAAGACCCAAAACGTGCGTTTTTACGTGGTTCCTGGGCTCACACAGGCACTATATCTAAGAAAAGACTTCTGGCGTCTATTTGGGTTGTCTCCATATATCCTAGGTATAGTTGCAGAAGCGACACCATGTTTACTAGCTACTCCTGACACCGACCGCCATGTTCTTTCCAGTCTAGATCAACAGCGTCTAGAAGCCACTAAACAGCTTTTCCCTTCTTTCGTCTCTTTAGGCCTGGGAAAGACATCTTTGGTTACTCACAAGATTGAGACGAATGACGCAGCTCCGATAAAACAACGCTTTTATCCGATTTCACCGGCAGTACAGAGTTTGATGGATGCTGAATTAGAGCGAATGCTATCACTGGGTGTGATGGAGGAGAGCCAGAGTCCTTGGAGCTCTCCAGTTGTACTAGTGCGGAAGCCTGGGTAGGTTCGGCTTTGTTTTGACGCTAGGAAGGTCAACTCCGTTATGAAGAAGGACGCCTATCCGCTGCGGCAGATAGATGCGCTTCTGAGTCGACTTTCTCCGGCAAGTTACATTACAAGCCTGGACCTGAAAGACACATTCTGGCAGATCCCACTACACGCTGATTCCAGAGAGAAGACCGCTTTTACTGTACCTGGTCACCCTCTCTATCAGTACACAGTGATGCCATTCGGCTTATGCAACGCTCCACAAACGATGTGCCGCCTCATGGATAAAGTCATTCCTTTCGATCTTCGTGAAAATGTTCTCGTCTACTTGGACGATTTACTGATTCTGTCATCAGACTTTGACTCTCATCTCACATTGCTATCCCGTGTAGCGGATTGTTTGAGGAAAGCTGGCCTCACTATCAACGTCGAGAAGAGTAAGTTCTGTATCAAAGAGACCAAGAACTTGGGTTTCATTGAGAATTATTGCTGAGCATGCTGAATCACTGAGGTGCATTCTTGATCCCTGAAATCGATGAACTTTATTAATAGGACAGTAATTTTACTGAATTTTATATTGATTGCAGGTACTCGTAATAGAAACAGTGTAATGATAAGATATTCAAAGCAAGCTTATTTTAATAGTAAGCTAGACCCGAAATTACCACCAAAGAAGTTTTAGGATACATGGGCGTGAATCCACAAAAGTATTTGTAGATTCAAATGCACTGAATAATCACTTCGCAGGAAATTCGTCAGCACCTAATACTTTTTCACAAGCATCACTCACTGATATTTCTGCTGAAGACTTTTATCCTGATGGCTTTGCATTTCGAAACATTGATGATAGAGAAGTTTTACTGACTATGTTCTCTATTAAATCTAATGTAACAGGACCAGATGAGCTACCTCTCCGTTTTATTAAATTGATTGGACAGATATAGTTAGGATACTACCTCATATCTTCAATTATTGCCTCATGACATCTCAGTTTCTTACTCAGTGATAAGAAGCTCTAGTATTACTCATTTCAAAAAAGTCTAATGGTTCTCTGCCGAGTAACTACCGTCCAATTAGTCTTCTCTGTTTCTTAGGCAAAGTCTTTGAAAATGTGTTCTATTCGCAAATCACAGAATATATAGATCGTAATGGTCTCTTAACCCACTGCCAATCAGTATATAATATTAGCACTATTTGATTTCAGCAAAGCGTTTGACACTATTGACCATGGGAATTCGCTGCAAAAGCTGTCTCGCCAATTCTCTTTTTCATCATCAGCAGCTAAATTAATTTGCAGCTTTCTAAATAGGTGCAGCCAAATTGTAAGTGTACATGATCAGCTCTCAGATATAACATTCGTACACCGCGGTGTTCCTCAAGGATCTATATTAGGTCTATTACTATTTAGTCTTTACACAAATGACCTTCCCGATGCCGTCGTGGATGCATCTGTTCATATGTATGCTGATGATGTACAGAAATATTTAACCAGACCTATCGGCTTAATGGAAGACTGTGTATGCCAGTTAAATGATGATCTACAACGCATTTATAACTGGTATTAGCGTAATAAATTAGACTTAAATCCTGACAAATCTACATACCTGTTTATAGGAATAAAATCGATTTACTCTCTTTACCACCTATATTTCTCAATAAAACGAGACTTGTCTACGTTGAGTCTGCAAAAAGTCTGGGTTTTGAAATCAATTCAAAATTTTCTTGGTGTGACCAGAATAGTGGTACCTTTGGTAAAATATATGGGTGCTTAAGAAGATTATGGCTAAATTCAGAACTGCTAGCACTCCATGTGCGGAAAAAGCTTGTCAAATCCCCAATTCTTCCTTACTTTATGGCTTATGATATTTTCCTCGGATTCTGACTAGATCAGCCGATCATATCAGACGTACAAAAAGTACGTGCTTTAAAGCCGTAAGATTAACACATAATCAGTGGTTTTTGCATATAAACTTGTGATCGAAATTGAACTTCAAACCCTGCGCTTTTAGAGGGTTGTATTAGTTTTTTTTTCTGACATTGAATTACAGTGAGTAATAGAACAAATAAATTTATATAAAATCTTAAAAGCGGTTGCACGCCAGCACCGCGTGATCAGTGAAAAACACGTGGTGGTCCAACTTGCAACGCCATTGGCGGAAAGCAATTTTAGGTCAACTTCAACGACCAATTACGAACAATTTTACAACAGCAGAAAACAATTCCCAAAGCGACACAAATTGAGAGGATCCCGAATCGAAGGAGAGACTCCGAATTCTTGTACTGGAGCTTTTCAATTAAGCTCACATAAAAATATAGCGGAAACGCAAACTAGCCAGAAACCTAAACGAGAAACAGCATTAACAATCGTTAACCCAGGACACATAACAGCGGATGCAACAACTAACTTAGTTTATAGCCATTCTCAAACTGTACTAACAGTAAAATAATAAAGCTTTTTTCTTTTTTTTTTCTTTTTAGTAAATAGAATATCCACTTGGTTAACTTTTTTGAAATATTTTGCTAATATATCTCAAATATTTATAGTTCTAAGCAGCTAGGGAAAGTATTTTAGTATATTGGTAATCCACATATATAATAACCACAACGAACGATACGTACAAACTTATTAGAACTGAGGCAATAAAAACTAAACGCCCCTAGTGGGCGCAAAACATGGGCTCGGCCAGAGGGCCGCAGAATTACTACACCGCCTTGAACATGGAGGATACCATGCCCAGGAAGGTGGCTAGAAAGCCTGATAAGCGAGGGACATGCTGGTCCGAGTTCCCATCTTTGGGGAAGTCAATTGGTGACGCCCTTACTGGGCCGGACTCCAAATACGTGCTCATTGCACTTGCAGACAAAAACAAGCTATTACAGATCTAAATCCGTTCATTGTCGCTAAACACATTGAACACTGCTCGCTCACAGTCCGCTCATGTAAAGCTTTGCGGGACGGTAAATACCTTGCTTTCTTTCCTTCCAGAGCGGCAGCTGAAAAGCTCATAAGGAATTTCACAAAAATAGAAGGCTTCGACACTAAGGAATATCACCACAAACTCAACTTCTCCAAAGGTATAGCCTTCGCACCAGACCTCAAGTTCCTGATGTAGCGTATTGGCCCTTACGCTACTCTCTCATGGCCATAAAACAAGAAGACAATATGTAGAAATCTGAAAAGCATAAAATTGGCATCATCGCCTCGTCTACCAGCTGAAATTTCGTGCCATTAACCGTTGGTCACAAAAACTTCCAGTGGAGCAACGGATAATGGGGCATACAAATAATTCCTCGCATAACAATACTTTACCGGTGTCAGCCAAAATTCCAGCCACCAGCAGGAACATACATACATACAGACCTTAACGACGAAACCCTAAATTGTCCACTGATATCATTCAGTGATTCTGATGATATTAGTAAACCCCCTGATAGTACAAATATTGCGCTGATAGAGACGGAGAACCTGATAGACTTCTCCGCCGATCTTCAAGCTCCCATTTCCACTTCTGGGGAGCCCATGACACTATTAGACATTTCTTTGGAAGAGTCTTTAATTTTCAATATCGCGATAACACCGACAGCACCTTTAGCTGACAAGGTTACTGAGCAGCAGATTTGGCCTCATGGCATTTCTCTATTAAGACGGCCACCAAGCTCTGTTATGACGAGTGGGCGTGAGCCTGTTTTACATCCGCTGACGCCGTATCACACGCGTCTGCAGAATTATAATGCAGTAAGAGACTGAATCTTCTCCTCAGTGGCGGAGTTAGCTGACATTATGTATCCTGACCTGAATATTAGACCAAGAAAGAAAAGATCTACCGTTCGTTGGCGGGAATACTGTTGACAGATGAGACTGGAAAGAAAAAAACTGGCACAGATTTCCGTGTCGATGCCAGACGACATTCGACCGTATGCCGAAGTAAAGCTGCTCGGGCGAACTGAGAATGGATTACTTGATAGTGGTGCCACTGTCAGTATACTAGGCCAGGGAGCTCTAGAGAAGCTTGCGGAGGCAGGGGTTGAGTGGAACAGGTATCGGACACAGGTGCAAGTAGTGAATGGTGCCATGACGACTGTACATGGTCATGTGAACTTGGACATCACTTTCCGTGGTAAGACCCAAAACGTGCGTTTTTACGTGGTTCCTGGGCTCACACAGGCACTATATCTAAGAAAAGACTTCTGGCGTCTATTTGGGTTGTCTCCATATATCCTAGGTATAGTTGCAGAAGCGACACCATGTTTACTAGCTACTCCTGACACCGACCGCCATGTTCTTTCCAGTCTAGATCAACAGCGTCTAGAAGCCACTAAACAGCTTTTCCCTTCTTTCGTCTCTTTAGGCCTGGGAAAGACATCTTTGGTTACTCACAAGATTGAGACGAATGACGCAGCTCCGATAAAACAACGCTTTTATCCGATTTCACCGGCAGTACAGAGTTTGATGGATGCTGAATTAGAGCGAATGCTATCACTGGGTGTGATGGAGGAGAGCCAGAGTCCTTGGAGCTCTCCAGTTGTACTAGTGCGGAAGCCTGGGTAGGTTCGGCTTTGTTTTGACGCTAGGAAGGTCAACTCCGTTATGAAGAAGGACGCCTATCCGCTGCGGCAGATAGATGCGCTTCTGAGTCGACTTTCTC
Organism: Dioctria rufipes; assembly: GCA_963924295.1. Lineage (NCBI taxonomy): Eukaryota > Metazoa > Arthropoda > Insecta > Diptera > Asilidae > Dioctria > Dioctria rufipes. The sequence goes on along the minus strand of OZ002741.1, from coordinate 97,798,919 downwards.
CGGCAAGTTACATTACAAGCCTGGACCTGAAAGACACATTCTGGCAGATCCCACTACACGCTGATTCCAGAGAGAAGACCGCTTTTACTGTACCTGGTCACCCTCTCTATCAGTACACAGTGATGCCATTCGGCTTATGCAACGCTCCACAAACGATGTGCCGCCTCATGGATAAAGTCATTCCTTTCGATCTTCGTGAAAATGTTCTCGTCTACTTGGACGATTTACTGATTCTGTCATCAGACTTTGACTCTCATCTCACATTGCTATCCCGTGTAGCGGATTGTTTGAGGAAAGCTGGCCTCACTATCAACGTCGAGAAGAGTAAGTTCTGTATCAAAGAGACCAAGAACTTGGGTTTCATTGAGAATTATTGCTGAGCATGCTGAATCACTGAGGTGCATTCTTGATCCCTGAAATCGATGAACTTTATTAATAGGACAGTAATTTTACTGAATTTTATATTGATTGCAGGTACTCGTAATAGAAACAGTGTAATGATAAGATATTCAAAGCAAGCTTATTTTAATAGTAAGCTAGACCCGAAATTACCACCAAAGAAGTTTTAGGATACATGGGCGTGAATCCACAAAAGTATTTGTAGATTCAAATGCACTGAATAATCACTTCGCAGGAAATTCGTCAGCACCTAATACTTTTTCACAAGCATCACTCACTGATATTTCTGCTGAAGACTTTTATCCTGATGGCTTTGCATTTCGAAACATTGATGATAGAGAAGTTTTACTGACTATGTTCTCTATTAAATCTAATGTAACAGGACCAGATGAGCTACCTCTCCGTTTTATTAAATTGATTGGACAGATATAGTTAGGATACTACCTCATATCTTCAATTATTGCCTCATGACATCTCAGTTTCTTACTCAGTGATAAGAAGCTCTAGTATTACTCATTTCAAAAAAGTCTAATGGTTCTCTGCCGAGTAACTACCGTCCAATTAGTCTTCTCTGTTTCTTAGGCAAAGTCTTTGAAAATGTGTTCTATTCGCAAATCACAGAATATATAGATCGTAATGGTCTCTTAACCCACTGCCAATCAGTATATAATATTAGCACTATTTGATTTCAGCAAAGCGTTTGACACTATTGACCATGGGAATTCGCTGCAAAAGCTGTCTCGCCAATTCTCTTTTTCATCATCAGCAGCTAAATTAATTTGCAGCTTTCTAAATAGGTGCAGCCAAATTGTAAGTGTACATGATCAGCTCTCAGATATAACATTCGTACACCGCGGTGTTCCTCAAGGATCTATATTAGGTCTATTACTATTTAGTCTTTACACAAATGACCTTCCCGATGCCGTCGTGGATGCATCTGTTCATATGTATGCTGATGATGTACAGAAATATTTAACCAGACCTATCGGCTTAATGGAAGACTGTGTATGCCAGTTAAATGATGATCTACAACGCATTTATAACTGGTATTAGCGTAATAAATTAGACTTAAATCCTGACAAATCTACATACCTGTTTATAGGAATAAAATCGATTTACTCTCTTTACCACCTATATTTCTCAATAAAACGAGACTTGTCTACGTTGAGTCTGCAAAAAGTCTGGGTTTTGAAATCAATTCAAAATTTTCTTGGTGTGACCAGAATAGTGGTACCTTTGGTAAAATATATGGGTGCTTAAGAAGATTATGGCTAAATTCAGAACTGCTAGCACTCCATGTGCGGAAAAAGCTTGTCAAATCCCCAATTCTTCCTTACTTTATGGCTTATGATATTTTCCTCGGATTCTGACTAGATCAGCCGATCATATCAGACGTACAAAAAGTACGTGCTTTAAAGCCGTAAGATTAACACATAATCAGTGGTTTTTGCATATAAACTTGTGATCGAAATTGAACTTCAAACCCTGCGCTTTTAGAGGGTTGTATTAGTTTTTTTTTCTGACATTGAATTACAGTGAGTAATAGAACAAATAAATTTATATAAAATCTTAAAAGCGGTTGCACGCCAGCACCGCGTGATCAGTGAAAAACACGTGGTGGTCCAACTTGCAACGCCATTGGCGGAAAGCAATTTTAGGTCAACTTCAACGACCAATTACGAACAATTTTACAACAGCAGAAAACAATTCCCAAAGCGACACAAATTGAGAGGATCCCGAATCGAAGGAGAGACTCCGAATTCTTGTACTGGAGCTTTTCAATTAAGCTCACATAAAAATATAGCGGAAACGCAAACTAGCCAGAAACCTAAACGAGAAACAGCATTAACAATCGTTAACCCAGGACACATAACAGCGGATGCAACAACTAACTTAGTTTATAGCCATTCTCAAACTGTACTAACAGTAAAATAATAAAGCTTTTTTCTTTTTTTTTTCTTTTTAGTAAATAGAATATCCACTTGGTTAACTTTTTTGAAATATTTTGCTAATATATCTCAAATATTTATAGTTCTAAGCAGCTAGGGAAAGTATTTTAGTATATTGGTAATCCACATATATAATAACCACAACGAACGATACGTACAAACTTATTAGAACTGAGGCAATAAAAACTAAACGCCCCTAGTGGGCGCAAAACATGGGCTCGGCCAGAGGGCCGCAGAATTACTACGCCGCCTTGAACATGGAGGATACCATGCCCAGGAAGGTGGCTAGAAAGCCTGATAAGCGAGGGACATGCTGGTCCGAGTTCCCATCTTTGGGGAAGTCAATTGGTGACGCCCTTACTGGGCCGGACTCCAAATACGTGCTCATTGCACTTGCAGACAAAAACAAGCTATTACAGATCTAAATCCGTTCATTGTCGCTAAACACATTGAACACTGCTCGCTCACAGTCCGCTCATGTAAAGCTTTGCGGGACGGTAAATACCTTGCTTTCTTTCCTTCCAGAGCGGCAGCTGAAAAGCTCATAAGGAATTTCACAAAAATAGAAGGCTTCGACACTAAGGAATATCACCACAAACTCAACTTCTCCAAAGGTATAGCCTTCGCACCAGACCTCAAGTTCCTGATGTAGCGTATTGGCCCTTACGCTACTCTCTCATGGCCATAAAACAAGAAGACAATATGTAGAAATCTGAAAAGCATAAAATTGGCATCATCGCCTCGTCTACCAGCTGAAATTTCGTGCCATTAACCGTTGGTCACAAAAACTTCCAGTGGAGCAACGGATAATGGGGCATACAAATAATTCCTCGCATAACAATACTTTACCGGTGTCAGCCAAAATTCCAGCCACCAGCAGGAACATACACAATAACACCTAAATGAATTCAATAAAAAAAAATAAATAAATATATATATAGAGCGCAAGCCCAACACGCTCTGTTTCTGCGGCACGAGGCACCGACATGAACACGGTAGGCACAGCAAGCGATGCTCGTACTGTTCATGTCGCTAGATAGAACGACGGAAAGCGACGATAGTGTGTGTGTCGTGGAGTCGGCTGAAGATTGCGAGCCATATGTAACTCGGGACAGTCTTTTGCGGGATTTGCTCGAGATCGGACGAAAACGTAATTTTGCGCAGTATTTGGAAAATTTTACCTGACTTTTCTCTTGCTTCGGTGAATAGTTCTAGATGTAAGGAAATACGAAAAATATCTTACTTCAGTAATGAATAATTGAAGAAGATTCGGAAAATAACAATATGCCAAAAAGTTTTTCTTTCCTGCGCGGCAGTGTCGGCGTAATTTAAAGACGCTGTTATATATCTAAATTGTCTAAAATAGATATTTTAAAAATAATTATAATTGATTAAATTTATTTAACCAACATACATAAGTATAAAGCTAATCATGCTTAAAATATGGTTAGCTTATCTCTCTGCAAAGCGAAAAATTGCCATCAGCAATTTCGTCACATTCCTTTGCACAAAACCAAAATATTTTCCCATAAGAACGACTTGGGAAAAATAGAAGTTTTAAGTTTCATCCCAAGTCGTTTCATTAGAAAAAAACAAAAGCCCCACGACAAATCTTACCTTCAGTAAGATTTGTCGTAAATACGATATGTATGTACATATGTACATACAAACATACATATCGGGCGCATAAAATTTTACGTCGGTGAAGACTGAAATGATCAAGTCTTCACCGAAAAAAGCTCTTATCAGCGAATTCTCGCGAGCTGCATACATTGTGATCGCAACAATGTATGCACGATAGCACGACGATGGTTGGATATTTATGAAAATATCAAATTTCAATTCCAACCATCGTTCGTCGCGATAATTCTGGGCATGTTTAAACATGCCCAGCGGTAAATAATTTTCTCAGGATAGGAATGCTAATTAAGCACTTTCCTATCCTGAGCAACTAGACTTGCGATTACGAAAATCCAAGTCGAGTACAGTCGTTTTCTAAGAGCAGTCTAGAGTTGATGTGTGTGAGGTGTAATTAGAATAGAAATAGAATAAAGTGTTTATGTTATTAAGAAAAGAAAAATTAAGAAAGTGTTTTGTAATCCCAAACAAAAAAGATAAAGGGAAATGTTAGTTTGAGATAATAAAATTGTGAATAGAATCCTAAATTGAGTGTTGTGCTTTTAACCCATGTACCGAGCAAAATTAGCAGTGTGAAACCAAAGAGAAATCGACGGAAGGTGCCCCGAGATATAACAAAATTGGCGTTTGACTGCATATAGTGGTGATCAGTGAGTACCCCTTATATAACAAAATTGGCGCAGCCGGTAGGATAGTGGAAGCCTGCTTTCTAAAAGTCAAAATAGAAAGGCATAAGAGCTTTAAAATCCGCTATCCTGCGAACCTAAGGGGTCCCATTGACTAAGCCACTCAGGCCAAGTCACCCCCAACACTCGGGTAGATACCATCTCTAGGCGCCTCTGCTCCAGGCGGGCAAGCGTTCACACCAAATAGTGCACAGGCACCACCGAGGGATACTATCAAACACTCCAAAGAAGGAAGTGGAAAACCATCCAAAACCTCCCAGAAGGACGAGTACAGATCAGCCAGGACACAGCTCTAAAAACAGCCTGAAGCTCCAGCCAACCAGACGAACAAACGCTAGCAGTCAACGATCCGGAGTTGAAGAGGAAATCGAAGACGGCTTATAAGCCCCCTTTTCAACTAGATCCAGGGGAAGTTAAGACGGCCCAGGGCCCCCCCAGCTGCAAAAGAAAGCCGAAATCAACCGACAAAGGATTGAGAGGGAACTCAAAGGCGGTTAAAGAAACCCCCCTCTCAATTACAGCAAAGGGACCTAAGCAGGCAAGGAGCCCCCCTTTCACTGAACAGCGCATCATATGCCAGCCGACAATCCTGCTCTACCTCAGCAGGAACCAGAAACAGCAGCGAGGGAAAACTCTCCATCTTTAGCCGACGCGGGATTAACCCCAGGTGCCAATACACAGCACCCCGGTGAAGGTACATCATCCGCTGCAGGAGAAAAACCTCCACAGTTACCCCCAACAGGACCTAGACTTCGAAGCGGAACCGTTCTGCCAGGTCTGAATAGTCAAGTAAGTTTAGCTAAGTTTTTAAATAAATTATACGAGAGAGCGCGGGAATCGGATAAACTGACGATTACCCGTTGTGACGCCTTAGATCACAAACTAAAAACAGAGCGTGAGACCAGACTCGTCAAGTTAAAGACCTTAAAAGAAAAAACAATACAGTTCCGAAAGGAACTAGAACAGTTTTCCGAATCTCGGCGCTCACTCAGTTTAGATCTAGGAAAGAATAAGAGTGTTAGGTTAAGTGACAGTGATAGTGATAGCGACAGTGACGGTGAAGTAGCTGAACCAACTCCCGAAGACCTGCTAATCGATTGGCTCGAAGAATCCTTAACGGAAATCAGCCTGTTACATACAGAAAAACTCAAAATCTAAAAATATCAATTACCTACCTACCTACCTACATCAGTACATTAAACATTTCACGTATTCCGATCAGGAAATAAAAAGAAAAGTTTACGGCATGGTATACCTACATACCTACATCAGTTTTCACTGCATGTAAAAACAAACGGTATACCTACATACCTACATCAGTTTTCACTGCATGTAAAAACAAACAGTATACGTACATACATAATTAATCATCACTGATCTACCTCAATTATTTCAGTGAATGATGTGATAATACCGCTGGGCGCAAGAATTCGCACGTTGAAATACGACGACCTTGCACCAGAGGTAGAACATATGTTTGTAAGTAACTAAATTGTTTTGTAATAAGCCGCAAAGTACTGAGTGTAATTCGAGTAGGAAAGAAATTAAAATAAACAATAAGTTGAAAGCCCGCAACATAGATTGGGTAAGATATATGTATAAATTTATAAAAAGCAACGAGTGCCGTGACTTGCATACTTCCGTAAGTAGTAAAATTAAGTAATAGTTGTTAATGAAATACTTCCGACTTACACTTTGTATGAATTATATGCTAAATAAATAAAGTGCTGGGTCGGAGGTATTTTATACATTATTCTGTGTAGTATTAGTAGTATTAGAGTAAGATAATTTTTGTATAAATATAGTACAGAATAAAGTACTTAGAGTTCAGTCGTAAAGAAGTCTTTCTAATTAAAATAGGTGCAAAGCCTTATTTGGCTTCGCCTAGAGTTAAGTTTTAAAGAAGTCTTCAGTGAAAAAAAAAATGTGTTATTCTTTGAAGAGGAATAACGCATTAAAACATGATGAAAGGGTTTTATCTTATTGGCAGCACTTCGTTATTGATTTTATATGTATAAATTATGTCGAGCTCCGGGACAAGCATACGGTTAGGACGTTAAGACTAATAAGTACAAGTTTATTTATGTAATAAATTAAATTAAGGTTAGGAATACGTTACAATATTTCTTATATTAGTACAATAAAGTTATAATATTTGATAGTTTGTTTGGCACACATTAAAAATTTCACATTGTAATTGTTTTTTCTTTTCTTTTAATATAGGGCACGGTTAATCATATTGTTTATACATATTTGTGTGTACATATTTTTCTTTATTTCAAGTATTGATAATCGGATTGCTTTCATATATTCTTCTTAATTAATTTTATTAATTATATATATTTGTTTTTTTTTTTTTTTAATGTTTATACATAAAGTATTTTTCTTAATTAATTTTCTAATATTATTATACATTTATAGGTATGTTGGTTTTTTTTTATAAATTAACATTTTTAGTTTCTATTATTGTACACATAGATATTATTTTTAATTCTAATTTATGTGTATATATGTATATATTTTTACAATTATACATACTCGTATGTATGTTTTTATCTTTAATTATAATACACGTATAGGTATAAATCTTTGAAAAAGGAAATTTTTTTTTGAAGAATTATATATCAAACAAGGCAGGTATTTCTTATTATTTCTGGTATTTCTATAAATTTATATTCAATGATTAATTAAACTACTTGTAAATTGCGGGGTCTTTTAATTGAATCTAGTTCAAAATTGGTTAAGGATGGTGGAAGTGGTGGTGGTGGAGTTATTGGTAAATTGTGTCTACTATTTGCTGTGGAGACGAAATATTTTGTGATTTAATTCAACCTTTAAATTCAGAACGAGCGATTTGTGGAGCAATGCGTTCTTTGCTCTTTGGTGTGTTTATTTTATTGATTCGTAAATATTATCGGGTCAAGCCAATTTAGGTAAGCTCATTCTCTACGTGCGGTTGTGATTGTGTCATGACCTGTAATTCTGTTTATTTTTACAATTTTGTCATGGCTTGCACATGATGTCGACATGAATGACTTCTAGTGTTGATCGGAGTTATATGGTAATTTACCAGATAAGCAGTTTTTATGTATAAATAGAATGTAACATATTTCAGTTTTATACATTGTTAATTTGTGTGTTACAAATTGTTGTGCTCTTAAAAATTTCACATTGTTGTGTTTTTATTAAAAATTATGGAAAAGAAAATTGGTGCTGCCTTTGATAAGTTGATGGCCTTGGCTAAATCGACTATCCAGCCGGAGAGGAATATTGAAGGTATGCCCTTATATCGAGTGGACCAGCCAATCGAGCCGTACGTGCCTCAGGGGCTGCCTGGAACCTCTCAAGAAGTGCCGGCTTACGTACCTGGACCTAGGAGGTTGACTTTGGAAGAATATCGCAGGAGGACTACGAAGAATTGCGGAGAGCAGCCAGATCTGGCAAAGAAAACCAAGTCGACCGGAGGAGGTAGGCGTGTTAGGCTAAGCCGAGAGTTACATTATTTCCGGCTTAGGGCTAGTCTAGCCGCTACAACCGAGGAGCGTGCTCAGTATGAGGATTTGGCCAAAGGAAAATTGAAGGAACTTAACGCCTTCAAAAGGGATAAAAAGAGAAATTCTAAACTTCAAAAAGAAACAAAAAAAAATATGTCTAAATTATAAAATAAATGATTAATTATATATTTACTTTCTTTTTCTTTCATTAACCCAAAAGACATTTTTTACCATTTTTATCCCTAATAGGTAGGTTGAGGGGTATTATTTTTCTGCATGAGAAGTTCTTCTTTTGAATTTTTGAATAGGTGCCTACTATTGCTGCATGGGAATTGCAAAAATATATATATATATATATATATATATATATATATTTATATATATATATTTTTTTTTTTTTTTTTTTTACCATTACTCATGGAATGGTTTCAATCTGTTGTTATGTACTGTTACTCGTCGTTTACCGATTTGAATAACAGTATTAACAGGGGTAAAAGCTTTTACCACGAGATATGGACCTAGCCATATCTGGGAAAGCTTGTGTTTTTTGGCCGGATTTTTCAGTAAAACTTTATCACCTGGTTGGAATGTTACCGGGCGTGAGTGTTTATCGTAATAAAGTTTTGACTTTTCCTTGGCGTTGAGCAGATTTTTCCGGGCGATAGCATATGTTTTTTGTAATTTGTACCTAAGAATGTGGTAGTAACTTTCGTGGTTGTAAATGGGCTCTGGTTCTCTTTTCAGATTTGATGGTACATCCGCTGTAAACCCGAACAGACAATCCATTGGAGTGAGCTTAGTGCCGTCATGTGTGCTATTATTGTATACGAAAGCCGCGGTTCTCAGGAATCGATCCCAAACCTTTGGATTTTCGGACACAATAGCTCTTAAATACTCCACTAGAGGTCTGTGGGTTCGTTCAAGTGCGCCATTGGATTGCGGATGATAAGCGGAAGTCTGTAATTTTTTTATTTTTAGAAGTTTACAGACACGTTTGAAAAGATCGCTTAAAAAGTTAGATCCTTGGTCAGTTACTACCTTTTTAGGAATTCGATAACGAGTAATTATCTCATCGAAGAATATTCCTGCTACCGTTTCTGCTTCGCCATTCGGCATGGCATAACAATCTACGAATTTCGGAGTGGGTTTCTTCAAGTGGTCCTACTATATCTAAATAGACTTTCTCGAAGGGCATTTGGGCCGTATCTGTTATGATCATTGGCATACGGTATTCCGGGCTAGCCTTCATTTTTTGGCATTTGGAACATTTCCGAATATATCTCTTAATAGAACTGAGCATATTCTTCCATTTATATTTTCTTTTTATTTTTTTGTACGTTTTAATGACTCCTTGGTGACCACCAAATGCCGAGTCATGATAGTCCTTTAGAATTATTTGAATTTCCTCGGGGTCTGTGATAATCTCAGGTAATTTACTTTGAGAATTTATATAATTATTGCTCGGAGATAATTCGCCGTGTTCAGATGTACTACTTCCAGATTGGTTGTTTGTAGTTAATTTGTGTTTCATTGAGTCATTTTGGGGACTCCCTGAACGTTCTTGAATTCTCTGGGGAGTGAATTATTTCCTCAATTTCTGTTTCCCTAGCTTGAGCTCGTGTAACAGCAAGGCAATGTGCTGGTTTGGACTTCGGTGTAGGCGAAGAACTAGTATCTTCATCGTCTATGTCGGAATCGACACGGTGACGTACCTGGGCCTCTACCATGATCGAATTGGGGCTTGTCTGATTCAGCTGGGCAGGTATTCGACTAAGCGCGTCTGCATTAGTGTTATATTTGCCAGGCTTATATTCAATCTTGTAGTCAAATTCCGAGAGTTTGTGGTGAAACCTTACTAATCTCGAAGTCGGATCTTTTACATTGAATACGCCTTTTAAGGGCTTATGATCTGTGTAAACCGTGAAGGTTCTACCCTGTAAATAACACCTGAAGTTCCTGGCGGCCCATACAATAGCGAGCAACTCTTTTTCTATTGTGGAGTATTTTTGTTCCGCCTTATTTAAACTTCTACTTGCATATGCTATTGGCTTGTCTTTGCCTATTATCCCTTGAGATAAAACAGCTCCCAATGCTTCGTTGCTAGCATCTGTCGTTAGATTGAAAGGTTTGGTGAAATCTGGGTAGGTGAGAAGAGGAGGATTAACAAGAGAAGTTTTAATTTCATTGAAAGCGTCTTGGCATTTTTGTGTCCAATTAAATTTGACGTCTTTCCGTAAGAGATTTGTTAGTGGCCTGACTATTTTTGAAAAGTTTGGAATGAACTTGCGATAGTAGTTGGCCAGTCCAAGAAATGATTGAGTTTGTCTCACCGTTCGGGGTTGAGGAAAATTCTGAACGCAGCTTGTTTTACTGGGATCTGGAAATGCTCCTTCGTTTGAGCATTTGTGTCCAAGGTAGATCACTTCTCTGCGAAGGAACTGACACTTTTCGGGTTGTAATTTAAGATTATGGGCTCGAAGTCTGTCGAATACCTTAGCCAATTTCTCGTTGTGATCTTGTAAATTTTTTCCATATATTACAATATCATCGAGATAGACAAAGCACTCTAATCCTTGGAGACCCGTTAGAATGTAATTCATTAAGCGCTGAAAGGTCGCAGGTGCGCCTTTCAGTCCAAATGGCATTCTCTTAAATTCATAATGCCCGTAAGCAGTACTAAACGCAGTTTTTGGTCTATCCCTTGGGTCAACCAGTACTTGATGGTATCCACTTGCAAGATCAAGTGTGGTAAAATACCGTGAATGCCCAAGTTGATCCAGTATATCCTCTATCCTGGGTAGTGGAAAGGCATCCCCTATAGATTTCTCGTTGACTTTACGGAAATCTACTACTACGCGCCAACGTTTATTGCCGTCAGGCCCAGCTTTCTTGGGGACTACAAGTAACGGAGAATTCCATGGGCTTTTGCTTATTTGAATGATGTCATTCTCTAGCATCTCTTTTATTTGTTCATTAATAACAGACCGATGTGTTTCTGGAAGTCTGTACATTTTTTGATTTATTGGTGGTTGATTATGCAATATAGGTATGGTGTGTTTTATAGTACTAGTGCACGTTAGTTTATCTCCCTTTAAGTAGAAGAGGTCATTATACTTATAACATAGCTCAAGAATTGACTTTTCTTCTTCGTGATTTAAATTTTCTTCCAACAGTAATTCTTTACGTAAAGCCGCAAGTCTGTCTTGATTAGAGCTTTTAGTATGGTTTACGTTTACTGAATATGGATTGGAAGTGAAATTTGTCTTATCACTTTTGAAGTTGTAGTAGCTATTGTTTTGTGCACGAGGGAAAGGTGGACCACCTTTATTCTGAAAACTTTGGGAATTACTGACGTCCAAAGGTAAATAGAGAGGCTGTAGGTTATAGTAATTAAGTGGAACTAGCGTAAGCGTTAAGTTCTTCAGGAATACTGGTTCTGTGTTTACGTTCAGAACGGATAACGGTATAAAACTTTTATTCGGACTAGCTAAGCAATTTGCGACAAATACTCCTTCTCTTATCTCCTGAGACATACAGATCATTTCTTGATCCAATTGTAATGGTATGCTCACTACGATTTGAGATCGAGGAGGTATTTTATTAGGTCGCTGAAGCACTACTTCAAATTGCCTACTTTCGTCTTCATTCTCGTTTTTCAAGGTACTCGAAATTTCTTCTATTTGAGGTAAGAAATTTTTGCTATTGGGTGCCATTGAAGTGGTAGCAGAAGATTTAAATTGCTCCTCTATTTGATCCCTTGGTATCTCCTCCCCATCTTCTGTGGATGTTTCGAGAGGTACCGTGAACTCAATAGGATTGGTTTCCGTGCGAGGAAACCGGAGTAATTTGTTAGGGCCTTCTATATTGCAATTTTTTGCAAGAAAGTCATTACCTAACAGCCCATCGTGAGAGAGTTGGGCGTTATCTTCTACAACCTGTAGATGGCATGGGATACTGCGGCTTAGTAAAAAGTTGCCTTGGCAGCTACCCAATGTTTCTCCATCTCCAAATGGAGTTTTCAGAGTGACCTTTTGACTCTGTTCTATACGTTCTGGCGTATCAAGTGCTTCCTGTTTTATAAGACTTACTTCAGCTCCAGTGTCCACTATCAGCCGAACGGCTGCGTTTTTGCTTATATCTAATGGCAAATCTACTATAGAAATGTTTTCCCTTTTTCGGGGGTTTTTCTTTTGAGAGGACCCTGAAGTAGTATGATAAGTTTTCTTTAATGTCGAGCCGGGGACTTTTCGGTCGACAGTGTGCCGTTTCCCGAATTTGCAGTTTCCCATCGTTGTTTCTGCCGACAGGTGGACACGGTATGGCCCCTTCTGCTACAAAAACTACACATCTCTTGTCCATAATTAATTCTAGGTTCGCGATCTGAAGTGCCCCATTGAAAACTGTTTTTTGTATTTGCTCGCTCAGGTGGTGCCTTAACATTTTGTCGACAATATTGGACATCATGTCCTTTCGTTCTGCAGTTTATACAGAAAGGGGTGTTTTTGCGTTTTATGCACTCGTCATACGTGTGCCCCTTGTAGTTGCAATAGCTGCAGGTAATCTTGTTTAACAGTAATTTCTGTTTTTCGTCTCTTCTTTCTCCTGTATGATGAAAGGTAGAATTCTGGTATGGAGGTGGACTTCCTAAAGATTTTCTTATTGAGCTGACTTGGGTCGAGTGCCAATTATCCGGTGAGTTTCTGCCAGTATTAAAGGATACTGAAGCTAATTTTGTCGGCTCCTGTGTGGGAGATATATGGAACTCAGTCTTTATGTTAGGTTTTCCTAGCTCATTTGTGTAAAGGTATGGAGCAACAGTCTCGTGAATGGGATGACTATAAGCATTAGCATAATTTGTGGAATTATGCCTTAAAAAGTTGTCCATTGGAAAATAGCTTGTGGGATTATGAATGGCGGGTTGTGGATTATAAAAGAGGCTGTGTTGTAATCGATCCATGTCTAGTGCCTTTTGGATGAGTTGGTCTACCGAATCTTCATTTAAAGTGAGTAAATAGGCACTTAGATGCGGATTATTAGCACCACTCTTCACTGAAGCCATAGCAAAATCTTCTATTTGTCGCTTCACCATATTGAAATTTTCAGCACCATATTTACTCTGTGCTGCCTCATTACATTGTAACAATAGGCCTTTTAGCCTAGTTGTGAAGGAGTTAAATGACTCGTGCGGGTATTGTCGGCAAGTGATTAATCTATTTATCAGCTCATGGTAAGTCTCACGAGGTAAGTAATTACGATAAAGTAATTGTTCAACCTCTGCAAATGTTGTGAGTGAGCTAGATGCGATTAGCTGGTATGCATTTCCTCTCAATCTAGTGGGAAAAATCTGCATAAAAGCTTGCTTTTCCTCCTCTTCTAGGCACTGTTGTACTTGTTTGCAACAGCCTATAAAGGTTTGCAATTCTGTGAGAATTTGGGGACTAAATTCTCCAGAAAACAAGGGCACCATTTGTGCTGTCAGTTTAACTACCTTTTCATAATTCACTGGCATTTTGGCTGGTTGGTTGGTATCGTTATTAGAAGTAGGCGAGGTTAATGATTTTTCTGTGATTAGGGCGTTTAAGCTATTTCTTCTTACTAGAAAATTAATTAAGCTGTGCCTTCTGAAACGTTTACCTGAGCGATGCTCACGATACCAGTTTACGGAAGGTCGACTTTGGGATGAATTACACTCTACACTTGGGCTATCTGGAGGACTGGTATTATCAAATGATAATGAATTTATTACCGTCTCAAAGGTAGAGCATGAAGAACTACGGCCAGTTTTATGCATGAAAGCAAAATCATTCGAGTTAGAGAGAATAGAGGAGAACAGGGAATAAGTAGTTTTATCAAAGAAGTTTAATTAATTTAATCAAAGCAAAAAAAAATTTTCCCGAATATGTGAAAGCTGCCTTGTTTTAGTCTTTTTTCTATTATTAATGAGGAATAACAGTTTTGCCTCTTTTAACTTACTTAAAAAAAAGATTGTTGTCGTTTCAGTCAGCTTCGTTTAGCCGTACTCTTTGTTGTGTATTATTTATTCTTAAATGGAAGTCGTATTCTCCAAGTTGGGGACTTCTTATCTTCTTAGGCTGGGTTCTATCGCCAGATTCCACGGTAAGTAGCTCGTAACTCGTAGGTTGGAGAATCAAGGTTTTTCAAGTGTATGTAGATTGACCAACTTCCTTGATCCTACCGGCTGCGCCAAAATTGTTGTGGTTTCCGAGTGTCTTTCGAGTATCTTCCGGAATAAGCGTTGTTAAATAAATGGCGAAGCCAATTGAGGCTTTGCACCTATTTATTTAACGTACAAGTTGTTGTTCAATAAATGGCGAAGCCAAATAAGGCTTTGCACCTATTTATTTTATGTTCAACTTGTTGTTGCCTGATGAATAGGCGAAGCCAAGTAAGGCTTTGCACCTATTTAATTATAGAAGACCTGGTTGGAGATCGATCAATAGGCGAAGCCGAATAAGGCTTTGCACCTATTTAATCACTGAAGACTTCTTTAAAACTTAACTCTAGGCGAAGCCAAATAAGGCTTTGCACCTATTTTAATTAGAAAGACTTCTTTACGACTGAACTCTAAGTACTTTATTCTGTACTATATTTATACAAAAATTATCTTACTCTAAGACTACTAATACTACACAGAATAATGTATAAAATACCTCCGACCCAGCACTTTATTTATTTAGCATATAATTCATACAAAGTGTAAGTCGGAAGTATTTCATTAACAACTATTACTTAATTTTACTACTTACGGAAGTATGCAAGTCACGGCACTCGTTGCTTTTTATAAATTTATACATATATCTTACCCAATCTATGTTGCGGGCTTTCAACTTATTGTTTATTTTAATTTCTTTCCTACTCGAATTACACTCAGTACTTTGCGGCTTATTACAAAACAATTTAGTTACTTACAAACATATGTTCTACCTCTGGTGCAAGGTCGTCGTATTTCAACGTGCGAATTCTTGCGCCCAGCGGTATTATCACATCATTCACTGAAATAATTGAGGTAGATCAGTGATGATTAATTATGTATGTACGTATACTGTTTGTTTTTACATGCAGTGAAAACTGATGTAGGTATGTAGGTATACCGTTTGTTTTTACATGCAGTGAAAACTGATGTAGGTATGTAGGTATACCATGCCGTAAACTTTTCTTTTTATTTCCTGATCGGAATACGTGAAATGTTTAATGTACTGATGTAGGTAGGTAGGTAGGTAATTGATATTTTTAGATTTTGAGTTTTTCTGTATGTAACAAGCCCAGAAACAAGCCCAGCTAGTCCACCCAAATTTAGATTTCCAGTCAATAGACTACACGCAATGGTGGATTACGCTAAAGTAGCTAAGCTCACAGCTCAACTCGTTCCCTTATTTTCGGGTGAAAGTACCCCACAATTGGGACGAGAGTTACAAACCTTCATCGGCTGCTGCAAACAAACTATGCAGTGCCTAAATGATGAGGAAAAAGTGGCTTTCATTCAGGTCCTTCCCACAAGGCTCAGAGGTGACGCATACCAATTATTCGCTTCAGACGTCCCTGCTTCATTTACTGAAGTAGAGGAACGTTTAAACAGAACATACCTTCCCCGTGAGACATATCAGGAGCTGGTAAACAAACTAATTACCACCAGACAAAACCCGTTAGAATCTCTCACTGTGTTCATTACAAGATTGAAACAGTTGTTGACGATTTGCAAGGAGGCAGCGACACAGAAGTATGGATCTGAGGCAGTCCCTGCTGTGAAAACACAGCTGATGGATTTCGCCAAAAACGCTCTGAAAAGTGGAGTAACTAACCCACACCTGTGTCAATATTTGCTCACGCAGGGAGAAGGCGATTTAGAGTCACTAATTCAAAAAGCCTTGGACATGGAGAAATTACAGCAAAGTGCTACATTCGTCCAGACTCCTCTGGTACAAGCTCCTCCAATGGCTCCAGTAGACCCAGATTTACGAGTGAGAGCTTACTATAAAGCTCCTTACTATCAAATGCCATCAACACCTATGTTCGCATCACCTCGAGCTCCAAATCCAAATCAGTTTTCACGCAATGTGAATAACTCAGGTTCATCACAGTCACGACAAAGACCATTTACAAACACTGATGCCAGAAACTCGGATACAGATGCACTGGTCCGTAACATCACGTGTAATTTCTGCCAGCGAAAGGGTCATACATATACAGATTGCCTTAAGCGCAAGAACACCCCTGTCTGCTCAAACTGCAAAATCTATGGACATGACGTCCGTGATTGCAGAAAAAGTCAACAGACCCAACAAATTGTTCCTCCACGCCTCTCCAACAGACCTACACAGGATCAACACAACACAAAGAGTCCTCAAGTCTTCAATATAAGACTCAAATGCACCTTTTGTGGTCGCCGAGGACATGCAGACGAAGACTGCCGCCAGAAGAAAAATGGGAAGCCCGGAGTCAGGGAAACGACATGCAGTCGACCCAAAACTCCCCGGCTCGACTATAAACCCAACTAAAAAATTAAAAGGGTCACCTCAAGCGCCCGAATCCGGTGTCCCTACAGTGAAACTTCCACTGGACATAAGCCTTAACGGCCATACAAAACTAGTAGTGGACACTGGCGCTGAGGTTAGTATTATTAAGAAAAGAGCAATTAAAGACCTCAAGATAATTAATTCCAATGAGGCATGCACTTTACAGACCCCTTTTGGAACCGGAAAGACATTGGGAAATTGCAAGGGCAACTTCAATTTTAAAAATAAATAAATGCAAGTTTCAGGTGGTACAAAACCTGCCAGGTCTTTCCGATGACGGCCTATTAGGAAACGATTTCCTATCAAACAATTGTAATGTTGAAGGCCCAAATAAAGCACTCAAGTTTCCTTGTACGGAAACAAATCCCGAAGAGTTCACCGTGCCCTTGTCATGCAAAACGGACAAGCTGTATTCCAGAAAAGCAGACGAAGTGAGGTCACTTGCTGAAAAGATGGAACCTAAACAGGTTAAGCTATCTACATGCAGTGTCTCCAAGGCATCTCAACAGAGTAATGCTGGCTGCCAGGTTCAACAAGAGCCGACGGAATACGAAAAGAGCTGTCTGGGTGATCAAGAAACCAGCGATATGAGGCAGCATCTGGTTACTTTAGAGGAACCGATATGCATACCTGCTAGGTCACAAATTATCACCACAGTCCCGTTGCGAGTGAAGGAAGAAATGCTCTGTCTATCTAAAGAGATAGGCGACGGAGTCTTCCTGGCCAACAGTTTACTCCCTACTGGGAAAGAAACAGTGCTAGTTGCCATACTCAACATTAACAATTTTAAAGTAGTCATCAACAGTTTATTATTACAACTGCTCCCTATACATGACTACGCCGTCATCCCAATAGGAGAAGCCACTGATACACAACACGTTCTCAAGCCGAATAAATCGCAAGCGAGTAACACAAACATCAGTGAACCTCCCAAGGCAGAACAGAAGTCAAGCAAAACTTCTTTCTCCAGAATACCTAGATATAAGTTACTAACGCGGCCCAAGAGCCCCATACAAGACGTGTGCGAGCTCAGTAAGACCCGAACAGAGGCAGCAATGACTCCACCGTCCAATAGAGTAAATTATAAAAAAATTTCGAGGCCCAAGAGCCCTATAAAAGATGCGAGCGAGATCCAGAAGCCGATAAACAAGATGCCGAGGACTCCTCCGTCTAGTTTACCTAGATTTAAGATATATACGAGGCCAAAGAGCCCTATAACAGGTGCGTGTGAGCTCAGTAAGACCTACTCTCAGGCAAAGACGACTCCACCACCCAACCAAGTTAGTGTTAAGAAACAACAGTGGCCCAAGAGCCCTATCACAAGTGCGTGCGAGCTCAGTAAGACCTACTTAAAGGCAAAGTCGACTTAGTATTAAGAATACAAGGTGCCCCCTGAGCCCGATAAAAGACGCGTGCGAGATCCGTAAGACCTCATTGAAGGCAAAGTTGGCTCCACCGCCAAATAGTATTAAGAGAACAAATTTTTCACGGCCTATTAGCCAAAATACGAATGCGTGCGAGTACTTCGACCAATGTAAAGTACCCCTAAATTACGGTACTCCACCAATAAAAGAGCAGGAAGCACATGCCCTGCCGACTAGTAAAGTAAGTAAAAATAATCACAAAAAAAGGTTACAACTACCTAAAACTAACATAAGCTTTTCGGAAAACACAGCTATCTTACAACACGTAAAATACTTATTTCCGGATCATGAAGATCCCACACATACTCCGCGAGTCAACAGGTTAGACCAAGAGCTCAACCTAGACCCAAACCTAAATGCGGAAGAAAAAGCTTCGATATCCGAACTCTGCTACGAGTACAATGATATCTTCTTTCTAAAAGGTGATAAGCTCACATACACAAATGCTATCACCCACAATATCCCTTTAATACAAGATCAAGCGCCCATAAACCAAAAGGCCTACAGACTACCGGAGACCCAGAGACAAGTAATCAACGAGCAATTAAGAGAAATGCTAGAAAACGGGATAGTCCAAACTAGCAAAAGCCCTTGGAATTCACCCTTATTAGTTGTCCCCAAAAAGGCGGGACCCGATGGTGAAAAAAGGTGGCGCGTCGTTGTCGATTTTCGCAAATTGAATGAAAAGACAATTGGCGACGCATTTCCGCTACCCCGAATCGAGGATATTCTTGACCAACTAGGTCATGCCAGGTACTTTACCACTCTCGATTTGGCCAACGGCTATCATCAAGTCTTAGTCGACAAAAAAGATCGACATAAGACCGCTTTTAGCACTAATTACGGGCACTACGAATTTAAGCGTATGCCATTCGGACTCAAAGGAGCTCCCGCTACATTCCAACGCCTCATGAACTTCTTTCTGACAGGCCTACAAGGCCTCGAATGTTTCGTTTATCTTGACGACATCGTCATTTACGGGAAAAACCTAAATGACCACAATGATAAACTTCGCAAAGTCTTCGACAAATTGAGAGAGAACAACCTCAAACTGCAGCCAGAGAAGTGCCAGTTCTTGAGAAGAGAAGTTGTTTACCTAGGTCACAAATGCTCTAGCGAAGGTGCATTACCAGACCCCAGCAAAACGGCCTGCGTCCAAACATTTCCTGTTCCCAGAACAGTAAGGCAAGTTCAGTCCTTTTTAGGACTCGCCAATTACTACAGGAAGTTCATTCCGGACTTCTCTAAAATCGTTCGTCCAATCACGAATTTACTCCGCAAGGACGTAAAATTCAATTGGACCGAGAAATGCCAAGAAGCATTTCAAAGCATTAAAAATGCTCTAATTTCCCCACCACTTTTAATCTATCCAGATTTCTCTAAACCCTTCAACCTCACAACGGACGCCAGTAACGAAGCATTAGGCGCTGTACTTTCCCAAGGAGAAGTGGGAAAAGACCAACCTATCGCCTATGCAAGCCGAACGCTGAACAAAGCCGAGAGAAATTACTCCACTATTGAAAAGGAGTTATTGGCTATAGTCTGGGCCACTAGGAATTTCCGATGCTACCTCCAAGGCAGAAAATTCACGGTCTACACTGACCACAAGCCTCTCAAAGGGGTCTTTAACGTTAAAGACCCGACTTCCCGTTTGGTGAGATTTCACCACAAATTATCAGAATTCGATTATACCATCGAATATAAACCAGGGAAGTATAATACCAATGCGGATGCATTAAGCCGCATTCCACAAGTATTAATCGAAGACAATACAGGCAACACTTTAACGGTACAAGCCCAAGTCCACCACACTATGGACTCAGATGTGGAGGAAAACATTTCCCCAAGTAAAAAGAAAACAAAGAAACCCGCTCATTGCTTCGCCGTGACCAGAGCTCAAAACCAAAAAGCCCAAGAGGCCAATACTAGCTCCAGCGCTGAAACACCGCCCACGGCAGCGGAAGATAAAGAAACTAAAAAACTCCCAGAGGCGGAAATACAACCCCCTGCTACGCTTGAACAAGAAATAAGTCCAGTCAAGGCACCTGAGATAATCACGAGCCCCAAGGAAGTTCAAACAATCCTAAAGGATTACCACGACTCTCCTTTCGGCGGCCATCAGGGTGTCATTAAGACTTATAAAAGAATCAGACGCAAGTATTGGTGGAGACACATGCTTAGCGATATAAAAAAGAGTACATAAAAAAATGCCCTAAGTGCCAAACAATGAAGGCATCGCCACAATTCAAGATGCCAATGGTAATAACGGACATCGCAGAACAACCTTTCGACAAGGTTTACCTCGATATAGTAGGTCCACTAGAAGAGACCATATCAGGTAATAAATATATCTTAACTTTCCAAGATAATCTCACCAAGTTTGTCGATTGGTATGCCATACCAAATGGAGAAGCAGTAACGGTGGCGCAAATCTTTTTCAATGAGATTGTCACGCGTTATCGCATTCCAAAGAGAATAGTCACCGATCAGGGAACTAATTTCCTGAGTGAGCTATTCAAGAAGGTCTGCAAACTGGTAAAGGTAAAGAAGTTACAAACTTCCGCATACCATCCACAGTCTAATGGAGCACTAGAACGTGCCCATAGACCATTAATCGAATATCTGCGTACAATCGTAGACGAGAATCCCAAAACATGGGATCAATTCCTACGAACCGCTGCATTCGTGTACAATAACAGTGTACACGAGGGTACTAAACTAACCCCGATGGATTGCCTTTACGGCTTCACAGCGGATGTCCCAACTAATTTAAAACGGGACCCTGAGCTCGTATATAACCACGAAAGTTATTACCATATGCTCAAATACAGATTACAAAAATCATATGCCACGGCTCGTAAAAATCTCTTAGCCAGCAAACAACGCTCAAAGGCATATTACGACAAAACAGTCAGGCCTCTCACTTTCCACCTAGGAGACAAAGTCCTCCTCAAAAGTGAAAGCCGCAAACACAAATTGTCTCAAATCTGGGTTGGCCCATATCTGGTAATCAACGTACCTAGTCCAACAAACACTACCATAAAAATAGGCAAACGGCAGGTTGTAGTACACAACAACCGTTTAAAGCCCTATTACGAGTAGTACACTGGTACATACACCTTTAGAAAATAAGTCCCACTGAAACAAATTTTCGCCAGTTAAACTAATAACTACCTACTTAAAGGTTCCGTACCCGGGATTACTCCCTATGACTCATGAAGTCAAACTTTACCTAAATTTTATTTAAATTAATAAAAAATACGCTACGTAAATAAAACTGAACATATAACAAATAAACCCTTACTCTCTGAGTGAATTAAATACTCTACCAATAAAATTTTTCTTGCTTGTCTTGACTTGCATCCTTCATACCTTGCCTTGAGAGTTTCGTATTCCTCTTCATGATTTACTTTTTACTCATTGTTGTAAATTAACCAATTCCCTAATTAAACTTTTGAAAGAATACAATGCTCATCTTTTGACGAGATTTAGCAGGAACCGGCTTACAGTCCTCCTATCCTGTTCTACCTCGTCTTTCTTTTAGCAAGTAAGCCCCCATTATACAAATTATCAACGATTTAATTAAGCAATACTATACCTAAATGTTATATGCTATTTAGTATAACTAACTGACTAAAGAAGCCTATCCTTCATTTTCTACAGAGCATGAAGCACATATTGGTGTTAATAT
The DNA here is from genome assembly GCA_963924295.1 of Dioctria rufipes. Taxonomy (NCBI): domain Eukaryota; kingdom Metazoa; phylum Arthropoda; class Insecta; order Diptera; family Asilidae; genus Dioctria; species Dioctria rufipes. The sequence continues at coordinate 97,777,104 of OZ002741.1, read as the reverse complement.
GCTGCTTCCATCTGGCAATGGGACAAACTCAAACGGAAGCCTACACAATAAGTCCCCTGAACAATACAGGAATACTGTATGAGGACTTAGGAAAATTACAAGTATACCACAGTACATGGAATATACTAACGGAGATCAACCTAAGGGAACTGGACAACCAAACGCTTATGGCAGAACAGGCGGAGCACTTAGTTCACCGACTATGTTCGAATCGCTCTCAAACCGATGAGCTATGCCTGGTACAGCAAAAACACGTTCATTCTCTCTTAGAAAATATCAAGAGAAGAACAAGTGTCATTCGAGAAGTGGTCCCCAAATCAAGATCAACAGGATCCATCTTCGATGGAATAGGCAATGCAATGCACTACCTATTCGGGACCATGGACAGCACTAATGAACAAGAGGTATACAGTCGACTCGAGGAGCTCGAAACAAATACAAAAGCACTAGCCGACCTGGAAAGACAGCAGATCAGTGTAGTCAAAACTACACTACAACAAATTCAAAAGCCACTGACATCTCTGCAGGAAAGACAACGTCAAATAAATCTCCAGGTAAATAGAATGCAAAATATCACTGATGATTTACTAATGAGACAATTAAGGCAGGAGATAATTTCAAGCCTGACCTTACAAATTGTCGAGATTGAGTACAGGCAACAAGCCTTACTCGACATAATAATCTCCAGTAAAAATCACCAGTTGCATCCGCTAGTGGTGTCTCCCAAAAGTTTATTAGAGATATACCACAAGTCCCACGCTACTTGACCAGATGCACAAAATTGTCTCTCCCTGTTATATCAGACAGCGGAAACAAAGGCTCGTATAGTCCAAGACAAATTAGTTATTAGAATACAACTTCCGATTCTCAATTTACCACGAATGAAGTTGTATAGGATACATAGCTTCCCTATCCATGTTAATAAAAAACAATCATTGGTACCCGAAATACAGTACTCGCACGTAGCGCACCAGGTACAGAGACAGGATATTCTATTATTAAAAACACAAGATCTTAAAATCTTCAAAAAGATCACTCAATCTTCCAAAGAGGACACTTACATCGCTAAGCTAGGCATTCCCATAACAAAGGCTACAATGTCCAAAGAATGCGTAGTGAAGCTGCTCTTTAATCCATTAAAGGAAGAGCCACAGTGTCAATTTAGAGCGCAAATACCTCCCAGAGACCTACTTATTAAATTAAGTAAACCAAATTCTTGGATATTCTCGTTGATAGAACCAACAATTGTACACCTTCAGTGTACCCAACAATTCCTAACTTCAAAAATAGAAGGCCAAGGAATAATTACTATCAACCATCCCTGTCAATTACAAGTAGGATCACAAATCCTACATTATGAGGCAGAGAATATCCAGCAATTGAGTCTCAAACAACCCAACTACTTCCCAAATATCGCTCCATTAGAGCAAATGGTAGAAAAATATCTTAATGAAACCAAAGAAAAAATACCGTCGGAAGAAATACAGACAGAACTATATTCAGGAGATGACACTAACAGCATCATCCTAGAAGGTACCCAGTCATTAAAAGAACTGGACAAAAAATTAGAAAAAATAGTTCCTCATATCAGTCACCACCCTACACATGTCCTAGCTGCAACATCAGTATCCTTAACTGGTGTTGTCATCACATGTATGGTACTGTACCTGGTCGCCAAATGGCTAGTCCCATTCATAAAAAATTATCGTTCACGCAAGCCTAAGAAAACCCCAGAGGCGGAGGAACAAAGCAAACAATTCGAAATAATCGAACCTACCCCTCTAAAAAGGACCCGCACCCTACCACCTACTAGGTCAGTGCAAGTGGTATAGTGTCACCACTTCAAACGGTCATAAGCACTATCACTAATAGTAGAGCACCTAGAAAATAAATGTAAGCGGTTTCAATAAACCCTAATAAATAATTTAAAAAAGAGATGTAAGAATAAAAACCAAATGAAAAAAAAAATATATATATATAGTAAATAATTTAGAGTAAGATAAATTAGGGTATTAAAAACATAAGTACATAATACAAACCCCAAGAGAAAGAAAAAAGATACTCTCCCTCGCTAGCGTTAACGAATAAATATAACAATAAACAATATAAATACAATAAATGATAGTAGATAGAGATAACAAATAGAAAATAAATAGAGTTAATAAAATAAATATATAACAAAAATAACATACCATAGAAACTATATAACCACTAACATTAGAATAAAACGTAAAATTTTTTTTTTGCATAAAGAAAATAAGTAAATAAATAAGAATAGAATAGGAATGAATATTTGAAAACAAACTTTAGAAAATAAGATGACAAAATCCCTTTTTGTAAAATAAGAAAATATGTCAAGCCAAAAACCAGTGCCAATCCGATCAAGAACCGAACGACCGCGCCGACTAAATTAAGAGCCAAACACAAAAAAATCCTGAAAGGTGAATAGGAACATTAAAATAAAACTCATTTTTTTTAAAAGGGAAGAAACTTATATTTATTGATTATGAAGAAGAAGAAGGGATAGGATAGATACAAATTTTTCAATAAAAATAAAAAAAAAGAAGGGGGCACATTGATGCACTTAGATGGCTGGCTCTTCAAGATCCCAGTTCTCTGAACCTGTCACGTCGCCGACAAAATCTTCAGAGTCCCAATCGTCGGAAGCCGCGGGTTCTAACGCGACCTCGCCATATCCAAGTGGTGGCTCGGCATGATCTGCGTCATCTTCTGATCCTGATGGAGAGCCAGGTGGAGTTGCGAAGAACATGGCATAAAGCGCCGCCACGGGGTCAGACTCAGAAAACATGCAACATCCGCAAAAACCATACTCCCCACTAATAACAAGGGTGCCACCTGAAAGTTTAAAATAAAGCATTAGCTAAAACCCAAGGATTTTATTTCTCTTTCGTTTAATCAGCTTACCTGAAGCGGACCAGCCCATACCGCCATGAGGAATGGCAAACAAATTGGCCATATAAGTATGACCGGCCTCAGCAGGCTCCATCCAGGAAACCGCGGGCTCGGCATCCCCCTCGTGTAGCAAAAGCTTGATGGGTCCCTGCCAATTGCGAGCTACCCGGGAGATACAAATACTGGTAATTCGGGCTGTTAGTAGGCTCGGGGGATACCAGGGATTTCGACCTAGCGCAACTCGGAACGTCATGTTGAATGAGCCAAAAATCTTAGTGCAATGCCCAAATTTCTTATATGTTCCCGACCATCGATATATAAACAAAATCTTTCTCAACTGAGATAAGACGGACGGCATTAATCAAGAAAGTTAAAACCTAAACATCTGGTCAATGCAATTGCGCTGACGTGCACAAAGTGATTTCCGTCTACACCTTCCCCTGAGTATTATTCCTCTTCAAAGAATAATACTCTTTTTCGAAGGGGGAATGATTGTTATATATCTAAATTGTCTAAAATAGATATTTTAAAAATAATTATAATTGATTAAATTTATTTAACCAACATACATAAGTATAAAGCTAATCATGCTTAAAATATGGTTAGCTTATCTCTCTGCAAAGCGAAAAATTGCCATCAGCAATTTCGTCACATTCCTTTGCACAAAACCAAAATATTTTCCCATAAGAACGACTTGGGAAAAATAGAAGTTTTAAGTTTCATCCCAAGTCGTTTCATTAGAAAAAAACAAAAGCCCCACGACAAATCTTACCTTCAGTAAGATTTGTCGTAAATACGATATGTATGTACATACATACAAACATACATATCGGGCGCATAAAATTTTACGTCGGTGAAGACTGAAATGATCAAGTCTTCACCGAAAAAAGCTCTTATCAGCGAATTGTCGCGAGCTGCATACATTGTGATCGCAACAATGTATGCACGATAGCACGACGATGGTTGGATATTTATGAAAATATCAAATTTCAATTCCAACCATCGTTCGTCGCGATAATTCTGGGCATGTTTAAACATGCCCAGCGGTAAATAATTTTCTCAGGATAGGAATGCTAATTAAGCACTTTCCTATCCTGAGCAACTAGACTTGCGATTACGAAAATCCAAGTCGAGTACAGTCGTTTTCTAAGAGCAGTCTACAGTTGACTTTGGTCGGTTTTCGCTAAGCGGTCGATACGGTTCCAAAACAATAGGCGAAGTATTTTTACGGTTTTCTATCCGAGGTGGCCGCCAAATAAAGGGAGGTGTAATTAGAATAGAAATAGAATAAAGTGTTTATGTTATTAAGAAAAGAAAAATTAAGAAAGTGTTTTGTAATCCCAAACAAAAAAGATAAAGGGAAATGTTAGTTTGAGATAATAAAATTGTGAATAGAATCCTAAATTGAGTGTTGTGCTTTTAACCCATGTACCGAGCAAAATTAGCAGTGTGAAACCAAAGAGAAATCGACGGAAGGTGCCCCGAGATATAACAAAATTGGCGTTTGACTGCATATAGTGGTGATCAGTGAGTACCCCTTATATAACAACGCTATTCCTCAGTGAATTGGAATGGAAAGTTCCCGAAGTTTTTTTTCTGTGAATACTGAAAAGAAAAATCATAGTTAAGTGTTAGAGATTAAGAATATTCGAAGAAATATGAATATTGAAAATTTTGATATTACCTGTGTGGCAGTGTCGGCGTAATTTAAAGATGCCATTGCTATGGAAATTTCCCGAAGTTTTTTTCTGGCAATACTGAAAAGAAAAATCATAGTTAAGTGTTAGAGATTAAGAATATTCGAAGAAATATGAATATTGAAAATTTTGATATTACCTGTGTGGCAGTGTCGGCGTAATTTAAAGATGCTATTCCTATGGAAATCTCCCGAAGTTTTTTTCTGTGAATACTGAAAAGAAAAATCATAGTTAAGTGTTAGAAATTAAGAATATTCGAAGAAATATGAATATTGAAAGTTTTGATATTACCTGTGTGGCAGTGTCGGCGTAATTTAAAGATGCTATTCCTATGGAAATTTCCCGAAGTTTTTTTTTCTGTGAATACTGAAAAGAAAAATCATAGTTAAGTGTTAGAGATTAAGAATATTCGAAGAAATATGAATATTGAAAATTTTGATATTACCTGTGTGGCAGTGTCGGCGTAATTTAAAGATACTATTCCTATGGAAATTTCCCGAAGTTTTTTTCTGTGAATACTGGAAAGAAAAATCATAGTTAAGTGTTAGAGATTAAGAATATTCGAAGAAATATGAATATTGAAAATTTTGATATTACCTGTGTGGCAGTGTTGGCGTAAGTTAAAGATGCTATTCCTATGGAAATTTCCCGAAGTTTTTTTTTGTGAAAACTGAAAAGAAAAATCATAGTTAAGTGTTAGAGGTTAAGAATATTCGAAGAAATATGAATATTGAAAATTTTGATATTACCTGTGTGGCAGTGTCGGCGTAATTTAAAGATGCTATTCCTATGGAAATTTCCCGAAGTTTGTTTTTATCTGTGAATACTGAAAAGAAAAAAAAAAATCACAGTTAGGTGTTAGAGATTTGGAGTATTCAAAGAAATACGAATATTGAAAAGTTTTTTTTTTACCTGCGTGGCAGTGTTGGCGTAAAATAAAGTTACCGTCGTTCAAAGAAAGAGATTCAAGAGGTCCAAAATACTTTAAGTGCCGCTGAATGTATGAAAAAAAAATTTTTTTAAATCGTCGTTTAGTGGTAAACAGTGGACATACTCAAAGATATTATAATATTCAACTCTCACTTGCGTACCAGTATTCCTACCGGCTCTAATAGTGGCCAGACTATAAAAAGGGTACTTGAATTAGACATTCTTCTTGGATATCCCTCCATAAATCTCACCTGCATGGCGGTGCTCCTATATGCACTCACAGCACTCAACCTGGAAGTAAATAATCTGGTTGAAAATTTTCTTACTCTCCACGTCATTCAGCCAAGCTTACCCCTGAGAGGGCAGTAAATTGGCCCTTCACCGCCGAAGAAGTGTCCATACGGCACGGTTGCATTCCATATCATTCCACCTTAACGAACCCGAAGGAGAAAGGAAGCGCGGGAAGCAAGCTCGAAGCTCTGATAGATAAATGAAGATCCAGTACTCTACCTTTGTTGGAACGGAGGAAACCCTGAAGTCGCCTAATCAATATGTATACGTGAGTCACTAGTATGCTTTAAGGTCAGTTAAATTATTCTCAAGTTCATATATTATTTTTTCTTTTGTTCTATACGATTTTGAAATAAGTCATTAGAATTTACAACTGGTCACAATACAATCTTGAAATCAAGTATTAGGATTTACTATTGTTAACAATACAAATTTGAAATAAATTCTTAGAATTTAAGATTAAGAACAGATCCGTAGGGTTTGATAAGTCGATACAACAGGAAAGCGCTTATTAGGGCTAAGAATAAGTACTTATAAAGTTGAGGACATATAAGAAAATCATTTATTTTTTTTTTATTATTTGTCTTATAACATGTCAGATTTTTCTTTGTAATCGGGTTTCCTCCCTGGCAAGTGATTTACGCATACTCATACAAATATTTAACAACAATAAATAAGATATTCGCGATTTGAATTTAAGATCAATCTTTCCTTTTCTTTATTTATCCATTTTGACTCGAAAGTCACTTTTTTTTTTAACTAGGACTGGACCAAATCAAAAGAGTGCCCTCGCGCCCTCCCTCTTCTTTTGGGGGTTATTGGATGGTCATCTGCCGCCGCCCTTCTTCATGTTTGGTTTTTTTTTTTTGTTTTTTTTTCGGTTTGTTTATAGGTTTTGATGGACCCAATGCAATGGAGTGAGTAGTCACTGCGGGAACGGTAGCGGACATGATGGAGGTCACCTTGACACAGGTACTCGAATATACATAATTCAATACATGGGGCTAAGAAGAACATCTAGGCTTTGGAGGCTTAGCCAGGATGGAAGGGGGTGTATGGGCCCAATGTTTCCACAAAGCCGGAGTCTCAACACCAGCTAAGACTCCCTCTCTCGCTCTCTCTCTCACTCACTTCAGATCATGTTTTCTCTCGGCGTCGATAGTTCTCCAGGTGTCACAAATCGGTACAGCGTTGACAAGGTTTCTTCTCTTACATGCTTATTTGTGGTTTCCTAGCAAGTAAATTTTCTTTTCCAGGTTGAGCGGAAGCAGTGAAAGGCAGTATTGAGCAAGCTTTCGTTAGATTGACCCGTAGGGGTCGGGATATATAAAAAAAAAAAGGAAAAAGAACTTTTTTTTTGCGTGATCACGTCCGTCCGTCCGTCTGCAGTCCGTACTTCAACCGAGTTAAACATCAGTCAGTCTGGCTGGCTTACACAGGTTATTCTTTGTTGTTGAGCAGGACGGTTCCGGGGCTGTCATTTGCAGATGCTTTCAAAAACATGCCATCCAGTCTGCCCCAGAGACGAAAACAGAAACAACATCTGCCGAGGCAAAGACAAAAAACTTGACCAAAACAACCACAACTACGATAAATACTAAGACGAACAAAAACACTCTCATCGCAAAACCCCATGCAAACACACTGTACAACAAAACTTCACAAGAAACTAACGAAACTACCCCCAAAAAAATAAAAACAACATCTAATGTACAACAAATACAAGCCATCTCCCCCGACAAATACACTGAAACCGAACATATCATTAATCTAAACTCCCCTCTGACAACCAATCCACCGAAAATGAACTAATAACAGATCAGATCATTCCAGCTCCAACAGAACATAACATAGTGGCCAACACAGGCCCTTCAGCAGAAAGCATCGCCTTCAGCTGGCACTGACTTTACCCTTGAGGCGTAAACCCCCGAGGATGCTAATAAGCTACCGTCACTTACACCACCATTCAAACATATCCGTGCTTTCCTGGAGCACACACAGCAAACCATCCCATCACTAAAAACATTACAACTAGACAACACTCAACTATACTTCCGGTCTCCGACGATGAAATTCTGTAACTCTACTGTAACATTCACGCCTTGTAATCACTCCCCTCAACTGCCACAGGTATTCCTTTAGCCCTTAAATTTTTTTTTACTCGATTTCCCCCCCCCCCACACCACCACACCAATAACCCACTCTGAAAAACAAGTCCAGAGACATTGCGGAGATTGCATAACCCTCCAATGGAACATCTGTGGCTTTTTCAACAACTTGAGTAGCCTTCAGCTGTTATGGCCCGTTATACGGAAGATTCTTCCAGCAGCCAAAGGAATTACAGCTAAATAATCAGCAATTGCTAAACAATAACCTCGCATGGTATTGTTCTGCAACTCTCGGTTGTTTTGCTGATTAGCCCAACAGCTGGCTGCGATGAGCGCTTAGTGGAGCAATCGACGATTACAATAATAATTAACCTCGCATGGTGATTATTATGTAAGGCGATTGTTTACGACTAAGCGACTCAGGTGCTGCAACCGGTAGAACAAACGACAAGGTTGTTGTCGTTTGTTTACATCCGCGTTGTGAGCAAAGAAAGTTTACTTCCGATATTGGACATAAAAGACCAATGACTGGTCTGGCGAGTGCCGCGAAATATTCAGTCGCGACTTTGTTTTAGAGTGTCAAGTTTCGGTTCGGACTACTTAAAAGATTATTAGGATAGGTCAGTTAAATAAAACAAATCAGTAAAATAAAGATTTATAACGTGCAAAGAAATTCGAGTGTTTTATGTAAAGAAAGTTTTGTCCGGTTAATTGTTGATTTTTATTGAGTGATTGCCTTGGGACACGACACAGCTACTCATCACCGAATTTTCATCCTTCTTCATTGCCATCCAGGAAACCCACCTCCCATCCTCATTACCACCGCAACTATACGCCGTACCTCCAGAGCACCGCGACCACATGAAGAGGAGCTGTTGCAGTGCTGATTAGAGAAGATATCCCCTCCACATTAATCCCTATAAACAACCCCTTAACAGCAGTCGCGGTAAAGCTCTATATGCGTACCCACTTCAACGTTGTGTCCGTCTATGTGGGGGCCGAAGACGTGGTGGACGGCGGGCTACTCGGCTCCCTGGTGGAGCAGATCTCCGGACCTACCTTCCTACTGGGTGACTTCAACGCCCATCACCCATTATGGGTATCGCCGCGAGGTGACCCAAGGGGAAATAAGATCGTGGGCTGGCTGGACCACTCAGACCGCGTCCTCCTAAACGATGGCTCACCAACTATCTTCAATACACGTAACACCTTTACGCACACAGACCTCTACTTTGCACGCCCCCTCCCTGACTCACCTAACAGACTGGAAAGTAGTTGACAACCCCAGGGGAAGTGACTACCTTCCCTAATAATCACCAAGTCTGGGGTCTTCCAGGAAGGTTCCACATTCCCAGATAGATTGAGCGTCGCGTCGATTGGGAGAATTTCGGGGCTGGTGCGGGGGAGTACCTGTTGCAACACCCACCAAGCTTGATCGTCGACCAAGGAGCAGCTACACTCACAAAGGCTCTACGTTTTGCAGCTAACAACAGCATTCCGCTCAACAAGCCTGTGACTAAAACACAGCCCCCGTGGCTGACGGCGAATATGAAAAACTTCATACAGCGGAAGGACTCGGCCTGGAAGAGACCAAAAAGACAGCCGAGCAGCGCAAATGCCATTGCATACCGCAAGGCAAATGCGATTATGCGCAGGGAGATCAAGCTGGCCAAAAAGCAGGCATGGCTGGATTTTGCGGACAGCATCAACGCGGACACCCCAATGGCGGAAAATTGGCGGAAGGTCCGGGTTATCTGAGGCCGCCCTTCTAAGGCAGGCATCACGGGCCTTAGGTTAGGGGACCAGATAGTCCAAGACCCGAAGCTAATAGCTGAAAATCTTGCTACATATATTGCAAGCTACTCTAATGAACACGACCCTGCCCCTTGGGCCCAGAAGGGACTGTGCGACGAGACCGGCACCAGGAAAAGAGACATCCCCACACACTGTCCCGTAGAAGATCCCTTTTCTCTCCAGGAGATTAAGAATACGCTTAACTCTTTCCATGGAACCACTCCAGGTCTGGATAATATCACATTTGGTATGCTGAAACAGGCTCCTCAAGCCTGAGTAGAAAGAGCTAGAGGACTATACGACCTAGTCCTAAATCTGGGCAAATTTCCACAGGCTTGGAAGCTTGCCGAGGTTAGGTCTATACCGAAGAATTAAAAAAAAAATCCCCTGTCCCTCCGAAACCAGACCTATCTCACTCCTTCCCACAATTTCCAAAATCCTTGAGAAGCTGATGATCAACATGCTGTCTTGGTTACTGGAAGAGAAGCTGCTGCCACTGTCACTAGCTACAGCCCCGGAAGGGGATCACAGTCCCTCCTCCAGGAGAAGGAGCATAACTTGGCATGCGCACTCTCCAGGGCAAGACACTCTGTTGTGCTATCAATTGACCTCGAAAAAGCGTTCGACAGAACACCAAAATGCTCCGTTCTCCGACAGCTAGAACGATGGAATGTGGCGAAGAGATTTGTAAGAACAATAAATACCTTTTTAACGAAGAGACAGATAAAGGTAAGAGTTGGAGGACACTTCTCCTCTACTCAAAACATCCAAAACGGACTCCCAACTCTTCAATGTCTTTATTCACTCTCTTTCAGAGAGCCTGGATAAAATTCCAAATCTCGCCGATAACTTAATTTGCTACGCCTCGGGTGAAGTCCCGTTTGTCAAACACGTGCTCAACAGAGCTATGAGAGCAGTCTCAGTTTGGGTCGACACAAACGGGGCTAAAATCGCCCTTAATAAGTTGGAAGAAGTGCACGTTTGTCGGCGACGAAAATGCACAGAGAACACTTTCGAGGGCGATATAGCTTCTGCCCCCTCCAAAAAAGTTTCAAAATCCTGGGGCTGGTCTTTTCGCACAATCTCAACTGGTAAAAAAAAATATCAATTGTTGCAGACTCTGTGAAAATCAGAAACAATCTGCTTAAAATAATTTGCAGACGAAACTCCGGCCCACCCTTGGAGACTGCAATAAAAATTGCAAAGCAGCTGGTCATAGGGAAAGTAGAGTACGGCCTCACTATCTACGGCTACACCACCAAAATTAATGTCCGCAAAATTCAGACATCTTTAAATGCTACAGCCAGATTGGCTCTCGGCGTACTGCGCACTACACCCATTCCCAGTCTGTTAGTTGAATCTTGTCTCCCAACCTTTTACCAAAGAAGAGAAGAGCTGCCCTCCAATCTCTTCTACAAGTCCCTGCACAACCCCAAATCCCCACTCCCTCTCCTAACCCTGGACATCTTATCATTAAATCCCGTTCGTACCACACCGCACATGTCCCAGCTTGAAACGTGCTATCGCAAATGTCCCGGACTCCCTCCGAACCATTCGCCTTACCCCTGATGCACAAAACCCTGGAGAGCTCCAACGGAGAGTATATTAACAAACGAAAAGAGCTACGAACATCTGGACCACAAAAGCAGAACTAGACTTCACATTGAGTTTGGGATTAAAAATTTTCAAGACCTTCATATGAATCCAGATGACTCAGACGATGATAGCGAAATCCCACAATGTCATAATCCCTTTGAGAATAGTACTCATGTATTGCCAAACTATTTGCGATGTGCAAGTCACACTTTAAATCTACTGCCTACAACAGATTATTTAAATCTAATAAGCGCAGACAACAATTTAAATAAAAAACATAAGCAGGTATTAAGTAGCCAATAACTCTATCAAAGAAGAATACTATTTCTTTTCTCGGTTTTTAGGCATTTGATAAGTGCAACGCGGTATGGCGAAAGTGCAATTGGCCGAAATCATCAGAGACAATTACGCAAATTTTGGGTTCATCTTTGATTACTCCAGTAGTAACCAGATGGAACTTTATGTTTGACGCAGTTTCCCGACTTCTGTCGCATAAGGAAAAGCTGTGCGATCTGTGCGAGAGACTAGGGATTTGAAAATTCTTTCCCACAGATATAAAGTATTTAGAAGAATATTGTGTATTAATGGGTCCAGTTGCCGCGGCACTTTATTTTCTTCAAGGCGAAGAAAATTTGCTATTCTGGTGTCTCATCCCGATATAATGAACGTTTTAAACGAATACCATAATACACCCCTGGGCGGACATCAAGGAGTGTCTCGCACTTTAAAGCGTTTAAAATCAAACTACTTTTGGCCCACAATGTTTAAAGATGTAACAAACTTCATTCGCTAATGCGAATCATGCCAAAAGAATAAGCTTCTAAGAAACCCTCCTGTTCCAATGAAAATTACAACCACAAGTTCCAGACCATTCGAGAGAATAGCGTTAGACATTGTAGGACCATTGCCCATAACCTATGAAGGTAACAGGTATTTGTTAACATTTCAAGATGACTTAACCAAGTTTTCTGAGGCGCTGCCTATAAAAAACGCAACCACTGTTGCTAGATCTCTTGTCGAAAACATTATTTGCCGACATGGCATCCCGGAATCCATACTTACGGATCAAGGAACAAATTTTCTAAGTAACATATTCAAGGAAACTTGTAAGTTGCTAAAAGTTAGGAAAATAAATACGACGCCCTACCACCCGCAAACCAACGGTGCACTAGAGCGCAGTCACCGAACCCTTGCGGAGTACCTTTGACATTATGTCAACCAGGATCCTCTCACTTGGGACTCCTGGATTCCCTACGCTATGTTTGTGTATAACACAACACCACATAGCAGTACTAACTATAGTCCATATGAACTCTTATATGGATACCCAGCTTACCTCCAAACAGTTTAGGACAAAAACCACAAATTTCATATAACTACGAACACTATGTAAATGAACTAAAATCCCGTTTACAGCATGGCTACCAAATAGCTAAGGAAACATTATATAGGAAGAAAACTCAGTCAAAACAGTACTATGACAAAAACACTTTGGAAAAAAGATTCAATATAGGAGATAAAGTACTTGTCAGAAACCAAAATCGTAAAAACAAATTTTCCTCACTTTGGGAAGGACCTTGCGAAATCGTTAAGGTGCTATCACCGGAAAATTCTGTCATCAAATTGGGTAATAAAATAAAGACCATACATAATAACGACCTCAAACTCTTTATTGAAAAGAAATAATTAAGTCTGTCCTCATCACTATATAAGTAATGAAACAAAAATTTTTGATACAAATAAAAGCCTACAAATTGCATATATTGCATTGATCGAACTCCTTTTCAGATCATGGGGCCTACGATATTAATTTGGAGTCTCTTAATTGTTGCTTATGGGAGCACTTCTAACATAACGACAATAAACCAGAATCCGGGCATATACATATTTCGAAGAAATCGGAAGAGTGGAGCTTTACTCAAATGAGTGGAAGGTAGCTGTATTTTACGATCTCAGGATTTTGGACACGATACTTAAACACATTTCAAAGTACGTAGTAGAAATAAATACGCTATGTGGAATGTTAAGAGATGACACGGGCTTCGGAATTATCTGCAATAGCACAGTTATTGAGGTAAATCACTTACTATCCGATATGAAGGATAAATACAATCTACTCCAAAATAACAACAATAGACAAAAGCGAGGACTTTTTGATGCCATTGGTATTGTAAGTAAGACATTATTCGGAGCTTTGAATGAAGAAGATGCAAAATATTATAATACCCAAATCGAAAAACTGCGTTACAACGAAAACCATTTACTGTCTCTCATAAAGAACCAAACTATCATAATGGAAACGACAGCAAATGTCTTTAATAAATCCCAAAGTGCCATTAACGGGCAAATCTCGGCATTAAACAGGAGAATTCTTAGAGTCAGAACCATGGTTGAGGAATTATCCAACACCACCCATAATCAACGAAAAATTTCCTTATCTTGCGTTACCAGAATATAATTAACAGTATCATTGATTTGGTAACTGACGTGCGACATGGAAAACCGCACCCAGCGATAGTCACACCAGCTCAATTGGAGACTATCTTAACCACCATTCGAAAGGAAATTTCAAATGAGATAAGGCTCCCTACGAGCTTAAAAGATGAAAATTTCCTCTCTCTTTATCGCATAAGTCATATGAGTACATCCATTCATTTTTCATACAACCCTCCATAAAATTTCTAATTATTGACTATAAAAAAGAACATTATTATGATCTAACCTCGGAGGAACTAGCAAATTGTGTCACTGAGAATCATGACTTATACCTGTGTCGGATGGTGCATCCACTTTTTAATATCGATCCAAAGAATAGTGGCTGTGAACTACAGCTTATAAAACGAGATAAAATCCTACCTTCGTCTTGTAACATAAGACAATCTAATTTTACAACTGTTTGGATCCAATAATCTCAAGCAAATAAGTGGCTGTATTCCACTCTGGAGAGCCTTAGTGTTGACGAGATCTGCCAAGATCAAATAAAGCCTTACACCCTAACTGGGGTTGGAACAGTCGAAATTCCTGGCAACTGTTACCTAAGTACGCCAGATTTGACTATACGGCGCTATAATTCAAAGACAACGCAAATTAAGAATTCATTCATACCATCGTTAAATATAACGGAAGCTCTATCTAAATTCAGCAAGTCTCCGAGAAACTTTACAAATTTTACTAAGAACATGACTCACATAAAATACACAGTTGAAGATGACTTTTCAACCTTGTCAGACCAAATAAAATTTTTGAAAGAAGAACAAAAAGAATTAAAACCCCTAGATGGACATACCATACATCACTACACACTAGGATATGTGGTACTTTTAATAACATTATTAATTATAATTTTTAAGGCTTATAAATACTGCAAGAAAATTGCTAATGATAGAAGGAACGTGAACCCTACCTCACTCAAAATTACAGAAAGAGAAGATGCAAAAGACGCATCCATAGTTTTCACTTGCCAATCAAGTTAGACGCCAGTCTTTCTCTTTAAGATTCTTTTATCTCAACCATTTATATACATTGTTAAGGAATAATAATAAATATAAAAAAAATTTTAATAAATTTTAATTTTAAATATAGAACATTTATACATTTACCCAATATATGTAACAACCTAATGCACACGTATACTTAGTCTTAAAAAAAAAAAAAAAACAAACAAAAAATGTTAAATAGAAATAAAAACTATAAACAGGGAGAACTTTATATAATAACAACAAATTTTTTTTTCTATATGTAGACTCATTTAAACACTAGATAACAGCAATAAATATAAATAAATATCATATATAAATAATAAAAACAAAAAAAAAAAACAAAAACAACAAAATTTTTATAAATATAATCAATTTCCTTTAAATACCTACCTTTTATGATTAAATACTATATCATTTTTTTTTTTTTAGCACTTACCATTTTGTGACTAGGTATTATCTTATATCATTTTATGCTTATATTTTTGACTACATATAAAACATAGATATCATTTTTATACTTACCTTTAGACTAGATAATTATACTAGATAAGTACTATCTCATTTTATATTTGCTATTTGTGACTAGATATAACATATATAATATCATTTTTACATTTACTTTATTATCAGATATCATTCTATACCTATAAGAAAAAAACACACACAAGACTATCTCGACGCGATGGCTAGTACCAGTATATAGATTTTCCTTTTCATATTTGCAAAAAAAAAACAGAACACTTTTCAAAAAGCCCGGATCTTGATTATACAGAAAATTCCTCACCCTTCAGGCTATGAATTTTCTTCTTCTAAGGGGGAAGGGATGTTGTGATCCCAAAATCACAATCATGTACATATTGCCTACCTCATGTGCATTTTCCTAGAATCAATAAATATATTCATATTGTGGTCTCAAAATACCACACCATATGTCCTCAAATGCAATCACAAATCTTTTATTCATATTACATACCTCCCATGAACTTTCCTAAAGCACATATATAAATATGCACAAATATCTACAATTGCATACCAGGCATATTCATAATTACTTACCCTCGTAATTCTTTTAACAAGTTTTAAAATGCACAAAATGTACAAATTTTATTCTTTCCTCCATAAATTACTTAGCGTAGCATAAATAGCCCACTTATGAAAATGAACAAAACGCTTGCTCGACATTTTCGTATCCCAATAACTCACGGAGTTAATGTGCTGCATATTGCGCCTCGGTCAAAATTTTAAGAGCAAGATTGAATTACAAGACCCAAGTCAAGAATATCTTGCTGATTCTTATCTTTTTCCGGCTTTCTGTTTACTCTTTCGTATGATTGGTCAGTTAAGTGAACCAATCATAAAAAGTACTATATACTTTTATATACTTTTATATACTTCTGCTGACGCGAGGGCGTCGACTAATTTCACTAATAAAATTATGTGACATCGTTAACTAAGTCGAAGTTCAGGATCGGGATTCTAAGATGCAACACGTCGGTCGAGAAGTCGTGTGTAACAAAGTGTGTAACTAAGTTTAATAATTATACAAAGTGTGTTTAATCTTTTAATAGTCTTTAATAATCTTTTAATAATTATACAAAGTGTGTTTAATCTTTTAATGATACAAAATTTTCTTTATGCGAAAATAAATACGATTTTAAATACGTAACGACGTAAAAGTGTTATTTTTATCATTTTCCCATCCCGAACGTCCCCTGTGCCGCTCTTCTCGGTAACGGGCGGTTAATGGGGTTACTACAAGATGAAACCTGCAAACTACATAATAGCGACATTACCAGTCCCCAACAACGAGTTCGAGGCCATTTGAGCGTATTGCACTAGACATTGTAGGTCCCCTACCTGTCACTTACGACAATAATAAATATTTACTAAATTATCAAGACGACCTTACTAAATACTCCGAAGCAATTCCGCTGCCAATGCAGAAGATCACACCGTGGCCGAAGCATTCGTCAAACATCTTTTTTGCCGACACGGCATACCAGGGTCCTTACTTACTGACCAAGGAACTAATTTCCTCAGTAAGCTTTTTACAGAAGTTTGTAAAATATTAAAGATCAAAAAGATCAATGCAAGTCCCTACCACCCTCAAACAAACGGGGCACTCGAACGGAGTCATAGAACTTTAGCGGAATATCTTCTTCCCTACATTAATAACGATGAGCTTACATGGGATCAATGGATCCCCTATGCTATGTATGTATACAATACTACACTACATAGCAGTACGGGATATTGCCCCTATGAACTGCTGTACGGATTTCCTCCTAAAATTCCGAGTACTCTTATACAGACGCCACTAGCTAACTATAACTACGATGACTACGTGAATGAGTTGAAAGCAAGATTGCAGCACTGTCAAAAAAGATACAGTCAAGTATATTCTATGATAGAAAAGTACAAATAAAACAATTTAATATTGGAGACCGCGTTCTTCTACGTAACCATACGCGGAAAAATAAATTGGCGTCCTTATGGGAAGGACCATATGAAATTATTCGCAGAAACTCGGACCAAACATCCACAATAAAGATGGAAAAAAGGTCAAAAATTGTGCATAATAATGATTTAAAACACTTTTATGATTAAGTAAAGACAGAACAGCAACCCTAACGTAAGACTTTCCTTTCAGGTAATGACTGCTTTACTACAATAAACTATCATCCAGGGATATACTTCGAAGAACTAGGTCGAGTCGAATTCTATTCTAGGGAATGGAAAGTTGTAGTTTTCTACGATATGCAAAGTCTGTCTACTGCTCTCAAACACGCCACACAATACGTAGACAAAGTAAGTAACTACTGCTCTTACTTAAAGGATGACCCAGATTTCTCCGTAATCTGCGACAGTACCGTGTCTGAACTAAATCATCTAATGACGAATGTCACGCATAAGTACAATCTGCTTACAGGCAATTCCAGAGCTAAACGGTCTCTCTTCGGTGCTATAGGCGTAGTCAGTAAAACCTTATTTGGAACTCTTAATGAGGAGGATGCTAAATATTATGATGGACAAATTGGCAAATTACAAACAAATGAAAATCATCTTCTAAATTTAATTAAAAATCAAACATTAATTATAGACACAACCGCAAATATTTTTAATAAGTCACGAAACGTACTTGCAAACCAAATGTCTGCTCTTAATGCTAAATTTACACGAGTTCAATTGATGATTAAAGAACTGAATACAAAAAATCACGACCAAAAGGCCTTCTCAGAATTTGAATCACTGACATCTCTCCCCATACTCATCTTTATCCGATACCAAGGTATAGTAGATACATTAGTAGAGCTGGTTACGACGTTCGACATGGGAAACCCCATCCATCTATTATAACTCCTAGTCAACTGGAAAGTATCCTCACCACCATTCGAAAAGAGATTTCAGGCGAAAAACGTTTGCCAATCAGCCTAAGAAATAATGACCTTCTCCCACTTTATAGATTAAGTACCATGAGTACTATCGTTCGAAATAATAAAATAATTTACGAATTGAGAATCCCACTACCATACAAAGAGAATTACCAATTATTCAAGGTAATTCCGTTACCCCCCGTCTACGAAGAAAGATTTATATTATAAAACCAACTATAAATTACTTGGTCATTGATTATAGTAAAGATCATTACTATGATCTGTCAGCAGAAGAGCTTGCAAGCTGCACTACAGAAGATAACCTTCAATATCTATGTCACTTGATTCACCCTATTCTCAATATTAATGCAAAAAATAAATTGTGCGAATTACAAATGATAAGACGAGAAAACGCACCTCCAACTTCATGTAACATTCAGCAATCCAATCAATCTAATGTATGGATACAACTATCCCAAGCCAATAAATGGCTTTATTCAACAAAAGATAATTTGATTATAGACGTCATTTGTGACGATCAATTAACTCCACATATGATTTCGGGGGTGGGTCAGCTTGAAATCCCCGGAACCTGTTACTTACGTACCCCTGATATGGTTATACGTGGCTATAATACCAAGACCACAGATATCAAAAACTCATATATCCCTCCTCTAAACATTTCCACACTTTTTTATAAATCTGAAACCAAGAGCAGGCAAGATTTCAATGAAGTTACTGTTCTAATATATACGGAAGATAATGAGTTCAACTCTCTAACTAAACAAATTTATGTATTGAAGAATGAAGAACGCAAGGAACTTTTACCTCCCGATAAACATAATATACATCATTATACATTGATGTATGTTATAGTTTTTGTTCTTATTTTATTGGTCCTGTACAAGATAATAAATAAATTTTTCACGATGCCCTGCAAAAGAAAAAATAAAGAAATTAATGCTGTCGAAAGCAAAAAGGCCGAATGTACAGATCAGGCTTTTGTTTTAACCTGTACGTAAATCGTAAATTAACTAATTAAAAAACTAGATCACCTTACTATCTATCAGTAACGCAAGATTATTTGTGTAAAACATTTTTTATCTACACGTATGTAAGTATAATTCAATGTAATAAAATTTCAAAAAAAAAAAAGAAAACAAAAATTATAATAATAGATTTAACAAAAATTTTGTAATGCAAAAATAGAATGCATATAAGTATAAAATTAACTCATAGCCCGTAATGCATTTAAGTATCTCAGAATTAAAAAAAAAAAAACTATATAGTAACGAAAAAAATTTTTTTTAAATAAAACAACATATAATAGATGTAACAAAATTTTGTAATGCAAAAATGGAATGCACATAAGTATATAATTAGTTCATTTTATAAGAGTTAAAGAGCAATCATTTAGTCTCGTTTTTAAACCTTAATAAATTAGGATTTTAATTTTATTCCTTTAGTCTCGATTTCATTTAACTTATAATTCATTAAAATTTAATTAAAAAAAATCGAACTGATCCCAGAGACTAGAATACTGGCTAGTAATCTTACCGTTGTCAGACTCGTAAACTCAAGCATCCAAAATGAGAGAAAATTCTCTCCACTCTGGCGTATTCGAATTTTCTTTTTTCAAGGGGGATGGAGTGTGATGACCACACTTAAACCATACCTAAGTATGATGACCATGCACACCATACCTAAGTATGATGACTTTAGGTCTCCTAGCAGGCCGGCAGATTGTTGGCGGCACAATTATCATGCGCCCGTAATCTAGTTATTGCGATACGTGAATGATTGGAAAAGCACGCCACTTAAAACGTTAAAATATTTATTCACTTATATACTTAATACTAGATAATTATTGAATGGTTCGTTGTTTTGAGTGCGTCAAATGTGCCGGTCGCCAGTAGACTGAAAATCGTGGGGAAGGAAGTGACAATCCGATGTTTCTTTCCTTGGCCGTTTTGCGCTCGTGTCGCCGTATTAGAGCTGTGTTTATGCGATGGATTAACATCATGTAGTTGGCTACATTCGATGTGGTAGCCGCTGCTACAATGACCATGCACTTATTTCAACTGCCCACAAAATTTATTTCTTAACGTGTCACATGAACACATAAAATTTACATTTTATGTCCAGCTTTCAAAAGAATTATTTTTCACGACAAATGCGATTCCTGATAATGTAAACAAAAAATCTCTTAGGAATAAACAATTTTACAATTTTACTTGTCCATTCCTAATCAATGTATCAGGTTACATCCATTGTATCGTGCTAATGACACGAACAAGACCCCGAACATGGGAATATTTTGCTGAGAATGTAAGATTTGGAGAAAATTCAAGAGTCGAGACTGGCAATGGGGATTGCTTGCGGTGAGTTGGAAGTAATATCTGGTACCAGTCGGTTCGCGTACGCATTTTGTCCCGGAATTTAAAAAAGTCGTTTAAGTTTGTATAGTTTTTAAAAAGTACGGAATAATAATAATAAAAATTTTAAAGTTGAAGTGAAAGTGAATTTTCTTTATTTCTTCCCGAAAATCCAACTCCTCCTAGCTGGCTATTCTCCAAGGAAAGTACGGCCAACAGGATTGTAACAACCCTAAGTCGAAGAATTCAAGCAGCACCGTGTGAACGCAATCCAAACAAAATCACATTTGTAGGTTTAAGTACAATCCCAGTGACCGAACTCATTTGCTGAATGACAGCGGGTGACAATACCAAAGTAACATTTTTTTCAGCAGAAAAGGAAAACAAGAGAGGCGAAAAAAAATGCAGCAGTGAAGGAGCTCATCGAGTTTATTTTTTTACGAGGAAAAGTTCTATATCGACGACAATATATATACAAGCAGCAGTAAAAAAGTTCATCGAGATTATTTTATAAAGAAGGGTTCGATTTCAACGAAAATATATATATTAGCAGCACAGTAAGTGCTTAATTCGAATACAGAGGAGGAGATTTAGAAAGAAAAGCTTAAAGAAGCATAAATTGAAGAAGAAACTCAGCATAAAAGGAATTTCGGTTGTACCGTTATTATAGTCGGTGACGGACAAAAGGGGATCCGTTAAACTTATGAGATAAAGGAGCAGTTGGCAAACGCAAAGTTAAAAGATGAGTATTTAAATATTAATAACTTTAAGGAAATCTTTTCAAATTTATTCTCTCGTATTTTTTTTGTGGCTGACTCTCCTAACGATACCGTAATAATTTTCCTTTTGAGATACTTACAACGTATAAAGTTATAATAAGAGTAATATTCTCACTGATAAGCTTTGTCATAGTACCATAAAATAATAGCAGTGATAACCTACCTGATATTTTGCATAAGGTTAAACAGTGTGGCATACGACATAGTAGCATGGTGATGGTTCTTGTTGTTTTATTAATATTAGAATATACATATGTATATATGTGGTAACACTGAACGCGCTAACCACTTTACACAACAATGTCTTTTCTGACATTCGACAAGATGATAAAAGCTCAGAGGAGACGCCATTACGATGTAACCTATAAAAGAGTAAAGAAGTTTACGAAGAACCAGGTTGATAATTATACTTACCTTTTTTTGCTTTAACTTATCTTTTGTAAATACTTTCATTTGTCGTATATTAATCAGTAAAGTCATAGTACGTAGTTTTCCAATGTAATGAATTTAATTCGTGTAAAATAAAATAATAGCATCGTGAATTTTAACCACACAAATCATTTTATCACCAATCTCATTCGTTTTATTTGGAAATGCTGCATATATATATCATAATAGAATCCCTCAGTAGGGAAGTGCATCTCTTGAAGGGCTTGTACAATACTTTTTCTTTAATATATTTTATATGGGTCCAGACAAGGCTTATTATTCGTAATTCCTTTTATACCCCGTTTTCATCTGTTGCAAGGAAACTCTAGGTGAAGTTTGCAGGTGTTGGACAAAATCCGGTTTCGTGATTTAACCGACTGAGAGAAAATCACGTGGCGCTCAACCTAATCCTATTTGGACCACCCCCTTCTCCTGAGCCAGTTCTACGTATTGTGGAGTACGTAGCATCATAGCACATCCGATTTATATATTCTTCCGGATGGTCTTGTGTAGCATCAATTTTGACGTATGTTCCGTCAATGGCCTCTATTACATTTTTTATATTTGCCATTCGCTGAAAACCTTCTTTTATTTCTTGCATTTTATTGCAACCAGGCCATTTTATCATATATTTGGCAAGGTTTTTTAGGATACTTATTATGCGAACAAAATGATGATTTCGCCATCTCAAATCTTTTCGAGACTGATCTGAAATCCATTTGAATATTACACTTTTTCTTAATATTGTTATGGTATATATACAACGTAGTTATGTATATATCCAACGTAGTTATTACTTGAGAATTATAAAAGTACTTGTTATATGTTCTATTTTCTAATGCTCACCTTGAACACAATACTTAATGGCTCTACACTGATAATCCGAGTATAATAGCGATTGGAATATTCAAACCACTTAATTGATATCTTTTTTTCCAATTTTGTTTTTTAACAACCGAACAACGATTGAAACCTTTAACCACTTAATTGATATCATTTTTTTTCTAATTTTATTTTTTAACAACCGAACAACGATTGAAACCTTTAACCACTTAATTGATATCTTCTTTTTTTCTAATTTTATTTTTTAACAACCGTACAATCGAAATCTCTTAATTTTTTCTTTTTGTCTAATTTTCTTTTAACAACCGAACAATCGAAATCTCTTAATTTAATTCTTTTTGTCTAATTTTCTTTTAAAACCGAACAACGATTGAAACCTTTAACCACTTCTTTTTTTCTAATTTTTATTTTTTAACAACCGTACAATCGAAATCGCTTAATTTTATCTTTTTTTCTAATTTTCTTTTAACAACCGAACAACCAAAATTTAAATCTTCTCCGCTTTGAATCAAAGAACCAACTCTTTTTTTGATGGCTAAAAATCAACTTTTTTTCTGATCACATTCATCGTGATCAAGAGCCGTTGTTCAGGATCGAAAATGCTGAATTTCATTTTCTTATGCTGAGAAAATTTTACTTTTTTTTCAATTCTGGACTTGTTCAAACTGAAGGTACGATTTGCTTTTTGATTTATTTTTTAATTAAATTGTTAAAATGACAAATTTTGCTGAATGCAAAATTTGTCGTGAAAATTTTTAAGTAAAACGACTTGGGTTGTAAACTGAAACTTTTGTTTTTCCCAAGTTGTTTTATGAGAATAATTTTATAAATTATGTGGACTGTGAAGAAAATTGCTGATACAATTTTCTTCATAGATTTAAGAGATAAGCCAACCATGTTTTAAGCATGGTTAGCTTAGGTGAAAAAATTAATGAATATGATTTTTATTTTCTTCCCCTTTTTTCAGGTTTTTTTATTGTATTTTATATATATATTTTATATATTATATTATATATTAGGTATATAACAATATAGCAACTTAGTATTTACCAACCTGTAGGAATCTGGTGTAGCTAGAAGCCAAATTACAACAAGAACATGTTTTTCAAAACATGCGGAAGTATTCGCTCCAAAAGTTTCAGTATTAATAGGGCTCATTATACTTAATAACTTTTGAAAGTCCCCGCGGGGCACTCTAAAATGTTGCTGGAATTTTGCATCGGTATATCCATTAATTACTCGCTCTACGTAATTTTCAATTCGTTGCGGAGTTTCCCGCTGAATTGCTATGTATCCAAATATTTCTTCTTCATCACTTTCATCAAGATGTATGTATCTGCACAGAATTAATAATAGCATTCAATATGTGAATATCAAAAAGATAAATAAAATTTACCAAAATATGATTTACATTTTCGCTAAGCCTAAACGAATAATTAATAATTGAAGCGCAAATTTCTCGTCTGGTGTTCATTTCCTTATTTAATTTTTTGATCTTTACTCACACATTCTCCAGGCCGAGTCAATTTAACTGCAGTCATTTTGACTAAAGTCGACTGCAGTCGCCGACGAGAACAGACCCTATGTAGTGTAAGGAAATGAATTGACAGATTGTTATGGCCCAATATGAGGAAGATTCTTCATGCAGCCAAGGGCGCATTTTAGAGAAATAATTAGCAATTGCTAAACAGTAACCTCGCATGGTACTGTTCTGCAACTGACGGTTATTTCGCTGATTAGCTCAACAGCTGGCTACGATGAGCGCTTAGTGGAGCAATCGACGATTACGATAACAATTAACCTCACAAGTTAATTGTGATGTAAAGCGATTGTTTACTACTAAGCGACTCAGGTGCTGCTACCGGTAGAACAAGTGACAAGGTTGTTGTCGTTTGTTTACATCCGCGTTGTGAGTAAAGAAAGCATACTTCCGAATATTGAAGCATAAAAGACGAATGACTGGTCTGGCGAGTGCCGTGAAGTATTCAGTCGCGACTTTGTTATAAGAGTATCATGTTTCAGTTCGGTTTGGAGTAATTGCCGTATTGTTAAGATAGGTCAAGTTTTGCGTGAAATAAAGATTTATACATATGTTAGAAATTCGAGTGTTTTTATAAAATTTATTGGTCTTTAATTGGTTTATTTGTTGGATGCTTTTGGGACACGACAAGATTACAGTCCGAGCGCAGACTCAAACCCGTTTGGAGAAGCTTAATATTCTCAACTTTTTCCGCTAAGTTGTCATGCACGTCGGTGTGGCAGCACAATATTAATGCCAACACAAATTATGGTTACGACTGTACGGGCCAACACTTGGCAGCAGCTGAGCCACGTCATTGGATGTCGGTTAGTGAGACAAGTTTGGTATTGCAAATTTTATATTTTTCCTTGTTCGTAAATTTTCCCGTGTATCCAAAGGGACTGTATTTTTTGGGGGCAGGTTTCCTGATGGAAACGACATTACTAGCAACTTTTTTATTTATTTTTTTGCTTAAATGTTACAAGATCACCTAATTTACTAGAATGTAGGATAAGTTCCTAGATTTTTTTATTTATATTGTGAATCATATACATTGCTGGAATATACATACCTAAATTGCAAGTATATATACTCATCAGGTCTCCTAGAATATGTTATGTTTCTGATCCCTCGTGCTTCCTGGTAAGTCCAGGGAGAAGCGATCGGCGGGAGGAGTGCAGGCGCTGATAGAAGAAAACACTCCGATGAGTAACTGTTCGCTATCTCTCCTTATAAATCGTGTTTTATTTTCATGTCCTAATCCACGTTTTTGCTAAAAAAGGGAAAGGGTCACAGGTTCGAGTGTTAAATACAAATCCAACATTCTCTTTATGCTAAACACAATTTTTATTATGTTCTTTGATACGATATCCACTTTATGATTTTTCACAATTTTCAATATGCTAAACACAATTCCTACTTTTACATATTAACCAATTTTTATTTTTCACCAATTTCGACGGCTTTCCCGAAAAATCGAACTTTACTCCGCGGTTTTAAAATTCCAACTCCCCGAGGTTCGGGCTAGCTGCCCCCTGGTGCCCATGAAAGCTTTTTTTATTTTTTATTGTTACTTTCCCACGACGTGAGAAATCGTACGTGGGAAAGTACAAAAAGTTTAGACACAGTGCATATGCATGAAATCTGATATGCACCTGTGTCTTGTAAAAATAATATTTTTAGACGATGAGAGTAATGGTGTGTATGTATGTACATACAATTAATTTTCATGAATTTACCGGAAAAGCTGTATGTAGGTATGTACTGCATGTAGGTATGCAAACATACCGTGAGAACGTAATGTTTGACTGATAACAAAATGCAATTTATGCTAAATTGCATTTTGTTGCAGTACGAAAATGCATTTTTAAATGCAAATGAAATTTAGATGAATTTTTTAATTAAATAAATTTTATTTTTCAGGGTCATTTCTGGTACATAAATATATTGTATGGGCCAATATATTGATGTGATGACCTTCTGATTGTGATTCGGGGTATAGGCACCCGGGTCACAACATCCCTCCCCCTTGGGGAAAAGAAAGTTTTATTCTCTTGAGAAGAAAACTTTCTTTTTAAGAAACTTAATCTTTGTTTCTGATGATCATAAGGTTACATGTTGATGATGTACTTATATACTAAGAATATGTCTGCTGTTAGGTATTATTACGGACTACATGTACATAGTGTGATACTTCTAATTACATCTTTTTATTTTAAATTATCGATTTAAACAAGTTTTCGATTTTATATACGATGGGAATAATTGTACAATACAGGATGCATACTTGTTCATTGAAATATATGTAATAGCTACCTATTTATTTTATTATTATATATACATATATGTATTAATTTTTTGTCTTATTTAAAGAACTAGGATAAATATTGAATTGGTGGACATTTATTTTCATTCCAGGGAGGATGGTGGAAAGAGATAGGAAAAAAAAAGGTAGTGGTATAGTTCTATCGTAATCTTGATAGAGTCATTATAAAGTATTTAGCTGATAAGCGTTCGTGTGAGATTCTCCTTAGCCCTTTATCTAGTGATTTGTTCTTGCGATTCTTTTTTTTTTTATTTAAATGCTTGTCGACTCGGCGTTAAGATTACGTTGGCGTAATTCGGCGTGCTTGGGATAAGTGCGATGTTTTGGTTACCGTTTGTGCTAACGTAAGGGGTTTTGTTAATGGTGATAGCGAAGTTGTTTTAATTTTTGTTTAATTGATCTTGCTTTTGCCTACTGAGGTCTTTAGGTTGTTTGTGGACCTCATTAGTAAAAATGATTTTCGTGCAAGAAGTCGGCCATGATTTATATCGTGCCCCGGAGTTTTTATTGTGTTCGGGTCACCGGTGTTTATGTCCTGTACGTGTTGCCTGGGTGGAATGGGCCCCTGCGTATAGTCTGGCATGCCGCTGGACGACAGAGCTTGCCGCTTTGGGGTGGCCCACCCGTCGCAGACACCTATTATGAGTGTAGTTTCCTGTTGTCCCCTGATTATGAGATGGGAGTTTCATTCTTGGGTAAGTCGTTGTATTTGAAATTTTTATGCTCTTGTATAATTATTATTTTTTGTGTTTTTTTTTTCTTCATTCTAGGTGGATACGCGGTATTAATCGGAGAATCATATCCACTTCCCATCCTGTCGTGGGGAAATGGTCCTGATCCGGCGCCCATTGAGCAGGACTGGGACACTGAGGGCGGCTTTTGAATTTTCTATTTTTTTTTTTTCAATGTTCTTTTTTTATAATAAATGATTTAAAATGTAGATTGGTTTTGTTATTTATTATTATTTTGTTTAAAAATTATTGTATTTTTTTTTTTTGTGTTTGGCTGCGTTGTTCTACTTTTGTTTCTTTGTTCTTAATTTTTTTATTTTGGTAATAATTTGTAAAAATTTGGTTTGGAGAATCTCACCCAAATTTCGTGACTTATGTGTGCGGCTATGGTACCGGCTAATACAATGATGTTTTTATGAAGAGAAAGGAAGATAAAAGGAGAGAGAAAAAAAAAGGGAATGAAATAATAAAAGAAAAATATTCCTAAAAAGTTTGACAGAAGTACTCTGTTGTTTATATACATATTGGTATGGATTAAGTTTAATCGAGGAAAATTGACGTAAATTGACGTTAATAACGTAATTATAGTCTGCAAGATTTGGAGTTAACTAGATTATCTTATTTGTTTATTCGCTTAAATATTTTGGTATACTTATATATTTTTTTATTGTTACTTATTTATTTTATATGTATGAAAATATCGTATTTATAATTTCAGATAGCTTTTATAATTTTTTCGATGCTATATTTATTTCAAGTCTCTATATGTATTTTTTTTTTATATTCCTTAATTTATTTTATTTTATTTGTTGTACTATGTACATATATATTTCTTTATTCCTTATCATTTTTGTATATTCACATTTTTCTTTACATTCAATTTCACACATACACAAGTGCACACGCAATGGAATGTGTGGGTATTATTTGTCTCTTAGACTGTTTTCTAATGGGAATGGAGAGAAAAAAAAAAAAAAAAAAAAAAAAAAGTAATATTTTTCATAAGGAAAAAAAAATTTGTATTGTTCCTTTAAATTTCCTTTATTCTTCATTTGATCTCTTGGAAGGGAAGGTGTTAAATATTTAAAGGATGGAAATGGTTACTGTGTCAGTTATTTGTTCGTTATAGTTTGGGTACCTTGTACTTTTCGCTATAAGGCATGAGTCCAGTGGATGTTCTAACATTAATTGGGGAAGCTCTCTGCCGTTCTTCTGTTGGGGGCAGGAGTAATATTGAAGTTTGCTGTTCTCGGTGCCGCAATAGGCGCGTTTTCCAGTTGGTGTTCAGCAAATATTTCGTTTGATTTGCGATCTTTTGGTCTGTATTTAATGTACAGGTAGATGAATAGAACAGTTATCACTAATGCTAATGTCGAATATGATAGCGCATAGTGATGGATATGATGCTTATTAGTTGGGTTTAGTGGGTTTGATTCCCGTTCTTTTTGAAGATGGATGGATTTTAAAATTTCTTCGAGGTCCATGTTGTTCGTGATATTTAAGGGATTTCTTATTATATACGTTTCCATAGAGAGAAGCGTCATATTTTCGATTATGTTGGAAATGTTTGTTGTTGGTATGAAATGGGAGTTGAATTTTGATATTTTTACGTTATGTCCGTGCAGGATCAATTCTTTGCTGCGGACATAACAACCTGGGTAAATATATATTGTTCCCATGCCTTCCAGGGTTCGTGAACTAATGGAATCTTCACAAATGATATCTATATGGAAGGGTTTTTTAAGGGAGAAAAGCCATGCATTTTGGTTTGATAATTGTGTCATATAGTAGTTCTGATTTGAAGTCAAAATTTTACAATTTGCTGTAATAGGTTCCTTTTTTATTAAATTAATTTCACATTGATTTACTCTATTGTTTGTATTTAAAATGGGTGATGAAATTTTGCAATAAAAGTGTGTATGGTCCAACGTTGCGCAATTGTGGATTTCTTGGAGTGTTAATTCGATGTAGTGCTCACGATTGTAATCAATTAGTACATATTCCTTTAATGGTTCAATATATATAAATGAACCGTTTAGGGTTGTCGGTAATGGCATTGCTTTGAAAATTTGGTAAGGTTCTTTAAATGGGAGTGGAACTCGGAGTTCTATAATTATTTTGTTGTTGAAAATATTCGCGGATATTGTGCTTAATTTGTAGATCTGTGAAAGTAAATTGTCTCTGGAATTTATGGGTAGTATCACTGAATTTGGTAGTTCCTGTCTAATTTTTGATAAAATCTGTTCAATCTTGTTAGGCGATATTAGTGTAGGGTGAAATTTTCCATGTTTGGAATCAATTAAAAGATCAATTAATTCTGACTGTGTATTTTGATATCTGAATGCCATTAATGAAACAAGTGAGACGAGTGATTCTATTTCAATGGATATTTTATTATCCAGTGTTCTATTTTTCATTAGTGATGTAGATATTTGTATTGAAATTAGTTTTTTATGCATGTGTAAGAATTCCTTTTCAATTGCGGCCTTGGTTTTATTGAATATTTGAGCTGTTGTTTCGATTATCGCGGTTTGGCTTTTCATAAGGGAGAGGAGGCAGTTTTGGTTTAAAGTGAGGTTGTGAATTTGTTCATCATACAACTTGGCATCATCTTCATCTAATGTGCCGAAAAGGGCTTTGGAAATGGAGCCTATAGCATTGAATAAAGCTCTTTGTTTCCTACTTTGAGTTACTAGGAGCATATTTTTGTATTCTATATTTGCTATAATAAGGTTTATCTGTAGTAACGTACCGTTACAAGTATGCGCCATCGCTGAATTTCCGTCCAATTTCTGGCATGTAGGTGTAATTTGTTGCGTGATGAATTTGATGTTCCTGAACTCAGATTTGAAGTTTTCTAAATCGTAGTAGGTTACGATTTTCCATTCGTTCGTGTAAAAATTGGCCCTGCCAATTTCCTCGAAACAAATGCCCGCGCTGGCATTTATTTGCTTTACTTCTATCCCCGAGCTGGAGATGAGGGGGATGCAAATTAAAATGAATGCCAATTGTATCATTGTGAGGACCTGGAAGATGATATTGTTATATTCATTTGTGAATGTGTTTTTTTTTTAAGGGAATGAAGCTTTTATATTAATCTGTAAAAAGTTTCAAGTCGTTATTGTGGACTCTCTTATTTTTATTATTTATTTTTACAGTGGAGTTTTCAGGGGAATTAATTTCTATAATCACGTGTGGACCTGTCCAGAGTGGTGAAAATTTGTTATCTCTCACTCTGCTTTTTAACAAGACTTTGTCTCCAATATTAAAGGTTTTCGGGATAGAACTTTTGTCGTACTGAAGTTTTGATTTCCCTTTGTTGGCCATGGCTATGTCTTTCGCAATTTTATACCTATGTTGTAGACGTGCTTTTAACTCGTTTGCATAATTATCGTAGTTATAGCAAACGGTCGGAGATGATTTTAAGTTATTTGGGATTTCGGCTGGGAATCCGTACAGGAGTTCGCGGGGAGTATAATTTGTACTCGAATGAGGGGTGGTATTATAGACGAACATGGCGTATGGAATCCATGTATCCCAGTCTTGCGGATCTTTCGCTACATAAGATCTGAGGTATTCTGCTAAAGTTCTATGACTCCTCTCCAATGCACCATTTGTTTGAGGGTGATATGGAGTAGTTTTGAGCCTTTTGATCTTTAGCAGTTTGGATACCTCGGCGAACATGCCACCTATGAGGTTAGATCCCTGAACTGTTAGGATACTTTCTGGAATGCCATGTCGACAAACTATTGTTGTCGTGAAGGCTTCCGCTAATGTCTTAGATTCCGTGTTGACTATGGGAATAGCCTCCGAGAATTTTTAAAGGTCGTCTTGAAATGTAAGGATGTATTTATTTCCAGAATGGGAAATTGGGAGAGGTCCTACAACATCTAGGTACACTCTTTCAAAAGGTTTTGAGCTTATGCTTGAGATTTTCATAGGAATCTTAGGATTTCTGGATACTTTGTTTACTTGACAAAGTTTACATTTTCTTACATATCTTACAACATCGTCTGACATGCCAGGCCAATAGAATTGTTTTTTAATTTTTTTAATTGTACGGGAGACGCCTTGATGGCCTCCCGTTGGTAAAGAATGGAGATCTTTTAGAACTTGTTCAATATCACTGCTGTTGGATAAATACTTTATGGAATCTTGATGAAGTTTGATATTTATTTGTTGGTTAACGAAGACTTTGGTAAAAATGTTTTTAATAATTGATAGATTTTGTTGGTCTAATACTGGGAAGGAGATATTTATTTGACTTAACTGATTTGCTTCTGTATATGAGCAGATCTCAGTTAGAATCTTTTCAATGTCTAATCTATCTCTTTGTGATCGGCAAGGTAGATTGACTTTTGAGATGATTACTGTGGAGTCTTTCTTCTTAAAGAAGTTCAGTTCGTTTTCTAGTAGTGGAGGTTTGTCTGAAAGTTTTAATTTAGACTTTAGCACTTTTTCAAGTTCTGTATCTTGCATTGGCAAGATGAAAAATTTGGGATTAGTATTTTTAGTTAAAGGTAATGGGAAATCGATTTCAGTTATTATCACTGAGGAACTGTTTACCATTGATAAATCTGGATTTGGAGTAGTAATATTTGGATTGGGTGTATCTAAATTCGCCTGAGCTTTGGCTTGATTCCTGGTTACTACATTTACATAAGTACTGGGTTCCGTTGATTTTACGGAATTTTCTGGGATAGCTCTACTGAGAGCGTCTGCATTTGTGTTGAGTTTTCCAGGTTTATGAATTATTCTATAGTCATATTCCTCAAGACGTATTCTCCATCTCATTAGTCTTGAGGAATGATCCTTTAGATTCATTAGCCATACTAATGGCTTATGGTCAGTTATGATGGTAAACTGTCTACCATAAACGTATGGCCTGAATTGCTCAACTGCGAAAACAATTGCCAAAAGCTCTTTTTCAATTGTTGAGTAACGAGTTTCTGCACCATTAAGAACTCGACTCACGTAGGCGATTGGGTG
Source organism: Dioctria rufipes (assembly GCA_963924295.1). Lineage (NCBI taxonomy): Eukaryota > Metazoa > Arthropoda > Insecta > Diptera > Asilidae > Dioctria > Dioctria rufipes. The sequence continues at coordinate 97,744,931 of OZ002741.1, read as the reverse complement.
ATCTCCTTGATCATCTGCTTGAGAAAGAACTGCTCCGATGGCGTAGTCACTGGCATCGGAGGTGACAAAAAATTCTCTGTCGAAATCTGGATAGGATAAAATTGGTGCTGATATTAATTTGTTTCGTAATTCGCAAAATGCTTCATCGCAAATTGCGTCGAACTTGAAAGGTGTGTCCTTCTTCAGAAGGTTAGTAAGAGGTTTCGCAATTTTAGAAAAATTGGGAATAAAGCGGCGATAATAGCCGACGAAACCAAGGAAGGCTTTGATATCCTTTTCCTTCTTGGGTCTAGGATAAGATTGAACTGATTTAATTTTTGCCGGATCTGGCTTGACTCCATTTTCAGTAATGATGTGCCCTAAATACATTATTTCCTTTCTTAAGAAGTGGCACTTGTCGGGTTGTAATTTTAAATTGAAATCCCGAAGGCGGCTAAATACATTTGCGAGCCTAATATTATGATCTTTAAGATTATATCCATGAACTACAATATCGTCCATGTATACGAAACAGTAAATGCCTTGGAGTCCGGAAAGGACATTATTCATGGCACGTTGGAAGGTTGCGGGTGCACCTTTTAATCCAAATGGCATACGGTTAAACTCGTAATGACCATAAGGAGTGCTAAACGCAGTTTTTGCTCTATCCTTCCTGTCCATGCGAATTTGGTGGAATCCGCTGGCGAGGTCTAGCGTCGTGAAATATTTGGACTTACCCAATTGATCTAATATGTCTGTAATATTAGGTAATGGGTAAGCGTCGCCAACGGTAATGTCATTTACTCGGCGGAAATCTACAACGACTCGCCATTTTTTGTTCCCATGCTCATCCGGCTCTTTGGGAACTAGAAGTAGGGGTGAATTCCACGGACTATTTGAAGGTCTTATTATCTCTGAATCCAACATTTCATTTATTTTCCGCGTAATTTCTTTCCGGCTTGTTTCTGGAATTCTGTACGGTTTAGGGTATATGTGAGGTTTATTCGGGACTGTTTCGATTTGGTGCTCGGTTGCATTTGTAAATGTTAGGAAATCCCTTTCTAAGTAGAAGAGATCGTTGAAATCCTTACAAATTTTCCGAATACTCTCGGCTTCTTCCAAATTACAGTGATCCAATTTAATCAGGGTGTGCAGTTTTTTTATTCTGCCCCTAATTGGATCTCTGTTGGAATCCGGAGAGATGCAATTGAAGTCATTAAGGTCATGGCATTCTGGATTCATGTCATGAATTGCCAGTTCGACGTCCTGCTCTTTCGTGTTGAGAACTAGGACTTTTGCTGTTCCTTGTGATGGGTTGACTATGGTATTACCTATGAACAACCCTGGTTTTACCTCTTTTTTAAAATATACAGATTCCGTAGTTCCCACCGCTGCCACCAATTTGTTATGTTTCTGATCCCTCGTGCTTCCTGGTAAGTCCAGGGAGAAGCGATCGGCGGGAGGAGTGCAGGCGCTGATAGAAGAAAACACTCCGATGAGTAACTGTTCGCTATCTCTCCTTATAAATCGTGTTTTATTTTCATGTCCTAAGCCACGTTTTTGCTAAAAAAGGGAAATATTAAATAAATTTTATTTTTCAGGGTCATTTCTGATACATCAATATATTGTATGGGCCAATATATTGATGTGATGACCTTCTGATTGTGATTCGGGGTATAGGCACCCGGGTCACAACAAATATACATATATATATATAGGTTAGATTTCGAAGTTGCAGTAATTCGGGCGGCAGACAATTGTTATAATTAGTATTTACTTCAGGTAGTCCTAACTACATCGTTCGCAAGGTAGCGACGCAACGAGGAGGACAATTTCGTTTTTTTTTCTCGCTTTATTATGAATTATTTTGCATTTTCGATTAAAGACTAATTAGGGTAAATGTAAGGCTAGCTGTTAGTTACGAGTTCGCAGGAAGTACTTAGCTCGATAATCCAGTTAAGTTAGGGAACCCCAAGGGGGAAAATTGGAAGAATAAGGGATTTGATAGTTATAAAGAAAATTTTGTTAATTAATGTAATCGAATGAACAGAAATTAAAGTCATGATGATGAAGCTTAAATAAATGGAGTAACGGATTATAGTTAGTGGTGCACCCATTCTCTGTTCTCCGCCCCCTCGAAGTTACAGGAGCTATGGAGCCAGCCGACAGTTTGAATAGAATCGAAGGCCAAGTCGCCGCACTGAAATGAAAGATCTTTGGTTGTCTAGCTGAATTATTTATCGTAGAGTCCGTCGAGTTGTTGTAGTGAGGTCAGGGATCCCCAACTATGATAGGACCCAGTTCTTAACTCTCCCCCCCCCCCCCCGACGAGCTTAGCCGGCAATTAATTGAGCAGATTATGAGTTAGGTAGCAGATTATGAGTTAGGTACCGAATCGAGATCAGCTTGTCGAAGCGTTAGGCCGATTGCTGGCTGGCCTCTAAGCATCAAGAGTATCCGTCTCTCGGGACATGGCGCCCAGTGCGTCTTAGAGAATCTTTTGTTTGTAAACCTCAGACTTATGTGCACAGGGACGTGCCTTGTTGCCTTGTCACACACTGTTATTTTGAGTGTAAAAATAGTTAATTCTCAATGGAGCTAATTGTCAAGATAACGGTTACACTCTTGAATTATTGACAGTTCAACTGCTCCGATAACAAAAACAGTGGTCAACTAATAATAGTTCGAACTGTTGAAATAACAAGTTAGTTTGTTGCGTGCCAAAAATTTTTACGGTAAATCTATCATTTTAACAGTCCAAGGCATACAATAAAAATAAACAGTAGCGTAACTATTGAGGCAACGATTTTCTCTGTTCGACCAAAATTCATAGGAAAATTTGTTGATGTGATATACGAATTTGTTACTATTACAGTACTATTTCTCTGAGTGCAGTAACTTTATTAAATTAAATTTGTTAGTTCACGTACATTTAACAATATAATTTGCTTCAAAAAACATATTATCTGTCACTTTGATTCTAATAATATTATACCGATTATTAAGGAGAAAATTACTGAGAATATAATTTTAACTGAAAATGAAAAACATTATTCGGAAATAGTGCAAATGGAAACTGGTTCCACAGAATTTAATAATATTAATTTAAAACTTGAAGAAGCCAGCTTACGTTTAATAAGGAATTTGTATAAAAACAAGAATGTTTGTCGGAAAACAGTCCAACAAACAATTGAGGCCTTTTCTAAATTTTTTCTCAGTTTATACTTTCGGATATAGAACTTATGCTGAAAAATTTGAAAAATTGTAACATTGATCATAAAGAACAGATTGCAAATTACTTTTCTGCCGTCCGTAATATAACACAAAATTTTCAAACCGAGCACAGGAGAAAAATGTTTCTACAAAAAAATTTACATTTTAAGCAAAATATATCTGTCATAATTGGAAATCGAATTGATAACATAAGACAAAATGATTAATCATTTTAAAAACGGTACCTGTAAAAGCAAATATTATTTCTATGCCAATCATTCCTAAGCAACTTTTTGAAAGCGCAGGCGTTTTTAATAAAATATTGCAATATAAAAGCCAACTAGAAGAAGAAAATAATGTCATTTCAAATATCATGCAAAGTATCCTGTGGAAAAAGAAAACGGCATCCTTTCCTAAGGATGATTTAGTATTCCCAATTCTCCTTTATTTTGATGAGTTCGAAGTAAATAACCCTATGGGTTCACCCAGTGGGTTACAAAATTTAGGTGCCTTGTATATATCCCTTCCATGCATTCCTCTAACTCTTAGATCCAAACTGGAAAATATATTTTTAATTATGTTGTTTAATTCATTAGATAGAAAACAATAACTAATTTTTCAGCCAATTGTAGACCAGTTTCGGACTTTAGAAAGTGAAGGTATTAATATAATGGGGCAGAAAGTATATTTTATTTTAGCGTTGTGTATAGGCGATAACAAAGCAACTAATTCAATACTGGGATACACAAAATGTTTCGTTGTAAATTATTTTTGCCGTTTCTGTAAAATGCATAGAAATGAAACTAAAACAAAGTGTACCGAAAACACAATGCTACTAAGAAACGAAAATGATTATTTGCATGATGTGGAACGAAATAATGTATCTGAAACAGGTATTGTTTCAAAGTGTTCTTTTAATCAACTTCAAACATTTGTAGTAACTGATAACTTTGCAGTGGATATCATGCATGATATTTTCGAGGGGGCTTTAAATTTTGAAATTTGTCTTATCTTAAAACATTTTATCTTTAAAGAAAAGTACTTTACACTTCAGGCATTAAATAGGCGAATAGGACTGTTTGACTTTGGGGTAATAGATTCAATAAATAGACCTCAAGAAATTGCTAAAGAATATTTGAAAAATGGGAAACTGAGATATTCAGCATCTGAATTAATTTGGTTCTCTAAATTTTTGGGAATCATGATAGGAGATTGGATACCCGAAGACAATGCAGTTTGGAGCATATTTTTAACGCATATGAATATAATAAATATAGTAACAAGCGATAGTATAAATTATGATAATGTCAAAGCATTACAATATCTTATATCTCTTCATCACGAGTTATTTTTACAAAATTTTTCTCAGTCTCTCAAACCTAAACAACATTTGATGCTTCATTATCCCATGGTAATGAACAATGTCGGTCCCTTAAATCACATATGGTCAATGAGGTTCGAGGGAAAGCATGAAGAATTAAAGCGAATTGCGATGTCTACCACTAGCCGTAAAAATATAACCCAAACAATCACTGAAAGGTGTTTACTCAGTGAATTTTCAAAAATCCTAGATGAGGACTATCTTAAAAATACGATAACTACAGGAAAAGAAATATTGTCCTTTAAAGAAAATGTTTATAAAGTTGTAACTTTCTTAATTGCAATATATAAACAATGTAAATTTTTAGTGTTAATAGTGTTAAATATAAGATTGGGAATGTAATCCAATACAGTAACGATGGTGACTATCCCATTTATGGACTTGTGAAAGTGTTATGCTTGTGTGGTGATAAATATTTTATGTTTTTGAGGGTTTAAAGACAAAGTATTTCGATGTACATAGACGTGTTCATGTTGTAACTAAAACAGATAACATATTTTTTAAAGAGTATTGTGAAGATTATCATCAAATATTATCACTTATTAAATTGAATTCACAATTATATGTACTGTAAAATGATATTCATTCAGAATAATCTGTTATTAAAATTAAACAAAGAACGTGTTTGATTTTACATTAAACACAAACAGTTTTTATTATAAACGATGATAAACTGTAAGTATTTTATAAAAAAAAGTACCACCAAAATTTTTAATTAAATCAAATCGAATTGTTAATTTTTTTATTTGCTTTAGCATATTTATTACTTTAATCGAAGTTTTTTTAAATAAAGATCGGAGAAAAATATATAACTTACTTACAACAATAAGAAAAATAAATAAAATACCATACTTAGAATTACTCATTTTATTTAAACGATTCGTAACAAAAGAAATTAAAAGTGTTATATATGTATATTTAACCATTAGAAGATGGATAAATATGAGAAGTGTTATATTTAACATACAAAATATTCAAAACTTCATATGATTGAAAATGTGTATAGTATTAACTCCAATAATACAGTTTTGTTAGACTTTATACTGTACACATTTTCAATCGTATGAAGTTTTACATATTTTTTCAACATAACATTTTTCGAAGAACCACCTAATCATATTTATCCATCTCGTTATAGTTAAACATATGTAACACTTTTTATTTCTTGGTAAATTTAAAGTGATTTTTTAGCTTTTACTACTAAAAGACAATCTTGTATCACTTTTCCGCTGAGCCCTTATACGTCACTCACAAGTTTAACATTAACGCTTCACCGCCACAAAGCAGAATATTATAGTAAACTACTAATATTTCTTTAATAGATCGCGTTTATTGAAGACTTTAAAGCTTTACTTACCACGGAATTAAAGTAAGAACAATTCTGTGTTGAAAACTATTTCGATATTTCTATGATTTCTTTTTTCTATAAAAATGTTCCTTATTTAATAATAATATTTATATATTTACAACGAAACATTGTGGATTTAAGCTTTTAATTCTAAGTATTACATTTATATTTCTTCCACACAAATTCTTCTGAGTTAATATAATTACAAACTTTGATGTATAATTTGGTATTAGTAATGAAAATAACTAACCGATTTAGCTTAAAGCTTATTCTAATAAAAAATTCATAATAAGTAATTTAATTTGAAGATTATTTTAGTTGTTTTAAATAACGTAAAATGAATTTAACTGATATATTTATTTTTATCAAGTCTTAGTATTCTTAGCATAAATATTTTTTTAAAAAATATCTTGCATTGTGTACAAAAAAATATAATTGTGCTTTTATATTGATTTTTGGAATTTGTATTCGGTTTCTCCTACTGAAGTATTAAAGTCTTGATTAATTATCAAACCAAGTTTTGTTTTATTTTTCCTATGTTAATATATTATATTTTATACCTTAGATTAGAATTCCTATGGTATACTAACTTTATCATTTCGCTTGTAACACCGATCAATTATAACTTTATTCCTAGTCCAATATTCAATTCGAACATATTTTTTAGATGGGCCAAAGGGTGCTTATTTTTAAAAATATATGTAGGTATAAAATTAATTAGGTTTTCAAAGAACTCCATCACCGCCGATGCCATATGTACTCTACTCCTATGTACTATGGGAAATTCTGTAATGTAATAGGTAGTTAGCATTAATATAGCTTGGGTTGGTATTCAATACATGTGGACAAAAGTCCTCTATATTACGTTGCTCTTGTTTATGGAATATTATCTCAGATACTATGCTAAATAGCAATCCACCTTTATTCTATAGCTAGCGCTCCAATATGCTTGTGCGCTCCTACTAAGTCATGTTAGTGAGGGACTATTAAATATAGTGTTGTGTAACATATACAGTGGACAAAGTACATATTATGATATTGCTGTGCTAATATAATATAGCTTGAACTCCTATGATGAGTATCCACTCGTCCTTGAGAAAAGGTCGTATTTCGATATGCATATGTGCCCTTAACATTTTATGTTTAAAGGTAAATATTGTGTATTGCATTTTGCAACATTTTCGTTGGATCTAGTGCTATACTGTAATATTGTTTTACTATTATAATATTGTCTCACAATCTACATTACATAATCCCATATTTAATATCTTTTATCTCTTGTTGCGACATACTATTGGAAACAGTACTATATAATATATGGATGGCTAATATATAACTGGCTTTAGGGCAACCTACATATTGTGCAAATCTCAATATAAAATGTTTTCTAGTGATATGCAGTAACACTGTTCATATATATTTACATGGTAATGAGTGAAACATTATATAAGACAAAACGAAATGTATCCATATCCACGTTATATAGGAGTAACATCCATAGACACATCGCAATAATGATATTGTGTTCAAAACTATTTGATATAGTAACTTACACTATGTAAAGAGCTTCCATATTGTATGGCTCTGAATTCCATAAATTATCACTGTTCCAAAATCGCAGATACGTATTGTTGGAAGCATATATAAATTATATCGAACGGGACTATAATTTTTCTCAGTGTAACAATAGGGAAGTAACGTTGCTTTAACCATCATTCACTCTGGTTGTAACCTTTGCGAAGCTAAGTTCAAGTAAATAAATAGCTATCAGTGAATACGAGTTTTTTTTTCTTGATCTACCATAAATTGGAAATTCAGAGATTTTTATTACCACCGCTTCTTGCACGTGCCGTGAGGAGTCATTTGAGCTTCAAAGGAGAGTATATCTTTACACGTGCCGTAAAAGATAATACCAGAGCGCATCATCTTCTAAAACATTGACTAATAATTATTTTTGTGCTGTTTGTAATAATATACTTTTATAATAATTTTTGAACTGCTGTGAGCTTGTTATCTCTTACTGTAATATTTTAATTATTTATTTTAATTTTAAATCGATCATAGATGGAGAATTTTAGAAACTTTTATTTTTAACGATTCTAAATTAAATTATAAATACTGGAGGAAAACACAACCGCCTCGTCCGGGAATTGAAAGCGAGATCTTTCGCTTTCCGCGGGACTGTTCTTACCTCTGACCTAACGAGGCAGATACTTTTCCCTCTTGTATTTCTTGATTTTATCTATCCTCTTAAGCCACTTTCAGCTAGCATTAGACCGTGTCACAAGATGAAATTAACATCTGGTAAGTCCATCGCTTAACTATATTTTAAAAAAACAACGAGAAGTGGAAGAAAAATATAATGGGGAGAAATTGTTATGAATCCAAATCCATAAGTGTACATTATTCATACCAACATTTCTTTTTTTTTCATTTAACGATTTGAGTGATTTAATTATAAGTATTAAGCAGCGAGCTCCTTCCGGCGCGTCGGATACGCTCATGGAAGTGCCAACCTTGTATTCGGGAGGAGATTTTGCCAGGAAACAACAACCCTACCCAACACCTAAAAGCGAAGTGGAGGCCCTTACAACTGCACTGGATTAATTATAATTAAATAACGATTAAACATAATTAAATAATGAAATGTAATTTGTGATTAAGTCGTGTGACAAAAGTTAGGTACCTATGTGTTTAGTAACCCAAAATGTTCCAAACTTCGAAAGTACGTGTAAACGTAACACTGAATTCATTCATTCGAGACTCGTAACAAGACGAGATTTTTCACCAGTTCTGACAGATGGAGGGACACTTGTTTTCTTGAAAAAGTACGACACGAACAGGGAAGAGGCCGACATCTCGTTGCAGAGCAGTAATTTTGACGGGTTAGTTTTTCATCGGTGTGGATCCTTTAAAGTCCACCTAGAATTAGCACGCAGTATAATTTTCTTTTACCAATTCGGAGTCTCGAGTCCTTGCTCGTTGGCCGGATATTTTGGTGCTAAAATCCAGAGCGGCGGAACCAGACATTTTTGCTCCTCCAATATTTCCAAAACTAATGTCTTTACGTCGATATTTATACATAAAAAAAAAATTTACATTTTTCTGATAATGAATCATATGACTGTCATACTCATCCGAATCCTAAACTAAACAAAATTTGGCCTATTTCTGAAGCTCTAAATAGCAAATTTAGTACATTTTATATACCTGAACGAGACATAAGTGTAGATGAAAGTTTGTTATTGTACAAAGGACGATTGGGTTGGATCCAGTACATCCCTCTAAGACCTGGCGCCCACTGGAGTGGTGGGTGAGCAATGTGGCAGTGGCGTGGTTTTGGCGTGCGATGTGGCAACAAAGTGGTGTGGCAGTAGAATGGTGGCGAATTGGTATTAATATTATGAAGCGCGCATCAAAATGGCAAGCAGCGTATCGATTAACTAATTCGACATCAACAGTAATAACTAAGGAGAAGTGGCATCCACTGCCACTTACCACTCGAAAATTAAACTTGTCGGAGACTAGTGGCAATCAAGTGGTGCCACGCCACTTGTCAAATGGCACGCCATCGCCACTCTATTTCAATGTGCGCTACTCTATTTGTTTTTACGGAACTAAATTTTTTCACTTACCATTTAATCGCCACGCCACTGCCACATTGCTCACACACCACTCCAGTGGGCGCCCGGCTAAAACGATCTCGTTTTGGGATAAAAATCTACATGCTCTGCGAATCTAAAACAGGGTATTTGTATTCGTTTATTATTTATACTGGAAAAGGAACTATAATATCCCAAAAATATAAAGACATGCCTATGACTTCACAGGTCGTATTGTCGTTAGCAGATTGTCTACTAGATATAGATAGATATATAAAAACTAAAAAAGGAGAATCTATAGCATTCCAAAGAAAAAAAGTCATGGTAATGAAGTGGCATGACAAGAAAGAAATTTGTCTCTTGTCGACAATTCACAATCCCGAAAATGTCCTAACTGCGAAGAAAGATAAAGAAGGAAATCCCATAAAGAAACCTAAATTAGTTGTGGACTACAATAACACCATGGGAGGCGTCGATAGATTAGATCAACACTTACATGACTATCAACTAACTAAAAAACGGGGGAAAAAATAATATAAAAAAATATTTATGCATTTATTTGATTTTGCTATTTTCAACTCTTTTATTTTGTACAAAAAGAATGGAGGAGCGATGGATAATTTGGAATACAGAACAAAACTGATAGAAGAAATGATAGAAAAATATCACTTGAGTACAAGCGTCAAGAAGGCAGGGCGACAAAGACATATGGGACCATTACGACTAACGGAACGACATTTTCCTGACTTTATTCCTCCAACTGAAAAAAAGGCTGTACCTTATAGAAATTGTGCAGTATGTTGTTCAAGAAAAGACAGCACGGGCAAAAAAATCAGAAAAGAAACAAGATATTGGTGCAGTGAGTATGACGTGGGACTCTGCGTAGTACCTTGTTTTAAAATTTACCATACACAATTAAAATATTAATAAAAAAAATTTTTTTTGCATAAATTAGTTAAAATAAGCATAAATAATAACTATTTGCAAAAAAAATAAATGATTTTTTTTTTGTACCTAAATTGATTAAAAAAATGTGCATTAAGGGGTTTTAAATAAATTTGTTGATGAACTGATATTGCTTCAAAACACCGGAATTTTAATTGATAGTGGAAATATTAAGTTATCGATTGGTTCATTTATATGTGATGCACCAGCGAAAGCATTTGTCACTGGTGCAGTTGGGCATACAAGTTCAAATGGATGCTCGAAATGTATCCAAAAAGCTCAAAGAATAGATAACAGATTAACTTATAGTACCAAAGTAGAAAATTTTAGAACCGATGAGCAGTTTACAGAACGTTCAGACAAGCAATATCATTCGCAATATTTTCAACAAAATATACATATACTAGAAAAAGCGAACATAAAAATGATTTCTCAATTCCCACCAAAAATTTGGATTGTGTTCAGGGAATGTTGGAAACATTTGTGGAAGATTTTCCCATTTTATATGGTAGAAACAAAGTCCGCTACAATGTACATAACCTATTGCATATAACGCAATGTGTTGAAATTTATGGAAATGTTCACTCATTTTCTGCATATAAGTTCGAGAATTTTATGCAATCACTAAAGAAAGATACTCGCCAACCAACCAAAATCTTGCAGCAATTGCGTAATAGGATGATAGAACGAAATATTTTTCATGAAAATAGAATTAGAAGTGGTAAAATGAGAAAAAGTTTGAAGAAATTTTCAATAACATCTTGCGCTATATATAAAAACTATTTTTACGATAGGATTTATATTAGCGATTCGACACCAGACAACTATTGCTATGTTAAACCATTCATACCGGTTAAGATTGTTGGATTTTACAAGAATTCTGAAGGTGAAGAGTGTGTAATTGGCCTTCGTTTCTTATCAGTCTCAAATTATTTTGAAGTGCCTTGTGAGTCCATCCAATCTGTGGGTATTTCTGTGGTAACCGATCTAAACCAAGGTGAAGAAATATTCAAAATAAATGATATTATGTGCAAGAATATGTGCTTACCATATGGGAATAATTTTGTATTAATCCCAATATTGCATTATTGTTGTAATTAAAATTTATTTTCAAATTTAATCCTGCCAATCTCTTCTCAAAATTGCAGTTTCCTTTGTGAGATGTTTAAAAAAGAGTGCAAAAATTTACTTGTGGTGGAGACTTTGAGGGAAACATGCCCAAAATAAGTCCTGTAGTTACAAAAGAAGGATTCGATCTTGATGCAATATTGCACCAAGTCCAGAAAATAAAGAAAACGAAAATGATGGTAAACAGTTAAAAATTATAAATTAATTTCATCTTTATAATTATGAAATTTTTAAATGTTCTCTCTTCCAGTTCCAACTAAAACAGCATCTATTCAGGCAATTGTCAATAAATTAGAGGCAATTTCAATGTCCGTAGCTTCATTAACCGCGTCTGTAGCTGCGCAGAAAAAAAATCATCGAGAGACTGTACGCAAAATCAAGTCCAGAGATAGCATATAACACCAATGTTTTCCCAATCGAAAGCATCGATGATCTGAAGGAAAAATACATGGTAATTTTTAACAGACTACAGATATTCAGTTAAACTTCACAGTTTTTCGATAATCTTAAAACGAATTGGAATGAGCAAAGTTGTGCAATTCAATTCTATGTTAATTGCTTGAAATCTGGGAAATTTAATTGAGCGTCTGTGAAATGAGTTATACTGATATCTACTTAATAATCTGTTTACAGGTATCTCAAATATGAGAGCTTTCTCGGTCTTTAAAATACGTATTCACAGAAAATATGATTCTCCAAACAAATTGGGATGGCGTAAAGAAAAAGCATAGCTCTAAAGGAATTGAAATTATTTAATAAATTATTTTTTGGTGAGATTTACTAAATATGGTATTATAAAATAACAAACTAATGTAAACCTATTTCTTTTTTTAGATACAGTAAAAGGTGATAATTTTGGATACGAGCAATTTGTCGAAGAGATGAAGAAGGGAATAAAATTGATGAAAGGCCGCTTTTATAAACATACGTGCACGCAAAAAAAAATACATTGTTTTGAAGTTCTTTAATTTAATTTAATAATGTCATACTTAAGTGTTTTTAGTTTAATTTAATTTAAATACAGATCTATTTCATAGTTCCGTGTTTTTAGCTTAATTTGATTTTGTTATAACTTATAACCTTCTTGTGAATTATTTAGATATACTTTTTTGTTATTAACAATTTCTGGTTTTATTTGCAAAATCTCCATTCTCTTTGTACACACTTTTCTGCGCCTTACCACTCTGTGAAAACTGAAAGAATGCTTCCGTCCACCTTTCTGAGATGGCAGAATGAAAGATTCCACGGATTGAAAGGTAATGCTCCCTTTCACCTTCCAAAGAATTTATAAAGAAGGCTTCCTTTCAACTTCCAAAGAATTAATAAGAAAAACTTCCTTTCACCTTCCAAAGAATTAATAAACAAGGCTTCCATTCACCTTCCAAAGAATTAATAAAGAAGGTTTCCTTTCACATTATAAGTCATGCAGAGATAAGGTATATAACCATCTTATATACCTTCCCGTCTTAGGACATCAATGCTTTAAAAGAAATGGACTGGGTATCAGAGCGTATTGCTTCCATGCCTTTCGCAGAATGTTTTCGAAATGCATCCGAAATGCTTCCGTTTCCCGCTGGGGAATGCTAAGCTTTATGATATAAAAAAAGCATATGACAATAGCCAAGCACATTGAGCGTGTTGCTAACTTAAGCAGAAATAAAAAAAAAATAATTGAACTTATTTCAAAAAGATCAACTGTTGTTAAACCATCCCGTATCACTGAAGGTGCTTTATCTCTGTTTGTTGCCGAACATACATCTCTGTTAACTATAGATCATTTGGGAGAACTATGTAAAAATGTGTTTAAGGACTCTGAAGCTGCTAAGGACATTAAACTTCATAGAACGAAATGTTCGGAAATTATTCGCCAATTAATAGCTCCACATTTCCAAAGTATCGTCCTGTCAGACATTGGTGAACAAAAATATAGTATTCTAATAGATGAGTCAACCGATATAACAGTTTCGAAAACATTAGGTGTGGTTATTCGATACTATAGCGAAATTGTTGGTAATTGTTTCTCTTGAACTGCTACGTGAGGGCAGTTGGGAAGTTCTTTGCTCGAGCTGCTACGTGGGGGCAGTCGAGATATAATGTGAAATGTATTAATTTACGACTATAACAACTTGTATGGCTGCTATAGGTGATATTCATAGACGGAACAAACTATTCTGCTTCTATTGTGCAGTTTTTTGTCGTGCTGGTACGTGGGGACTGTTATGTTGCATTTCAGAGTAGCCTTCGCAGATGCTGCCCTCTCGAATCCGGCTCTATTTACATATATGTCGTGCTGTCTAATAATAATATTTAAAGTAATGCTGCCACGAGCTGAACGAGAGAGAACAGCTAAACAGTCAAGATTTTGTTATTTTTAAATCTTTAAATTTCATGGTTAGTTAAGAATAGGTAGAGTTAAAGTAAAAGCTAATTAGTTAAGAATATTTAAAAAGAGTGGAAACATCAATTGTAACGTACTTCTGAAATATTTAAGAATTGTACTTGGAGTTGTCACTGGAGCCCTGGGACTTATAGCCAATGGATTACAGAATTACAAATTAATATCCTTTGCTTTTACCTTGCACCACTCAATTTGGAAAATCAAGCTCTACTAAGTTTTTAAATCATCAATTGTATAAACGCGGAACTACTTCCCGGGTCGCCAACGAAAAATATTAAATAAATAAAAGCCTATCTGAAAATGATTTTAAAAATGAGCGCCAACCTTCAGAATACACCAGTTGAAATATTCGGACCACCACCCAAAAGAACGAAATCGAAAGAAATTCGACAAAATACAGTCCAGTGACCTTTTTCGTGGTCGAATTTGGCCGAATGGGGACGAGAGTTAAAAGAAGACGAGAGGCTTCTCTCTCTACCTGGCAAGCAAGCAACAAGTGAAGTGGTCGATTCCGAAAATAACTAAAAGTGTTCTTAAAAATTTCCAAAAAAGAAAAAGCAGAGAAGGAAAAGAAAATTTTTGGCGAACTATTCTTTTCCAACCAGAAAGCAAAAGTTAATTAAAAGAAGGCGGAAAGGAAAAGAAGAGAAGATAATCGAGGGGACTCGGGGAGTAACGTCAACGTGGAAAAAGAAAAAGGAAAATTAAAATATTTGTTGCGAAAGCGATCTAGTTGATTTCCCGAAAGCAGTGGTTACAAGGTTAAAAGTTAAGTATACTTTTCTTCCTTTAGCATTTTTGGTGAAACGTATAAACATATCAATTCTATTATATTATATATTGATTTTGCCCCAGGGCTCCAGATGGTACTCGAATTTATAGGTTAGCCTATGTAAAGTAGGTTCAGCAGTATTAAAGTATATATATATTTTTTTTTGTTGTCACTTGGGTTCAGTGAGTTTAACTTATAATTTAGGTATATTGGATTGATTGTGACCAACGGAATTGAAGTTCTTAGTGTGTTAATAACGGGCCTCTGGCTCGAGGTTACGGTATTCCTCGGATTACAGTAATTTCCGATCGAATGGTAATTCTTAGTACGTGCCTTTTGAAAAGGGTCTGTGACTCGAGTTTATTGTATTTGCTAGGCTACTACAGTTCTTGTAATTTTTTTGTTACAAAGAAAAAAAGAATAATTACAACGTTGTATGGTCAGTGTTGTGTTTTCATTTTACCAACGCGAGTTTCGTGATTTAGCTCGGTGGCGCTCTATAGAGAAGGAAAATCACGTGGCGCCCAACCCAGATCTCCACGTTGGAGCAACGCCATCTCCACTAACCTACTAAAAAAAAAAAAAGGGGTGAAATCCCAAGTTACGCTTTGTTAAGAAAATAAAGGTGTAACAGGACATGAAGGCAGCACTGATGACGTTTATCGTATGCGTACCTTTTCAATTGCAGCAAACTGGAATATTGCTGCGTTTGGGATCGTAACGATGGCACTTGTGACGTTTAGTCTTGTGCGCTTTTATGAGTGCAGTGATCTGAGTACTGCTACGTGTGGGATGGAAGTTCTTTCCGCCTTGATCAGAATTAACTTCTGAATGTATTCATTGCAGAGTTAACCTCTGAAAATAGATCTAGACCAACCTTTGTATAACGTTGTCTAGGCCTTCGGATTAACTCCTGTGTGAGATTGCTTGAATTAACCTCACTTTTGCAATCTTTAGGATCAACTCCTAGCCGACGTACTTGAGTTAACCTCAAATAATGTGTTTGTTTTAGGATCAACTCCTGTATGATAATTTGAGTTAACCTCAAATATTTGTTTGGCCAGAATTAACTTCTGTTTTAGAATTGAGTTAACCTGAAATATTTTTGACAGCCAGAATTAACTTCTGTGTGTGGATTGAGTCAACCTCAAGTATGTAGGACGGCCAGAATTAACTTCTGTGTGTAGGATTGAGTTAACCTCGAATATTTGTTTAACCAGAATTAACTTCTGTTTTGGGATTGAGTCAACCTCAAATATTTATGACGGCCAGAATTAACTTCTGTTTTAGGATTGAGTCAACCTCAATTTGTTGGTGTAGAATTAACTTCTATAGGATTTCAGAATTAACTTCTGGTTTGGATAAGGATTTTGCTCAGAACAGACTCCAAGGCGACTTAATCAGATCAATTCTGATTTGGAAATGGGTGCTTTTGCTATCGTTCGCCGTCTTTTTATAGCTGCTGAAGATGGTCATGTGATGTACTCCTCATGGCGTTGCCATAGCGATGTTTATACCAGTTGCTGCTACGAGAACATCTGGTTGACGTAATGTCAGTTAACTGATATGTCAATTTGTGTTTTTATTGAATTTAATTAATTTTTTATTAATATTTTGTTCTTTTCAGCTTGTAAATGTCATCGCGGGACCTTTGGGACATTGTAGGAAGTTTGAGGAGTACTTGTCGGTAATTAATTAGGTTTGTATTATGAATTTTTTCTCACTGCAATTTGATTCTTTCTGAATTCTTTTTTGTTTATTTTTAGGAAATACTAGCTGGATTCAACGAGGGAATAATGTTCAGTACGTGGACTGAACATGCATCGTTAGAAAAGGTTTGGATGGGATTCAGAAATGGAAACCGGCAGAATATCGTCAAGTTATATTGTATACGGGAATAGTTATATTAAAAGATGTCATTGTTGAAGATTTATTTGTTCATTTCCTTCTGTTGCATTGCGCATATAGATTGGTGTCTTGTCCGAAAAACTGCCGCAAAAATTTGGATTGTGTTCAGGGAATGTTGGAAACATTTGTGGAAGATTTTCCCATTTTATATGGTAGAAACAAAGTTCGCTACAATGTACATAACCTATTGCATATAACGCAATGTGTTGAAATGTATGGAAATGCTGACTCATTTTCTGCATATAAGTTCGAGAATTTTATGCAATCACTAAAGAAAGAAATTCGCCAACCAACCAAAATTGAAATTCCAGCTCCTTCTATTCAAAATCAATCAGTCTGTTTCAAGAAGGAAATAAGACCAGGTCTGTTTCTTGGAAATTCGATAGTCGAACCAGTCAACGGTATGGCAAAAGTCCTAATCCTCAACACAAATGAGGAGGACGCCGATCTGGCACCTTACGAGGTGAACCCAGTTTACCAAGACTTGGACGACTTTGTGGTCATCTCCACAGACTCTGAAAGAGATCCAATTAAGGGCAGAATAATTAAGCTGCAAAACCTTATAAAATTGGATCACTGTAATTCAGAGGAATCTGAGAGTGTTCGCAATATCTGTAGGGAATTCAACGATCTCTTCTTCATAGAAGGGGATTTCCTTTCATATACAGATACGATTACCCACAAAATCGAGACACTCCAAGACAAACCGCCCATTTATACAAAGCCTTATAGACTTCCTGAAGCAAGCCGAGCTGAGATAAATAGGCAAATACAGGAAATGCTTGAGTCAGACATCATCAGCCCTTCACATAGTCCCTGGAAATCTCCCCTTCTCCTGGTTCCCAAAAAACCAGATGAGAACGGAAATAAAAGATGGCGAGTTGTGGTAGACTTTCGTCGTATTAACGACATCACTATTGGCGACGCGTACCCACTGCCTAATATCACTGATATATTGGACCAGTTGGGGAAGTCGAAATATTTTACTACACTCGACTTAGCCAGTGGATTCCACCAGATAAAAATGGACTCGAAGGACAGGGAGAAAACTGCCTTTAGCACACCCTATGGCCACTACGAATACAATCGTATGCCATTTGGTTTAAAAAGAGCCCCTGCTACTTTTCAACGAGCCATGAATAATGTCTTATCTGGCCTTCAAGACATCTATTGCTTCGTATACATGGACGATATTGTAGTCCATGGATACAATCTCAAAGACCATAATACAAGACTCACAGCAGTATTTAGCCGTCTTCGCAATTTCAACCTCAAACTTCAACCCGACAAGTGCCATTTCCTAAGAAAGGAAATTATGTATCTAGGGCACATAATTACAGAAAATGGAGTCAAACCAGACCCAGCAAAAATCAAGTCAGTTCAGTCCTATCCCAGACCCAAGAAGGAGAAAGATATTAAAGCCTTCCTTGGTTTCGTCGGCTATTATCGCCGCTTCATTCCAAATTTTTCAAAAATAGCTAAACCACTTACAAATCTTTTAAAAAAAGATACGCCCTTCAAGTTCGACGCAATTTGCGATGAAGCGTTTTGCGAATTGAGAAATAAATTAATTTCAGCACCAATTCTATCTTATCCTGATTTCGGCAAAGAATTTTTCGTCACCTCCGATGCCAGTGATTACGCCATCGGAGCTGCTCTTTCACAAGTTGATGATCAAGGAGATCATCCAATCGCCTATGTGAGCCGAGTTCTCAATGGTGCAGAGACTCGTTACTCAACAATAGAAAAGGAGGTCTTAGCTATCGTTTTCGCAGTTGAGCAATTCAGACCATACGTTTATGGCAGACAGTTTACAATTATAACCGACCATAAACCATTAGTATGGCTCATGAATCTGAAAGATCACGCCTCAAGACTGATGAGATGGAGAATACGTCTTGAGGAATATGACTACAAGATAGTCCACAAATCAGGTAAGCTCAACACAAATGCAGACGCTCTCAGTAAAGCTATTCCAGATAATAGCGAAAATTTCGCAAAACCTACCACCTGCATAAATGTGGTAACTAGAAATCAAGCCAGAGCTCAGGCGAATATAAATACACCCAACGCAAGTGTAACTACTCCAAACCCAACTCCATCACCTGTAAACAATTCCTCAGTCATAATAACTGAGACTAATTTTCCTCTTTTACTAACTAAAAATGCGAATCCTACATTTTTCATCTTGCCAATGCAAGATACAGAACTTGAAAGAGTGTTGGATTCGAAACTAAAATTTTCAGATAAATCCCCACTCTCAGAAACTGAACTGGACTTCTTCAAGAAAAAAGACTCATCAATAATTATATCAAAAACTAATTTACCTTGTCGATCGCAAAGAGATAGATCAGACCTCGAAAAGATTTTAACTGAGATCTGCTCATACACAGAAGCAAATCAGTTAAAACAAATTAATATCTCCTTCCCTATATTAGATCCACAGAATCTAATAATTATTAAAACAGTTTTTACCAAAATCTTTCCTAATAAGCAAATAAGCATAAAACTGCATCAGGATTCAATTAAATATTTATCAGACATTAATGACATCGAACAAGTCTTAAAAGATTTTCACTCATTACCAACGGGAGGCCATCAAGGTATTTCCCGTACTATTCAAAGAATCAAAAAGCAATTCTACTGGCCTGGCATGTCAGACGACGTGGTGAAATATCTAAGGAAATGTAAACTTTGTCAGGTGAACAAAGTATCCAGAAACCCTAAAATTCCAAACGACCTTTCAAAACTTTCAGAGGCTATTCCCATAGTCGACACCGAGTCTAAGACATTAGCGGAAGCCTTCACGACAACGATAGTTTGTCGACATGGTATTCCAGAAAGTATCCTCACAGATCAAGGTTCTAACCTCATAAGTGGCATGTTCGCCGAGGTATCTAAATTGCTGAGAATTAAAAGGCTCAAAACAACTCCATATCACCCTCAAACGAATGGTGCATTGGAGAGAAGCCACAGAACCTTAGCAGAATATCTCCGATCTTATGTAACAAAAGATCCACAAGACTGGGATACATGGATTCCTTATGCCATGTTTGTATATAATACAACCCCTCATTGGAGTACTAATTATACTCCCCGCGAACTCCTGTACGGATTCCCAGCCGAAATTCCAAACAATTTGAAATCTTCTCCAACCGTTTGCTATAATTACGACAATTATGCAAACGAGTTAAAAGCGCGTCTACAACATAGCTTCAAAATAGCTAAGGACATAGCCATGGCAAACAAAGACAAGTCAAAATTGCAATGCGATAAGAACTCCGTCCAAAAATCTTTTATGGTAGGCGATAAAGTCCTACTTAAGAGCAGAGTTCGAGAGAACAAATTCTCACCACTATGGTCAGGTCCGTATGAGATAATGGAGATTAATTCCCCCGAAAATTCCACTATTAATATCAATAATAAAAACAAAAGAGTCCATAACAATGACCTAAAACTTTTCTCAGAGTAAAAACTTCATAGTCTCCAAATATCATTCAGAGATATTAACATAGTGTCATCTTCCAGGTTTCCAAAATGATGCATACAGCATTCTTTCTAATTTGCATCCCTTTCGTCTACGGCTCAGGGATAGAAGTCAATCAGCTAAATGCTACTGCAGGCATTTACTTCGAAGAGATTGGCAGAGCCAATCTCTACACAAACGAGTGGAAGATAGTGACATTCTACGACCTGGCGAATTTTAAATCGGAATTCAACAACATTCAGTTCATAGCCCAACAAATTACAGCGACCTGCCTGAAACTAAACAAATACGCAGCCTTGAGCCACACTTGTAACGGGGTCCGGAAAATTGATCGCCCGCAATTGATCGCCAGCAATTTACCACCAGCAATTAATCGCTAGCAGTTTACCGCCGCGTCAGTTTATCGCGCAAACAATTTATAGCCTACAATTGATCGCTAGCATATTTTATCGCCTGGCCATACATATAATTTATATATAGTAAATAATAATATAATTTAATAAATAACTTGCAACTATGGTTTGTCTGTAAGTATTATTTAAGAATTAAGTACAGCTAAAAATGCAAGTTATATCCTAGGTATAGGCAAAGATAACCTAATAATAAGGTAGGTAAAAAGTCTTTAAAACCATAACGAATAAAGACCAAACATGTGAAATGTATTCAATTATTAATAAGATAGATTATGCGCTATATCTCTCAGATAATTAACAATATCATCGTAAATAAAATGTTCCCGCACTTTTGTGAAAACACTTTTCTGAAATATTGAGCGAATTGGTTCGAAATTTGTTACTGTAATCCTATGATATTTGAACACACGTGGTTCTGTATTGCTCTGAAGAGATTAAATGGGAGAAACTCATGCTGGATTAGCGGATTCGCTGATATTTTGACATCTCCTTTCACTACCTTGCCCAAAGCGAAATTTATCTCTTCCTTAAAAAATTGAGGTAGTGTGAATGGATGCCCAACCAGACGATATTTTCGTCGATTACCAAAGTTTTCTCATGAAATGTTGAACGTACACCAGCTTGTTCTTGAAGGATTTCCAAGAACGAATAATTCTGTTGAAGGCTGGCATAGAGGAATTGAGGAACAATTCGCTGCTTCTCATCCCAACATTTGGAAATTTATCGAGTGTATTCAAAAAGAACAAAATATTAACGAACTGCGCATTGAACTATTTCTAACTGGAAGGGATACGGGCAACAACAAAAAGAAGTATCGCGACTATGAAGAACGAATTAAAAGGTTTGTTAGTGCATATGATGAGCGGGATGATATTGTTGGTTATCTCAGAGGTATAGCGCATAATATATCTTATTAATAATGTGAATACTGTGTTGTGAAATTTATATAGTCTCTTAGTAATTAATTAAGTCTGAAGATCGCATAAATATTCATTTTTGAGTTTTTATGGTGTACTATTATAATACATAATTTATCTATTAAATTACATATTTCCATACATGTGTTTTTTATTTCCGTACTACACCCTTATAGGTTATATTCCCTCATAGTAAATTATTATATATTATATATAAATGATACAATACAGAACCACGTGTGTTCAAATATCATAGGATTACAGTAACAAATTTCGAACCAATTCGCTCAATATTTCAGAAAAACGAGTTTTCGCAAAAGCTCGGGAACATTTTATTTACGATGACATTTTTAATTATCTGAGAGGTACAACGCATAATCTATCTTATTAATAATTGAATACATTTCCCATATTTGGTCTTTATTCGAAAAGGTTTTAAAGAGTTTTTTCCTACCTTATTATTAGGTTATCTTTGCCTATACCTAGGATATAACTTGCATTTTTAGCTGTACTTAATTCTTAAATAACACTTACAGACAAACCTTAGTTGCAAATTATTTATTAAATTACATTATTATTTACTATATATAAATTATATGTATGGCCAGGCGATAAAATATGCTAGCGATCAATTGTAGGATATAAATTGTTTACGCGATAAACTGACGCGGCGGTAAACTGCTAGCGATTAATTGCTGGCGGTAAATTGCTGGCGGTGAATTGCGGGCGATAAATTTTCCTAGACCCACTTGTAACGGTACGTTGTTACAAATTAATCTTATATTAGCAAACATAGAATATAAGAATATGTTACTTGTGACCCAAAATAGAAAACACAGAGCACTTTTCAATGCTATAGGCTCAATCTCTAAAGCTCTTTTCGGCACATTGAACGAAGATGATGCCAAGATTTATGATGAGCAAATCCGTAATCTCACCTTAAACCAAAACTCCCTCCTATCACTTATGAAAAGGAATTTCTGGTTATGCATAAAAAGCTAATATCAATTCAGATAACTATATCATCAATGGAAAACAGAACGTTGGATAACAAAATATCAATTGAACTTGAATCCTTAATCTCGCTAGTCTCGTTAATGGTATTCAGGTACCAAAATACCCAGTCGGAATTAATAGATCTTTTAACAGATTCCAAGCATGGAAAATTCCATCCCACACTAGTATCACCGAAAAATATTGAAGATCTTTTATCAAAGATCAGGCAAGAATTACCAAATTCAATGATGCTTCCTATAAATTTCAGTGACAATATTTTATCACAAATTTACAAATTAAGTACAATTTCGGAAAATATTTTTAATAATAAAATAATTATTGAGCTCCGAATTCCACTTCCATTCAAGGAACCATACCAAATATTCAAAGCAATTCCGTTACCGACACTCCTTAACGAATCGTTCGTATATATCGAACCATCGAAGGAATACATATTAATAGACTACAATCGCGAGCATTTTGTTGAATTAACGCTTCAGGATATTCATAATTGCGCAACGTTGGACCATATACATTTCTACTGCAAAATTTCATCCCCTATCCTAAACACTAATACAAGAACAAACCAATGTGAAGTGAATCTACTAAAGAAGGAACCTATTACTCAAGAATGTAAAATTCTGATCTTGAGACAGGATTACTATTGGACACAATTATCACAACAGAACGCTTGGCTTTTCTCCCTGAAAGGATCCCTCCACATAGACATTATTTGTGAAGATTACATTAATTCACAAACCCTGCATGGAATAGGAACAATGCACATCAATCCCGGTTGTTATGTTCGCAGCAAGGAATTCATCCTGCACGGACATAACGTAAAAATGTCCAAATTTAATTCTAGCTTCATCCCAACGATAAACATTTCCAATATAATATGGAATATGACGTTTTCTCCCATGGAAACGTTTATAAAAACAAATCCCTTAAATATTACAACAAACGCGGATCTAAAAAAAGTTCTAGAATCCATTCGTTCGCAAAAAGAGCAGGAATTAACTCCGCTCAATCCATTCAACAATCATCATATCCACCACTATACATTATCATATATGACGATTACATTAGTCATCTCAATTCTATGTGCGCATTTGTACTTGAAATACAAACAAAAAATCTATAAATCACGGAAAATACTTTCTCTAGATGAACTAGAAAATGTGCCTAGGCCTGCACCAAGAAAACTTAATTTCAAAATAACCCCAGCACCTAAAAGAAAAACTACAGAAAACGTCTAACTTACGGACACTAACAAACTGACAACAGTAACCTTTTCCTTTCCTATTATTTTATCACTCTAATAACTTCCTCATCTTCTCATCATAAACTCCTATTTCCAATCCAAAATTCTAAAAATATACAAACTCCGACATAACAATATAGATGAAGCACAGAGGTCCACCTCCATTAGACCCAAACATTAATAAACTCCCACAAAAATAGAATACAGCACAACAGTAAACAATATAACAGTGCGTACACTGATAACAAATAACGAAATATCAAAAATAAAAAATAGAAATAGCAATTGAAATGAAAAAAAAAGGGGGCCAGAAGGTTGAAAGAAAGGAAATCAAATAATAACGAGATTCGGTTTTATGTTAAGATTTTTTTTTATTTTATTTATTTTTTTTTCTCGTCGTTTTCATTCCGTACAGGGACATATATATACTTATATAAAAAAAAAAATTATAGGTTAGGGATATATAAAAAGATTAAAAAAAAAAGAGGACGAAATATGACTCTGGCAGCTACTCAGTGTCCGGACCTCAAGGGGAAATGGTTGTCTCTGTCACCCAGATTGGAGAATCGGTAAGACCTCCCAATAAGTACCAGGTTGGCCCCTGAAAAAAAAAGAGAAGGGAAAGTAATCATAATACCAAATAACAATCAAAAATTTAAGCTTACCTAGCGCTGACAACGACATGGCATACTGAGGCCACAGCGAGAAATCAAAGGGGTAGTACCGCCCCGCGCGGGGCTCAGCCCCCCAAACAGCAAGGGTGTCCCTCCCGGGACAGCGGAAGGTAATCCTAATAGGCCCCCTGCAACGGGCCCAAACAGAGTCCACATAAACCCCACTAATAAGTACAACGTACTCGGCTGGAGCCTGATAAGGCTGATTACTTAAAAACACCACAAAAATCATTTTGCAACTGAACGAACTAAAAAATTTTTCAGTCATCCAAAGCATCGAAAAATTGCATCCAAAGCAATCTGTACCTAAACAAATCACTGAACAAAAAAACAAACAAACAAAGCTCGCAAATCTGCGAACAAGGTTACACATACCATCCTTATCGCGAAATTTAGTTCATTTTTTTTTATCGTCTCTTCTCAGACTGCCGTCATACCTTCGGGCTAGATTAGATATTTATCGACAAACGACCACTCTCTTCCCTTTCCCTTCTTCCCTACATTACCCGCTCTCTTCCGTGAGATTCCCTATTGCTACTACTATAGAAATATAAATAGGTAATAGTTTTTTTTTCCAAATTAACTTCTGCAAATATATGGTAAAACAAATTAAATGAAATATAAAACAAAAGGAATCTATTGACTAGAAACTATAAATGAATTGAATATAGCATAAAAATTAATTAAGGTTTTTCTATTTTCATAAATATTTGTTTAGAGCTATTATTTAAGAAATGATTACAAAAATCTATTATGTATTATACATATATTTATACCACAAAATTTTTTTTTTTGTATAGCCATTTAATAAATTTAAATGAAAAAAAAAAATTTAAATACTTTCAAACAATAACAAAAGTATATACATAGTACCCAAAAGAGATTATAAACTATTGTAATAGTAATGCTAGAATTACAAATTTTCATTTCTCTCTATCATATAAATAAATATGTATTATAATATACTTAGCATAATATTTCCGTTTGTACAACTCCTTAGTTCCGACAAAGAAAGTCTTCTTCTAAAAAGAATAAAACTTTGTTTTCCCCAGGGGGGAGGGATGTTGTGACTCAGGTGCCCAATGCCCCGAATCACAACCATAATAACGATACATCAATATATCGTCTAATACGATATATTGATGTATCATTAATTGACCCTGAAAATAAAAAATCATTTCAATTTAAAATTTCAGTTAAAACTTAAAATGCATTTAGAAATGCATTCCCACATTATAACAAAATGCAATTTACCATAAATTGCATTTTGTTATCAGACACACATTCCACTCACACGATATGCACACTTACCTACATACAGTGTCTTCTTACTTTTTTTCCGTATGTACGCTGTACATACGTACATTACTTACTTAATCCAATCTATAATTGTATGTACATACATACATACAATTATTACAATTATTCGCGCCCTCTTAAAATTAATATTTCAAGACGGGCGCAGAAGTGCATATCGGATTACAGTTTTACATTGATGCATATAGCTCGCATCAAAGAACTTTTGCATTTTCTCACGTACGTTTTTCAACGTCGTGAGAAAACAATAAAAATAACAAAAAAGCTTTTTGAAGATATCACGGGTACCTGGGTGCAATTTGCCAAAACCTCAGGGAGTCTGTTTTTCAACTGCCGCGCGAATAAGTTTAAAAATCGGGTGTTATCAAGAAAATCTATAAAAATTGAATTGTGAATAGTCAGAAAACGGTCTGATAAAGTAAATTTTGAAGAATAAAAAGCAATCTAATAAATTTAATGGTGAATGATCAGAAAACGGCCGTTAAAGTTAATAATTTAGAAGAATTAGAAATAAATCTATAAAAATTGAAGTGTGAAAAATCGGAAAGCGATTTGATGAAGTTAACTCTACAGAATTTGAAAACCTAATAAATTAAATTACAATTAAATTAGGAAAGAATCTAAAAAATAGATATATTATTATTGTTTTGAAAAAAAGAAAACGATCAAATACGTATAATAAACACGATAAGGAGTGATTGTGCGAGTTTTATTTATAATACACACCTGCGCGCGCTCTCTCCATTGGAGCACGAAGCGTGCAAGCTATAACACTTCCAAAGAATTAATAAAGAAGGCTTCCTTTCAACTTCCAAAGAATTAATAAGAAATACTTCCTTTCAACTTCCAAAGAATTTATAAGGAAGGCTTACTTTCAACTTCCAAATAATTAATAAAGAAGGCTTCCTTTCACCTTCCAAAGAATTAATAAACAAGGCTTCCATTCACCTTCCAAAGAATTAATAAAGAAGGCTTCCTTTCACATTATAAGTCATGCAGAGATAAGGTATATAACCATCTTATATACCTTCCCGTCGTAGGACATCAATGCTTTAAAAGAAATGGACTGGGTATCAGAGCGTATTGCTTCCATGCCTTTCGCAGAATGTTTTCGAAATGCATCCGAAATGCTTCCGTTTCCCGCTGGGGAATGCTAAGCTTTATGATTTAAAAAAAGCATATGACAATAGCCAAGCACATTGAGCGTGTTGCTAACTTTAGCAGAAATCAGCAATAATAATTGAACTTATTTCAAAAAGATCAACCATCCCGTATCAGTGAAGGTGCTTTATCTCTGTTTGTTTCTGAACATATATCTCTGTTAACTACAGATCATTTGGAAGAACTATGTAAAAATGTGTTTAAGGACTCTGAAGCTGCTAAGAACGAAATGTTCGGAAATTATTCGCCAATTAACAGCTCCACATTTCCAAAGTGTCGTCCTGTCAGACATTGGTGAACAAAAATATACTATTCTAATAGATGAGTCAACCGATATAACAGTTTCGAAAACATTAGGTGTGGTTATTCGATACTATAGCGAAATTGTTGGTAATATTGAGTAGACTTTGTTTGCTTTAATTGAACTTGAACCCGGTGATGCTGAAAGTATAGTTAATGCTTTAGTTGACTATCTCAGAGAATTTGCACTCAATCTAAAAAAATTAGTGAGGATAGATGTGTATAATGCCGCTGTCATGGTGGGCGTGAATAACGGGGTTTATCAAATATTAAAAAATAAGTATGGCTTCAACAATTTAATATTGATTCGCTGTGTATACCACTCCGTTCAATTGGCAATTTCACATGCATCAAAAAATATCATTCCACGATCAATAGAATTTCTTATCAGTGGAATCTACAACTGGTTCGCTATGTCATTATCTCGACAAAAGCATTTTAATAAGATTTTTGAAACTATAAACTGTGGAAAAGAGCCACTTAAGATAATAAAAGTATGTGATACTCGTTGGCTGTCAATTGAACCTGCTATATCTCGCATACTAGAGCAGTGGGATGAGTTATCCTTGCATTTTCAATTGAGTCGTGAGAAAGAGACTTGTTATAAAGCCGATATTTTATACTCAATG
The DNA here is from genome assembly GCA_963924295.1 of Dioctria rufipes. Lineage (NCBI taxonomy): Eukaryota > Metazoa > Arthropoda > Insecta > Diptera > Asilidae > Dioctria > Dioctria rufipes. The sequence continues at coordinate 97,717,099 of OZ002741.1, read as the reverse complement.
TACAAGGACCCAACAAATCAACTGTATTTAATGTATTTAAAAAGTGTAGTCTCTGAAGTAAAAGTAGCTGTCCAATTATTCGAGATAACATCAATCCCTTAAAACTTTTAACTTGCCTTACATCTTTAATTAAGACGCTTTGTGAAAAAGTCTTGATTCCAACAATGTTGCATCGGACTGTCTTATTTTCCTCAACCGTTAAAAATCATATAGATCCGTCACCGTACCTGCGTTATAGTTTTGAGTCTGCTACTCGAAAAACTAGTATAACGTCTGAGGAAGAAAATAGTGTACGCACCCAAGGATTTTACATTAAAATTAATAGAAGACCTGCAACAAAGGCTACCTACAAATATTGAAATATTGGAAAAAATTGCAGTATTAAATGTAGTAGATGTCTTACAAGTTGATAAAGGTAAAGAGATAATAGAATCGGCGGAAGTTATGGGCACCAAAAAAGAAATTATTTGCAAGATTTCGACTCAATGGAATAACATAAATTTTATAAAGTGGGAAAACGTTAACACTACAATCCTCTTTTGGATCGAGGTATTTAATATAAAGATGCTGCAGACAAAAATCCATTTAGCGAACTTTCTGCATTAGCTATTTCATTGATATCTTTATCACATTCGAATGCAGAAGTTGAAAGCCTGTTCAGTTTGATGAACTTGGTGAAATCTAAATTGCGGAAAAGGATGAATTTGACGACACTAAATTCTATAATAAGAGTAAGAGCTTCGTTGAAATTGTTGGGGAAAACTTGCTTCAACTACGAGCTTCCTGAAGATGTCCTTAAAGTTATAGGTACCAACCAGGCTTACTCATTCATTCATTAGGATAAGGGTCAACCATCAACCTCTAACGTTGATGAGCGCAGTGACGACGATGTTGAGTGGAATAGCGATAATTAATCACTTATAATATTTTAAAGAGCGAATACCCGCAGGTACATATTTTCCTTTAGAAATATGTATAATATTTTAGTCGGACGAAATACTTGCAGGAATCGATGGTTGAGTGCAATATTTAATGAATTATGCTGGATGTGATTATTGCCTACTTAAGTCTGAAAATGATTTTTTCAATTATATTTTTGTGCTTTGAAACTGCTGTAAATCCATACTTAACCCTAAATTTTAAAAACTATACTTATTTAACTTTAAATCTATTTATTTAGCCCTATATTTCAAACACCATATTTATTTAACTTATGTTTCCATATTACTTTTCCTCCAGCTGCCATACCGTATGGCTGTAGTTGTTACCCTACCTGATTATTTGCTCTAGCTGCGGCGCCGTATGGGTGTAGCTATGTTCCCATATTACTTTTCCTCCAGCTGCCGTGGCGTATAACTGTAGTTGGCTTCCTATCCTACATTCCATCTAGCTGCCGTGCCGTATGGCTGTAGCTGTTAACCTACCTAATTTCTCCCTCTAGCTGCCGTACCGTATGGCTGTAGCTATGTTCACATATTACTTTTCCTCCAGCTGCCGTGCCGTATGGCTATAGTTGGCTTCCTATCCTACATTCCATCTAGCTCCCGTGCCGTATGGCTGTAGCTATGTTCCCATATTACGTTTCCTCCAACTGCTGTGCCGTATGGCTGTAGCTATGTTTCCATATTACTTTTCCTCCAGCTGCCATACTGTATGGCTGTAGTTGTTACCCTACCTGATTATTCCCTCTAGCTGCCGTGCCGTATGACTGTAGCTATGTTCACATATTACTTTTCCTCCAGCTGCCGTGCCGTATGGCTGTAGTTGGCTTCCTATCCTACGTTCCATCTAGCTGCCGTGTCGTATGGTTGTAGCTATGTTCCCATATTACTTTTCCTCCAACTGCCGTGCCGTAACGAACAAACTGAATCTCTCTCTCTTCGGCAATAATATATAGATATACTAGAAGGAGCCCGTCGGCGTTGCCCGGCGATAAAATAGATACCTAGATGGGCAGGGGTGGGGGTAGGGTGGTCATAGATGCATCAAAGCTAAGCTATTATCTGCCTCGATCGAGCGATTCCGAATTCTAAGGTTTCGCTATTATCTGACTCGATCGAGTGAATCCGAATTCTAGGGTTTCACTCTCTCTCTGCGCGCGCGCGTGTGGGGTGTGTGTGTGTGTGTGTGTGTGTGTGTGTGTGTGTGTGTGCGTGTGTGTGTGTGCGTGTGTGTACATTCATATGTGTGAGGAAGGGTTGCTCTCCACGTCAACGCGTTCTCAAGCAGTGCCCAATAATTTATTAAAAAACTGTATTTTTGTATGGCAACCCTACGGACGAGTTTCCACATTGGTCCTATTTTCCAACTTAAATTTCCCTTTTTTTAAAAAGGCCTATGTACAACATTTCAGCTCTCTACGTCGACGCAGTATGCAGTGTCCAAATATATAGTGAAAAACTAAAGTTTTGAATAGCAACACCAAAAAAGGGTTGACCGATTTGTTCCACTTTGAACCTGTATTTGCAATTTTTATGAAAACGCCGTGTACAAAATATGAGCTCTTCACCTCGACGCCTTCTCAGGTATATTCCAAGTATATAGTGAAAAACCAATGTTTTGTATGGTAACACCAAGGGATAACCCGATTTAGTCCATTTTTAAAATTTTATTTACCATGGAAACGCCACGTACCAAATTTTTTGTATGGCAGCTATACGAAGGAGTTGCCCAATTGGTCCCATAATTGAACTTAATTTACACCTTTTTAAAAAAGGCCTGTGTACAAAATTTCAGCTGTCTACTTCAATGTGTGAAGCACTGTCCAAATATATACTGAAAAACTAAAGTTTTGTATGGCAACATCAAGAAGGGGTCGTCTGATTTCGACCATTTTTGTAATTTTATTTACTATTGCTATAAACACACCATGTTCCAAATTTTAGTTCGCCACGTCGACTCGTTCCGAGACAGTGCCCAAATATATAGTTAAAAAAGAAATTTTTTTATGGCAACCCTACGAAATAGTTTCCGATTTGTCCCATTTTTGAACCTAAATTTACATTTTAAAAAAAAACAAAAAAAAAACGCCGTGCATACAATTTGGCTATCCACATCGACGCGTTCTCAGACAATTTCCAAATATATAGTGAAAAACCAAAATTTAGTATGGCAACACAAAGAAGGGGCTGCCCAGTTTAGTCTGTTTCTTAAATTTGCTATTGCTATGAGAACACCGCGTACCAAATTTCAGCTCTCTACATGCACTCGTTGTCAGACAGTGTCCAAATATATACTAAAAAACGAAATATTAGTATGGCAACCCTACGAAGGAGTTACCCGGCTTAGTCCATTTTTGATCATGTATTTTCAATTTTTATAAAAACTCCGTGTACAAAATTTCAGCTTTCCACATATACGTGTTGTCAGGCAGTTTTTACGTCTCGACAACAGCGCCATCTATCGTGCCCAAAACTATCCTATCTCTCAAGCTGGAACCAACTAAACCATTGAAATCGGTTGCAGATTAGCGTGTACAAACACAGTGACACTGGATTTTTATATATTAAGATTGTAGATACACTAAAGTTTGTTATGTGTAAATAAAGAATACTTGTTATAACTAAAATTAAGAGAGTATCAACTCCCCCCGAATATTTTTCGTACATAGGTTTTCCAAACATATTTGTAAATGCTAGCCGAGCTGTTGTTTTTTCAAATTTGTTAATATTTTTCATGTTATAATTACTTTCATAAATTGAGATGCTCTATGTGCAACACCGACATTTTGATATCAACTTGTAGCTTCGATGAAACGGGAAAGTATGTTATGGATTTTGCAATAAAACGGGAAATTATAGTGGGAGCTAGCTTATCTGAGATAGGGCATTTACAAACCGAGAGTGAGAGAATTTTCAATTCAATTGATATTCCCTTTATAATGTCGCACAACTATTTACGAATTGAAAAAGAAAATGGAACGACGTGGCAATCATTGGCATTGAACTCTATGAAAGCAGCTCCAGAAGAAGAAATCAAATCCGCTTTAGAGGTTGGAAATGTTGATGCAAATGGAAGACCATTGGTTAACTGTTACCAGGGGGCATGGTCACTTCGATCAGATGGCTCTAAATATTCTGCTCTTTCAGGAGTAGCATGTATAATCGGACAAAAATCAAAAAAAAAGTTTTATACTTCCATGTTAAAAATAAATAATGCAAGTTTTGTAAATTACACGAAAAAGATTGGGATCTCGAAGCATGAGTACGGCAAAATTTTTCAGGACCGTCTACACAAATGGAAGCGGACATCATAGTTCAAGGATTTAAAAGCAGTATGCCAACGCATCATATAATATATAACCAATTTATAGCAGATGGCGATAGTAGTGTACACAAGAAGATACTTCATGCTAATCCATATCCTGGAATAGAAGTTAGCAAAATTGAATGTAAAAATCATTTGCGGCGAAACTTTCCAAGGAAGTTAAATCTTCTAGTTACAAACACCTCTTAAAACGTTTGCAATAGAAAACTTGTCTAGAAAAATATTCAAAGATTTATTTCAGGAGTCTCAGGAGCTGTTGCACACCGCCGAAATATGTCTATTCCCATTGAACAAAAAATCAGACTATTATATAGTGATTTGCAAAATTTACTATTCCATATTATAACAAATACTAATGAGGTGATCATTCTCAAAACTGATGGAATTTTTGAAGCAATATCTTCTTTGGTGCATCGCCTTGCCCACAATGGAAAAAATTTAATTATTGGCGCCGATTCAAATATTTGTGAGCAATTTAATAGCGTCGTCTGTCAATATGTCGGTAGAAAGCGTATTAAATTTTCAGCCGGGCTTTCATATTCATTCAGATGTGCTGCAGCAGTAGTCCAGTAATTATTTTATAATTCAAAATAATATTAAAAAATGTCATATTTATATATACGAATATATTTAATATAAATTCAATAGCAGGGAAGCGTATACGGAATTTATTGCAAAGGAAACCCAAACTCGTAAGAAAACTGTTAGACTACTGGTCACGAAAGAAAAACGTATAAAAGATGTAAACATAAAACGAAAGAAGACTAATGAAATTTCAAACGAGCCAAGAAAAAAGCGAAAATTTGCAGCAGCTGCCGGAAATTACGGGGCGATTGAAGAAATATTGGATGTAGATCCAAAAGAGGTGGAAATTAGAAAAAGCATATTCTTTCAAATTTGAAAGAAAAATTCCAAAACCATGACAAAATTCAGCTTGATACAAAAAATCAAAGTTCGACTGAAATGTGGCATACCTTACGTCGAAATATGGTTACTGCTTCATTTTTTGGAAGAGTCTGCAAAGTACGAAAGCCTTTCACAATATTATTAACAGTGAATTGTATGTAAACGTAATGTGAAAGTTTAATGTATTGCAGGCATCATGGGGTGGATGCCCTAAAGGCTCTTTCAAAAGAAACTGAATTATCAGTTCAAAGGTGTGGATTATTTATCGATTCCGAACACCATTTTCTAGGAGCAACTCCTGATGGAATTATAGGAGAGGATAGCATTTGTGAGGTCAAATGTCCATTTTCTGCTAGAAACCTTACTATTTCGGAAGGAATTGAATCTGGTAAAATCAAATATCTGAGTTTTAATGAAGACAAATCAATATTTCTAAAGAAAAGCGACAGTTACTACTATCAAATTCAGGGCCAGTTACATATATCAAATCGAAAATTCGGTTACCTTGGCGTATGGACATTGGTGGATTTTAAATTTTTTCGGATCGAACGAGACGTTGACTTTTGGAGAAATAAAATCGAAAAGAAGGTAGTGTCTTATTTTTTAGAATTTTTACTTCCTGAGCTTTGTAATCCACGAATCCCTACAGGTATGCGAGTTCGAAATACGGGTATGTGTCTGCTGTCTAAAACTGAATGAATATTAAACAAGTTTTCTCATTTTAGATTGAAAAATTGTAATCATAAAATATGAGTGGAATTATGTACTTCTTTGGGTCGAATATTTTACAGTATTTTATGTTAAAAATTTATATATTAACTAATACGTCTGTGAGATTGATTTGTTTTAATTCTTTACGCTTGTCGTGTATCTCCAGAAATGTAAAATTTAGTACGCGGTATGTATACATATATTACCTATTTTAATGTGTTACATGTAAAGAGTCTCTGGATCATTCCGTAAAACAATTAACCGGACGGTATTAATTTTGACAGTTTTCTATGTTGCAGATTTCAACTAGACATATTATTGTAAAATATTGTAATATTAACGTGGAATAGGCCTATTGGGGAAACCACAATAAAAAAAACGCGCCAGTTACTTTACCCCTCTGGTGGCGTGGATGTGAGTAGAAATACATATGATTCACAAATAAATGCATCCAAAGTACATATTGTCATACTTCCCAAGCCTTGAAACAAATATTTGCAGTTTTCTTATGTAAAACTGACAAAAGTTTGATTTGAGTAGTTCCTGTGCCCTCACAAACTACTATGCCACACAACAAAATCATCTTCTGATAATCTTAAGCTTGATTTCTTATCTTCCATTGAATATGCCTGCAGATGATTACTTATCTGAGAGTAATTTTTATATGTCAACACCAAGAAGGGGTTGCCCGATTTAGTCTATTTATTTAAATTTGATTTACTATTTCTATGAAAAAATATTGTACCAAATTTTAGCTCATTACGTCGACGCATTCTCAGGCAGTGCCCAAATATTTAGTGAAACACGAAATTTTTGTATGGCAACCCTACGAAGGAGTTGCCCGATTCGGCCCATTTTCGAACTTAAATTTACTTTTTTTTTAAAAAAAAGCCGGTGGGCAAAATTGCAGCCCTCTAAGTGAACGCGTTCTCGGGTTATCGTGTGGACGAACGGACATGCAAAAATAAAAATAACTTTTAATATTATGCGTGGGTTTCCAATCCATTCTTTCTAGGTATTACAAACAAAATGACAAACTTAGTATACCCTATTGATTTCATCTAGGGTATAAATAAGTTGCCTTCAATTTAATCCAACTTGTTTGAACCAATGTGCATATACATTACATACATAGAAGACAAGGGATGTTATATAAAGATCCCAAAGGCTATATGGAAAGCAATAATAAAATTACAAAAACAGTTTAATTGAATTCCGAACAACCACAAAACAAAATGTTTGCCATGTCAATAGAGCATTGATTATGTACTGATGCTAGGTCCAGATACTTATATACAGCGAGTACTGCTTCTGCGTGTGGCACTAAATCGAAAGCTTTGTACAGCTCATGCTACTACCACATAGTTAAGTGGAAGCCCGGAGTCGAGAGCTTTATTTTCTGCCATTCAGCATGCAATACGGATCGAATTAACGCGATAAACTTTGTTTTCATTTATTTTATTTTCAATTTAACAATTTGCAAATGAGAAAAACATTATATTAAAAAAAAATATTGATAATATAATTTGTGATTTGCATTTCCTTTTCTTATTTTTCAAATCGGCAGATGCACAGCGGAGCTCCAGATTTAAGCGTGAAATACAATTACGGCTGATCTGTCGACTGCGACTTGATTTTAGGTCGAAGTCGACGCTGAGGTGAAATTTGTAATTAAATTAAAACTTCAACTCCTTGAACAAACCAGAAGTGCCGACATCTGCGATTGAACTGAAGTTGGCCACAGCGAACACCAACTTTGCACTTTGAGCAAAGTTTAATTTCAGTCGGGGTCGCAGTCGAATCGAAGTTCCAATTGTATCTTGCGACATGTATTTACCATTTGACCAAAGTCGAAGTCGTAATTGCAATTCGCGCTTTACATTATATGCCAAATCTAGCACATTTTCCTCATTATAGCTATAATGAAGGAGGAAAATACTTCATTGGTGTACTTCATTATCATCTGATTTTCGAGCTATAATGACGTATACTATGGGACACACGGCATTTTAAATAATAGTTAGTACAAATGATTCATTAGGTCGTGCTGTGTGTCTAGGGTATAACAAAAATAAAATATTGGATAACGGCTATTGCTTGACTACGGACAACTTTTATGTGTCCCCTAAATTAACAAGTTTGCTAATATCACGCACAACCAAACCAACAAGAAATGCCAAGACAACTAAAAAATAAAAACTGGCTAAAGAGGCAACCGTGGCGTATACAAAAGGAAAAATGATGGTTTGGCAATGGCGGGATAAAAGGCCGGTGATAGTTCTATGAACAGTTCATAACAATGAAATGAGCAACATTTGGCTACCCTGTACCAACAAAACGGGGTAAAACATATTATAAGAAGATATTTTTCCATCTATTTGAAATAGGTCTATAGAAATCATTTGTTCTGTATAAGAAAAGTGGAGGGCGTCTGTCCAATTTATATGATCGGATGGAACTCGTGGAAAAAATCGTTGAAAAATACTCTCCTATTATTGAAATCACGATTTAGGGAAGATGAACATTGGGTAATCCAAGAAAATTTCAAAATCATTATCCAGAGTTTTTGCCGTCAACCCCAAAAAAGGATCTTCATGTAAGGCATGTTTTGTTTGTTCCAAGAAAAGGGACTACAAGGAAAATGCGTCAGAAATGGGTCACAATATTATTGCCTCCGTACCATTCAATAAATTAGGTATGGTTTTTCAATTTGTTATCAATCCAATCTCTTTATAGTAATAAACATATTTTTTACTTCAAGGCTTTCAAAATTCAAGTGTACATCCTTGAAACTAGGCATAATAGTCCGGGCCGGAGTGGACTCTGAATTTACCGCACCTGACTTCATCAATGCTAGTAAAATGTTTATATATATATTGTTAATTTTATAATTCATTTTTTACGATTTATAGAATAAATAATTTAAAAAATTTCTTGCAAAAAAACCCGAGCGATAAGTGCTTAACTCACACAATGCTTATAGCTATTCTTCACTTTGTTTATGCCCTAAAAAAAGTTAGGTAATGTATTTAATGTTTTCATGCTTTCCTTTAATATCTAAGCTAAGCACTTGCAGGTGGCTCTTAGCACGTTTTTAGCTTGCTAGCTACTACTTTGGTAGTTTAAGCCCTTGTGGTAGATTAAGCACCCTTTTTCTCCAATTTTTTTGTTTATCATGTTATTTCATACTGTTACTCATAGTAATTAAACTCTATCATTAAGTTTCTATTTTCTACTCGATGTGCCTAACGTTGTCACGTTGCGTAAGCAGAGGTTCTTTATTAAAATATTTTCTATTCTGTCATTCCTATTTGCTCGCAGTTGTAGCTCATCGGAAGCTTTGGCATTCGGGCCCCAATGAGGAAGGCAAATCTCCACCGTACTTAGAAGAAACTGTTGTTTCTTGTACAACTACTTATGAGAGTAAAATTGGTTCAAACTGAAAAATACATTAGGGTTAATAAATTTGCTATTATTTCTAAATACTGAACAACCAACATACCTTACATTTTACGTCGGCAGGTGGTTCTACCACAATTCAAGCGTTGAACAATATCACAATTATCCACACAAAATTTAATTTATACAGTCTACCGATTTTAACAATCAACAATTTATCAAATATTTATTCCAAATTAAAGGCCCGTAAACACAATTTTACAATCAACCGCGTTTATTTGAAATATTTTCCTCTTCATTCGTTTAGCCGTCAATACAATTACCAAATATTGGACTTAAATGTTTATATGCAAAATCGTTGTATAAACAAAGTAACGTGCACCTCGCGCCGGTACATTGAATAAATAACTAAAATTATTAGTTATTTATTCAATGCACCGGTATAATACTATACTGTCAATATGTCTTCTTCTTATTCAAATTGATTACAATTATCTGCACAGATAAGGCTGATAAATATAATTAGTGGGTTACACGCCTTATTAAGCCCAAATCAGAATCGACGCAGCATGCAGCAACGTTTGATAAAATGGGATCATATGGCGCAATTCGCAATCGACGCAGCATGCATCATGATGCAAGAGTTTAGAAAATTTTAAAATTTGATGCATGCTGCAACAGTTCTGCCAACATACTGAGGTAAAAAATAAATTTCGAATCTTATTTATCTCATATTTCCTCCGGATCTATTTTTTTTTAAAGAAAAACGACTAAATTAAAATTATGTACAATATAAAAACTCGGTATTAAGGTGTAATGTTTGTAAATAATTGTGAATTATAAAAAAAATTAGCATTACAAAGTTTCCTACACTGCTTGCTGCGTCGATTTTGAATTGGCCGTCAAAATCTTTGCAGCATGCATCATGAATCGGACACGAAATTGTCAACGCCAATTGCCGTCGTCGTTTACGTAATACATTGTCATTTCAAGGCAGTAGAGTTGATTTTTGCTTTTTTGTGATGTCTACGAAATTTTTTTTTACATTTTTTAAGACCAAGTATAAGTTGTATTAAAGCTTATATGCAGTTATACCAGATTAAAAAACAAAAGTACATGAAATGTACTAACACACGAACTGTCAAACTCAAATGTCGCACTGCGCAACGACAATTTTAGAAATTTGCTCTACCATTTGACGACGACATTATCGCGTCGCAGCATTTGCTATGCCCTAATGTCGTAATATGTAAAAATTATTTTGGCGTCGACAAATGCGTGTCGCAGGCATTGTATTTCAGCCTTAAAAGAGGCGACATGTGATTAATAAAGCGTAGCACCAAGGTATATAGAAGACAAGGTATTCCCGACTCGAACCACGTTCCGCCATTTTTGTTAAAACTCTTTTTCCCTTTTTCTTCATTCACTGAAGTACGTCACAGGGCATCAGCTGTAATGTGTCAAAATTCTTTGGTCACTGTCAGATTTCCTTTTTTTTTTTATTCATTCACTGAAGTCCGTCACAGACTATCAGCTGTTTGATCAGCTGTGATATGTCAAAATTTTAATGGGCATACTTGTTTCTTCTATATACCTTGGCGTAGCACTATCGTTCTTCTTCTTGTTTTGTCGAGGTGCCTGAGGCGGCGTTAAAAATTGTTGATGCCTCAAATATCACAACAATTTAATGGCGCGAAAATTCAAACACAGTTCTTAGAAACTCCGAACAATCTTCCGCACCACCCACTGACATGTATATCAATGGACTGACTGATCTCCTGTTTCATGTGGCATAAGTTTTGATTTCAGCAAGTACTGACGATATATTTAAATTATTTGCGAATTTACTTATATATGCATGCCCAAGGTATATAGAAGAAACAAGGTATGCCCATTAAAATTTTGACATATCACAGCTGATCAAACAGCTGATAGTCTGTGACGTACTTCAGTGAATGAATAAAAAAGAAAAAGGAAATCTGACAGTGGCAGTACAAGCGCAAAGAATTGTGACACATTTCAGCTGATGCCCTGTGACGTACTTCAGTGAATGAAGAAAAAAGGGAAAAAGAGTTTTAACAAAAATGGCGGAACGTGGTTCGAGTCGGGAATACCTTGTCTTCTATATACCTTGTGCATGCCAGTGGGATTTGCCGAATTTACCATAAAAGCATTTTAAAAGTATTTTCCTCAGCACGGCTTGTTGTATCTAAATCTTCGAGCATATACAACTCCTTTTTATACCCTAGATGAAATCATAGGGGTATACTAAGTTTGTCATTCCGTTTCTAACACCTCGAAATAATGATGGTAGAGCAAAATGGATTGGACACCCACGCATAATATTAAAAGTTATTTCGATTTTTGCATGTCCGTCCGTCCGTCCGTGCGCACGATAACTCGAGAACGCGTATACTTAGAGAGCTGAAATTTTGTACACTGACTTTAAAAAAAAAGTAAGATTAAGGTCGAAAATGAGACAAATCGGGCAACTCCTTCGTGGGGTTGCCATATAAAAATTTCGTTTTCCGCTATATATTTGGACACTGCCTGAGAACTACATTAGCAATTAAAATGTCAAAAATGGACTAAATCGGGCAACTCCTTCTTGGTGTTGCCATATAAAAATTTCTGTTTTTTACGTATACTTTGAAAACGATCAGTCCAAAACTTTTTTATTGTACCAAAAACATCTGCGGAATACGAAATCCTATAAAATTGGTTATAATAATTTTTTCTGTGCGACAAACCGTTCTAGAAATATATGCGAAAAACAACTTCAAAATCAATACTTGAATAGATCGGTGACAAATACGAAATTAAATACGGGCATTCATCTAGGGTATGCGAATGTATGGATCATTATAAATTAATTAAAGGTCTACTTTAGTAGTATACGCACAAAAACATTATTGATTAAAAAAAAAAAATGTTTTATTAAACTTTGGATGTGATCATAATAACAACAACTTTGAAAATACAGGAAAGGAAAGCAAAAATCATATTTTGTATCAACCTTGCTCTAAATACTTAAAAACAATAAAAGAAAAACGTTTTATTATTGAACAATGTATATGATCATAATCAATTAATTGAAATTATATTATTTTTGATAACTAATAAGGATACCTTTTTGAAAAGGAAAATTATTATTATATATATATTAAATAAAATAAAACAAAAGAAAAAGTAAAAACAAAAATTGTATAAGAAAGAAAAAAATAATAATAAAAAGAATAGAGAAAAAAAATTGATTCAGTACTAGAAATGGAAAAGGGTACACCCATACTACTGATCAGTCCAATAAGGATAATTTAACAAAGACCGAATTTTTTATTGTGTTCGTTGATTTGGTTTTCTCATATTTTTATATAAATGACGTAGTTTCTACTTGTCAAATGTCAAAAAATGACAGCTCCAAAAGTGACAGCTACCGAAATAGCGGGCTAATTAAAATAACACCTCTTATTGGAAAACCCTGTATATTTTTATAATGGTTCATGTTTAATAGGCTAGTATGAATTATTAGAGCCTAAGAAAGGGTATTTTTTTATTGCATTATTGTTGTTGTTGACCACTATAGATATTGATGAATATTTAAAAATAGTCATGAGCGCATAAGTTTTTTTATTGAGGAGATGTAGCGGTGATGAGCATGTGAGTTTCCCTTTCCTAGTCCGCTCCCCTGCCAATTAAGGTAAAGTCTGAAGCGTGAATTTTGTTAATTTTATTGTCCGTCCGTCGTCTGAATACTAAGGTTTTATTTCTTCTTCTATATTTTGTTTTTTTTTGCGATGATTGAGCCTGTAGAAATATTCATTGATATATAAAGTAACTGTCAACATCTACAGATGGTGTGTCACTTACTCACTCCCACGACGAGAGCTAGCCATTATACCGTTAATCCGGTTTTTATTCAGTTAGCAATAGCACATAGATGACAGCACTTTCGGGAAAGATTATAATTTAATTCAATTTAGATTTCAGAAGATATTTGCCGTCTACAAATTACAGGCGAGATAACGTTTGACGTTATCAAATCTGACATAGACAGTTACAAATTGGCGCCGTTACGGTTTCTCATTTTATTCAAGCTTCACTTGTTTAAAAATGTATTCAATGATTGTGACTATCTTGCCAGTCGTTTCTGCGGTTTAGTCCACGGAAATTCAATAATTGTTATATATATTGAATCCGATTCAATTTTTTGTATTTTGAAATTTGAAAGTTCCATCTATTGTGCTACTTCTTCTGCAAATGAGGGGAGATAAGTTGTTACCTCTCTCAGCAGCTTACAAGTGGTGATCATATGGCTTGCGATGATGTATTGACTTAGATCTTTAGCGGAGGGAGCACCTGACATCTTAAACCCGTTCCTGTAATTTTTGCTAAAATTTATTTTTATTACACCCTCAGTGAATTGCTTTTCTTTGTGACAGTTTGAGCGGCACCTTCGTTACATTAGTACTTCTCACTAGCTTCAAGTGGCTGATGTTCATTTGGCTATAGGAGACAAGTTGTTGTTTGGATTGTTTTCGGGGGCAATCATTGTTGATTGGATTCTGTTAGAACGTTTCTTTTTCTTCTTCATCCCGTCACTTTATTACTTAGTCACAGGCCGGGTAGAGAAAAGGTCGGGACGAGGAGAAAACGAATAACCGTATTATCACAGGTCAGAATTCCCGACAGGAATTTTGGGAGTAGTATTTTTCAAATCCGAAGCGGAAATCCGAACCATGTGAGCAAAAAAGGAAAAATAGCTATTTTTTTTTCACGCTGACGATTTTTATATCACTTATTCCCTTCAACTTTCCCTTTTCCTTATTTCCTTGCTAATTTTGGTGGGCTGCTTCTTCTACAAGGGGGAGACAGATGGGTATTTCGCTTTTGTCTGGTTGCAAGCGACTAATGTTCGCTTGGCTTGCGACGGAATGCTGGTCTGGGTCTTTGGTGGAGCGATCACTGTACATCGAAACCTTCCTTTACCTTTCCTTATTCCTTATATTTCCTTACCAAGTCTGGGGGAGAGAGGTTTTCCTTGCGTTCATGGCTGTTGCATCGTGCCTCGTTTTGATATTTGATAAATTTAATTACATTCATATTTGAGAATTTGAAGGTTTGAAAGGTTTTAATTATTTGTGTAAATATTGGCGAGAAATAAATTTTGTTTATGGTATTTGGTGCATATGCGGTTTCTTTTCGTGATAGAACTGTAGTTGTATACTTTTCGTTTGTTTTTGTCTGTCAATATTTGAGATTTTTGTAACGTAGGTGATTGACTTTAAAGTTAATTGCTTGTAATTAATTATATATATATATTCTATTTTATTAATAAATTACAAATTGGCATAAAGCTAATTAATATTAACATATAAATTTTTCTATAATATAATACCAACCTTTGGAATTTAATACAATACTTAATATAATACAAATTGGCTTAAAAGCTAATTTGTTTTGATACCAATAATCATTTACATTTTCACAATTATATAATTGGTAATATTATTATTATATAATGCCCGCGAATAAAGGGAAAAACAACACAAAAAGTACAGGTAAGTCCGTTGAGAGTATGCCTCCGCTGATAATATTGATGATCCCGAGAAGGTTCTGGAAGGAATCGTATCTCAGGAGGAAAAAACAAATATAGTAACTACTTCGGTTACTATTCCTGATATTAATATAAAAACAGACCAAGTATCACTTCCGTTTGTATCAGTATCACAGGATGCGATACTACAACAGATTGCAAAAATGCAATTAGATTTAGATCAACTACGTAATAAACAAATTACACCGTCCGTACTATATAGATCTAAACCTTGTAATTCTCGTTCGTCAACACCCTCACCACCACCTAACCCATATAACGATTCTCAGGATGAATTGTAGGGCTCCTGTAAGACCGGTGAGACGCTTCACGACTCCAGCACCCCGTCCCTCTTTGGTACAACATTGGAACATTCGTTTCCCTGCGAACAATGACCAGTTGCCGGCAGAGGAATTTATAAATCGTATTGAATTGTTAGCTTTGGACTCAGACATTCCACATGAGGCAGTCTGTAGTAATATTGTGTCTCTTCTTCAAGGCCAAGCCTTAGAATGGTAATGGTCCCAATTCAAAAGAGTTTGTCGTCGTCCTACCTGGAATGATTTTCGCGTTAGTTTTTTGAATCGATTCTGCAGTCTTAGTAATGACTTCAGTGTAATCAAGCCTGTGTTGGAACTCAAACAGGGTTTTGATTCGTTCGACGAATTCTTACACAAAATGAACTTATTGCATAATCACTTGAAGGAACCCATGAAGGAATCTGAATACTTTAATATAATGGTTCAGAATCTGAATTCACGTTTAGGACCTCTTACTGTAGGTCATAGTATTGCTTCTGTACATGACTTGCGTAAAATGTGCGTCAAGTCAGAACAATGGTATATTGGCAACAGACCAGAGCGTAGACCAGTGGTACCTTTGAGAGTGCATGAGATAGATATGAATCACGAAATCGGTAAATCATATCTTAATATCCCTGATATGTCTTCTCCTGAATTACCTTTCTCAATTCCTTCTGATGCTCGGGTGGAAGAAGTACAAATTCAAAATAAAATTATTCCACGTAGACCACTGATATGTAGGAATTGTCAATTGACAGGTCATGCATTTTATAAATGCCCTGCTGAATTCCGTAATCTGTTTTGTTATAAATGTGGTAAACCTGGAGTGGTTACGCAAAAGTGCCCCAACTGCCATTCGGAAAACCAGGAAAAGGATGCGAAGTCTTTCAAGAAACGCATCCGCACTAAATTGTACTACTTCGGATATCTCATCAAGTAGCTCCAACGGATGTGACAATTCATTACCTATACCTGTTTCTAATGTTTGTTTTCCTAACGAATCTGTGAAAACTTCTTTCATTAATAGATGGAAGAATTATATGAGGGTTAGAGGAAATTTATTTTCAAATTATAACAAATTCAGTAATAAACAAATACCTCAAATTAGATATTTGGCAAAGGAAAAGAAACAGTTGGCTAGGACCGTTATTTCATCTGTATTGAGTAATGCTTCAGACAAGAGACCATACGTGAACGTTTCACTACAAGGTACAAATATAATGGGCCTATTGGATAGTGGCGCTAATATCAGTTGTCTGGGGAAGAATGCTCAACAATTCCTTAGCCAACATAAAAAAATTCGTCTTATATCTTTGCACACCTCGGTTCAGACTGCTGATGGCTCAGCCCGGCAAATTATCGGTAACGTCAACATTCCTAGTAGTTATAATGGAATTTGTAAATTATTTAATTTATACGTTATTCCTAGTTTAAGTCAAGAACTCTACTTGGAGAGAATTTCGAATTGCTCCTCACATAATAAGTGAGATAAGTATAACACCATTAACACCACTCGTGGACAATGATCTTCATCAATTAACTCCAACACAATTGTCTCAACTAAATACAGTGAAAGCTAAACTTCCGTCGTTTAATGTATTGGGTTTGGGAAAAACTCATCTGGAGAAACACTTGATTGAAACTGAGGACGCAGTCCCAATTAAACAACGTCATTACCCAGTGTCCCTAGCGATACAGAATTTAATGTACGATTGATCGAATGTTGGAAATGGGAGTAATTCAAGAGTCTAATAGTCCATGGAATTCCCCAGTCAAACTGCAAAATCTATGGACGTGACGTCCGTGATTGCAGAAAAACACAACAGATTGTTCCTCCACACCTCTCCAACAGATCTACACAGGATCAACACAACACAAAAAGTCCTCAAGTCTTCAACATAAGACTCAAATGCACCTTGTGTGGTCGCCGAGGACATGCAGACGAAGATTGCCGCCAGAAGAAAAAATAGGAAGCCCGGAGTCAGGGAAACGACATGCAGTCGACCCAAAACTCTCCGGCTCGACTTTAAACCCACAACGCAAATCGAAAGGGTCACTTGAAGCGCACGAATCCGGTGTCCCTACAGTGAAACTTCCACTGGACATAAGCCTTAATGGTCATACAAAACTAGTAGTGGACACTGGCGCTGAGGTTAGTATTATTAAGAAAAGAGCAATTAAAGACCTCAATATAATTAATTCCAATGAGGCATGCACTTTACAAACCCCTTTTGGAACCGGAAAGACATTGGGAAATATCAAGGGCAACTTCAATTTTAAAAATAAAATTCCCTGCAAGTTTCAGGTGGTACAAAACCTGCCAGGTCTTTCCGATGACGGCCTTTTAGGAAACGATTTCCTATCAAAAAATTGTAATGTTGAAGGCCCAAATAAAGCACTCAAGTTTCCTTGTACGGAAACAAATCTCGAAGAGTTTACTGTGCCCTTGTCATGCACAGCGGACAAGCTGTACTTCAGAAAAGCAGTCGAAGTGAGGTCACCTACAGAAAAGATGGAACCTAAAAAGTTTAAGCTATCTACTTGCAGTGTCTCCAAGGCATCTCAAAAGAGTAATGCTGGCTGACAGGTTCAAAAGGAACCACTGGAGTGCGAAAAGAGCTGTCTGGGTGATCAAGAAACCAGCGAAATGAGGCAGCATCTGGTTACTTTAGAGGAACCAATATGCATACCTGCTAGGTCACAAATTATCACCACAGTCCCGTTGCGAGTGAAGAAAGAAATGCTCTGTCTACCAAAAGAGATAGGCGATGGAGTCTTCCTGGCCAAAAGTTTACTCCCTACTGGGAAAGAGACAGTGCTAGTTGCCATACTCAACATTAACAATTTCCAAGTAGTCATCAACTGTTGATTATTACAACTGCTCCCTATACATGACTACGCCGTCATTCCAATAGGAGAGGTCACTGATACACAACAAGCTCTCAAGCCGAATAGATCGCAAGCGAGTAGCGAAAACATCAGTGAACCTCCCAAAGCAGAACAGAAGTCAAGCAAGACTTCTTTCTCAAAAATACCTATATATAAGTTACTAACGCGGCCCAAGAGCCCCATACAAGACGCGTGCGAGCTCAGTAAGACCCGAATAGAGGCAACAATGACTCCACCGTCCAATAGAATAAATTACAAATATTTTACATGGCCCCAGAGCCAAATCAGAGATGCGAGCGAGCTCCAGAAGCCGACAATCAAAGTGCAGCTGACTCCTCCATCCAATATACATAGATGTAAGATAACCACAAGGATAAGGAGCCAAACAATAGGTGCGTGTGAGCTCAGTATGACCTATTCTCAGGCAAAAACGACTCCACCACCCAACAAAGTTAGTGTTAAGAAACAACCTTGGCCTAAGGGCCCCATTACCAGTGCGTGCGAACTCAGTAAGACCTATTTCAAGGCAAAGTCGACTCCACCACTTAATAAAATTAGTATTAAGAATAAAAAGTGGCCCATGAGCCCTACAAAAGACGCGTGCGAGATTCATAAGACCTCATTGAAGGCAAAGCTGGCTCCACCGTCAAATAGTATTAAGAAAACCAATTTTCCACGGCCCATAAGCCATAATACGGTACTCCACCAATAAAAGAGCGGGAAGCACATACCCTGCCAATTAGCAAAGTAAGTAAAAATACATACAAAAAGGTACAACAACCCAAAACAAACGCAAGCTTTTCGGAAAATACAGCTATCTTAAAGCACGTAAGATACTTATTTCCGGATCACGAAGATCCCAGAGCAAGAGCTCGGCCTAGACCCAAATCTAAGTGCGGAAGAAAAAGCTTCGATATCCGAACTCTGCTACGAGTACAATGATATCTTCTTTCTAAAAGATGATAAGCTCACATACACAAATGCTATCACCCACAATATCCCCTTAATACGAGACCAAGCGCCCATAAACCAAAAGGCCTACAGATTACTAGAAACCCAGAGACAAGTAATAAATGAGCAATTAAGAGAAATGCTAGACAACGGGATAGTCCAAACTAGCAAGAGCCCATGTAATTCACCCTTATTAGTTGTCCCCAAAAAAGCGGGACCCGATGGTGAAAAAGGGTGGCGCGTCGTTGTCGATTTTCGCAAATTGAACGAAAAACAATTGGCGATGCATTTCGACTACCGCGAATTGAGGATATTCTTGACCAACTAGGTCATGCCAGGTACTTTACCACCCTCGATTTGGCCAACGGCTATCACCAAGTTTTAGTCGATAAAAAAGATCGGCATAAGACCGCTTTTAGCACTAATTACGGGCACTACGAATTTAAGCGTATGCCATTCCGACTCAGAGGAGCTCCCGCTACACTCCAACGCCTCATGAACTTCGTTCTGACAGGCCTGCAAGTCCTCGAATGTTTCGTTTATCTTGACGACACGTCATTTATGGTAAAAACCTAAATGACCACAATGTTACTTCGCAAAGTCTTCGACAAATTGAAAGCGAACAACCTCAAACTGCAGCCAGAGAAGTGCCAGTTCTTGAGAAGAGAAGTAGTTTATCTAGGGTATAAATGCTCTAACGAATGTGCACTACCAGACTCCAGCAAAACGGCCTGCGTCCAAACATTTCCTGTTCCTAGAACAGTAAGGCAAGTTCAGTCCTTTTTAGGACTTGCCAATTATTATAGGAAGTTCATTCCGGACTTCTCAAAAATCGTTCGTCCAATTACGAATTTACTCCGCAAGGATGTAAAATTCACTTGGACCGAGAAATGCCAAGAAGCATTTCAAAGCATCAAAAAAGCTCTAATTTCCCCACCACTTTTAATTTATCCAGATTTCTCTAAAACTTTCAATCTTACAACGGACGCCAGCAACGAAGCATTAGGCGCTGTGCTTTCCCAAGGAGAAGTGAGGAAAGACCAGCCTATCGCCTATGCAAGTCGAACTATTGAAAAAGAGTTATTGGCTATAGTCTGGGCCACTAGGAATTTCCGATGCTATTTCAAGGCAGGAAATTCACGGTCTGTACTGACCACAAGCCTCTCAAAGGTGTCTTTAATGTTAAAGACCCGACTTCCCGTGTGGTGAGATTTCACCACAAATTATCAGAACTCGATTATACCATCGAATATAAACCAGGGAAGTATAACACCAATGCAGATGCATTAAGCTGCAATCCACAAGTCTTAAACGAAGACGATACAAGCCCAAGTCCACCACGCTATGGACTCTGATGTGGAGGAAAATAATTCCCCAAATAAAAAGAGAACAAGGAAACCCGCTCATTGCTTTGCCGTGACCAGAGCTCAAAAACAGAGAGCCAAAGAGGCCAATACTAGCCCCAGCGCTGAAACACTGCCCACGGCAGCGGAAAATCAAGAAATTAAACCCCCAGAGGCGGAGATACAAACCCCTGCTACGCTTGAACAAGAAATAAGTCCAGTCAAGGCACCTGAGATAATCACGAGCACCAAGGAAGTTCAAACAATCCTAAAGGATTACCACGACTCTCCTTTCGGCGGCCATCAGGGTGTTATTAAGACTTATAAAAGAATTAAACGCAAGTACTGGTGGAGACACATGCTTCGCGTGATAAAGAAATAAATAAAAAAATGCCCTAAGTGCCAAACAATGAAAGCATCTCCACAATTCAAGATGCCAATGGTAATAACAGACATTGCAGAACAACCTTTCGACAAGGTTTACCTGGATATAGTAGGTCCACTAGAAGAGACCATATCAGATAATAAATATACCTTACCTTTTGAAGATAATCTTACCAAATTTGTCGATTGGTATGCCATATCAAATGGAGAAGCAGCAACGGTGGCGCAAATCTTCTTCGCCAAGATTAACACGCGTTATCGCATTCCAAAGAGAATAGTCACCGATCAGGGAACTAATTTCCTGAGTGAGCTATTCAAGAAGGCCTGCAAACTGCTAATGGTAAAGAAGTTACAAACTTCCGCATACCATCCACAGTCTAATGGAGCACTGGGGCGTGCCCATAGACCATTAATCGAATATCTGCGTACAATCGTAGACGAAAATCCCAAAACATGGGATCAATTCCTACGAACCGCTGCTGTTATGTCCCAATGTGGGCTTAGCATAAAAAGGGGGTAGGTGCCGGGTTTTAAAATGACAAGACAGGTCGATTTTTTAAAATAACAAATTCAGTTTTTATATATCACTAATTTCTCTTAAAACTAATTAATTCAAGTACTTAATTCTACATAAATTTACTTTAATTTTACCTCTAACAATATAATTCTAAAAAATACAGTGTAACGAAGTTACAAATAATATTTTAAATCTCTAATTATCCGTTAGTGCATGCTGTATAATAGTAAGTAGTGCTTAACCCGATTGACTGACTGATTTGTGTAAAGCACTTAAATGCTCCAATATAAACAAGCCTTTTTGACGTTTCCATTGATGATGGTAACTCACGTATCTGAGATATCAATCGTCACATGGAATCATCAGAACGGTAACACTTTTAGGTCTATAAAAGGCGAGCTGGCACCGTGAATAAATCAGTCGATCATCAAGCTTCGACTGGCTAAAGACCTTTATTGGAATTGGCTGCGAAGAAGTAATCGACTCAATTTCCTGCCGAGTGTGAGGTTACCACATTTGAGAATTACCCGTCATCCCGTAGTATTGTTAGAATTTCCTACCGAGTACGAGGTTTCCGCATTCGAGAACAAAATCTCTTTCCTGCCGAGTGTAAGGTTACCACATTCGAGAATTACCCATCATCCCGTAGTATTATTAGAATTTCCTACCGAGTACGAGGTTTCCGTATACGAGAACAAAATCTCTTTCCTACCGAGTGTGAGGTTACCACATTCGAGATTTACCCGTCATCCCGTAAAAATAGCATATCCCCGTATATTAGAAGAGCATAACATACTAGATACATATAAAGTGAAAAAGTGGAAAACAACCCAGAGTGTATAGTATTAACTTTGTGTAAAACCTTATAAGAAAAAGGTTAAGAGTGTGTATTGTCACCGACAAAAACTTTGACAAATTTGTGTAATAACCCTATGAGCAAAAGGTCTAGTATTAAGTTTGTGTAAAACCTTATGAGTAAAAGGTTAATAATATTAAGAGTGTGTATTGTCACAGACAATAACTTTGACAAATTTGTGTAATAACCTTATGAGCAAAAGGTCTAGTATTAAGAAAGTGTATTGTCATAGACAATAAAAGTGACAAAGTTTAAGTATAACCTTAAGGACAAAGGGTTAATCATATCAACAAACATTTGTATAAAAAAATATATATATTCTTCTCTAATAAATTTATGTAAATATATTCTTCTCAAATAAAACATTTTTGTTCAAGTATAAAATTTAAATCAGTGTTCACCCTTTAAAACGTCAAAACCTGGTATTTATTCTTCTTCTTCCCCGTCGTTGAACAAATTGACCCAGGCGTAACTCCAAAGCTGACCCGCAACGTTCAACTTTAAAACTCAACGATTACAAAATGGCGCCCGAGCAGGGACTTTCTTTTCTGCCACTGGAGAAACGTCAGTGAATGAAGTAGAATAGTCATATATCTATATCCAGAGACCAGACCGAGAAGAAGATAATATCCGTGTGTAAATATAAAAACCAGTAAATAAAGTGACATCTAGTGTAAAGACAATACCAGTGTATGATATAAACAATACCCGTGAATAAAATTCATATCTGTGTGTTAAAATAATATCTAATAAACAACAACATGAACGACAAAAATGAATTAACCGTCAGTGACATCTACCAGCTGAAAAAGGAAGATCTAGTCACTGAATTGAACCGTAGGAGTTTAAATACAAAGGGAACCGTGGATGACCTGCGAAAACGTCTTGCAGACAGTGTAAAACGTGAACAGGCTCTTCAAGAGGAGGAACAAAATCAGTTAAAAATTGTGTCAACCGAAACTAAGGCCAATAAAATGACACCTCCGATTACAAATACATCCGAAACACAGACCGATATATTGATAACTCCGATTATCAATACAACCGAAACACAAACCGATGAGCAAAGACTGCAGCTGAATATACCGCCAAGTAGTCATCTTATAACAATATACCAAATATTCAAAATATTCCGTACCCGATAGAAATCCGAGACCGACCACTTTCAGACGCTGACATTATGGATAAAGTCAGAAAATGGAATGTGAGATTTGACCAAGGTCAGGATCCGTTAAATTTCCTCGAGAGAATTGAGGAAATGGCACAATGTTACAGTATACCAACCGACCCATTGTTGAATAGATTACCCGAGCTGCTGACAAAGACAGCACTAGCATGGTATCGTAACAACCGAGAACAATGGACAACATGGGATGAATTCATAAGTGACTTCAAACTATTTTTCTTGCCACCACGTTTCAGTATTAAACTAGCCGATGAGATCCGAACTAGGTTACAGAAACCTAGAGAAAGGGCCAAAGATTATATCACAGCCATCCAGTCACATATGCGCTGGCAAACAAACGTGTCAAGCGAAGAGAAACTAGAACGAATTTATGAAAGCATGTTACCAGAGTACCGTCTATACATCCGAAGAAAAGATTTCCGTAAACTGTCTGAACTTATTCAACTCGCAGAAGAGTATGAATATATTCAAGTTCAACAAAAATCCCGCAATACCGAAACACCACCTATCCGTCAGATAAGTAGACCACCACAAAACACCCCAGCCTTGCCAATAAACGTTTCACATATAAGGCGAGAGAGCTATTCGAGATGTGGACAACTGGGACATCGTAGACTCGAATGTCGAAATCCACCGAAAATATTTTGTTCACAGTGTGGAAAATTAGGTGTGTTAACTAGAGACTGTCATGGCCAAAACATGAACAGACCGTTAAAAGACCAAGGGATACCGGAGAGACAAGGCAGCCGAGTATCCCAGAACCAGAACCAGATGCCTTAAAAAC
The DNA here is from genome assembly GCA_963924295.1 of Dioctria rufipes. Taxonomy (NCBI): domain Eukaryota; kingdom Metazoa; phylum Arthropoda; class Insecta; order Diptera; family Asilidae; genus Dioctria; species Dioctria rufipes. Next base: position 97,693,012 of record OZ002741.1, on the reverse strand, counting down.
CTGTCTACCCGATGCAACCATGATAGACGTACACTATGAGGACGACCGATACTTCATTACCATGTCAATATTTGAAACACCGTGTATAGCACTCATAGATACTGGAGCTGCAAAATCATTTATTGGTAATGAAGTCAAAAATCTGCTGGAATTACACAATATTCCTCCAATACCATGTTCTTTAAGAACTGGAATGGCGAATATTAGTGAATTTCAAATCCACCAGTCATATATGGTGGATACACAGTGGAATAATCATAAAATGTCACATTTATTCTACTATATGCCAAATCTAGCCGAAACCATCATACTGGGTGTAGACTTTCTTCGAAAAGCTGACATATCAGTAAAAATGTGGAACCAGGAAATTTCACCAGGAATCATGAATATTGAGGAGGAAATATCCGAACCAGCAACATGTACAGTGGTAATACCCGACGAGATAGACAACATACAGGAAAACCAAATAACCGAATTCCTGTCCACTTAAATTCAAAGATTTGCCAAAATCTCCGGACCCACTCCGATAACACAGCACGATATCCAAATGGAACATGACCGGCCGATAAAACAACGCTACTTCCCTCGTAACCCCGCTATGCAAGAAATTATCAACTTGCAAATTGATGAACTACTTGCCGAAGACCAGATAGAACCGTCAAAAAGTCCATACAGTTCACCTATTGTACTAATACGTAAAAAACAGGGCGGATGGAGGTTATATATTGACTACCGACAAATTAATGAAAATTCCGTCAAAGACGCCTATCCGTTACCTCAAATCAACCATATACTGGATAAATTGAGAGGCGCAAAATACATCTCTACACTTGACTTAAAACAAGGCTACTGGCAAATCCCACTGACAGTAAAATGCCGACCATATACAGCATTTACCATTCCCGGTCGAGGTTTGTTCCAATGAAAAGTTATGCCATTTGGACTTCATTCCGCACCCGCTACATTTCAGCGAGTTGTAGACCAAGTAATTGGTCCAGAAATGGAATCATATGCTTTTGCATATTTGGATGACATTATTGTTAATGGCCGTACTTTGGAGGAACATTTGGGAAAATTACGAGAAGTGTTTGACCGACTCATAGCCGCCAATCTAAAAATTAATCCCGACAAATGTGATTTTCTGAAAGAGAAAATCCGATATCTGGGACACGTCGTCAGCTCACAAGGTATACATACCGACCCGTCAAAAGTTGAAGCCATAAGTACACTTTCCGCGCTGACAACTGTCAAAGAAGTGAGACAATTTTTGGGTATTGCGTCATGGTACCGAAGATTTGTGCCGTCCTTTTCTACCACAGTAGCACCAATAACTAAACTATTGCAGAAAAAACATAAATGGAACTGGGGACCAGAGCAACAACATGCTTTTGAAGTATTAAACCAAAAATTAACCGAGTCGCCAATTCTAGCCTGCCCAGACTTTACACAGCCATTTATATTACAAACTGATGCTAGCTAAGAAGGACTAGGGGCCGTACTCTGTCAAGAACTAGATGGCGCAGAACATGTTGTTGCTTATGCTAGCCGTATGTTAAATAACGCCGAACAAAAGTATTCCGTGACAGAGAAAGAGTGTCTAGCCGTTGTATGGGGCATCAGAAATATGAGACCGTATTTAGAAGGCTATAAATTTACAGTCATCACCGACCATCAAGCATTAAAATGGCTACATTCGCTTGAAAATCCGTCTGGCCGACTAGCAAGATGGGCTATCGAAGTTCATCTTACGACTTTGATGTCAAATACCGACGAGGAAAACTAAATGTAGTAGCTGATGCACTGTCACGTCAACCGTTAAGGAATACAGAGTCACAAACTTCTCTATTCACTTTACTGTCATCTATTGAGATAATATCTGAATGTTCATGGTATCAAAACAAACTTCATGAAATTCAGAAACAACCAGAGTTGTGTCCAGACTATAAAATTGAAAAGGGACAGATGTATCGTCGCTTCTTTGATTCTACAACTTACACCGAAGATACTGTACCATGGAAGCTTTGTGTGCCAAAACCACTTCGAAACATGGTATTACGAGAAAGTCATGATATTTCTACCGCAGGCCATCTTGGAATCAACAAAACTATAGCCCGCATTGTTGTGACTCAGGTACCCAATGCCCCGAATCACAACCATAAGGTCCATGCACCAATATATTGCCCTATGCAATATATCGATGCATTGCAAAGATGACCCTGAAAATTAATTTTAATTTAATTCATTTAAAATTTCATTTAAAAAAATTTCAAATGCATTTAAAGTTGCATTTCCATACTGCAACAAAATGCAATTTAGCATAAATTGCATTTCGTTATCAGTAATGCACTCCACTCACACGGTATACCTACCTACATGCTGTGTAATCGGATATAATTTTTCGTCGTGCAAATTGAATGCACATAAAATAATTCACATGTTCTCACGTACGATCTTTCATCGTCGTGAGAAAGTAAAAAGAAAAAAAGCTTTTTGCAAGATATCGTGGGTACCTGGGTGCAATTTGCCCAAACCTCGAGGAGTCGTTTTTTGAAATCCGCCAAGAGAAGTTTCGGGATAAAAATATTTGTTTCTTAATGTAACTCGTAACAAAAAGATTTTTGTGTCTAAAGTATTTTTACCAATAATTTAATAAAGTGACTTGGATCGAATATTGATAAAAGTTCAAATCTATAATAAAAGGATTTGTGTATCTAAAAATTCATATTTGTATTAAAAAAGATTTTTGTGTCTAAATGACTCGAATCGAATCTTGATAAAAGTTCAAATCTATAATAAAAGGATTTGTGTGTCTAAAAATTCATATTTGTATTAAAAAGGATTTTTGAGTCTGAAGTATTTTTACCAATAATTTAATAAAGTGACTCGAATCGAATCTTGATAAAAGCTCAAATCTATAATAAAAGGATTTGTGTGTCTAAAAATTCATATTTGTGTTAAAAAAGATTTTTGTGTCTAAAGTAATTAAATCAAGGGACTCGAAACGGATACTGATAAGAGTTCTAATTTATAATAAAAAGATCTCGTGTCGAAAAGTAAATATTCAACCGAAAAAAAAGAAGGTGTGCTTGAAGTTTTACTACAAACCTTTTCTCCGACCGCTTCTCTACCTATAACCGAGGAGTACGAGCGGGCAAGTGACAACAACTGGTGGCAGCGGTAGCCGAACCCAAAGTAATATAAAATCAGTGCCTATAAATTAAAATTAAATCAAATAAAACAAAAGTTTCCTAAAACTATAATTTAACTGTAAAAAAATAAACAAATAAATTAAAAAGAAACTAATAATAAAAATAAATAAAAAAAAATTAGCCCGGGTACCCAGGAGGTACTTAGAGGAGTTAAAGTTTAAGCGCCCAAGCGCTCACCGTGGGACCGAAGGAGGCTTCATCCCTGCCTCAACAAGACGTTTAGTAAAGAAGGTAGGACGACCAGAAGAAGACGTCGACCTGGACGACAGAACAACACTTCCAATTTTTGACAACCCAAGACAACAACACTTCATCATTAACCAACATTAATCAACACCAAGCAAACGACATGGGATAGGGTTAAAGGTACAGTTAAAGCCGTTTTTTTTTTACATGAAATTTATTTTTATACATATACCCTTACAAACATGTAAAGTTTTCTTTTTCTCTCAAATATTCTATTAATTAATTCGTATAGCCTATAAAGCATACAGCACACATATACAAGTGAATGCACAAGTGAGAGATTTTAATTCAAATAAGTGATTCCATAAATATTACAAAATTTTTTTTTCTTAGATATTCATTCCAGCAACTTGCATAAACATTTAATTCAATAAATAAAAATTAAAATACCTTCTTCCTAGAAGCGACCTCGCCGGTAAGACCTCGTGAGCTTGCTGGCCAGAGGACTTCGAAAAAAATCAAATATCGATCCCCTGCGATAGAGCTTCATATACCTATCGATCAGGAGAAAGATTTTGGTTGGAAAGAGCGATTTCTTTTTCTTTACTTGCATTAAGATTTTATTACTTTTCTCGTTATAATTTATAAAAAAAAAAAAAAGAATATTAAAAACGCCTTTTTTTCTCTCTTTCTCCCTTTACATCCAATTAAAATAAATTAACCCTCTTATTATTGACAAATCAAACAAATTATCCACCTTCTTATTACTGTGTTTTTCACACATATTACAGATTACTGAAACACTTTTACTTATAAATAATTATTTACGCATAACCAACTTATTAACAGCTGCTTATTGCTGTTGAGAAATTTATATTTGCGTTCTACTTGTCTGCCTTTTTTTTTGGTCCATAAAAATCTGCCGCGTCTTTTATAGTTCCCCAAATTTGAACAAATCTAAACCCAAAATTATTCCATAATAATATCAGACACACTCTATCTTATAATTTCTCTTTATATTTCCACTTAACTCTCAGCCTTTTACTTCACGAACCTATCATGACAGAAGAAAACAAATCTTTCAATGAGCTTTGTTTGTCGCAAGTCCCAAAAATGGCAGAAATTAGACAAATTCTGGCCGATTATCATAGAGCCAATAAAAGCAAAAGGACTTCAGAATTTACTTCTGAAAAACTCCAAAAATTGGAAGACCTGTGGGCTTCATTCGAAAAAACCGAAACCCTGATTCAAGATCATGAAGATTTTGATGAAACTCATGATTATTTTAAGCAGTCATGCTATGACAAAACAGAGGACTGGTACAATCTTACAAAGGCAACTCTGTCTGATAAGTTGAAGTCCATATCAATGCACACAGAGCGCAAAAATAACCCGTTTTACATTCCACTTCCAAAAACTTCGCAAAAAACAACTGCAATAGATAATCAGGACAATACAGACCAAGACCGAGAAAATACAGTACGATTTCGGTTGCAAGAAGATAGACGAAAAACATTATCCCATATTATTCAATCTATAGACAATAATTCACTTGCAACTGCAACCCAGGCATATCTAAACCAAAAATTAAACTCGTTGCACAAATTTTGGGACGATTTTGAAGAAACACATAACGAAATAATTTTGAATGTTGGCCCAAGCGACAAAGATAGCGAATACTTCGTGAATGATGTTTACATAAACATGGAAACATCATTCTCAGACACTGTAATTGCGCTACAAGAACAGTTGGACTCGAGATTCCAAAACATAATAAATACTACAAATAATTCCACAGAGCATCACCACAATGTCTCTTTCAGAGACCAGTTAAATTTTTTCCTATCTGACGCGAGGTCATTAATTCCCAACTTTAATGGAAATTCCAAAGATCTTCATAAATTCCTTTCAAGCTGTGATGACATATATGCGACGGCAACGACGGCGAACGAAAAACACTTCCTCCTTAGCTTAATAAGAAGTAAATTATCCGCAGAGGCCTATGTTATGTATGTATATTATACCCTTGAAAAGTATAAAAAGGGAGTAATTTTAGAAGGCATACATACATACAACCATGCTAAAACATGATTATCACAGATATTAAAAATTGAATAAGTTCTTCAAATCCAATTCATTAAAATATTACAAATTATAAATTTTCACATAAGCTAACCATGCCTAAAACATGGTTAGCTTATCAACTCAATCAGTGAAGAAAATTGCGTCAGGAATTTTCTTCACATTCCATAAAGTCAAACGAAATTATTCCCATGGCAAATTTGCCAGTAGAAATATTTACTTTTAAAAAAACAAAGCAAAAGGCAAATCGTACCTTCAGTACGATTTGTCGTGAAAATTACAATATGTATGTACGAATGTACATACATATCACAAAAAAGCTTTCGCGATAAGAAGAGCGCGCCGCGAAAATACATTGTATGTATACGCGCGCGGCAATTCTAATCGTCGTGACGGTGGCTGATGTTTATAAAAGCGTCAAATTTCAAGCCTCCGTCCAACGAAAAATATTCTGGACTTGTTTAATCAAGTCCAGAATAAATGAAAATTTTTCTCAGGGTAGAAATGCAACTATGCATTTTCTACCCTGAACGACGACTCTTGATCGCAATTAAAGTGGTCAAGGGCTGAGTTGGTTTTCAAATCTCTTGGAGCACGCGCAGTCGGGTTTTAAAAAGCGAGTTGTTTTTTAACTTGGTAACGGGTCGGTCTCGGTTTAGTCGCTAAAAAACAAAAGGTGAAGTTAAAACAGAAAAGGGCCTTCAGATCGGAAATCAAAATAAAAAAAGAATTGTAATAAAAAAAAAGGAAAAAAGATCGTGTGTATAACCAGTATTAAACCCAGGTGTATTGTGAAAGGAAAATAATAGTAGTTTTAAATCCAGGTGCATTGTAAAAGGAAAATAATAATAGTATTAAATCCAGGTGCATTGTGAAAGGAAAATAATAATAAAATTATGTGAAAATGCAAGCAAAGGTGTTTTGGATTATAGCAGCCCGACACTATAAGGAGGTACGTAACAAAATTGGCGCAGCCGGTAGGATAGAGGAAGCCTACTTTAAACCAACGAAGTATAAGCGCTCGAAAACCCTCTATCCTACAAATCTAAAAGGAGTTTAGGACGAGATCGAATACTGGGCAAGACACCCTACCCTCCGCCTGAAGTTGAGTCTGGCTTCAGGAGTATTTCGATCTTGTCGGCTCCCAACGCTCGGGGTCGGACAACTTTAACTGCCTCTGTTTGAAAAACACGCAGCCACCCCCTCATCAAAGCACAAAGTGCCAACGTGGGACAATAGCGGGCTTCATCCCAGCCCAAGAACATAAGACGTCCATAGCCGAAAATTCCAACGCGAAACAGGAAGGAAGAATCCTCAACCGTCAATCTGCGATCCGGAGCTGAAAGGGACTTCGAAGTAGGCAACGCGTCCCCCTTCCAGCTTTTATCCAGGGGAATTTAAGTAGGCCACGGGCCCCCCCGGCAGCAAAAGAACTTCAATCACAAAAACCAGCGATCCTGAATTGAGAGGGACCTCGAAGAAGGCAATAAGCCCCCCTCTCAATTTGAACCAAGGGAATTAAGACGGCAGAAGCCCCCCTAGCTGCAAATTTTACACACGGTGGTCCATGAGCGAGGAAAGCTCCCACCAAGAGACGCCGCAGGAAATATCATCATCTCTACCAACTCCACAACAAACTTCCTCGCCGGGCGACGCGCAGGAAATTCCGCCCCGGTGTCAAGGAGGCAACGAGGGAGCAACATCTGCAACAGAGGGTGCTAATCAAACACCCCCAACAAATTCAACAGCACCAGGAGTCACACTCAGGAGTGGGACAATCCTGACAGGTCCCCAGCAAGTAAGGTCTAATAATTTAAATTTAGAAAATTACTTAAAATATCTGGAGGGGAAAGTGCGAGACTCCTCCGAACTTTCTGTTCTACAGTGCGATTCTATCGATAAACAGCTCAAAAAGTCCCGTGAACGGCGGCTTGAGCAAATCGCTCAATTCAAAGAAAGTACGGAAAAATTTAAAGAAAGCTTAAAGCAGTTTGGGGAACTCTCGCACTCTCTCGAAACAGAAATTACAAATAATAGTGTAGAATTAAGAGAAGGTGCAACTGAAGACAGTGTCAGTGATTCCACCGTGAGTGAAATCCTATTGAATTGGCTGGGCGACTCCCTTTTGGAAACCAGCATAGAAGAAACTAGCTCCCCAAAAGTGTCAAACTTTAGCTTCAGAATCCCCAATATAAACATGGCAGATTACGCTAAAATCGCTAAACTGACTGCCCAGCTTGTCCCCCTATTCTCGGGAGAGCAGCACCCAAAATTGAGCCTTGAGCTCCAAACGTTCCTAGGATACTGCAGGCAGGTAATCCAGTGCATTTCGGTGGATGAACTAACAGCATTTTTGCAAATCTTCCCCACCAGACTTCGAGGCGAAGCTTATCAGCTTTTTGCCTCAAATATGCCCACTACTTTCAAAGAAGTAGAAGAACGGCTAAATCGCACATACCTGCCTAGAGAAACTTACCAGCAACTGGTAAATAAATTAATAACTACAAGGCAGTATCCTTTGGAAAACCTCACAGCCTTCACGGCACGAGTGAAACAAATGCTGGCACTCTGCAATGAAGCAGCAGAATCCAAGTACGGAGCCACAGCAGCACCAGCTGTTAAAACCCAGCTAGAAGATTTCGCGAAAAACGCACTAAAAACAGGAGTCAATAACCCCTATATGTGCCAATATCTTCTGACCATGACCGACGGCACTGTAGATGATTTAATACAAAGAGCACTTGACATGGAACGTCTCCAGCAAAGTGCTCTATTCCTGCTACCTTCAGGGCAATTTCAGCCAAATGTGATGCAAAATCCGATACCCCATTCAATAAGTGCAATAACACCCAATAACGCTCAATTTAGTGGAATTAACTCAGCAGCAAACCACAGCGTATTTACTCCCGGCATAATGCCATTCGCTCAAGTTCCTCAGACCCTGCCAAACCCAAGCAGTCACATACCAACGTCACAGTTCACACAGGCAGGCACAGCATATACAGGGTGTTTCCCCTTAGGAGGTCCACAGAGCGGGAGGTGATAGTACTCACCTAGACGAACCAAAAATTGTACGGCGGGTGGGGGGGCAATATCAACCGTTTAGGAGTTACAGGGTGATTCATAAAAAAAGCTAGGTTTTTACAAAACACCCTGTATCTTAAAAACTACAGGGCGTATGGTCACAGTTAAGGGCTCGCTGTATGCAGAACTTCATGGCCTTTCCAACGACAGCTCAACCAGCCCCGTGCCCCTCTCCCCTCAGATGTTATGAGGGTCTAAACTAAAAATTTCGGATTTTCTTTCCTTTTTTTTTTACTTTGACCTCTATTGTTTTTGCAAAAAGGTCGTTAACATAATTTTTTTTTATAAAAACTGTAAACTGTGGAGCCTCCTCTTTAATTTGACCTATTACACCCTATGTGTTAACTGTATCCGTTAAAGAGTTATTAGCTCTAAACTTATTCTCAAACCTATTTTCAAACCTATCCTCAACGATAATTTGTTCCCTTAGTACGTCATTTTAAAAAATATCGTCTAATTTCGGTGTGACCGGAATAGGTTATGAGTTAATAACTGTTTAACGGCTACAGTTAACACATAGGGTGTAATAGGTCAAATTAAAGAGGAGGCTCCACAGTTTACAGTTTTTATAAAAAAAAAGTTATGTTAACGACCTTTTTGCAAAAACAATAGAGGTCAAAGTAAAAAAAAAGGAAAGAAAATCCGAAATTTTTAGTTTACACCCTCATAACATCTGAGGGGAGAGGGGCACGGGGCTGGTTGAGCTGTCGTTGGAAAGGCCATGCAGTTCTGCATACAGTGAGCCCTTATCTGTGACCATACGCCCTGTAGTTTTTAAGATACAGGGTGTTTTGTAAAAACCTAGCTTTTTTTATGAATCACCCTGTAACTCCTAAACGGTTGATATTGCCCCCCCACCTGCCATACAATTTTTGGTTCGTCTAGGTGAGTACTATCACCTCCCGCTCTATGGACCTCGTAAGGGGAAACACCCTGTATTAAACAGGAACCAAGATCGCCAAATAAAAATTATAATGTAAATAATAAAAATACCTATTTAAATAAAATCAGTTGTAGTTTTTGTAACTTAAGAGGCCATACATATGATGATTGCCTCAAAAGGAAAAATACGCCTTATTGTGTGAACTGCAAAATGTATAACCATGACGTGCGTGACTGCAGAAGAAACAACAATAGTTTCCAGAGACCACACAATAATAGTGGACCACCAAATCAACGTCCTAGAGAGCCGCAAAACCCCAATAACAACTCAAGAGTTTATAACGTGCGTAAAAAGTGCGAATTTTGTGGTCGTTCTGGACATGCAGTAAATAACTGCCAACAAAAACGTAAATGGGAAGCCCGGAGTCAGGGAAACGACGTACAGTCGACCCAAAACTCCCCGGCTCGACTATAAATCTCCCATCTAATAAAATAGGGTCTCCTCAGCAGCCCGATTCCAGTGTCGCTACAGTAATACTTCCTTTAGACATAGGCCTGAACGGCCAAACTAAACTAGTAGTAGACACAGGCGCTGAGGTTAGTATAATAAAGAAAAGGCGATTCCAGTGTCGCTACAGTAATACTTCCTTTAGACATAGGCCTGAACGGCCAAACTAAACTAGTAGTAGACACAGGCGCTGAGGTTAGTTAATAAAGAAAAGGTCATTAAAAGATCTCAAAGAAATTAACCACAATGAGGCATGTACACTTCAGACCCCATTTGGTACCGGAAAGACGCTGGGAAATTGCCAGGGAAACTTCGTTTTCAAAAACAAAATTCCCTGCAAGTTTCAAGTCGTAAAGAACTTGCCTGGCCTTTCCGATGATGGACTTCTAGGAAATGATTTCCTAGCAAAAAACTGTAACGTAGAGGGCCCTAATAAGGCACTAAGGTTTCCTCGCACGGAAACTAATCCAGACGAGTTTGCTTTGCCATTAGAGTTTGAAACGGACAAGCTACATTCTGAAAAAGCAGTCGAAGTAAGAACACTTGCAGAAGAGGTAGAGTCTAAACAGGCTGAACTATCCACCTGCAGCGTCTTCAAGGCTTCTCAAACGAGAAAAGCTGGCTGCCAAGCTCCAAAAAGCCCAAGGAATGTGAAAAAGGCTGTCTGGGCGAACAAGAGACCGATGAAATCAGGCAGCAATTGGTTACCTTTAAGGAACCAATCTGCATACCTGCGCGCTCTCAAATTGTTGCCCCAGTCCCGTTACAAACGCAAGAAGAAATGCTCTGTTTATCACAAGAGATAAGCGATGGAGTCTTCTTGGCAAACAGTTTGCTGTCATCTGGAGAAGAATTAGTGCTGGTTAGTATTCTCAACGCTAACAGTCATCAAGTAGTCATACATAGCTTAAAGTTACAGCTATATCCAATAAAGGACTACACCATAGTTCCATTAACGCACACAAAAGATCACAAAAGAACACACTACCAAATATGGAGGCAATATCAAACAACACAAGAGACGGAACTGAGTGTCTAAAGCCTGCCAAAAAGGTGCATATAGCTCTTCTGTCCAAAATCCCGAGGCATAAGTCACTATTAATCAATCAACGGCCATATAAACGGCCATATAAGAACGGTAGCGAGTCGCTAAAGCCTATACTAAAGGTGCATATTACTCCACCGTCTTCTAGCATAAAAAATCCTACATGGCCAAAAAATACTAGCATCGGTGCGCATGAGTATTCCACACAACCTAAGGCAAAGACCGCAAAGGTGTATCAAACTCAGCCGTCGGCGAAGCAGGAAGCAAGTACCCTGGTACATGCTAAATACAACAAAATAAAGCCTCATAAGGAATTAATTAAATCCAATCCAATTTCAGGACACAAATTAACAAGGAATAGGAAGTCAAACCAAGGTTCAGCCGACAAAACAGCGATATTACAACATGTACGATATCTATACCCGGATAATGAGACTCCGGACGATCCAAAACAATACCCGCGTATTTCTAGGCTAGAGCAAGAACTCAGCCTAGACCCTAATTTAACCGCGGAAGAAAAAATTTCGATATCGGAACTCTGCGAAGAGTATAACGATATCTTCTTCCTAAAAGGTGACAAACTCACCTATACAAATGCGATAATGCATAATATTCCATTGGTGCAAGATCAAGCACCAATCAATCAAAAAATGTACCGCTTACCTGAAACACAGCGGAAAGTAATTAACGAGCAGTTGAAAGAAATGCTAGACAGCGGGATAGTCCAGTCTAGTAAAAGCCCTTGGAATTCACCTCTACTAGTTGTCCCCAAGAAAGCGGGACCTGACGGTGAAAAAAGGTGGCGCGTCGTTGTCGATTTTCGTAAATTAAACGAAAAGACAATTGGAGATGCATTCCCGCTACCCCGAATCGAGGATATTCTCGACCAACTAGGTCACGCAAGGTATTTCACCACACTCGATTTGGCCAACGGCTATCACCAAGTTCTTGTCGACAAAAAAGATCGACATAAAACTGCTTTCAGCACAAGTTATGGGCACTACGAGTTCAAGCGTATGCCATTCGGACTCAAAGGAGCCCCCGCCACATTTCAACGCCTAATGAATTTCGTCTTAACAGGCCTACAAGGCCTCGAATGTTTTGTCTACCTAGATGACATTGTCATCTATGGAAAAAATTTAAACGACCACAACGAAAAGTTGAGAAAAGTCTTCGACAAGTTGAGAGAGAACAACTTAAAACTGCAGCCAGAAAAGTGCCAGTTTCTAAGAAGAGAAGTTGTTTACTTAGGACATAAATGTTCTAGCGAAGGAGCCCTACCAGACCCAAGTAAGACGGCCTGCGTCCAAACATTTCCTGTTCCAAAAACAGTAAGGCAAGTTCAGTCATTTTTAGGACTTGCCAATTACTACAGGAAATTCATTCCAGACTTCTCCAAAATTGTACGTCCAACCACGAATTTACTCCGAAAGGATGTAAAGTTCACTTGGACAGAGAAATGCCAAGAAGCATTTCAAAGCATAAAAAGTGCTTTAATTTCTCCACCACTTTTAATTTACCCGGATTTTTCAAAATCATTTAATCTTACTACTGACGCAAGTAACGAGGCTCTAGGAGCTGTTCTTTCTCAAGGAGAAGTCGGAAAGGACCAGCCCATTGCCTACGCAAGCCGCACATTAAACAAAGCCGAAACAAATTACTCTACTATAGAGAAAGAGTTATTGGCTATTGTCTGGGCTACCAAGAATTTCAGGTGCTATCTTCAAGGCCGGAAATTCACGGTCTATACTGACCATAAACCTCTCAAAGGTATCTTCAATGTGAAAGACCCTACTTCCCGTTTGGTGAGATTTCACCACAAATTATCCGAATTCGACTACAATATCGAATACAAACCCGGGAAGTACAACACTAATGCAGATGCACTAAGTCGCATCCCTCAAGCATTAAAAGAAGACAGTTTAGGCAACACCTTAACGGTAGAAGCCCAAGTCCACCACACAATGGACTCAGATGTGGAGGAAGACAACCGCGGACCAAAACGAAATTCAACATACGGAGGCAGAAACACTAAACCCAGCATCGCTTGATCAAAAAGTAAGTACTAGTAAGACACCCGAAGTTATCACGAGCCCTACGGAAATCCGAACAATCTTAAAAGATTATCACGATTCTCCATTTGGTGGCCATCAAGGTGTCATAAAAACTTACAAACGTATAAGACGCAAGTATTGGTGGAGACACATGCTTTGCGACATCAAGAAATATATTAAAAAATGCCCAAAGTGCCAGACGATGAAAGCATCTCCACAATATAAAATGCCAATGGTTATCACGGACATCGCAGAACAACCGTTCGACAAAGTTTACCTCGATATTGTAGGTCCATTAGAAGAGACCACATCAGGAAACAAATATATCTTGACCTTCCAAGATAATTTAACAAAATTTGTCGACTGGTATGCCATACCTAATGCAGAAGTAGTCACAGTAGCGCAGGTTTTCTTTGATGAAATCGTTACGTGCTATCGCATACCCAAAAGAATACTCACCGATCAGGGAACAAATTTCCTGAGTGAATTATTCAAAAGAGTATGTAATCTTCTAAAGGTAAAGAAGTTACAAACTTCAGCATATCACCCACAGTCTAATGGAGCACTAGAACGTGCGCATAGACCCCTGATAGAATACCTGCGAACAATCGTAGATGAAAATCCCAAAACTTGGGACCAATACCTACGAACCGCTGCATTCGTGTACAACAATAGCGTACACGAGGGTACTAAACTTACCCCAATGGACTGCCTATACGGCTTCACAGCGGATGTCCCATCAAATTTAAAACGGGGTCCCGAACCCGTTTACAATCATGAGAGCTACTATCACATATTGAAGTATGAGCTCCAAAAATCATATGCCACGGCACGAAAGAACTTATTGGCAAGTAAACAGCGCTCAAAGGGGTACTACGATAAGACAGTACGGCCCCTAACTTTCCATGTAGGAGACAAGGTCCTCATCAAGAATGAAAGCAGAAAACATAAGCTTTCTCAAATCTGGGTAGGACCTTATTAGGTAATCGCAATACCAAATGATGTGAATACCACCATCAAGATTGGTAAACGTATAGTGACGGTACATAATAATCGTTTAAAACTATATTTCGAATAAAAGCATGTTGTACAAAAATGAACCAGGTTGACTCGAAATTCCTACTCCAATGTCCATTAAACGTCATTTCAATACCTCCCCAGAAACATTTGCGGTGGAGTCACTCCACTGCCCAGTTTAAAACGGCACAATACAAGTACAAATATACTTATAGGATTGTTTTCTTCCTCCGAATTGCCCACAGAAATGGCGCTAAAATTCATCGTATTTGCCCTCCTCATCCAATACACAACAGGAGAAATCGCTGACAAACCCTATATAAGGACCCAACTAAAGGGCTCGGGTATATTTTTCGAGGACCTGGGAAGCCTCATGGTATATCATGACACCTGGAATGTCCTCACCGAAATAGACTTGGATGAATTAGATGCCCAGATAAAGCTAGCAGAATATGCGGAGCACTTAGTGCATAAACTCTGCATAAATGTAACCAACCCAGAAGATCTGTGTAACGTGCAGCAACTACACATACACGCTATAATAGACAGCGTACGAAAGCGCACGGAAACTATAAAGGAACTAGCACCAGCAAAACGCAAGGCCAGATCGCTATTTGATGGAATAGGCAATGCCATGCACTATTTGTTTGGCACTATGGACAGCAATAACGAAAAAGAAATTTACAGCAGGTTAGAAGAACTTGAATCGAATACACAAGCCCTAGCCGAGCTAGAGAAACAACAAATCAGTGTTGTTAAAACAACCTTGGAAAAGATTCAAAAACCGCTGGCCATTTTAATAGACAGACAACAAAAAATAACACACCAGATAAACGATCTCCACCATGTGGCCGATGATTTAACTAAAAGGCAGCTAAGACAAGAGATTATATCAAGCTTATTGCTCCAAATCATCGAAGTTGAATATCGACAACAAGCCCTTCTGGATATAATAATGGCTAGTAGGACCAATCATATTCATCCACTCCTAATGTCTCCCAAAAATCTACTGGAGATATATTGCAAAACAACTTCGTATTGTCCTAACGATCAGAATTGTTTAGCCATCCTCTACCAAACAGCAGGAGCCCAATCACTCCTTATGCAAAATAAATTGGTGGTGAGAATCACCCTCCCAATTTTTAATCTGCCAAAAATGAGGCTACAACAGATTCAATGCTATTCTGTACCCAAGTCAGCATATTATTCATTAATTCCAGACCCTGGTTATTCATACATAGCCAATAGCGCAAAAACTCAGGAATTTCTCCTATTAAAAGGCGAGGACATGAAAAACTTTAAGAAAATAACAAGTAATTTGGAAGAAAACACGTATGTAGGCCGACTAAATACGCCCATAATAAAGGCAACGACATCCAACGAATGTGCCATTAAATTACTATATAATCCTTTAAATGAAGTGCCCAAATGCAGGACCAGAGTACAAGCTCCCCAAAAGGACATGCTGATCAAACTAAGCAAGCCCAATACGTGGCTATTTGCATTTAGTACCTCCCCGGTGTTACATATCACATGTCCAGATCACTTTGTAATCTCGAAACTAGAAGGACAAGGGATATTAGAGATAACGCAACCATGTCAAGTGCAAATAAGTGACAAGGTGCTCAAATACGAAGGTCAAAGTAAACGCCCGCTGAAGATAATTCAACCCAAACAATTTCCCCAATTTAATCATTCCTTATTTAGTTTGAGTCTGGCTGACATTGTACCAGAATCTGAAAACGAAAAGCAAGTTTCAATAGAGATTTTAACGGGAGACGATATCCACAAATCAGTCTACCAGGGTACACACTCCTTAGAGGAAATCCAAAACAAAATCATTAAATACCAGGAAAAGGTATCAAGCGACAATCCCATATCCTGTCCACAACCTCTTTATCATTTACGAGCCTATTAGTTCTGGCCATAATGATTGTTGTGGCAGTGAAATATGTACACCCTGTTGTCACAAGAATGAAACAGCGGTCAAAACACCCACAAGGTAACCCCGAATTTTTATCAGAGGGAACTCCTATGGAAGAGCGAACTAACGCTCCCCAAGCTACTCTAGAGCGAGCTAATGCTCCCCAACCCAGTTTAAGGCGAGCCAGAAGCCTCCCGAAAACAAAATCAGTCCAAATCGTTTAAAAAATGGAACACGGACACTGTCAATATGGACAATCAACTTAATTAAGGACATTAAAGGTAGACCTGGTAAAAGACGTGTTCAGTCCACCGTCGAAATGCGCCCCAAATCATTCCATCGACGAAACAATTCCTCCTAAAAGGAAAAGAAAAAAAGGAACACAAAGTATTAAGACTAATTTAAAATGTTTCAGAATACTTATCTAATTAAATGCTGCACGTCTCCACCAGATGCAATTTCAGCAGGACAATAGTGAAATTTCCACACTAGGTTGGTTATAACCTCTCAAGTCCGCAGTCCGTGACAGCTTATTTTATCTAAAATTATCCAAAGAAATTAATTCTTTAAACAACCAAAATATCATAAAGCATACTTACATATCTCTGTATATTTACATTCCTTATGTCATCAAATGACATTTCTCCAGTGAGCCGATTTCGCCCTCGCCTCAGTCAGAGCAATTGCAATAAACATCGCTAGGGCAACACCGAGAGGCGAGAGCTAATAACTGGATGCGGCGGCTATAAAAGGCCGACGAGTTGCAATAGATGGCACCATTCTTTTATCAGAGTTCATCTGATTCAGAGTCTAATCTGAAAAATAAGAATCGTGTTCCTATCCTCCATACAGAAGTATAATTCTGTTCAGAGTTTAATCTGAAAATATACTCCTATCCTCCATACAGAAGTATAATTCTGTTCAGAGTTTAATCTGAAAAACATATTCCCATCCTTACTACAGAAGTATAATTCTGTTCAGAGTTTAATCTGAAATTCCCATACTTATTACAGAAGTATAATTCTGGTCAGAGTTTAATCTGAAATCATTTTTCATACAGAAGTATAATTCTGGTCAGAGTTTAATCTGAAAATCAATTTTCATATTTATTACAGAAGTATAATTCTGTTCAGAGTCTAATCTGAAAATTTTCGTCTCATTCTGTTTTGAACCACACGTTGCAGTACGCTGCTGCATCCCCCTTTTCTGCTTATTCAGCTTCTCTGCCTGACAGAGCCGCTACCATCAAACAGATTCATACAAAATTCTTGTGTGCGTCGCTTTACTGCCCTAGTGCCCATACGCAGTAACACCATTATTATTTTTATTCTAGTAATTTATATGGTGACAGAAACTAGTTCCGGTTTTCTTCTTCTTTTCAGAAATAAAGAGACGGACACGTCATTTGGACCATTCCTTTTATTTTTATATTGAATTTTTACATTGAATTGTTATTCTAGTTTTAAGTATTATTTGAATTTCGTGATATTAGGTTAAGGAAATGAATTATGAAATAAAATTTTATATTTGAAGTTAAAAACGCTGAGTTATCCTTTCAAATACCGGCACCTCTCCCTTATTGTTTGAGACCAGCCCTCACATTGGTCCTTCGAGCCGGATAACTCAGTCAGTCAAATATAAAATTGGAATATATTGCTTAATACCACATAATTTAAGCTCCGCCATTCGAAATGCCTACAGATGACGAACGCAGTATATCTGACGCCGGGGACGAAACCATTAGCTCAGTATTAGAGTTGGTTGAGTCTCAAAAAGAGGTCAAAGATTTAATAGAAGACCTCTTTAAAAGGCATCAAAGAGAAGGCAAGAAAAAGACTGTCAAATCGACAGAGAAACGTTTACAAACGTTCACCGAATATTGGAAAGAATTCCAAACGCGGCATAGGGTAATTCAAAAGAGAGCGACAAATGAAGATCGCAAATTAGAATACTTCACGAAAGAGACATTTAGTGATGTACAGGAGTATTATATTGAAAAAGCAGCAAGCATGGAAGAGGATATAGATAGACTAACACCAAAGCCTGTTAACAATCCTCCTCAGACTCAGACATTACATGCTAGCACAAATTCATGTAATAATGAAAGACTCCCCCGAATTAAACTTCCCACCTTCAATGGAGAATACTCTACGTGGATTTCATTCCACGATTTATTTAATTCAGTTATACATAACAACAATAATTTAAGAGACGTTGACAAATTATATTTTCTGAAAACTAATCTAATAGGAGAAGCTGAAAAGCTGCTCAGGCATTATGAAATATGCGACGCAAATTATAAACCAGCTTGGCAACTCCTAAAGGAGCGCTACTCAAATAAGCGAATTCTAGTCAACGTACAACTAAAAAAATTATTGTCTCTCCCAACTACTAATCATGATACCGCCGAAAATATTAAAAGACTACTAGACAACATAACAGAAGCATTATTAGCATTAAAGAATTTAGATGTAGAAACAAACAATTGGGATCCAATTATTATATACTTGACTGTACAGAAATTACACCCAGATACGCATCAATTATGGGAACAGAGCTTACATAGTAGCACTGAGTTACCAGAATTAAACACACTAAAAAAATTCCTAGAGTCTCGCTTTCGAACTCTGGAAATGATAGGAAATAAAAATACATTGTCGAACACGATACAAAGAAAACCGTCCTCACCTAAACCAATATATGGACTCTTGAACAATACTAAGAGTTCAACACGAAAACACCCCCCCACAACAAAAACCTCTTGCAGTCATTGCAAAGGTAACCATATCATATTTCATTGTCCAACCTTTAGAACTCTGACCACGCGACAACGACACGAAGTTGTCTCGAATAAGCATTTATGTAAAAACTGCTTATCACCCAACCATTCACCCTTAAATTGCACCAGCAGTAAGAAGTGTTACCATTGCAAGAAAAATCATAACTCATTACTTCATTACGAGCAAAATCATTTGGTTTCAAAGTCACCTATTCAGATCTCCCAAAATTCCAATATGGAAGCAAAGCAATGCTCACCCACCGATAGAAATAATGAACTGCAAGTCCAAAATTTTCTAACCTCAAACTTGAAAAGGGCACTTCTTTCTACAGCTCTGATTAACATTATAGCACCATCCGGAATCACAATGACATTCCGAGCATTAGTAGATTCTGGGTCACAAGTGTCCATTATGACCGAAAGAGCTCTTAAGCGATTACAGCTTAAAGGATCTCCGACCACCCATCAACTAATTGGACCTGGCACAACACTCACTAACACCGCTGTAAAACAAGCAACTGTCACAATTAACTCCTTATATACTAAATTCCAAATGGAGAGCAACATGCTCATTATCAAAAAAATTACCGAATTATTGCCAGCCCAGACAATTGCAGTGTCAAACTGGAAACACATCACCAATCTGACTTTAGCAGACCCCACCTTCTCAATCCCAGGAGAAATCGATGTTCTGCTTGGAGCAGACATCTACGCCGCCATTATTAAAAATGGAATAAAAAGAGGACCTGGCAATTCTCCAACAGCCCAAAACACAGAATTAGGATGGATTCTGGTTGGAGCAGTACCAGAAACAACGAGCACCATTACAACTGTGCTATCCACCCACACTACAATAAATACCGAGTGGGATAACCAGTTGAGAAAATTTTGGGAGCTCGAAGAATGCACCATCCGACCAACATTGTCACACGAAGATCAACTTTGCGAAACGTTGTACAAAAACACAACAAAACGCCTACCCTCTGGAAAATACGAGGTTCATTTGCCATTCAAGAACCGTAATGCACCACAGCTTGGACAATCTAGGAATATGGCTGTTAAACAATTCCTACAATTAGAGAAAAAATTGTCCAACAACCCAGCAATTGGCAAATTATATAAAGATTGCATAGATGAATACACTCAGCTTGGCCACATGAAGCCTATTCCACCAACACTAGTAGAAAACAAAATATACGAAAACATTCCTTTCTACTATCTACCACACCACGCTGTGCTCAAAGAGAGTTCTACCACAAAACTTCGAATAGTTTTCAATGCCTCAGCTCGTACGTCAAATGGCAAATCATTAAATGAGCAACTGCTAGTTGGACCTACAATCCAACCAACACTTTGGACTACCTTACTAAGATGGCGTCTGTACAAGTTCTCTTTTACAGCAGATATAGAGAAAATGTACAGAATGATCCAGATGGCACCTCAACACCAAAATTTCCAGAGAATAGTTTGGAGAAATACTCCAAAAGAAGAGTTGAAAGATTATGCCTTGACTACGGTCACATTTGGAACAACACCAGCGCCCTCGCAGCTAAGAGCATCATGAAAGAGTTCTATGTCGATGACTTGGTCTCAGGAGCCCATACTCTCAGTGAAGCAATACAACTGCAACGTGAACTTATCGAGGCCTTAGCAAAGGGAACATTCAACCTACGTAAATGGACTGCCAACCATAATAATCTTCTCAAACATATACCATTGGATCATCGAGAATTAAAAACCAACTTGGAATTCTCTGATAACGAATCCATAAAAACTCTCGGAATACGTTGGTATCCAACAACAGACTTTTTCTCTTTTAAAGTCAGTGTCCCCGAACCAAAAACCACATACACCAAACGAATAATATTATCTGAAGTATCGTCTCTGTTCGATCCACTAGGTTGGTTAGCTCCATGCATAATTACAGCTAAAATCATAATTCAGAAACTCTGGCTCTCCAAATGTGACTGGGACGACCCTGTACCTACAGAAATTTTAAAAGAGTGGAATAATTTCAAAGACCAGCTACATTCTATTCAGGACATTCAGATTCCACGTTGGCTAGGCTACCAGCCTAACAAAAGCGAGATGGAACTACATGGATTTTGCGATGCCTCAAATAACGCCTATTCAGCAGTTCTGTATTTAAAAATACATCCTAATGAGAACTCCAGAGTACAAATTGTGACAGCAAAAACTAAAGTAGCTCCCATCAAACCAGTCTCACTTCCTCGACTAGAGCTATGTGGTGCTGTCCTACTTTCCAAACTTATTAAACAAGTTGTCAAAGATTTAGAACTAGAAAAAGTTAAGGTTAGAGCATGGACAGACTCTAACATAATTCTAGCTTGGCTGCGAAAACATCCATCCACCTGGAAAACGTTCGTGGCCAATCGCATTTCGGAAATACATGAAAACATACCACAAGCTACTTGGAATCACGTCCCCTCTAAATCCAATCCTGCAGATGTAGCGTCAAGAGGCATTTTGCCAAACACACTAGTCACAATGTCAATGTGGTGGAATGGCCCAAACTGGCTGCATCAAGATGAGGAATATTGGCCTCAACAATCTTTGGAGGTACATACTCAACTAGAGTATAAAAAGCCAAAAGTTCTCACTACTACTGTCGATGAACAAATAATTATACTGAATAAATATTCTTCATTTCAAAAAACCATAAGAATAACTGCATACTGTCTCAGGTTTATAAACAGCATGCGCAAAATACAGTCCACTACGGAATATTTATCAGTATCTGAGTTAAAAAAGGCAGAATTATGCCTAATCAAATTGCTCCAGAATATCTCCTTTCCTACCGAAATCAACCAACTGCAGAAAAAATTGCCCCTTCCTAAAAAGAGTCGAATTCTGTCTCTCAATCCCACGATCGACTCTGAAAATATCCTACGAGTGGGAGGTCGTCTCACCAAGTCTCAGCTAAGTTACGACCAACAACATCCCATAATTCTTCCCAACAACCATCACTTAACTAACATTCTCATTGATCATATACATCATTATACATTACACGGAGGCACTCAAATCATACTAAGTACTATAAGAAACCACTATTGGTTAATAAACGCCCGCAATACGATTAGACATCGCATCCATAAATGTGTTGACTGTTTTCGATTCAATGCGAAGCCCAGCTCTCAGTTAATGAGTTCTCTGCCCTCAGCGAGAGTCAATATATCTTTACCCTTCCAACACACTGGGGTAGACTACGCAGGGCCGCTTGTTATGAAAACATCAACACTTAGAGGAGCAAAATTAACGAAAGCTTATATCTGTCTATTTGTTTGCTTGGCCACCAAGGCCATACACATAGAGCTTGTCTCTGACTTGTCAACACCAGCCTTCCTAGCTGCCCTCAAGCGCTTTGTTGCACGGAGAGGTCTTTGCTCACACATCTACTCGGATCGAGGAACAAATTTTGTAGGAGCAAATCGAATTTTACAATCCAATTTAAATAAATCAATGAGAGCAATTGAAGTCAATTTGGCCAAAGAATTCTCGAACCAAGGCATAACTTGGCACTTCAACCCTCCTGCAGCACCTCACTTTGGAGGCTTATGGGAATCTGGTGTAAAATCCACCAAACGCCATCTCTATAAAACAATCAAGGACGCAAAACTCACATACGAAGAACTATATACAATTTTAGTTTAAATTGAGGCATGTTTAAACGCCAGACCTCTCTCTCCTCTGTCCAATGATCCAACAGACTACAATATTCTCACTCCCGGACACTTCCTTACTGGTCGACACAATCTCACCATAGTAGAACCTTCCCCACTTAATCCACAACAACATCCTCTCAAAAGATGGCAGCACATCCAATCCCTCTCCCACAATTTTTGGAAGCAATGGTCAAGAGACTATTTGCATACATTGCATCAACGACATAAATGGCAGACTGAAAAGGAAAATTTAAAAATTGGAACTCTCGTCTTGATAAAAGAAGACCAAACCCCAATAGGAAAATGGCCATTAGGTCGAATAATTGAAATTCATACTGGCCATAACAACTTAGTCAGAGCAGTCACTATTAAAACCGCAAAAAATATTCTCACCCGTCCTATCTCAAAAATTTGCCCTCTCCCTCTCACCAACATTTCCTGACAATCAACAATTATCCCCACCAAAGTCCACTGCTCTCTGGCAGTACCAAAACTCAGAATACCCGTCACATTTGAATATAAACGGACTCAGAACCCGCCAAAAATCACTTCAGTTTCAAAAGTGACAAGTGAAAAGTGGTTATTAAAACTCGTTAATTTTTTCAGTTTTGGTTATACTATATTCTTTGTATTAAGTGCAATGGAAGAATTGTTAGAAATTTTTAATTCAGAATCACTGGATTCTATGGATGTAAGCCTGGCACCTACTCCTCCGGAACTTTTGGCGGCCCCTACACCTATCAGCCCACTCCCTCCAACACCTACGAAGGGAAAAAGGATGAAATCTGTCGTCATACGACCAACACCTGTACACTCCTCGCTGATCAAGCGAAAGGCAAGACCATTTGAGGCACAAGGCATATCTCCTTCGGTGAAAGCGTTATGTGGAACACCCATTCCAAACAAAGTCTTGAAGTTCGGGTCAGAGCCGACCCCGAATCACCCCGTGATTCGAAAGTCGACAAAACCAAGACCGCCCCCTACAAAACAAAGTGCAGTGCTACCAAGTCTCCCAGTCCTACACGAAGAGACTAAACCGAGACCAAGTAAATGCTGTCCAGGAATTCGTATCCCAACGAAGCCACCAGTTCCTGAACGCAAATCTGTTCCAAATAAAACAGCAGCATCAAAGAATACATTGCTAAGTCTTCCAGATTTACCGACAAAACCGACTCAGCAACAGTGTTTCACAAAATCTCCTGCTGAGACACAACCAAGATCACCACGAGACACGCCAGACACAACACTCATGAACAAAAGGCAGTCAATTTGGCCTCGCACATCCCCAACTACAGTCAAACCACAAAAAGGACCTAAGGCCAATGAAATTCCCAAGCAGCCAATAGAGTGTCGCCCAGATGTATGTGTCCCAACGCAGCCACGTTCAATGCCGACAGTTTCACCTAGAGTTCCAGGAGATCTACACAAAGTAGTACCAAGCACTAAGAAAGCTCGTGCTAGAAAAAACAAACGAACTGAATGCATCAGACATGAATTAGCTATGTCCAACACTCTCGAAGCAATGCCAACCACGTCAGCTATACAAACATCGAACAAGATCACGACCATTGGAATTCCTGCTGACTTAAAACATTCAATATGGTCAACCCCAGACGTCATGCAAATCCTACAGTCAACTTTAATACCGTGGAATATGATCAGAGAGGCAAAAATGTTCTGTAGATGTCCCCTTCCAGGCGGCATAACCTTAAAAATGAAAAAAAAGGGAAATAAACTACACTTCTTCATTCAAAATTCTGTAAGTAATTTTATTTTTATTTTTATCATGATTTCTTTTTTTTTGAGGCGGGAGGATGTTCAGTCCACCGTCGAAATGCGCCCCAAATCATTCCATCGACGAAACAATTCCTCCTAAAAGGAAAAGAAAAAAAGGAAGACAAAGTATTAAGACTAATTTAAAATGTTTCAGAATACTTATCTAATTAAATGCTGCACGTCTCCACCAGATGCAATTTCAGCAGGACAATAGTGAAATTTCCACACTAGGTTGGTTATAACCTCTCAAGTCCGCAGTCCGTGATAGCTTATTTTATCTAAAATTATCCAAAGAAATTAATTCTTTAAACAACCAAAATATCATAAAGCATACTTACATATCTCTGTATATTTACATTCCTTATGTCATCAAATGACATTTCTCCAGTGAGCCGATTTCGCCCTCGCCTCAGTCAGAGCAATTGCAATAAACGTCGCTAGGGCAACACCGAGAGGCGAGAGCTAATAACTGGATGCGGCGGCTATAAAAGGCCGACGAGTTGCAATAGATGGCACCATTCTTTTATCAGAGTTCATCTGATTCAGAGTCTAATCTGAAAAATAAGAATCGTGTTCCTATCCTCCATACAGAAGTATAATTCTGTTCAGAGTTTAATCTGAAAATATACTCCTATCCTCCATACAGAAGTATAATTCTGTTCAGAGTTTAATCTGAAAAACATATTCCCATCCTTACTACAGAAGTATAATTCTGTTCAGAGTTTAATCTGAAATTCCCATACTTATTACAGAAGTATAATTCTGGTCAGAGTTTAATCTGAAATCATTTTTCATACAGAAGTATAATTCTGGTCAGAGTTTAATCTGAAAATCAATTTTCATATTTATTACAGAAGTATAATTCTGTTCAGAGTCTAATCTGAAAATTTTCGTCTCATTCTGTTTTGAACCACACGTTGCAGTACGCTGCTGCATCCCCCTTTTCTGCTTATTCAGCTTCTCTGCCTGACAGAGCCGCTACCATCAAACAGATTCATACAAAATTCTTGTGTGCGTCGCTTTACTGCCCTAGTGCCCACACGCAGTAACACCATTATTATTTTTATTCTAGTAATTTATATGGTGACAGAAACTAATTCCGGTTTTCTTCTTCTTTTCAGAAATAAAGAGACGGACACGTCATTTGGACCATTCCTTTTATTTTTATATTGAATTTTTACATTGAATTGTTATTCTAGTTTTAAGTATTATTTGAATTTCGTGATATTAGGTTAAGGAAATGAATTATGAAATAAAATTTTATATTTGAAGTTAAAAACGCTGAGTTATCCTTTCAAATACCGGCACCTCTCCCTTATTGTTTGAGACCAGCTCTCACAAGACGAAACGTACATAGATGCGATAATGTACCATAACAAAAAGTAAAAGGTATAAAACAACATGTATTGCAGGCAGCAAGGCCTAAATAAATATATTGTAAACATACATATAAAAATAAAACAAAATTTTAAATAAACCCAAAATAGAGTAGAAATAAAATTAAAATTGAAGGTGGACGTAAATGAACAAAATAGAAATAACCATAGATAGAATAGTTAAAAAAATTAATTAAAACCTAATTATAAATAGGAAGTTTTTAAGCTAATAGCTTTAAACGGAAATGATTTAGAGTTAGTTAAACATAAATCAACAAATAAATAAATATGAAAATAAATAGAAAAAAAAAAAAATTTTACACAATATTATATTAAAACTAAATAATAAATAAATAACAAAATATGTTATAGCAGAAATAAGAAATAAAGCAGACAAAGTTGTCAAAGAAAAAAATTTTTAAAATTACGTAACGAAATAAGTTAGAATAAATAAACGTATGTAAAGAGAACTACATAGAACAGGAATAAAATAAAGTAACGGTAAAAATAATAAAAATAGACAGAGTATAAAAGCAATACCAGGCTACTAAGAAACAATTTAAAATTTTTTTATATAAGATTAAAATTAAACTAATAAAATACTAAATAAAATAGTAAATAGTAGTACGTATAAGGTAATCAAACAAAAACCAAATAGTTGCTAACTGGGGAAGAACTTAACAAAATAATTTTAAAAAGAAAAAAAAAAAAAAAACCCCAAGAAAATATTTTGTAAAGCTGCAAATGTTGTAAAACTCAACCGAGAACCGACCAAGACCCGAGCCGCCAAAATAGCACCCACAACAATTTCCCCTGAGAATTATTCCTCTTCAAAGAATAATTCTCTTTTTCTCAGGGGGAAGGATTGTTATGTATGTATATTATACCCTTGAAAAGTATAAAAAGGGAGTAATTTTAGAAGGCATACATACATACAACCATGCTAAAACATGATTATCACAGATATTAAAAATTGAATAAGTTCTTCAAATCCAATTCATTAAAATATTACAAATTATAAATTTTCACATAAGCTAACCATGCCTAAAACATGGTTAGCTTATCAACTCAATCAGTGAAGAAAATTGCGTCAGGAATTTTCTTCACATTCCATAAAGTCAAACGAAATTATTCCCATGGCAAATTTGCCAGTAGAAATATTTACTTTTAAAAAAACAAAGCAAAAGACAAATCGTACCTTCAGTACGATTTGTCGTGAAAATTACAATATGTATGTACGAATGTACATACATATCACAAAAAAGCTTTCGCGATAAGAAGAGCGCGCCGCGAAAATACATTGTATGTATACGCGCGAGTTATATTTGTTCTTGCATTTAATAATAAAAAAAATAATAAAAATGAAAAAAACACAATTAATTGAATTTAATAAAATTTTTTATTACTGGACGACACGAGTTTAATATCAGAACTAACTTACTACCTTTTTTGATAATTCTTACAGGTATCGTTGCGCTTTACCTGGTAGACATTACCTAAGCATTTTTAGCTTGCGCAAGGAGTTCAATTACATTTTGTGAACTCCGTGAACTTACAATTTTGCTGTAAAATGCTGATTAATTTACTTTAGACAACATAAATATAATTTTTAAAAGCTATGGAGGAAAATGGTTTATATTATCAAAATTGAAAGGTTAACAGAAATAATTTGATATATATGAACGTATGTATGTAGATATGCACTGCTGGGTAAATGCGTGATTATGCTGGGCTTGTAACTCCTCCCCCCTTAGAGCTGAGCGACGGCCAAAGAAACTGGATCCTTGCAGGTTCGTTGACAGGAGCGAATGTTGGGATAATTGGCGAAGTATTATTCTGATGTGTTTTATAGTCCCTTTTCAGCTTTAGATATATTCCTATATAGGTGAGAGCGATTATGATGATCAGGACGCCTCCAATAACACTGGATGTCTTGTAAAACTCCTTTTGATGTACGTATGGTTCCAGGAGTTCCGTAAATCCTCTTTCTGCAAATTGATACTTTTCCAACTTTTTCAGATGTATACTGTTCGTGTTTATTGTTGCGTTGATTTCGTTAAATATTGTGGGATATATGTTGATTTCGTCCCAGTGAGTGCTGGTTGTAGCCCTATAGGAAACATCGTTAATATTAATTTCGCATCCGTTGAAGTGGATAAGTGCTGATCCTTTTATTTTCTGTGTGTTAGGGCTGCAAGTGGTGATAATTGTTGTCTGCGGAACGTTGATTAGGACAATGTAGTTAGGCTCTGGTTGAAATATTTCTATGTCTCTTTCTTTATTATGAAGTATACAGTGCGCTGGTTTATTGTTCAATAGATTTCCGATACATTGCGAACTGTTTGTTTTTTCTCTGTATGCTGTTTCCTGACAGTAGTATATTCCTTCTATGTTGGGGCACTTTTTGTCGAGATATTGAATATTACTAGGATTCATGATAAGGTATGGTTTGGTGAGGATTGTTTTACTATGTTCTATTGGTAAGGGGATTATGTGGAATAGAGAATAGGTTTCATTTGGTATGATGGGTATTTGAATATTAAAAATGATGTTTGTATGGTTATAATAAGCTTGAAGACCTAGTAATTCATAGATGTGCTGATCTGACTTTATTGCTATATTTTGTTTTTGAAAAATAGAATATATTTCTGAAAGTTCCGTTGGACTTAGTATTTGTTTGGGAATAATGTTTAATTTTGCGAGAACTACAGCTTCTGAGCTTCTGCGATACTGCTTAAATGATTATTAAGTAAATCGATGTTATAATTTATTTGATTTAAAAATTGCATATGTTTAATGGTTGCATCTTCTGAATATATCTTGTTCTTAAATTGATCTTGCGTGTGTCTCAAATAGTCTGTAATTATTTGCTGTTGAGTGTTTATGTGCTCTGTGATATTCCCAAATCGTTCAATCATTTGATTGTTTATTTTAGTTTGTCGATTAATCTCGTTAGTAATGGTATTTTCGTTTTTTAATATTAATTCTATTTGTTCGTTCAATTTAATTGCATCATTAGCATCCATATTACCCGTTATACTTTTAATTACAGTTCCTAATCCATCTATGAGTCCCCTCTTGTTCCTAAACTTAGGCAATAATATCTGTAGCTTATGCTCTAGTTCTTTTATTTTAAATTTTGTTATATTTAGGGAGTCAGTCAGTTCGCTTAGATGTTCAAAGGTTTTCAGTGCGTCTGAAATTTTGTTGATGGTCTGTTCGTAATGGTTAAGTCGTACTATGTGAAGTAAGTTGTTATTTCCTCGTATAGTTCTAGCCGTCCCTAGTTTCATTGGAAGAAGTCCGTTGCTGTTCGTCAAGTCTTGAATTTCCATTTTCTGTCCCAGTATCAAGGGTGTCCACCTGGAATTTACGTTTTTTCTTTACTTTAGATTTGTGTAATTTCTTATCTTTTGTGGTTATTAAGGTTACATTATTATTCCTTTTTACTTTATGTTTTGAAAATCTACAGGTTAGTTTATTTCTTCTATCTTCTTTTTTGTATATGTCTGTTCCTACTTTATACTCTGAGGGGTTTTCTCTATTTTTGTTAAGTTTTTCTATATTCTTCGTAACTTTCTGCTCAAGTTGGGACTTTATAGTGGGGAAGATTTGTGTTTGGAATTCATTTAACCGTTTTAGATAATCGTGGACATTTTCATGTTCATTTTCATGTAGTTGATTATTAAATTTGTAAGTACGACCGTAGAAAACTTCGTATGGGGTTAGTTTCGTGGAGGAATGGATTGCATTATTGTATGTTATGAGAGTTTCATTCATGATTTCTTCATGGTCTCTATCCTTGAGTCTATTACGAATTATTCTATAGATTTCCGTTAGCGTTGAGTGCAATCTCTCAACGGGCGAATTGCTACTACTTTGCTGGATTGATGTAGTGTGAAGATTTATTTTATACTGTTTACAGAAATCTTTGAAAATGGTTGCGGTAAATTCGCTACCAGGATCTGAAACGAGTTTTTTGGGAATTCCATGAAGGCTCATATAATGCTTCAGGGATTTAATTATTGAGAGGCTGTTTCTGGAGGGCAGTGTATAAGCACCTGCAAATTTTGAAAACTTGTCTATAATTGTGAGAATTTGTTCATTGTTAATAGAATAGATGTCTACATGAATGATATCCAAAGGTTTGTTCGGAGTTTCTGGAGTTGTATATTTTATTCGGGGTGGATTTCTCTCGTGCTTAAATGTTTGACAAGTATCACAATTATTAATAACTTTACTGATTTTATTTTTCATGAAGGGAAAGAAATATTCTCTCTTGAGATGGAGTACGGTTTCGTTAATACCTCTATGATTGTTATTGGTGTGGTATTCGTGAATAATCTTGTCCTGTTCGTCACTGTCAGTTATGTCTATGAGTATCTCTGTACATCTGATTAGTTTAAATGTTTTAGAATTCGAGAAAAATTTAGAATAAACAACTTGCAACGTTTTGAAAATATCATCGCTAGTGTATACAGCAGTTAAACGATTAGGTGGGAGATATTTCTTTAAAATTTCGGTTAATATCGGTTCAGAGTTATCAGTAATCTGTGCAATCCTTCTTTGTTTGTTCTTAAAGGGCATTTTTAGCGATACCTGAGGGTTCCCGGTAGATTTTTCTAAAATAAGTTGCAATGCAAATTCGTTAAGTGGTCTTTCCGAAATTGGGATACCATCATCCATATTCTCTTGGGCAGAATGGATAGTGGATCCGTTAAC
Source organism: Dioctria rufipes (assembly GCA_963924295.1). Taxonomy (NCBI): domain Eukaryota; kingdom Metazoa; phylum Arthropoda; class Insecta; order Diptera; family Asilidae; genus Dioctria; species Dioctria rufipes. Next base: position 97,662,682 of record OZ002741.1, on the reverse strand, counting down.
ACTTTGTGTAGATGTGTTCGTACTTCTGACATCATTTTCTGTGAGGGTAGAGTTCCGTTTTGAGGGGGTTTACAGATTCTTTGAGTTTTATCCTGCTCAGCGCATCCGCGTTAGAATTCTGGATACCTTTCTTATAGTGGATTTCATAATCGTACTCTTCTAGTTTTAGTCGCCATCGAACTAATCGAGAGTTAGGGTCTTTTAAATTCATTATCCACGTTAAGGGTTTGTGATCTGTTACTATTTTGAATGTTCTACCAAACAAGTACGGTCGGAAATATTTGGTAGCCCAGACGATGGCCAGTAATTCTTTCTCAATTGTTGAGTAATTAATCTCAGAATCAATGAGTGTCCTACTCGCAAAGCATATAGGTTTGTCGCTTCCGATAGGCCCTTGAGAAAGAATGGCACCAATAGCATAATCGCTGGCATCTGTTGTCAGGATGAAAGGTTTCGAGAAGTCCGGGTATTGTAATATGGGGTCGTTGATTAAAAGATCTTTACAGTTTTCCAATGCCTTAATATATTGATCACTAAGTATTACGGATTTACCCTTTTTGAGGCATTCTGTGAGTGGCTTGGTGAGTCTAGCGAAATCCTTAATAAACTTCCGATAATACCCTAGGAGACCAAGAAATGATTTGATTTCCCTTTGTGTTTTAGGTATGGGAAACTCCTTGATTGTTTTAATTTTCGCTGGGTTTGGTTTTACACCTTCCGTAGTAACGACATGTCCTAGGAAAACTATTTCTTTGTGTAAAAATTCTGACTTGTCTAATTGCACTTTTAAATTTGCTTCTCGCAGCTTTTGGAAGACTTTTCTTAGGCTTTCAATGTGCTCTTGTAGTGAGGTTGAATACACTATGATATCATCAAGATATACAAGGCATACCGTTCCTTGCAATTCCTTTAGCACATTATCCATTACTCTTTGGAAGGTACTAGGGGCATTTTTCAGCCCGAAAGGCATTCTGATGTATTCAAAATGGCCTCCTTCCACTGTAAAAGCCGTTTTCTGAACGTCACGTGGGTCCATTTCTAATTGATGGAAGCCACTGGCCAAATCTAAAGTGGAAAAATACATACATTTTCCCAATTTATCTAAGATTTCAGTAATATTGGGGATTGGATACCTATCACTAATCGTTTTTTCATTTAGTTTTCTGTAGTCTATCACGAGTCTCCACTTCTGTTTGCCACTGGCATCCCTCTTTTTTGGGACAATCCAAACAGGGGAGCTCCAAGGAGAATAGCTGGGACGAACTATGCCCTGTTCGAGCATATCGTTTATTTGTCGGCGTACCTCTTCCTTGTGAACGTACGGATACCGATACGATTTCGTATAGATGGGTATATCGTCCGTTGTTCGTATTCTGTGTTTTACGTTGTTAGTGAAGGTGAGTTTCTGGCCTTCTTTGAAGAAGATATCTTCGTATTCTCCACAGATTTTGGAAAGCTCTTTTAATTCTTCCTTGTTTAAGTGATTGGTTCGGAGTAGATTTGAAACGTCGATTGGTGGTTCGATATTATGGTCGTAATGTATATTGAAATTATTAATTTCTGTGTTCTCTTCAGAGGTGAATATTTCTACTTTTAGAGGTTGTTCAATGAAAAGGTTTTGTTCTTGATCTGAAGAATTGATTACTTCAACTTGACTATACCAGTTTTCAGCGTAATATATTCCTTCAGGAATATGCAATTTGGGTTTAATTTCTATAGTCTTGATGTATATATTTCCACTTTGTATGTCAACAGGTAATCTGACAACAAGTTTTGAGTTGGAAGGGATTATGTACTTATTCGACATGAAATTCGGTTTGAAATGTAAGGGAATTGTAGCGTTGTTGGTGATTAATACGTGGTTAGCAAGATCGACTTTAGCACCTAGTGAAGTTAAGGTGTCGAGTCCAAGTAACCCATCAAAGTAGCCATGGAATCGAAAGACGAGAAATCTAATTTGTCCTGGTTCGTTAAATTCATGGAATTTTGGAAAAGAAATTTCTTTATTCAAACAATGTTTATTTAAAATTGTTGTAATTATAATTGGTTTGGTCTCAACAAGATCATTTGGATGGACGTACTCTGGGTTTATGAAGGAGGATGATGCCCCTGTATCTATTAAAAATTTTAAGGGCCGTCCGAAGGGAGATGAAATATGTATGTAGGGAAGAATGAAACCATGTTTATTAATGTCTATGTACCCGACTGGGTTTTCGAGGCTGGTATAGTAAAATTTGTGTCATCCAGTTCATGTTCGGGTGTTGTAGCACTATTTGGTTGATTTCCAACATTTTCGTAACTTAAATCGTCTACTTGATCGGAATAACAATAGTAGTCATCGAGGTTTTGATCGTATGAATGAGGAGGTTCAGGGTAGTAATCATCTACGCATGGATTTGAATTCCTTTCTGTAACGCTAAATAGTTCCTTACTAACGAAATTTGGTTGTCCAGTTGGTCTAAAATTGTTATTTGAAGATGGTCTAATTTGGGGTTGAGGTTGAGAGGTTCTTACATTACATGTCGATATATCCATCGGTTCTGGTTTGGGTGAAGTCGAATAGGTCGGTCTGTTAGAGTATTGTTGTCGTTGTTGAGGTGGATAATTATTGAATCGAGGTATATTTTGTTGCTGTGGCAAAAGATTGCTTTGGGGAAATCTTGTTTGTTGGGTAGGAAAATGATTGAATCTCTGAGATTGACCAAAAGATTGCGTATAAATTGTCTGTTGGGGCCTAAACGGTGGTAATGGATAGGCTCTATGCGTGTTTGAAGGAGAATTTTGTATCATTTTTGTATGCACTATGGGTTTACTACTGTCTGATTTGGCATAGCACATATTTTGTTCCTTTATACAGAACGAAAATGCCTCTGCCAGTGACTGTGGTCTCATAGCACGTATCATTGATCCTAATGGTTCTCTTAACCCAGATAGAAATGCATTTAAACACATTTCCGAAAATAGGGTTTTCTTTGCACTAATGACATTCTTATCTTTTTCGTGTATATTCACATGATTTACCATACTAGCATATAATTCTACCACTTCACTGTAAAATTTTTCTACCGTGTTGTTATTTTGTTTTATTTTATGGAGATCTTTTATTAAGGATGTTTCATTCCTTTTATCACTGTAGTGCAATATCAGATTTTCTTTAATATCGTCCCAGTTTAATGAAGTTCCATACATATTGAGAACTTCATTGGCTGGTCCCACGATTTTATTCCTAATAGCTCTAAGTAGTAACTGACCGTAGGGTGTACCACTTACTATAGAGATTAAAGAAAGGATTTCATCTACATTGTCGAGGAAATCGAAAAGTAACCGGGCATTGCCGTCGAATTTGGGCAAGTCTTTAATTGCGTCGGGAATTTTTAATGAATTGGCAATATCAACGGATGTCACGGTTGTCAATGCTGCACCAGTTGGGTTGGTATTATCTGGGGTTGTCATTTTTTTGAAAACGTTTAAATGATTTGAACTATTTGGGATACCCTGATCAACTTTATTATCACACACTTTGTCACACACTATATTTAAATCAACTAAATTTTCAGCACAAATTTCCTTTAAATTTAAGTTTGAATTTTCAATAATATTTTCTGTGAGCGTAATATATGAATTTAATCCGCAGTTAATATTTTCAATTATATTTTCAGTAGAATTAGCACTCAATATAAGATTTTCTTCTAAATTTGTATGTATGTATTCACTAGATCTTGATCTATATAATCCTAGACTATTTCTAAAAATATTGGACACCGGATAGGGTCTGGAAAAGGAGGTTCTTTTTTTGTTGGATGGCATAAAGGATAAAAGGAGGTATTCAAATCACGACTTACATCAAAATAGTTAGCCACATTTTCAGCGATATACCTTCGTTGATTGATTTTTGGCTACAATGGTATCTTCAGCGATAATCCGTCGTTGGTTTCCACTGTTCACTACTTATAAATCTCTGCAACGATAAACCTTCGTTGGTTTGTTGAGATCCTATGTCGATTTATATAAAATTTCCTTTAGTCCTTTATGTTGTTTGCCCGTTAAGTATTCATTTAATCACTTTTCGAACAAACAAAACAAAATCCGTCACGACTGCGCCAGTTATATTTGTTCTTGCATTTAATAATAAAAAAAATAATAAAAATGAAAAAAACACAATTAATTGAATTTAATAAAATTTTTTATTACTGGACGACACGAGTTTAATATCAGAACTAACTTACTACCTTTTTTGATAATTCTTACAGGTATCGTTGCGCTTTACCTGGTAGACATTACCTAAGCATTTTTAGCTTGCGCAAGGAGTTCAATTACATTTTGTGAACTCCGTGAACTTACAATTTTGCTGTAAAATGCTGATTAATTTACTTTAGACAACATAAATATAATTTTTAAAAGCTATGGAGGAAAATGGTTTATATTATCAAAATTGAAAGGTTAACAGAAATAATTTGATATATATGAACGTATGTATGTAGATATGCACTGCTAGGTAAATGCGTGATTATGCTGGGCTTGTAACTCGCGCGGCAATTCTAATCGTCGTGACGGTGGCTGATGTTTATAAAAGCGTCAAATTTCAAGCCTCCGTCCAACGAAAAATATTCTGGACTTGTTTAATCAAGTCCAGAATAAATGAAAATTTTTCTCAGGGTAGAAATGCAACTATGCATTTTCTACCCTGAACGACGACTCTTGATCGCGATTAAAGTGGTCAAGGGCTGAGTTGGTTTTCAAATCTCTTGGAGTACGCGCAGTCGGGTTTTAAAAAGCGAGTTGTTTTTTAACTTGGTAACGGGTCGGTCTCGGTTTAGTCGCTAAAAAACAAAAGGTGAAGTTAAAACAGAAAAGGGCCTTCAGATCGGAAATCAAAATAAAAAAAGAATTGTAATAAAAAAAAAAAAGGAAAAAGATCGTGTGTATAACCAGTATTAAATCCAGGTGTATTGTGAAAGGAAAATAATAATAGTTTTAAATCCAGGTGCATTGTAAAAGGAAAATAATAATAGTATTAAATCCAGGTGCATTGTGAAAGGAAAATAATAATAAAATTATGTGTAAATGCAAACAAAGGTGTTTTGGATTATAGCAGCCCGACACTATAAGGAGATACGTAACACCTACGATATCTTTAGGTACAATCAAATCGAAGATTGGCCTACTCTAAAATCGATTTTAAAACAAACATTCGAAGAAAAAATTTCAAGATCCGCCCTACAATCGCAATTAAATAATTGCAAGCAGAAAATAGGGGAAAGAGTAATGGATTTTCTCCAAAGACTTAACACAAGCCTATCAAGATTGAATGAGGCAATCCACTCTTACACAACAGATAAAGTACTCCTAAAATCTTTATTAAAAGATAATGAGAGCCAGGCCGTAAGAGCAATAGAGGACGGATTATCCAATCAACAACTCCAAACTTTAGCCAAAGTGCAATCCGAAAAATCCTTTTCTGTATTAAAATCACACATCTTGGAGCATGCATCACGCTTAGAGCAGAAACAACTTGTCTCCCAAGCACAAAACAAGATACATCAAACTCCATTTGCGCAAGCAATAAATTCAAGTCTTCGCTGCTTCAAATGCAATAGACTGGGGCATGCTACATCAAGTTGCCCAGTCATACAACGCACCACGCAAAATTTCAATGCAGTTTCAAAGTTAAACCCCCAATTACAACGCTCTCCAGATTTTAATAAAATTAAATATCCATCACAATCTCCTTCATGTCGATATTGTCATCGGATGGGACATACAATCGAGGAATGCAGGACAAGAACTGCGAATAATAATCGCTTTAACGACAGCCCAGACCTTCACATAGTCCCTGGAACTCTCCACTTCTCCTGGTTCCTAAAAAACCAGATGAGAATGGAAACAAAAAGTGGCAAGTAGTGGTAGACTTTCGTCGTATTAACGACATTACTATTGGAGATGCGTACCCACTGCCTAATATCACTGATATATTAGACCAGTTGGGGAAGTCGAAATATTTTACCACACTCGACTTAGCCAGTGGATTCCACCAGATAAAAATGGACTCGAAGGACAGGGAGAAAACTGCCTTTAGCATACCCTATGGCCACTACGAATACAATCGTATGCCATTTGGTTTAAAAGGAGCCCCTGCTACGTTTCAACGAGCCATGATCAATGTTATATCTGGACTTCAAGGTATTTATTGCTTCGTATACATGGACGATATCGTAGTCCATGGATACAACCTTAAAGACCACAACAATAGACTCATAGCAGTATTTAGCTGCCTTCGTGATTTCAACCTCAAGCTTCAACCCGACAAGTGCCATTTCGTAAGAAAGGAAATTATGTATTTAGGGCACATAATTACAGAAAATGGAGTCAAACCAGACCCAGCAAAAATCAAGTCAGTTCAGTCCTATCCCAGACCCTAGAAGGAAAAAGATATAAAAGCCTTCCTTGGTTTCGTCGGCTACTATCGCCGCTTTATACCAAACTTTTCAAAAATAGCTAAACCACTTACAAATCTTTTAAAGAAAGATATCCCTTTCAAGTTCGACGTAATTTGTGATGAAGCATTTTGCGAATTACGCAAAAAACTTATTACAGCACCAATTCTATCATATCACGATTTTGACAAAGAATTTTTTGTCACCTCCGATGCCAGTGACTACGCCATCGAAGCTGTTCTTTCACAAGTTGATGATCAAGGAGATCATCCAATCACCTATGTGAGCCGAGTTCTCAATGGTGCAGAGACTCGTTACTCAACAATAGAAAAAGAGCTCTTAGCTATCGTTTTGCAGTTGAGCAATTCAGACCATACGTTTATGGCAGACAGTTTACAATTATAACTGACCATAAACCATTAGTATGGCTCATGAATCTGAAAGATCACTCCTCAAGACTGATGAGATGGAGAGTACGTCTTGAGGAATATGACTACAAGATAGTCCATAAATCAGGTAAGCTCAACACAAATGCAGACGCTCTCAGTAGAGCTATTCCAGATAGTAGCGAACATTTCACGGAACCTACCACCTGCGTAAATGTGGTAACAAGGAATCAAGCTAGAGCTCAGGCAAATCTGAACACTCCCAACACGAGTGTCATTAATCAAAATCCAACTCCATCACAAGTGAACAATTCCTCAGTCATTATAACTGACACAAATTTCCCATTACTATTGACTAAAAATGCGAATCCTAAATTTTTCATCTTGCCAATGCAAGATACAGAACTTGAAAGAGTGTTGGATTCGAAATTAAAATTTTCAGATAAATCCCCACTTTTAGAAACTGAACTGAACTTCTTCAAGAAAAAAGACTCCACAATAATTATATCAAAAACTAAATTACCTTGTCGATTCCAAAGAGATAGATCAGACCTCGAAAAGATTTTAACTGAGATCCGCTCATATACAGAAGCAAATCAGTTAAATCAATTAAATATCTCCTTCCCAATTTTAGATGCACAAAACCTTCTAATAATTAAAAGCATTTTTAACAAGGTCTTCACTGCTAAACAAATAAACATTAAACTCCATCAAGATTCTATTAAATATTTATCCGACATTAATGACATCGAACAAGTTTTGAAAGATTTTCACTCATTACCAACGGGAGGCCATCAAGGCGTTTCCCGTATAATTAAAAGAATTAAAAAGCAATTTTACTGGCCTGGCATGTCAGACGACATCGTAAAGCATGTAAGGAAATGCAGACTTTGTCAGGTGAACAAAGTATCCAGAAACTCTAAAATTCCAATGAAAATCTCAAGCATTAGCTCCAAACCTTTCGAAAGAGTGTACCTAGATGTTGTAGGACCTCTCCCAATTTCTCATTCTGGAAACAAATATCTCCTTACATTCCAAGACGACCTTTCAAAATTTTCTGAGGCTATTCCCATAGTCGACACCGAGTCTAAAACATTAGCGGAAGCCTTCACGACAACAATAGTTTGTCGACATGGTATTCCAGAAAGTATCCTCACAGATCAAGGTTCTAACCTCATAAGTGGCATGTTCGCCGAGGTATCTAAATTACTAAGAATAAAACAACTTAAAACTACTCTTTATCACTCTCAAACGAATGGTGCATTGGAAAGAAGTCACAGAACCTTAGCAGAATATCTCCGATCTTATGTAGCAAAAGATCCACAAGACTGGGATACATGGATTCGTTATGCCATGTTTGTATATAATACAACCCCTCATTCAAGTACTAATTATACTCCTCGCGAACTCCTATACGGATTCCCAGCGGAAATCCCAAATAATTTAAAATCATCTCCAACCGTTTGCTATAATTACGACAATTATGCAAACGAGCTAAAAGCGCGTCTACAGCATAGTTTCAAAATAGCTAAAGACATAGCCATGGCCAATAAAGAAAAATCCAAACTACAATATGACAAAAATTCCGTCCAAAAATCTTTTATGGTAGGCGATAAAGTCCTACTTAAGAGCAGGGTCAGAGATAATAAGTTCTCACCATTATGGTCAGGTCCGTATGAGATAATGGAAATTAATTCCCCCGAAAATTCCACCATCAGAATCAATAATAAAAATAAAAGAGTCCACAACAATGACTTAAAACTGTTCTCAGAGTAAAAACTTCATCATCTTCAAATATCATTCACAGATATTAACATGGTGTCATCTTACAGGTTTCCAAAATGATGCATATAGCATTCATTCTAATTTTCATCCCCATAATCTACGGCTCAGGAATAGAGGTAAAGCAGCTAAATGCTACTGCAGGCATTTACTTCGAAGAGATTGGCAGAGCCAACCTCTACACCAACGAATGGAAAATCATCACCTATTGTAGTATACACATGTAATACATGTAATAATAATATCTAAAAATAATCATACAAAAAGAAAAGCGCATCTCGCTAATAAAAGATAATTAATTACCTTGTAACATTATATGCACGTATATACAAACATACATACATAGCATGAATAATAATAATGCACAATGCTTAATGGCATGATATGAGCACATCATTGTACGCACATACATTATTGTGCAAGCGCCATATCATGTTAGTAAACAAGTATATCTCATATTGCAAAACAAGAATTAACAGAAACACAATTTACTTCCGATTTATGAAAACAAATTACAATCTTAAGAATCAGCAATTTGATACCATTTACAAGTAAGTCAAGTAGGTGACAAAAATGTGTGTCATAACAATTGATGTGAATTATTATTGTAAAAGGTCATTCAATAAGTAAGAAAGCAATGAATTTGCTTATTGGACAATTCATTTCTGAAATTGCTATTTCTTGCTTATGGAATGATTTTCCATAAGAACCTATGTAAACCAATTATATAAAAGACGAAGAAAAGAATAAAGAACTCAGACTTGATTATCACTGCATTGAAGTGTATTCATTTCTCGTAATTCGGCTTAAAAGCCTATTGATCGTAAAGCGGCAATCTTCAGCCTGATCAACCAACCTAAGCAAAGGCAATAAAGCGGCATATAGCCTTGCCTTGCTTACCTTTAAAGCTCAAAAACTATAAAGCGGCAAATTAAGCCTAGACTTGAGCGTGAACAATAAAAATAAAAATAAAAATATTACATGGCGACCGTGACATATGAGCCTACAAATACGGCCAAATACAAAGAGAAGAAATCTATCGAGGAGAATTTATGAAGAAAAAGCTGAAAGCAAGAAAGCAGGAGAACAACCTATAGTTCCATACAACGAATATTACAAGAAGAAACTTAATTGCTACAAAAAGTTAGAATGGGAAAAACGCAGTCAAAACAGGCGGACAATAACGGGGAAATTGTCAACAACATCAACATAGAAGACACAGTAAAGATAGAAAATAATCAAATATTAACAATAATGTTAATAATATTATTACTTAAACTAATTCAATTTCTTTACTTTCTTTACAAAGAGCATAAGAAGGGTTTAAAGAAACGATATTCGAATACTGTAGTAAAAGTTTAAAAATTTTTTTTTATAATTATGAATTGTTCAAAGTACTTAAGAATACGTTGTATAACTTAAACAAATATTCAATGAAATTATATTTTAAATAGATTTTTTTTATATAGAGGATTTTGATTAATAAATTATGATATCTACTTAACATTATTTAAAGTGTAGAGTAAAAATATATAAATACAAAAAAAAAAAATGTTTATGAATATATAAAGAAAATATAAACCATGTCTTACGATGAATTTTAAATTTTGATGGAAGATTGCGAGAAATTATTCAAGAAAGTAGAAAAACTACACCAAACTTTCACTAAAAACCCCCAAAGAAAATTTTCGGCTCAAAATCTCCTAAACAAGTCTACTAGATTAAAGGAAATTCATAAGGAATTCGAATCTATAGCAAATCGGTTAAAAGTACAATATTCGAGTAAAGATTTAGAGACTTCAATACAAAGATTCAATGGTATATACCTGAAAGCAAAACATTATATAAACAACTCGCAGAACTAAAGCAAAGAAATTCAGGAATCAAAGTATTTACGGACAAAGTGTTAAATCTAATAAATGACTTGAATAACCTACAAATTCAAGAAGTGGGTGAAGTTAATAGAGAAACGGTAACCAAATTAAATGATAAACTGGCCCTTAATATTTTTCAAAATGGTTTAAATGAAAATCTCAAACCAACAATTTTTGCAGCGCAATGCACGAAATTCTCTGAAGCAGCTGCACTAGCTTCACAAATTGAGAAACCTCTAGAACCACAGATATATTCATATAATAAACAATTTCAAAGCAAGCAAAGATTCTTTAATAGAAATTATAGATCATTTCCAAACAGTAGTAACTATAACAATTTTACACAGAATAGATACAATCAAAGTAACAGTGAACAAACACAAAGAAAATTTTCAAATAACAGAAACTATAATACACAAAGAAATAATTCAAATTTTAACACCAATAAAAATTTTCAAAAACACAGTAACTATACACGCTCGAACAACAACAAAATAAACCACTCACAACACAATAGGCAACGTACAGTAAATTTTATCCAAGACACAGCAAACAACAGCAGCCCAGGTACTGCATCAGAATAAAAAAACATATAAATACGCGAATTCTTCAACTAAACAATAATGTAACAAATTTTGTAACATTAAAAGACAAATTGACTGGTAAAAACATTAATTTTCTAATTGATACAGGTGCAGACATATCTATCTGCAAATTAAATAATTTAAATGATTATTATTTAGATGAAGATGAAACGTGCAGAATTACAGGCATAACAAACATTGAAACATTATCTTTTGGAACAACAGTCATGAAACTGATGTATGAAAACTTTAATCTGAGTCACAAATTTCACATGGTAGACAATAACTTACCATTATTGACTCATGGTATAATTGGCAGAGATTTTTTAATGAAATACTTATGCAAAATTGATTATGAGACATTTACACTCGCCATACATACGCAGAATGAAGAAATAGTAATACCGATAAGAAGCAATTTTAACAACTATATCACTATTCCTCCAAGATGCGAAGTAATAAAGGCAGTACATCTGAACATCAAGGAAGACAGTGTAATTTATAACCAAGAAATTTGCAAAGGAGTATTCATTGCCAATACAATAGTCCCAGCTCAAGGCATCGCCCACATAAAGATCTTAAATACGACAGATTTGAAAAATAATTTAGAAAATTTCACGCCTGAAATTCAACCATTAAAAAACTACTATGTATTAAATCCGCTTAATACAACATTTAAAGACTCTAGCAACAGATTTGCAAAATTAAAAAACGAATTAAAAATAGAAGGTCTAGATACAGAAGCTAAAAATTCAATACTACACTTGTGTGAAAAATACCAAGGTATATTTCATTTGCCTAATGAAAAATTAACAGCAAATAACTTTTACAAACAAGATATAGCTTGCATTGAAAATAGTCCGGTTTATGTCAAAAATTACCGTTTACCGCATTCACAGTTACAAGAAATAAATGATCAAGTTCAAGATATGCTTAAGGATAATATAATAGAAAAGTCAACTAGTCCATATAATTCACCTTTATTGATAGTACCAAAAAAAAGTACGGATGATACCAAAAAATGGAGACTTGTAGTCGATTTTAGACAGCTCAACAAAAAAATTGTTGATGATAAATTCCCATTAACTAGACTTGAAGATGTCTTAGACCACCTAGGTCGAGCGAAATATTTCTCAACTCTAGACATGACAAGTTCATTTCACCAAATTGGAATCAATCCAAATTCAAGACATTTAACAGCATTCTCGACAAATCGAGGACACTTTCACTTTAAACGTTTGCCATTCGGCTTGAAGATTTCAACAAACAGCTTCCAAAGAATGTTATCTATAGCACTCAGTGGTCTAGAATCTAATGCTTTTATATATGTTGATGACATTATTGTTTTTGGATGTAGTCTTCAACATCATAACAAAAATCTCGAAAAAATTTTTCAAAGACTTCAAAAATATAATCTAAAACTTAATCCCAGTAAATGCAATTTTCTAAAAAGAGAAGTAATATACCTCGGTCATCAAATAACAGCAAAAGGTATAAAAACTGATCCTAATAAGCATCACACTATTCAAAATTACCCTATTCCTAAAAATGCTGACGAAGTCAGAAGATTCATCGCATTTTGCAATTATTATAGATGCTTTATACCAAATTTCGCAAACATAGCAAAACCTCTGAATTCCCTTCTTAAAAAGAACAAACTTTTTGAGTGGTCAGAAGAATGTAACAACTCATTCGAAAATCTTAAAAACAAATTAATCAATCCACCAATTCTCAAATATCCTGATTTTGAACAACCATTCATCTTAACCACTGACGCCTCAGATCAAGCCTTAGGCGCGGTTCTTTCTCAAGGAACAATTGGTGAAGATAGACCAATTTGCTATGCGAGTCGAACTCTCAACAAACATGAAGTAAACAAAGCAATAATTGAAAAAGAACTTTTAGGAATCCACTGGGGTATAAATTATTTCAGACCATACTTATACGGTAAAAAATTTATGGTAGTAACTGATCACCGACCTTTGGTTAGCTTATTCACTCACAAGAATCCATCATTCAAATTAACCAGAATCCGACTTGATCTAATGGATTACGACTTTGACATCATATATAAACAAGGTAGAATGAATACAAATGCAGATGCTCTATCTCGAATAAAATTAAATTCAAACCTTTTAAAAGAAATGATCCCAAAAAAATATAAATGTAATCACGAGAGGAATGCTAAAGAAAGCAAAAGAAATTAACCCTGAAGAGAATACAGAGATATCCAATGATAGGTTTGCCCAACTTTATACATGGGATTGTACGTCTATCTCAGATGTTACAAATGTAAAAAAAATTAAATTTCATATAAATGAAAGTAATGAAAATATGCGCTCAAACAAATTGCCAAAAATAATAATAAAAGAAGATGAAGTATCGATACAGTGCAGCGATAATCTAGGGACAAATTTAGATTTAGTCCTGGAGAAACTGTTACTCAAGATGAAGAAGAATAAAATATATGAGCTAGCAATATCTAATGATGATAGAATATTTAAATATATAGATTCAAACAGATTTAAGAAAAAGTTCAATGAACTGCAGTATAAAAATATTTCAAATAATATGGCAATACCACTAAGATTATTATTATATACCTCTCCAAAAAGATTAACGGATCCGAAAGAAATAAAAGAGATTATTGAACAACACCATTCCTCACCGTATGGAGGACATGCTGGAATAAAAAGATGCATTGCAAAGATAAAACAAAAATTCATTTGGAAAAATATGAGAAAAACAATAAAAGAATATGTGAAAAACTGTGAAACTTGCGCACGAAATAAAATAATAAAACATACCAAAGAACCATTTGTAATCACAAATACGCCAAACAGTAGTTTCGAGACTATTTCAATAGATACAGTAGGACCATTACGAATATCCAATGGTTACAGATACATATTAACAGTTCAGTGTGAACTCACAAAATTCGTTGAAGCGATTCCAATTGAAACCAAAGAAGCAGAAATAGTAGCACGAGCACTAGTAGAAAAATTCAAACTAAAGTACGGATGCTTCAAAACGATTAAAACTGATAAAGGTACAGAATTTTGTAATGAATTATTTAAGAGTATATGCAAAATATTTAATATGAACCACATAACTTCAACACCTTATCATCATGAAACACTTGGATCTCTAGAAAGAAATCACAGGGTATTAAATGAATATCTCTTGTCTTTCACAGAGAATGATAATTGGGATATGTGGATACCATACTATATATTTTACTATAATATCACACCGCACACACATACAAACTACACACCGTTTGAATTGGTCTATGGCAAAATAACAATCTTACCAGCAGAAACAATGAATAATGAACAAATGATCTATGACATAGATAATTATGCTAATGAATTAAAACACAGATTACAAAGAGCTCATGATAGAGCAAAAGAATCACTGAACGTATCAAAAATAAAAAGAAAGTCTCAACAGAAGAGAAATGTAGAACCCTCAAATTTCAAAGTAAATGATTATGTTTACTTAAGAAAAGGAACTAGAAAAAAATCAGAAAGTCCATACGAAGGTCCATTTAAAATAGTAGACCAAAACGGAGTAAACTCCACAATAAAAATCAGAAATAACCTTAAAAACATACACAATAATAGACTGAAATTATGCAGACATAATGTAGATGATAACTAATGTACACAAAAGTAAAATCCTAACTTAACTATATAGACATAATAGCCAATATATATAAATGTAAAATCCTAATTTAAATATAAACACTGTACATAATAGATAGCATTTAGAAGTTAGTAATACCTGTACAAAATGCATAGGATATGGTAGAATATGTAGCATAATGAAAATACGTAAATAAATAAGATAAGTAATTGGTTAGGTACACAAAAAAAATAATAATAAATAAAAAAAAAAAAATTCATCCTATAAGTCAAATTTATTTATTTTTCCTATTAGGGGTAGAGGTGTAGTATACACATGTAATACATGTAATAATAATATCTAAAAATAATCATACAAAAAGAAAAGCGCATCTCGCTAATAAAAGATAATTAATTACCTTGTAACATTATATGCACGTATATACAAACATACATACATAGCATGAATAATAATAATGCACAATGCTTAATGGCATGATATGAGCACATCATTGTACGCACATACATTATTGTGCAAGCGCCATATCATGTTAGTAAACAAGTATATCTCATATTGCAAAACAAGAATTAACAGAAACACAATTTACTTCCGATTTATGAAAACAAATTACAATCTTAAGAATCAGCAATTTGATACCATTTACAAGTAAGTAGGTGACAAAAATGTGTGTCATAACAATTGATGTGAATTATTATTGTAAAAGGTCATTCAATAAGTAAGAAAGCAATGAATTTGCTTATTGGACAATTCATTTCTGAAATTGCTATTTCTTGCTTATGGAATGATTTTCCATAAGAACCTATGTAAACCAATTATATAAAAGACGAAGAAAAGAATAAAGAACTCAGACTTGATTATCACTGCATTGAAGTGTATTCATTTCTCGTAAT
Organism: Dioctria rufipes; assembly: GCA_963924295.1. Taxonomy (NCBI): domain Eukaryota; kingdom Metazoa; phylum Arthropoda; class Insecta; order Diptera; family Asilidae; genus Dioctria; species Dioctria rufipes. Next base: position 97,647,084 of record OZ002741.1, on the reverse strand, counting down.
TCGGCTTAAAAGCCTATTGATTGTAAAGCGGCAATCTTCAGCCTGATCAACCAACCTAAGCAAAGGCAATAAAGCGGCATATAGCCTTGCCTTGCTTACCTTTAAAGCTCAAAACTATAAAGCGGCAAATTAAGCCTAGACTTGAGCGTGAACAATAAAAATAAAAATAAAAATATTACACTATTACGACCTAGCGAATTTTAAATCAGAATTCAACAACATCTAGTTCATAGCCCAACAAATTACAGCGACCTGCCAGAAACTGGACAAACACTCAGCCTTGATCCACACTTGTAACGGTACGTTGTTACAAATAAATCTTATATTAGCAAACATAGAATATAAGAATATGTTACTTGTGACCCAAAATAGAAAACAAAGAGCACTTTTCAATGCTATAGGCTCAATCTCTAAAGCTCTTTTCGCCACATTGGACGAAGATAATGCCAAGAATTATGACGAGCAAATCCGTAACCTCACCCTTAGCCAAAACTCCCTCCTATCACTTATGAAAAGCCAAACTGCGATAATCGAAGCAACCGCAAATGTTTTCAACAAAACTAAAGCCGCAATTGAAAAGGAATTCATGGTCATACATAAAAAACTAATATCAGTGCAGATAGCCACATCATTGATGGAAAACAGAACATTAGATAACTTAATATCCATTGAACTTGAATCCCTTATTTCCCTAGTTTCGTTAATGACATTCAGATACCAAAATACCCAGTCGGAATTAATAGACATTCTAACAGATTCAAGACACGGAAAATTTCACCCTACACTCGTATCACCTAAACAAATAGAGGAACTTTTATTAAACATCAGACAAGAATTACCAAATTCACTGATGCTTCCTATAAATTCCAGAGACAATATTTTATCAAAAATTTACAAATTAAGCACAATATCTGCAAATATTTTCAACAATAAGATAATTATTGAGCTCCGAATTCCACTTCCGTTCAAGGAACCATACCAGATATTCAAGGCAATGCCGTTACCGACACTCCTTAACGAATCGTTCATATATATCGAACCAGCAAAGCAATACATATTAATAGATTACAATCGCGAACATTTTGTTGAATTAACGCTTCAGGATATTCATAATTGCGCAACGTTGGACCATATGCATTTGTACTGCAAAATTTCATTCCCCATCCTAAGCACAAATACAAGAACAAATCAATGTGAAGTGAATCTACTAAAGAAGGAACCTATTACACAAGTGTAAAATTCTGATCTTGCGACAGGATTACTATTGGACGCAATTATCACAACAGAACGCCTAGCTTTTCTCCCTGAAATGATCCCTCCACATAGACATTATTTGTGAAGATTCCATTAATTCACAAACCCAGCATGGAATAGGGGCGACAAACACCAAAAGAATAAGAGACAAGAACACACAGCTAAGGTTTTTCTCAAAACCTAATATATAAAAGAGTAAAAGGTAGGAGCAAAAAGCAGTACGAAACCACAACGAACAGGGACGAAAACCGGAGGAAAACACCCTAAGAACACAACAACACATAGTAGGTTTTTCTCAAAACCAGTTGTAAAGAGTAAAAGCAGAAACAAAACAACGAAAACCAAGGGTAAGGGTTCTGAAACATACGACCAGTCACAATCACAACACACACTGAGCCAACCAAACTATAATAACTCGATCACACTAATCTAAGTATATTAAGCTAGCCATATAGTAACCACACCACCCACCAAACACACAACCAAACGAAACACACCAGGAACATGTGGAAATAACGAACATCAAGTAAGTCACCTACAACGCACAAATATGCAAAACAGTAAGCCACTAAAGACCCACCAGAAAAGCAAAGATAAGTTAGAGTAGGACTAGAGCCTTGGAGGGGGGAAACGCACCGTAAGGGACCCCCACCAGGAGATAAGAGTAAACACATGTGCGTACCAAAACCCACGCATGCAATCACAAGAATGTGAATACAGAGTGAGGTAGCGGTGATCATGTAGTCGGCAAACACGCGATTCGATAGCATAGATAGAATAAAGGGGAAAGGGGAAATAAACCTGCGAACCAAATAATATAGAGTAAATCTATGTGGTTAGAAGCCCACACAGCACAAAAACTGAACGTTTATACAATAGGTAAAACTTCTGATGAGTCCCGTGGCTGGGACGAAACATGTAAAGAATAGCGAAACAGGAGCCTACACGGCAACCCCTAAAACTCTGGAAACTCCCTGAAATAAGTGGGTAAATATACTTTTTATATATATTGTTTATATACATTTTTTCTATATTTTGTTAAATTGGTTTGACCGCAATAAGATGCGAAGCACGCATTGAAAGATAAAACGAGTCATAGCACTGCCCTATCACACTGGACGGACACACAGAATACACGGGCATGCAACCCAAACCCTAGAATAAGGAAACACGAACAAGGCGGAAAACGAAACGCCGAAATATACACATAAGTTACTGGAGTACAGATACTGGGAAATAGACACAGGATCAAACAGGATATAGTGCTATACACACACAATATAGTGATATACGTACATTTAATTATATACGATGTTTTCTTTCCTTCATTTTACAGGTCCCAAAAACTTTTTAACTTAGTATATATATGTGTCAAATTATATATTTTTACACCGATTAATTTACTAGATCGAAATAAGTTTGTTTGTAGAACTGCGCACGTGTATACATTCTCACCAAGGAACATGACACACACGGAACACCACATCCAACACACCAAGGCAAACAACATAACACCAACAAAAAACACAGAACGAACACACACACAACAATGCATCCACACCCCTATGAGGAAACCCTTCTAGTACCTCACGTAGGTACCACGGTGGCTAAACTAAACCACCTACGGCGGTGGACAACTGGTGCCCTACCTGCCGTACAACGCTTCGTCATGCTGCTTTAAGGAGTTCATATCCTTAAATACAGATAACATAGTACCAGCACCGGCAGTGTTTTTGCTAATCTATATAACGTTGAGTAGTATCCTGCTTACATTTGTATTTAGCGATACGTAGTTTTTTAATGTTGTCGCAATCCCAAGATTTCTTGTACGGTCGATTTCCACTGCATTCAAATCATAGCGTATTTCCTCAAAAGGAAATGGTAGAGCGTTGTTAGCTAATTTTGCGGTTGCTGAAACGGTTCCATCCAGCTTTGTTAGAGATCCCTCAATGTAAAGAAAACTCCCGCTGGGTAGAAGATTCAGGTCCTGATGTTGTACAGATATACGGATTTCATCGCTATTTTTAAATGATGTTAGAAATGGTGAATAGGAGTGATGTTCAAATTTAGTAACACTGCTATCAAAGCGAGCATCTGGTGCAATATCTAGTGTTATGCATAACTTGATTATTCATATTAGATAAGAAACAATTTTCTTTATTGTCAGCAACATTTTACTGTGCATACTTTGTTTCTTCGTAGTTTGCTAAGAAAACTGTAATACGATACTTTATTAAATCTTTGTAAACATAAACATTTTCTCGAGAAGCGCATTGTTCTACTCAACTACTTTCATGTTTATGTTCTGTTGGTTTAAAATAATTTTAAGAAGTACAGTTCAGTTCATCTCAGATCACCGTGTGTTAAACCAATCGACAAATATAGATCTTACATACTCTTGTATTTTTTTTTATATATATATTTCTTTTCTTTTAAAATAATAAAATATATTTATACTTTTAAAAAAGTAAACGTTTTGTTATTTAAAATCATTGCGGAGAAGTTAGAGAAAAATTCTCTCTCTAACTTCGATTAGCGATTCCGTACATAACAGTTGGTGGCAGCGGTAAAATTTTTTAAAAAATTTTAATTCGTGAAGTGTTCATCTCGCGAAATAAAGAAAGAGGAAAATTGATCTTCTGTTTGGTGAGATTGTTCGAGTGTTTAATTCACGAGGTAAAAGAGGATATCACTTGCTCGCTTTGCAAAACTTTCTAGAGGATTTAACCGAGTCCCAAGACAGAAGGAGACAAAAGGAGGACGAGCGGGAAGACTTCCGTAATTTACGTATTGCTGAAGTAATAAATACACTTGGATGGTTCGATTTTTGGGAGCACTGGCATCTGCGTCTGTAATGGACTCAAAACTCTATTTGCTACTGTAAGTCTAATGATGGGAAATATTTCCTGATTATTATCTACAATATCTTGTTTTATTGATGTAATCTTGAAAATTTCATATATCTTTGATTGTTTTATTTTTGATAAGAAAAGAAAAATTTAATTTAAAACAAAATTAAATATTTTAGACGTAGAACTTTTGTGAATTGTGGTAATTTTCGTGATGAAATAAGAGCAAACAGGTTTTCTTTTTGGGTGCTTTGTGGAAATTGAGTGAATAAGAAAAGAGCAGCACACAAATTGCTTAGAAATTTGCGAAATATTAAAGAAGTGAATTAGAATACTTTAGGTTCTTCTCTGAATTTCACCTTTTGTTTACATAAAAAAAAAAAAAAATAATCATAATGAGTCAGAAATCGAGCATCAGCGAAAGCAATTACGATTTCGATGCCGATACCCTCAAAAGATCATTCAATTGTGTGAGCGACGTTAGTGGACTAGCGATCACATTAACCCTTGATGAAATAATTAGAAATAATCAGATATCTCAGAAAAATAATACGGAAAGATATAGGATCTTTTACGGTTCACGTAGGTATTCAAGAAAAACGTTCTTGTGTCTTCTGGAAGAAGATTGTGGAGAAGGTGTACCCGTTGAAGAAAATTTATTGTCCAGTCCAGATAGAAATGATAAAAGTGTAGAGCGAGAGGAAACGAATCAATCTAATGAAGTGAAATTAGGTCAAGAGAAAATTGTAAATAATGTTGTGGCAGGTATACATTCTACTGTTTGCAGTAACGCGGAGGTTAGGATGAGCTTAGAGAATTTAATTAAAATCATTACACATTTCGATAGTGATCCCTCTAAACCTTATAGTTTTATTCAAAATTGCGATAATGCTATGCAGTTGGCGACTGAGCAGCAGAAAAAGTGCTTATTGCCTATTATTAAAAGTAGGATTTCGGGAAATGCTGAAATTTTGCTCATGAATAAAAAACTTACTAGATGGGAGGATTTGAAATATGAGTTGAATAGGGTATTTAGAGAGGTTCACCCGAGTATGCAGCTGCATTTAGAAATGACTAAATTAAAACAAAACCACAACGAAACGGTTATGCAGTATACGCAAAGATCTGAAACTTTAACTCGTCGACGCATACAAGCTCTTTTTAATGAGGATTCAGAAAATTCGTCTTATTACGGACAAAAGGTAGCTATAGAGAAGGATATGTTAAATGCATACGTTTATGGATTGAGAAAGGAAATAGGGACTTTTGTAAACTCTCAACGTCCTAAAACTCTGGCTAAGGCGAGCCAATTAGCAATGGAAGAAGAAATCCGTTTAGGATATTACGGTTGCAAAGATAAGGAGTATACGGGAAGAAATTTAGTTAAAATTCATCATTTTAATCCAAGATGCTATAACTGCGGAGGTATGGGCCACATATCAAGCCCGACGCCTACTAGGTATCGCTGGATGGTATAGACGGTTCATCCCGAACTATGCTGACTTAACTGCCTCCATTACTGACACGTTGAAAAACCTTAGTCAGTTCAACTGGACACCTGAAGAGCGTAACTTATGGGAAGTTACATTAGGGTGAAATATTATAGCAAGCTTCGATAACTTCGGTTCCATAAGAGGAACGGAGATTTGGAGAGTGTTCAGAAAGTTAACACATATTAGATAACTTTCTCTTGACGTATTTCTACTGTCAGTTGAGTGACAGTATTTTACAAGTAACACACATTACATTTAACAAAAGTAAAGACGAACATTAATAATGTAAGAAAAATAATTATACTAGATTCCTTATTTCGGGTCGCATAGCCTTATTTTTTATTATTGTAGACATGTAATTAAATTAGATTTAGCACGGCTTAGTTTCTGTTCTTGTTAATATTATATAAAATTTTATTGGTTGTTCTATAATGAAATTAATTGGTATTATTAATCTGTTCTTATAGATGAAATTTATAAATTTGGTTTAAATTAATAATTGAATGAATAAGGAAAAAGTAAAATTACAAAAATGTTTGCTAATTTCATCTCATACACCATAAAAAAAAAAACAACTCAAGATCTAATAAAAAGAATTCTAAAGAAAAATGTTACTTACAGTAGGCATCATTTTTCTTTTCTACGGGGTAAGGAATGTAAAGAAAGTAATTATTCCACAAATTCACGACCTAGTCTTGGCGAAAGTAAACATAATAAATTAAATTAAATTGAAAGCTTGGCATATTTAGTGTCATTCACATTTATTTGCATTTTCAATTGATGGGGAATAGCGAATTGTGACCCAGATAAACAAAAATTATTAATTAATTGCAAGCTTTACACTTCTAGATTTCTCAATATCGCGCAAATCGAATATTGGGCAGAATTTATGATTGTAAGAATTTGAGTCCCCCTCAATGCGAGGTATTGTAATGGGGTAAGATCGCGGAGTATAGTTTGGAATTAAGACGAAGCGGGTAATAAGTAAAGTGTGACGAGCGGGCCGTGAATTTGTGCGGAAGTTGAGTGCGATTGATAAAGAGTTATCGAAGTTTCTGTTCTATATAAAATCTAGTGTAAAAAAACAAAAAGTGTTTTATATAATAATAAAATGATAAAAAAGTGTTAACCTCTTGTGTATTGGAAGAACTTACAAACTTACAACTTCTATTCAATCCACTGGGCGAACACCTACAGTGTAGCCTCAGAGCTCAAAATCCCCCAAGAAATACAGTGATCAAGCTCAATAGACCAAATTCGTGGCTGTACTCCTTAACCGAAACCACTATAGTACAAATAACCTATATTCAACAGTTACTCACTCATCTGCTTTTAAGACAAGGAATTATGACAGTCAACGAACCATGCTCCCTGCAAATAGGGCCTCACACTATGTATTACGAAGCAGAAAATCTGCATCCACTAAAAATTTTCCAACCAACGTACTTCCCAGACACAAACGAAGCTCAGGATGAGTTAGCAGAATATATATCTAAAGTATTCGCTCCTAAAACCTTTAAAAAGCAACCAAAATTAACATAATATAGTAGAAAAAAAACATAATATAGTACAATTTAAACAAACAAATAACCAATTAAAAGATAATCGAAATTTATTTACACAAAAATAATAAATAAATAATATTCCGTAACATTAAGTAATAAATAAGAACACTTAGCTAACTGCTAAGATATTGACATAAAAATTTAGATTAGGCAACATTGTTTTTAACAAACCCTTAGCAGATATGATAATTGAAATACAATTCCTTAGAATTTTAGACATAACCTAGAATAAATACATAACCATTAGAATAAATACATAACGTAGAATAAAGAAACAACGTAGAAATAATTAGGCAACGTAGAGTAAGTGAATATATATTCTCTAGTATAAGTGAAAAAACACAACAAACAAAAATATAACAAACTATAGTCCACCAACACCGAAACCGCCATGCAAGAAAACTCAACTCATTGCTATGAACCCCGAGAATCGTCTCTGACAGCCCAGAAATATGTAATTACCTGAAAAAGCAAACAAAATAAAAATTTTTTTTTTTGACTCCACACAAAATAAAAGGATATCCAAGAGTCTCTTTTGCTAACCCACCTAAATAAGCTATAGCTACCTTAAGTAAAGAACGAAGTACAAAAGACATTATACACTAATTATAAACAGGGGCAAACTTCTTCTCATAATCAGGCACTGTACGTTGACACTTTTCCATGATTACGTAAATCTTTTCATATAACGACCCAAGCCAATAGTATTTTTGTTCAAAGACTCCAATAACAACCTGTTAAGCTTAGAGCCGCTTAACACCACTTAGACTCACCCAAACCCGAAATATAAATCAGCGTCATAGAGGGCGCCATCGTGAGAAATTGATAATTAAGCATACGGGAGAACACAACAAAAAATGTTTTTTTAATCAATAAATAAAAAACTAGATTGCACCATTTAGCCAAGTATTTTTTATTACTATTTTTTATTTTTATTTTTTATTTATAAGGAATACAAAAAGTAATAGGGAACAAGACTAAAAATTTTAATAAAATGAAAAGTACAAATTGTTTTGAAAAAGTTAGATTTAATTACAAAAAAGGTCAGCTTAGAGAACTGTGGTGGTGCGGGAATCTAAGTAAAAAAAAAAAGTAATTAGAAAACGAGGTCCAAATAAAAGGTGAAAATAAGTTACGTAGTTTAGGCACCATGAAGCAGGGCAGCGTCCTCGGCTTAACCCTGGGCGGGACCAGAAGCCTCATCGGGAATGTCCCAGTCCTCCTGGACATGACCAGGCGCCTCTTCAGGCAGATCCAAGCCTTCCTGGGGGCGGGAACAGACGAAACGTCCCAGTTCACCTCAGAGGCAAAACTCGGCGCTGAACCCTGTAGATCTAATTCGGATCAGGAAGAATAACAGACCCAGGCTGCCACGTCATGTAGTTAGGGTGCATCCTACAATTCGGGCAGGCACACCATCCTACCTCCCCAGATAGCGCCAAAGTCGGTCGTAGAAGAAAAGAGTTAAGAAATTAATAAGGGAATTAATTATTGAAATCTAAAAATTCACCCATAACCATCCAGGAACTCCCACCACCCACCCGATGAAAAATATCCGCCTCGGTCGGAGCACTCCAGATGCATACATCTGGGCGCCCATTCCATCTCAGCAGCACCCTGATGATCCCACGCCACCGAGGGGCCACACTTTGGACGCATATACTCAGCACCCTCATGCAATTGGGAACGGGACTGGTATACGGCGCACGTGGAGCGACTACTTCGCAGAATTCCACTTTAACAAGACTTTGAAGATAATCACAAAAATCGCCCCATATAAAGGGCAAAACCCCTAACGTAAAAATATTTTTATCTAAAATGCAGTTAGAATGCATCGGGTACTTATCTTAGTTAAATACCAAACACACACAAAATTTATACGACACGAATTGCTATTTGTGCATTATGTATGTAGGCAGCTACAAAAACACAAATCTCACAGATTTTTTTTTCTCTCTTCAGAGCCGGCACAAGATACATTTCAATATATCATACCGACGTACTCAATGATAATTTTTGTTATTTTATTGAGGCAGATATCAAATTAATTTTAATTCGATAAAACCCTTCATACAAAATATATACCCACACATGCTCCTTGAGAATTACTCCTCTTCAAAGAATAATTCTCTTTTTCGCGGGAGAAAGGAATGTTCTATATAAAAACCTGGGTACACATATGTACCATATGTACATATATGTATAAATATTAGATATATAAAACCTTAGGACCTAACATGTAAAGTTTTCAACAACAACAAAATTGAATAAGCCCTACATATCTGAAAAACTTTAAATTGGGTATTTAAAAAAGAAAATCAGAAATCATAAAATTCCAATAAACTAATCATGCACAAAACATGATTAGTTTATCTTCCAAAAATTGTGAAGAAAATTGCAATTTTCTTAACATTCCACACAACTCATAAAATTTTACCCATAAAACGACTTGGGAAAAACAAAAGTTTCAGCTTTCAACCAAGTCATTTTAATAGAAACAATTGCCACGACAAATTTTGCATTCAGCAAAATTTGTCAGTGGAAATAATTAAATCCAAAAAAAAAGAAAAAGGCAAATCGTACCTTCAGTACGTACACACATATTACGACAAAAGCTCCCACGGTGGCTGATGTTTTTTAAATTGTAAGATTACATTTTTTTGAAGCCACTGTCCAACGCGAATAATTCTGGACAAGATTGAACAAGGGTAAGAAAATTCAATTTAGCGTTTTCTATCCTGAACAACGGCTCTTGATCACGATGAATGTGATCAAGGGGAGAGTTCGATTTTTTGAGCGGTGAAATTTGGGTCTTGGTTTGGGAGTAGGGTCGATTTTTGTTTTTATTTTTGAAGACGGTCACCTCGTATAATGCAGCTTAAATCGAGTTCAGTTTTTGGATCTTGTCGGGTGATCACGAGCGGCGCGAAAGAAAAAATAAGTAAAAAAAAATAGCAAGAGTTGATTTTTGTTCTCAAGGGCGGATTTTACGTTTTAAGAGATAAAAAAGGGAGAAACAAACAAATTTTGATTAAGGCGCGCTTAAGCACTCTGTTTGATCATAATAAAACTTCTTTAGATAAATCAAAGTTCAATTTATAATATTGTTCTCATTGCATTCAAGAATTTCAAAATATGTACACATTCATTTTCTAATTATGTATTCCATTTCAAATCTTTAACTTTCATATAAACAAATCAGGTTGTTAATATAAATCCACTGAACTTGCTCTTGTTGCTATAATTTTGTATGCTATAATCGAACCTTGTTCGAAATTATAGACATTGAATTATTCTCTTTCACTGTTCAACCACCGAGGAGTAAGCTTCAAAATAAAGTCTGTACGAAAGTCAAACAAAAGTTGTAATTTTTCAAAGAACAAAAAACCTTGTTCCATCATTTGGCGCCCGAGCAGGGACAGTACCTCGAAAGTTGTCAGAATTCCACATCAATCGGATAAACAATAAAATTTCTTTTGTCGTTGCTGTATTCAATTATTCGATCGTCGCGTCGTGGGAAGCTGGACAATAAATGTGATTGCAAAAAATATTAAGCTGAAAGCATCGTATATCATCCTCATCAGAGTAATAAATGTGCAGGTGGGATCTTTGTTATTTATTTTTTCTGATTCACACTGGATAAATTCTATTGAGGTTATCGTCGAGGGAAACTGGACCTTTTATCTAATTACATACAAGCCGCGTGCTGGCAAATTTTGAATTGAGGTTACCTTGGTGGGATACTATACTTCTATCCAATTGCATAAAGAATGCATGCTGGCAAATTTTAAGAGGAACAGATCGAAGGTTATTCCTCAACAAATTATTCGCATAATATTCAGGTGGGAGCTTTTCAATTTAATTTATTTATTCGTACGGGATAAATTTTATGAACATTAAAATCAAATAATTTGCAAAACACGATCTAGTTTATTTATGCATTCAATACATACTTATCTAAATTAAGAAGTGAAATTGAAAAAAAAAAAACAATTCATGCCTATACGTGAACAATATAGAAATTGGTGTTAATTTTCGATTGCATTTTGACGACAGATTAAAATTCAGCGTTTGGTGATTGCTGATTGAACGATTTTTTAATGATAGAGTTGTAGATAGAACATTTATCTTTCAATTACAAATCTCGTTCTTGTTGAAATTCGGACATTTTGGTGATTTATAGATTGCAAATCCCTAATTATTCATAGTGGTGGCTATTAACATTCTCAATAAATTATCTTAAAGGGCAGCTAAATACAAGATCACAATTGTGTAAAAATTCATAATTTATCATTGTTCGATCCAATGGCGGAAAAGCAAGAGAAAATTGCTGAATTAAAGGTTCAAAGAGCTTCCACAAAGGGCTGTATAACGCGTATCAAAAATTTAGTGGAACAAAAAGCAGATTCACTTTCTTCTACCGAGGTTGAATGTAGATTAGGGATATTGGAGTCTTACTTCAAGCAAGTGTTAGTTTACCAAACATCAATTGAGAAGTTATTACCGGAAGACGCGACTGAAGCTAATGTTAGGGGTGATTTAGAAGATTTGTACTGTGCTGCAAAATCTAAGTTATTATCACTAATGGGCGGAGGTCGTAAAACCAGTCTTATATATGAATCTGGTAACAAAGTTCTCGTTGCAAGTTCTTCTCCTGGAAATTTGCCCAAGCTTCGACTGCCTCAGTTTTCAGGCAGATATTCGGAATTTCCAAACCTTTATGGTTGTTTCACGAAACTTGTACACAAAGAGGAATCTCTATCGAATTTAGAAAAATTCAATCATCTACTGGCATGTGTTAGTGGAGCAGCATTACGGACAATAAAAGCGTTTGAAGTTACGGAAGCCAATTATGATAAGGCTTTAAATCGACTAAAGAAACGCTACGATAATAAATTTTTAATTTTCCAAGAACATGTTGTTGATCTTTTTAATTTACCGAAAGTGTCCAAGAATTCTGCCTCTCAACTCAGAAGTTTAATTGACAGTGCCAATGCCCACTTAAGTTCTCTCGAATCGTTAGGGAAATCCGAAGATATAGTTAACCCTTTTGTTATCTATATCGTAAATTCAAAGCTAGATCCGGAATCTCAATCAGCCTGGGAGGAGAAAATGGAGTTTTCTGAATTACCTGCTTGGAGTAATTGTGCTGATAGTCTTATTCGACGTTGTCAATATTTGGAATCCCGTGAGGCAAAATTGCAAACAGTAAGCAGCTCAAGCTCAGTTAATCACAAAAAAAAATTAAACCGTTCAAGATCATCTAACACTAACATGACTTCCTTAGCTACGTCTCAAGCTTCTTGTGCATATTGCAGTCAAAGTGGCCACGTCATCTACAAGTGTCCAAACTTCATAAGAATACCAGTCTATGATCGACTTCGCGAGGTTAAAAAACGCGCCTTGTGTCTTAATTGTCTATTCAAAGGACACTCTGTAAAAAGTTGTAAAGTTCGCCGGTGTCAGGTATGTTCGATGCCCCACCATACGTTGTTGCACAGATACTCTACGAATCCCAAAATATCAACACCAGAGCCCTCTAACGATCCAAATCAGGAGCAGGTGAGGGCAAGTATTCATTCAAATCATAATGAGGTTTCGACGCTTGGAAACACTTCGCTTCAAACCTCACACCAGGCGGCAATAGTAAAGAACCATGTTTTCTTAGCTACTGCAGTAGTAAAAGTCAAAGATAAGTTTGGCAAATACCATCTTGCCCGCGCATTACTCGATTCAGCGTCACAGATCAATTTTATGACGGAGAGCTTGGCACAAATGCTCAAGTTGAAGCGAGATAAATTCGAAACAAGCATTATTGGAATCGGAGCTACTAGTTCAAAGGTACGACATTCCACACAAGCTATAATTCAATCACGCGTAAACAATTACGAGATAAATCTTCCATTTTATATTCTTTCAAACATCACTGGAAGCCAACCAGAGCGGAAAATCAAAGTCCAAGATTGGAAAATTCCTGCCAATATTCAGTTAGCAGATCCTTGGTTCTTCGAACCTCAAAAAGTCGACTTGCTTCTAGGAGCAGATAATTTTTTCCGACTGCTGTGCGTAGGACAAATTAAATTAGGGGATAATTTACCTATTCTACAGAAAACTCTGTGGGGCTGGATTGTGTCCGGAAAAAGTTCTGAGCCTCTAAAAGGTGAGGCTTATAATTGCAGTTTAGTGTTCGAGGTAGAAGAGTTAAACAAAGCATCGATAACTCACGATGAAGCCTTAAATAATATTGTTGAAAAATTTTGGCAAGATGAATGTATAAGTTAAATATCAAGAGTACAAATTTAATTAAAAAAAAGAAACTTTATTTAACGTTTTATTACAATTAGGAAATTACAACTGTTAATAATTAAAGCAAGAATACAACTGATTAATATTGGCGACGAACGGATGTAGCTGGTGGCGGTGCATTCTGCGTAGACCTGTTGTCAGCGTTTTCTGGGGTTTCAGGTGAACTCGGAGCGTGTGAAATGTTAAAGGTGCCAGAAGGTGAAAATGCTTCGCTAGCTGTTATGAAGTTTGTTGCCCGTATGAGATAGCGAATATTTTTGTGGGAAAAATGCGTGGTGTGGTGTTAACTCTTCCCCTCTTGATCATATGCGTCCTCGCGAATGTTAGAAATATGGTAGGTTGTAAATGCTGCCATGATGTTGTTCCGTCCTTGGGTGGCTTGTTTCCCTGGGGGCTGCCTCTGCTGTGAAGGGCGGTGGTATCGCTGTAATGTCGATGGTTGTTGTTCTTCGTTTAGCATTGATGACTTTCACTAGGGCGAGGGTAAGTAAAATTGTTGCAATCAGGGCGTAGTTTATCCATTGATGGACATTTTTCTCCATCTTGATCAGGCCAATCTGCTTGGTGTGGTTAACGTGGAGCTCTTTAATCCATTCCAGCGACAATATTTCCTCCATCTCGGTTCCTTGAAGGGAAGGTTGAAGTAGGGGTGGTAATGCGTGGATATTTGCTACTTCTTCTGATATGAACTGCTGGTCGTTTATCGTGATAGTAGTGTTCTTGAATTTTATTAGGTAGGTTCCTTGTAGGGTCTGTATACTGCCGTCAACATCTATTGTTCCTTCGTAGTTGTTTAGTAGGATAACGCCGGGGGCTACTTCTTCCACCTGTGGGATGTGGTGACCATTGGTTACGTTGCATGTCGCATTCTTGCTATTTAACAAATTTGGAATACACTTATCCTTACTTATGTCTATAACATTATTCTGTTTACAAAGTGATAATGCGTTTATTGTTCTACAGTTGTCTGTTAATCCGTATACTACTTCCTCTTTTCGTAAGATACTTTTGTATTTTATTTTATTAATAATGTTATTTCTCTTTACTGGCTTAAGATCTATTCTTTCGTAAACTGTACCTTTTGTTTTTGGAATATTTATAATATAAAATAGTCTTGTGGAATTTATAGCAATTTTTACTTCGGAAAATCTCAATGCTTCTTCTACGTTATTATATGGGATATTATCCTTATTTATGTTATCCATAATTAAGGAAATTTCTTTCTTTGACAATATATTTGAATTTACAATATTTGATTTAGCTAATTCGATTGCGTAAACGGTGTTTGTAAGCTCTTCTTTTATTAGTTTAATTTTATATTGAAAACTCAATGCTAATTCATTATCATATGTTCTATCTTTCCTTATTGTATTAAGTATTTCATTGGTTACATTGGTTAATTTATTGATTCTTTCGTTGTAAGCCTTATTGATAATTACCTGGTTATTGTTATTCTCTACTATATTATTAATTTTGTCTTCCATCAAAATGAAATCGTTATGATCGGGGTTTCCCGCGATCCACTTCCACGCGGAGCCAATAAAGTCCAATGATCTCTTAGATTTGTGGATTTCCAAATTATTTATTAGATTTTGCACCAGTGATAACTCATGGTCCAGGAGTGGGAAGAACGGATTGGTTTTCGGTATGTACTTACTCATTAGGGAGGAAGTTTCGGACACAAATGTTTGGTATGGATCTATCTCTATAACGTGGATAAGTTTCAGATCTCCGCTTTGGATCCTAGCAGTTCCGACATTTAATGCTATTATTTGGGAGTTGGAGTAGTCGAAGATTTTTACATCTGCACCGATGGCGGTGATAAAAGACCTGTGGAGAAAACAAAACAACCTTCAGTTTCTGATATTGCTTTTGTGTATTACTTTCCCGGATTCTGTTATGACTACTGTGGGTTTGTTTTCACGAACAACCTCTTGCTTATACCTAACTGTAAGCTTAGAGCCAATACGTTTATTATGTTATGTTATGTTTATTATGGAAATTGAGGTCTTTTTGTTGTTTATTTCGCAGTTGCTCTATGTTGTCTAACCGGCATTTTTCAAATTGTTCGGGGTCTGTTGTTACGTTTCTACCATAGAAGAGTTCGAGAGGCTTTCTTCCAGTGGTCGAATGGATGCTGGAATTGTATTCGTACACTGAGCGTTCGAGCAACTCCTCAAAAGAACGATGTGTGCCATCAGTTTTCAGGCACCTCATAATTTCCGAGAGGGTGGAGTGGAATCTCTCGACTTGCCCATTTATTTCGCTTTTGTACGAGGGTGTTTTAAATATGTGGATCTTTAATTGGTCCTCCATCATGAATGTGATGGAAGCCGAATTGAGTGATTTTTCGTTGTCTAGTACAAGGCATTTCAGTACACCGAAGAAGAATAAAATATCCCTTAGCGGTTTCCTTACGTCTTCGGTTGCTTTGGATTTCAGAATTCTTGCCTGCGCAAGTTTAGTGAACTTATCCAGTGCGGTTAATACTAGATGTCTCTCTGTTGAATAGATATCTATGTGTAAGGTGTGGCCAGGATATTCTGGAATGGGGGTAGGTTTTATTATTGGGTTATTTGGATGCCTGTCGTACTTATTTTCCTTGCACGTTGTGCATTGCTTAACTAATTGTTTTATTTTTGAATTCATTTTGGGGAAGTAGTGTCCTTCGAGGATCTGCAGCCTATTTTCTTGTGCATTTCTATGCGCTCTTTTGTGATATTCTATAATAATATCTTCTTGTTCAGCCTCGCTCTGTACGTCGATGACTTCTATTTGTGTAAACCTAACTCTGTAGTTGCTGAAGTAAAGTGGGTAGATTTCTTGTATCATTCCCATGGTTTGTTCGTTCGTTTTGATTCCATTTATCACGCTGGGGCTTAGATATCTTTTGAAGATACCGACTAATTTCTCTTTCGTGTATCCAGGCTCTGTAATGATATGTCGAAAATATTTAGGGAAAGGTTTCTGGAGCTGGTAAGTGGTGTGTTCGTCACTTTTAAGGATGAGCTGATTCCGGAATACGTTTATAGGGGTTTCTACAGATGGGATAAGGTTGTGTGACGAACTGTCATCACTATGTTGGGTTATTGACATTGAGTTGACTGCAGATTTTTGTGGCGGTCTGGAGAGGGCGTCGGCGACGACATTTGCTCTCCCAGGTTTGTAAATAATTTCGTGGTTGTATTCCTCCAGGATGGTTTTCCATCGTTTCATTTTTACATTGTTATTTTTGTTACTAAGAGCATAGGTGAGTGGCTGGTGGTCAGTGAAAATCTTGACCTTTCGAGAACCGTATAAGAAATTGCGCAGAGAATTTAATGCCCAGATGATCGCGAGCATTTCTTTCTCGTTGGCCGCGTACGCTTCCTCAGTTTTGCTGAGGGTTCGTGAGAGGAACGTTATTGGTTTTTCGTTCTGTGACAGAACTGCTCCAATTGCGTATTTGGATGCGTCCGTCGTTAACTCAAAGTCCTTCTCTAGGTCGGGGTATGACAGAACAACTTCTTGGGATATTAGCGCTCTTTTTATTTTGTTGAATGCTTCTAACGCAGGTTCATTTAGCTTAATTGGTACACTCTTGGAAACGTTCTTGGAGACAAGACCCCGTCCTTCTTCCCCTCTTAAGAGCGAGGTTAGAGGGTTTGCTAGTTTGGCGTAGTCGCGAATGAACCGTCGGTAATATCCCGACATGCCTAAGAAAGATCTTAGCTCTCTTAAATTCGTGGGAGGAGGAAATTCATTTATCGCTTTAACCTTCATCGGGTTAGTTTTTATTCCTTCTTGCGAGACCACAAATCCAAGGAACTCAACTGATTTCTGTAAAAATTCGCATTTGTCCATTTGGACTTTCATATGGGCCCTTTCTAGCGTGTCGAAGACTAGAGCGATATTCTGAAGATGTTCCTCTTCGCTGCTACCAAAAATGATTATATCGTCGATGTAAACGTAACATCGAATACCTATATGTTTCCTAAGAATGTCGTCCAAAGCTCTTTGAAAAATCGAAGGAGCGTTCTTCAGACCGAATGGAAGACGGGTAAATTCATACTTCCCATGGTTAACTGAGAAGGAGGTTTTTTCTATGTCGCTTCCTTTCAGTGGAATTTGGTGGAACCCGCTTTTTAGATCTATTACTGAAAACCATTTGTTTTTACCCAAGTTGGCTAGTACTTCGTTAATCTCGGGTATGGGGTACCTGTCGGGAATTGTAATAGAGTTAAGTTTTCGATAATCGATTACTAGCCGGAATTTTTTTTCGCCTGATGCGTCGGGTTTTTTTGCGACAACCCAAACGGGGGCATTGTAGGGGGACCGTGAAGGTCTAATTATGCCATCGTTCAGCAGTTTCTCTATTTCTTTTTCAACCACTGATTTGAGAGCCATAGGATATGGATAAGACTTCGAATAAACCGGATCATTGTTGGTAGTTCTGATTTCTCCCTTTACGACAGTGGAATATGTCAGCCTCTCATCTGGCTCAGAGAATAGGTTTGGATACATCTTGATGACGTCGTACAATTTTGTTGTTTGTAGTTCAGTTAGATGAGACGTCCTGATACCGAGATTGTTGACGGATTGTGATAAATGTTGTTTAATAGGGATTTTGATCTTATCAAGCAGGGTCAAGTAGCTCTCGGCTGTGTGGATAACTGCGCGAAGCCCTTTGAGACTATCGTTGCCTATGATACCATGGAATGATTTAAGAGTGGGAAGGATGAAGAATTTAAGGCTTAAATTCTGGGAGCCAAAGAGATTCAATATGGCGTGATGGGTGATTTTCACATTTCCGCCTACAGAGTTAGCGAAGAAGGGGTGTTCGTTAGGGGTTGCGGTTTTCACGCAATTGGGCTTGATATAATTTTTATTGCTACCTGTGTCTATCAAAAATTTCAATGTGCTTCCGCTCTTCGTTCTATACTCAAAATATGGAAGCGAAGAGCTCGTTAGCCTAAAAAATGTATGTCCTGCAATTCCTGGTCTAAGTCTGTATTTCTTGGATCGATAAGATCAGGCTCTTGATTTTGTAGTGCAGATTCTTCCTCATAATTGCATGTCCCCACATAATCAATCAGAGACTGATTGTGATTATTATCTTCTTCGTTGATCGCTTCGTTATAATCAATCCATTCATTGTTGCTTGCGGAGTTTACCGTATAAAAGGTTCTCTGCATCTTAGTTGGGTTTGGTGTGTAAACCGACCAATTAGGCCTTTTTTGTCCAAATCCGGACTTGTTCTGGTAGTTTACGGCATTAGAGCGAATAGAGCCATCTACTTCCATCGGTTCTATTTTCTGCTGTTGTACTCTCGGTGGAAATGGTTGCGATAAATTGTTATTGAAAGAAGGTCGTTGAATTCGGTTCGTATTTGGTTGATTATTGCGAGGCTGGCTGTGTTCGAGCGTTTTATTCCAAGGCATAGGATTATGATGTCTAGGAATTCCTTGGGGTTTATTCATGAGTTCGGGATAGAAGTGGGATCTAGGCGCAGGAGTTGGGTTGACTTGGTTATATGTATTGCGTCGGGGTGGAACTGGAGGCGGCAGATTACTTTCTAGTCTTAGTGGAGTGGTGTTGTTGCGGTTCGCGTATTGAATTCGATAGTTCAGATTTTCTAGTTTAAGGCAGAGGTGAAGTGCTTGTGGTAGATCTACCGGTTCCCTCATTCCTAGCAGTTTTGGTAGATCACCTTTGAGACCCCTTATGAAAGTGTCGAGTGCTTTGTCCCTGTATGTTTGAGTCATTACATTCATGGCCTCTTGGCCTATGTTCATGCTTGCGATTTTGTTCAGGATAAGCGATAGGTGGTGATATACTGACTGATAGAACCCTTGAATGGTATTGTTACCTTGTACCAGGCAGGTCATTTGGTACTCTAGTGTGCCAAGGTCTCTTTTATCAGCGTAATGTAAGGTAAGACAACGTGAAATTCTTTCCCAATTGAGGGGTGTATTGTAGGACTCCAGGGCAATATCCGCTTGTCCTACGATTTTGTTTTGTATTACATTTAGTATGCCGTAATATTTAGGAGTTCCCCTTTGGGGTTCGTAGATCTTGAGGATACGGTCGACACTTTTCTTCCAGGAACTGTATTCACCGGGCTGTCCTGAAAACTCGCGTAGACTGCGGACGACATCTGGTATTTTGTCCATGTCTGAGAGATTCTCTCTTTCGTTCTCGTTAATAACTTGGTCACTCTCTAGATTAAGTTCGGATCTCGGGTTTAAGATAGAATTGAGTATCTGTGGACACTCTTGAACCAGGACTTCTGATACTATTTGTCTAATGTGGGACTGTAAGGTGGCCAAAGTTAATTGCGGAGACTGTCCAGGCTGGACGGACTGAGCAGGCGGAGCAGTGGCTGGTCCGTTCAGGACCGGCTGCCTTAACAGATTATTTTCATCTCGGGACATGATAGTGGGTTAGTTGGGAATTGTATGAGAAATCACTTGAACACGTGAACTAAACTTATTATGGAGCGGTGCAATGGTTTTGTTATAAGAAAAGCATACAATATAATTGTGCCGACATATGGGGACGAAATTTAACGTAGTTCTTCTGGATATTAACACTATGGAGGCAAGCGAGAATGAGATAATAAAAGAAAATTTTATTTAAGTGGCACCCGCGTTATTTTGCTTTCAATACGAATTAAGTTTGGCTTGACAAGTTATTGGCACCAAAAAGGACAGAATTCTATAGGATTGATGTTCGATTCGATTTCACTTCGTGGAAGTTTTAGTAATTCATTAACACTAAACAACGAAATCTTGTAGAAAGAAAATATTCAATTTATAACTACGTTTTTTTGGGGAATAGAAATTTTGTATAATTTGGTAAATTAATTAGCACTGAAAATTTTATAGAATAGAAATTTTTGTATAATTCTGTAAATTGATTATCACTGAAAATTTTATTGAATAAAAATTTTGTATAATATTGTAATTAATTAGCGCTGAAAATTTTATTTAAATGATATTGATTTTTATTTTGCTTCAAGAAATTTTGCTTGCACTTCGATAATTTATTACTACTAAAACGGAAAATAATATTATGGAAATAACATTCACTTCAATTTTTCTTTAACCTAATTAACTGCAGTATTTATTTTAATTAGAAAACTTTCTTTTGATTTCACTATTTTTGAAGTATTTATTTGTAGTTCAGCAATTATTCTGTTGATAATGAGATGGTAAACTTAATTATGTTTAATAAAAAGAAATATGAGTTTTCTCAAAAAAAAAAAAAATTGGAGAATCATTGAAAATTCCTTACACTAGTAGAATGAGTTGCATCTTTTGCTCAGAAGCGGCTGCCAGTACTCGCTGACTCCTTTTCGTCCGATATTAATATTCAGTTACTCGGGGGCCTCTTTTCTCCTGAGTTGGTGTATTCCCTTTTTTGTTTTCACTGAATAGCTGTTTGCACTATTCTAGAATAAATAGCCGTTTACACTATTTTGCAATGAATAGCTGTTTACACTATTTTCAAATGATTAACGCCCACGAAATTAGGGTGACGGGTTTACTCAGAACACAATCACAACTTTGCTATTCGCGGGTCCCTGCTCGGGCGCCAGTTAAATATCAAGAGTACAAATTTAATTAAAAAAAAGAAACTTTATTTAACGTTTTATTACAATTAGGAAATTACAACTGTTAATAATTAAAGCAAGCATGCAACTGATTAATATTGGCGACGAACGGATGTAGCTGGTGGCGGTGCATTCTGCGTAGACCTGTTGTCAGCGTTTTCTGGGGTTTCAGGTGAACTCGGAGCGTGTGAAATGTTAAAGGTGCCAGAAGGTGAAAATGCTTCGCTAGCTGTTATGAAGTTTGTTGCCCGTATGAGATAGCGAATATTTTTGTGGGAAAAATGCGTGGTGTGGTGTTAACTTATAGCTTTATCAAAACCTGTGTGGAATGAGGAGCAACACGAATGTGAGCGCATATTTTCAAACACTTTTCAACGTCTTCCTAATGGAAGATTTATGGTAAAACTTCCGTTTAAGAAAAACCCTGATGAAGAGCTAGGAAATTCATGGGAAACAGCTAAGAGCCGACTTCGCTACTTAGAAAGGAGACTTGCCAAAAATAATGAGATAAAGATACAGTACTCAGAGTTCCTGCGTGAATATCTAGCGGCAGGGCATATGGAAAGGATTTCTCTTCAAGATGTTCCAAATTATCATTATTTTATGCTCCATCAATGTGTTCTGCGACCACAAAGCTCCACAACCAAACTACGGATCGTATTCGATGCATCATGTCGCACTACATCGAGTAAATCATTAAACGAGTTACTCATGGTCGGACCTACGGTCCAAGAGGATATAGTCTCAATAATGCTTCGTTTTCAGTGCTACACATTTGCATTGACTGCTGATATATCTGCCATGTACCGACAAATTTTAGTATCGCCGGAAGACAGAAATTTCCAACTAATTATATGGAGAGAGAATCCTGCAGATGATGTGCAGATCTTCAGATTGAATACAGTAACGTATGGAACAGCAGCTGCTCCTTTTCTAGCTACACGCTGCCTGGTTCAACTTGCTGACGAGTTCGCTAAAACAATGCCAGATGCATCGCGTATCATCAGGAAAGATTTTTACATGGATGATTTAATAACAGGAGCCAACACTAGCGCGGAAATTCATCGCATTCGAGAAGAAGTGGAAGATATTCTAGGTACCGGACAATGCAGTCTTCGGAAATGGTATTCTAATGACCATAAGCTTTTGTCAGAAATTTCGGAAGCAGATCGAGAGAAAACTTTGAAGATAAATGACTTAGATATTATTAAGACATTAGGAATTGTGTGGGAGCCGGCTGCAGACGAATTTCGATTCCATTACGAGCACAATACCGCCATATCGTCGAAAACAACTAAAAGGACAGTTCTTTCAGATGTCGCACGATTATTCGATCCTCTGGGGCTTATCAATCCAGTGGTCGTAAAAGCCAAAGTATTTCTTCAAGAGCTTTGGATTCTAAAGTTACATTGGGATGAATCGATTCCCTTGGAATTTAAATATAAATGGAGTAACTACATAGCTGATCTCCTTCAGCTACATAAACTGAAGATACCTAGATGCGTTTACTTAACTGAAGATAGGGTGCGGACAGAAATTCATGGATTTTCAGATGCATCCATTAGAGCATATGGGTGTTGCATCTACATTCGTAGTACATACGCCAGTGGTGCCGTATCGGTTATTTTGTTGACTGCTAAGTCAAAGGTTGCGCCTATCAGAACGGTGAGGTCCTTACCTTGCTTGGAACTATGTGCAGCATTATTACTGGCGAAATTATTAGATAAAACTCGTTCAAGCCTTTCAAAACCCTATGACAAGATGTATCTCTGGACAGATTCAGAGATTGTTTTAGACTGGCTCGCATGTCATCCATCAACTTGGAAAACTTTCGTGGCTAACCGCGTTTCAGAAATCCAAAGTTTAACAGCAGATGCAACTTGGAGGCACGTAAACTCTAAAGCTAATCCTGCCGATATCATCTCCAGAGGTTGTCGTGTAAATGAACTTTCAGATTCAATTTGGTTCTGTGGCCCAGAATTTTTGAAGCTTCCTCCAGATGCTTGGCCTGTCAGCAAGGACCAACATTCTTGCAAAACTACTCTAGAAAAAAGGGAAGTTAAGTCCATATTGATTTGTACTGCAAGCAGTACGTTCCTTGAAGAGATCTACTCATGCAGTGATTTCATGAAAAACTGCCGACGCTTTGCTTGGGTTTTCCGATTCATAAGAAATATCCAAACCCGGATAAGTAATAGTAAAAATACTAACGTGGGCAAGGTACAAATACGCACCGGACCAATTTCTGCGGAAGAGATAGATGACGCATTTTTAATGATTATTTGGGTTATTCAACAAAAGGAGTTCTCTAAAGAAATACGTGCGTTGGAAACTGAAACAGGCTCAAAATTTAAGGATAGCATCAGTAAACTTAACCCTTTTTTGGATGGCAATAGCAAACACAAATTGTTGAGAGTTGGAGGTAGATTGAAACACTGCAATATACCTTATGACTGCAAATTCCCTATTCTGTTGCCGAAAAGTAATCCTTTTATCAAGTCGTACGTAAAATACCTGCATTATAAAAATTTTCATGCGGGTTCCCTAACTTTAGTTAGTATTATACGCCAGCGTTTCTGGATTATAAATGCTCGAGATTATACCAGGCAAATCGCCCGAAGTTGCCTCCATTGCTTTAAATATTGGCCTCGATTGATGCAACAGATAATGGCAGATCTACCAATGGGACGAGTAAATTTTTCTCTACCTTTTACCCACTGTGGAGTGGACCTCTGCGGGCCTTTTCAAACCACATTCAACATGCGCGGAAAGACAACTTATAAATCCTACGTTGCTCTTTTCATTTGCTTCGCGAAAAAGGCCGTACACCTTGAAGTGGTGTCAGACCTAACCTCAGAGGCCTTCCTTGCGGCACTGAAGCGGTTCATCGGTCGCAGAAATCTTTGCAGGCACCTTTATTGCGATAATGCAACGAATTTTGTAGGTGCCAGACGACAGCTAAAGGAACTACGCCAAGCATTCTTTCAGCAACAATACCAAGAAGATATCAACTCTTGGTGTTCAACAAATAATATCAACTTTCATCACATTCCTCCCAGAGCACCCCACTTCGGCGGCCTCTGGGAAGCCGCCATCAAGTCAGCAAAGAAACTTCTCTTCACAACTTATCAAGGAGCTTTACTGACTTTTGAGGAGCTTACAACGGTTATGGTACAAATTGAGGCAGTACTAAACTCTAGGCCAATCACACCATTGTCGTCAGATCCGAACGATGCCGGGGCGTTAACTCCAGCGCATTTTCTGAATCAAGCCCCAATAGAATACATTCTTGAACCAGATTTTAAATCAGTAAAACTTTCTCTTCTCCGTAGGTGGCAACGAGTTTCAGCTTTGCTACAGCACTTCTGGCAAAGGTGGTCCAAAGAATATCTGGGCTACCTGCAAGAGAGGACGAAATGGCACGAGAAACATCACAATGTTTCAGTACTTTGGTTCTAGTACATCAAGACGACCTTCCTCCGCATAAATGGCGACTAGGAAGGATTGTTTCGACTACAGCCGGAATTGATGGCAAAATTCGCGTAGTATTTATCCAGACTACCAACGGAATCATTCAAAGGGCCATACATAAAATAGCACCGATTCCCACTGATGAAGATTGAAAGCAATCAAATCCTTTCAATGGCGGCGGCATGTTTGATCATAATAAAACTCCTTTAGATAAATCAAAGTTCAATTTATAATATTGTTCTCATTGCATTCAAGAATTTCAAAATATGTACACATTCATTTTCTAATTATGTATTCCATTTCAAATCTTTAACTTTCATATAAACAAATCAGGTTGTTAATATAAATCCACTGAACTTGCTCTTGTTGCTATAATTTTGTATGCTATAATCGAACCTTGTTCGAAATTATAGACATTGAATTATTCTCTTTCACTGTTCAACCACCGAGGAGTAAGCTTCAAAATAAAGTCTGTACGAAAGTCAAACAAAAGTTGTAATTTTTCAAAGAACAAAAAACCTTGTTCCATCACACTCATTAAGGACAATTCAAAATTCGGTAAAATAAGTGCTGAGGTTAAAGTTAAGAATAATTTAAAAATCTAAAATATAAGCGTATGGCTTTTAGTTAAGAAAGATCTATGTTCGGATAAGAAAAAAAAGAATCTAAATTTTATTCAAGAAGTTTGTGAAAAAAGTTTCAATAAAAGAAAGATGTAATAGAAACGTTGTGCAGTTGAATAAACCCCACCCTCCGCCCCACGGATTACATAAATCACAGTCAACACAACTACCATATTGGGATATAACAACAGCCATCCCAACATTTGCCTTCACTATTTCCAAGTTGGATATACATACAACAGTATCTTTTGCCAATCCATCCAGTACTATCATAGATGCAAAGAAAGCCGGGCACAGATCTCAACAGGACATAATGTAATGCTCTGTGACACATTAAGGGAATGCCTTGCGGCATTACAGAATTTAAACTATTATATAGAAGAATGGGATGCTATGGTTTTTTTGTATTGCGACGAGAAAGTTCGATGCAAACAAATGTCATCAACAATGCAGTTATTGAATTTCTTGGAAAAGCTTTACAGGTTTTATATTGAATAAAAAGTTCAAGGCAGACCAGACCTAATTGAAATCAAAACACCATTAAGAAGAGAACATTTCACACAGCATTGAAACGTGCATGTATCTTCAGCAAAAAAGAACATGCGGTATATCCGTATATTGGCTGATTTTAAGGCAATTAGTGTAAGGGATTCAAACTCATTCATTACTCAAAGAAATCTGTGCAATAGTTGAATGGCGCACTTCATAGAGATCATTAACAGTCATATTCCAAGAAAAGTATGACTAGTCCTATAAGCATATGTAAAAAAAGGGACAGCTTAAAATCAAACCAGGCAATTGATGAAATGTTATACTACCCATTGCCAGGGAATATTTAAAAAACATGCTCAATGAGTCAATACCTTTTAGAGAATTGATAGACCCCGACTCACAGGTATCACTCCTTACTGAAGAAGGAGTGCAAATCTGGAAACTAACCAAGGAACGTATTAAAATAACCATAATGGGAGCTGGCGACACTAAGTCTTGCAAAGCTTCCAGCAAAGTAACTATCCCAATTGAACTAAAAGAAGCAAATACCCTAGCCTCACTGCAGAAGAAATTGTTCTGAAAAAGTTAAACTCGTTACTACCAGACGCACCAACAACAGGAATTGATCCAACAAAGTTTGGAAATATCACACTGGCAGATGAAACTTATAATATTGCTGAATCAATTGAGTTACTGTTTGGCAGACGTTTACGCAAACGTAATACTGGATGGAGTGATATCAGGGCAACCTACGGTACACAACACAAATTTAGGTTGGATTCTGTTTGGCCGTGCTCCAGATGCATTCATCAATACCGAGAAGACATCAAGTTTTCTGTCCACAGGTGAAATAGAAAATAGAGACATTCTCCAAAGTTACTTGTGGTACTACCTCCAAAGTTACTTGTGGTACTACCCGCGTCAAAGAAAATACTAACTAATGACTTCTACATGGACGACATGCTTTCCGGGGCAGACACCCGACATGACCCGCGCTTTCTTCAAAATGAGATAATTTCCTACTTAAGCAAATTGTGAGGAAATAAACCTTAAATATTCACAAGATATTCAACAAGACAAGCCTAGTTGAAAAGGAAATCGTAGAAATTGAAAAATATGGTACTATGAAAACCCTTGAAATACATTGGAATCCGAATCAAGACGAATTTCAGTTCAAAAGAAAACTCAATAAGGAAGATCCAAAACTCACAAAGCGAACATTACTGTCAAGAATTGCCACAATCTACGATCCAAGAAAGAGTTTGAAACTCTTGTAAAACAAATTATAAAACCACTTTTGGCTGCGGCGATATTTTATACTATTTGTAAAAACTTCATTTCTGCAAACATATGTTAAAACTTATATGTTTGCATGTAATCTTGCTCTGTTGTTGTCTTACTCTTTCTTCATGAAAAATACATTAAAAATTTTCTCGAGAAAGGTGTGAGTAGGAAATATAATTTGTAATATAAAATTTTATCCAATATAATTCTGATATCACAAATACATTGCTTGGAGCCCATATGTATAATTATAATTGATTAATAAATAACATTAAGTTTATCGATCAATCTTGAGATAAAACTTCATGCAACTTTAATCTAATTGTAAAAGGTATACTTTTAGCTCGAAAAAGTACAACGCGCCTACAAAATTAATAAAATAAATATTTATCATTAAATACATTTTTATGTAAATTTGCAATTAGTTTAAAAATCTTAGTGGAAAAATATCGAAAAGTATTACTTCGTTAGCAAAATGGATCTGTGTGTCAAAAAACGAAGAAATCAATTTTCAATTGTTGGACGCTGCAATAAATTCATTCCTTTTTATAAAAAAAAAATGGCCGAAGGCTTTCAGCTCACTTTTGCAGTTCTTATAAACGTTTTTAGATTTGTGTGAAACGTTTATGAAACAACTAAGCATTGTTATTTTCATAGTGGTTTTAAAAAAAACTTTATAATTCTCGCAGCCATTTTGTTTCACTTAAAACTATTACAAAACTACATAGTTGAATTCAGAGACTGTATAAAATTTCTAGCTCGTTGCGGTGAAATACGCCTTAATAAAACACTTGTAATGTCATTCTCATATATCGTCAGAAAGCGGCATTTTGCTAGCTATCATATTGAGGAAGTTTTGTTTGGGTATATTTTTATTTGCAAGGTACGTATAAATAATAGTCTTATTCTGATGTTGTTATTTACAATGATGAGACTATATACATACATATATATGTATATATAAATATGAGGATGGAATTTAGGTTATAACAGTTGGCAGCACGATTTGCATCGGCCACCTTAACAAAGCGCCTCGCCCGGCTTAATAAAATCTGACATACCAAAGAAGGAAGAAGAAGAAACCACTTCTTCATCTGCAGCATTAAAGTGAAAGGGCTTGTGATCAAAAATCAGACAAAAATTAATAAAGCGACTACTGTTTTCTTTTTTGAAACTCCAACCCCAAACA
This sequence comes from Dioctria rufipes, assembly GCA_963924295.1. NCBI lineage: Eukaryota > Metazoa > Arthropoda > Insecta > Diptera > Asilidae > Dioctria > Dioctria rufipes. Next base: position 97,618,964 of record OZ002741.1, on the reverse strand, counting down.
TTATCCTACAAGTGGGGGGCTTAACCAAGCTGTGTGGAGTTTCCACAGATATAAAGAATTTGCTTGTAAAAAATAGACCACGCAGCTTTACAAACGGAACGACGTGGGAAGCATGCAGACTTATGAAGAAAGAGTTGAACACGCAGTTCGAAATAATAAGGTCAGTAAAAAGTCATTCATTTTAAAAGCGTGTGTGTAGGTATATACAGATCAGAAGAAAAGGGAAATGAAATCCCCATTATAAGCAATAATCTGCGCTACGGGTTCGAAATATACCTTAAATTGTTACGGCGAAAATCTCGCAAAAGAATTGGAAAAGGAATTCCCGCTACAGTTATGAAGAGATTGTATATGTAAGACAGAAATGAATCTATTATATGAAGGTAATCAAATTATTTTATAAAATAAATTAAATTATTTTATAAAAGGTGTGAATTCAAATGACGCATAACTCAAAGGTGTGTGATATGCAAATTAAAATTAAAAAAAAAACTGAGATCTTCCTAATTAGGAAAATATTTTCAGAAAACAGAACTCCAAGCTGTTTTCGTAAAAAAAAACGTGTCATTAACTATTGAATATTATGGGGAAGTCCAAAAAAATCAGAAAACAAAGCACTCTTCGTGTCATCAAAGTGAATCCGAATTAAAGATATGAGGTAGAAAAAACAAGTCATGACGAAGGCCCGAAACGAACCTACACCGCAGTTGATCACATGAAGCCGTATGTTGCGTCTGAACACAGATGACGAGCCCTTTAGCGATGAAGAAAACGAAAGTTTTACTGATTTTGAAGAAAAACGAGCAAATATTTCTGAATTTTCGGTAAATTTTGCGTGCTCAAAACATAACCCTTAGCGCATACACACACACCCCCTCACACACACACACACACACACACACACACACAGATCCATTTATGCAAATACAAAATAAACTTTTCTGTTATTAAGTTGAATTTATGATAATCGTTATGAAGATACAAAATACCAAAATACACAAACAAAAATAAACTTTCCTACTATGTTATGGTCGTAGCATACGGCATGTAGCAGTGTGCTACACTGAGTCTAGAGACACCATGTACACTCGGCCTACTATTTTCTATATGGATGGAGAGCCAGGCGCGCTGTATGCACCCGAAAGAAAAAGAAGAAGAAGACTTCCTTCGAGCGGGCTGTCAGAGAGAACGAGGTAAAAAGATTGCTTGACTGCAGATAATTGTGTAGAAGTTTGATTTTATCTTCGAAAAGGAATCAAAAAATTTTCTTGTAATCGGGAGGAGTAAAAAAAATTCACGGCGTAAAGTGAACAACAAGCTGTACGTGCCATCTTGGCCATTGAATATTAATAAACTAACAGAAATTATAGCTAGGACTTTGAGAGAAAAATTTCGTATATATCAAGTCCCGCGTATTGGGAATTGAATACACAGCAGCCACCTAATTATTATCAACGTAAGTTGAAAGCACATAAACAATTGTGAACAGGTAATCATTACCTATACATTCGCCCAAGCAGAGTGGTCCTGTGACCCCAATTATAATTGTAATCGCTACATACATCCTCGTGTATACACGCTACAGGTTCTGGTAATTGTATTTTGCGCCTTGATGCGATAGGCATAAAATTCAACAGGATTGTTGTACCTAATTTGGAGAAACTAGATGACTGTCGATGTACGTATGTACGACATCGAGATGACTTCACATTGATGATTTTGGACGCACAACAGCATCTCTGGGAAAGCCATTCCAGAAAACAACCGTTAAGTTCCACACGGGTGTTCAATCCATCGTTAGCTCAGTTGGGAACCAAACTAAAAAGGTACAATAACACGAATAATTGTAATTCCCCGTGAGTGTAAATGTTGAGATATACTCATTTTTAGCGCGTGCACCTAAAACAAGCAAGGAAACGATACATATTTTTGGTTATCAGTGGACGAAGCTGAACATTAGCGTACCGGAATCGACTGCAGTACTGACGGATTAGTTTCTCTAGATATCTATGTATATAAGTAGTGGACCTTATGTCAATGACAGCAACCCGAATTTGATAACTATTAGAATACTACATTTATTAACAGGAACTTAGAAGGACATCCATGGAGGCGCCTCTGCGGGGGACCCCGGCCAAATGAATTACGTGAGTTGTTTTATTGATTATATAATTATATTTCCTATTTCTGTCTCTTGCCATTATTATTTTTTTCCTGTTCTCAGTATATCTCCTTCTTTCATTCCATCACTTATTTTTTAGTTTTCCTCTTGATGTTTATTATTAAGTATTAAGTAGTAGTTTTAAATTATTTTTTTTACTTCAAATTTTTTTTCTTTTTTGAATTTGAATTGAAGTTATTTTTGTTTTGTTCTTAATTTTCTATTTCCTTGGTAGTTTTTTATATATTATACAGATCATATTTTTTTTTTTTAATTTGGAATTTATTTCATTACTTGTAGTATAATTTTTTATTTTTATTATTTTTTATTATTGAGTTTTCTAACGTTTATTTTTACATCTTTTATTTTTTCTAATTTTGTCTAATTTTTATTTCTTTTTATTAGTTACATTGCTTTAGCTTTAGTTGTAGTTTCGTATTTCTATTTTACTTTTCGTTTTAATTTAAGTTTAGTCGCTTTTTCTAGCAATTAGATATAGATCCTTTTTTCCCTCTCTTAATTTAAGTCGGTAGTAAGTAATTGGTGTAAGCTGTTTACTGTCGAATGAACTTCCTAATAAAATAAAATAAAAAATAAAATATATGTATGTAAAGAAAGAAAAAAAAACAAAAAAACAAAGTAAAAGCTCTAAAGTTTTTCTTTCCTTTCACTCTCCTGGAGCCCTCTTGATTTGAAGGTCGTCTAGGTCCGCTACTCTTCTTTTTCCAGGTCAACATAGGGACACTGAAAACTGTCTGCCCTCAGTGTTAATTGGGTGCTTGGGGCGAGCAGAGAAGGCCAAACATCTGTGCCTTCCCAATGGATGTAGGTAAGTGGTGTAAAAGTCCCTTAAGGACTGAGTGTGTGCTACGGCCTTTTAAGTTGTAGGCACGAAAAATTTTGTATATGGCTGGTGGCAGCGGCAGGTCTTCGTTGAACCTTCCCACACTCTCCGCCAATAGCCGCGGCTAGCTAGCGTGCCGCCCTGCAGTCAACGCTGTTCACCGAGTGATCTGTCAGCTCATGCTGGCAGACTGGAATTCACGTCCAAGCCAATCGCTCTCAACGTACGACCATAACAACTATTAAGATAAATTGAAGACGACATTATGACGAAGAAGACTTTAAGGATAGTGTAGAAGTTTGCCGCTATTAAAATGAATTGAAGACGACACCATAAAGACGAAGACTTTAAGAATAGTGAAGAAGTTTCCCATATGAAGATAATTTAAAGACGACTATAGAAGAAAGGATGATCAGGTAAAAACAAAGAATATATATGAAATTTAGGTTATAACAGTTGGAAGCACAATTTGCATCGGCCACTTTAATAAAGTGAATCGCCCGGCTTTGTAAAGTCTGACATACCAGAGAAGGAAGAAGAAGAAACCACTTCGTCATCTGCAGCATTAAAGTGAAAGAGCTTGTGATCAAAAATCAGACAAAAATTAATAAAGCGACTACTGTTTTTCTTTCTTGAAACTCCAACCCCTACGTATATACATATATGTATATTATTTATATAAATAGATGTCATTTAAAATCGTTCAAACGATAGAAAAGGAATAAAAAAGGGCAAGGATGCTTTCCCAGCAACGCTCAAGCCGAGCTACACAAATGAATTTTAATAACATTGTTGAATCGCTAAATATTTAGGAGTAAACAATAAACAAACTTAAAAAGTTAATTAGTTATTTCTTTAGGGAAATTGTGGGGACGATTACGATAACGATTACGGTAAAAAACTTTCATACGGCATGTACTTTTAGAATTTTTAGATTATTTTAATAGCATTAATATAATTAAAAACTTCATTACCCCCAGTCGTCATCAACTTATATATGTCACACGGGTCAAGTCATACTCGACACAATCCTCTAAAAATGTGCAGTCAGCACCTACATTTTAACATAACATTCATGCCCCCATAAGAAAACTTTCTTATGAGAAAAGTCATGTTGAAAACAAAATTGTCCAATTACGTCTGGGCGTAATGTTTCAACTGAGCTTTTCTGCTTTGTTCTACGGGAACGTTAAAGTAAAACGATTTTATCTAAGTTAGTTCTTTTTCCGCCGGTTAAGTATTTAGCTCCATAAATCTTTTTACTAACACGGCATTAATTAAAATAAAATAAAATAAAGTATTACTTTAAACAAGTGAATCTTCTTATTTCATATGACTTTTTTTTGTTTTATTAAATATAATTTAAAATTTTTGCGGCGCAGGCGGTAGGATATCCGACGTGGTACTCTCCTTTGTTAAATGTAGAAAGAAATCTTTTTTTACCGGTAATATCCAGTGAAAGTGCTGTATATCTTATAAATATAGTACACTAAGGATCCCTTACTACTAGGAGTGAAGAATTTACGTTATTTAGTGCGAATTTTTAAGTGCCACATCTCAACATAGATTGAGCCGGATATAAAAAAAAAGAAAATATATCAAAGGTATATATAAGAAATAAAAGTGTATGGTTCCATATAAAGCATTTACAAAAACGACAACGAAGCAAGTTATAAAAGTTCAAGAGGAGAACAACTACAATTTACAATTCATCTTAAACTTCATTATGTCGCCACCGGTAGTAGGAACTCAAAACAATGCAGGTTCCATTACTTGATGTAGCGGAGCATATCGAAAAGTTGAGGATATCAGCTGCGAAGATTAGACCATTTACTGGCGAGGGAGATTACACCATCCTAAACTTCCTTAATATTACAAACAAAATATGGAGCCAAACTACCAAGGAAAATTTAAGGGATTTGCCAGCGTTTAAAGCGTTTTAGAACGAATTAGGAGAAATCTTTGGTTACAATCTGGAAGAAGAGCATGCAGAGCAGTTAGCAGGTTAAATGACTTGTCTTGGCTAAATGTGAAAAAACAACTTATCAAATCTTTCGAGTCAATTATGGGTAGAATGCACCAGGTGAGATCTAACAGTGTTAAACAAATTTTTTTAGAGCTGAAAGAATTATTACACCAAATAAATTGCAAACCTGACAGGAATGAAAGAATAGCTACTGATGTATTTAAAGGAAATTAAGAAGGTAATATGAGTTTAGATATTGAGAACGAAGCTTCAATCGATGAAATTTATGAAAAATTAGAAAAACATAAAATGTTACATATAAATCGCCACAGTGCTAGTTTAAGTAACCATAATCGACAAAATTATAATAACAATAATCATAGATTCAGTTCAAATCGAAGATCATCTATCCAACAAATTCAGGGCAATAACAGTTATAGTAATGTTAATAATAACCAGAATTCAGGACAATTGATCAACTTTAGAAATGACTCTGGTCGTCAATTCAGGCATTGGGAAATAATCATAACAGTTCTAGAAATAATTTTAGAAATTCTGGAAATTTCAGAAACTTTAGTAATTATAGGCAAATTTATCCGAATCAGGATAGAATATATAATAATAATAGTACCAATCAGGTTACGCCAATGGAAGTAGATATAATTGAAAGAAGAAATGAGTTGAATGAGGCGGTAAATTTTCGTGTAGTGCCTCGGGGGGAACATCACTACCCATAGCTACATTTAACATCCAAGGCAGAAAGATAGATTATTTAATAGATACAGGAGCTTCAGTTTCTATTTTACACAGTCAATTGTTTCCCGAAATACAAAGATTCAAATTAAACAAACAATTAAAAATTACAACCTTAACTGGACAAATCGACACTAGTTACGAAATAATAACAGAAACCCCTGTAGAATTAAATCATAAATCAACAATGACTTGGACGATGTAATAATAGGTTCAAATATTCTAATTCCTGTCAAAACAAAGATCGACTTCTATAGCAATGAGATGTATACGATAAAAAAAACGAAATTTAGGGGATTTGACTGTCCTTACACCGCAGTTCATACTTTAGAACCTCTGTTGGATGACGTCAATACTCTAGTTAATAAATTGCATACAGACAAAATGAATAATGAAGAAAAAACTGACCTGCGTACTTATTCAAGTATAATAAGGATTTATTCTTTACGGAAACATTAACCAGTGATAACGTAGTTAAACATTAAATAATCACTACGAATAACCGACCAATTTATTGTAGACCATATAGGTTCCCACCTGTTCGGGAGAAAGAGGTAGAAAAACAAATTGGGGAAATGTTAAAACAAGGCATAATAAAACAAAGTTCAAGTCCTTACATTGTAGATAGTCGAAAAAAAATGGATAACTCCGGCATACAAAAGTGGGAATAGTATAGTAGATTATAGGAAAGTTAACGAAGTGACATCAGACGATAAGGTTCCTATATCAAATATCGAAGGTATCTTCGACAAGCTAGGCTGAGCCCAGTACTTCACGATACTGGACTTGGCAAAAGGGTTTCACCAGATACAGTCGACGAAAAAAACAGAGAAGACTACTTTTTCAACCCCGCAAGGACATTATGACTACATTCGTATGCCGTTTGGACTCAAGAATGTTTCAATTCCAAAGAATGATAAATTAAGTAGTTAAAGGCTTAATAAATTAAATATGCGTCGTCTATTTAGATGACATTCTAATATTCAGCACCTCGATACAAGAATATGTGAAATTCATTAACGCGGTATTTGATAGGCTTCGGAAACATAGCCTTAAAATTCAGGTAGACAATTGTTTTTTCTAAAGCGACGGAATATTTAGGACATATTCTTACTGATCAAGGAATAAAGCCGAATTCGAAAAAAAAAATGAGACAATAAAGAATTTGAAGCGACCTAGGACTGTAAAGCAAATAAAAAGCTTCCTCGGCATTACGGGCTATTATAGAAAATTCATAAGAGACTATGCCCGCATCGCCCAACCAATAATTAGACTTTTGAAAAAGGGAGGGAAAATAGATGAATTAAATTTAAACTATATAAATTTCTTTGAAAAACTTAAAGACCTTATCACCCAGTGTTGAAATATCCAGATTTTAGTAAGAACTTTACGCTTACACTGAAAAAAATAATTCAATGTACGGTGTTTATTAAAATTTTCACAGGAAAATTCTTTGAATTAATGGAATTATTCATTAATATTATGAAATTTTCAATCAACTCATTCATTAGCGAATACCCCATTTATTAATACAATGAATCGGAATTGATTAAATGATTTCATTTAAATCTAATAACTTACGAACAATGCAATAACTCTTTTCATAAGGCAATGTACGTTTATATATTTTTTTAATAACCCATTTAATTATTTCAACGAACAAAGTTATCAAATAAAGCAGAAGAAATATTCATACGAATAAATTCATTAATTTAACAAACCATGTTATCAACTAATAAATAAGTTCATAAAATCAACGAACGAAAACATTGATTAATAACTAGAATACATGAAATTTATGTAAAAAGTTACCAGTCAACGCAGATATTTCTTAAATGAACGTATTCTGTTGTCAGCGGTTCACATTTGATTTTTGCAGTCATTTGAAGCGGTCAATATTATTTTTGTGGCAAGTTGCTTACTGTTAAGTGATCCAGTGTTTAAATTGTGCAGTTATTATTAAAGCAGTGTATAATATAATTGTGAATAGAATAAATCAACTTCTTGTGTAATCATCAAAATAAGGTAAAATAGTTATTCAATAAGTTCAGAGTATTATTAAAATTTAGGGCTAATGCACATCGGTGCGATAGCGTGATTCATACGTATTGTTGTTGTTACAACGGTGATAAAAGAACACTTTGGTATTTTGAAATCATATAGAAGTAAACTTTTCAAGATCCCTTAATATTTTCCGACGGAGATATTATAAATTTAGAAAGTAATACGAAGCCTCTCTTGCAGTTTGATCTAAATTCAAGGTGCATCATATGTGTACTGGAATTACATATTTTTATTGAAGATATTATTACGTACGGTAAATAAGTAATAAAATATGTATTAGTTATAAAAAAAAAAATTTCTTTAATTTTTATAGTGTGATACTCTTGGAAATGTTCTGCTTTTTGTGCAAGAATAATTATCGCGATATACAAGTTTTAATGAAGCATTATAAAAATAAAATTATTTGCTAATTCAAAATTAAAACAATAAGTTGTGATTTATAATGAATTTCTAGGTATTTTATCGAACTGCCAAAAATTATTTCAACACTGTTGTACTGATTATAAGCTGCATGAGTGGTTGGTAGACTTAGGATATATAAAAGGTGTCAAAGAATTTACAATCAACACAGAAATTGATAAAAGTTTCCACAATGGGTATTTATGTTGTGATGAAAAGTATACTCATATACTTATTTGCTAATTCAAAATTAAAACAATAAGTTGTGATTTATAATGAATTTCTAGGTATTTTATCGAACTGCCAAAAATTATTTCAACACTGTTGTACTGATTATAAGCTGCATGAGTGGTTGGTAGACTTAGGATATATAAAAGGTGTCAAAGAATTTACAATCAACACAGAAATTGATAAAAGTTTCCACAATGGGTATTTATGTTGTGATGAAAAGTATACTCAAGGTATTTTTATGCCTCTTGCATTTCAATTTCAATTTTTTTTTGAAAATTCGTCATTACTAAATGATACACTTGAGCATCTGACTCTATTAGAAAATAGTAGTAACTTTACTAATTTTGTACAAGGGGAGTTGTGGAAAAAGGAAATGTACCCGAATAATATAGCAATACCGTACTTTTTATATGCGGATGACTTGGAAATTAATAACGCATTAGGAGCGCATGCAACCACCCATGCAATATGTAATATATATTACTCATTTCCATGGGATGAATCCAAAATAAAAAATGTATTTTTGGCGGCAATTATTAAGACGAAAGACATGAAATGTTATGGAAATAAGAAATGCCTGGATTCACTAGTAAATGAACTAATTTCTCTTGAAGTAGAGGGCATTGAAATAAAAAGTGGTGATGGTATAACTAGACGAGTTCATTTCATTTTAAGTCTTGTTTTAGGAGATAATCTGGGAATAAATTCTATTCTGGGATTTAAGAAATCATTTTCGAGTAATTCTTTTTGCCGATTTTGTAAAGCATTCAAGCCGGAATGCAAAATTTTAAGTAATGAAAACGAAGTCGAAATGCGGAATGTTGCTAATTACAACAAGGACTTAGGCAATGGAGATTCTTATGGTACTGGTATTGAAGAAGATTGTCTTTTCAACACTATTCCCTCTTTCCATGCAGTTGACAATTATAGCGTTGATGTTATGCATGATATCTTTGAAGCTGTATGTCACTATGATTTGTGTGAAATTATTATGTATTTTGTTTATAAAATGAAATATTTTGACTTAGAAATGCTCAATTTCAGAAAGCTTTATTTTGAATATGGACCAACTGAAATTGATAACATTTCTGGTTGGTGATCTAGTTCCTCACGATGATGCTTCGAAGTTTCTGAAAGTTATATTTGTCATTTATCTAATAAAATTTCATCGCATAACCAAAATTTTGTTCGTCTATTCAATGAACATCTTAAGCCTAAATTTCACAATTTAATACATTACCCAACCATTATTCGACAGTCAGGCCCTTTGCGAAAGTTTTGGTGCTTTAAATTCGAAGCAAAGCATAAGCAGTTTAAAATATATGCGCATGCTATAACTTCTCGTAAAAATATTTGTTTGACTTTAGCAAAAAAGTTCGAATTAAAATTTGTGAATCTAATTATATCCATTAACACGAAATTTAAAGATTTTAATTTCAATGAACACCATGAAATATCTACAAATTATTGTAATTTTATATGTGAAAAACTTAACGCTCCTTGTACTAAGTTAAAGTTTTTAAGTAAATTTTTTTACAAAGCTATCGAATACAGAATTGGATACGTCGTGGCAACTTTTACAAGAGATTTTGAATTATTTTCTATAATTAATATAGTTGTACATGATAGCGACTCTTGTTTTCTCTTCTGTCAAAAGCTTACCAAGACACAGTTTCTTCCTCACTACGTATCCTTTGATATCGACATAAGTATTGTTGGAGAGTTTAATCAAAGATATTATAGGACCTCCAGTAACAGTTGTAAAAACTGCTAAGGGTAAAACCATGATAAAATTGAAGGAACACTATTTTTCTTATATTTAATAATTCGATTTCCTCCAACAATTAAAAACATCATTTTTTTTTTTATTATTTCTGCAGCAAACTTGAAAGGAATATATAGAATAGAATATATATATGTACATACACACATATATATATATATATTAGAATTAGATAAGCTATTTAGCATTTTGGTATAAACTAAGAAATTAAATATGAATGGATTCAATGCTGATGAATATATTATACATTTACAAAGTAACATTTCTGAAAGTTTACATAATACGCAAACAACTGTTTCATCGCTTGCACCTTTAATACCGGCACAACCAATAACACATAAAGTAATGAATTATGAAACTCCTAATTTTTCTGACATACTTTTCTTGGACAATTTATCGGAAAATCACGCAACTTCACAATCTTCACAAGATTGTAATGATCACAATGAAAGTGATGAATTAAAGGCACTTCTTTCGACTTGGAACTTGGAAAATCTTCTTGATCATTTAATAGGTACGTTATAATTTATTTTTATTTTCCAAACAATTATACACAGTAATTTTCTTTACATTTGTAGCTGAACGGCTTTACGTCAACGTATTAAAAATTATGAAGCCTCAACATGTAGAGCGCTTAATTCGAAAGTTTCCATTAGGGGTACAAGTATTATTCGAACATTGTCTTGAAAAATGGAGAAATGAAATTGGAAGACCTCTGAACCTTAGCAGTAATTGCTCACTCGGTAATCACGATAGCCTTAATACACCATCCAGAGTTGATTCTCCAACAACCTCAAGAAGATTATCTCCTTCTCCTAGACCTGAGACTCCTCCAGATGTCATGGTTTCATTATCAGATATTTTAAATGAATCTGCAAGGGGTGCTATGATTGTCCAGAGTTTTGAAGAAGGTGGTAAGTTACAAGATGATCAAAGAAATTTGTTGGTCAATGTTATTAGTAATTATTTTACTGAGAAAAACTTACACATGTCCTTGGCAACAAGCTATCGTCTGGAAAAGGAAATTTGTGAGAGATTTGCTACAGAGAAATTGGTAAAGTTCAAATTTTTTAACACAAATAAACGAATTGCAATTTTACTTTAATTATAGGAGTTCTATCGCAGTGGAAAAAGAGGTAAATTATACAACAGATGCTGTAATCAAAGAACACTGTTTAAACCAATTTCTAATGTCTGTACTTCGAAAATAGGAGATTGCAAAGAAGATCCAAGTGAAAAATTAGGTAATAAATGGTAGCCTAATATAAATTTTTCTATATAATTATTAATTTTTTCTCAGTTCCTGAAGAGGATGCACAAATTTGTGAACGTTCGCTCAGGTTTGACAATTTGTCAGCGGAAGAATTCAACCGAATTTGGCAAGCATGCAGCAAACACCGGATTAAGGAAGTGCGACAGATGGAATCCATCTCTGAAATTTTTAAAAAATAAAAAAAAATAAAAAATAAAGAGCCTGCAGGTTATCGATTGGTATGAATTTATTTCTACACAAATAGGTCTTGCGAGATAAACTTAAATTTACCTTATAGATTGACATGGATTTTGCTGTTTTGTTCAAAAATTCAAATAGTATAATGGACAAGTGGGCTGAGTATTCGGTAAAAATATCTAATGTCCTTTGTAAAATAGGAAATATAAAAGATAAAGCTGTAAACGCTTTATTGTGTGACCTAAAGTCAAAAGATAATATATCTGAAAGTAAGCAAAACACAATGATCAGACAGAATGAATTCATTAATTATTTATTTATAGACAGTCGCAATGCAGCATTGTTATGGGCCTTACACGGATACTTAATTCCAACACAAAAGACTATTACAAAAGATAACGCTGGCAAAAAGACGTTTATAAAATATACAATTCGTGATTCGCAGGATGCATTTCTCTTTGTTGGTAAATCCATACAGGAAATTGAAACTCAAATAAACTTTCTGGCTTCTAAAGAACATAACATTCAACCATTTATATTGGCGCTTGGTGAAAATATACTTAATATTAAGGAAATATATGTTTATTTCGATGGAATTAAATTTGCTTTTTCTAACTTTTTGAGAGCTATAGATATTTGCTTCAAGATTTTTAATTTTTTTAATTTAGAATACACGCTTGCTGCAACTAATTTTTTTATTTTTTTATTCAAGAACTTTTTTACCAAATTGAAAATCCACGGAGTAAGAAAAATGAAAAATGAAATTAAGAATTGAAATTTGAATTATATAAAGTAACGCTAACACATGAAACCTAAACGTTGTAAGAAACCAAAAATAATTTTTTCCTCTACTTATGTATATAAATATTCGAAAAAAATATATACTAAACAAAAAATTACATATGTATATGTTTATTTTTACGTAGACCAAGTAATTAATTTCTTAATTCCAGGTTTAGTCCATTTGTGAAATTTTACTTACTATTTATATTAAAACACAATATAGCGAATTTCAGCTCTCTACGTAGGCAGGTAGTTCCCAAATATATAGTGAAAACGAAATTTTTGTATGACATCTCTACGAAAGTCTTACCCTATTTTTCCCATTTTCGAACTTAAATTTGCTTTTTCTTTTTTAAAAAGACCTGTGTGCAAAATTGCAACTCTCTAAGTGAACTCTCGAGTTATCGTGGGATGGACGGTCGAGCGGTCATGCAAAACTCAAAACTCAAAACTTCTGCGTGGATGTCCAATTTATTTTGTTCAGTCAGCATTGTTTCTATGCGTTACAAGCGGAATGACAAATTTAGTATAGGTACGCTATGATTTCATCATTTCGGATATAAAATTGAGAAAATTTATAATTGTATCGTTTCTTTGTCTAATGTATTTACCTTCTGATTAATAATAGTAGGTATATCTATGCTCTGAACTGCATACAAAATTGCATATCAGTCCAAATAGAGATTTTTACTGATCAGAAATTCAATTTCGGCTTCTTTGTGTATTGTGTCACTCAAAAATCACATCAAAATTATTTAATAATTAATTAATTCTTTAATGACATGGATAACTTTATTCATTAGTTTAACGAATACATTAAATAGTCCATACATTGAAATACTGAATTTATTTATTATACTAATGAATTGGTTCATTGTAATTATGAATGGTATTAATGATACCAATGTATATTTACATTATATTAATGTATATTTTTATTACGTTTAATGATTTTGATTTATTCATTCATTGTTTTAACGAAACTAGTTCATTAAATTAATAAATTTATTTATTATATTTATGATCAGTGTTGATAAGTAATAAATAATGTTCATGATTTTAATAAATCCGTATATTATATTAATTAATTGGATTCGTTAATCCAATGATTTAATTAATAATTTTTTACTTCGCTTTTAATGAACCGATGCACTGAATAACGAATATTTAATACTTTTATAATTGCGTTTATTAATTTATAACTTCGAATACATTGCGATGATAACCGTGTTTATTGGAGTCAAAATAATGTAAAAATTCGTTGGAACAATGATCTTTTTTGTTGAATACACGTACCTTTTTTTTTTTAGTGTACTACTGACGCCAGCAACTATGCGATAGGGGCAGTTTTAAGTGAAAACAACCATCCCATATCTTTTGCAAGCCGTACTCTTAACCAACATGAACAGATGTACTCAACTATTGAGAAAGAATTGTTGGCAATAATTTGGTCAACAAATTATTTCAGACTGTATCTTTATGGTGTCGAATTCGATTCATATACAGACCATCAACCAATCAAATGGTTAAAAAGTAAGAATGATTGCAAAAATGTGAGTCCCAGTTTGCAAAGATGGCTACTAAAATTAAGAGAATATAATATTAATATAGAATACTTTAAAGGAAAAGACAATAAAATAGCAGATTTCCTTAGTAGGTTAAATACTGATAGGCAGGAGATAAATCATATATCATTAAATAGTTTTGAAGTTGATGAAGGGAATGAAACTATTCACAGTCCGGAATAAAATCTCGATAATCACAATCCTATATTGAAAACCATCGTTAACAAATACAATACCCAAATATACTTCGTAGAAAGGAAAACAAAAGAGTTTGAGGTTGTCTACGGGAAAAGAAAGATTTTCATAGAAAAAAATTATCTGAAGGAAAACAATCTTAATAATATTTTTAGAAGGAAAGATGAATTACCAGAATTTTCACGGAATTAGATGATCCCGAGAATAACATAGTTCAGCAGAAATTAATTGAACATTTTATTAAAGACAGAAAACGAAAATTTCGAAGATGTGCATACAATGACAGAGAATTCAAAAACGAAAATGAACTAACCCCTGTTATATAATAAGGGGCGTACTTGTTGCCTGTTGAGATTTCTTATCTGGGGGTGTCGAATATCCGTCCCGTTTATCTTTAGGTTTAATATATTGCTGTAGCGGATGCTTGTACAATTTCGATGTTTTAATCATTCGTGTCTCAGCTGCATCCGCGAAAACCTCGTGACTTTTAGTTTGTTTGACCAGAAAAGAAATTTGTGTACCTTGACTTTGTGAGAATGTTGATTACCCTCCGGTTAGAACACCAACCACCCTATCATAGCCCGGTGGGGCTCACTTCTATGGCGTACTTAATCACCATCGTGCATGTGAACCCCTCTTGGCGAGGGCCCATCCGCATGGTACTTTTGAGGCGGGGACAACGTCCTTTTACTGTTTGGAGCGCCCCGGCCGTGACTGGGTCAACTCATCGGGTCTTGATACCATTGAATCCGCTCCGCGGGCAAGCCTGGGTTGCCGCAGGTAGGATTTATTGTCCGTCCTTGAAATTTTTATATTTAAAAAAAAAAATTTTTTTGTGTCTGCTTTTCCAGGGGGAACTCTTGACATCATTGGGGAGTACGGCTTATGTGCGAGCTAACCGCGGTTATCAGGCGTATTGCGGCTACCCCTCCCCCCGATGAAGCTGATGCTGCTCGGGACTAGGACGAAGTTTGAATGCGGGGTCACCTTATCATTGCTACATTTTTTTTTTGAAATTTGTATTACTTACAAAAAGATTAATTGAAATAAACAAAAAGAAAAATTACGTAAATATTATCATTTTGTTCTTCCTTTGGTGGGGTCTTTGTATCTTGCCTTACTTTTTTTATTTTTAAATGTATAGGGGAAACTGAGTGGGAATGAACAACAGTGGTTTGCGGTCCTACCTGGCTTGGCGTAGGTCTTCGGCGGGGAGTTTTAATTAAAGACTATTTAGCATATGATGCTCTATGCTATTCTGGTTTAGTTTAGACATTTTAATGCTATTTATTTATTTTATTTATTATACTTGATTTTAAATTACTTGTTTTTCTTTCGATTACCTCTACTGTTCGAGTACTTAGGTATTGTATGTTATCTCATTTTCCTATTTTATTTTATATTTAATTCTAGGGCATTCTATTTTAATTCATTTATATATCTGGCTTTATTTTTATTTTTAGCTTTAATTTATTTATTTTATGCCTTTCTTTCTAAGTTTATTATTTTATTTTTAAAACTGATTCGGCTGAATAATTTTTAGTGGATATTTATGCTGACCTTCGTATTTAACACCTTGTCACCTATTTGCATTTGACATGGTTGAGACATTTCAATTATTCCTTATCCTTCCAGTTTTGAGATCACAAAGTGATCTGGACATGTGATATGCAACACCGTGGAGGTGATAAATGAAAATAGCCACGCATTTGGCTTGTTTAATTTTATCAACATGTCTTTTTGGGGAATTTGTATTCTAAACCTGCAATTGGGCATTTCATTTAAAGGGTTATATAATTATTTAATGGCACATTCATTTGATGTTGCTGCCTTTATTATGGGCGTGTTTAGTCGACCTACATATCGCTCACCGCCTGCAATAGTGGCATAACTCCAAATTCGCGAAAATTGAGCCAAGGCCTGAATTTGAATTAGAATTTCATGCTCTGTGTTCCTACAAAACCGGCGTAATACTAGTATGCTTAAATTCCGGTAGACAGCACAAGTGTCACCAATGCATTTTTCTTTTCCGTCTATAAGTGGCTGTAGTAAACCGACACATTTAGTATGCTTTTGACCTTGGTTGAGAATTAATATCTCTATGTGAGTGCATTAGCGGCACTTCTGACTTGTGCCATTATATTTGGGTAATTCAGAGTAAATTTTTTTAAGCAATAGTGACACATTTAGAGTTACACCAGTATAGACTATTCGTTAATGAATTGTTTTCCTAATTGTGCCAGTATAGTCTTATCGTTTTGCTTGTTGCAAGTTACATTTTGATCTTTTCCGTGATAGTGATAGTATTGTGGCACCGGAAGTTTGAGATTACACGTGTCTTTCAATATGGAATGCAATAGTTTGTACAATAGTCGAGGGCAGAAGATGCTATCACTAATCGGAATACGGTAATTTATTTTATAACTTGTTTTTTCGTCCTTATCTTCATAAATTGTTACAGTTTACAACATCAGGAAAATAATGGAAAACCAAACTGGAAAGTATTGCCTCTAGAAAAAGATCTAAACTGGGAAACAAATATTTTACATAATAATAATATTGAGAAAATTAGTCCAGAGGCAGAAGGTACATAACATACTTTTTTTCTTGAATTTAGTTATTTACTATTTTTCTCTTAATTATCAATATTGAGCTTTAAGTTATGAGTAATGATTCTTACATCTGCAGGATCTGTATTGGAGACAATCGGTAATAGTTTAAACTGTGATCATAAAGATGGTTTAGATTACGTCACATTGCATGCATGGCCCAAGGAACCGGAAGGTAAATTTTGTTTCAATTATTTATTTGATCGAATTTCTTGATGGCACTTGTTTAAATTTCTTCATAATTAATTGAAAACACTTGTTAACTTTTTAACTATTTATTTAAAAAATTTCTTTTATAAGAGTGCGACGCGTTTCGCCCTATCGAGGCATCATCAGATTAAATTACTTTTCTTTTAATATTAACAAAAATATAAAAAATAAATCAAAATTAATAACTAATAAATATTTTATAAATTGAAAATGATAATTAATTTATTTGCGAAATGCGTCGCAATCTTATAAAAGAAATTTTTTTACATAAATAGTTAAAAAGTTAACAAGCGTTTTCAATTAAATATTTATCTCTTAAAATAATTATTACTACTAGTATGAACTGAACTTATTCATTTCATTTTATTGCAGAATTTACACCAATGATACATGCTGGAAGCTCAAATTATGACATTGATGTTTTGGATGGTGATAAAGATAACTTTACCCCAAACAATAATAGAATGCAAGGTAATTATTACAGGAACTCATTTTATATTATGTATACTATTATTTTTGTTCTTGATTATGCTTTGTTCATTCATACCTTTAATAATTATAGAGACTGCACTAAATAAAAAACAAGAAAATGTTCGGACAATAATTCTTGAAGAGACTGAATTACAATCAAGTCCCAGCTCTAATTTTAATGAACCTTTTTCAGCAGACAGCTCACTCACATCAGACAATGAAAGACAAGAAAATCAATTACCTTCAGAACCATCTGAGACAGTAGAACACGATACAAATAAGAAGAGAACTAGAAAAAGAAGGGCTGCTCCATCGGAATGGAAAAGAAATAGTTGTAAGCATCTAAGGAATAGTGGAAAATCCTACAAAACGATAAGCAAGGGACTAGAAGTACGTGAGAGGGAAATTGGGCAACCATGCGATAGTTCTAAGTGCAAACAAAAGTGCACCATGAAATTTACAGAAAACGAACGATTGGAAATATTTAAAAACTATTGGGCAATGGCAGACATAGTCAAACAACGCGTTTTCATTATGAGTATGATACAAGAAATAACTAGACGACCTTGTGCAAGTCACAGCAGATTACAAAATAATGGTTTTTATTTCCGGAAAGATAATAATCGGATACGAGTCTGTAAACATTTTTTCACTTCAACACTGGGTATTACTAACCGTTGTATTCGTACCGTAATTACAAAAAATAAGGAAGGTACTTTGGGAGAAGAAGGTAGAGGAAGCCACAAAAGTCACAAGGGAGTATCGGAAGATATTAAAAAAGGTGTTCGTTCTCATATTTCTTCAATCCCGGCCATCGAGAGTCACTATACTCGTGCTCATAGCGAAAAAGTCTATATTGATGGGGGTAAAACAATTGCGCAATTGTACCGAGACTACAAAATGGATTGCGAAAGTCAAGGAAAACCCTCAGCAAGTTTATCACTTTACCGAAGAATTTTTAATTATGAATTCAATATAGCTTTTTTCGTACCAAAAAAGGACCAATGCCAAAGGTGCGTATCCTATCAAAACTCGACAGAAGAAGAAAAGATGAAAGATACTAACTACGCATCCCATTTAGAGGAAAAACAATTAAGTAGAGAAGAAAAAGAAATGGATAAAAATAATACTTCGCAAGTGGTAGCATGCTTTGATTTACAAGCTACGCTGCCAACTCCGAGAGGGCAGATATCTTCTTTTTACTACAGGTCAAAATTGTCGACATACAACTTTACAGTATGCGATCTTTCACAAAAAAGGCAAGGTCCAGTAAACTGCTACATGTGGCATGAAGGTGAGGGGAAAAGAGGAGCAATTGAAATAGGCTCATGCTTACTGCACTACTTAAAAGAAAAAGCCGAATCTTTTGATTCTAATGATCTTGAGATCGTATTTTACTCTGATAATTGTGCAGGCCAACAAAAGAATAAATTCGTGATCGCAACTTATTTATATGCCGTGGCCAATTACAAAATAAAGTCAATCACACACAAATTTCTCATAACTGGCCACACACAAAATGAGGGCGATAATGTCCACTCCTTGATTGAAAAGAACATTAAACGCGCACTGAAATCTGGCCCAATCTACACTCCAGCGCAGTATGTAACATTAGTACGAACGTCTAGAAAAACTGGTACTCCTTTTAATGTTATAGAAATGACTCATGATGACTTTTTTGATTTAAAGAACCTGACTGAGCTAACGTGTGTAAATTTTAACAAAAATGTCACCGGTGAAAGCTTTAAATTTAATGATTTGTCAATTTTTAGAGTTGAGAAGCAACATTTAGACAGTTTCTTTTACAAAATGTCCTTTAAGGATAAAGAATACAAGGCTGTCAATTTAATAGAAAGAAGAACAAGAGCACCAATACTTAATTTTACTGACTTTCAATTAGAGAAAGCTTATAATGAGATGTTACCAATTACAAAGAAAAAATACGACGATTTAATGTTTTTATTAAAAACAAATGCAATAATAAAAAGTCATAGTCATTTTTACAATAGTTTAAGGTTTCAGTAATATTAATTAAAAATAATCAGCGCTACTTGTGTGTTGCCGAAGAATGCAGAATACTGAAGTTTGATTTTTTTTTCTTTTTTTCACATAGTAATGTTTTTTTTGCTTGGCATTTTCATAATAAAGCATAGTACGTAAAGGTAATAAATGCGTTTCAATCCATAATTTAAAATAATCCATCCTATTCATAATTACCCCTAGATAAGCAAACTTAGTACTGAATAGAAATAAGATTTTTATTAAAACTATTGAATTTCGTTTCTTCAATAATGACACATCTCACAAAAGGTGGAAAACCTGATGATTATGGTAAAAAGGTACCATATCATTATAATTTAGATCACTAAAGCCAAACAATCGGCATTACACAAAAACCCAGTTCCTTATTTATCTTATCTAAATAGTGTCCCTTAAATTATCAAAACTTGTTATGTCGATTATCTTGTAACTCTGATTTTTCAATTGTGCCACTATTGCAGGCGGCGAGCGATATGTGTTTTCTTCCAAATTACTTGTTATTTTTTTGAAGTTTTCCATGTCCTCGTCTTTCAATAAGAGAAATTCCTGAGTTTTTGCGCTATTTGCTACGTATGAATAACCAGGGTCTGGAATTAATGAATAATTTGCTGACTTTGGTATAGGATAGCATCGAATCTATTGTAGCCTCATTTTTGGCAGGTTAAAAATTGGAAGAGTAATTCTCACCACCAATTTGTTCTGCATAAGGAGTGACTGAGCTCATGCGGTCTGATATAGGACGGACAGACAATTTTTATCATTCGGACAATTCGAGGTTGTTTTGCGATATATTTGTAGCAAGTTTTGTGGAGACAGGAGGAGGGGATGAATATGGTTGGTTCTACTAGCCATGATTATATCCAGAAGGGCTTGTTGTCGATATTCGACTTCGATGATTTGGAGTAAGTTAGTTAGTTGCCTCCTAGTTAAGTCATCGGCCACATGGTGGAGATCGTTTATCTGGTGTGCTATTTTTTGTTGTCTCCATTAGCAAAGCCAGCGGTTTTTGAATCTGTTCCAAGGTAGTTTTTACAACACTAATTTGTTGTTTCTCTAGCTCGGCTAGGGCTTACACGTTTGATTCAATTTCATCTAACCTGCTGTATATTTCTTTCTCGTTATTGCTGTCCATGGTGCCGAATAAGTAATGCATGGCACCGACTATTCCGTCAAATAAAGATCTGGCTTTGCGTTTTCCTGGTACTAGTTCCTTTATAGTTTCTGTGCGCTTTCGTACGCTGTCTATTATAGCGTGTATGTGTAGTTGCTGCACGTTGAAGAGATCTCCTTGGTCTGTTATATTTATGCAGAGTTTGTGCACTAAGTGCTCTGCATATTCCGCTATCTTTATCTGAGTATCTAGTTCGTCCAATTATATCTCCGTGAGGACATTCCAGGTATTATGATACACAATGAGGCTTCCTAGGTCCTCGAAAAATATACCCGAGCCATTTAGCTGGGTCATTATATAGGGTTTGTCAGCGATTTCTCCTGAGGTGTATTGGATGAAGAGGGCAAATATGATGAATTTTAGCGCCATTTCTGTGGACAATTCGGAGGAAGAAACACAATCCTTTAAGTATATATGTAATTTTATTGTGCCGTTTTAAACTGGGCAGTGGAGTGATCCACCGCAAATGTTCCTGAGGGAGGTATTGAAATGGGGTTTATTGGGAACTAATAATGTAGGAGTCTTAAGTTAACCTGGTTCATTTGTGTACGATATATTTTTATTCGTAATATGCTTTTAAACGGTTATTATGTACCGTTACTATTCGGTTACCAATTTTGATGGTGGTGTTCACATCGCTTGTTATTGCGATTACCTGATAAGGTCCCACCCCGATTTGAGAAAGCTTATGTTTTCTGCTTTCATTCTTGATGAGGACCTCGTCTCCTACATGGAAAGTTAGGGACCGTACTGTCTTATCGTAATACCGCTTTGAGCGCTGTTTACTTGCCAATAAGTTCTTTCGTGCCGTCGCATATGATTTTTGGAGCTTATACTTCAGTATATGATAATAGCTCTCATGATTATAAACGGGTTCGGGATCCCGTTTTAAATTGGATGGGACATCCGCAGTGAAGCCGTATAGGCAGTCCATTGGGGTACGTTTAGTCCCCTCGTGTACACTATTGTTGTACACGAATGTAGCGGTTCGTAGGTATTGGTCCCATGTTTTGGGATTTTCATCTACGATTGTTCGCAGGTATTCTATCAGCGGTCTTTGTGCACCTTTAGAAGCTTACATATCCTTTTGAATAGCTCACTCAGAAAATTTGTTCCATGATCGGTGAGTATTCTTTTGGGTATGCGATAGCGCGTGGCGATTTCATCAAAGAAAACCTGCGCTACTGTGACTGCTTCTGCGTTAGGTATGGCATACCAGTCGACAAATTTTGTTAAATTATCTTGGAAGGTCAAAATGTACTTATTACCTGATGTGGTCTCTTCTAATGGACCTACAATAT
Source organism: Dioctria rufipes (assembly GCA_963924295.1). Taxonomy (NCBI): domain Eukaryota; kingdom Metazoa; phylum Arthropoda; class Insecta; order Diptera; family Asilidae; genus Dioctria; species Dioctria rufipes. The sequence goes on along the minus strand of OZ002741.1, from coordinate 97,596,968 downwards.
CGAGGTAAACTTTTACGAACGGTTGTTCTGCTATGTCCGTGATAACAATTGGCATTTTAAATCGGGCAGATGCTTTCATCGTCTGGCACTTTGGGCATTTATTAATGTATTTTTTAATGTCGCTAAGCATGTGTTTGTAAGTTTTTATGACACCTTGATGGCCACCGAATGGAGAATCGTGATAATCTTTTAAGATTGTTCGGATTTCCGAAGGGCTGGTGATTACTTCGGGTGTCTTACCAGTACTTACTTTTTGATCAAGCGATGCTGGGGGGTGAATATCTGCCTCCGTAAGTTGAATTTCGTTTTGGTCCGCTCTCGTGTGCTCTTCTGTCTCCACATTGGAGCTATTTATAGTCTCTTGAGCCTTTTGCTTCTGAGCTGGAGTCACCACGAAACAATGAGCAGATTTATTTTTCTTTTTATTATTTGTGGAGTCATCTTCCTCCACACCTGAGTCGTGTGGTGGACTAGGGCTTCTACCGTTAAGGTATTGCCTAAACTGTCTTCCTTTAATGCTTGAGGTATGCGACTTAGTGCATCGGCATTAGTGTTGTACTTCCCGGGTTTGTATTCGATGTTGTAATCGAATTCAGATAATTTGTGGTGAAATCTCACCAAACGGGAAGTAGGGTCTTTCACATTGAAGACACCTTTGACAGGTTTATGGTCTGTATAGACCATGAATTTCCGGCCTTGAAGATAGCACCTGAAATTCTTGGTAGCCCGGACAATAGCCAATAACTCTTTCTCTATAGTAGAGTAATTTCTTTCGGCTTTGTTTAATGTGCGGATTGCATAGGCAATGGGCTGCTCCTTTCCGACTTCTCCTTGAGAAAGAACAACTCCCAGAGCCTCGTTACTTGCGTCCGTAGTAAGATTAAAAGATTTTGAAAAATCGGGGTAAATTAAAAGTGGTGGGGAAATTAAAGCATTTTTTATGCTCTGAAATGCTTCCTGGCATTTCTCTGCTCAAGTGAATTTTACATTCTATCGGAGTAAATTCGTGATTGGACGTACAATTTTGGAGAAGTCTGGAATGAATTTCCTGTAGTAATTGGCAAGTCCTAAAAATGACTGAACTTGCCTTACTGTTCTTGGAACAGGAAATGTTTGGACGCAGGCCGCCTTACTTGGCTCTGGTAGGCCTCCTTCGCTAGAGCATTTATGTCCTATGTAGACAACTTCTCTTCTTAGAAACTGGCACTTCTCTGGCTGCAGTTTCAAGTTGTTCTCTCTCAACTTGTCGAAGACTTTTCTCAACTTTTCGTTGTGGTCGTTTAAATTTTTACCATAGATGACAATGTCACTAGGTATACAAGACATTCGAGACCTTGTAGGCCTATTAAAACGAAATTCATTAGGCGTTGGAATGTGGCGGGGGCTCCTTTGAGCCCGAATTGCTTGTGCTGAAAGCAGTTTTATGTCGATAACTTTTGTCGACAAGAACTTGATGATAGCCGTTGGCCAAATCGAGTGTGGTGAAATACCTTGCGTGACCTAGCTGGTCGAGAATATCCTCGATTCGGAGTAGCGGGAATGCGTCTCCAATTGTCTTTTCGTTTAATTTACGAAAGTCGACAACGACACGCCACCTTTTTTCACCGTCAGGTCCCGCTTTCTTGAGGATAACTAGTAGAGGTGAATTCCAAGGGCTTTTACTATACTGTACTATCCCGCTGTGTAGCATTTCTTTTAGCTGCTCATTAATTACTTTCCGCTGTTTTTCAGGTAAGCGGTGTATTTTTCGATTTATTGGTGCTTGATCTTGCACCAATGGAATATTATGCGTTATCGCATTTTTATAGGTGAGTTTGTCACCTTTGAGGAAGAAGATATCGTTATACTCTTCGCAGAGTTCTGATATCGAAATTTTTTCTTCCGCGGTCAAATAAGGGTCTAGGCTGAGTTCTTGCTCTAGCCTAGAAATACGCGGGTATTGTTTTGGGTCGTCCGGAGTCTCATAATCCGGGTATAGATATCGTACATGCTGTAATATTGCCGTTTTGTCGGCTGAACCTTGGTTTGACTTACTCTTCCTTTTAAGTTTTTGACCTGTAAGTAGGTGAGGCTTATTTGATTCCTTTTGAGGCATTATTGTGCTGAAGCTGGTATGTTGCAGGGTATCTGCTTCCTGTTTTGTTGACGGCTGAGTTGGTTTGCCATAGGTTGTGTGATATACTCATGCGCGTCGATGCTATTGCTTTTTGACCATGTAGAATTTTTTGTGTTGTGTGACGGTGGAGTATTATGCACCTTTAATATAGGCTTTAGCGACTCGCTACCGTTCTTATATGGCCGTTGTTTGTTTAATAATGATTTATGCCTCGGTATTTTGGACGGAAGTGCTATATGCACCTTTTTGGCAGGCTTGAGCCACTCAATTCCGTCGCTTGTGTTGTTTGATATTGCCTCTATATTTGGTATGGGAATATGCGTATGGTTGTGGTCTTTTGTGTGTGTTAATGGGACTATTGTGTAGTCGTGTATTGGAAATAGCTGTAACTTTAAGCTATGTATGACTACTTGATGACTGTTAGCATTGAGAATACTAACCAGCACTAATTCTTCTCCAGATGACAGTAAACTGTTTGCCAAGAAGACTCCATCGCTTATCTCTTAGGATAAACAGAGCATTTCTTCTTGAGTTTGTAACGGGACTGGGGCAAAAATTTGAGAGCGCGCAGGTATGCAGATTGGTTCCTTAAAGGTAACCAATTGCTGCCTGATTTCGTCGGTCTCTTATTCCTCCAGACATCTCATTTCACATTCCTTGAGCTCTCCTGGAGCTTGCCAGCCAGCTTTTCTCATTTGAGATGCCTTGAAAACACCTCAGGTGGATAGTTCAGCTTATTTAGACTCTACCTCTTCTGAAAGTGTTCTTACTTCGACTGCTTTTTCAAAATGTAGCTTGTCCGTTTCAAACATCAATGGCAAAGCAAATTCATCGGGATTATTCTCCGTGCGAGGAAACCTTAGTGCCTTATTAGGACCCTCAACGTTACAGTTTTTTGCTAGGAAATCATTTCCTTGCAGTCCATCATCGGAAAGGTGAGGCAAGTTCTTTACGACTTGAAACTTGCAAGGAATTTTGTTTTTGAAAACGAAGTTTCCCTGTCAATTTCCCAGCGTCTTTCCGGTACCAAATGGGGTCTGAAGTGTTCATGCCTCATTGTGGTTAATTGTGTTAAGATCTTTTAATGACCTTTTTTTTATTATACTAACCTCAGCGCCTGTGTCTACTACTAGTTTAGTTTGGCCGTTCAGGCCTATGTCTAGTGGAAGTTTTACTGTAGTGACACTGGAATCGGGCTGCTGAGGAGACCCTATTTTCTTATATTATATTCCCTGACTCCGGGCTTCCCATTTACGTTTTTGTTGACATGCGCTTAATATATGTCAAGATGAGCTACAAAACTCACACTTTTTCGCACATTATAGACTCTTGAGTGTTTGGGACCTTGTGGGTCTCTAGGTCGTTGATTTGGTGGTCCACTGTTGTTGTGGGGTCTCTGGAAACTATTGTTGTTTCTTTGTTTCTTCTGCAGTCACGCACGTCATGATTATATATTTTGCAGTTCACACAATAAGGCGTATTTTTCCTTTTGAGGCAATCAACATATGTGTGGCCTCTTAGATTACAAAAACTACAACTGATTTTATTTAAATAGGAGTTTTTATTATTTACATTATAATTTTTATTTGGCGATCTGGGTTCCTGTTTAATATATGCTGTGCCGGCCTGTGTGAACTGTGGCGGTGATATGTGACTGCTTTGGTTAATGAGCATATTGTTTTGCCGGGGATCCTGTGAGTAAGATATGATACCAGGATTATATACGCTTTGATTTACTAGAGTACTACTTTGGTTTAATTGGGCGTTATTTGGTACACTGGCACAAGCAGAATTTGGCAGTGTATTCTGCATCATATTGGTTTGGAATTGTCCTGGGGGTTGCAGGAATATGTTATATATATAAAACCTAGATTAGGATATATATATAAACCAAATTTTTATTAAAAAATCCTGGAAGCCCTGAAATATCGCAAAATCAGAAGCATTCCCCAAAAAAAACCCCATATAGAAAAAAAACCTTCAAAACCTAAAATTGGCTATTTAAAACAAAAAATAAATCATACAAATTTAATAAGCTAATCATGCTTGAAACATGGTTAGCTTATCTCTTAAATGGGCGAAGGAAATTGCATAAGGAATTTTCCTCACATACCATACATTTTATTTCCTTAAAACGACTTGGGAAAAACAAAAGTTTCAGTTTACAACCCAAGTCGTTTTTCTTAAAAATAATATCATGCAAACAATTACCACGACAAATTTTGCCTTCAGCAAAGTTTGTCAGTGGAAATAATAAAATTAAAAAAAATAAAACGAAATCAAAAGGCAAATTGTACGTTCAGTACAATTTGCCGCGAAAAAACTCAATCTGTACTATGTACATACGTACATACATATTGTGTAGAAAGCTTTCACGATAAAAAACGCGCGCCGCATAAATGCATTGTATGTATATGCGCGCCGCGATCCAAACGACGGGAAGGTGGCTGTTGTTTTTAAAAAGTGTAAGATTACATTTTTGAAGCCACCGTCCAACGCAAATAATTCTGGACAAGATTGAACAAGTCCAGAATTAATAGAAAAATTTTCTCAGGGTAAGAAGATACAATTAAGCATTTTCTACCCTGAACAACGGCTCTTGATCACGATGATCAAGAGTTGAGTTGATTTTTAAACGTAAAAGTGGCGTGGTCTCAGGTCTCAAGAATTGAGTTTTTTAAGAATTGAGTTGATTTTTGCACTTAAAAGCGGGCGGTCTCGGTCTTTTGGTGAAGAAAAGTTTCGTTTAACAAAAAGTCCTTGATAAAGTAAAAGTTATGTTTAGAGAAGTATTTTTGTAAAACAGGAAAAGAGTTGATATCTAAAAGTTTTTGGAAAATAACCGCAGAAATTGTTCTTGAAAAGTTACTAGTGAATAAAAAAAGAGGAAAAGAAAAACCGTCCAAGTGCAGTGTTTCATTTTAACAAAAAACAAAATAATAAAAACACCATAACAAGGAATAAGAGCTAGAAAATCGGAAAGCGAAAACTGTGAATACCCCCGACAACTGTGAGCAGTATATATAAAAATACATATATAACAAATGGAGCACTTTACTGGAGACGTTCCATGTCAAATGCCCTTTGTATGAATTCATCTACACAGGTACTGACACATATAGGGGTTATTGACTCCTGTTTTTAGTGCGTTTTTCGCGAAATCCTCCAGCTGCGTTTTTACGGCTGGTGCTGCTGTGGCACCGTATTTGAATTCTGCTGCTTCATTGCAGAATGCAATTTATTTACCAGTTCCTGGTAAGTTTCTCTAGGCAGGTATGTGCGATTTAGCCGTTCTTCTACTTTTTTGAAAGTAGTGGGCATATTTGAGGCAAAAAGCTGGTAAGCTTCGCTTCGAAGTCTGGTGGGGAAGATTTGTAAAAATGCTGATAGTTCATCCACCGAAATGCACTGAATTACCTGCCTGCAGCATCTTAGGAAAGTTTGGAGCTCAAGGCTCAATTTTGGGTGCTGTTCTCCCAGTTAGCTTGGCGATTTTAGCGTAATCTGCCATGTTTAAATTGGGGATTTTGAAACTAGAATTAGACACTATTGGGAAGCTAGTATCCTCGTTGCTGGTATCCAGAAGGGAGTCGCCCAGCCAATTTAAAAGAACTTCACTCGCGGTGGAATCACTGACACTGTCTATGGCACTTTGGTTTAATTCTACGCTATTATTTTTAATTTCTGTTTCGAGAGAGTGCAAGAGTTCCCCGAACTGCTTTAAGCTTTCTTTAAATTTTTCCGTACTTTCTTTGAATGGCGCGATTTGCTCAAGCCGCCGTTCACGGTACTTTATGAGCTGTTTATCAATTGAGTCGCACTGTATAACAGAAAGTTCGCAGGAGTCTCGCACTTTCCCCTCTAAATACTTTAAATAATTCTCTAAATTTAATTTGGAAGGTCTTACTTGTTGGGGACCTATAAGGATTGTCCCGCTCCTTAAAGTGACTCCTCTTGTTGTTGAATTTGTTGGGGTGTTTGATTAGCACCCTCTGTTCCAGATGTTCCTCCCGCGTTGCCTCCTTCGCACAGGGGCGGAACTTCCTGTGCGTCGCCCGGCAAGGAAGATTGTTGAAGAGTTGATGGAAATTGGATTTTCGGCGGTGTTTCTTGGTGGGAGCTTTCCTCGCTCATGAACCACCGTATCAGTATTTGCAGCTAGGGGGGCTATTGCCGTCTTATTTCCCTTGGTTCAAATTGAGAGGGGGGCTTATTGCCTTCTTCGAGGTCCCTCTCAATTCAGGATCGCTGAGTTATGGCTTGATGTTCTTTTGCTGCCGGGGGGACCCTTGGCCTTCTTAAATTCCCCTGGATAAAAGCTGAAAGGGGGGCGCGTTGCCTACTTCGGAGTCCCTTTCAGCTCTGGATCGGAGATTGTCGTTTATGGATACTTCTTCCTTCAAGCGTAAGGTTGAGATTTTCAGTAAAAATAATTATCTTTAATTATTTGTAAATACAAAAGAAAGTCGCTTCTTAGTTACACATTTATTTCTTTTATTGTTTTATATTATCAAAATTAATTTTAAAAAGAACTTAGCTAATTTACAAACTTTGTTAACCAAAAAATAAACTTAGGTAATTCTTTAAAAACGGAAGGCAACTACTTTCCCGATCGGAATTTCAGAACGGACTGTCTTTTCATTATCGATTTTCTTAAGCAGCGATCGATTGATCGACAAAAAAAGGTTACGCGTGCATTTTTTTTGGGTCAAAAGAAAAGTGATTTCGTCTGCGTATGGGGTCATTGATTTTTATTACTCAAAGAAAAAGTGATTTCGTCTGCGTTTGGGGTTATTGATTTTAATTACTAAAAAAAAGTGATTGCATCGGTTCTTGGGGTTATTGGAAAATTATTTGCTGATAGTGCTTGAAGTAAACAGATTATGTATTGAATATATTGATTTTAGGTTGAAGAATAAATAATTTTAGCTGACTTTGTTTGGAATAAAATTCAAGTTGGGTTTTTAATTTGTTTCGAAAAGGAAATGATCTCAGCTAATTTGGGTTCAATAAAATTGAAGTGGAGTGAAAAGAGGGTCATTAGTATTTATGAAAAAAAGGAGTCGATAGTCTTAATGCATTCGAGGGTTTATATCACGATTTTGTGTTGGGCGGTGTGTGATGTTGTAACACCCCCACCGTTAGAATGAGGCTCCGACGAAATTATTGGGAAAGCGATTTTTGGGTAGAAGTTGCCTTTTTTCTTTAAATAGATAAATGTTATAATCAAAGATACTAATGTTATCACAATTAAGGTATCTATGCTAAAGCTGACTGTACTATTGTTTTTATTCTTTAATACTAGTTCGTTAATAAATTTTTCGTTATTTATTTGTTTTAGGTATAATTCTTCGAATTCAATTTCAGGTATATCAAATTTGTGTTCTTTAATTTTTGTAATAAAATTTGGTAGTATTAGGTTGTCATAAACTTTGATATTTGTATTTACAAAAATGTTATCTTCTATTTTGATCTGACAATTTTCGAATTTAATTAGGAAGTTCCCTGTGATACTAAAGTTAGCTCTATTGCAAGTTTGCATAATGTTTAAACTATTCACATTTTTTAATATGATTATACCTGGTGTAATTTCTTTTATCTCTCGTTTTTGGAAATTTCTTGTCTTACAATGTGCTTCTTCAAACCTTATTATATTGCTGATACAATTATTATTTATTTCAATCAATTTTTTTTCTAGATTCTCTTTTACATTTGTCTTGTATATTTTATTGTCGGGATTTACTAATATTTCGTTCTCTTCTAAAGATATAGACCTGTTTTGGTTATTCGGGATGGGTTCAATTAATACTTTAGACAGGAGGTGGCGGGAGTATTGTGGTATTAGTAGGACTATTATAATTTCACTATTTTGAAGTCTAACGGCGATCTTTATATTCTGGTAACTGTCGAAGTCTTCTATGAGGTCCAGTTCAGTTTTCGTTAAAATGTCTCTAGATAGGATACCGAGTTTGCTTGCAAAGATGACTTGTTCAATGTCCTCTACATGGTTACGAAGGAGAGTTATGTCGTTGTTGACCTGATATATTTGCTGGATATAATCGATTTCATCTTCCACGGTTAGGATTTTGTTTTGAATTGCCTTGTTCACTGAGTTTAGATATTTTTGTGTAATATTCTGTTGGTTGTTGATATGTTCCGTAATGTTTCGTATTTGGTCGGCGACGCTTTGACTTATTAAAACCTGGTTTGTTAAAATTGCTTGATTTCTGGATAGTGCTTCTAATTTTTGATTTATTTCTTTTTCGTCGTCGCTGTCCATAGTGCCGGCTACAAACTTTAGACCTTTACCTATGATGTTCACTAGGCCCCTCTTCTGTCTCGGATTTGGGTGTAAGTTTTTGATTTTCTCTTCAAGCAAAATGAAATTTCGGTTTACTGTATCGTACATGGGTTTCATGGATGCAATTCTAGGTTCTAGTAAAGTTATGCTGTTCCGTATGTTTTCTCTGGTAGTCTCGTAGTTTGTAATATTCACTATGTGAAGTATTTTAGTGTATTGTTCTATTACTTTGATGTCTTCTAGTTTTATTGGTAGGTAGCCATTGTTATTTCTTAAGTCCTGTATGTCTATTTGCTGCGGTTCTGTAGGAATTATTAGACTTGTAAAGATGGAAATTATGAATATAGTGAGTATATTCATTGTCCTGTAATTAGAATGATAATTTAGTTCGTTCGTTGTCTAGTCTTTTTTAATTTGGGTTTGGATTTGATACTGGGTTTAGTTCTGTCTTGGTATTTTTTTTTCGTACGTGTGTCTTATAGTACTTAAGTCCGTTGATCGCATCTACTAGATGTTCATCGTCCAACCTATCTGCTTCGATCTTTCTATATTTAGGATGGTTTTACCTCCCCTAATTTCTTTAATGAAGTTTGGTCCCGGCTCCAACTGCACGTTATCCCTATTTTTGTTAAGTCTGTTGATAGATCTTTCTTTGGTTTCTATAATTCTATCGCGGATTATATTATATTCGTTTTCTGTCACTTTCCCTGTCACGAAATCTATTGGTTTTTTATCGGTTGTGCTATGGAGAGTATTATTATAGAACCCTATAATCTTGAGAATTTCTTCTTCGACTGATTCGAAGTCGTTATCGTCGCTATGTCTGAGAAGTCGAAGATGTTCATTTATGGTGTTATGGAGGCGTTCTATATCGGCATTAGAAGTGTGATTACTGTTTGAAGTATAGTGTATGTCTATACCCTGATCACTAAGAAATTCTCGGATGGGGAGAGCTTTAAATCCAAGTTCGTTATCCACAATTATTTTTTTTACCTTGCCATAAGAGCTAAAGTATTGTATGAGACCGCACTTGAATTCGGTCCATGTGCGGCCGGTGATCTTTATTGCCTGGGCAAGTTTGCTAAATTTGTCGATTATCGTCATGAAGAGTTGCTTTTGCAGACTGTAAAATACGTCGACGTGGATGATTTCATTAGGTCGTGAGGGCGTTTCTGTAAGCTTGTACGCTACTTTTAGGGGTCTTCGTTCGTACTTTTCCAAATTGCAGACTGCGCAATTGTTAATGAACTGGGTAATTCTAGTTTTCAGTTTTTTATTATAAACCATAGACTTCATTTCTTTAAATACCTCCTCTATACCGCGATGGTTCTTTGAAAGATGCTCTTTTGCTATTAAGTCTGCCAATCTTTCCTCGTCTTCCACGTCCTCCAAAAATGTTGTGCATTTTATTATGCGAAAGCTCGCGTTTTCGGCAAATGAATGGCTATACGCTTTGCACAGTGGTTTGAAAAATTCGTTTTCGGCCATCACTGCATTGAGTTGGTTTATATTAAAGTGGTTTTTTAAGAGAATCAAAGCGGAATCCTCACTCAGGCTTTTTGCATATATTATTTTCCTATTGTTTCTAAAAATTTTAACGTTTCTTATTTTCATAGATCCGGAGTTAGTTTTTTTTATTATTATTTGGTTTTTAAATATATTTAATGGTGAGGTGCTTACTGGAAAGGTGGTTTCCTCCTGGGTTTCTATACCGGTAAGATTGATTTTTACATCCTCTAATCTAGATAAAGCATCGGCGTTACCGTTTTTAGTCCCCTTTTTATACCTTATTTCATAATCATACTCAGATAATTTGAGTCTCCAACGAACCAGTTTGGAATTAGGTTCCTTTACGGAAAACAGCCAAGTTAATGGTCTATGATTCGTCTCGATCAGGAATTTTCGCCCAAAAATGTATGGTCGGAAATATTTTGTCGCCCATACAATTGCCAACAGTTCTTTCTCTATAGTACTGTAGTTGGTCTCGTGGTCATTTAGTGTACGGCTCGCGTAAGAAATAGGGTGACCTTCTTGGGAGAGAACTGCTCCCAGGGCATATTGGCTAGCGTCTGTCGTCAAAACGAACGCCTTAGTCAGATCGGGGTAGCTCAAAATGGGTTCATTAATTAACAACCTTTTCAAAGTCTCAAAACTTTTTAGGTATTCGGGGTTATTTACGCCGATTTTGGCATTTTTCTTAAGATACCTAGTCATGGGTTTGGAAATCATTGAATAATCCTTGATAAACTTCCTGTAATAGCCCGTTAGCCCTAAAAATTGTTTTATTTGCTTGTTCGTTTTCGGTGTTGGGAAATTCTTGACGCATTCAATTTTTTTTGGATTTGGCTTAATTCCGTCCGGGGTCACGACGTGTCCCAGAAATTCTGTTTCCTTCTTTAGAAACTCCGACTTGTCCAATTGGACTTTAAGATTGACTTCCCTTAATCTTTTGAATATCACTCCCAACGATTCCATATGCTCCTGCAATGACGTTGAAAAAATAATTATGTCGTCCATATACACCAGACATATTTTATTTATGAACTCCTTTAGCACACTGTTCACAAGCCGCTGGAAAGTCGCGGGCGCCGTCTTCAGTCCGAATGGCATTCGTAGGAACTCATAATGCCCATTCTCTACGCTGAAGGCCGTTTTATGCACATCTCTTCCGTCGATCTCAATTTGGTGGAATCCTTTCGCCAAATCAAGAGTGCTGAAATATTGGCTTCTTCCCAATTTTTCAAGAATTTCATCTATGACCGGAATAGGGTATTTATCGTCGGTAGTAACATCGTTCAATTTACGGTAATCGATCACTAGTCTCCATTTGGCTTTCCCACTAGCATCTGCCTTCTTAGGCACGATCCAAACTGGAGCCGAGTAAGGGGAATTACTATGTCGTATAATACCATTATCGAGCATTTCTTGGATTTGTTTTTCGACTTCAGCTTTATGAACGTAGGGGTATCGGTAGGTTTTGCATTGGATAGGTATATTATTCTCTGTGCGGATGCTATGTTTAATAGCATTTGTGAATGTTAATTTAGTGTCATCTGTATAGAAGATGTCGTGAAATCTTTTTACCAAATTTGCTAGTTTATTTTTTTCTTCTAGATTGAGATGATCGGTTCTTAATTGTTCAATAAGGGGTTGTATCTTTAAATTTTCTATAATGCTAAAGTTTTGAGAATCGACACTTTCCACGTTTACAGGCTTGAGGGCCACCTTAATTGGCATATTTGCTATCAATTGAGCTTTTTCGGTCAGTTTATAATCTTCAATGCTATAAACCCCTTCATAAATCACGAAAGACCCGTCAATACTTCGCTGTTCAGCTAAGTAACCTAAGCCCTCTTTTTGTGACTGGTAAAGAAATTTCGTATTTGCCTTTCTCTGTGAAGCAATACGTGTTTCCTTGGTCTGAATGAAAGTGTATTTTGACCCTTTTGTCTCCCGCTGTTAGAAAGTTTGTTTCGTAGTTTATATGAACTTTGAGCGGGGAAAGAATATTATTTCCTATTAATCCATCGAATTCTGTGTGGAAGCTACATATCAACATTTCTATTTTATTAGATGGATTTCCTAACTCCTCGAAGAGGGGAATATTGACTTTTTCGATTATGTCGATAGAGTGATTTAAAGTTTTTAGCTTAATGGCTTTTCGAATTTTGTTATCCATTTAGGGTGGCAAATATTTGGGTTTATGACAGAGTGTGTGGCGCCTGTGTCTATGAGGAACTTTAAGGGGATAGTTTTTGACTTCACTACTATATAGGGTAGGTTTCTATTGAGGCCGGAGAGTGAAAATTCTGTGGTCCAGAGTCCGTGATTTCATTTTGATTGGTATGTATTAAGTCAACCTCCATAGGTTCTGGTGTTACATAGGAACTATTATTATTATTGTAATTACCAGTATTGTTGTTACGAATGCTATCGTAATTATGACTATTAGGAATATTAGAACGCATATTACTGTGATTATTGTTATTAGGATGGTGGTTACTTGCATTATTAAATCTATTTTGATTGAATTGTCGGTATGTGTTGAGATTATATCTATTTGTAGATTGTATGTTATTATTATATCTATTCGTAAATTGGGGATTGGCTGCATTGGATCCGGTGGGTATGGTGGATTCTCGATTATTGTAATTATTTCGTGATGGGTTTGTATATGAATGAGGAAATTGCCTGGTTCTAATAAATCTGTTTGGTAGTTCATTATTCACGTCGGAATTTCTGTTTCGATTCTGATTATTTCTTGCAGTATTATAATTTTTTTGGTTTTGAGAGTATGGATTGAGATATGCGTATCCTGACTCGTGAAGGATGTTTATGGATGCTTCTAAATCTGCTGGATTGCGACAATATAAAATCGATTTCATGGGTTCCGGTAATTTTCTTTTGAATATATCAAGAGCCGATTTTTTGTTTGCTTTAAGATTTTCTTCAAGATTCTCAGGTTGCCCTTCGTTCTTTGCTTTTATATTTAATCTCCCTAATAGGTTTTTAATTTCGTTGTACATTTCGAGGCTATTAGTACGGAAAGTTACACTTCTCAATTCTTCAAACAGTTGGTCTGCAGACTTTCTGTCTCCAAAATAGTGATTTAATAATTTTTTAATTTCTGTCCAAGAAGTTATGTCGCAGTTTATATCTATCATTTCGCGAGCCTTACCAGTTAGTTTAGATTTGATTATATCGATGCAGATTAATTGTGACGTTACATCATATTTTGTGAGTTGAGGGTGGATTCTGTCCACTAAATCAGTAAAATTTTGCAGTTTAGTATAGTCGCCGTTAAAGTCGGGGAGACGGGATAAGTATTTTAGAGGGTCTATAGTTATTGCTGTCATTTTGGGAGTATTATTAGTAATAAGAGGTTGAAGAGAATCTACTTTCTCATGAATTTTATCTAATGTAAATCCTAAACCAGCAGTTAATAATTCCAGACTTTTTTCTTGGTCCAATTCAAAATTATTCATTACCTATCATTAGTAGTCTTTGATATTATGTGTGTATTTGAGAAAGAAAAAAAAAAAACTATTGAAATTTACTCATTATATGCCGGAATATATTATATGTATATTGTATATAAAAAAAACAAAAATTTAATCGCTATACTGGAAGATATTATATGTATATGCTTATATAAAAAACAAAAATTTACTCACAATACTGGAACTATTAAATTTATAAATTTATTACCAACGTTGCTCAATCTTCTTACTTCAATTCTCCCAAAATCGTTCTAGCTGAAATAATTGTACGTTACTTGGTTACTTTAGGTTGTCCCTTCCTTTGAGATAGTTTATTTTTCCTTCTTTAGATTAGTTCTTCCTTCCTTCTTATAGGGTGATTAGTTTTTCCTTCCTTCTTATAGGGTAATTAGTTGCTTCTGCTTCAAGTGTATGATGTGTTCCTTTTCGCTTCTTTTTGTGTTGGTTATTTTCCTCTAGATCTTCGATGAAACGTTAGGAAATTTTGTGTGTGTCACTTTTGTTGTGGATGAGAATTTCACTAATCTTTTAGTAAAACGTTATCACAATAAATTTGCACTTCACTAATCCTTTAGTAAATGTTATCGCGCTTGATTCGCGTTTTAAGCATTAATATGCAGAGATCGAGTTAGCTTCGAACTAAACGCGATCCTACAGACTGCGCCAGTAAAAATAATTATCTTTAATTATTTGTAAATACAAAAGAAAGTCGCTTCTTAGTTACACATTTATTTCTTTTATTGTTTTATATTATCAAAATTAATTTTAAAAAGAACTTAGCTAATTTACAAACTTTGTTAACCAAAAAAAAAACTTAGGTAATTCTTTAAAAACGGAAGGCAACTACTTTCCCGATAGGAATTTCAGAACGGACTGTCTTTTCATTATCGATTTTCTTAAGCAGCGATCGATTGATCGACAAAAAAAGGTTACGCGTGCATTTTTTTTGGGTCAAAAGAAAAGTGATTTCGTCTGCGTTTGGGGTTATTGATTTTAATTACTAAAAAAAAGTGATTGCATCGGTTCTTGGGGTTATTGGAAAATTATTTGCTGATAGTGCTTGAAGTAAACAGATTATGTATTGAATATATTGATTTTAGGTTGAAGAATAAATAATTTTAGCTGACTTTGATTGGAATAAAATTCAAGTTGGGTTTTTAATTTGTTTCGAAAAGGAAATGATCTCAGCTAATTTGGGTTCAATAAAATTGAAGTGGAGTGAAAAGAGGGTCATTAGTATTTATGAAAAAAAGGAGTCGATAGTCTTAATGCATTCGAGGGTTTATATCACGATTTTGTGTTGGGCGGTGTGTGATGTTGTAACAATTTTCGCCTATGTACGTCTTTACTTGGGCTGGGATGAAGCCCGCTTTTGTCCACCGTGGGCACTTGGGTGCTTCGATGAGGAGACAGTTAAAGTTGTCCGACCCCGAGCATTGAGGGCGATTAGATCGGATTAGATCTGATCTGATTAGATCTGATCTAATCTAATCAAACCCTTTTGTTCTTTGTAGGATAGAGGCTTTTCAAGCGGTTATGTTTTTCTTGACTTTTGAAAAACTGGCTTCCACTATCCTACCGGCTGCGCCAATTGTTATATAATAAGGGGCGTACTCACAGCTTTCCCTCCTTTATAAGTTCACTGTTATCCAGTTTTCCTATTTGTGTTGGCTTTTTAATTTAAAACACTGCACTTAACCTTTTATTCTCTTTATTTTTTTTTTTTTATAATCCGTGATCTGGATTTCACACCCTCTTTACAAGCCCTTTTGTGTACTAATCAAACTTTTTATTATAACTTTTTCGTTACTAATCAAACCTTCTTTTTACAAACTTTTTCGTTTGCTCAAAAAAACTCTTTTTTTTTATAAACTTCTTCTTTCTTATAAACTTTTTATTGTATACTTTCCTCCGACCGAGACCGTGCCGAACCCAATTCCCGAAGGATCTACTTTTTGGTCCAAAAAAACAATTTATATCCCCTTTTTTTCTTTACCGTCACCCAGTTTTCGATCACAACTTTAAATACTTTTTTACTACCGCCGTATTTCGTTTCCAAAAACCAACAACTTTTCGTTTTACAAACTCGACTTCGAACCGCTGTTAATCCAGTTTTTAATTCAACTCGGCTCTTGATCACTTTCGTCGCGATCAAGAGCCCTCGTTCAGGGTAGAAAATGCATAGTTGCATTTCTACCCTGAGAAAACTTTTAATTTTTTCTGAACTTGTTTAAACAAGTCCAGAATATTTTTCGTTGGACGGTGGCTTGAAGAAATGAAATTTGATGTTTTTATAAACATCAGCCACGTCCCGTCGATTGAAATTGCGGCGCGCGTATACATATATTGTATTTTCGCGGGGCGCATTTCTTATCGTGAAAGCTTTTTTTTGTGATATGTATGTACGTTTGTACATACATATTGTAATTTTTACGACAAATTGTACTGAAGGTACGGTTTGCCTTTGGTTTTATTTTTTTTAATTAAATATTTTGCTGAAGGCAAAAATTGTCATGGGAACATTTTTGTAAAACGAAATAGTATGTGAAGAAAATTGCTGATGCAATTTTCTTCACTGATTAAATTGAGAAGCTATTCATGCTTTTAAGCTTGATTAGCTTATATGAAAATTTATGATTTTAAATAATTATTTTATTACCTTTTATCAGGTATGTTTTTAGGTATGTAACACCCCTTATATTGCCAATGTCCATAAAAAGGAAGCAAATGACCGAGAAATACAGGAAAATTATGAAATTCTAAAGCACAAAATCTATTATGCTAAACTATAAACAACTGTGATGTTTTTAATAGGGCAAAATATGATAGGCATCCTGATAAAGTAAAATTTAAAATTTCCGAAACACCAAGCAGCTCAGGAGAAATTGTTCACGTCAATTTGTGGATAACAAAGAAACAATACTTTGTAACCTCCATCGACAAATTTTCTAAGCATGCCACTCTATTTGAAATCGATGACAGAAATATGAAAACGGTAATTAGTGCTCTTAGAGGTACACAAGTGATGTTAGTTAAACAAAAAAAAAATCATATTTGATAACGAATTTAATAATATACCCATTAAGGATTTTTGTAGACTAGAAGGTATAGAAATCCATTACGCAAAACCAAATTCAAATACTGGTGACGCCGATATAGACAGGTTGCACGGCACCCTAAATGAACATATTCGTATTATGGAAATCGAAAAGGAATTCCAAGACTGAATATAATAGACAAAGCTAAAAAGGCAGTTGAATTTTACAACAATTACAAATTACAAAATTAAATCAATTCAATTCATTAATTCAGAAGTATCAAATCTAGATAAAATTTGGGAAAGAATGCAAGATTGTAAAGAGAAAGCTATCAATAAATTTAATCAAGACAGAAAACATGAGGTTCCTGATAACAAAGATATGATCTTGATAAAAAACTACAAAGCATAAACATGAACCAAAGTACAAGTTGGTAAAAAATCAAAATATACACCCAACGAATATAAAGA
The DNA here is from genome assembly GCA_963924295.1 of Dioctria rufipes. Lineage (NCBI taxonomy): Eukaryota > Metazoa > Arthropoda > Insecta > Diptera > Asilidae > Dioctria > Dioctria rufipes. The sequence goes on along the minus strand of OZ002741.1, from coordinate 97,580,043 downwards.
GAAATTATAAATATTCTTCAGATCAAAATGACAATTGTGATAATCTTGATGATCACGGTACCAATAGCAACGGGAGAAATGAGCATAGAGAAGATCGAAAATCAAGACGGGTTCCTAAAACTTAAATTAGAAGAGGCATCATAAATTCATTTGATAAGATACTACGTATAATAGATCTAGAAGAAGGCGAAAATAAAATTAATAAATTAGAATCAAAAGTAAATATCATATCCCTAAATAACTCAAAAACTTATACACAGGTATTAAATATTAGAATAAATGAACTGAGACACATATATGAGACCTTACTACCGCATAGACAGAGAAGAGGTTTAATAAACCTAGGTGGAAAAGTAATAAAATCGTTGTATGGAACCATAGACAAAGATGACAGGGAAGAGATAGAAGAACACTTAAATACAATTGATACAAACAATCATAACATTATCGAAAATATTAACAAACAAATTAAAATAATCTCAGATTTCGACGAAAATATTAAGCTATTAAAAAAACACATACAACAAGGAAGAAATTTTATCATTAATGAAAGAAGCAACTGAGCGAGATAATCAAATTCTAAGAGAACTTCATTTTAGTCAACAATCTACATAATATACTTCCCGATTCTACATAAGAGTTAAGAGCTCTTATCCTCTTAACTGGGCTGTCAAAGCATATTAGCAGACATTGCTATTCTACGTAAAGAGTTAAGAGATGTCAGACGTCAGCTGATCTCTTAACTTTTGTGGAGATTTTTTTTAAAGAGATTTGGTATTCTAGCAAACGAAAATATCTGCCAAATATCTCTTAACATAAGAGCTCCTCACCGAGGTACACTTAAATCTATTGTCTATACTATCAATAATGGAAGAGGTTATAAAAGCAGAAATTATTTTAATGGAAATACGTGAACTTTTGAATAGATATGCTGTAAAGTAAGTACAAATTTATATAATAATACGTAAGTTTGTTATATATAAAAATTTTAAACAATTTGACATTATCAGCCGTGCACATTGAACAATTCTGAGGAACATGAGGGACGAATTGGATCCGTTTGCTGTTTCTGAAGCTGTATTCATAAAGAATTTCAGAATGCCAAAATATCTGGCCCTTAAATTGATTGAAATGATAGAGCCTCACGATAATCTTATTCACTCGACGATACCATTTCATTTTAAAGTTTTGGCAAAGCTTAATTTTTTGCTACAGGTTCATTCCAAAATCCTGTTGGACGTAACAATATCGTATATTTAAGTCAACCTTCGATATCTACGATAATTGGCTATATTGGGATGTTAATTGTTAATAATCTTAGGGCATTCATAAGATTCCCTGAAACATTTTCAGAAGTGAAAGAAATAAGGAACGGGTTCATTGCAGATTTCGGATTTTATCATACTTTAGGATGTATAGACTGCACAAATATTGCCATCATCGCCCTTTTGCTTACGGAATACATAAAATCGATCCGCGGAGATATTGTTGTCCAGATTATACAACCATATCACTCATTTTTTAGAATATTTCTGTGCGAGGCTTGACCATCCGCCAGCACATCAGATACAATTTCAACATAGCATCTCTAGGTTGGATTCAACTGTCGCCGCACCCTACCCGAATAGACAATATGCAGAGGAAGAAGTAGTGCACCACTCATCGCATATGAACATATATATTTGTAACAAATATAGCATGTTTTTTAGCCTCATGCACCACTCAATTAATAGAAAATTGCAAGAGTGGAGTGATTACGATCGTTTAGAAAAAGACATCCGGAATTAACATTAAGAAAGCCTTAAGCTTGCGGCCTTGAATGTGCTACAGCAATTAATCCGATAAGAAGTTCTTCGATAATCTTCACGATATCATAGCCCGTGAGCACAAGTTTTCAGATGGAACTAGAATCTTTAATCTTGACGAAACGGCGACAATTACAGTCCACAAACCATTGAAAGTCATAGCATCGAAAGGTATTAAAAATCTGGCAAAAGTGACCAGTGCAGAGAAAGGCATATTAATAACCACTTGCTGTATTGTTAATACAACTGGACATACACTACCTCCAGCAATACTATTCCCTCGAAAAAAATAAGACTTTCATGTTAAATGGCGCTCCAGCTGGCACTTTAAGCCTTGCAATAGCGAACGGATGGATGAGTTCAGAGTTATTTGTGGGAGTCATGCGTCGCTTTATCAAATTCTCTGCAACTACGCCGGAAAATCCTTCTTGCATGATAATAGACAAACACAAATCTCATTTGTCTATAGAGGCCATTGATTTGGCCAAAAGAGCTGGTGTAACCATTTTGACGCTTCCTCCGCAAAGCTGTAACCACTGGATGTGGGATTACTATCACCATTCAAAACTTACTATAATTCAGCAGTAGACTCCTGACTCTTGCGCAATCCAGAAATCCACTGACGATCTACGAAGTTGCTGAATGCGTAGGCTATACGTATTCAAGAGCTATGACACAAGTTAATATATGCAGTGCTTTTAGGAAGTGTGGAATTTTCCCATACAACAAAGATATTTTTTGTGACGAGGACTTTTTGGCGAGTACAGTAACGGATAGACATATACATATGTGACGAAATTTCTTTGAAGGCAAATCATATGCCAGAATCGCAAACAAAGTACTTTCAGATATTACCTCTCAACAAATAGCTCAACTGTTGCGTTTTCCATAATACCTTTGTAACAAAACAACTTTTCTGTAAACCTGATCTTTAATTTTGTGATTTATCGCCTTCCCTGGGAACGCGGTTTCAATCTGTCAAAGACCTAATGGTCTAAATGGCTGTCGGCAGTTGGCTAAGTTTATAAAAAAATAATAAATGGTTGCCCTATTCACACCCATAAGAGATGTCAGGAAGAAAAAGAGTTGCTCTGCTCCCGAACAGATCAAACATCAATCAAATCAGCGAAGGCCACAATTAATTGAGTGCAGCAGAAGCTTGCTATATAAACAACGTAAAACGCTCAATTAATTGTGTGACTCAGTGACATACATATATAATATAGAATAATATACCTACATTCTTTTGCAATTGCTTAGGTTTTGATAATTTCTTTCGCAATTGTTTTTTCGTAATTTCTTTTGGTTTCTGTTTACAGTTTGTACAAACAACTTAGTTCCGTAATTTCTTTTGGTTTTTTGTTTACAGTTTGTGTAAACAAATTTTAGTTCCGTAAAATCTTGTTTAATTTTTATATTTTGTAATCTTTCTGTTAAAATATTTTTTACTGTGATAATTTTTTGTATAAAAGTACATGCATTTTTTTAATAAAGCTCAGTATAACAAAGTAACGAGTGGCTATTACTTCGTTAGCACTCTCCAGCATCAAGTCAGATTAGACACACTGTTTAGTCTGCACTTAAGTCTTTTTATTACTGAGATACATAGTCGATCTCAACAGCAGTCTTGTTTAGGTTTCAACACACTGTTGAAATCTGCACAAGTCTTATTTCTTTTTTGTGGTTCTAACTACGAGAATCATTACATGGTCCTTCGAGCCGTCGAATCAAGACTAAATCTCATTGCTAAGATTTAACACACTGTTAAATCTAGCTGAGAAATATCTACGTCAACCAACAATTAGCGTGAAGGGATTTAACACACTGTCAAATCTCTTCTGTTGCTACTCCAGCATAGCATCCCTGACGAAAGCCGACTTTCAAAGCAGCTGCCGCCAATAATTGTTTGCCTGCACTTTAATTTGCGATGCCTTCAAAACCTGAAGACATAATCATAATCCAAAAAGATTTGGCAGAGGAATTAAAGCGTCTTTTAGCAAATTTCAAGAAAGACGGAGCTGAAAGAAAAACAGAGGAATACTTGCAAAACAGGCTCAAGCAGTTGGAAACAATCTGGGCATATTTCAACGACCGTCATCTACAGCTAACAGAGTGTGCAAAACCAGAACACCCGTATTTCACCGATAGGTTATACGAAAGGACACACGAGCTGTTTAAGCAATCAGTTGAGTTGATAGCCAACTACCAGATTCCCAAGAAGTACCAACTACCAATCACCAGCACAACTGGCTTAAAAACCACAATGACCACACCAACGTTACCAGTTACTACAACTGCGCCATATCCTCCAGCAGTAACCACAACGGCTGGAGCACCAGCAGTAAGTAACTTTGAAAGTATCAATACGCTCACAGCAACACCACAGAATCTTGGATATAATCCTCAATTCAACACGCTCCCTAGCGCAACAACATCCTGGAATCTTCAGCAACAGAACCTAGATCAAATCAGAGTTAACAACTATCCAAAACTTCCACCAATACAAATTCCTAAGTTCACTGGAGATTACAAGGACTGGAAGTCTTTCATAGACATTTTTAAGAACGTCATACACAACAACTTACGCATAAGCAACATTGAAAAGATGCAGTACCTCCTATATCATTTGAATGGATGACGCAAGAAGGGTTATAAGTCATTTGCAATTGAGTAGCCAAAACTATGAAACTGCTCTGCATTTGATAGAAGCCAGATTTAATAATAACAGAAAAATCGTCACAACTTATGTGAATACTATCATGGATGCCAAGAATGTAGAATACAGGTCCCAACAAGACATAATAATGCTTTATGATACCATTAGAGAGTGCTTGGAAGCTCTGAAGCTTTTAAGCTACAAAACAGACGAATGGAGTCCAATTATTGTATGTATCGCAATGAGGAAGCTAGACGCAGAAAGTCTTCGCCTGTTTGAAGAAAGCCTGCTAAATCCAAGGGAAATCGCCTTAGTTACCGATCTACTGAGGTTCCTAGAGAAGCGGTATCAGGTATTGGAATGCATAGAAAATTCAAAACGCACAAGGCCCGGCACTTCAAAGTGCTTTAAAAAGGCATTTCACACCACATTAAGAGGCTCATGCATGATTTGCAACAAGGAGCACAAACTCTACCAGTGTGGAGAGTTCAGAAAATGGAACGTGGATGATAGACAAGCCCTTGTCAAGCAAAAGGATATCTGCGGAAATTGTCTCGCACATAACAAAAATGAAAAGTGCAAATCCAACAAGCTTTGTGCATTTGCAATAAAAGGCACCATACTTTACTGCACAAGGGCAATCAAAATAGTCCTGCCACCCCAGGCATATCACACGTACGCCAGAATCAGACCATGAGCACAAATATGTCTACCAATATATGCAGCTTGGACAAGGCTCAACCATCACATCCAAAGGGAAATGCTATCAGCTGTCATACCAATAAAGTGAGAATGCCTAACGTGTTGCTACCTACAGCAATCATCAGAATTAAAAATATATATGGACAGTTGGAAAGCTTCAGAGCATTAATCGACCCTGGATCACAGGTATCGCTAATAACAGAACAGGCGGTTCAATTTTTAAAGCTCCGTAAGGATCACATTAGAGCCACGATTTTTGGAGTTGGAGAAGCCGAGTCAGCCAGAGCGAGCAGCAAGGTAAAATTAAGTATCCAACTCAAAGATCAAACGAATTCTTATCTTTCTGTGGGCGCCCTTGTTTTGCATAAATTGAACTCTCTGTTACCAGAGGCACCTGCTCCAGGCATAAATATGAAAAAATTCAAAAACATGAATTTAGCTGATCCTACATTCTACCAACCAGGCCCAATAGACATATTGTTAGGCGCAGATGTCTATGCCAACATTATAATTAAAGGTTTTAAGAAGACAAAGCCTCTCGCACAAAATACCAAATTGGGGTGGATAATTTTTGGAAGCGTTCCAAACAGCAACAGCGAAACGCTGAAGCTAGCGAGTTTCCTATCTCTCGCAGAAATAGAAGAGAGTTTAGAAAAATTCTGGGATATTGATAACAACCACGTAAATTTGGAACAAAACAACCACTGTGAAGAATATTTTAAACATAATTACAGAAGAGATGCAGCAGGACGTTACGAAGTCAGTCTGCCTTTCAAACAAGAACTGGGGGAGCTAGGCGATTTCAAGTGCATGCGGCCCTAAAATCCAACAAGATCTTACACAGATCATATTAAGATGGAGAAAGCACCGCTATGTTTACACTGCTGACATCGAGAAGATGTTCAGACAGATAAACATTAAAGAGTCTGACAGGAATTATCAAAGGATATTGTGGCGGCAACATCCAACAGAACCCATCCAGGAGTTCAAATTAAATACAGTTACCTATGGTACAAGTCCTGCCACGTATCTTGCAGTAAGAACCTTGAAGCACTTAGCTAAAGATGAAGGCAGCAACTATCCAATAGCAAGAGAAATACTTTCTACTGAATTCTACGTGGATGATATGCTTACAGGGGCTGACACCAAATCAGAGGCTATACAATTACAGGAGCAGACAATTGCATTGCTACGAGCTGGTGGCTTCAATCTGCGGAAATGGACGGCTAACGATGATGGTCTTCTCAGAACTATACAAGATGAAATAATAGAGCAAGGGATCATGGAAATTAAAGAACACGATACAATAAAAACCTTAGGAATTCATTGGAATCCAATTCGTGATGAATTCCGCTTTAGATTAAAGACACATGGAACAAGCAACAGCATAACAAAACGAACACTGCTATCAAAAATTGCTTCCATTTTTGATCCTCTGGGTTGGCTCGCTCCCGTAACCATAACTGCAAAGCTGATAATGCAGTCACTATGGAGAGAACAAACTGACTGGGACAGAGAAGCACCCTTAGAAGTAACGAAGGCCTGGCAAGGGTTGAAAGGGAGCTGGGTGAACTGGAGAAAATCACGATTCCTCGATGGATAAACTACCGTCGAAACAATGAAATCCAGCTTCACGGATTTTGTGATGCTTCTGAAAAGGGTTGCGCTGCTGTTGTGTATGCTCGTACTACAGACTGTCATGGGAAAACTCACGTCACAATGCTCACAGCTAAAACTAAGGTAGTCCCCTTAAAGCAAAAGATTTCTCTCCCACGGTTAGAGCTCTCTGGTGCCGCACTATTAGCAAATCTGCTTACAGCGGTAATAAATACTTTGGACATACAACCAGCCGATATATTTGCATGGTGTGATTCTGAAATTGCATTAGCTTGGATAGCCAAGAATCCAACAACATGGAATACATACGTTGCCAATAGGGTAGCCGATATACAAGGCCATTTTCCCAAGAATATCTGCAGACACGTTCCATCTCGCGATAATCCCGCAGATGCAGCAACAAGAGGAATCAGTCCAAAGAAGTTAGCCACTCACGACATTTGGTGGAGAGGACCACTTTGGCTATCACAAACTCCGGAAGCATGGCCACAACAGAAATTAAAGTTGCAAACTAACGAAGAGAGCAAGAGACATTTTCAAGTGCTAACTAGCCAGGTATCCAATTCAGAAATATTTAAATGTTCTACTTTTACTCGCCAATTGAGGGTAATGGCATACTATAGAAGATTTATTGGCAATTGCCGCCGATCAATGCCGCTGCGAGACACAGAATACCTGACTTCCAAAGAGCTACAACAAGCAAAACTTTGTATAGTGAGGATTGTCCAAAGAGAAGCATTCAATGAGGACTTAAGCATCCTCGAAAGAAACAAGACCTTGATGAACTCGAGTAAGCTTCTTTCTCTCAATCCATTCTTAGACAAGGAAGGGATTTTACGAGTCGGAGGTCGAATAAAACATTCAACGCCATCCGAAGACACCAAACATCAAATGCTACTTCCCCAAACACATCATGCAACAAATTTGATAATTGATCACGCGCATCAACAAACATTGCATGGAGGAACCCAGCTCACATTAAACTATCTGAGGTCGCAGTATTGGGTTATTAATGCAAAACGCACTGTACAGTCGAGAATTCACAGATGTATTACCTATCTAAGGCACCGGGGGGATGCTTCCGCAACAACTTATGGGGAATCTGCCAGCAATTCGAATCACACCAGCTCCACCGTTTTCCCACTGTGGCATAGATTACGCAGGACCATCCATCACAAAAATGGCAAAAGGAAGGGGCACCAAAACACTAAAAGGTTATATTTCGCTATTCATTTGCATGGTTAGCAAAGCAGTTCACCTCGAGCTGGTAAGTGACCTCACCTCGGATGCCTTCCTAGCAGCGTATAGACGATTTGTGTCCCGCCGGGGAAATGCCAAGCAGATATTCTCTGACAATGGCACCAATTTTGTTGGTGCCCACAACAAATTGGACAAGGATCTGAAGGAAGCAATCACACAGTCAACAAAATATGTTGCTGAAATCACAGCAAATGATGGCACGGAATGGAGTTTCATTCCGCCAGGAAGCCCACACCTTGGTGGGCTGTGGGAGGCTGGAGTAAAATCTGTGAAGACTCACCTTAAAAGGGTACTAAGTGTAACACTCCTAACCTATGAGGAGTTCACAACCGTCATTTATCGAGTAGAGGCATGCCTGAACTCTAGGCCGATTGGCCAACAATCAAGTGATCCCCAGGATCTTGAGGCATTAACTCCAGGACACTTTTTAATAGGCCGACCCCTACTAGCACCACCAGAGCCTGACATTACGGATATAAAGGTGCATGACAAACGGAAACAGCTTAAAAAATTCTACCAAGAGATTTGGCAAAGATGGTCTGCGGAATATCTAACAACGCTACAGCAGAGAAGCAAATGGAAGACCAAGAGGGAAAATCCCAACATTGGTGAACTAGTATTGGTCAAGGACGATAACCTTCCACCACAAAAATGGGCGTTGGGCCGAATTGTCGAGCCCCATCCTGGCGAAGATAACGTCGTCCGCATTGTATCAGTACAATACAGAAACGGCATCAAGAAAAGACCGCTGAATAAACTATGCCAACTCCCGTTAAATATCCATGACTCCGAGGCACAAACACCGTCACTGAAGGTGAGCACAACAGTGACTACCATTTCAGATTCTGAATCTAGACCTCGTAAAAGGCCACAAGAGCACGAGCAACATATAAATGTAACAAGCCCAAACAATCCCGAACTATTGAAGAACAACAATACTCAAAAAGCCCTGAACAATATCGGCTCACCAATTAAAATAAAAAAGAGAAAAGTAGCACCTTGCACTTGGGCAGCAAAATTCCTGCACACCACATTGTTAATTCTGTACTCGATCACAGTAGTCGTTGCTCAAAATTACACGATTTTCCAACCTAAACCAGGTCTTTACATAGAAAACTTGGGACATGCACAAATTAAAAGGGGGAATCTGAGGCTACAGATAACCTTTCCTACAGATGAAGCCATTCAAGACCAGAAAAAAATTGACAGCACTTGGGAACGTGTAAAACAAATGTGCGAAGAGAAAGGGATCCTTACGGGTATAACTCATTGTGAAGTACTATTTCAGCATTTATCAACAAAACGACAAGGTTTGCTCAAGTCCACCAGTCAAATCATCAACTTAATCCAGCAAAGGCACCGAAGCAGGAGAGGCATTTGTGGTAGGCTACTCACAGGTATATTTGGAGTAAATGATGAAGTCTATTCAGAGATAGAACATCTTCAACACAACCAAGAAAACATCTTGCAATCAACCAACCAACAGGTTCTCTTTCTCAATCAGAGAATAAACCGTTCGAATACGGTCATAGAAGAGACGCTTAAACACTTCGATGCACGATTGGAAAAGGCAATTGGCTCCATAAATGAGATGGCCACCTGGTACTCTACTGCAGATCACAATAGAGTCAGTATTGAGGTTTTGTCGACCTACATCAGTGCTGAAAATTATTATAATGAACTTCAAAGCAAATACAATAACTGGATAAACGCACTGCATGAGCACGCACACCTCCTAGATTTTATAACATCACAAGACATCGACGAGTTAATTAAAAATGTTTCAATAAAGCTTGGCGCTGATCTTCTTATCGATAGAACACCTCAGCACCGTCTAGAAGTCAAGGCAAACAACGGCACGCTGAAATTATATGGCTACTTAAGCATCATAGAAAAGAACTTGTACGATTTGATGCACATCACATCAATACCTCAGTTAATATCAAATGACTCTTTCGCAGTAGCCAACCTAAAATCTTCTACCTTCGCCGTTAATTTCAACCATGAAACCTATTTCAACTTAGAGGAAGAAGAACTAAAGGCATGCAAGATATCCGGATCCCACGTCTACCGTTGCGCTCCGACAATTATTCACAATATTGATAACAGTCCATCCTATGTCATAGATGAGATCTACGGTCGTCACACAAAAAACATGTGTGAAATGCAGCACCTAAGTCTGAATGGAATTGTCTGGAAAACACTGATGATGGAAAACACCTGGTTGTATGTTACTACGAAGGCCAGAATTATAGCAACGGTATGTAAAGGAGTAAGAAAAGAGATTCTAATAAACACCAATGGCATCATACATCTCAACGACGGTTGCTTCATCAAGACCAAAGAAGTTACCCTTAAAACTACCATAGATGAAAGGTTTGATGTCATAACGAGTCACATCATGGAAACACCACCAGTAGCAGCATCACTGAATTTCAGCAAGCCCCCTCGTATGATTCAGCCGGGGCTCTTGATTCGTCCAAGTGAGCAATTCCTGGACTACAGCTTACATCCCGACCTGCTGCAGATGAAGGACGTCCAAGGGAAATTCATTGTATATTCGATTTCAACAGCCACGGTTGTTATAGTAGTACTTGTTATAGTGCTACTTGTATACAACTACGGCATTCCTCTCAAAGAACTCTGCACCATCTGCAAGTACCCGCCAAGTAAACCAAGACGACAATCAATATCAGGATCATCGATTCAAAAACTCTTCGACGCTGTTTTAGCAAATGCCGGCCCCCAACATGTTCAGCTCCCGAACAGATCAAACATCAATCAAATCAGCGATGGTCAATATGCCACAATTAATTGAGTGCAGCAGAAGCTTGCTATATAAACAATTTGCTCACGCTGCATGTTTGCTGCCACTACAGGTGGTAAAACGCTCAATTAATTGTGTGACTCAGTGACATACATATATAATATAGATAATATACCTACATTCTTTTGCAATTGCTTAGGTTTTGATAATTTCTTTCGCAATTGTTTTTTCGTAATTTCTTTTGGTTTCTGTTTACAGTTTGTATAAACAACTTAGTTCCGTAATTTCTTTTGGTTTTTTGTTTACAGTTTGTGTAAACAAATTTTAGTTCCGTAAAATCTTGTTTAATTTTTATATTTTGTAATCTTTCTGTTAAAATATTTTTTACTGTGATAATTTTTTGTATAAAAATACATGCGTTTTTTTAATAAAGCTCAGTATAACCAAGTAACGAGTGGCTATTACTTCGTTAGCACTCTCCAGCATCAAGTCAGATTAGACACACTGTTTAGTCTGCACTTAAGTCTTTTTATTACTGAGATACATAGTCGATCTCAACAGCAGTCTTGTTTAGGTTTTAACACACTGTTGAAATCTGCACAAGACTTATTTTTTTTGGTGGTTCTAACTACGAGAATCATTACAAGAGTAGAGAGTGTGTTGACGGAAAAGATGATGCAATCTTCTTGTGGATGATGATGCAATCATCGTGACCAAGATATTCATTGAATGAGATTCGTTTCAAGTGGTGGTACGGATGATTGAATTATAAAATGAAAATTATAAGTGGAAAATTAAAATGAAATCAAATGAAGAATAATTTAAAATAAAAACAAAAACTTGTAATTGAATAAATGTTGGCAAAGACGCCATTGTTATAACGTGAAGTTATCAATGTTTTAAATCAATAAAAATCAATACCTTGCGAAGGAAAACATTAGTTGAAACATTTATTTATTATTCGAGTAAAATGTGACATTTCCATATAAATTTTAGCGCTTGTAAAATCGCCAGCAAAAATTTTGGTGATGATTTTACTAGTGTAGTACGGAGTTCACTGGTAAAAAATGAATATTTCTCTATTTTAAGATAGATGGAGCCATGTATGTCTCCAATTATTTTACCGAACATTTTAATGCAAGGAGCTTTAAAATGCTGGTAAAATTATCACATTTTCTGTTTCTATGACAATTTCAGATTGTTTTTTTTTTTTATTTATTGAAGTATTTTATTTAATTGAAAATTTTTACATTGTTTTGTAAATTTATTGGAGGACTTAATTTCTCTTAACAATTTTCAGATTATTTAAGTCAAAATTGTTAATTGTAAAACGTTTATCTAAACTTTATAAACGATTTGAAGTTTCTCAGCGATTAAATCTTTAAACATCTGTCACTTTGTTTTCTCCAAATTAATCGACGTCAAACTTTTACTAGTGATTTTAATGTGAAAAATTTGGAGACCGCGTTAAATTTTACTTTGCCCGAACTCGATACTAGGCTTAAGCCTAGAAAATAGAAGAACGCTAAAATGAATTTAGATAGGTACGAAGTAATCGACTAAAAGTGACCATCACTTTATAATAAGTACAGATAAGTTTAAACCCTGGTAAGAGTAAACCTATAAATATAAAAGAAATATTAAAAGATCAGAAGAAAAAAAAAAAGGTATTGTTAACATTTATTTTACGTCTTGATTTCAATAAATTCAAATAAATAAATAAAACGGAAATATACACGAATAAGGATTTCCACATGTATATAAAGGGTTTTCCAATAAGAGGTGTCCTACAGGACCATATCTTTTTCATGAAATTTCCCATAACCAAATCGCAAAGTGGCTGCCCTCGATAGCCTCACGAATTCCATCTTTGAGGTCTTGAATCGACGCTGGGCTGTTGGCGTAGACCTTCTCTTTCACGTGGCCCCAAAGGAAGAAGTCGCAAGATGTTAAGTCACAAGATCTCGGTGGCCAATTGTGATCACCTCTTCGAGAGATAACACGGTCCGGAAACTTTTCCCGTAAAAGATCAATGGTTTCGTTGCTTGTATGGCACGTACCGCCGTCTTGTTGAAAGTAAACGTTGTCCAGATCAATACCATCCAATTCCGGCCATAAAAAATCATTAATCATCTGTCGATAGCGCAATCCATTCACCGTAACTGTTGCTCCAGCCTCATTTTCGAAAAAGTAAGTAAGTAAGTCACACGTTGAGGATAGGGAGGATTTTCAACAATAACTCTTGGGTTTTCCGAGCCCTAGATGCGACAATTTTGCTTGTTGACAAAGCCATCGAGGTGGAAATGGGCCTCATCACTCAAGATGAGATTTCGATGGAATTCCGGATCATTTTCATGCATTCCAAGGACCCAATCAGCAAAGACTCGACGTTGTTGATGATCGGCCGGCTTGAGTTCTTGTGTTACCTGAACTTTATAAGCCTTAAGACCCAAATCTTTATGCAAAATACGGTGTAATGACGTTTGTGGAATGCCTAATTCCAAAGAACGACGAGGAGTGGACAAACCTGGGTTTTCTTCAACACTTTCGGCTACAGCAGCAATATTCTCGGCTGTTCTTGAGCGACGTACACAGGTTTTATTCTTCACATCACTAACTTGTCCCGACAGCTCGAATTTTTCTACCAATTTCTGTATTGCGGTCCGACAAGGTGCTTCACGATGACCCAAAAATGTTCAAGTTTTACGAACCGTCTCTGCCACATTTTCACCATTTTTATAGTGAATTTTAAAATGCGTTGTTGAATCGTATATCGTTCCATTTTTATTAATGGCGTAGTTTCTACTTGTCAAATGTCAAAAAATGACAGCTCCGAAAGTGACATCTACCGAAATAGCGGGCTAATTAAAATAACACCTCTTATTGGAAAACCCTGTAGATATGGATGAAGCTTTTAATGTAGAAAAATAATAATATAAATTGATGGAAAGAAAGAAAAAAAATGAAAAATATGCAAAGCATACTTACCTGTAGAATTTGGTAAAATTTAAGTTAAAATAGAAATTATTTAGTTTTTCAAGTAAATGATGAGCATTGAAAAGATATAAAGAAGGACATTTTTGAGTTTTTTTTGTGATACATAACTATTCTTTATATACACATAATACACATATTTTTAAATAAATTCTTTTAAATAATTTTTTTTTGTGAAATTATGAAAAATATGATTTTTTTTTTTCAGTAAGGATAATTAGTAAAAAACAATTAAATTTATTAAAAATATTAAAGTAGTCTGGAAAAAAAGAAAAAAACAATAAAAGGAAAAGTAAATTTTTTTTAACCCAGAAATTTTTTTTCATGATAAATCCGGAGTTTTTTCTAGTGAGGTGCGACGTAGTAGTAATAGATGTGTGACTCTTCTTTCCCCTCTTCCTCCATGTAAGTGTTCATAGTGTGGATGTTTGCTCTTCATTATTTCTCGGTCCGTTCATTTATCGGCTTGATAGCCCGAACAGGTTTTCATCCAAATTTTATTCATTTATTTTCAGCATGCTCAAATAATACTACGAAAGAACTGTATACATATCTGTCAGTGTGTGTTGAGTGTGACCATGAATCCACCCCCACGACGAGCTAGGCTGTGCACAAGGTTTGCATGCTAACTTCGTCACACTCACAGGTCACTTTATTCAATTTGGTTAAAAATTAGTTTTTGATTATTCGGCTCAATGGATGGCAGCACTTTGGTGTTGTGAAGTTTTGCTCTATCGTAGGTCTCTCGAGTTTTTTTTTTTGTTGACATCTGAAGTTTGCTGGTTGAATGAGGTCGGATCTTATGGTGGCTGGATTCTGATGTCAGGAAAAATGTCAGATGAATGTCATGGTGGCATTGTTTAATCATAAGTAGTCGGTGAAATGCGTGGCGTCCAAATGGTACTTGTGTGAGTATGGACGGACGTCCATATTTGTCAAATGACGGTTGCAGATGTGACTTCCAACAATATGTTGATTTGAGCATATTGACGGACGTTCATATTCGTAAGAACAAATGACAGTTATTACACCTTCTTCTGATTTTACTGAATATTTTCAGATTCCTTCGAATGATATAATTGCAATACCTGCTAGTCAAGATGTAGGTAGACCGTCATGCTCTTTCATAACACCAGAACAGGAAACCAAGAAAACTAGGAAGAAGTCTTATTGCAACCGATCCCCGGAAAAGAACGCTATAGCAGACCAACGGGAAGAAACTAAACGTAGGAAAGAGGGGAAAACATAAAGCAAGTGATTTTTGCAGGTATTACCACTAAAGTACCGAATACTACTCATTCGTGTTTTGCTTTCGTTAAATAAATATATGTTTTGCCTTGATTTAACAATTTGTTCAGCTTGACTTAGAACCTTAGTTTGAGTACACGGTGACAGTAAAACTTGAAACACCCCCGCAATTTCTGGCACATAGATAGATAAGGCTTAGATCTGGAAAATGAAAATATAATAAAACAAGGAAAAGGGCTAAAATTTGTCTTGGACCCATTCTTACGATACCCTAAATGAATACCCAAATGCTATGATTAAGAAACTAGTGCGAATACAATTGCGTGCATATATGTGTCAAATTTCAGTGCCGAACGTGATGATTTTTCTCACTTTCTAACATGTTTAATATATTTTCTTGATATAGATTTACCAAAAATTAAATTTTAACCCTTTCGACTCGGATGGTACATATATGTACCAGAAAAAGTTTAAACATCCCTGAAATTCAGAAATCTTAAATTATTTGGTATTATATTGTACCACTTCGTTTCTAAAGGATTTCTTAGTAAATTATAACGGTATATATTGCGACTTGTTTTTTCTTGTCTGATCAGTATGATTTCTTTGTCGGGTAGTTAAGACCGAAAGTGCAATTTTTAATAGTTTTTATTAAATTTCAAGTAAATTTGAAAAGTAAATAATAATAAAACAGTGTAAAATTAAGAAAATTATACTTAGTAATTATTATCAGCCCAGAAGGTAAGAATATCTATATAAATATTACGTTTTTTTAGTAATTTTAGCTAGTGGTACGTATATGTACCAGCAGTCTCTTTTGGTGGTACATATATATACCGGCAGGTATCTGTAACTACATTTTTTAACCGTATTTTGCACATAATAAATTTCAGTTTCTTCAAATTTATGTAGATATGGCCAAATCTATGAAGCCGGAAGAAATGTGGAAGGCGCTACAAGAGTCCGATAGTGAAAAGCATGACTTTTCGTCAGAAAATGACACAGAAAATGATGATGAAAATAATGACTTTTCGTCAGGAAGTGACGAAAAGTACGTACCAAGCGAAGTGGGAAGTGAAAATGAAGATGGCGGTGATGAAGCGAAAGTAACGGGTA
Organism: Dioctria rufipes; assembly: GCA_963924295.1. Taxonomy (NCBI): domain Eukaryota; kingdom Metazoa; phylum Arthropoda; class Insecta; order Diptera; family Asilidae; genus Dioctria; species Dioctria rufipes. The sequence continues at coordinate 97,563,878 of OZ002741.1, read as the reverse complement.
GTGAGACAGAAAATGATGATGAAGCTGAATTATTAGATGAAAATGTTGATGAAAATAATGAAAATGAAAATATAATTAACCGGCAAATAATAAAAGAGAACGCATTAATTTGGAATCCACCCAACCAAAATTTTGTACCAAAACGAATTCCAAGTGCTACTCGGAAATGTAAATTAGGATTACATATACCACACACATCAACTGCTCTGGAAATTTTTCATAAGCTGGTACCGAAATCAGCTTTTATGTATATTGCGCAATGCACAAATGAACGTATTCAGATTTATGAAAGTACCCAGCCAAAAACCAAAAAAGTAAAAATTACTCCAACAAACGCTGGTGAAATAAAAGTAATTGTTGGATGTATGATAATTATGAGTTACAGCCGAGTACCATCTATAAGAGATTATTGGTCAAGCCATAAATCATTAGGTAATCTATCAATTCAGGAATCAATTGCTCGTGATCGTTTTGCTTTTATTACATCAAAAATGTATTTCGCTAAGCCGGAAAAACCTTCGAATTGTAGTAAGACTTACTACTTAGAAGATTTGGTGACATGTTTGAAAGCAAATTTTCAAAAGTGTAGACAAGATAGTTCCTACCAAAGCATTGATGAATCAATGACTAAATTCAAAGGTCGTAGTACTTTGAAACAATACATGCCTCTCAAACCAGTCAAGCGTGGTATAAAAATGTGGCTTCGATGTGATGCCTCAACCGGGTACACGTACGATTTCAACATCTACTCCGGAAAAGAGCTTGAATTAACTGTAGGAACGCTTGGAGAACGAGTCGTTAATAAGTTAGCTAGTTCAATCATAGAACCAGATGTCACATTATGTTTTGACCGTTTTTTCACATCTGTACATTTATTAGACACAATCTCGTATTCAGCTGTAGGAACCGTCATGTGCAACAGAAAAAATTTGCCTGTTTTTGATAAGAAGAAAATGCTACGAGGCGAAGCAGTATTCATGAGCTCGTTATCTGGTCTTTTGTGCGTAAAATGGCAGGACACCAAAGAAGTTTTGGTACTAAGTAATTGCCACAAACCAGAAATGACACTAGTTACAAAAACATTAAAAACAGGTGAAAAAATTGAGGTTGAATGTCCGGAACAGATTAAATTTTATCGCGAAATCATGGGAGGTGTAGATCTGGCAGACCAGATGAGTGGACTGTATGAATATGACAGAAAATCAGATAAATGGTGGAAGAAGGTTTTTTCTCGTTTGATAATGATGTCAGCAGTATATGCATGGATTATTCATTCTGAGCTCAATCGTAAAAAGATACCATTCAAAAATTTTTTAGTAACTTTGGCAGAGGCATTGATCGAAGAAGGATTGAAGACTACGGCTGTTCGCAGGTCAATGAAACCCGGACGCAGACCCCAAAAAATTCAAGCGACAAATCATCTTCCAATTGAAGGAAACACTAGACGGCGATGTACTAATTGTTCCAGGTTCAAAAAACAAACACGTACGAAGACCATCTGCAGGGAGTGCAATATTCCATTATGTAAAATGTGTTTCGCAGAATATCATTCCTAAAATTTATTTTATTTTTTATTTGTATTTAATATTATGAATAAAGTTTTCGTTAATTTTTTATGTTAAATAAATCAGTTATAGTTTTTTGAGGACTGTTGGTACACCCTTTTACCACTTAACATGCCGAATGGTACAATGTTGTACCACCACCCCCCGATAACACCCCTTTTGATTACAACGGTTTTTTATCACAGAAAGTTTCTATGAGATACAGGTAACACATTCCACATGTAGGATATAACTTAACTTTATTAATCGAAAGCCGGTTCGAAAGGGTTAAGGGGCATTGGGCAACCGAAGATGGAAATAGGCTTACTGAGGAACCGGGGAGCTCAAAAGGTAGTTTTATATTACTAGCGGTCTACAATTTTGCTTCATACTTTCAAAAACCGCACCAAAATCCCTTGCATAAACTTTTTTCCATCCGCCTGCAATGCGAGTTTTTTTTTATAGTGTGCGTATAAACTTACACATCTTTGAGATTGGGACGAAAATTGTTGGTGATATAGGCCTTTCCTTTAGTTTCTCACTCGTAGCCCGTATGTAACGATGGGCAAGTTTTATTTTATATCTACATATTACCTCTAGACCGGTTCGTGGGACAGTAAGAATGATAACCAATTTTATAGGATCTAATATCCGAAGAAGTTTTCAGTACAATAAAAACGTCTAGGACTGATCGTTTTCACAGTATATACGTAAACTAGATACGATGACTGGTTAAATACCATGATTGATTAAGGCTGCCGATACCCACCAAGGATTGAAAGCAATTTTCGAGCAAAGCGCTTTGAAGTAAGTAGAACGAATCGACTTCGTGAGACAACCTGTAGACTTAATTTCGGAACAGACTATAAACTTTAATGCGGCAGCTTCACTCAAGCTATGAACTCCACAAAAACAGATGCAATAGCAATTAAATATTTGCTAAAATCCACATCTGGGTATTTCATCTGTGGTACAGGTTGAGACAACTCAGAAAAAGCGATCGAATTAAAACGAGCTAATTGCCCTCTAATATAAAGCTCTAAAAATTCTCTCTCTCTCTCTCTCTCTCTTGTTGTTTTAAGCCACATAAATTCTTCGTAATGATAGCTTTCTTTGGGTGAATAAAAAGTTATACAGCTTTGAAAAAGTGATCCGGGTTTACATGGAGATTTTCTCATCTAGTTGTAAGTTATCTCAGGTACCTACAGGTATAGTTCACAGACTCGAATAAGGTTTTGTATGTTTGCGGAGATATAATAAACTATAATTTCTTGGGTGACCTTTCATTCCTCTGTAAAAACCATATGACGACTGATGATCAAAACAGTTACGAGAATATACGAATTGAAACTCATCTCAGATTGAAGAACTTACAACTTTCAAGATTTTAAAATAGCTTGGGCATGTCCATTTTAGATAAAAATCTTATTGAGAAGAATATGTACTAATATGCATAAGCTCACTGCCCTATTGTGTGAATGTCCAAGTATTTCTAACCAAAGAAAAATATTCAGTAGCTACAGAGTTAGAAGATCTAGTAAAATTCATGAAACACTTTCAAGTGATTCTAATTTATCTCAATTCCAACATAACACTTGTCTCCAGGTATGATTCCAATGAGTTTGCATCAGAACGGTTAAAGATAGGGAATCGATGGACGCTATTATATATAGTTGTATACAAATACAAACTTCTTATTTAAAACTCTCACAAAATCTAGTGACTATAATATCTAGCTATCACCCAGGAAACTGGGAAGGCTTTTTTCATTTTATGATTATGATTTACAAATTATTTTTTCCTTTAATATTATCCTTACGAAGTATTTACAAATTCAACGAATTCCGTTGAAAATTCCATTCCACTGAATGAAGTGCTAAGCCTTGGTGCATCCCCTTGCACCACCTTTATTTGAAAGCATAAAAAATAATTGAAATATATACAGGAAAAATTGTAACAAATTCAACTCAGTTGACAAAGATGTTCAACAACAGAATCCAGCTTTCTGTACGGAAAATTACCAGTTTCGACTTCCATTAAATTAATCGCTAAAGACCAAACATCACTTCGAACATCATAGCCCTTCGCCTTTTCTGGGTAAATTCGTTCAGGCTAAATGAATTATATTTATATATAATTGTTTTAAATACGTTACAAGCTGTACATGTATAAAATTAAAGAATTAAATTACCGCCATATAAGGCCTACATCCAGCATCCTTAGTTTTTCCTATTAAATCCACTAATTGTCCAGATATGCCAAAATCACAGAGTTTTATATCTTCACATCTGTGCAGAAGTATATTTCTAGGCTTCACATCACGATGAATAATTTTAAGTTTTTCTTTGAGATAATTGAGAGCATTAACCGTGGCAACAGTTATTTTAGCTAAAATTGATTCAGGAATGCGCTGCTCTTTCCTTTCATAAATGTATTTATAAAATTTATCTAGAGATGTATCCATAAGCTCCACGCATATCCAACAGTCCCCCTCCTTAAAGAGGGTCACAAAAAATTGGACAATATAATTGCAATCGATTGATTTCATAACGCCCTTTAGATCCATAAGAAGTTGTTTTTGTTCCTTTTCATCTACTGTAGAACGAATCCTCTTCACAGCCAATACAGTACTATTTTTACGAAAAACCAATTTATTTACAACATCAAAAGCACCTCGCCCAATTTCGCCCAAATCTTCCATAGCATCTGATGTAAAATGATAAATCTCATTTAAGCCTAATTGTAATTTTCCTGATGCTTGAATACGTATCCTTTTCGTGTGTGCCTTTCAGGAATTGGAGCAGGTTTTGGAGCATTTTGAAGGCTTAATGTTAACTGTCTTCTTCGTTCACCAGTTAATTCTCCAGTGTTATTTGATAGATGAAGATTATTTAAATGCAAATCTGCAGCTGGTATACGGGGTCTTCCTATAAATTATAAATCGTGAACAGTAATTAATGCAATATATGTAAATGTAAGTCATTTAAAAATTAAAATATTTGCTTACCTGTTTCAGACAATCACGAGTCATTAATTCCGCTGTTATATATAAAATCCTAGGTACATATATGTACCATATGTTCATATATATATGTATAATGTTGGAATGTTATATATATATAATCCTAGGTACATATTGGACATATAAAAGAAAAAAGAAAAGAAAATCATAAATTATGATTTTCAATAAACTAATCATGTACAAAACATGATTAGTTTATCTTCCAAAAAGGGTGAAGAAAATTGCATCAGCAATTTTCTTCAAATTCCAAACAATTCATAAAATTTTTCCCATTAAACGACTTGGGAAAAACAAAAGTTTCAGATTTCAACCAGGTCGTTTTAACAGAAACAACTACACGACAAATTTTGCCTTCAGCAAAATTTGTCACTCCATACAATTTAATTAAAAAATAAATCAAAAAGCAAATCGTACCGTCAGTACAATTTGCCGCGAAAAAATTCAATATGTATCTACATACGTACATACATATTGTGTAAAAAGCTTTCGCGATAAGAGACGCGCGCCGCATAAATGCATTGTATATATATTCGCGACGCGATTTCAAACGACGGGACGGTGGCTGATGTTTTTAAAAGTGTAAAGGTACGTTTTCGTTGGCGCAGCCAGCTGCAACAGCCAGCTGCTAATCACTGTTCATAGGTAAGACAATGGAACTGTGTTCGTTGCTGCGTTCCGACTGCTGGCTGCAAATGTCGGCTGTATGCGGCTGCGTCCTTACTGCTCATTGTACCAGTAGAGACGCAGCCGTATTGCAGTTCAGTCGTTTGTCAAACTTTAATATGTGCGGTAAAGATATTGAAAGTAAAGACATGGCCTTAAAATTTTCTAATTCGGAAGACGAAGTGTTAATTGAAGAAGTTCAAAGGAATCCTGCTATATATGATCACCAAAATAAAGATTATAAAGATGCTAATATAAGGGGAAATATATGGTCAACTGTATCCGCATCCGTTGGAAGAAATGGTAAGGAAATTTGAATTATATATTTATACTTTTTATTACTCTTTATTGACAAAAAATATCTTTTATGAATAGTTAATTTAAAAAAGAAGGATATAATACATTAATTTTTAAGAGCTTAGTCTAGAAATAAATTCCTCTTGCCACTTTACAGCTCCTTCCCTATTCAAATATTCAGTAAATTCTTCTCTTATGATAAAACCACCAGCATTAGAATATCCCCCAGACTTTTTTAATGGTGAAATATTAGTTGATAATTTTAACTTAGGATCATGTTCATAATATGGTTGTCCATTTTTCTCTAAGTAGGCATCGCGCAGTAAATTGTGTAAGCAACAAGCGACAATAACAATATCGTCGCAAGTTTCAGGTTTAACAGCTATTGGTGTGTAAAAAATTCGAAAAACTTGGCATAATAGACCGAAAGCATTTTCCGAAACTCTACGTGCCCGACTCAGTCTGTAATTGAAAACAGCTTTCTCTCTGTCTGAATTAGCTGATGGCTTCGTATAGGGCTTCATAATATGTCTATGTAGGCGAAAAGCTTCGTCTCCAATTATAACATACGGTAGCACTTTATTTGAACTTGGAAGGTTGCTGTCTTTTGGGAAGAAAATATACTTTGGCCCATTGAGCTTTTTGCGAAGATTCCACTATCACCTTCTTTGCCATATGATCCGACATTTATTATTAGGAACTTGCAGTTTGCATCGACGAGAGCTAACAAGACGATGGAAAAGTAATCTTTGTAGTTAAAGAATAAAGATCCACTTTCATTGGGACAGAAGATCCGTATATGTTTTCCATCAACCGCGCCCACACAGTTAGGAAAATCACACCTTTTCCAGAACTCGTCTGCTCTCTCTTTTAAATTTTCAGTGGTCGGCTCAGGTAGAAATAACGGTAATAATTTTGTTTTCAATATTCCTAATGTATCACGAATGATGATACATATATAACTATGAGAAATACGAAATCCAAAAGCAAGTGAACGGTAGGACTCTCCTGAAGCAAGAAACCTGTAAATTTAACAAATTTTAATAATTAACAAAATTGAATGTAAACTTTTGAGGTAATAGATCAAAAATTTCATAACATGCAATACTATTGTACAAGTACAGTGTGCGATGAATTTTGCAACTAATTGCCTATTATTTCAGATGAGGAGTGCAAAAAACGGTGGAGATTGATCAGAGATAACTTTTTTAAACAAAAAAGAAAGCAGAAACTTGGAACGGGATCTGCAGCAGCAAGGCTTTCCAAATGGCCTCTTTATGAACAACTACGTTTTTTGGAAACAGTTCAACAAGATAGAATGTAAAAATTTCAAAACAAATATTATCAGTCATAACGAAATTCTTCCAGGATAAAAACTAACATTAGAAAAGTTGAATCGAATTGTCCAACTACTGATGAATCTCTCGGCGAAGGATTAAATTTGGAGGAAACAGCCGAAAAGGACATCCAACCTATTCAGGCCAGTGGTTCTTGTGAGCTTAATCAGACTGGCTGTTGCTCGTCTTCTCCAATTCAGTTCCAACATCCAGAAGGAAAATCAAGTTCCAGCTCTTCGACACAAATTCCCAAAAATAAGAGAGCTAAAAGTAACTTAGCAAAATTGGTTGAAGATTTTGACCGACGGTCGTCTGATAGAATGCAAATTCTTTCTGAATTGGTTAAAGGCAAGGAGGATGAGGATGATGTTGATGCATTCTTAAGGAGTATTGCGATCAGTATAAAAAAACTTCCTCCACATCAAATTGCTCAAGCAAAAACTTGGATCCTTTCTGTAGTGACGGAGTTGCAATACCCGTCACCAGCTTCTTCTACTATAATTATTCCCTATGAAAGTTTTGAGAGTATTGAAAATTCTTCCTCTACCCTGGCATCAGCATCATCAGCATCCTCTTTTTCGTTTCGTATTCCTCCACCCGACATATATCAAAATGAATCCGCAGAAAGTTCACTTATTTAGGTGTGATGTATTGTAAAACAAAAACCGACATAATAAAACTAATAAAAATAAAAGGTTTATCTTATTTTTTATACGTACCGTAAAGTCAGTGCTAGCTTCTCAGCTGGTGAAATCGGATATTTTATTGCATTTGAACTTTTCTTCTTTAAATCGACTGCCACCAAACTTAAAATAAAATTAAACTGTTCTGGATTTAATCTGAGGAACTGCCGAAATTTTTCGTCGCTATCTTTGAAATGTCCATTTATAAGAAGCTTGAAATATCCTTCGACTCTTCGAGTTTGAAATAAATTATTGGTGGGCTGCCTTAAACTCGATAATAACATTAACATTTCTTCTCCTTCTTCCTCTTCTTCCAGTAATAAAAATTGGATGACTTTATTCATTTAAGTTTTTCTTAATAGCGGTTTAATATGTGATAATTACAAGCACTTTAACTGAGTGCCAATGCAGTCAGACATTCTAGCGAAACCACTTGGCTGCACAGCTGAACCGTGCGGCTAAGATGTAACAGCCTGTTGATACAGCTGGCTGCGCCAGCGAAACCGTACCTTAAGATTACATTTTTGAAGCCATCGTCCAACGCGAATAATTCTGGACATGTTTGAACAAGTCCAGAATTGAAAAATTAAAATTTTCTTAGGATAAGAAAATGCAATTTAGCATTTTCTATCCTGAACGACGGCTCTTGATCATGATGAATGTGATCAAGAGCCGAGTTGATTTTTAGCCATCGATAACAGAGTCGTGTTTTGAAGATACTAACGGGCGGACACGCGAGTTAAGATTTTTAATTTACGATTTTTTATTATTTTGTTCACAAAAAATAAAAATGAATGTTTAATGAAGAAAACCACATCAATTTGAATTGATATTTTATTTATTGGAAAGAATAAAATGATTAACACAACTTAACACTGAAAATTATTTGTATACACTTTTACTAGTAACAAACTGAAAACTTCTGAACGGTTTGGGAGAAAAATCTAAACTGTACTTCAAGTTCAATTATCTGTCTGCATTCATTCCCGTAAACACAAAAGCTTTTTAATTTTTATCTATTAAGCAGGAATGCATGGGAACGGTTGCATTTCCTGGGTTCTGTTGAGTAAACATAATTGTCTGGGAACATTTATATTTTATATAAATGAAAATTTTGTGAAGGTTGTTCTGAGGTGTCATGTTCCGTGATGTCGGTTAAATTTGCCGACGTAACTCGCGTTGAAAAAAAAGGGTTGTTTTTCAAAGAAAAGTTTTTAAGAGAAGAAGTTTTTAATAAAAGCGGTTTTCAAAGAAAAGTTTTTAAGAGAAGAAGTTTTTAATAAAAGCGGTTTTGAAGAAAAGTTTAAGAGAAAAGTTCCTTAATGAAAGTGGTTTCGAAAAAAAAAACTACAAGAAGAGTCCTTAGTAAAAATTGTTTTAAGCAAAGTTTTTAAGAAGACTGGTTTTAATAAAAGTTGTGTAAGGAAAGTTGTTTAAACAAAATTCTTTAAGAAGAAGTGCTACCAATAAATAAGTTTGAAGAAAGAAGGAAACGGAGTTTTACTGTGGTAAACCAAGCAAGGGATATCGGTGACAGTGCCGAGGACAGAAACTAAAACTGAGTTTAGACTTATAACACCGCCAAAAACATTGTTTCTACTTCTTCCTTCTTGAAAAGTAAACGTCTTTAATAGCTGGGCTGACTGAAATATTCTCCAAATCCTCTTAAAGTTAATATTTTATGTAGAATACTAATTCTGCTAAAATCTCTTACTTGCTAAATTTAAGAATCAAAGAGATCTCTTAAAGGTCTCTTATGTAGAATCGGGGGGATAATTCAAATATTGAAATCAGAGTTAGAAAAAAATTCAGGAAAATATTATGTTTGCTAGACATAACATAATAAGTAAGAGTATTTTATTTGTACAACAAATGGAAGAATATAATATAAGAGTTTCATGGCAGAAGAAGGAAGCAATTAGTTTTGTCATACTGGTACCCCAGTTTAAAGGGATTGGAGGCATTAAATATATACTAATACCTATTGCAAATCAAGATTCAGAACAGATTGATATAGATACACAAACAGTTTTGTTCTTCAATAATGAAACATACCTAGATGAAAATAAGAGAATATTGAAAGAACTAAGTTTTGCCAACAATTGTATTAGTAATAAGATTAAAAATAAAGACAGCTCAAATCAAGAACTGGAAAAGGGGATTGTAATAACAAAAAACGCTATTGATGTCGAATTATGTAATGATTGTAATAATATGACATATAAGTTGAAAGGAAGTTATATAACTAAATTTAGTAGGTGTAAAGTCAATATAAATAATGCTATATTTGAGAACAACCTGAGAGAATTTAAACATGCAATAGTAATACATAGCTATGAAAGCATCAAGGAATTGAATCTTAAATTGTCCAATAGAGAAATATAGTTAAAACAAATAGAAAATATCAAAGAAATCAAGGAATTGAAATACCATAAGCTAGAACATGTTTCGACTCAGGAGAGTCTCAAGCTAAACGGAGAGTGGGTCAAGTCATATTCGACACCATCCTCTAAAAATGTGCACTCAGCACCTACATTTTAACATACATTCATTCTCCCATCAGAAAACTTTCCCATGAGAAAAGTCATGTTGAAAACAAAATTATCCAATTACGTCTGGGAATAATATTTCATCTGAGCTTTTCTGCTTTGCTCTATGGGAACGTTAAAGTAAAATGATTTTATCTAAGTAAGTTAGTTCTTTTTCCGCCGGTTAAGTATTTAGCTCGATAAATCTTTTTTTCTAACACGGAATTGATTAAAATAAAATAAAGTATTACTTTACACAAGTGAATCTTTTTGTTTTTTTTATTAAATATAATTTTAAATTTTTGTCACGCGAATCCTTTAATCAGGACATTATTTATGAAGAGGACACAAATCCTTCTTTATTAGAAGATGCTACATCTCAGAAACTTAACGTTATTTTGGAAGACCTAAACAAATTACTATGCAATCAGGAAAGAATAATAAAACATTTGAAGAAGCAAGAAGCTATCGATGGACTATGTATGCGAGGCGAAACAGGGCGATAACTCACATGCAGCAAGTAGGCAGTCCCAGTTAGCAATATCATCGATTGCTTTGTCAAAACCAATTGATTGACAGATTCGATTCATTAAGAGATGACATTGAACTGCCAAAGGAGCAACATCCCAGGTAACAAGCAAGCAAACAAGCCAAAACACAAAGTGCATTTTTACCGACGGCATTCCGCTTACCATGCGCGTGTGTTAGTAGGAGAGTGAACGTTGTGTTTAAACAAAGGATAATTAGTGTGTTAATGTGTATTAGCACCAAAGAAGGAAAAACAATTCGCCGACGGCATTTTCGGTGTTCCGTAAGTGTTAGTGATATAGACACGTAATATATAAGTAAAAGTGAGAAAAAGACTCAAGTGAAATTAGTGTTAAAAAAAAAAAATAATAAAAAAAGTGAACAAAATGAACTCTAATGAAGAGCATGTGATAAACGCCGTCAAGGTAAACGTACGAGAAATATTTAAGACGGGCAACATTATTGACGTTCCGGAAGATATTATAGAGTCTCTCGCACAGAGAATGCTTAAGGGGAAACAACAAGCAGCATCGGGAAGTTACTCGTCAACATCTACGGACTTAACAAGTGACTCAGAGCACATGTCACAGGATGAAGAGGACACAACAAATACTGATGGAAGTGACTACAAGGTGGTCCGAGGAAAGCGTAAGCCACGTAATAACCCCCCAGAAGACTTGATTAAGAAGGCTAAACCAGCAACAGACCCAAGACAGAGCAGCAACTACTACCAGGCGTTGCAAACAGATAATAGGTTCATCATACCGAATAAAGAAGTTCAACCGAGACCGGAGCAAAAGCCCAGTAGGCCCCCACCAATAATTGCCCATGGACTAAATTACAGGGAATTTAATGATGCGCTAAACACGTTACCAAGCAGACCAAAATTTTTTATCAAGATGGGAAGCGGCAACAAATGCACTTTCAAACCATCCACGGAAGAGGACCGTAAGAACATCCTTAAATTACTATGCCAGGTCAATGTGGAATCATACACATTCACCCTAAAGGATGAGAGAAAGACAACACTTGTGCTGAAGGGAGTCCAGCACACTTTCTGCGTAGGAGACGTCAAGGCAGCCTTGGAAAGCAAACTCCAAGGTTGCAAAATAAATAGCGTGGTGCAGCTCGAAACAGCACGCAGCAAAGCAGCAAAAAAGCGGATGGACGCTTTCATCGTAACCTTCGACGGAAAATATGATATGAGCGAGATCATAAAGGTGGACAGACTACTGGACCAGATCGTGTTTTGGGAAAAACACGTCACAAAAGGAATAGCCCAGTGTAAAAGATGCCAACGATTTGGACACGTGGCCAGCAATTGTGCACAGCTATACCGATGCGTAAAATGCGACAAGAAGCATGGACCAGGAGAATGCCCAAGAATCAAAAACGATGCAGAAACGAAGCCGTACTGCGTCAACTGCAAGCAGGAAGGACATCCAGCCAATTACCGAGGATGCCCGAAATACAAAGAAATCAACGCCGTAAAAAACAATCGTCGGGAGCAGCAGCAGCAAAAAGAAAGATTTACTCGGGAATCGGTAAGAAACTATATCAAACCAGGTATGTCGTTCTCACAAGTAATTTCTAACAAACCAAATAGTATCCCACATAATACTAACAAACCCCAACAACCCTCTATATCTCCAGGAATATCGCCAAGACAAATACAAGCCCCTAGGTTAACGCAAACCGGAAGGCCCGCTCAAAATATTGCAGACAATTTCTGCACTCAAGAGGCAAAAGCCCTTTTCGGGTGTGATCTTTTCACACTCATGGCCAAAATCAATAATTTTATTCCTGTATATAGGAAACTCTCTTCCTTAGCGGAACGCCAAAGTGCTTATCTTCAATTTGCTTTCGGCCTATGTCTAGGGAAATAAGCAGATTGAAGATAATTGCATTAAACTGCAACTCACTTGTGCGACATTGCAAGAGAGTAGCCCTTAATTCTTTCCTCGCGGAACACAAACCTAACTTCGTTCTCCTATCGGAGACACATCTTAACTCCCGGCACAATCTTACTTTTGAAAAATTTTCTACCATACGCACTGACAGAACAGATTCAACCCTCGGAACAGCAGTCCTAATACGGGATGGTCTAAGGTTTGAGCAAGTTCAGCTCAAGCCACTGTGTAATATGGAATGTACGGCAGTAAAAGTATGCTTAGCTTCTCAAGAAACTTTACTTCTCATTTCAATATACAACAGATGCGGAGCACAGGCCGCTCAGATTAAAAGAAATCTGAAATTCTTAAATAACCTCTCCACAAACTACACCTACACTGTCATTGGAGGAGATTTCAATGCCAGGCATTCAATGTGGAATGATCCACGAGAAAACGGTTCAGGCAAAACCATAGCAAATTGGCTTAACCAAAACCAGGATAGTCATGACCTCATTGTGGTTTCATCAACCACTCCAACTTACCCCCGATCAGGCTCATACATTGACTTCTATCTCGTTTCATCAAGATTCATAAATCTCCTCCCGCAAATAGCTAACTACAATTGCAGCACATTTCATGCTCCCTCCGACCACTTAGCAGTAGACCTAACAATTAAACCTAACCGTCCGGTAAGCATACTAACAATGAACCTTCCCACCACTCCTACCCTGACAGATATTAATTGGAATGAGTTTCAAGATAGGTTGACAATACTCTATCAAGGAAACCTCCCAGCCAATAGCAGAAACCTTTCAAATGCTGAGATAAACTCGCAAATTGAACTGTTTACAAATTGTCTACAGAGCAATATCGAGCACTTTTCGCGAGTAGCTCCTACAAAGAACTACAGCTACAAAAATCTGCCAGCGAGCCTCCAAAACATGTACAAATACAGACAAAAACTCGGAAGATCCTGAACCGCATATATCACAGAACCCTGAACTCACAAAATGCGGCATATCAGTGTGTATTATCCCAAGTAAAATGCTTGTCTGTAATTATTAGTGAGCAAACTAAACTATTCTGCGACGAACAGTTTAGAAAAAGGCTCGAAAATATCAAGCCCGGCCCACGGACTTTTGAAAATATAAACAAAATCTGCTCTAGGAAGCCAAAGCTCCCTAAAACCATAACAAGCAACCAAGATACATTAGTTCTTCCTCAAGAAAAATGCAATGCCTTCGCATCACATTTCCAAGGAACTTTCAAGGACAACTCAGGCCTTAGCGACCCAAGCTTCACTTCTGAAGTAAATAGGTTTGTCAGTACCTTTCTAACTTCACACGACTCAATTCCGCAAACCTTCTTCTGCTCAGATAATCCAGCGATTTATCCAGAAGAGCAACATATTTTCACGAGCCCCCTACAACTCTTCGTCTTAATAAAGACCATAAACTCAAAAAAATCAAGCGGCCCTGACAAAATCTCAAATAAAAAAGCTACCGCCTATAGCTCTCGACTTTCTAGCAACCATCTTCAATAATTGCATCAACAACTCCTACTTTCCGGAAATGTGGAAAATATCACGCATCTTCCCAATACCTAAGAAATCTTCGTCGAAAGACATCAAGGATTTCAGACCAATCTCCTTAATCTCAAATCTGGGAAAACTATTTGAAAAAGTCATCAAACAACAGGTCATAAATACCTGTGAAGACAAAAATATACACCAGGAGTCACAATTCGGCTTCAAGCCTCAGCACGCTACATTTCGCCCCCTGCTAAAATTCCACACAGACACAACCAGAGTGCTAAACAGGAATGAATGCACAGTAGGCTGCTTTCTTGATGTCGAAAAAGCTTTCGACTCGGTTTGGACAGCAGGACTCATCTTCAAGTTAAACCAGTTCGGTTTCCCTACACACCTCAATAGGCTTATCCACAGTTTCCTAACTTCTAGGAAATTGTATGTGGAACTAGAAAGCCACAAATCACCACTTAAGGCAATTGAAGCAGGCGTCCCCCAGGGCTCTATCCTAGGTCCGATACTCTTCAACCTGTACACTTCAGACCAACCTCCAAACGAAAATGGGACAACACTCCTCTATGCAGATGACTCCCTTACTTACGCTCAATCTCGTTGCCCACATTTGGCTATAAACAAAGTCAACCTTCATCTAAATAAGCTGGACTCCTATCATAAAAAATGGGGGATAAAAATAAATGTCCAAAAATCTGAGCTAATTTGCATTCGGAAACCTTGAATTGGACGAACCCGCAAGCATCCAAATCCAAATCCATAGAGGCCATTTACAACTCTCGAATCATTAAACCTACAGAAAAGGCCAAGTACCTAGGTGTGAACTTCCAGGAACTCTTTAAGTTCAATTACCACGCGAAGGCGACCATTAACAAAGCCAATATCGCTTACAACCTTCTCAGCCCAATAATCCACGTCAGGGACGGACTCTCAACAAAGACCAAACTTCTGCTATACAAGCAACTTATAAGACCCGTAATTACTTACTGCTTTCCTATATGGCACTCGATCTCTCACACTTATATGGAACGCCTTAGCAAACTTGAAAGGAAGATACTTAGAGTTTGCACAGGGCTCCATAGAAGAGCCAACGGAAAATACTTCCGTAACGAAGTAGTTTACGAGGCGGCCAATGTCACCCCCATCAAGGAATATTTATTCTGTTGTATACACAACATTCAATAAAAAACCTGCGGATTCATAAAATCCCTAATAAAGAAAAATAAGGAAAAAACGGCACATTCCTAAAGAAAAATTAAAATAAAGTCATGAAAAGGGTCCTATAAGCTAGTCACACTTAACAACGTGACTAGCTTATCTATTCACACGCAAAGAAAGTTGCATCAGCAATTTCTTTGCATGGCCCACTTGAAAAAGGCGACAAATAAAGTCGAATCATGACAAATCTTACCCTCAGTAAGATTTGTCAGCATAAAATATAAATTCAATCGCGCAACAAAGTAATGAAAAGATAAAAGCGACGCGAGAATTCAAGTGCGCAACAATGTAAGAAACGATAAGACGACGGGTTGGTGGCTTGATATTTATGAAAATATCGGGTTTCACCTCCGTCCGGCGAGAAATTTTTGTGGGCATGATTAAACATGCCCCACGATAATATACTTTCTCAGGATAGGAATGCTAATTAAGCATTTTCCTATCCTGACTGTTCGAGACTTAATTAATGAAAAATTAAAAGTCGAGAGCAAGTTCGTTCTAAAACCTCGAACGGATCGCCTCGCGGTAGTTTCTGTACGAGTAAAAGTTAATCGGTTGAAAAAATACAGCTTTTTAAAAAAAAGGGCATATTATAGAATCTAGAAGCAAAAATAATTTCGAGATATTTAGGTGAGATCGTCTCACTTCACAGATGATTTTATGGTCGAAAAATTAGGTGATTTTAGTAAAAGAAATTAAAATCTGATTTCGTCTTGACTTCGCAACGGGTCGCCTGGTCGCGCATTGCATGCAAATTTTAGTAATAAAAATTGAGTTTAACTTTAATTGCCAGTCAGTGACAAGTCAGTTGTGAAGTGTAAGAACAGAAGAACATAGAAAGTTGTGTAGAATAAAGTGAGACTATGTATTAAGGATGTACCAGAGAGACGTGTTGGTGTAATAAAAAGAATTTAGTTTCAACAAAGTTAAACCAGACAGATTTTTTTATTAAAATGACCCAAGGTGGTGTGTAAGCAGGGTGACAGTGATATCCCCCGAGCACAGAAACAACAACAAAAAAACTTGTGTTAAAGCGATTTCGTTAAAAGACAGCCCCGAATACGCAACAAAATTGGCGCAGCCGGTAGGATCAAGGTAGCTTGATTTCTGCAAACAATCAAAAGCCTAAATTCCTTGATCCTGCGAACAAAAGGGGAACCGTTGACGACGCTATTCAAGCCAAGTCACCCCCAACACTCGGGTAGATTACATCTTTAGGCGCCTCTGCTCCAGGCGAGCACGCGTTCAACCCAGTCAGTGCACAAGCACCACCGAGGGAAATAAAGTCTACCAAAAGCCACCCAGAAGGACGAATACGAAATCCCGAAGTGCAGGCAGCTCGCTCATTAGACGACTTCGATCCAGAGTTGAAGGGGAATTCGAAGGCGGCTTTCACAGCCCCCCTTTCAACTAACACCAGGGGAAGTTAAGACGGCTCAAGGCCCCCCCCGGCAGCAAATCAATCAGACGACAGCAGACAAAAGTACCAGAGGGAATACGAAGACGGTTAAGGAAACCCCTTTCCAAACTACATCAAAGGGAAATAAGCAGGCTGGAGCCCCCCCATTCAACCGACAATTCATGTCAGAAGACAACAGCGCTAATCCACTCCAACAGGAACGAGAAGCAGCAAAGAGGACAAATCCTCCACCATCATCCGACGCGGGACAAACCCCCGGTGCCAACAACAAGCATCCCGGTGAAGGCAAAGCAACTGCTGCAGTACCAATTCCAACAGGACCTCGACTACGAAGTGGAACTATATTATCAGGTCCCCCTACACAAGTAAGTCTTAATAAGTTCTTAAATAGATTGTATGAGAGAGCGCAAGATTCAGGCACGCTAGCTATCACTCAATGTGATTCACTGAGTAGGAAATTGAGTCAAACCCGCGAGAATAGGCTTGCACAAATCCAGGCTTTAAAGGAAAATACAGTTCGATTTCGCGAAGAGTTAAATAAGCTAACTGAATCCCAGCGCTCCCTCGAATTAGATAATAATGAGAGTGAGAGTAATTTAGAACAAGATAAAAGTGATAATTTAAGTGAAGGTCAAAAAGAAAGTGGTTGTGTTAGTGAAGTGACAGACCCTACACCAGAGGACCTTTTAATAGATTGGCTGGAAGAATCCTTAACGGAAACCAGCCCAGAAGGTAGTCCCATTAGTCCACCTAAATTTAAATATTCAGCCAAACGGCTACAAAACATGGTGGACCACGCCAAGGTCGCAAAACTGACAGCGCAGCTCGTCCCCTTATTTTCGGGTGAAAATACCCCACAAATGGGACGTGAGCTGCAGACCTTCATCGGTTGCTGCAAGCAAACTATGCAGTGCCTTGACGATGAAGAAAAGGTGGCTTTCCTTCAGGTTCTCCCCACAAGATTAAGAGGTGATGCATATCAGCCATTCGCTTCAGACGTCCCTACTTCATTCACTGAGGTAGAGGAACGTTTGAACAGGACATACCTTCGCCGTGAGACTTATCAGGAATTGGTGAACAGATTGATTACCACACGACAGAACCCATTGGAATCTCTCACTGCTTTTGCTACAAGGTTGAAGCAGCTGTTGACGATCTGCAATGAGGCTGCGACACAAAAGTATGGAGCTGAGGCAGTCCCGGCGGTGAAAACACAGCTGATGGACTTCGCCAAAAATGCCCTTAAAAGTGGAGTAACTAATCCACATTTGTGTCAATATGCATACCTGCTAGGTCACAAATGATCACCTCAGTCCCGTTGCGAGTGAAGGAAGAAATGCTCTGTCTTTCAAAAGAAATAGCCGATGGAGTCTTCCTGGCCAACAGTTTACTGCCCACTGGAAGAGAAACAGTGCAAGTAGCCATACTCAACAGTAACAATTCTCAAGTACTCATCTCCAGCTTATTGGTACAATTGCTACCTATCCGTGACTACGCCGTCATCCGAGTAGGAGAAGCCGCATATATACAAAACGTTCTCAAGCCGAATGCATCGCAAACGAGCAACATAAACAACAGTGAGCTTCCCGAATCCGAGCCCAAGCCGAACAAGGCTTCAAGTTCTAAAACTCCTAAATGCAAGTTCTTATCTCAACTAGGAACCGAAATAAGTGACGCGTGCGAGCCCAGTAAGACCCGAGCAGGGGCAAGGCCGACTCCACCGTACAATAAAGAAAATCTTAAAAAAGTGTTAAGGCCTCAGAGCCCAATTCGGGATGCGAGAGAGGTAAAGCAGCCGATAAGCCAAATGCAGCTGACTCCTCCATCCAATATACCTAGATTTAAGATGATTACAAGGCATAATAGCCCAAGTAAAGGTGCGTGTGAAATCAAAAAGACTTGTTCAAAGGCAAAGCCGACTCCACCACCTAAAAAAGTTAATATTAAGAATCAAATGAGACCCCAGAGTCCCATAAAAGATGCGTGCGAGATCCGTAAGACCTCATTAAAGGCAATGTTGGCTCCACCATCAAATATAGTTAAATATACCAATCTCTCACGGCCCATAAACCAAAGTGTCAATGCGTGCAAGTACTCTAAACCAACAAAAATACCAGTTCGACATAGTACTCCACCACTCGAACAGCAGGAAGCACATACCCTGCCAGTTAGTACAGTAAGTGAAAATAAGTACAAAAAGGTGCAACAACTCAAAACTAACGCAAGCTTTTCGGAAAATACAGCTATCTTACAACACGTGAGGTACCTATTTCCGGATCAAGAAGATTCCACGCATACTCCGCGAGTCAACAGGCTAGACCAAGAGCTCAGCCTAGACCCAAATCTAAACGCGGAAGAAAAAGCTTCGATATCCGAACTCTGTTATGAGTACAATGATATCTTTTACCTTAAAGGCGATAAGCTTACATATACAAACGCTATCACCCATAACATTCCATTAGTACAAGATCAGGCCCCAATAAACCAAAAGGCCTATCGATTACCAGAGACTCAGAGACAGGTGATAAATGAGCAAATGCGAGAAATGCTAGATAACGGGATAGTCCAAACTAGCAAAAGCCCTTGGAATTCACCTTTATTAGTTGTCCCCAAAAAGGCGGGACCTGATGGTGAGAAAAGGTGGCGCGTCGTTGTCGACTTTCGTAAATTAAACGAAAAGACAATTGCCGATGCATTCCCGCTACCCCGAATCGAGGATATTCTTGATCAACTAGGTCATGCCAGGTACTTTACCACTCTCGATCTGGCCAACGGCTATCACCAAGTCTTAGTCGACAAAAGAGATCGACATAAGACCGCTTTTAGCACTAATTACGGGCACTACGAATTTAAGCGTATGCCATTCGGACTCAAAGGAGCTCCCGCTACATTCCAACGCCTCATGAACTTCATTCTCACAGGCCTACAAGGCCTCGAATGTTTCGTTTATCTTGACGACATTGTCATTTATGGTAAAAACCTAAATGACCACAATGATAAACTTCGCAAAGTCTACGACAAATTGAGAGAAAACAACCTCAAACTGCAGCCAGAGAAGTGCCAGTTCTTGAGACGAGAAGTTGTTTACCTAGGGCACAAATGCTCTAGCGAAGGTGCATTACCAGACCCCAGCAAAACGGCCTGCGTCCAAACATTCCCTGTTCCTAGAACAGTAAGGCAAGTTCAGTCCTTTTTAGGACTTGCCAATTACTATAGGAAGTTCATTCCGGACTTCTCTAAAATAGTTCGTCCAATTACGAATTTACTTCGAAAGGATGTAAAATTCACTTGGACCGAGAAATGCCAAGAAGCATTTCAAAGCATTAAAAATGCTCTAATTTCCCCACCACTTTTAATCTATCCAGATTTCTCTAAACCCTTCAATCTTACAACGGACGCCAGCAACGAAGCATTAGGCGCTGTGCTTTCCCAAGGAGAAGTGGGAAAATACCAGCCTATCGCTACGCTTACGAAATGAATCCAGTCAAGGCACCTGAGATAATCACGAGCCCCAAGGAAGTTCAAACAATCCTAAAGGATTTCCACGACTCTCCTTTCGGCGGCCATCAGGGTGTCATTAAGACTTATAAAAGAATCAGCCGCAAGTATTGGTGGAGACACATGCTTAGCGATATAAAAAAGTACATAAAAAAAATGCCCTAAGTGCCAAACAATGAAGGCATCGCCACAATTCAAGATGCCAATGGTAATAACGGACATCGCAGAACAACCTTTCGACAAGGTTTACCACGATATAGTAGGTCCACTAGAAGAGACCATATCAGGTAATAAATATATCTTAACGTTTCAAGATAATCTCACCAAGTTTGTCGATTGGTATGCCATACCAAATGGAGAAGCAGTAACGGTGGCGCAAATCTTTTTCAATGAGATTGTCACGCGTTATCGCATTCCAAAGAGAATAGTCACCGATCAGGGAACTAATTTCCTGAGTGAGCTATTCAAGAAGGTCTGCAAACTGCTAAAGGTAAAGAAGTTACAAACTTCCGCATACCATCCACAGTCTAATGGAGCACTGGAGCGTGCACATAGACTGCCAATCGAATATCTGCATACAATCGTAGACGAAAATCCCAAAACATGGGATCAATTCCTACGAACCGCTGCATTCGTGTACAATAACAGTGTACACGAGGGTACTAAATTAACCCCAATGGATTGCCTTTACGGCTTCACAGCGGATGTCCCATCTAATTTAAAACGGGACCCTGAACCCGTTTATAACCACGAAAGTTATTACCATGTGCTCAAGTATAAAATACAAAAATCATATGCCACGGCTCGTAAAAATCTCTTAGCCAGCAAACAACGCTCAAAGGCATATTACGACAAAACAGTTAGGCCTCTCACTTTCCACCTAGGAGACAAAGTCCTCCTCAAAAGTGAAAGCCGCAAACACAAATTGTCTCAAATCTGGGTTGGCCCATATCTGGTAATCAATGTACCTAGTCCAACAAACACTACCATAAAAATAGGCAAGCGGCAGGTTGTAGTACACAACAACCGTTTAAAGCCCTATTACGAGTAGTACACTGGTACATACACCTTTAGAAAATAAGTCCCACTGAAACAAAACTTCGCCAGTTAAACTAACAACTACCTACTTAAAGGTTCCGCACTCGGGATTATCCCCTATGACTCACGAAGTCAAACTTCACCTAAATTTTATTTAAATTAATGAAAAATACGCTAAATAAACGTACCCATATATACCTTGTTACTTATAACAAAAACATAAATAAATCGGGACATATAACAAATAAATTTTTACTTTTTAGTAGCTATGAGTAAATTAAACATTTTACCAGTAAAGAATTTTTTTTTTTAAAAGGAACAATGCTCGTCGACTTAAAAGCTCATAGAGAAATTGATGAAGTTTAGCATGCTCTAACTTACACTCCCCATACCTTGTTTTGGTAGTTACGAGTGAATTAAAATTTTTTTTTCTCCAGTACAATTGTGGTGAAAAAGTTCAATGCTCTTAACACTAAAAACCCTACTATATATTTACGAGATTCAACATGAATTTTTAAGTTTCTCTGATTCTGTTCTATCTCGTCTTCCTTTTAGCAAGTAAGCTCCAATTGACAAACTATCAACCGTCTACTTAAGCGATACTATATCTAAATATTACATGCATGACCACCTGACTAATAAGCCTACCCTTCATTTTCTGCAGACCATGAAACACATGTTTGTGTTAATGTACTGTCTCCATTTGACAATGGGACAAATAGCAGCGGATCCCTACACCATAAGCCCCCTAAACAACACGGGAGTACTGTATGAAGATCTGGGAAAACTACGAGTATACCACAGCGCATGGAATGTTTTAACGGAAATCAACCTGATGGAACTGGACAACCAAACGCTTATGGCAGAACAGGCGGAACATCTAGTATACCGATTATGCTCAAATCGTTCTCAAACGGATGAGTTATGCCTGGTTCAACAAAAACACGTTCATTCACTCTTGGAAAATATCAAGAGAAGAACAAGTGCCATTCGGGAAGTGGTTCCACTATCAAGATCAACAAGATCTATCTTCGATGGAATAGGGAATGCAATGCACTACCTATTCGGGACCATGGACAGCACTAATGAACAAGAGGTATACAGTCGACTCGAGGAGCTCGAAACAAATACAAAAACACTAGCCGACCTGGAAAGACAACAGATCAGTGTAGTCAAAACTACACTACAGCAGATGCAAAAGCCATTGACATCCCTACAGGAAAGACAGCGTCAAATAACTCACCAGGTAAATACAATGCAAAATATCACCGATGAATTGCTGATGAGACAACTGAGGCAGGAAATAATCTCTAGCCTCACTTTACAAATTGTAGAGATTGAGTATAGGCAGCAAGCCTTACTCGATATAATAGTTGCCAGCAAAAATCATCAACTGCACCCGCTAGTGGTGTCTCCCAAAAAGTTACTAGAAATATACCACAAATCCCATGCTACTTGTCCAGATGCACAAAACTGTCTATCTCTATTATATCAGACAGCCGAGACAAAAGCTCATCTAGTCCAAGACAAATTAGTCATTCGAATACAACTTCCGATTTTCAAGCTACCACAAATAAACTTGTATCGAATACACAGCTTCCCCATACAGGTTAATAAAAAACAATCTTTGGTACCTGAAATAGAGTACTCGCACGTAGCACACCAAGTACAGACACAGGATATTCTATTGTTAAAACCACGAAATCTTATGACCTTTAAAAAGATCACCCAAAACTCGAAGGAGGACACTTTCATCGCTAAGCTGTGCATCCCGATAACAAAGGCTGCGATGTCTAAGGAATGCGTAGTGAAGCTGCTCTTTAATCCGTTAAAGGAAGAGCCTCAGTGTCAATTCAGAGCACAAATACCTCCCAGAGACCTACTTATTAAACTAAGTAAACCAAATTCTTGGATATTCTCGTTGATAGAGCCAACCATAGTACACCTTCAGTGTACCCAACAATTCCTAACTTCGAAAATAGAAGGCCAAGGAATAATAACTATCAACCATCCCTGCCAATTACAAGTGGGATCGCAAATCCTACACTATGAGGCAGAGAATATCCAAAAATTAAGTCTCAGACAGCCTAAGTATTTCCCAAACACAGCCTCACTAGAAAGAATAGTGAACCAATTTCTGAACATAACTAACCATGAGTCCAAAATAGAAAATATTAAAACAAAAGTATACTCAGGAGATGACACTAATAGCATCATCCTAGAAGGTACCCAGTCATTAGAAGAACTGGACGAAAGATTAGAAAAAATAGTTCCTCATATCTGTCACCACCCTACCCATGTACTAGCTACAACATCATTATCCTTAACTGGTGTTGTCATTACATGTATGGTACTGTACCTGGTCGCCAAATGGCTAGTCCCAATTATTAAAAATTACCGCTTCCGCAAATCTGACAAATCCCCTGAGGCGAAGGAGCAAATCGAACAAATCGAAATTATCAAACCTTCCCCTCTCAAAAGGACCCGCACCCTACCACCTACAAGGTCGGTGCAAGTGCTATAAAATTTCCACTTCAGGTCACTATCTAACAACCACTAGCCGTCACCCAAAATAGATAAAAACAAGGCACTAGTATTAGGAAAAACGTAATGTAAATCCCAATAGGAGAGAGAATAAAATAAAAAAGAAGGGAACAACGAAAACAAAAATAAATAAATAAATATAGACAAAAAAAAAAATGTAATTATAATAAATTGTAAAACAAAAAAAAAACAACATATACATATAAATATATATATATACTATTACATGGTTATTATTAGTAAGTAAGATAAATTAAAACGAATTTTAGAATAGGGTATACTATATACTATAACCTTAATTAAGCAAAAGGATTTTTTTTGGGTAGTGTATAACTCTTAGCATTGTAGAAATATGGTGTCAAAACCACATACGTGCATATAGCAAAATAAATCTGTATAAAACAAAATACACATATATATATATATATATATATCATATAGAAAATAGGATAATCATAAAATATATATATTCAGATATCCTTCTCACTAGAAAATTAGTAATTACAAAATATATTAATAAATAATATTAGGCTAACAACACTAATCTAGCATAAAACAAAAACGTAACAAAAACTAACACTAGGTTAGACACTATATACGAATATTATTAAATTAGTTTTTTATTACATAATAATACAAATATAATAAGACATAATAAGAAAAAAAAAATGTTCATGTAAAATACGGAATGGTAATAAGTAATTGTAACGACCAAATTTTCGCTAAGGGTTAGAGCCATACCAAGCCCAAAAAATTCGCAACGACCAAGTATTCGCAAGGGGTTAAGACCGCACCCAACCAAATAAATTTTTCCCCTGAGAGCTATTCCTCTCCAAAGAATAGCTCTCTTTTTCACAGGGGGAAGGTTTGTTGTATACACAACATTCAATAAAAAACCTGCGGATTCATAAAATCCCTAATAAAGAAAAATAAGGAAAAAACGGCACATTCCTAAAGAAAAATTAAAATAAAGTCATGAAAAGGGTCCTATAAGCTAGTCACACTTAACAACGTGACTAGCTTATCTATTCACACGCAAAGAAAGTTGCATCAGCAATTTCTTTGCATGGCCCACTTGAAAAAGGCGACAAATAAAGTCGAATCATGACAAATCTTACTCTCAGTAAGATTTGTCAGCATAAAATATAAATTCAATCGCGCAACAAAGTAATGAAAAGATAAAAGCGACGCGAGAATTCAAGTGCGCAACAATGTAAGAAACGATAAGACGACGGGTTGGTGGCTCGATATTTATGAAAATATCGAGTTTCACCTCCGTCCGGCGAGAAATTTTTGTGGGCATGATTAAACATGCCCAACGATAATATACTTTCTCAGGATAGGTATGCTAATTAAGCATTTTCCTATCCTGACTGTTCGAGACTTAATTAATGAAAAATTAAAAGTCGAGAGCAAGTTCGTTCTAAAACCTCGAAGGGATCGCCTCGCGGTAGTTTCTGTACGAGTAAAAGTTAATCGGTTAAAAAGGGCATATTATAGAATCTAGAAGCAAAAATAATTTCGAGATATTTAGGTGAGATCGTCTCACTTCACAGATGATTTTATGGTCGAAAAATTAGGTGATTTTAGTAAAAGAAATTAGAATCTGATTTCGTCTTGACTTCGCAACGGGTCGCCTGGTCGCGCATTGCATGCAAATTTTAGTAATAAAAATTGAGTTTAACTTTAATTGCCAGTCAGTGACAAGTCAGTTGTGAAGTGTAAGAACAGAAGAACATAGAAAGTTGTGTAGAATAAAGTGAGACTATGTATTAAGGATGTACCAGAGAGACATGTTGGTGTAATAAAAAGAATTTAGTTTCAACAAAGTTAAACCAGACAGATTTTTTTATTAAAACGACCCAAGGTGGTGTGTAAGCAGGGTGACAGTGATATCCCCCGAGCACAGAAACAACAACAAAAAAACTTGTGTTAAAGCGATTTCGTTAAAAGACAGCCCCGAATACGCAACAAAATTCCCGAATACGAAACAATTCGAACTTGCAGAGAAGACTTTAAATACTTTTCACCCCTGCTTCTAATAAAGCCCGAAGCTAGAAACATCTACCGTCTACATGATGGTAGAATAAGTTTCTATTACCATAAAGGTGATTACTATCGTGGGTAATCACAATTCAGCCACCTTTACTCAGAGAATGCTTCTGAAGTACGCCAATTCTTTAGGAACCAACGATTTCTAAACTCTCCCAAAAATCCACATCCTATCCTCTCGTCCTCCCATTAACAAATAACTCCAAAGAGAGAACTACATACAGTACGGTTGATTTAGCGCATCGCCCGTAAAGGAAAAAGAAAATACAACAAAACACAAAGTTTCAAGAAATACCAAGGACAACTGTCAATAAGAAGACAAACGACGTCATCAAATCGGACTGAGGGCTAAAGATGAGCCCCAAGGATAAAACGAAAACAGAAACGAGAATATCGAGGGAAACAACGACAACGTATATAGAAAACGGCGCAAAAACACACTTGACTTGACTTGATTTGATTTACGTGAGCAACTGGAGAGCTTTGAAAAAGAACTCAATAATGATGATTTTTTGACAGAAATGCTAATTATACAATTTGTTTTTAAATGACATCGTTTTGCTACTTTGCTATTAAAAGTCCCTGCATTCCTTTTCATATACATATTATCGACTCCATATTTCTTCAATATTTTTACAGGGCACAATCTAAAAATTTAATTTGTTATGCTAAACACTCTAATTAGCCAAGTTAATACACAACTTAATGAAAAAATAGCTAGGTAGCAATGCAACATATTTGAAATAAAATGCACGTCAAAATTTTTATATTTTATTGATGTCATATTATTAATGTTACAGATTGACAAACTCAAGGTTATATGTCGAGATACTGGTAAAATGAATGGCAGAAACTGTTGCTAGAAGCTTATAGATGAATTTTTCACCTTAAAATTTCTGACATTGTGCTCTTGGACTGGCAGTACAAAAAAATTAGATGAAGAAAAAATGGCCATCAAAATATACCGAAATATAATTAAATTATACACACAATTGATTTTGCTTGCGTACAACGAATTCTCAGAGATTCAGTGTGAAACATGATCAGAAATGTAATAAAAAATAACACTAGGAGATATCAGAATGATCCATGTAGAGCATCTATAAGAAAGAGACTTCCAACTGATTTGCAGTACAAGACAAAAAGCAATACAAAACTAAATAACTTTATAAGTGAAGAAAACTCTGATCGAGAAGGCAACCTCAATGATCGAGTTTACAAATACAGATGAAATCTAAAAGAGCTGTGACCGATTTATACAGCTGAAACGGCAGCCTTTGATAAATATGAATTGTTAAACTTTTTGTTTTATTAAACATCATGTTACGTGAATTTACAACATACATAACATTGTTATGTATGTAAATTATACCTAGCTAAAAAAGCATAATAACGTAAAATAATTATAAACTAATAAAATTTTAGAAGGCATACATAAAAACTAACCATGTTAGAACATGATTAGCTTATCTTCAAAAACAGTTGAAGAAAGTGACTCCGTTCTTCAAACTTCTAAAAGCCCTAAAATTTAAAATATTCTAATTAATAAATTTTTCACATAAGCTAACCAGCTTAAAACAACATGAACATTACGATTTGTCGCGAAGAATATAATATGTCTGTTCATACATACATACATACATATTGCGAAAAGAACTTTCGTGACAAGAAATGCTCGCCGCATAAATGCATTTCATGTACATACGAGTATATGCGCGCCGCGATTTCAACGACTGGACGGTGGCTGATATTTATAAAGACATCAAATTACATTTTTTCAAACCACCGTCCATCGAAAAATATTCTGGACAAGTTTAATCATGTCCAGAATAAAATGTAAAAATTTTCTCAGGGTAAGAAAATGCAATTAAGCATTTTCTACCCTGAAAGACTGCTCTTGATCTCGGTTAAAGCATAGAGAAGCAATAACAGAGTTGAAAAATATATAGCAGCAATATTCCCTCGATTTTAAAAGCTCACTTTAAAAGAGCTTTTGAATTGACTATGATGTTATTGCCACTTTACTCTGCTCGGATCGTATGCATGTCACACACAGTGCAGTGTGCGTGCATACATTTCAGCGAAGCCGACTTTATGCAGTTCCATGTAGGCCGGCCAATGGTTATATTACGTGTACTGACTATACTGATCGCTTAACACCATCGAATAAGCTCTGGATGTGTTGCTTTCAGACTAGCCATGTGCTATTAGAATTAGATTAGGGGCATTTGAGCAAAAGCTCTGTGGCAAAATTCTCAACATACAGTTTTCTACTCCGATACGGTTTTCTCTAGAGTTAAAGTGATCAAGCAGGAAGTTGATTTGAAAACTTTGTTCGGCGTGGTCTCGGTTGCGGTGAGATAAAGTTAAAATAGAAAGAAATTTGAGTACAAAAAAATACAAAGTAAAAAGTTTCGTAAAAAAATAGTGAATAAAGTGAAACTAGAAAAGAAAAAAAAAATTGCTGCAATTAAAAAAGAAAGTTTGTTTGGAAAGAATTTTAAAAATAAAAGGAAAAACAAAGAAATAGTGTTTTTGAAGTGAAACTCAGAGGAAATCATTATCAATATTAATTTCATAGTACGGGGGAATCTTATATCGGACGCAGAATGCTACATATTAACCCCATAGTGGTTATAGAGAGTAAAATGTTATCGTTGACTTTTTTTTTAAACACACTCTATTCTATATTTCTGTTAATTGAAGTACATTTCCTTTGTTGTTTTTGTGAAATAAAGAAATATTTTTATTTTAACAATGTTTTAATGTGTGAAGCAGTAGTATAAATATAGTTTGATATTCTTTATACTGAACACTTCCAAGTTTACACATTATTTTATCTAAACTGCATTCTATAGGTAAATTTTCTCGACAGTTAAAAACATGTATATGCAAATAGGACGATCTTATGGGAGTTTAAAAAAAAATATTAAAGCATTTCAAGCCACATCCAATAATTGATATAACATTATTTTGTAGTTTCGCATATTTCATTGCGACAATTTCATTATCTTTAGTTAAAAACCATTTGTTTTGCATTTGGGAGTTAACGATAAAGTCACTTAATTTTATTTGAAAATAAAAGTCGTCATTACCCTTCTTCTTTTTTAATACTGGATAAGGTGTATTAATATCAGTTGTCGCATCGTTAGTAACGTTTGATTCACTTTCATATATCTCTCTTGCAACTTGAGATAAAGGATTGTTTCTACTACGGAGCATGTTTCTAATCTGGGGCCGGATTCTGTAGCACGGAGAATTTGGGAATTTGGGAGAGGAGAATTGCGTTTTCTTAGAATTCTTAATTCCCTAATTCTCCATTCCCAATTCACTAACATGGTTGGAGAATTACGGAAAACGTAAGAAATGTGAAAAAGTGCGAATCGCCTGGGACGATTAAGGGTATCAGTTTTTGTTGTAGAGGGTTGGACTTTTTTTCATATGTGAGGTACATATGCCTATTACCTTCCACTGTTGAAATAAATTTAAATTTCTTTTTTATTGGGGTAGTTTTTGAGGGATGTAGGAGGGTAGGTTTTCTCGAGTTTTTCCGGGATAACGAGAGAATGGAGAGTAGAAGGAGAATGTATGTGGTATAAAAAAAATGGGAGCTCAGCGTGAATAAGATAGGCTTAGGAAAAGGGGCGGGGAGAGTGCGGGGTAGAAATGGGAGCTGATTAAGGGAAATTAAAAAAAAATTAAGACAATATCAGGAGCTGCAATAATTCGCAGGGGTAAGCTCAGGATCTCTAAGCCCAATAAAATAAAGTAAGAATTCACTTTGGTAATTAGGCATGCATGGGTATTATAAGCTATATTTTATTTCGATTAACGGTAATTTGCAGATTTGAGCGGCCTCGGCGGTAAATTTTGCTATCGCAATATTCACGGGCGCCTAACTCTATGTGGGAGGGCTGTAGAGTATTGGAATTTTTTCGATAGATTAAGGGTTTAGAGTACAAAAATATAGGTGAATAATTTTTGGGGCAGGGTGTTTTGGGGGTTGGTGGTCGTACCACCCCTCATAGGGGGTTGCTCAAACTACGTCATGTTTGGTACCAAATTAAAGAGGGAGGAGAGGGTAATCGAGTGGTGTAGTTTGTCTTTGATCGTTTTAACGTGCTAGCTGACTTTTGACCGCCGAAAAACTATTTTTTTACACTACGGTCATATACACCCCAGTTTCCATATTTTGCATATATTTCTTCCGTTCTTTGTTTCACATCCATTAGTACTCCGTTGTGAACATTTTTTTCATGGGAAGTAAATTTCCAGGACTTACCAGTTCTTCGCAATGATGAGATGAAAATATGTCAATTTTTGTACCAAAAACGGCCAATTTTTCACCTTAAAAAGGACTGCTACACTTCTTTTACAGTTATTTCCAAAACGGTTTATCGGATTCAAAAATTATTTACATATTTAATTAGGGGACAAAATGTAGATGCGATTCCATCCTACACACAAGCTTTACCATGTATATTTAAAAATTTTACAGCATCTCTTCTGTACTGGACGACGACCAAATTGATCAATTTCACGTGATTCGTAATTTTTAGCGGGTACTTTGAGAGACAAAATCCTAGTTCCTCTGTTAGTATTGCATGGATTTCCATAATTTGTTTTTTACAATATAGCCAGGATACGCAGTGAATCCATAACTCAATTTGAAATTCCTAGGTACCTAGATACCTTCACAAAACGCAACAAAAGAAGACAATACAATTTTTCCATTTACTTTTCCACTTGCAAAACACCGGAGAATTAACAAGTGGAATGGAGAATTTGGGAATTCCGTACTCACTTCTCAAATTCTCTCTCAGTTGAAAATTTTTCGTCTTACTTTCACTTCTCAAGTTCTCCGGTGTTTGCTTGTGAAAAAGTAAGACGAAAAATTCTCAACTGAGAGGATTCGAGAAGCGAGTACAGAATTTCCGAATTTTTCGTCTTACTTTTACTTCTCAAATTCTCCGGTGTTTGCTTGTGGAAAAGTAAGACGAAAAGTAAGTAGAGAATTCCCAAATTCTCCATTCCACTTGTTAATTCTCCGGTGTCTTGCAAGTGGAAAAGTAAGTGGAAAAATTGTTTGTCTACTTTTGTTGCGTTTTGTGAAGGTATCTAAGTAGCTAGGAATTTCAAATTGAGTTATGGATTCACTGCGTATCCTGGCTATATTGTAAAAAACAAATTATGGAAATCCATGCAATACTAACAGAGGAACTAGGATTTTGTCTCTCAAAGTACCCGCTAAAAATTACAAATCACGTGAAATTGATCAATTTGGTCGTCGTCCAGTACAGAAGAGATGCTGTAAAATTTTTAAATATACATGGTAAAGCTTGTGTGTAGGATGAAATCGCATCTACATTTTGTCCCCTAATTAAATATGTAAATAATTTTTGAATCCGATAAACCGTTTTGGAAATAACTGTAAAAGAAGTGTAGCAGTCCTTTTTAAGGTGAAAAATTGGAGGTTTTTGGTACAAAAATTGACATATTTTCAACTCATCATTGCGAAGAACTGGTAAGTCCTGGAAATTTACTTCCCATGAAAAAAATGTTCACAACGGAGTACTAATGGATGTGAAACAAAGAACGGAAGAAATATATGCAAAATATGGAAACTGGGGTGTATATGACCGTAGTGTAAAAAAATAGTTTTTCGGCGGTAAAAAGTCAGCTATCACGTTAAAACGATCAAAGACAAACACACCACTCGATTACCCTCTCCTCCCTCTTTATTTTGGTACCAAACAT
This sequence comes from Dioctria rufipes, assembly GCA_963924295.1. Taxonomy (NCBI): domain Eukaryota; kingdom Metazoa; phylum Arthropoda; class Insecta; order Diptera; family Asilidae; genus Dioctria; species Dioctria rufipes. Next base: position 97,532,317 of record OZ002741.1, on the reverse strand, counting down.
GACGTAGTTTGAGCAACCCCTTATGAGGGATGGTACGACCACCAACCCCCAAAACACCCTGCCCCAAAAATTATTCACCTATATTTTTGTACTCTAAACCCTTAATCTATCAAAAAAATTCCAATACTCTACAGCCCTCCCACATAGAGTTAGGCGCCCGTGAATATTGCGATAGCAAAATTTACCGCCGAGGCCACTCAAATCTGCAAATTACCGTTAATCGAAATAAAATATAGCTTATAATACCCATGCATGCCTAGTTACCAAAGTGAATTCTTACTTTATTTTATTGGGCTTAGAGATCCTGAGCTTACCCTGCGAATTATTGCAGCTCCTGATATTGTCTTAATTTTTTTTTAATTTCCCTTAATCAGCTCCCATTTCTACCCCGCACTCTCCCCGCCCCTTTTCCTAAACCTATCTTGTTCGCGCTGAGCTCCCATTTTTTTGATACTACATACATTCTCCTTCTACTCTCCATTCTCTCGTTATCCCGGAAAAACTCGAGAAAACCTACCCTCCTACATCCCTCAAAAACTACCCCAACAAAAACGAAACTTAAATTTATTTCAACAGTGGAAGGTAATAGGCAGATGTACCTCACATATGAAAAAAAGTCCAACCCTCTGCAACAAAAATTGATACCCTTAATCGTCCCAGGCGATTCGCACTTTTTCACATTTCTTACGTTTTCCGTAATTCTCCAACCATGTTAGTGAATTGGGAATGGAGAATTAGGGAATTAAGAATTCTAAGAAAACGCAATTCTCATCTCCCAAATTCCCAAATTCTCCGTGCTACAGAATCCGGCCCCTGGTATAGTTAACTCTCGAATGGGTAAGCGGAAAACGCACTTAAAATGTGTAGCTAATTAGTCCCTTCGCTACTTGACTACGTTGTTAATACAACTACCACAAACAAAATATTGTCTTCATATAGTCTTCCCGCTTCTGTGTAACCCTGAAACGCGCTTCTTAAGCTTAACTATTTTATTTCTGGGACTGTACTCACAATTTTTCAATGCATGTCCTTATAGGGTCAGATTTTATGAAAAAATTCGGAAATTTTCCATGTCGTAAGGATGCTGACAAATGATTGGTTAAAAATAAGAAGCGGCACGAGAGTGGAAATGGTACCTTGTGTGAAAAAGTAAATAGAGTAATTTGGCTGTTGAGGGGGGGAGGGTTTTTTAGACGGCACTTGTTGTTTGGCTTTAAAGGTGAACAGTCACAAAGGATTTAATGGAGTAACTTGAAAATTTTTGTGAAAGATAATAATGCATTTTTTTTGGAATGGTATATTTAGTGTTGAAGCGAATAGTTTTTGGTGATTTGCCTCTGGAAAAATCTAATTTGGTAACCAGCAAGTTTAGTGCAGGATAATATTTAAAGTTTTTTTTTTTATTGAACGTGTGAGTTGCAAAATTAACCATTACCATCGCGTTGTTGGGTCTCACCTGCAACTTCCGGTATATATGTATATATTGTCTGGTTTTTATCTGTCCGTCTGTGCGTATCGCCTAACTTGGCCGTCCGTCTGTCTAGTTTTTATATCTCTGCACAGCTAACTTAAGCATCTAGTGGGAGTAGAAAAAAAGAACCCCCTCTCCCGGCTAATCGCTGGCAGGTAAATGATATGTGTTCTCTACGTTAGCCCCAAGATTAATGTTGTTGCCGGAGATGTCTGTTGCTGCATCCATTTATATTCATGTCAAAGTGAATATGGGTGGAACTAACGACGGACACGCTGCTTGGCTACAAATGGCGCCCAAACTTGGTTTTTTTTAATCTCCTCAGTAAACTCTTTGGTTTTGCTTAAGGTTCCTTTTTAGATAATAAAATTTAAATTCCTATAATTCCTTTCGTTAGTCTGTACTTCGGTTTGTATACAAGCTTGATTAGGATCCCTTCGGGACGACATGGTGTCTGTGGTGGTTTGATGAACGAGATTCGTCTTCTTTTTGGATAATCTCCTCACCTTAGATGTTGCTGAGTCGGATCGGTCCTGACCAGGTATTTTCTCTGTCTTTCCACATTTTGTCTTCTGCCATATCTTTCAACTTTAAATTTCTGTGCCTGAGGTTGTCTAACATTGTTGGCGCTAGTTGGGACTCACGATCCTAAGACGAAGCCAGAATTGCAATACATATCTGTGCGAGTAGAAATTCTACAGCGTGACTTGAGTTTCAACCCCGCTACAACCGTTGTCGACTTGTCATGTTACAAAATACAAGTCTTTGATTTATGGGGAAGGGCAAATCGCCTCGTAGGCTCTGTACCTTCAGTTCAAGTTAAAGCAGAAAATCTAGGAAGAGAGTTAGGTAGTATGATGAAAATATTAGATCACGTTAATTACGTGGATTTGGAGGAACCAACGGGAGCATCCCGCTAGGTTTTATTTTCCTATAAGTGTTATGTATCCGCAAGTAAATGGAGTCGAAAAGCAAGATTCGACTAGAGCCGTGTCAATGTTGTATACCCAAAATTACGCATAGATTACCTAAAATAGGCAAGTTAAAAAATTTAAATTTATTAAATATACATACATATGCATACATATAAGCTAATCATGCTTAAACATGGTTAGCTTATCTACTTCCAAGATGAAGAAATTGCCATCAGAAATTTTTTCAAATTCTTTCGAAAATAAACAAAATATTTTCCCACAAAACGACTTGAGAAAAATAAAAGTTTTAAGTTTCATCCCAAGTCGTTTCGATAAAAAAAAAGCCCCACGACAAATCTTACCTTCAGTATCATATGAAATTTTACGTCGGTGAACACTGAAACGATCAAGTTTTAACCGAAAAAGCTCTTATCAGCAAATTGTCGCGAGCTGCACACATTATGATCGCAACAATGTATGCACGGTAGCAAGACGATGGCTTGATTTATGAAAATATAAAAATTCATTTCAACCATCGTCCGTCGCGATAATTCTGGGCATGTTAAACATGTCCAGCGGCAAAAATTTTTCTCGGGCTAGCAATGCTAATTAAACACTTTCCTATCCTGAACAACTAGACTTGCGATTACAAAAATCGAAGTCAAGTGCAGTCAGTTTTAGACAATCAAAAAATCGAGTCTCGGCAAAGTCGAGTTAAATAAACGTAGGCAGCGAGTTCTTGAAAAAATTGGTCTCGGCGCGGATAAGATTTCTGTTACAGAAAGAAGTCTCGTTTTGGCAATAGATTTAAAAAAGAAGTTTAGTTGTAAAAAATCAAGGAGTTTTTTTGTGTGTTTGTATTAGACTATGTGCGTTAATATTAATCAGAACAGAGTATTGTTAAGACAAAATCGGTGAATAAAAATTGATGTGACAATATTCCGAGAAAGTTTGTGTGTTATTTAAAAAAAGAAGAGTGATTATCAGAGAAAGTGACAACACCTGAGAGGTTGTTGGGAATTTCAAGTAAGGACTAGGTACTGCTAAGGTATTATCACCTGAAGTACCAACCGTTCAGTAAGTACCCCTTTATATAACAAAATTGGCGCAGCCGTTAGGCTAGTGGAAGCCTGCTTTTCGAAAAGTCAAAAGTAGAGAAGAATGACAGCTTTAAAATCCGCTATCCTACGAACCGAAGAGGCTCCCATTGACTAAGCCACTCAGCCCAAGTCACCCCCAACACTCGGGTAGATACCATCTCTAGGCGCCTCTGCTCCAGGCGGGCAAGCGTTCACCCCAATTAGTGCCCAGGCACCACCAAGGGATAAAGGCGAAAAGTCCAAAGAAGGACGAGGAGAAACATCAAAAACCACCCAGAAGGACGAATATAAGCCAACTGGAAGTATCCTGACAACCAGCTCGAAGTTCCCATCAACCATTTGAAGAACAACGATCCTGAGTTGAAGAGGAAATCGAAGACAGCTCATAAGCCCCCTTTTCAACTAGATCCAGGGGAAGTTAAGACGGCCCAAGGCCCCTCCAGCTGCAAAACAGACCAAAATAAACCGACCAAGGATTGAGAGGCAGCTCGAAAGCGGCTAAAGAAACCCCCTCTCAATCACAGCAAAAGGACCTAAGCAGGCAGGAAGCCCCCCTTTCACCAAACAGCGCATCATATGCCAGCCGACAATCCGACTCTACCGCAGCAGGAAACAGACGCAGCAGCGGGGGAAAACTCTCCATCTTTAGCCGACGCGGGATCAGCCCCAGGTGTCAATACACAGCACCCCGGTGAAGGTACATCATCTGCTGCAGGAGATAAATCTCCACAATTATCGCCAACAGGACCTCGACTCAGAAGCAGGACCGTTTTGCCAGGTCCTAATAGATAACTAAGTCTTGAAAATTTTTTAACCAAATTGTACGAGAGAGCACGAGATTTAGGTACGCTAGCCATTACTCAGTGTGATTCACTCAGCAAAAAACTGAGTCAAACCCGCGAAAAAAGACTCGCACAAATACAGACACTGAAGGAAAATACAGTTCGCTTCCGTGAGGAACTAAGTAAGCTTACTGAATCCACGCGCTCCCTCCCCGTAGATAAGGAGAATATTAAAATTTCAAATTTAGAATTAGGAAAGAATAAGAGTGTTAATTTAAGTGATAGTTAAAGTGCCGACAGTGATAGTGATGTTACATACGGGGCACCCATTGGCATCAGTTAAACATATATATACATACGTACATACATTCGTGAGTAGATTTCACTTTACGCAGAATTATAAAATTCATGCAACAATGAAGAAATGCAAACATGTAGATACATACATACCTACAGCATTCTCATTGCATGCAGAATTATAATTCCCAGCTGCAAGTATGAACATATATCTACAAACGTATTTACGAAGTTCAGTAATTGAATAAAGTCACTCGCTACTGACCTACACCAATTTCTTAATCACATAAAGAAACAAGTGAAGGCAGTGACACAGATTGAAATATAAAGGTGCTCAGGTGAGAGTACTTGAGAACATTCTCGTCTCAAGTAACTTATAGAACTCAACAGGGTTAAGCTTCCGTTCTATGATAGCCCCACAAAGCTAGGCAATTCTCTCGATATAGCTAAAACACGTTATTTTCAAAACAGAGCAACGACTTATCAGATTTTCTGATCTTAAACAACAATATACTCAATTTTTGCAGGATTATTTGCTTGAAGGACATATGGAAAAAGTTAACTTTGTAGACTTGCCTAAAAATCATTACTTTCTTCCGTATCATAGCGTCCTAAAGCTGGAAAGCAGTAGCACATAGCTTCGTGTCGTCTTTGACGCTTCGTGTAAGACAACATCGGGTTACTCTCTAAACGATTTGCTAATGGTAGGTCCTGTCATCAAGACGACTTATTTTCTCATTTATTGCGTTTTCGCACTTATAAGTATGCAATTACGGCCGACATAAGCAAGATGTACAGGCAGGTACGATTGCAGGCATCGGATTGTAATTATCATTGTATTCTATGGCGTGCTTCAGTGGACCAGCCAGTAAATTGTTATCGCCTTCTTACGGTTACGTACGGCACCGCCCCAGCATCCTTCTTAGCTACTCGTTTCGTGAAGCAACTAGCCTCTGAAAATTCCTCCGAATACCCAATTGGCTCTCGAGTCTTAGAGCAGAATTTCTACATGGATGATATGCTAAACGGAAGAAATACAGTGGAAGAAACAATACAAATACAAAATGAAATTCAAAGGATTATGAATTCTCGAGGTTTTGCGCTTTACAAGTGGTATGCAAGTGATCTGTGCGCTGCGGTACTACTGGCCAAATTGCTCGATTGTATATATCGTGCACTCAAGATTAACGTAGAACGCGTTTTCTGTTGGTCCGATTCTACAATCGTGTTAGCGTGGATCTCATCTGCACCCTCCCGTTGGTGCATATTTGTTTCTAATCGAGCCTCCAAGGTACAAGAGTTAATTAGGAGCTTCCAGAGGAGATACATTCCATCGAAAAGCAACCCGGCTGATTTGATAAGCAGAGGAATGTTACCTAAAGCTCTCGTGGAATCCGGATTATCGTTAAATGGTCCTGCTTTCTTACGCTGAAATGAACCATGGCCAGCTTTAATTAATATCAGCATGTCAGATGTGCCCGAAAAAAGAAAAGAAAAAACCGTTGTTACATACAGCCCTTACAAAAAAGAAATTACGTACATACATACTTATATTGCCTATCAGACCCACTTTAAAAGAAAATATGTACATACATATGTACATACCTACATTGCATAGCAAGTGAAACGAGTCATTGCATGCATGTACATACATGCGATACAGTATACCATTTTACCTAAAGAATGGCGCGTACATACATATTATTACTGACCTACAGCAATTATTTCCGCTTATAAAACAAGTGGAAAAAGAAAGTGAGGTAATACCCCGGCTCGCAAGAAATCCCACATTGTAATATGACGACCTTGCGCCGGAGGTAAAACAAATGTGTGTATGTAGGCGACCAAATTAATGGTTCACGACGAATGACGTGAAGTAGCATTGACCAGCTGCAAGCATTTAACAAAATTTATATTTATGTATGTACGTCTATAAACAAAATACAAACGTTTAACAAAAATAGTATTTACGGATGTTAATGGTCAGCTGTAGATATTGAGCAAAGTGTAATTTATACGTATATGTATACGGCGAGCGCTGTGAGGAAATAAATTAAGAGTTTTAGCTTTACTTCCGTAGCAGTTAAGGTTATATTTTTAGTATAAATATTATAACGTTTTTATTAAAAGACTAGTTGCAATCGTAACTCAACAAAAGACACATTCAGTTGTTTTAATTAGGAGCAAAGCTGTTCAGCTACTCCACTACACCATACTAGGAGCAAAGCTAAATTAGCTACTCTAATCATTCCACTACACTAATCATTCCACACCTTGGGAGCAAAGCTATATTAGCTACTCCACTACACTACATATAGGAGCAAAGCTAAATTAGCTACTCCACTACACTAATCATTCCACACCTTGGGAGCAAAGCTATATTAGCTACTCCACTACACTACATATAGGAGCAAAGCTAAATTAGCTACTCCACTACACTACATATAGGAGCAAAGCTACATTAGCTACTCCGATATATACCGTTACAAAAAAGTGCGACATTTCTGATAATCAAATCAACAAAGTAGGTGCTTGTATGAGAGTACTTGGTTATAATTTGATAACAAGTACTTCAAAAACTCAAACAAGTTTCCTCACAAAGAAACAGTAACAAATTGGCGCAGCCGGTAGGATCAAGGAAGTTAGTTCAACCTACAAATACTTGAAAAACCTTGGTCTTCGAACCTACGAGTGCATACGAACATCTAACTGTTGAATCTGATATCAGAAATACCACGATAAGGCGCTTCTAACCTAGCCAACACACGGAAGAAGCCGCAAACTGCAGTACGAATTCAATAGATAACCAAATTGAAGAAAGAAAAAATACGGCTTAGCAAAACACTACGATAGAGAAGAAACAACAAAGTTTTAAGTAAGTCTTTATAAAAATTGTTAAAAAAAGAGGCCACAATTATTAGCGAATTCAATTTAGACAGTGTTAAAGTATATCTAACACATTAAAAAAAAAAAAAAAAAATCGCTGATTCTTCTCGCCCTCTTTTAATTCTTGGAAAAGTAATTCCAATCTAAGTAGCCGTTATTAACTATAAGGGCAAATCTCACACATTCATGCAAATTTCTTTGTTTTTTTTTTTTTTATACAAAAGTCACTAAACTACTTATTCCCTTTTCTTCCCTACTTCTCTCTCTCACAATTACTCGTGGAAACTCGAAGTTTTGGCTTTCATGCCTAAAACTAACCGAAGCTTTTCATGCTCCGATTTTGAGACGGCAATAAGTTCATTGTCGTTTGATAACACTAGCCCTCCAGGAAGCCCTTCAGATAGCCCTATAGTAGAGCAAAATTCCCCCCAAAGCAGACCATCCATAAACGGGTATCGCGAACATCGTTCAGGCAAACGTTTCAGAAGGCACAGTTTGATTAACTTCCTCATAAGAAACCATAGTTTAAACGATCTAATAACAGAAAAATCGTTAATCACGCCTAACTCAGATAAAGGCACGCCAGATATAATCCAGACTGAACAAATAAACAAAACAAACAAAATGCCAGTGAATTATGAAAAGGTGGTTAAACTAACGGCACAAATGGTGCCCTTATTCTCTGGGGAATTCAGCTCCCACATCCTCACAGAGTTACAAACTTTCTTAGGCTGTTGTAAACAAGTACAGCAATGTCTAGAAGCGGAAGAAAAAGTAGCTTTTATGCAAATTTTCCCCACTAGGTTGAGAGGTAATGCATACCAGCTAATCGCTTCAAGCTCGCTCACAACATTTGAAGAGGTTGAAAAATTGCTTTATCGTAATTATTTACCTCGTGAGACATACCATGAGCTGATAAACAGACTAATTACTTGTCGACAATATCCACACGAGTCTTTTAACTCATTCACCACTAGGCTAAAAGGCCTATTGTTACAATGTAACGAAGCAGCACATAACAAATACGGTACTGAAAATTTTAACGTGGTGAAACGACAAATAGAGGACTTCGCTATGGCTTCAGTAAAGAGTGGTGCAACTAATCCGCATCTAAGTGCATATCTACTTACCTTGAATGAAGATTCAGTAGACCAGCTCATTCAAAGGGCACTAGATATGGAAAGATTGCAACAAGGACTCTTTCATATCCCACAACCCAATCATTACATTCCTAATACCACAAGCAATTTTCCAATGGAGAACTTTTTAAAGCATAATCCTACAAATAATACTAATACTAATACTTATAATCTCCCTATTCACGAGAGTGTTGCTCCATACCCTTACACCAATGAGATGAGCAAACCCAATATAAAAACGGAATTCAATATACCTCCCATAGGGGAGCCTCTAAAGGTGCCATCAGTGTCTTTTAATACTGATGGGAACCCTACAAATAATTGGCATTCCACTCAAACCAGTTTCACACGAAAACCTTTAGGAAGCCCACCTCTTTGCCAAAATTCTTTGTCTCGACATACAGGAGAAAAAATATTCGACAAGCAAAAATTGCTATTGAATAAAATCACCTGCAGCTACTGCAATTACAAGGGCCACACGTATGACGAATGTCTGAAACGAAAAAATACTCCTTTCTGTGTAAACTGCAGAATAAAAGGCCATGATGCCCAACATTGCAAGCAAAATGCCAAGGCACCACCCGAACATGCAAACAGTAACAACCATGCTCGGTGGGGCTCTGCAAATCGGGAGCAAAGAATAAACCACATACAAAATATGTGCGATTTTTGTGGCCGAAGAAGCCATACGGTGTCCACATGCCAGCAGAAACAACGATGGGAGGCCACACATTCGGGAAACGGCACACTGTCGACCGAAAAATCCCCGGCTCGACATTAAATAGAACAGTGCAACTTACTTCAGGGTCTACTCAAACAACAAAGAAACAAACTAGAGAAAATGTTCCAGTGGTAAAATTACCATTGGACATAAGTAAAAACACAGCCGTTCGGCTAATAGTAGACACTGGAGCCGAAGTAAGCCTAATAAAACAGGAAGCATTAAATATACAAAAGCGGATAGAAACAGGACAAAAGGTCACTTTGAAAACTCCATTTGGAGAAGGAAGAACATTGGGTAACTGCCAAGGCACCTTTTTATTAAGCAGCAGTATCCCGTGCAATCTACAGGTTGTAGAAGATAACGCCCAAATCTCGCACGATGGGCTATTAGGTAACGATTTTCTTGCAAAAAATTGCAATATAGAAGGGCCTAACAGATTACTCCGGTTTCCTTGCACGGAAACCAACCCTATTGAATTCACGGTACCTCTCGAAACATCCATAGAAGATGGAGAGGATATACCAAAGGATCAAATAGTGGAGGGATCTGAATCTACTACCGTTTCACGGGCACCCAAAAACAAAAGTTCCTTACTTCCAATGGAAGAAATTTCAAACACTTTGAATGAAGATGAAGGTAGGCAATATGAAGTAGAACTTCAGCGATCTCATAGAATACCCCCTCGATCTCAAATCATACTGAGCATACCAGTACAATTGGACCAGGAAATGCTCTGTTTGTCTCAGGAGATTCAAGAAGGAGTATTTGTCGCAAATTGCCTAGTTAGTCCTCATAAAAATTTCATACCGTTATCTGTTCTGAACGTAAACACAGAACCTGCATTCCTAAGAAAATTAAAACTTACTCTAGTTCCAGTTAATTACTATAACATTAGCTCTCTACAGTTACCTTTGGACGAAATAAATTCCCAAAGTTCCCAGAAAGAAGGCGATCCTTTTTTCCCACGTGCACAAGACAAAAACATATACAACATAAAATCTCTCTATTCATCTTTGGACGAAATAAATTCCCAAAGTTCTCAGAGAGAAGGTGATCCACCTTCCCCCCATGCACATTGCAAAAATTCCAATAACTTCGTAAAAGATACGAAAAATTTTAACTCCAATCCGTATTCAATAAACGTAAACCACATTTCAAAGTACAGTCCAGACAGACTTGTGGCTTTGCGTGAAGAATTACTGTTGGATAAAAACTTAAATCAAGAAGAGAAAAAATCAATTCTAGAACTATGTTATGGCTATAATGACCTTTTCCATCTAAAGGGGGACAAGTTAACATACACTAACAGTATAAAACACACCATTCCCACATTACATAATCAACCACCAATAAATCAGAAAATGTATAGACTCCCAGAAATACATCGGGCAGTCATAAATGAGCAAATTAAGGAAATGTTGGACAACGACATAATCCAATTAAGTAAAAGCCCGTGGAATTCTCCATTGCTGGTAGTTCCCAAGAAAGATGGGCCTGACGGCAATAAACGTTGGCGAGTAGTATAATCTCATATCCTGATTTTACTGAACCCTTTAATTTGACAACAGATGCTAGCAACGAGGCATTGGGAGCTGTCTTATCCCAAGGGAAAATAGGCGAAGACAAGCCAATAGCCTATGCAAGTAGAAGTTTAAATAAGGCGGAACAAAAATACTCCACAATAGAAAAAGAGTTACTCGCTATTGTATGGGCCGCCAGGAACTTCAGGTGTTATTTGCAGGGAAGAAATTTCACGGTCTACACCGACCACAAGCCCCTTAAAGGCGTATTCAACGTGAAAGACCCAACATCGAGTTTGACTACAAAATTGAATATAAGCCTGGAAAATATAATACTAATGCAGATGCGCTTAGTCGAATACCTGCCCAGCTAAACCAGACAAACTCCAATTCATTCATTGTGGAAGCTCAGGTACATCACCGAGCCGATTCCGATATAGAAGAAAATGAGTTTAGTTTTCCGCCACCCTCAAAACCTACACACGCACATTGTCACGTAGTTACAAGAGCTCAAGCAAGGGAGACAGATATAGAAGACGTAGTTCAGAAGACTCCCCATAAAGTTCAAAAGAATTCTCAGAACTTCATAAAAGACTCAGTTGAGATTGGCTCAACTGAGAACAGCCTATTTGAAAACGTTGCATCTAAACACAGCAAATCTCCTATAAAAAATAATCTTATAGATTCCCAAGTTAAATTGCCGGAAACTATCACGGATCCGGAGGAAATCGAAACAATTTTAAAGGACTACCACGATTCTGCATTCGGTGGTCACCAAGGTGTAGTCAAAACCTATAAAAGAATAAAAAGGAAGTACAAGTGGAAAAACATGCTCAGCTCGGTTAGAAAATATCTCCGCAAATGTACTAAATGCCAAAAAATGAAGGCTAGCCCAGAGTATCGTATGCCAATGGTCATAACGGATACTGCCCTAATGCCATTCGAAAAAGTATATCTGGACATCGTAGGTCCTCTTGAGGAAACACACTCAGGAAACAAATATATTTTGACTTTTCAAGACAATCTTACGAAATTCGTAGACTGCTACGCCATGCCGAATGGCGAAGCTGAAACGGTAGCAGGAATATTTTTCGACGAGATAATTACTCGTTACCGCATTCCTAAAAAGGTAGTAACTGATCAAGGCTCCAACTTCTTAAGCGATCTCTTCAAACGAGTTTGTAAGCTCTTAAAGATTAAAAAACTGCAAACATCCGCTTATCACCCACAATCCAACGGTGCACTTGAACAAACCCACAGACCACTAGTAGAGTATTTAAGAGCTATTGTATCCGAAAATCCAAAGGCTTGGGATCGATTCCTGAGAACTGCGGCTTTTGTGTATAATAATAGTCCACATGAAGGCACTAAGCTCACTCCAATGGACTGTATGTTTGGATTTACAGCGGATGTACCTTCAAATCTAAGAAGAGAGCCAGAGCCAATGTACAATCACGAAAGTTACTACCATATTCTTAGGTACAAATTACAGAAAACCTACGCTATTGCCCGAAAAAATTTACTTAACGCTAAGGAAAAGTCAAAACTACACTACGATAAACATTCAAGACCAGTAACTTTCCAACCAGGTGATAAAGTATTATTGAAGAATCAAGCTAAGAAACACAAGTTGTCCCAGATATGGCTAGGTCCATATCTAGTAATAAAAGCTTTCAATCCTGTAAATACTATTATTCAAATCGGCAGACGAAGAGTAACAGTGCACAACAACAGGTTAAAACCATACCACGAATAATAGTTAACCTTTTAAAAGAAAGATAAAGAATACATTCCACCTCAACATACCAAATCAGAGGTAAAATCTTTTTTGTTCTGGTTAAAGAAAGACAATAATTAGTTAATTACTTTTATTTTTATTGCCAAATTTAACAAGAAACCAAGTAAGAATTTTTTTGTAACACTTCATTTTTTTTAAAAAAAAAAAAAAAAAAACTATTCCAAATATGGCTGGAACCATAGCAGGTGTTTAAAGTTAACATTCAGTGAATACTGAAATCCAATAATAATCCAATAATAGAAAAACCTTCTATGAATAAAAGTCTGGAAACATAACATATATATATATATAGATAACTCCCCAGACATGGCACGACTATTAAATCAGCATTACTCCTAAAATGATACTAATAACCAACACAAACGGTTACACCATCACCTTTCGTCTTTAATCGATTCCCCTGAAATAAAACAAAAAACAAACAAACAAACAAAAAACCCAGCAAAGAATAACAAGAAGTTTTATGTAATAAATTCTTTTATTTTTTTTTTTTTTTTTTTACAATTTTCTTCCTCTTCAAGGCGTTAATCTCTTTTAGTTTTTCCTTGGCCAGACGATCATATTTAGAGCGCTCCTCCGATGTTATGGCTAGACTAGCTTTCAATCTGAAGTAATGCAGATCCCGGTCAAACCGGACACGCTTGCCTCCTCTAGTCGCTTTGGGTTTTGGTTCATCATCACGTTGGTTATCGCCTTTCGATCCCACTCTTAACCGGTATTCCTCGAGAGTCAGTCTTCTCGGACCGGGAATATAATCCGGTGCGGTTTTTGAAATCCCCGGTAAAGCTTTTGGGACGTAGGGCTCAATCGGCCTGTCCACTGGATATAATGTTAAATTTTCTACATCCCTCTCAGGACAGGTAACCGATAGGGCCTTAGCCATTAATTTATCAAACGCCTCACTGATTTTTCGCGACATGATAAAAGAAAAACAACACTCGTAGAAATTACACGATAATAATGCACGACACTGAATCATGTTACCCGATATTTATACATAAAAATCCGCTTATCTAGTAAATCACTGTATGTATAATTCCGGTCAACCAAATAATTTCAGAAGCCAATCATTTCAACACAAAATATAAGTCATAACAATATTGTAAGAATAAACGAAATTGCAAGTCATGACGCAATTGCACTTACAAATGAGGAATGAGCTTGCCCGAATTAACGTGACCCCGATTACATACTCAATTAAAAAAAAAAAAAAAACAAAAAGAAGAGAAACAATTACAAAATCAATAATATATATATGTCAATTTTCGTGTAACAACGGGGAATAAGAAATATTGCAAGTTTTTTTTTTTTAAAAAAAAGACTTTATTTAGTAAGCCGCTTATTAACTATTTTTACCAACTCTCCTCTCCCCAGATATGGCATTAATCTTCATGAGTACCTTCTTATCCATGCTAATACTAATACCAAGCACCGCGGCGGACGCCTACGAGATCCAGAACCTGAACAACACGGGAATAATGTTCGAAGAACTTGGAAAGTTGTTGTTATTTCACGATACGTGGAATCTGTTCACACAAATAAACATTACCGATTTAGAAGCAGAAACCACATTGATAGAACATACCGGGTTTCTCATAAATCGACTATGCGAGGTACATAACGCCACCACTAGCGCATGTACAGAACAAAACGCATACATACGTAGTCTGATAGGGAACATAAAAAAGAGAACTACAACCATCAAAGAAATGGTTAACATGCGACAGCGAAGGTCCTTGTTCGATGGAATAGGTAGTGGCCTACACTATCTTTTTGGAACAATGGATGCAAAGAATGAGAAACAAATATATAGCAAGATTGCAAGTTTGGAAACAGATACACCAACACTCCTAGAGCTAGAAAAAAATCAAATAACCCTGTTCAAATCCTCATTCGAGAAAATGAGGAAACCTATTAACCAACTAGAGACCAATCAAAAGGAATTAACGAAAACCGTGAACGATCTGCTTGACATGGTCAATGGAGAAGTAAGCACGCGACAACGTATCCAAGAGGTGATAGCTACAATTGGTTTACAGGTGTTAGACATAGAATTAAGACAACAGACGTTTATACAAATATTAACCCCCCTAAAAAACAACCAAGTGCATCCCCTATTAATACCCCCATCTACTTTATTAGAAACCTATTATAAAGCTCATCCGAAAGAAACCAACAGATTTCAAGATCTGGCTCTCCTAACTCAAACGCTGGAGGTAAAATCTCGAATGATAAATGAGCTTTTAGTAATTAGAATTACATTCCCAATTCTTAATATGCCACATTTTAAACTTCAACAGATCCACTTACTCCCCTTCCAAACTCCCAATAATCACCATCTAGTTCTGGATATAAGACACACTTACATTGCAAGTCATATACCAACACAAAAATTCGTAATGTTCAAGCAATCCGAGTTTCGAGTGTACAAAAAAGTTTCGAATAGCCTTAATGAAAGCACTTACATTGGACCACTATTAAACCCAATTCTTCAAGGGCATTATGTGAGCGAATGTCCAATAAATTTTCTATTCAATCCGTACAACGAAACAGGTAACTGCGAATACCTAGCACAAACACAAGTTCCACAATTGTTAATAAAATTAACCAGAAGAAATTCCTGGCTCTTTTCATTTCAAACAACACAAAAAATCACGATTGCCTGCGGGAAAACTCTTCATAGCTCCAATCTCTTTGGCAATGGAATACTAATATTAAATGAACCTTGCCATTTCCAAATAGGTGATCAAACTATATATTTCGAAGATGAAGATCATCCGGATATTAAAATCACGCACCAGAATACCCTCATCCCATAAATTCAAATCTAACTGAAACCATTCAGAACTTCATCTAACATGTTAACAACACCGTAAAAAAACATATAGATATGATAAGAGCAGAAGATGCCAATCATATTCTGAATGAGAATTCTTACTCTTTAGATCAATTGGAAGAACAAATAAAAACACTGGAAAAGCAGAGAAAAGAGCGAACTGAATCACAAATGGTTCAAATAAGCTCCCTATCTCTGAGTTCATTGGTAATTATATTACTCAGCATAATTGGTATACTGAAGTTATGTAAAACTATAAAGAACAAGAAAAAGAAAAGCATAGCGGAAATGCCCAATGTGGTAATCGTAAGTAATCCAAAAACTCAGTTAGATGCTGAGACACCTCTACAACGTAAAGTAGAAATTCCGGGTAACTTAAATACCAAATGCAAAGAAGATGTCAAATCTAATCTTCATATTCCAAACCAGGAAAAGATATCGATGAACAAAGTCAAACAAATTTCCCAAAATTTCCAATCAGAGATCACCAAAGCTCACAAAGCGAGAGTAAAACCCCTAACCAACGCACCAGAAGCGGTTTCTCAGACCGTTCATTCAGAATCAAAAGATTCAAGTAAGCCACAAAATAACTCGCCCCCACAGGCAAATAAGAGGCAACATTTATCAATACCTCCACCACCACCACTACCACCATCTATAACCTATCCCAATTCATGTACACGCCCCCGCAATTTGCAAGTAGTTTAGTAACTTTTCAAATCCAAGTTAACCAAAATTAAATGTAAATATCTGTCTTGTTTAAAGTATAAATAATAAAATTAACGGAAGAGAAGTATGTATGCATGGTGTCAACAGTATATATATATATATATATATAGTATATACTTATAGATTAAGGTAAATCAATAAATTGTAACAAAAAGAAATATTAGATATACACCAATAGATCATGAAGCCATATAATGGAAAATGTATATACACATATATTGTACAGTAATGGCATAAAAATTTAAAATTATAATGAAAACTTATGTACACACATATATATTCCAATAAATGCATAAAAAAAAAAAAATTGTAATGAAAACATATGTACATACACATATATTACAATAAATGCATCAAAAAATTAAAATTATAATGCGAACATACGTATATACAGACATATGCGGCAACAAATTAAAATTGGAATGAGAACATATGTTACACATATAAATATATAAAGCATAAAGAATTAAAATTGTAAAAATAAAAAACTAAGGATAAAAAAAAAATGTGTACGTATATGGTATTGTAAAGTCATAAAAGGTTAAGTTGTAATTTGATATACAGATATATTAATACAAAAAAAAAACATATTTATACCTGCATAAGAGAAAAATTTCTTCTTTCTGTATCTAATTAATCTTAAACAAAAAAATTTTATAAATAGGCTACAAATAATTCTCGATAATGTATACAGATAAGTTAGCTTCTTCAACCTAACTAAGTAATCGTCTCAGCGCTCGGCATTATGTATATACATATATGTAACATGTTGTTATTTTATTTTTATTATTATCTATCAAAGCCATATACAATGTTCGAATGCGTTATTCCTCTTCTAAGAATAACACATTTTCTTTTAAAAAAAGGGAGGTTTGTTACATACAGCCCTTACAAAAAAGAAATTACGTACATACATACTTATATTGCCTATCAGACCTACTTTAAAAGAAAATATGTACATACATATGTACATACCTACATTGCATAGCAAGTGAAACAAGTCATTGCATGCATGTACATACATGCGATACATTATACCATTTTACCTAAAGAATGGCGCGTACATACATATTATTACTGACCTACAGCTATTATTTCCGCTTATAAAACAAGTGGAAAAAGAAAGTGAGGTAATACCCCGGCTCGCAAGAAATCCCACATTGTAATATGACGACCTTGCGCCGGAGGTAAAACAAATGTATGTATGTAGGCGACCAAATTAATGGTTCACGACGAATGACGTGAAGTAGCATTGACCAGCTGCAAGCATTTAACAAAATTTATATTTATGTATGTACGTCTATAAACAAAATACAAACGTTTAACAAAAATAGTATTTACGGATGATAATGGTCAGCTGTAGATATTGAGCAAAGTGTAATTTATACGTATATGTATACGGCGAGCGCTGTGAAGAAATAAATTAAGAGTTTTAGCTTTACTTCCGTAGCAGTTAAGGTTATATTTTTAGTATAAATATTATAACGTTTTTATTAAAAGACTAGTTGCAATCGTAACTCAACAAAAGACACATTCAGTTGTTTTAATTAGGAGCAAAGCTGTTCAGCTACTCCACTACACCATACTAGGAGCAAAGCTAAATTAGCTACTCCATTACACTAATCATTCCACACCTTGGGAGCAAAGCTATATTAGCTACTCCACTACACTACATATAGGAGCAAAGCTAAATTAGCTATTCCACTACACTAATCATTCCACACCTTGGGAGCAAAGCTATATTAGCTACTCCACTACACTACATATAGGAGCAAAGCTAAATTAGCTACTCCACTACACTACATATAGGAGCAAAGCTACATTAGCTACTCCGATATATACCGTTACAAAAAAGTGCGACATTTCTGATAATCAAATCAACAAAGTAGGTGCTTGTATGAGAGTACTTGGTTATAATTTGATAACAAGTACTTCAAAAACTCAAACAAGTTTCCTCACAAAGAAACAGTAACACCGTACTGTTGATGATGACCTTGTACATGAAGCAAAATTTCGTAATTCTTATCGCAAATTATTCAATGTCTGCGCCTACGTCATTAGATCTTACAATTGCTGCAAGGCCTAGACTTAGTCATCGCATGACAAAATTTCCGGAGAACTTACTATCACGGAGATAGACTTCGCACTCAAGGCAATTATTCGTATGATCCAAATTAAGGAGTTTGGCAACGATTACTCTCATCTACCGACAAATCAGAATCTTAAGAGTGACAGCTCACTAAGGGCGCTAAATCCTTTCATCGATGATAATGGTCTAATTCATGTAGATGGGAGAATTACCAATTCCAATCTGGGTTTTGATGCGAGGCACCCTATTTTATTGCCTAAGGGTCACTGTTTTACGAAAGCACTAATAATGCATTATCACTATAGAAATCTCCATGCAGGATGCCAGATGCTTCTGTCTATCATCCGAACATGCTTTTGGCCTATTAGTGGCAGAAGCGTAGTTAAACAAATTATGTCCAGATGCTTAATATGTTTTCGTGCCCGTCCAAGGGCGCTTGAACAAATTATGAGACATTTACCAAAGCAAAGAGTTCAACCCAGTCGTCCGTTCAGTTGCACAGGTGTGGATTTTTGTGGGCCGTTTAGCATCAGCAGCGGGATAAGGAAACGTGGTCCTACTAAGGCCTATATTTGCATCTTTGTCTGCCTTGCTATTAAGGCAGTACACTTGGAGATCGTCTGCAGTCTTACAACGGAAGGCTTCCTTACTGCATTACGCCGCTTCATCGGTCGGAGAGGGAAGCCGTCACTCATAGCATCGGACAATGCAACTAACTTCGTCGGGGCAAATCGTGAGCTTGTGGATTTGAAGGCTCTTTGGCATTCGCAACATCATTCTGCAGCACTACGAGCTTTATGTCAGGCTGAGGGTATCGAGTGGAAGTTTATTCCGCCGCGCTCCCCTCATATGGGAGGCCTATGGGAGGCAGCTGTCAAGTTAACGAAAGATCATTTACGGCGTGTTTCCGGATTGGGCCCCTACACGTTAGAGGAACTTCAAACGCTCACATGTCAGATCGAAGCAGTTCTAAATTCGCGTCTGTTGACGCCTCTGTCGGAAGATCCAAATGACCTACAAGTATTAACGCCGGGTCACTTCCTTACAGGGGCTCCCCTAATTAGCATTGCAGAACCCTTCACACCCGAAGAGAAATTAAAATACATCAATCGATGGCAACGCGTACAGGCGGCAGCTCAGCATTTCTGGAGGCGATGGAGTTGCGAATACTTACAGTCACTTCATTGTCGTTACAAGTGGAAGACAAGGCAACGGAACATTAAGGTTGGTACCTTGGTTTTACTCATGGAAGAAAATACTCCCTCACTGCATTGGCCTTTGGGGAGAATAGTGGACTTGCATCCTAGACGCGATGGATTTGTTCGTGTTATCAGCGAGCTATAAATAAGGTATGCCCCTTGTCAATGGACGACACTGTCTTGGAAGTTGAAACTTCCAAGGGCGCCGCCTCATGTTGAATTTCTAACTACATAAGTATGTTAGTGACTATGTAATTCATCGTAGTTTAATTTTGTAGTTCATTGTTATATTCATCAGATGTAATTCTCGCTTTCATTTGCTTATTATTCGTGTATTAGTAGACATAGATGACAGTTAGCTTTAGAACGAAACATGTAATTTGTTGGTTCTGTCGCCACTCGTGCTCAGAACGCAGTCTAATAAAGTTCAAGTTTTACAATCGAGTTTTTCATTGCTGTAAGGGTGAAACAATCCTATAAAATCATTCGCTTAAATCTACAAATTGTAGTCCTTCGAATTATTCGCATAAATCTCATAAAAACGCTTATGAGATCATTTATCAGTGACTTTAAAGTAACGCTTAACACACAACTAAAAATAGACCAATATCCTTTCCCTGCAATCAAAGAACTTTTCGCGAAGTTGCATGGGGTTACCGAGTTTTCAAAAATCGATTTGTCCATGGCATATCTGCAGTTAGTTTTGGATGAAAAGTCAAAATATCTGACAACTATTTCTACTACCAAAGGACTCTTTCGTTATACGCGACTAGTCTATGGTATAGCAGCAGCGCCTGCCATATTTCAAAGAATAATCGATAGTCTATTAGCAGGACTAGGCATATAGAAACGTTAATCATCGTTTTAGATAAACTAAGAGATGCAGGGTTAAAAGTTTCCAAAGACAAATGCGAATTTTTCCGAAAAACCATATGTTATTTAGGACATATTATTGATAAAAATGGATTGCATAAAGATCCAACTAAGTGGTGAATTTCTACCGACAGTTCGCACCAAACCTAGCTTCTGAGGCATCGGCACTTTATGAGTTACTGTCTGCACCATTCGAGTGGAATAAAAAACAGCAGATGGCATTTGATAGGGTCAAGAAATTACTAGCATCTGACATATGTTTGGCACATTACGACACCAGGGCTCAAATTAAATTAATGGTAGATGCTAGCCTTGTAGGCTTGGGGCAGTTTTGTTGCAAGTTTATAAAAACGGAGTGGAAAGACTAATAAGTTTTGCCTCAAAGAGGTTGTCTTGAACGGAAAAGAAGTATTCCGAAGTGGAAAAGGAGGCACTAGAAATTGTTTATGTGTCCAAAAAGAGAATTCCTGTTGGCAACCGATAATAAACCATTAGTAGCGATTTTTGGAGAAAGAAAGGTATACTGGCGTTGTCAGCCAATAGACTTCAAAGATATGCTTCACTTTTAGGGGGGTATCAATACAAAATTCAGTATGTTAACACAAAACATAACATTGCAGACTTCTTTTCAAGGGAGGTGAATGAAAATCATACGGATGAAATTAAAACTAAGTGGTTAATAACCGAAGATATTTATGTTAATGTTATTAGTAGTCCTGGTGTTCTTCCAATCAAATTTTCTGATATCGAAATAGAAACATTGAACGACCCCGTTCTAAAAGAAGTTCTAGGCTCTATGATGGGAAAATGACCTGGCAAAATGTCAGATCCAGAAATACTTCCTCTTTTTAATAACGAATAAAACGAATTGTCCATGCAGTCTGGGGCAATATTCTGGGGATATCGCGTTGTGGTTCCTAGTAGTCTAGTGAAATCGTGTAATCAAGTTAGTTTTGGATCAAAAGATATTGCCTTATGTTTGGAGCAATTTTTAATGGATTACAGGAATTCCATTCACGGCACGACAGGTTAAATAGATCAATAAAGACAAGATTAGACTTAATCAATCCATTCAGACTTAAGAATGCTAACATACCTGACAAAATAAAATACAATGTAAGTAAAAAGCAGGATATGTAAAAAAAAAACATTATAAAGGAAAAGCAAAAAGACAAATTGAAGTAGGAAGCTCTGTAATGGTGAGAGACTATAGTTTAGCGGGTAAAATTTCTTGGGTGAAGGGTATAGTTATTAAGAAATTAGGTAGTCATTATTATTTAGTAAGAATCAGTTGGACGCAGGATATGATTTGGAAACGACATATAAATCCAATAATAGTTTGTTCAAAAAATGAAAAATATGTACCAAGAACTATAGTGGATATGGAAAGAATTAATACGGGAAAGGTACAGCAAAGTAGTAATAAGCAAAATGAATTATCACAAAATCAAGACTGTAACACTGAAATTATAGAAGAAACTACAGGGGCAGAACCAGTAGTAAGAACATTTGAATTGCGCTCAAGAAAAGTTACAGTTAATACTAATAATAACAAATACTACCGTAAGTAGAAAGCGGTTTAAGAAGGGGAAGGTTGTAGTATATGTTAGGCATACTGTGTGTGATTATCATGTACTTCAGTGTGTTATGTAGAGCATCGACCACTCTTGCTGTAACACTTCATTGTTTCGGACGTAATTAGTCTTGTCAACAACTTAGTAATAAACTTGAATTAAATGAAAACTTGAGTTTTAATATCAGTATACAACAAGGTACATTATAAAATGTCGGCAGCACATGCACAATATATTTCGGAGTCGATTTTGATAACAGCTGGCGGAAATAAACTGGGAACACCAAACAATTTATTTCAAAACATAAATAAATAAATAAATAAATAAAATAAAAAAAAAAATAAATAAACCCAGCTGGATTTAATGATCTCTTTTGGTTTATAGTCCATATGCACACAGAAATTATTATAAAACCGTTTTAATACTCAAATAAGAATTGTTATTGAGTTGTTGCATAATTTAATTTGTTTCTGTTATTTTTTAATTTCCATGTTTTTTTATTAACTCTACTGAATGAAGTAATATTTCTTCAAGGCCTTTTTTGAATTCTCCGGTACAAATGAAAAGCCAAAAAGGAGTTTTTTTTTTTTATTTATTCTATCACACAATAATTTTATTTAGGGCGGCAGAATTTCAAGTCTTGATCCTACTCATCAACAGATCCCAAATAACAAAATTGATTGACTCGAAAAACAAAAGAAAAATAGAAGAATGAAGTTTTTTTGCATTCCAATATTTTCATTAATTTTTTTTTTTCGACTCACTCAGTTCTGTTGTTTCGGGCCGGTGGATGAGTAGAACCAAGACTTGAAATTCGCCGCTTTAAATAAAATGATTGTGTGATAGAACAAATAAAAAATTTTGCGTTTTTGCATTTCGTTTGTACCGGAAAATCCCAAGAGGTCCTACTCGAACAAATATAACCTTTACCCAGTAAAAAATTATAAACTTATATTAACTGTGAATGAAGAAATGTATTTTTGTTAAAAACAAAAACGAAAAAATATTCAAGGCTAAATAAAGACATTGAAGTAATAAAATATTTTTGTTTTTTTATTTTATTAGTAAATTGTTGTGCCCATATCATACAAGCAATGTAATATTTGAAATCTGAATGCAAGGTAATGGAATTTTAACAGAATTTATCTTCTATTGAAACAAAAATAATTCAAGAAATCAATAGACGGAAAAAATCTGAGTTTTTATGAAAATTTAAAAAAAAAATTATCGAAAAGTCCTTTTATAATAAAGGCCTCAACTTTAACTGCATTTATCTCAAAACTACATTTTTGCATTTGGGGCAAAACAGTATTCAGGCGAGGAATGGTCGTGCATTTGAAGCAACCATTTTGGCCATTAGAATTCACGACACCTGCAGCAGAAGAAGTAAGTATAGTTGCTGGAGTTTGCAATAAAATCTTAGGTTCGCGCGGCAGTATATTTCGAAGACGCTTGTTCCAGATTTTACATAACTCCTTTAAAGCCGTAAAAAATACTTTCTTCAAGTAATGTCAGGATGAATTGACATATGTTTTGCAGAAATTAAGAATTTATTCTACCTTTGTCTGATGTTGAATTTTACTACCCAATTTTTAATTTGCTCCTGAACCACCTTATTTTGCATATCATCGACGATTTTTTTTGCCCGAACATTCTGTATTTTCTGAAGAGGAACAGAAGTTGTTTAATTCAATATTCCAATTTTCCCTCAATTCATGCTCTTTAAGATCAGAAATCTGAAAATCACTGTTCAGACTATTTTTATCTATCTTGACATTTTGTTTGTTATTTGGCACAATAATTTTGAAGTATATTTGAAATCGCGAATTCTGATATTTTTGAGCAAAGACGATGAAGGGAATATCTTGAAGAAATTGGACTGCTTTGCGTAATATTATGGAAATTGTTTTCTACTTTTCTTCGGAATGAACCACAACTTTTCACCTTTACTTACTTTTTCGCTAAATCCATATTAAATGGTATTATACTTCTTGTAGAAAAAGCGACTCAACTTGTTTATTATTTCTCGTTTCGCAATCGAGTTTTATAAGGCGATATCTCTTGCTCTATTCAAGACGCAATCAAATGGTTTTATAAATGTTCTTATTTAATTTTTTAATATCTCAACGAAACTCTACGACAACTAAATTGCTGTTAGGTAGCCCAAAATAGCTGAGAAATGCTAAATTCATGTTCCTACATTTTGCTTAAAAATTATCTTTCGTCCTTACTTCAAATATCTTGAAATGCGAAAGATAATTAAAAATACATAAAAGCAGACAAGTCTCTGGTTTCACACCTCAAGTAAAGTTTGTCGGTAATACGAACCTAAGCTCGCGGTTAATGTAGACTGTGGGAACATGTTGTGTAAAATGGAAAAATGCAATTTCGGGAAGATGGATGAAAAACGGAGTCGAAATTAAGAAGTTCACATGTGTACACAGAAAAAAACATGTATGTAATTTCAGCTAAACACTATTGGTTAAATTGTAAATGGCCGCTTTAGCAAAATCATTTTGAGATTCTATAATAATTTTGGACGAATCAGCTATCATACAATAGCTATTTTAACTAATTTCGATTTGCTTTTCTAAAAAAACCAACGTTCAGTGAAATCTGCTAAATAACACTAAAAATTAGCTAAAATTTTCGACGAAATAACTAATAAGAGATCAAGTAAAACACGGGATATTTTGTCTAATTTACCTAAACAAAGTAGTTGATTTTGGCCTAAATTATAAATAGTGAAATGCTGCTTTGGAAAAACATTTGTTAGTTTTGCAATAATTATATGCGACTTATTAATTACACATTAGTTTTTCCAGCTAATTTCTATTCGTTATTTCGAAAGAAATTACATTTAGTTAAGTCAGCTAAATAATGCTAAAAAATTTCTAAAGTAAAGCTAACTCATATTGTACTATACTTCGGTTGTATATAATTTACTCAAATGTGTGATAGTGGTCAATTTTTCCCCGAATTTATTTTGATGGGCTTTCTGTATTTCAGCTAATTTGGTTTTGAAATTACTACAACTGTACATGTATCAGGAACACAAGTTTGAAAAGAGGGAAAAAAGAAGGAAGATAAAAATTTCGCAGCAAGCTACATGTGCGAGAGTTAGAAAGAATGACGTTTCTTGGAAAAATTTCACACCAATTTCAATTTCCAAGAATCGGTGAGAAAATGCTACGTTTTTTGGATAATATAATACACAGATAATAGTGTGTGTGTGTCACTTTACTACTGAATATTTACAACTAAACAAAAACATGCAAGTTAGAACCTGAACGATGTAATTTGTTTTCGATGTAAGAGAATTCATGGGTTCATTCTGTTGCGGGTGCTGATGAGTGAGCATAGTTTAATTGGTAGATGCGTAATTGTCCTGAGCTATTATTCTTTGAATTTCTTGACTACCAAGTGTTTTATTCACAGTGTTGAAATATAGCTGGTGTTGCAAATCTGTTTTTTTTCATGGTGGATTTTTCGAGTCTCTGCCCGACAGCAATTTGTATTTTTTTACCATTTATTAAAATTTGTGTTAAGAAAATTTCAATTATTCAAAAACGCGTGAAGTTTTTGTTGTTAATTCATTCTTTGTGTGAAATTGTGTTGTGCTAATATGGAATTTACGGAAACGTTTTTGCCGGTAATTGAAAGCAACGAAGTTATCAGCAAACTTCTTCACGAATGGAATTTGAGCTCGTTAATAGAGGATTTCAAACGTAAGTACATGCAATGCAATTTACTCAATAATTTTCCATGAATAATTTATGTTTATACATTTAGAGTTCTTATATTTTATCTGCAAATTCTACTTTTTTCTTAATTTCACCTAAAATGTTAGTTGAATTATACATTTTGATTAGATAATATTTCTGAAAGTTTGCTAATATTAGCTAAAAATTAGTTAATTTGAATACTTAAATCAGTAATTTCAATGTGTGAAAATAAGTGATAACAGTAAAGTGTAGATTTTCTGTGTACAATTTTTTTATTAAAAATGTTATAAGTTTGCCAAAATAGTGTAATGAATTTTGATAGTCCCTAGCATTTTTTTTGTGATGAGATAAATGCCTTGTGAGGTTCCGTTTCGTATGTAAATAATTTGTGTGAAAGCTTTTCTTTTATAGGTACCCTAGAATCCTAGATACTCCTAGAAATCAAAGGGTATACTAAGTTTTTCGTACATTTCTAACTCATAGGAATATTGAATGTGCAAAAAAATTTATTAGATAATATGCACAGAATTATGAAACATTGAAATTTTTGCATCTCAGTCTGTCCGTCCGCACCATAGCTTGAGGGCGAGTTGACCTATGGAGCTGAAACTTAATGCATAGTAATTTTATGAAAAAAAAAATAAGTAATAGGTCAAATGCGTAAATATGTAAAATCGGGTAATTCCTTTGTTGTATAGCCATATAAAAGTTTTGTCTTTTACTGTATATTTGGGCTTTGCTTGAGAAGGCGTTGTGCTGGAGAGCTGAAATTGTGTATACGGCGTTTTCGTAATAATTGCAGATCTAAGCTGGGAACCGTTCTAGAAATAAATGCGAAAATGCTCTTTAACGATCTATCTTGCTTATGTCAAAACAAAGCGGTGGTTATATTTACGGGTATTCATCTAGGTTATCGTCGGTTATGGTTTTAGACCAATTATAGTTTCTTTCCTCTTTTTATATATAATAGGCTCCATATCTTCAAACTGGATTGGGCTTGATTGCGCCTGATTTTCAGTGGTTTTTCCTTGTTGTTGAAAAGTTGTGTTCCAGCAC
This sequence comes from Dioctria rufipes, assembly GCA_963924295.1. Taxonomy (NCBI): domain Eukaryota; kingdom Metazoa; phylum Arthropoda; class Insecta; order Diptera; family Asilidae; genus Dioctria; species Dioctria rufipes. The sequence goes on along the minus strand of OZ002741.1, from coordinate 97,505,605 downwards.
ATACCAAATGATTCTTAGGAGTGTTTTGATCAACGTTTGTTCTGACACCCTCTCACGCCTTGCTTCACCAATTTTTTACAAAGATTGTTTTTTTTAAAGAAGTGGTACACTCACTAATTTTATAATTCCTGTTAGGCAAATCAGAACTAATCGGAAATAGATACTAATCATAAGTTTAACAACGATATCTTGGCTCTTCCAACGGTTCAAAGGTATTTGAGAAATGAGCGTTCTGTCAATTAAGTAGTTATATCATATCGTTCTATGTTCTAAATGCAACCGTTAATTAATTCATCATAATTAATGCATCGATTTCAGAAAAACGAATTGATATTGAAGTTTTAAAAAACTTAACATTCGAGGATATCAATAATTTAATTTCGACAGAAAAATTTGGAGATCGGATCCGATTTCGAACAAAATTATTTGAATGGCGTCAACTGAATGTAAATATTTGAAGTACATGTCAATTATTTAATTAAGATCATACATTAAATATTCAAGGGTTTCAATTGTGTGTCCACCGTCACAGATACTCTTTCACTTAGTACACTTCAATCGTGGGTAACGGAAACCGATTCTGCCGCAGCAGATCAAACTGCAGCACACAATTTCGTAAATATGCACCTATAATATATGTATTTATATATAATTTTAGCTCTTAAAAATTCGTTTATAGGATTTGCAAGCTTTGTTGAATTGTGTCCAAGGTAATTAAGAATTTTGTTCAATGTAACAAAACCACTTTCTCTTCTCTGATTTTTCATATCTTTTTTTTTATTGATCAACTATTTCAAGTCCATGGGATAATACATCTATCTTATTATCACTATTGTAGTCATTACAGTTTTAATTCATTCTTTCAGTCTTTATACCTCGGTGGTAAAAAACAACGCGGAAAATTATCTGAAAGATTTTATGCTTTATCACGTAAATATCAGCAGCAAGGGATACTAAAAAGTCGATACAAATTAAAACGAAAAGGTGCTCTTTTGGATGAAGAAGTAGTACATAAGCATCAAGAAATTGAGACAGAAATATCAGGTGCATACATATTTTATAATTTATATATACACTCTTCCTAATAAATTTTTTTTTCAAAAGATCTTAGAGCAAAAAGAAGAACAAGCTTTTTTGCAAAAAAACAGTGGCCCTGAGAGCATTATTATACCAAAGTGGGATAAGACCTTTAATTTGCGGAGAAAACATGTTATGGATAGAGATACAGTACTTTTTAACTAATGGCCGATATTAAAACATCCAATTGGGGCTTCTTTGGTAAGTAGTTACATACATTACACATATAACTTAATGAATACATTTAATCTATCCAGATTGAGCTTGATTTTGAGAAGCTGTATCCAGGCAGTAATAAGCTACTTTTTGCAAAATGGCCGCGCTTTCTTCATAAAAGCTTAGAAATCTTTAAAAGAGATGTTAAGGACGCGAAAAACAAATTACTTGTATCAACATTAGGGAAAGAAATTAGTGAAGGTAAACTGCATTTTTCCAACATATATGATAGGTACATATGTATAAGCTCATTAATATTTACAGACACTAGAAATTATATCCACTTAATTCTTTTAACCGCCCTGCTTATACCCAGTACATTAAAACTCGGCGGAAACTCCAAGAAAAGCCAGTGGAAGCCCTCTATTCTAGATGCTCAGGAATCTGTTGTATCCATTGTTATAGTAACTAATTATAACAAATTTAAAGCTTTCTAATATAATAATATTATTCTTTTCTTTACAGTCTGAGTCGGAAATATCCAAGACGATTGATTGTAAAAAAAAAGCGTACTCCGAAAGGAGCTTAACTGTACAGCCGTTCATTTTTATTCTAACTGAAGACATTGCAGAATTTTCATCAATATATGTAGCATTTAATGATATTCTTTATTCATGTGAAAACTTTTTAAAAGCGGTTTCATTAATGTACCAAATGTACCAAACGCTTAATATAGAGTATCCGAAAGAATCTTGTCAGATGTGGCATTTCATTGAATCTTATTTTTATGACATGACACCATCTGGAAAAGAATCGATGTCATTAAAGGAACTTTTATCTGAATTAAAAGACTAGATAGTATACCGTTCTTTCCGCTTGAAAAAAAAATGCAAATAGATGTAAAACTAAAAATACTATCGAGTTATTGAGTTTTAAAAACAAAATGCTTCCATATTGCATAGAGCATATATACATGTATACAGGTACATAAAATTCTATAATATTGAACTTATCTTGAAAAGAAAAAAAAAACACTTAAATTAGTAAATTACTTAAGCAACTTCGCAAATATATACCCACTTACCTGTTACACATAATATTTGAATTCCTTCAGGTAAATTTAAATTTAATTTAATTTTAAGAAAAAATTCAAATAGCTTTAAAACAAAAAAAAAACTATTGAATTATAAATTATTTTTATATAACAAAGTGCAATATGACAACGTAGAGCTTACACATTCGTAAAATTACATAGTATTGAACTTATCTTTAAAAGAAAAAAAAACTGTTAAATTAGTAATTTACTTAAGAATCTTCGCAAATGTAAAATTAATTTTTAAATCCCTTAAGGCAAATTTAAATTTGAATAGCAGTGTTTAAAATACCAGTGCTATAAATAACTCTAAACCATTAAGAATGTTTCCCTGCTTTGTATGTCAAACAAAATTTTCAAATCCACATATTTACATAAATCACCTGAAGATTTATCATAAGTTGCGAAATACGTTTAATTTTACGTGTTCCGTTTGTTCACAAAGGTTTCAATCATTATATTCATTTAAACGGCACATTACTAAACAACATTCAAATTACTTTAAAGACGATAAAACAAACACTACTTCGGAGCACAAATTTAGTCAGGTATTTATAAATAATAAACCCGACGCAGGTATGGACAAATTATGCCCTGTGTTTGAAAGTATTGAAAGTGGTCCTGGTTATGAGTTAAACAAAACTCCCGTTGATAATGACGTTACATTGAAGAAAGAAATTGATGATTTTAAAGGGAGTATTCTAACCTTTATAATAAAATTGTATGGAAAAATGAGTTTAAGCAGAAAAATTGCTACAGAAATAGTTCAAGATGTAGAAAATGATTTAATTATTCCGATTATTCACATAATTGAACGCTGCGTTGGAGACAACAATGCAGATTTGGGGCCCGTGTTAAAATTAATTATCCAATATTTTGATGAATTTAATACTGAATATAAATTAAAAAAATATCTAGAAAATAATAATCTATATTCTGAACCGGAAGAATTTTTATTAGATAGGACTATAACTGTATATAATATAGACCAAATTCCAAACAAAGGTATTATACTTCCCCTCAAGGATAATATAAAAAGATTTCTAGAATCTGGGAATGTTTTGGAAAATTTATTATTGAACTCCGATAATCTTCAAACAACAAAAGATAGAATTTCAAGTGTGGTTCAGGGCTTAGTATGGAAGTAAAAGTCTGTTCATTATAAAGGTAAAACCGTTCTACCTGTATTACTATATCAAGATGACTTTGAGTTAAATAATCCGTTAGGATCAAAACGTGGAGTGAATAAGATATCCGCATTTTATTTGTCATTTCCAACTTTAAGAGATGATGAAGTATCAAAGTTGGAAAACATTTTTGTTTGCAGCTTAACGCATACTTCTGATCTTGTCTATGGAACATTTTCAAATTTTAATCCTTTAATATCCGAACTCAAAGATTTACAAGACAATGGAGTTACCGTGAAAGCAAAAGCTGTTAAAGCTATTACTATTTATATAATGATAGCAGCAATTGTTGGAGATAATTTAGGTCTGAATACCATTCTTGGCTTTACGCGTAGTTTCTCAGCGAATCATTATTGTCGAATTTGTAAAACCAGTAAGGAAGTGGCTAAGCGGCAGACAATCGAAGATAAACAGTCGTTAAGAACAGAAAAAAATTATTTGAATGATGTTAAAGAAGAAAACCTATCAAAAACAGGAATTCGAGAATTTTGCGTTTTTCAGGATATAAAACATTTTAATGTTATTGATAACATATGCGTAGACATTATGCATGACCTCTTTCAGGGAATTTGTCACATTGAACTTAGCTTTGTTTTAAATGAATTTATTTATAAAAAATATTTTTTTTTACTTTCTGTTTTAAATACCAGAAAATTGTGTTTTCAATACGGTCTTCACGATGAAAAGAACAAGTCAGTTGAAATAAAACAAGAACACATAAAAAATCAAAAGTTTCAGATGTCTGCGAGTGAAATGATGTGCTTCATTCATTTTTTACCTTTGATGATAGGAGACTTTGTACCACGCAATAGTAAAACTTGGAAATTTTTATTACTTCTAACAAAATTGGTTAGTTTTACTTTAAAGTCTTCCTATACTGAGGGAGATATACCCTCTTCGCTGCCGAAGTGAAAGTAACTAGAAAACCAAAATTTTTTTTAAGCTCAATGCACTTTACGCTTGTAAAAAATCGATCCGTATATATGCTAGCTTCTTCCCTTAAACTTGAAGTCAGAAGCTTAGCAATGGAAGCCCCTAAACCATATTCTTTCATGTCTTGATTTGAAACACTTCCTTTCCCAGTATATATATGAAAGTCTAACACAAGACCATCGCTCGCTGCCAATACATAATTTTTTAGCCCAAGGGGATTCGGTTTTGCAGGCATATATTGACGAATTCCACATCTTCCAGAGAACGGAATCATTTGTTCATCAATAGCCATATGATAAGAACGGGGCAATGTTCGACATTGATTACATATTGCATCAACAAACGGTCTAACTTTCCATAAGCGATCACTTTTATCAGTAATATCGCCAGGATCTACAAATCGAATAAATCTTCTTAGTTCACTAAATCGTTGTCTGGACATACAATTAGCAATTTTTGGTATTCGGAAGTCGTTAGACCAGTACATGTTAAGTTGAGGAAATCCTATACATCCCATTAGTATGTGCATTCCCGTCAAATGCAATAACTCTTCGGCAGATGTATCAAGCGGCCGATGATTCCGTTCTTGGAAGGCATAACAATTTGTTGCGTTTGCGCTGCATTCCCAGAATTCCATATTTAGATATTCTAAAAATCCATCAACGATATTTTCTGGACTGTCTTGATACCTACGAATATCGTCTTCTAATTCACGGGAGGGAAATCTAAAAATATTTTACAGAGACTTAGTGTTCACATAAATTCAACATTTCTCTTCAACATACTGCTTCTTTAGCCACTTTAAATTCCGGTACGGATTCCCTTGTGGAATGTCCTCTTCTGCATTTATCTCATCAGTATCTCCTTCATTTATTTCAACTTCCTCATTTTCAGGGTTTAATTCTTCTGCACACACATTTACAGATAATTCTTCAAAATACCTTTCTTCCTCCTCATTTTCCGATAGATCAACGTCACTATTATTTAATAATTCTTCCAGCTCCTGTTCGCTAAATTTTTTCGTTATATCTAATTGTATATCAATAAAAAAGAAACAAAAAATTGTCGTTATAATAACATGCCACGGTAACCGTAGTACACATATGTGGACTTATATTTTGCGCGCGAACATCTTATTTTTAATGACATTATATTTAAAAATTTTTCCTCAATATCATAGAATCAACTATCTTCGTCATTTCTATAATAATATTAGTACAAAAATTTACCTCAAATATAAATTTTTTTACTTACCAATTAGAGCTTGCTTCCTTGTAGCCATTTTGGAAATTATGTTCATAAACAGTGCCAAAAAATTCAAATAATTTTCCTCACGAAACTAAAATTGCATAGAACGTCATCTCTATTTTCGACTCAAAAACTCACAATGCGAATTTAATGTGCCTGAGGTTAAAAAATTTCCCCATATATCGAATCCACATATGTGTACCTTTTCACCGAAGAGGATACTCAATTTAGAATACCTTATAAAGCAACATCATCAAATGCACTTGCGTTTATTTAACACTGACTTAACTCCTAAGCACCATTTCATGATACATTATCCTCGAGTGATTAGGAACCTTGGACCTTTGAAAAAGTTGTGGACCATGCGTTTTGAGGGGAAGCACAAGGAAATTAAGACTTACGCAAATATCATTACGACTAGAAAAAATATTACACTTACTCTAGCCACCAAATTAGAATTTAGATTCGCATATCAGATATTTCATAAGAGAAGCTCAAACTATACTATAAATAATTCAAAAAATTCTCATAATTGGTCCGATTTTTCAAACAGTGAATTTTTACAAAGTAATTTACAAGTTTTAAGCGAATTTAACCAGGTCTTCTGTGCGCAATATATACAGATATTAGGTACGAGATATAATGTGAACAATGTCATTGCAATATGTACTCCTTCTGAAATTAATTTTTTTTGTATTGTTGATATTTTGAAAAGCGAGAAAGATAAAATTTTATTTGTAACGAAGAGCTTGCAACCAACAGAGTATGATGAACATCTTGATTGTTACGTAATTAATGATTCAAAAACATTTAAATATGTATTTTTAAATACGACAGATATTTTGTATCCTCCCCTTCATGTAATAACTTTACCGAATAATAAGAAAATAATTAAACTTAAGCCATTTTGGTAATAACAATTTTTTCTGGTGAGTAATGTATTCAAAAGAGAATTTTTAATTTTTTCCTTAAATTTTAATGTTGAATGAAATAGCTTTTATTTAAAATTCACACATGAAGAAGACAAACTATATTATTTCTAATAAATTCTATGTAAATAATATTCCGTTTATTGGTAATGAAAAGAACAAAACACACCAACAATAATCTTTCTTGTTAATATTCCAGAAAAGAAATAAAAATTTATATATCAACCTAATTTTGTTTTAAATTTAGTAGAATTTAGCCAGGTTAGCCTAGATCTCCCTACTATAATATGCAAACTGGAAAGGTGGGTAAATCAGATGGACAAATTTAATTGATTTAGCGATATTATTACTCTGACCTAGCATAAACATTTTGTTGAAATAACTTAATACTTCCCATAATATTGCTATAAGTTTAATCTAAATTAACGACATAATTTAGATGTCTACTCCATTTTGAAGTAGTCATTTTTCCTATTGTTAAATACGAATAGCGGAAACTACTAATTTTAAATATTTGTTTTAGCTATTATTAATTTGTAACATTATCTAAAATTTCAGCTATTTGGATTAATTCTTTTACTAAATCGGGAGTTAAGAATTATTCATATTTGCGAAAACACTTCGTACATTTAGTTAATATAAATGTACAACTCAGCTTTTGTTTTGGTCGAATTAGTCATTCATATTTGACTTAGATTAGCAAAAACTTTGATATGAATTTGCAAAACTTTCGCTAAATCAATGACAAAGATTCTTTCGTCAATTAGCTAAATTGAATTTTATACATTTACGAATCGAATTGGCAGGCTAAAAAATAGCTACGAACTTTGGATGAATCATATATTTTTTTTGCAAATTTTAAAAATCTTTTTTTTTCGTGTACAATTGCAATTTTGTGTTCTGCTTGCTCGGTAATAAATAAAGTGTTTTTTGTTCTTCTATATAAATATAATAAAAGTTATAAAGTTACGACAGTACAAGTGTCTATATATATATATCTAACATATTGATGCAGCAAGCGGTAGACTCAATTCAGTAAGGATTATATAGAGACTATCAACTCTAGGTTCCTCTGCATCAGGCGAGCATGCGGTAGTCTCAATAATAATATATGTCAGAAGAGCAAACTTCTACGCCAGCAGGAAAGTTCGAAAAATTCGTTACATCTTTCAGTTTTGAAAATACCAGCCTTAGTTAGAGGAGCACTAGCAACGATAGCGAAAGAGTGGCTACACCTTCAGGAGAACAAACTTCACCAGAATTTCAAGGAATCCATAAAAGCAACGTGGAGTATTCGGACCAAATCAACCAACCTCAGGAGCAACCAAGTCCAGCAAAACAAAACACGATTCAGCCAGGAACTCTGCGCTCAGGAAGAATATTTAGACGACACACAAAATCCGTAGGAGATATTAGGAAGGTAGGAAATTTAGTTTTTACTTCAATAAATAAAAATACAGAAAAAATTTCTTTAGATTATAATAAAATTAACCAACTTGTAAACTTAAATATTCCCTTATTTACGGGCGAAGGTCGTGATACTAAAATATTTATAAAGTGTTGCGATCAAGTAAGTGAGTCTGTTCATGCGATTGTTAGAAACTCGGTTTCGTGTAAGGACTTGAAAGAACTGAAGGAAGCCCAGTCACAAAAATTCACATCCAATAAGCCATATCAAGTGTTAATGGATGAATTACGAATTACTCCTTAACTTTCTGATACGATCATTTCGTGCTCGTTTAAATTTTAAATATCAACAGTGTAAGATAACTGCGAAAATGCAGCATCAAGCTCCAAATCCAGATGAAGACCAACTGGACAATACTAGAAGTGTATTAAGTAATCTGGAAGAAATGGCAACACATACCTTCAAGTCAGGCATTTAAGATCCTAATTTCCGTTTTTTTCCTTTTTCAAGATGGAGAGAGTAAGAAAGACGGAGGAAATGGATGATAGAGAGAAAATATCTATGTAGCAATATTCCCTCCCTTTACACCCAAATTTTTATTCACCAGAATTTTCTCATTTGAATCAATCGAATTTATATTCTGATAGCAATTGCCCACAATTCAGTCATTTCAACCACGGTAGTAATCCTACTGAGGCCTCCATGAACGTACCACCATAGCTGTAAACAAAACTACAGTTCTCCTAAAATTAACTTCCCATCATATCAAATGCCCTATGATTCGCCTCCTCCACAACAAACAATACAAGGCCTTTATCCAATTGCGGCAGGTTCCTCTAAAACTTACATTAATTCTGAAAATGCGTGCTCAGAAAAGAAAACAATTAAATGTGGAATTTGTAACAAGCCAGGGCATACTAATGCAGATTGCCTACTGTAAAAAGTGCCGCATGCTCATAATCTGAAAAATTGTTCTCAGCGTCAAGCCCAACAGATAAATCTTCATCCCGTGCTCTCAAACCAAATGAGTAAAGATTTTGTAAAAAGATGTTGCGAGTTTTGTCAACAAAACAATCACAGTGCTATTCAGTGTCGTGTAAAATAAGAATAGCAGAGAAGGCATGCTCCCAATATTACCAATAAAGTGTCGGAAAACTAAAAACGGGCGGCCGCAGACACCACGGCGACAGCCCTCAAGTTGTCATCGGTGTCATAAAAGATCCAGAGGGAAACTATTCGTTAACGTTACCTTAGATATTTCGCAGGTTGAATTGGTGGTGGATACTGGTGCTGACGTTAGCATAATTAAGCAATCCACTATTGCGCTCACAAGTATCGGAAATAAAAAAGAAAAAACAGAAATTATTTGTGCGTTTGGACAGAGTGTAACTCGGGGAACATGTGAGAGCAAATTGTAAACACCAATTCCCAAAAAGTGCACATTTCACGTCATATCCGACAGTAATAACATTCCAGGTGACGGAATACTAGGGAATGATTTCTTGGCAAAGAACAGTCATATAGATTGCCCAAACCAAGTTTTACATTTCGCTCCATGCTATTTAAATGAAAATGTGATGTGAATTTGCAAATACAATAAAAAACCAACAATTTCCAAATCAACTAAAAATACAAGAATTCACATTCTCCATTCTTGCAATTTTCAATTGACCCAAAACCCATCGCTGACTTAATCAATCACAATAAATGCGATCGATTACATTATTGCAATTAAGCAAAACAGACGCTAAACCAAATATATGTTACTGTAATTGTTTACATGTGTTTGCTTACATGTTTTGCAACCAGCGTAATACATGTCAAGTACATTACGTCACATCCTTCTGCCGAAGTTAAGCACATAAGTGCAAATAAGCGATTTAGTTTTAACGTGCCCCAAATTACGGGCATGTAACAAATCATGTATTAATGTGCATTAATACTAATTAAGTCTAGACTAGCAAATTTACCTTTGTATAAATAAGCTAACGATATTCCAATAAAGATGATTAGTACATTGGCGATCAAAGAGACTGCGTCTTTTATTTTAACAGGGCATCTGCTAGTTCTAGCTTGCCCAGAAGAAACGGTCGATCTGCTTTTTCAAAGCTTCCCCACTAGGAGATCTGCTTTCTAAGCTTCTCCTAGTATACAGCGACCGTGAAATAGGTATACCAGCATTTCTCTTACTACAAAAAGGCTTTCTTAATAGTTTTAAAAGAGTACAGAGAAAAAAATAACGATAATATATGTATGCCAGATTTCCAATGATCAATGTATTGCATCTGATAACTGTCGCAGTGAATCTTATATTCTAGACTTTGCTAACAATGATGAGTCTCTCAATAAGTAACTGTACTAAACACACAAACGCTTTCGAAAACCAGATTGTCTTGTCTCAGGGAATTCACGTGCCGGCTCGAACGGAAAAACTTATCAAATTAAAAACAACAAAGAGAGGCGATTTTATATGTTTAACAAAAGAAATAAAGCACAGTGTATTTCTGGGTAATTGTCTCGTAAATTCATTAAATGAAGAGATAACCGTTCCTGTACTTAACGTAAATAACTACGAACAAAAATGTGTTATAAATCATTTAGAATTAGTGTCTTTAAATGGTTTTGATGTGGTTGAATTGGATGGAATCCAAGGTAATAATAATAGATCAGTAAGTTATTATGCAAGAACTAAAGAAAAAGAAAAAACCAATTATATTGCATATAGATAAAATGGAGAAGTATCATTCATAAAGGAAGAAGACTCTTAGGGAAAATATAGTACACGACAGTTTAAATACTGAAGAAAAAATTTCCCTCGTAAATCTGTGCTTCAAATACACCGATGTGTTCTCTGGCGATAAACTAGGACACAATAGCGCAATTATACATAGAATACCCATTACAACACTCCTCTATAAATCAAAAGAGGTACAGACTCCCGGAAAAGCAAAAAAAAAAAATATACTAGATGATCAAGTCAATGATATAATCAAGCAAGGCATCGTTTAACACAGAAAAGGACCGTAGAATTCCCGCAACGCAGGTTGTAGCAAAAACAGAGGGACTTCAAGGTGAACAACGCTGGCGCGTGGTGGTAGACTTTCGGAAGTTAAATAATATAACGATAGGAGATGATTTTCATTTGCCAAGAATCGAAGATATTCTCGATCAACGTCGGCATTCTCGCTATTTCACGACCTTAGAGTTCTAGCTAGCGAGTACCATCAAGTCCTGGTACATGAAAAATATTGTCCAAAAACCGCGTTTAGTACCGCGTTGGGACACTTTGAATCTAAACGAATGGCTTTTGGTCTCACAGGTTTCCGGCTACGATCCAGCGGTTGATGAACCACATACTTACGGGTCTACAAGGACTGAAATGCCTTTTTTATTAAGATGACATTTTAATGTGATAATGGCTACCGTTTTTGTAAAATATATAACCCAGAAAAGCAATTGCGAGGCAATTGAATACTTTACAGTATCGACCTCTAAGGGATCGATTATTTACTTTCGCAATAGCTGATCAACTTTAAATTCATAAAAATACGCTAATTCCGCTGATCCTACAATATGAAGCAACAAATGAAAGTAGGTCAGTGCGTAAGCATGAAGAAAGGTTTTGAAAGAACTGAAGGCGAGTGGTTGAAGACGAGCGATTGAGCATAGACGAAAAAAGATAATCGCGACGACCGAGTCTTTAAACAGATAGTAATTGATTTGGTATCGTGAATCGTGTAACGGGAATAGAACAAATAAGTGAATAAAATTGTAGAAAATATTACGAAATGAATAAAACAAATAAGTGCAAAGAATTCTTAGGAATATTAATAAATACATAGATACGTATATAAAAACTTAAATTGATAAATACACGTATATAAAATTAAAACCTTTTCGGTTGTTTTTTCTCAAACCATTCCCATCCTAAAAGAAATATGCCATGAAAAACTGGGCGAAGTTTTTCAGAGATTGCGTGATAATAATTTAAAATTATGGCCTGAAAAAAGTCCGTTTCTGAGGAAAAAGATTGCATACCTGGGACAGATCTGTACAAAGAATGGCATATTACCCGATCCATCAAAATTTAAATGTGTCCAGCATTTTCCAATACCTCGGAAGGTACGTTATTTGCAATCCTTTTTTGGATAAGCTAATTTTAATCGAAAGTTTATACCAAACTTTTCTAAAATATGCGAACCCCTTCATAAATTACTCTGAAAAAATACGAGATTCATATGGGGCGAAGTATAAGACAAATCTTTCAGTGAACTCAAGCAAGCCTTGACTAATCCACCCTTACCTTACTAATATATCCGGATTTTAGCAAGCCATTTATACTTACTACGGATGATAGTGGGGATGCTTTCGGAGCAATTCTGTCGCAAGAGGATATTGGTAGCGACAAACCAATCGCTTACGCCAGTCGATCAGACCTGGGGCAGAATCAGGCCAGCATTTCACCTTAAGTGGAATGCTCTGCAGTACACGCAATTCGCGTCGATTCCAATCAGGTTTAATCCTGAATTAATAGATTCAGTGTTCAGTAATGCTCGAGGTTTTGAAGCTGACACGCATACACTGACAGTTCTCGGAGATATTATTGATATCTCTGGAAACTGTCGAATAAACACGAACACTCCACAACTACACGACCTGGCGGCTTCTGCGCGGGAGAGATTTCGCCAACTTGGGACCAGTGACCCTGGCACTAAGTTGGAATATGCTTTCGTTCTGGACAGACTGCCTCACACACCTTTCAGCACACTTACAACACGTGTGCTCCGTGACGTGCTTATGTCAATAAGACCTCCGGAGTACACAGGATACAACAGATGGCGAACACACCTCGGGGTGAATATGGGCGTGATGGGAGGGATAACTTGCAGAGTAGTCTACAGTTATCCTTCTAGTTACAAAGATGCTGATGTAGCATTCAAATTGCTGCATCACAGTCTTATGCATCCTAATCAGTTGTCCCATATCGACCGACGGGTTCAGAGGATCTGCACAGTTTGTTCTGGTGAAGGCACCTTGTTTCACAGGTTCTTCACTTGTCCAGCTTTGCGGAGTCTAATGGAACTGGTGCGCGATATGTGTCAGTCGATCCACCCGAATTTCAGCATTACTAGGACATCGTTTCTATGGGGACCAAAGGTTTGTAGTCGGGTGAATTGTTTGATTAGCTTTGTGTTGACACTGGCCAAATCTACAATTCACTTGTACTACATGAGAGCCGGAGATGGGAATCAGAACACTGACCCACAACACCACGCACAAGCAATTAAGCGCCACTTCGTTGACAGATTGAAGAGACGTTTACGTCTTGAATATCTGGCAATGAACGTAGACACATTCAACTGCACATGGCAGCCACTATCGTCAGTGCAGGACGGCGCTCTTGTCTTTCACTGGTGATATCAGGCCACAGCATTTGTAACTCTAGTCCACGGGGCTTCTCCTCGCTTTGGAACCGTTGCAAGTGCTGTGGGAAGGATAAGCGCTCCGTTAGAGATGCTCAGCTGGAGGGATGATGAGGGCAGTTTGTAGAGGTCTATGATACTACAGGCTGCTCTCGCAGGACTCTATTACGGTATCGCGTAAATTTTTTCATTCGTTCGGTTTCTTTTTTTCTAATTCGGTTTCGGTCTCGGTTCTAAAATACAAAATTTTTTCTTGAAAATTCGTTCGTTTAGGGAATTCAATTTTGATTAGTTTAATTTAGAAATTTGGAAATTCTTGGAACTGCCACTTGCCTGATTGTCAAAATTGGGACAAGTTAAAAATTTTTTCTTTTTTGTTTCACCTTTTAGGAGCTTTTCAAAATTTTTAGTGTCCTTTATACATGGTCTCATTTGTGCATTTAATGTTACTCCATTTAGTTATTTTAATTGTTAGTGTCTAGTTTGCTTTTATTGTCCCTATTGACTCTTGTTGTGACTCAGGTACCCAATGCCCCGAATCACAACCATAAGGTCCATGCACCAATATATTGCCCTATGCAATATATCGATGCATTGCAAAGATGACCCTGAAAATTAATTTTAATTTAATTCATTTAAAATTTCATTAAAAAATTTCAAATGCATTTAAAGTTGCATTTCCATACTGCAACAAAATGCAATTTAGCATAAATTGCATTTCGTTATCAGTAATGCACTCCACTCACACGGTATACCTACCTACATGCCGTGTAATCGGATATCATTTTTCGTCGTGCAAATTGAATTGCACATAAAATAATTCGCATATTCTCACGTACGATCTTTCATCGCCGTGAGAAAGCAAAAAGAAAAAAGCTTTTTCTGAAAGTTTTCGTGGGTACCTGGGGGCAGCTAGCCCAAACCTCGGGGAGTTCGTTCTAAAAACCCGTCGAAGTAACAAGCAGGAGTCGTTTTTTTAAAATCTACCTAAAAATTGAAAATTAGATTGAGTATAAGAAAGTTTTGTGTAAAAAAAATAAATAATAAATCTAAATAAAAATCATAGGTGTTTGAGTTGTAAATAAATAAAAAATCGGAAAAAGGCGAGTTCTTCTATTTTTTCTTTTATCATAAAAGCTGTGAGCTCTCCACCCAGAGCACTGCTCACTTCCTCATACAACATTTTGGTGGCAGCGGAACCAGAACCAGTGTCTATAAATTTTGTTTTTATGTTTCAAATATAATAAATTCTGCAACACAAAATACAACATTTTGGTGGCAGCGGAACCAGAACCAGTGTCTATAAATTTTGTTTTTATGTTTCAAATATAATAAATTCTGCAGCACAAAATACAACATTTTGGTGGCAGCGGAACCAGAACCAGTGTCTATAAATTTTATTTTTATGTTTCAAATATAATAAATTCTGCAACACAAAATACAAGATTTTGGTGGCAGCGGACTAAAAGTAACACAGTGCCTTTAACAAAAAAAAAATCAATTAAATTTTAATTAAATACATAAAAAGTAAAAATTTAAAATAATTAAAATCGGGCACATAAACTTAACTACCTAATTAGTAAAAACTTCTACAAAAAAATTAACTTTGAAAAAATAAATAAAAAGTAACAACATTTTGGACTCTAAATAAAAACTAGTGCCAATAAAATTAAATAAAATTAAAAATAAACGAAAAAATTTAAATAATAATATAAATCTACCAAACAATTCAGTGAACAAAAAAAAAATTCTGTTGCAATACTTTAAATTAAATTAAATCTCTCATAGTTTTGTAATAACTGATAACCCTTGTAATAAATGAAAGTGAATAAAAAAAAAAAAGAAATAAAAAAAATAAGCCCGGGTACCCAGGAGGTACTTAGAGGAGATAGTTTAAGCGCCCAAGCGCTCACCGTGGGACCGAAGGAGGCTTCATCCCTGCCTCACTAAGACGATATATAGAAGGAAGGAAGACTTCAGAATCATTGACCTGGACATCTGATGTGCAAATTTCATCAATCATCTGCAACATATAACACCAACACCATCGTACAACATACAACAAATTCTTCAACACCTTCAGAAACAAACAAAAATATCTGACGAAGGAACATAAATCATACACCTCTACACACGTCGTGTACATCTCCTACAATTCTATAGTAATACATTTTGGATAATACATAAGGTAGAAAAACAAATTATTATAATATTACTGGTATACATATTATTACTACTAACGTATATATTATTATCACTAGTACAAAAAAGAGAGGAAAAACAATCTATTTGCATGATTACTATTTTCTGTTTATTTCAAAACTTTCAATTTATTTACGTGTTTTTTAATTGTTTGCGTTTTAACTACATACTTTCAAACTATTTACACTTTTCCCGATTATTTGCATATTCGCATCTTCCCTATTATACCAATATTTTCATATATATACATATATGTAGAGAGAGTGAATGGAAAAAGGGGAAAGAACAACAGAGAAAGGAAAAAAGAAATACTTTTCCAATTTTCGGTTAATTTAACAGAAATTTTGACTATAAACATTAAAATTGAAATCCGCTCTTCCACGAAGCGACCTCTGTGGTAAGACTTCGTGAGCTTGCTGGCCAGATGACTTCGGAAAAATCAATAATCGATCCCCTGCGATAGAGCTCCATTAGCCTATCGATCAGGAGAAGATATTGATTGGAAAGAGCGATTTTTATTGCAACTGGATATTAAATATACTTTTTCGTATTACACACGACTACACAAAATCAGAATTCTACTTAACTAATCTTTCCGAAACTTGAAAAAAGTTTTTGTTTTTTTTTTACTAAAATAGATACATATGTACGTACAGACACTAAAAGTATATACGGACAATTTTTTACTCCACTAGCTTTCCTCTACTCTGTGAGTAGTGCGTTCGTAGCCTTTCGTTAATTATATTTAATCAACTTCTACCCGATTTTAATTCATAAATTTTTAAACATGACAAACGAGGAAAACAAATCTTTCGACGAGCTTTGCTTGTGACAAGTCCCAAAAATGTCAGATATTAGACAAATTCTGTCCGACTATCATAGAGCCAATAAAAGCAAAAGGACTTCAGACTTTACTTCTGAAAAACTCCAAAATTTGGAAGACGTATGGGCTTCATTTGAAAAAACGGAAACCCTGATTCAAGATCATGAAGATTTTACTGAAACTCATGATTATTTTAAGCAGTCATGCTATGACAAAACGGAGGACTGGTACAATCTTACAAAGGCAACTCTGTCTGATAGGTTGAAATCCATATAAGTCCACACAGAGCGCAAAAATAACCCGTTTTACGTCCCACCTCCAAAAACTTCGCAAAAAACGACTGCAGCTGATAACCAAGACAGCACAGACAAAGATCAATCGAATACAGTACGGCTTCGATTGCAAGAAGATAGACGAAAAACGTTATCCCATATTATTCAATCGATAGATAATAACTCACTTGCAATTGCAACCCAGGCATACCTAAACCAAAAATTAAAGTCGTTGCACAAATATTGGGACGATTTCGAAGAAACACATAACGAAATAATCTTGAACGTTGGCCCAAACGACAAAGATAACGAATACTTCGTGAATGATGTTTACATAAATATGGAAACATCATTCTCAGACGCTGTAATTGCGCTACAAGAACAATTGGACTCTCGATTCCAAAATGTAACGAATACTACAAATAATTCCACAGCGCATCACCACAATTTCTCTTTCAGAGACCATTCAAGTTTTTTCCCATCTGAAGCGAGAACATTAATTCCCAATTTCAATGGAAATCCGAAAGACCTCCACAAATTTATTTCAAGTTGTGATGACACATACGCAACAGCAACGACGGCGAACGAAAAACACTCCCTCCTTAGCTTAATAAGGAGTAAATTATCTGCAGATGCATATGATATTTTCAGGTACAATCAAATCGAAGATTGGCCTACCTTAAAATCAATTTTAACTTAAACTTTTGAGATAAAAATTCCCAGGACTACGCTTCAGTCTCAATTAATTAATTCTAAACAGAGAATAGGGGAAAGCGTGAAAGATTTCCTTCAGAGACTTAACACAAATTTATCTAAATTAAACGAGGCGACAAACTCATACACAAGTGATAAAATTCTTTTGAAATCTCTTTTAAAAGATAACGAATATCAAGCAGTAAGAGCTATTGAAGATGGGCTAATTAATCCTCAACTCCAAACTTTAGCCAAAGTACATCCCGATAAATCCTTCTCTACACTAAAATCACATATTCTAGATCACTCATTACGTATAGAGCAGAAGCAACCCAACTTTCAAACATATAATAAGGCAAATCAAAATTCCTTTGAAAGTATAAATAACAACTTACGTTGCTTCAAATGCAATAGACTGGGACATGCTGCTTCAAAATGCCCAATCATACAACACCCTGCACAGAACTTAAACACAATTCCAAGAACAAACACGCAATTACAAAGCCCTGCAGATTTCAATAGGGTTACATTTACATCTCCGACACAAGCGCTTACATGTCGATATTGTCATCGGATGCGACATTCAATCGAAGAATGTCGGACAAGAGCGGCGAACAACAATCGTTCTGGCAACAATCAGGGAAATCAAAACAATTTCCAGAAGGTGTACAATACTCCACCAACAAACACGGCTGACAGACAGCCTCAAAATAGGAACTGGCAGCAGCCAGTATTCCGAGAAAATCGAACTTCACCGCCGAGATATAATAATGCCAATATCACCATCTCCAAAGAAAAGAAATAGCAAAAGTCCATCAGCATCCAGGCAGGGAAACTGGATGCAGCGGGGGGTCAATTTCGGCAACCCCTCGCACATACAAACTACAGCACAAGTCCACAGGAATCCCGAGACAATATCGACGGAAAAGTAGGCAGCAAGAAATTAATTCAAATCCCCGTTCAAATAAATAAAAATTCACTAACGCTTTCCTTGCCTGTCGACATCTGTTCTGCTCCAAAGCTTACCTTTTTGATTGATACAGGAGCAGAGATCAGCTTAATAAAACTCCATCCACTGAAACCAGACAGCATCTGCTACAGAGATGCTGTCTGCAATATAAATACATTGTTTACAGAGTCAACTTCTATAGAAGGACTCATCCTCGCGAAATTAATTCTGGAATCTGCGCAAAATAACTCCATCCTAGAGCACCCATTTCAAATTGTGGGAAAAAACTCCATCCTCTCATACGATGGCCTACTTGGTCATGACTTTTTATCTCGATACAATGCTAGTATCAATTACAAAAATAAATATATTTCTTTAGAAATAAATGATTCGAATGAATTTTATCCTTATGAAGAATATTACAATAACTATCCATACGTTTATTTGAAAAGCGAAGACTCAGAAAACAGATCCCAAACAAAAAGCCTATTATATACGGAAATAACATTCTCCGATATTAATACTAATAAAAATCTATCACCATCGAAAGCTTCACAAGAGATGAAGCACAAAGGTAAAAGTATATCTCCATCTACAGCCGCACAAAAGGCTCCATCTATACAGCTCTATCTCCTTCATCAATAAATTCACAAACAGTAAATTCCAGGAATAAATCAGAAGAGAAGCCAAAGAATTTCAATAAAGTTTTATCTCCTTCAAATTCTATCGAGTCAGAATCATCGTCTAACTCCTTCCAAATTCCACAAAAGTTGGAATCATATCTCCTTCCCTTTAAAAATCCGAAAGAATCGGATAAATTAAATAAAATTAAAATTCCGGCTCGATCAGAATTCATCATTGAAATTCCAACTCCTTCTATTCAAAATCAATCGGTCTGCTTCAAGAAGGAAATAAGACCAGGTTTATTTCTTGGAAATTCGATAGTCGAACCAGTCAACGGTATGGCAAAAGTCCTAATCCTCAACACAAATGAGGAGGACGCCGATCTGGCACCTTACGAGGTGACCCCAGTTTACCAAGACTTGGACGACTTTGTGGTCATCTCCACAGACTCTGAAAGAGATCCAATTAAGGGCAGAATAATTAAGCTGCAAAACCTTATAAAATTGGATCACTGTAATTCAGAGGAATCAGAGAGTGTTCGCAATATCTGTAGGGAATTCAACGATCTCTTCTTCATAGAAGGGGATTTCCTTTCATATACAGATGCGATTACCCACAAAATCGAGACACTCCAAGACAAACCGCCAATTTTTACCAAGCCTTATAGACTTCCTGAGGCAAGCCGAACGGAAATAAATAGGCAAATACAAGAAATGCTTGAGTCAGACATCATCAGACCTTCACATAGTCCCTGGAACTCTCCACTTCTCCTGGTTCCTAAAAAACCAGATGAGAATGGAAACAAAAAGTGGCGAGTAGTGGTAGACTTTCGTCGTATTAACGACATTACTATTGGCGATGCGTACCCACTGCCTAATATCACTGATATATTAGACCAGTTGGGGAAGTCAAAATATTTTACCACACTCGACTTAGCCAGTGGATTTCACCAGATAAAAATGGACTCGAAGGACAGGGAGAAAACTGCCTTTAGCACACCCTATGGCCACTACGAATACAATCGTATGCCATTTGGTTTAAAAGGAGCCCCTGCTACTTTTCAACGAGCCATGAATAATGTCTTATCTGGCCTTCAAGACATCTATTGCTTCGTATACATGGACGATATTGTAGTCCATGGATACAATCTCAAAGACCATAATACAAGACTCACAGCAGTATTTAGCCGTCTCCGCAATTTCAACCTCAAACTTCAACCCGACAAGTGCCACTTCCTAAGAAAGGAAATTATGTATCTAGGGCACATAATTACAGAAAATGGAGTCAAGCCAGACCCAGAAAAAATCAAGTCAGTTCAGTCCTATCCCAGACCCAAGAAGGAGAAAGATATTAAAGCCTTCCTTGGTTTCGTCGGCTATTACCGCCGCTTCATTCCAAATTTTTCGAAGATAGCCAAACCACTCACAAATCTTTTAAAAAAAGATACGCCCTTCAAGTTCGACGCAATTTGCGATGAAGCGTTTTGCAAATTGAGAAATAAATTAATTTCAGCACCAATTCTATCTTATCCTGATTTCGGCAAAGAATTTTTCGTCACCTCCGATGCCAGTGATTACGCCATCGGAGCTGTTCTTTCACAAGTTGATGATCAAGGAGATCATCCAATCGCCTATGTGAGCCGAGTTCTCAATGGTGCAGAGACTCGTTACTCAACAATAGAAAAGGAGCTCTTAGCTATCGTTTTCGCAGTTGAGCAATTCAGACCATACGTTTATGGCAGACAGTTTACAATTATAACTGACCATAAACCATTAGTATGGCTCATGAATCTGAAAGATCACTCCTCAAGACTGATGAGATGGAGAATACATCTTGACGAATATGACTACAAGATAGTCCACAAATCAGGTAAGCTCAACACAAATGCAGACGCTCTCAGTAGAGCTATTCCAGATAATAGCGAAAATTTCGCAAAACCTACCACCTGCATAAATGTGGTAACAAGGAATCAAGCTAAAGCTCAGGCAAATCTGAACATTACCGACACGAGTATTATTACTCCAGACCCAGCTCCATCTTCATCAAACAATTCCTCGGTCATAATAACTGAGACTAATTTTCCTCTTTTACTGACTGACTAAAAATGCGAATCCTAAATTTTTCATCTTGCCAATGCAAGATACAGAACTTGAAAGAGTGTTGGATTCGAAATTAAAATTTTCAGATAAATCCCCACTTTTAGAAACTGAACTGAACTTCTTCAAGAAAAAAGACTCCACAATAATTATATCAAAAACTAATTTACCTTGTCGATCGCAAAGAGATAGATCAGACCTCGAAAAGATTTTAGCTGAGATCTGCTCATACACAGAGGCAAATCAGTTAAAACAAATTAATTGTGATAAACCTACGATTTGGTGAATGGACCTGGGAGCAGCCGTGTGGCTTTCACTCCAATGGAGCGGCTATTCAAAGCTCTAAGTCCGAGATAAATATGGTTATCGAAAGTCGGAGCAGCTTATCAGCTTTCACTCCAAAAGAAAAACACGGACTATTCTTGTATGGCTAGTACAACTGTCTAATGACTAATTGTTCTTTATTAAAATCCCCCGGGTTATTTATACATTGTTCTTACCTATGTTAACCTATGCTTACCATACTATATGCTTACATATAAAAATAACCTCTTACACTTTTAACTGATGATGACATACATTTATTGCAACGATAAAAATGCTTGGTCAGTGACGCAATCATTAATCGCCGCGGCAAATGCATGTCAAGTGTTTTTTTTGTTTTCTTTATTATTAATTTGGTTGACACAGTTCCGAGTGTACTTGGTGTCGAAATCTTATTATTTTTTTTTTTGCTTGTTTATGCATTGTAATGCATATTGATTTCGAAATTGTTGTGAATCGATTGACCGCATTAATTGTATATTAAATTATTGCAATCAATCGATTCAATGAAATAGCTGCATACTACACCTTTCCCCCTTAGGGAAAAAAAATTGTGTTTACAAAAATTTTTTTTTGTGTTTGTTTATATTTACAGTTTGGATATGTTAGGTCTTAATTGTTGGTGCCATTATGGCTTCTTATCGCTTATGTTTACTCATTTAGTTTATACGGTATGCTTATATGTATAGTTGTTTACAATGGTTACTTATTCCTAATTGTGCTTATTGTTAGGTTTACATATGTTTATTACGATAGTTTTTTTTTTTTTTTTTTTTTTTTTTGTGTGTTATAGCTTTGTTATTAGTTGTACTTAATTATCTATACCGGTGTGTAATCTAAATTAATATAATGTTTTAATTCTGCCTTTAATTTTCTATATTTCTTAGTCTATTCTTATGTATTTTGATCTTATTTTTATTTATACATATCTTCGATAATGCAATTTACGTTATCTATCGATTTAACTATACAGGGTGTTTCCCCTTAGGAGGTCCATAGAGCGGGAGGTGATAGTACTTACCTAGACGAACCAAAAATTGTATGGCAGGTGGGGGGGCAATATCAACCGTTTAGGAGTTACAGGGTGATTCATAAAAAAAGCTAGGTTTTTACAAAACACCCTGTATCTTAAAAAGTACAGGGCGTATGGTCACAGTTAAGGGCTCACTGTATGCAGAACTTCATGGCCTTTCCAACGACAGCTCAACCAGCCCCGTACCCCTCTTTAACGGATACAGATAGTACATAGGGTATAAGAGGTCAAATTAAAGAGGAGGCTCCACAGTTTACAGTTTTTATAAAAAAAAGTTATGTTAACGACCTTTTTGCAAAAATAATAGAGGTCAAAGTAAAAAAAAAGGAAAGAAAATCCGAAATTTTTAGTTTAGACCTTCATAACTTCTGAGGGGTACGGGGCTGGTTGAGCTGTCGTTGGAAAGGCCATGAAGTTCTGCATACAGTAACTGTGACCATACGCCCTGTAGTTTTTAAGATACAGGGTGTTTTGTAAAAACCTAGCTTTTTTTATGAATCACCCTGTAACTCCTAAACGGTTGATATTGCCCCCCCACCTGCCATACAATTTTTGGTTCGTCTAGGTAAGTACTATCACCTCCCGCTCTATGGACCTCCTAAGGGGAAACACCCTGTATATGGTCCGCTGTATAGAGGATCTAGTTTTCGTCTATTCTGTACTGTCATTAGTACCTTGTCGCCTATTTTAATTGATATTGGTTTGCAATTAGTATCATTTACCTGTTTCCTTAGTACTTTAGATGCCTGGAGGTATTGTTTTGCTTTGCTTATAGCTTGTTGTAGTCTGTATTTCATCTCCTTACTATACAAGTCATAATTATATACAGGGTCTGGCCTATTAATTGTTAGTTCTGAGGGTAGGTTTATACTTTTGGCAAATATGAGTTCAAATGGTGTGTAACCATGTACTGTGTTTGGTGAGGTATTGTAGCAGAATGCGTAATATGGAATCCATGTATCCCAGTCATTTTTATCGTCATTTACAAAACATCTAAGGTATTCATTTAAGCACTTGTGGTTTCTTTCCAGTGCTCCTATGGTTTCGGGATGTGCAGCGGTTGCGTATAGTTGTTTTATTTTTAGTATGTTACATACTTCCGCAAGGACCTGGTTTTTGTATTCAGTTCCCAGATCAGTTTTAATTTTGTTCATAGGTCCGTATGTTAGTATGAACCCATTCACTATTGCTTTTGCTACTGAATTTGCTTCTTTATCCTTTGTGGGTATTATTACTATATATTTGCTTAGATCGCATTGTATTGTTACTGCGTATCTGTTATCGTTGTTGGTTTTTGTAAATGGACCGACTGTGTCGATGGACACAATGTCGAAAACTTTCGTTGGTGTTGTGGTTATTTCCATATGCTCTTTATTCTGTTTCTGGTGCTTATTTTTCGCACAGAGTTCGCATCTATTTACATATTTTGCTATTGTTTTCCTCATTTTTTTTCCATTTGTAAATTTCCTTCAGTTTTTTATGTAGCCTT
Organism: Dioctria rufipes; assembly: GCA_963924295.1. Lineage (NCBI taxonomy): Eukaryota > Metazoa > Arthropoda > Insecta > Diptera > Asilidae > Dioctria > Dioctria rufipes. The sequence continues at coordinate 97,481,646 of OZ002741.1, read as the reverse complement.
GATTGACCCAGATGACCTCCTGTAGGTGTGGAGTGATAATCGTGTAAGATTTTATTTATCTTCGTTGTTTCTGATATGAACTGTTGCGGATTGAAAATCTTAATGTTTAGATTCTTTAATATCTTGTTTCCTAGGATTTTAAATGCGGTTAAATTAATTGTTTTAAATATTTCACTTTCTGCAGAAAGTTTCAGAGTCTTGGTCTGAAATTGTTTGTAGATATCATTATCCAATATTTCGAGTACCTGCTCTAGTGCTGGCTCTACTGGTTGGATATTTTTTATATTTATATACCGCTTATATAATTGTTCATACTTGTGCACTATATTAATTTCTATTTGTGTTTCTTTATTCCTACAGTTCGTAATTTTTACCTTCAGTTCAGGCAATTTGGCTATCTTTGTTGGGGATGATACCTCCCAAACGCGCAGTTGATCAGGCTGCGGGGTTATAGGAGTATTTTTCATTTCCTCGGACATTATGTTTGGTTCTTTTTGGTTTGTCATCGCCCAGGTTTGGACGCGTCGGACATTGATTTCCTTCAAATCGTCAATGTCAAGTTGTATTCTTGATAACGCGTCGGGTCCGTTATTTTCTTTTCCTTTTACGTATTTGACTTCGAAATCAAATTCCTCTAAATCTAACCTCATTCGTGTGAGTTTAGATGACGGATTTTTCATTCCGAAGAGATATGTTAAGGGTCAATGATCTGTCCTTATTATGAATTTTCTGCCATAAACATAAGGCTTAAAATGGATAATTGCCCAATGTATTGCCGCGAGTTCCTTTTCGATTACTGACTTATTCTTTTCTCCGGCGGTAAATGTTTTGCTAGCGTATGCGAGTGGGTGTTCTGTTCCGTCGATATTTTGTGACAAGATTGATCCACATGCGGCATTTGAGGCGTCCGTAGAAATAATGAATTGGGTTTTGAAGTCAGGATGCTGAAGTATTATTGGGGATATTAGGCTTGATTTAAGGGTGTCGAAAGATTTTTGTTGGGTTTCTGCCCATTCAAATCTTGTATTTTTCCGGAGCAGTTTGTTTAATGGTAGTGCTATTTCTGCGAAGTTGGGGATGAAACGGCGATAGTAATTACAAAACGCCACGAATCGTCTGACTTCGTCGGCGTTTTTTGGGATAGGGTAATTTTTAACTACCTCGTATTTTGAATTGTCTGGGCTTATGCCTTGTGATGATATTCGATGTCCAAGATAGGTGACTTCTGTTTGGAAAAATTTGCATTTCTCAGGGTTCAATTTTAGGTTACGTTCTCGTAATCTGTTAAATACTGTTTGCAAATTTTTAATGTGGTGTGACTGTGAACACCCGACTACTATGATATCGTCAATGTATAGAAAAGCTATTTCCGGTGTTAAGCCAGTCATAGCGATGGTCATCATCCGTTGGAAACTGTTTGGGCTTATGTTAAGTCCGAAAGGGAGTCGGGTATATTGGTAGTAACCTTGATAAGTTGAGAAAGCTGTGAGCTTTCTAGAAGATTTTTCTAGTGGTATTTGGTGGAATCCGGACATAAGTGTAGAGAAATACTTGGCTCGGCCCATTTGGTCGAGTATCTCCTCTATACGAGGTAATGGAAATTTATCTGCCAAGATCTTTTTATTAAGGTTCCTGAAGTCAACTACTAAACGCCATTTTTTACTTTGGTTGTTGGATTTTTTGGGTACTAGTAGTATTGGAGAATTAAAATAAGAAACAGAATTCTCTATTATTCCGTCTACTAGCATTTTGTCTACCTGCCTGCTAATCTCGGTTTTGTGTGCTTCTGGAACTCGGTAGTTTTTTGTGTATACTGCTCTATTATCAGTTACTTCTATATTTTGTTTGTAAAAGTTATTGGTTGTTAAAGGTTCGCTTTCTAACGCAAATATATCTTCATATTCTCGACATAATTTTTCAAATTGAATTTTGGCGTAGTCTGGAATGCTGTTTAGGTTTAATTTCGAAATAACTTGTTCTGTTCTTTTTGATTTTATTGTGTCTGTATTAATAGTGTTAAAGTTTGAGAGTGGTTGTGTTTTTATATCGAAATGTTCTAGTGTTGTTGTTTTATTTGTAGTGTTTAGGATCCTGACTAGTGGATAGTTTTGTGAAGTTATTGCTCCTGCAATGAATATACCTGGGTGGATTTCTTGACCAGTGATCACTATATCTCGGGCACTTTCTTGATCTTTGACATTGAATTTTCTTATTATTTCACATCGAGGTGGTATGATAATAGAGTTTTCGGATGGACCGTTTAGTATTGGGATTTCTGCTGAGCTGTTAATTGTGTGTATTGTAAGGGTCCACGTATCATAGTCGATAATGGTCTTGAATTTAGCTAGGAAATCTAGTCCTAGAATTGCGTCAGCTCCGAGGGAAAAGTCATCCTCTACTATTTGAAATAAGTGTTCGACCATGCATTGGTCGTTGAAACGTAATTTTGTGTATGTTGCCCCAATTGATTGCCTCTTAGTATCCGCAACCCCTTGAATAATGCAAGTGTTTTTAGGATAGTAAGGTTGTTCTTTGCTAATTTTTCCCCTCTTGAATATGGATGTATCTGCCCCTGTGTAGTAAAAATGTTTGGGCAAAAGTTTACCAAAATTTTATGCAGTTGTCCTTAACTTCGGACGTCTAGCATAAATATTCTGTTTCTTTTTTCTTTTTCTTTTTTTTTTTGTAAAAATTTAGATAAGCAGTTTTGCTAATTATTACAAAGTTCTTGGGCAGTTTTACCGTTATTCTTAATGCAAAAAATTGCCAAATAATTAAATAAATGTTTGCAGAATTTTAGTTTAGCAAGTGTGTCTTTTATCAAAGTTGCGGTAGTTTAAAAAGCAATATATAACTAAGTCTGGGGCTGTTTTGTTTCACAAATATTTAGTTCACCATAGTGTAAATATTTATACCAACGGGGATGTATAAATATTATATTTTCAGTGAGCTCGGTTAATTTGTTTGCAGTAACGTAAGTTTACAGATTTAATTTTTTATGGTTTTCCGTTTGTTCAGAAATTACTATTTTAAATAACTTTGTTAACAGACAAGTGAAATATAATAAAAGTAATAAATATAAGAGATTGGAATAATCTATTTATATCTTGAAGGGACTTTCAATAAAGGTCTTTATATCGATTGACTCCCAATTTTCTAGTATGTATATCCAAACAAATGTAAGAATTCGTAAAATATCGGATAAGCTCTACCCTAATATGTCGAAACGGAATTAAAGATAAGTGCGTAAATTTTTAATCTTATAACTTCAATAATATCCACGTATAAAATACTACCGTAGCGCAAATATTAATTTGATTTAATAAACTACGCTTAAAATTAAACTTGGTAGCCCCTTTTTCTAACATCAAAATCATACGCAATACATTCCATTTGGCAATCCTATTGGATCGTATTAACTATTTGTTTAAGCAAAATTAGCAAAGCTTAGATGATTTTACCCAAATTTTAGATGAATTTTCCAAACCTTAGCTATTAGTTTAAACGTACACATGAAAGTTCAAATGTACACATGGAAAGAAATGATCGAATACTTGTGTAGTTTACAAAAGAATTCTTTTTACTTATATAAATTTTATACTTGTGTTTATCCAGCTAATGCATTATTGCGGTTGATTGTTAATATGTGGAGTGCTGTTTTTTAATTCTAATTGTCTGTGTCTCTACAATATCCGTTAGAAATTGATTTGTTAAGTATCGCTTCTGGTGTGAAGATGTTCTAAGGATCGTGTAAAACTTTCGTTTGATTAAATCTAATTAGTATCTCTGCATAGTTTCAATATTTGTGATTAATAGTTTATTCTCATCATCAGATCTTCGCGAAGTGAGTTTTGCCTAAATTTTTTAAAAACTAGTGAGATATAAATGGATATATCTATGTATATGTACAATTGTGCAACGCGAGGTAATATTTTCTAAAATAGTTTCGACTCCATTGCTTATCTAGTTTGTTACGTATATGCAGTGCTGAAATAAAAAACAATTTGAAATACATATTAAAGCTTCTAATACCTTAATTATTAGTGGGCAGTCTTGATGCCAGTGATTTTAGTGTTTTGCTGGAAATATATTCAATTATCTTTTTTCTACATGATGAAAGAATAAGAGTAAAAAACAATATTTTAGTTGTGTTTCTTTCAGATCTATGTATATTTCTTTGAATAGCTGCTATGGTAATTTGTTTTATTTGCAAACGTAACTTTGCAAACGGGGATATTTTAATTGGACATTTGAAAATTCTCCATGGTTATGGGAGAAATAGCTCTTATATATGCTGTGAGAGCTCCTGTCGACAGTCTTTCCAAAATCCTTCAGCATTTAAAAAACATTTAAAAAGGGGTCATATTTCGGAAAAAATCTTTGTGAATGATACTAAAAATCCACAAAAGGAGAAAAATATACAGAAAAATGAGGAAGAAAAAAATATTTGTCAAAATCATAACATATTACCGCTAAGCGGTTGTACAATTAACCGACCAATCAGCAATACATGCGACAAAAACGATATTCATATTTTTGACGTAAAAGTGATTCAGAAAGATTTATTTGAGAACGTAGTTGAGTTTGTGTTACTTCTTCATAATAATAGTAATTTTACGAGAAAAGATGTCACAATGCTTCAAACGAATATAAATGAGCTTTTGATTTTTCCACTTTTACAACATTTTAAATCTAGCGCATCGCAATTTTGCAAGGATGATAGCTCTACGTTTGAAAATCTGCTGCTAGTTTGTAAAGAGCCTTATCAGCAATTAAATTCAGAGCACAAGCTGCTAGGTGTTCTGGAGAAACGGGATATGTATGAAAAGCCTGCCGAATTTTATATTAACAAAGAAATTACAAATACGCACAGAGATGGTGTATCTACTATTAGCGAAAAAGTTAATAAAGGTATAATAATGCCCTTGAAGTTTCAATTCAGAAAAATATTTGAAAATGAAGTAACTTTAAAAAACTGTCTAAATCAAATAAAAAAACTTTGCTCAAATAAAAGCGAATTAGAAAATTTCGTGCAAGGTGATTTGTGGAAGGAAAAGAATAATTTATATCCAGACAAAAACCTCATTCCTTATTTTCTTTATATAGATGAGTTTGAAATCAATAATCCTTTGGGATCACATACAGGAACTCAATCGGTAGTGGGTATTTACTATATTTTTCCTACGCTACATAATTTATCGAAAGTGAACCAGATTTTTTTAGCAGCGCTTTTAAGAGCGGAAGACGTAAAGCATTACGGCAATGATTTGACAATGCATGCCTTGATAGAGACTATTATTTCATTAGAAGTGAACGGACTTAGTTTAAAATTAAATGGGCACTCTATAGATGTACATTTTATTTTAGGCCTCGTCCTTGGAGATAATTTGGGGCTTAATTGCATTCTGGATTTTAGTAAATCATTCTCCGCAAATTACTTTTGCAGATTTTGTACTGAGAATAAGGCCGCCACTGTTACTTTATCTACTGAATATTTATTGTCTTTAAGAAATGAGGACAATTATAATGAACATTTAGCGACTGCAAATGTTTCATTAACAGGCGTGAACAAAAATTCCTTATTGAATAATATCCCGTCTTTTCATGTGACCAGGAATTTTGCGGTCGATATAATGCACGATATTTTCGAAGGGATTGCTCATTATAATTTAGCACATATTTTAACTTATTGCATTAAAAAAGGCATTTTCTCACTTGAAGAATTCAATAAAATCAAACAAAATTTTTCGTATGGTGATACAGAAATAGGAAATGTTTGTAAAGAAATTTCACATGCGCATTTGAAAAGAAAAAGATTGAATACATCTGCGAGAGAAATGTGGACATTGATTCATTATTTTCCACTTATGGTAGGTCATTTGTTATCAGCGAACGATGAAGTATGGATGTTTGTCTGCATTTTTATTAAATTGATAGATCTCCTTTTATTACCTAAATTCAACGCAGAAATAATTAAAGAACTCAGCTATCTAATTGAACAACATAATGTATTATATGTTAAACTCTTTAATGACACATTGAAACCTAAACACCATTTCTTATTACATTATCCTCAAATCATAAACTATTCAGGACCCCCAAAGTTCTATTGGGGTTTTCGATTCGAGGCTAAGCATCGTGAATTCAAAACTTACTCTAAGGTTACAAACAGCAGGAAGAATATTTTGTTGACTTTAGCGACAAAATATCAATTGAAATTTGCGTATTACTTGCAACAAAGTACTGAGAATTTGATAAATTATGAACTAGGGCATAAATTGGACAGTGCTAATAAACGCTTCATTGCAGATACATTAGAAATTTCTGAATGTGACTTCGAATGTTCCACACATTTCTTATTAAATAATTTATGTTATAAAAATGGACATTATATTACAAAATCAACTGCAGGAAAGCCCACAGAATTATATTACATTATCGAAGTGGTAATTGTATTTAAAATTAATGTATTTATCCTTTGTCATAAAATACCTACCATTTATAACGATCACTACTTATCATATGAAATCCTTTCACACGTTGATGACTGTTTAGTAATATTGCCAATCACATGTTTTGACGGACCGCCAGTGAACTCACAAAAACTGTCAAATGGAAAAACTATGATCAGGCCAAAAGTCTATTTCAGTAACGATGCTGATTAAATTCTAAAATCTTTAATTTTTGCGCAAACATAACATAGTTTTGTTTATGCGATTAATAAACTTCTATAAAAGTTTATACTACAGTGACTAAACATTTCAAAGAACACCGAAATCATTAAAATATGGAAGATAGCGAATTTGACACCACTGTAGGAAGTGATTTGAATGACCAAGGGGAGACTTCGCAACAAAATGAAACATTAACTGCACCAGCGAATGAAATAATTATAACGAAAGACGGAAAATTATTGAGAAATTTATCAACCAAATCAAAACAACCAAATATTTCTATGCCTGAGATATCATCAATTATTGTATTACCAAGTCAAGGAGATGACAACGACAGCAATATTAATTTAGAATCTCTTTTGCGAAAGTGGAATCTGTACGACGAACTATTTTCATTTTTCAGATGTAAGTAGCAATAAAATTTATATAAAGAATTCAGATAAAGCATTCAGATGATTATTTAAATATGCAGCAAAACGAATAACGGTCGAGGGTTTATTATATATGAAGGAAAGACACTTAGATGAACAAAATGAATGTGTAAGTGATTAATTTCTTGATGTTTTATAACCAAACTCATAAATAAATATGTTTATTTATACAACTTTTATAGGGTATATATAATTTGCGTCCTCGGCTCGAAGCAGAAGTTGAAACAATGTCATCCTCAGTTGAAACATGGATTAACAATATTAGCTCCCCATCTACTAGTACCAACACTTCCGAAGATGTATGTATTGTATAAATTCTCACCAATAAATTTAGGTTAAATGGATTTACTAGTAAAGATTTCTTCAGGTTTCTGTCATGGACATTTTAAAAAAAACCGAGCAGGGAAGAGCAATACTAAAGTCGTATAATGATAATAATGTACTTACGCCTGCAGATCGTACTAACCTCGTCCATAAAGTAATCCAACATTATATTGAATATAATATATTTTTATCAGTATCAAAAGTAAAAAATTTATCAGAACAAATAATACGAATATTTCCCACTGAAAATCAGGTAAATATTTCAAATATCTTATATATATTATTTATTCACTGACCTGAACTGATTCAGCTCAACTTTAAAAAAGAGCGATCTGGTTCCCCTAGATCTATCAATATGGGAACTTCAAAAAAACATTGCAACTGGAAGTTAAAATATTGTTGTTCTCAATGTTTTCCAACAAAATGTAAATTTTTTTGGCTTGCAATCAAAATCCTCATTTTAATAATTAAAACTAAAATATATGGCATCTTAGATGCTTAGATAAATAACATCAAATTAAAATACGGTTCTATTGAGCGATAGCTCGATGAGAAATCATCATCAATGTATTGTTCTATACAATAATTAATAATAATAATTAATAATTCTACATATGAATGAATATTCGTAGACTTATGTCTACTTTAATTTTTTTTTCGTCGCTTTCAGAACACATATTTTATTGGAAGGGGTAGAAATCCGCCAAAAGGGAAACTTTGGGACCGTTATCAAGGAAGAAAACGTTCACTAAAAAAATTGACTTCCTTTACTAAAATTCTAAAGCCCACTTCATTGGAAAATAAAATCAGAGCATACGTGGAAGAAGAATCGGCCACATGTATACCTACTTATTTGGAAATTGCAAATTACCATAGATTATTTATCTATACTTGTAGATCTGTCTTCTGATGAGCTCAAAGAAATTTCTGGTACACTTAAACACAATCGCAAATGGGATGAAGTAATTCTAAAGTGGAAGCAAACAATGAAATATAGAAGGGATATTACTGATGCTGACAAAGGAAAAACTCTACAACAAATTCTAGTAGACTGGCCATTATATAAATATGCTCAAGCACCAGAATTGGTATTCTTGTTAATTTGATTAAAGACAATAAATAAGTTTTCCCGATTTTAGATTGATATTGATTACAAATATATGTATCCGGAAAAAGGTTTTTCGTACCATCAGTGGGAGAAGTTTTGCAAAATAGCTATGAACGTTTTCGAGGAGAGAATCAAGGACTCAGTAGCGAAAAGTACATTGAAACAATTGAAAATGAAGAAGGACAGCCTTAATACAGGTAAACTGGACACATGTACATATAGATATTATGTCAGCCATATAATATTCATTTTGTATTTTTAGATAATGTAAATATTTTATATGTACAGCTTTTACATGCCGTACTCGTTCCATCGTCCAAGGTTATAAACGGAAAAAGAATTAAATATACTATCGACGACTCACAAATGGCGTTTACTTTACCTCTGTCACAAACAAATGAAATTGACGGCATCTTGGAGGAAAAACGGAAGCAATGTATGCAATTAAAAACTACCTTGCAACCGCGAATTATTGTAACAGCAGCTAACCATAGTTACAAGGACTTTTACGTATCTATAGATGATGTCATGTTTAAATTTAACACGTATCTAGAAGCACTGGAATATTGCTTTAAAGCATTCTTTGTTTTCAATCTACATTACCCAAATGAGTGTTTATCGGTTTGGATTTTCATTCAAAAATTTTTATTTGCTATAGAAGAAACTGACGGGGAATTTTGTTGTGACCCAGGTGCTTATACCCCGAATCACAACAATAAAACCAATACGCCAATATCTTGCCCTATGCAATATATTGGCGTACTACAATTTGACCCTGAAAAATAAAGTTCATTTAAAATTTCAATTTGCATTTAAAAATGCATTTACGTACTGCAACAAAATGCAATTTAGCATAAATTGCATTTTGTTATCAGTCATACATTCCGTTCACACGGCATGTATACTTCCTACATGCAGTACTATGTACATACCTACATACAGCTTTTCTGCTAAATTATCTGCATTTACTATACATACATACACATGATTATTCTTATCACCTAAAAATATTACTTTTTCAAGACACAAGTGCATATCAGATTTCATGCATATGCACTGTGTCTATATTTTTTTGTACATTCCCACGTACGATTTTTCACGTCATGGGAAAGTGATGAGAAGAAAAAGAAGCTTTCATGGGTACCTGGGGGCAGCTAGCCCGAACCTCGGGGAGTCGTTTTTTAACCCGTCGAGGAGTAAAATCTCCTGAATAAATCTCCTCGCGAGTTATAAGTTTCAGATTTTTTGATTGCAACAAGGAATACATTCCAATACTTTTCTATGATAAGTTTCGTGAAATTAGTAAAATCTCATAAATTGCATTTTTCTTAAAATCGCCTCGCGAGTCATAAGTTTCAACATTTTTGATTGTAACAAGGAATACATTCCAATACTTTTCTATGATAAGTTTCGTGAAATTAGTAAAATCTCATAAATTGTAATTTTCTTAAAATCACCTCGCGAGTCATAAGTTTCAACATTTTTGATTGCAACAAGGAATACATTCAAATACTTTTCTAGTGACAAGTTTTGTGAAATTAGTAAAATCTCATAAATTGTATTTTTCTTAAAATCGCCTCGCGAGTCATAAGTTTCAACATTTCTGATTGCAACAAGGAATACATTCAAATACTTTTCTAGTGATAAGTTTTGTGAAATTAGTAAAACCTCATAAATTGTAATTTTCTTAAAATCACCTCGCGAGTCATAAGTTTCAACATTTTTGATCCCAATAAAGAATATAATAGTGAACTATTTGCCATATAGTTTTTTTTCGTGTCCTAAATTCTCTCTCCGATCGATTCTTCCTGGGCATACCTGGAAGCACGAGAGATCGTATACATTTCAACTGGTGGCAGCGATACCCCAAATCAGTGCCAGTGAAAGTAAAAACAAATTAACGAAATCAAAATTAAAAAGTTAAAAATTAAAATAAAATAATAATAAAGCCAGCACATTATAACAACTGGTAGCAGCGGAACCAGCATAAATCAGTGTAAAACAAAAAATATAATATATATATAAATGAATAAATCAATAAATAAAAATTAAAAAATTTTTAATTAAAAATAACAAACACCTGGCCACAATATACAACAACTAGTGGCAGAAGTAACGACACGAAAGCCAGTAAAAAAATAAATTAAAACATACCATAAAAATAAATAAATAATAATAATAAATGCCTAATTTTCCTTTTGGTAATTTAATTAAAACTAAATAACAAAATAATTCCAAAACAACAAAAAACGCAACAACATTTTGGTGGTATATATATATATATATATAAACAAAAACAAACCTGTCAGAAATAATAACTGTGCCTTAAATAAAACAAAAAAAAAAAATTATAAAGAAATAACAAAAAATAAGCCCGGGTACCCTTAATACAGGGTACTTAGAGGAGATAATATAATTGTTTAGAGCGCCATAGTGCTCCATCGGGGGACCCTTGCGAGGCTTCATCCCTGCCTCACCAAGACGTTCAGCAACCGAAAGGAAAAGCTCCTGTGTATAAACTCCATCATCATCTCCACCAATAATAACAGCACCCACAACGACCAGGAATTCCAACCGAAAACCAAAATACACAACACTATCCTCATCATAATCATCAACACAAGCTCAACATCAAATACAACATTGGAAGGTACAGTGAAAGCCTTTTTTTTTTAGTATTTTAAATTCTCTTATAAACATATGTTTTTACACACGTGTAAGGATTATTTTTTTTTCTTTCAACATTTAATTAATTAATTGAACTCATAACAAATTACCATCTTATACAACCAACTGAATATATATATATATTTTTTTGTTTTCGTTTGCTTCGCATTACAAATACAAGTGAGTACACAAGGGAATGATCCGATTAAAAGAAATGATCCAACAAATAATCCTTAAACCTATTACCGAAATTTTGCGTATATATAGAATTTAATTCCCAAATTTCTTTGCAAAGGAAAAAATTAAATTATTTAGTTATTTTCTGACTATTTACATATTTTTATATGTATTATATGTGTGTAATGGATGGAAAACAATTTCTTCCATTTCTCGGCTAATTAAATTAATTAAATTCAGCACAGAAAAATTAAAATCCGCTCTTCCTAGAAGCGACCTCTGCGGCAAGACCTCGTGAGCTTGTTGGTCAGAGGACTTCGACAAAAATCAAATATCAATCCCCTGCGGTAGGACTTCGTTAGCCTATCGGTCAGGAGAAAGATATTGATTGGAAGAGCCATCAATTAACAATTTAAAAAAGTTATAGATCAGATAATAAAGTACTTTTCCTCTTTATTGCATGCATATGTGTATAAATCTAATTTTTTTTTTATATTTTATTGAAAATACGCACTTCATTTAAAAAAATCGTTGATAATAATAATAATTCCTTTTTGTGTTGTGATAGAATATTTTTTTTTCCCTTTTCTCCTACAAGTCCAGTTCTCCCGCAAAAAAAAAAATTTAACAGAGATATTTAAAAATAAATAAAATAAAATCAGTTTTCTTTATTATACAAACATAAATTTTTAGCATTCCTTTTATTAGAAATCGAGAATTTCGTAATACCAACAAATTATCATAACCCCCGTTTTTGTACTTTATTCACTTCCGACAATTTACAACCTTTTTCCTTCAAAGCAAATACTGCTTACACATAACAAACTGATTCGCAACTTACTACTGCTTGGAAATTGAACAATTTGTCTTCTACTCAGCCGTATTTTTCTACTAAATATCATTTTGTCGCATCGTCTATAGTTCCAATCAGATCAACCAAATCGAAGCTCGATACAGACACCCTTAATATTATAAAATCTCATACCAAATCTCCACCGAATTTTCCATCTGTTACTTCACAAAGCCATAATGACTGAAGAAACCGTTTCTTTCGATGAGCTCTGCTCATCTCAAGTAGAAAAAAACAAGGATATAAGACTAATCCTAGGGGCTTATCACCAAGCCGGTAAAGCAAAGCGTACCAATACCTTTGTGAACGGTAAATTAAAACAACTCGAAGAAATATGGAGCGCCTTCGAAAAAACAGAAGAACAAATAGTTCAGCATAAAGACTTCACGACCGACCACGACCAAGATATTTTCGGTAAAACAGAAGCAGAATATGAAGAAACTGTAATTGCTATTCAAGAACAGCTAGATACGCGCTTCCCTAATTACCAACATGACACACGAAATAACTCATCACACTTTCACAATGAAAGCACAGAAGTCAAAATTTCACATATCTCTGTATCAGAAATTAAATCCTTAATACCAAATTTTAACGGAGATCCAAAAGACCTCCATAAATTCGTGTCATGTTGCGATGATATTAATAGACTTTATCCCAATACTGACCCAACAACCTTGTTTTCAATAATTAAAAGTAAGCTATTTGGAGATGCCTACAATCATAGATGGCACAAGAACTAGATGTCGCATAGCATACTAGAGCAGAGTATACAGATTATAAAATGGGTAGTGCATTTTGGAATGGACCATAACATGTTTTAGAGCATTCCGAAAGCAAGTGGTTTTATAATAGCAGTTTTGTATATATTTGATCGACTTCCTCAACACTTCAGTTACGAAAAAATATGAACCACTCGACGTATACATCAATTCAAATCTTGTGGTCCATTCCGGAATGGACCACTCAGCCATATAAATTTTGTATACTTTTTGGTAGTACATGCGACATCTAGTTCTTGTGCCATCTATGCTACAATGTACTTAAGTACAATGATACAAGCAGGTGGTCAGATTTGAAGCAAATACTACTCGAAACATTCGAAGTAAAATTAGAAAAGTCTGACCTCCAATCAAAACTCCAAAACACAAGACAAAAAGTAGGAGAGCCTGTCAAAGAATTCTTGCAACGAATAAATATGACACATGCACAATTGAATGAAGCCACGCATTCATATACAACAGATAAATTGCTGTTAAATTCCCTAATAAAGGATAACGAAAAACAAGCTATTAGAGCAATAGAGGGTGGACTAATTAGCGAACAACTACAAACATTAGCCAAACTCCATGAAAATAGAGCATTAAAGCCCATAACGTCATATATTGGGGAGCAAGCATTACGCCTAGAATCAAAGGCAACAAAATTAGCAGCGAACTTTTCACGCACCGCCCCATCAACACAAGTGCAGAACCCTTTTTGCTATAAATGCAGAGTACAGGGACATTTAGCTCCAAAGTGTCCTCAGAACATTCATACAAACCCAACCCCAAATAAGTATTTTTCAAATAATTTAAACAAAGGCAATCCTCCTAAGCAGGCTAGCACGTTCAACAGCACTACTCCTACATGCAGGTATTGTCACAAATTAGGACATACCATAGAAGTATGCAGGGCAAGGATAGCAAGCCACGGGAATTTCTACAGAGGAAATATAAATCCCGTTGATCAAAATTTCAGAAAGCGAACGGAAAGTCCCAATAGCACTACAATTCCCCAAAAAGAGGTCAGCTTCAAACAGATCCCAAATTTTAATTATAGAAAAAACACCCCTTCTTCAACAATACAACCCCAAAATGAACCAAGATCAAACAAAGATCACGTACAAAATCCGAGAATATTTTTAACACACTCGGAAAACAAATCAAGGCGAGAGGAACTAGTCAGCAGCCCCTCGCAAATTCAAACAAAAGCCGACATACACACCAACCCAAATTAGATAATGCACATTTATTAAATGATCACATAACGCTGAAAATTCCAATTATTATCAACTCCAACTCCATTACTATCTCTCTATCTACCAATGTGTGCTCCAATAAAGAAACAAAGTTCCTCGTAGACACAGGAGCAGAAATTAGTCTCATAAAGTTCAATACACTGAAAGCAGGTAGCACTTACTATAAAGATGCAATCTGCAAGATAAATACTATATTTTCGGAATCTAAAACTACAGAAGGATTAATATTAGCAAAATTGGCAAATACATCAAACGAAGAATGTATAATAGAACATCCCTTCCAAATAGTAGGAGAAAACTCAACCTTAGCATATGACGGCCTAATTGGCCACGACTTCTTGTCTAGATACAACGCTTGTATCTATTATAAAAACAATTACATTTCCTTAGAAGTGAAGCAATGTCATTCATCCTATCCCATAGAGCAATATCGCTCAGATTACCCAAATACATATCTTAGATATGATAACCATGACAAGAAGTCTCTAACAAACAACCTTCTGTGTGAAGAACAGAGTCCCTCAACAAATAAAAACAAAGTAGGTGTTAACAACAATAAAACGCCGATTTCTTCACAGACCACTAACACCAAACATGAAGGCTATCCGAAAACAAATATTCCACAAGAAACAAAACCTCTCAAATCCAACGAAAACCGAAATGAATCGGATAAATTACATAACAAAATTATTACAATTCCAGCTCGCTCTGAATCCATAATTCAAATTCCAACTTTGTCAACTACGGAATCGGTATATTTTAAAAAAGAGGTAAAGCCAGGGTTGTTCATAGGTAATACCATAGTCAACCCATCACAAGGAATGGCAAAAGTCCTAGTTCTCAACACGAATGAACAGGACGTCGAACTGGCAATTCATGACATGAATCCAGAATGCCATGACCTTAATGACTTCGATTGCATCTCTACAGATTCCAACAAAGATCCAATTAGGGGCAGAATAAAAAAACTGCACACCCTGATTAAATTGGATCACTGTAATTTGGAAGAAGCCGAGAGTATTCGGAAAATTTGTAAGGATTTCAACGATCTCTTCTACTTAGAAGGGGATTTCCTAACATTTACAAATGCAGCCGAGCACAAAATCGAAACAATCCCGAATAAACCTCACATATATACTAAACCGTACAGACTTCCAGAAATAAGCCGGAGAGAAATTACTCGGCAAATAAATGAAATGTTGGATTCAGAGATAATAAGTCCTTCAAATAGTCCGTGGAATTCTCCCCTATTTCTAGTTCCCAAAAAGCCGGATGAGCATGGGAACAAAAAATGGCGAGTCGTTGTAGATTTCCGCCGAGTAAATGACATTACTATTGGCGACGCGTACCCATTACCTAATATTACAGACATATTAGATCAATTGGGTAAGTCTAAATATTTCACAACGCTAGACCTCGCCAGCGAATTCCACCAAATTCGCATGGACGGGAAGGATAGAGCAAAAACTGCGTTTAGCACTCCTTATGGTCATTACGAGTTTAACCGTATGCCATTTGGATTAAAAGGTGCACCCGCAACCTTCCACCGTGCCATGAATAATGTCCTTTCCGGACTCCAAGGCATTTACTGTTTCGTATACATGGACGATATTGTAGTCCATGGATACAATCTTAAAGACCATAATACTAGGCTCGCAAATGTATTTAGCCGCCTTCGGGATTTCAATTTAAAACTACAACCCGATAAGTGCCATTTCCTAAGAAAGGAAATAATGTATCTAGGGCACATCATTACTGAAAATGGAGTCAAGCCAGATCCGGCCAAAATTAAATCAGTTCAATCTTATCCTAGACCCAAGAAGGAAAAAGACATCAAAGCCTTCCTTGGTTTCGTCGGCTATTACCGCCGCTTTATTCCCAATTTTTCTAAAATCGCGAAACCCCTTACTAACCTTCTGAAAAAGGACACACCTTTCAAGTTCGATGCAATTTGCGATGAAGCATTTTGCGAATTAAGAAAAAAATTAATATCAGCACCAATTTTATCTTATCCAGATTTCGACAAAGAATTTTTTGTCACCTCCGATGCCAGTGACTACGCCATCGGAGCAGTCCTTTCCCAAGCAGATGATCAAGGAGATCACCCAATCGCCTACGTGAGTCGAGTTCTTAATGGTGCAGAAACTCGTTACTCAACAATTGAAAAAGAGCTTTTGGCAATTGTTTTCGCAATTGAGCAATTCAGGCCATACGTTTATGGTAGACAGTTTACCATCATAACTGACCATAAGCCATTAGTATGGCTAATGAATCTAAAGGATCATTCCTCAAGACTAATGAGATGGAGAATACGTCTTGAGGAATATGACTATAGAATAATTCATAAACCTGGAAAGCTCAACACAAATGCTGACGCTCTCAGTAGAGCTATCCCAGAAAATTCCGTAAAATCAACGGAACCTAACACCTTTGTTAATGTGGTAACCAGGAATCAAGCCAAAGCTCAGGCGAATTTAGATACACCCAATCCAAATATTACTACTACAAATCCAGATTTATCAGTAGTAAACAGTTCCTCAGTGATAATAACTGAGACCAATTTCCCATTACTTTTAACTAAAAATTCAAATCCCAAATTTTTCATCTTGCCCATGCAAGATACAGAACTCGAAAGGGTGCTAAAATCTAAACTAAAACTTTTAGACAAACCTCCTCTACTAGAAAACAAACTGAACTTCTTTAAGAAGAAAGACTCCACAGTAATCATTTCAAAAGTCAATCTACCTTGCCGATCACAAAGAGATAGATTAGACATTGAAAAAATTTTAACTAAGATCTGCTCATACACAGAAGCAAATCAGTTAAATCAGGTAAATATCTCCTTCCCAGTATTAGACAAGCAAAATCTATCAACTATTAAAAACATTTTTACCAAGATCTTCGTTAACCATCAAATAAATATAAAACTTCATCAGGATTCCATAAAGTATTTATCTAACAGCAGTGATATTGAGCAAGTTCTGAAAGATTTCCACTCTTTACCAACGGGAGGCGATCAAGGTGTCTCCCGTACAATTAAAAGAATTAAAAAACAATTCTATTGGCCTGGCATTTCAGACGATGTTGTAAGATATGTAAGGAAATGTAAACTTTGTCAAGTAAACAAAGTATCCAGAAATCCCAAGATTCCTATGAAAATCTCAAGCATAAGCTCAAAACCCTTTGAAAGAGTATACCTAGATGTTGTAGGACCTCTCCCAATTTCCCATTCTGGAAATAAATACATCCTTACATTTCAAAACGACCTTTCCAAATTCTCTGAGGCTATTCCCATAGTCAACACTGAATCTAAGACATTAGCGGAAGCCTTCACGACAACAATAGTTTGTCGACATGGCATTCCAGAAAGTATCCTAACAGATCAGGGATCTAACCTCATAGGTGGCATGTTCGCCGAGGTATCTAAACTGCTAAAGGTCAAAAAGCTCAAAACTACTCCATATCACCCTCAAACAAATGGTGCATTGGAGAGAAGTCATAGAACTTTAGCAGAATACCTCAGATCTTATGTAGCGAAAGACCCTCAAGACTGGGATACATGGATTCCATATGCCATGTTTGTCTATAATACCACACCTCACTCGAGTACAAATTATACTCCCCGCGAACTCCTATACGGATTCCCAGCCGAAATCCCAAATAACCTAAAATCATCTCCGACCGTTTGCTATTATTACGATAATTATGCAAACGAGTTAAAAGCACGTCTACAACACAGCTATAAAATTGCGAAAGACATAGCCATGGCCCATAAAGAAAAGTCCAAAATCCAATATGACAAAAACACAGTTCAAAAATCTTTCAATATTGGAGACAAAGTCTTGTTAAAAAGCAGAGTGAGAGATAACAAATTCTCACCACTCTGGACAGGTCCATATGTGATTATAGAAATCAATTCTCCTGAGAACTCCACGGTGAAAATAAATAATAACAATAAAAGAGTCCATAACAATGACTTAAAACTTTTCGCGGATTAATACAAAATTTCTTCTACTACAAATTCACCGCAAATGAATAAACAATGTCATCTTCCAGGTCCTCACAATGATGCAAACGGCATTTTTCCTAATCTGCATCCCATTCATCTCAGGCTCGGGGATAAAAATAAATCAAATAAATGCCAACGCAGGCATTTATTTCGAAGAAATTGGCAGAGCCAATTTCTACACCAACGAGTGGAAGATCGTTACCTACTACGATCTAGAAAACTTCAAGTCAGAATTCAGGAACATCAAATTCATCACGGAGCAAATTACGGCTATCTGCAAGAAATTGGAGGGGAATTCAGCAATGGCACACACTTGTAACGGTACGTTGCTACAGATAAACCTCATCATAGCAAATATAGAATATAAAAATATGCTCCTAATAACTCAAAGCAGAAAACAAAGAGCACTTTTAAATGTAATAGGATCAATTTCCAAAGCTCTTTTCGGCACATTAGATGAAGATAATGCCAAGCTATATGATGAACAAATTCACAACCTCACTTTAAACCAAAATTCCCTCCTTTCCCTCATGAAAAGCCAAACCGCAATAATAGAAGCAACAGCTCAAATTTTTAATAAAACCAAGGCCGCAATTGAAAAGGAATTCCTGAATATGCATAAAAAACTAATTTCGATTCAAATATCTACATCGCTACTGGAAAATAGAACACTGGATAATCAAATATCCATTGAATTAGAATCACTCGTCTCACTTGTTTCATTAATGACATTCAGATATCAAAATACACAGTCAGAATTAATAGATCTTTTAATTGATTCCAAACATGGAAAATTTCACCCTACACTAATATCACCTAATAAGATTGAAAAAATTTTATCAAAAATTAGGCAGGAGCTGCTGAGTTCAATGATGCTTCCTATAAATTCCAGAGACAATATATTTTCACAAATCTACAAACTAAGCACAATATCTGCAAATATTTTTAACAACAAAATAATTATAGAACTTCGAATCCCACTTCCCTTTAAAGAATCCTACCAAATTTTCAAAGCAATGCCATTACCGACAATCCTAAACGGTTCCTTCATATATATTGAACCATTAAAGGAATATATATTAATTGATTACAATCGTGATCACTACATCGAATTAACATTACAGGAAATCCACAATTGCGCAACGTTGGACCATACTCACTTTTATTGTAAAATTTCATCACCCATCCTTAATACAAACAATAGAGTAAATCAATGTGAAATCAACTTAATAAAAAAGGAACCTATTACATCAAAATGTAAAATTTTGAGTTTAAAACAGAACTACTATATGACACAATTATCAAACCAAAATGCATGGCTTTTCTCCCTTAAAAAACCCTTCCATATAGATATCATTTGTGAAGATTCCATTAGTTCACGAACCCGGGAAGGCATGGGAACAATATATATTTACCCAGGTTGTTATGTCCGCAGCAAAGAATTTATCTTGCACGGGCATAACGTAAAAATATCAAAATTTAACTCCCATTTCATCCCAACAACAAACATTTCCAACATAATCGAAAATATGACGCTTCCCTCTATGGAAACGTACGGAAGAACAAATCCTTTAAATATCACAAACAACATGGACTTCGATGAAATTTTAAAATCCATCCACCTTCAAAAAGAACAAGAATCAAATTCTCTAAATCCTATAAACAATCACCACATTCACCACTATGCTTTATCATATTTAACAATAGCATTAGTTATCTCTATTCTAATCACCTACATGTACATGAAATTCAAACCAAAAACCGGCATAGGTAAGGATATACCTCTGGTACCGGAACATATACTTGCAGATGTGCCCACTGCGGCACCAAGAAGGTCTAACTTCATCATAACCCCTGCTCCCAACAGAAGAACTGCAGATAGTTCCCCCAAGTAATTCCAAAATATTTAAATATATAAAAACACATGTTAGCATATACATATCTCGTGGACTCATGCTTCTAATCAGAAAGTAAAAAGTACCAAAATTACAACAACAAATAACAGACGAAATAACCTTTTCCATCCTTTAACATCCCTTAACACCTTCCCCTCCCAAAGATCAAACGAGGGAAAAAGGAAATTTAAAGGAACAATACAACATTTTTTTTTCTCTCTCTTTATGAAAAATATTTGTTTTTTGTCAAGATTTTTTCATCCCCACTAGAAAACAGTCTAAGAGACAAATAATACCCACACATTCCATTGCGTATGCACTTGTATATGCGTGTAATTGAATGTAGAGGAAAATGTAAATAACCAAAAGTGATAAAGAATAAAGAGATATATATATATACATAGTGTAATAAATAAAATAAAAATAAGATAAAAAAAGCAAAGTAATAAATATAAAAAGAAATATATAGAGATTTGAAATAAATATAGTATCGACAAAATTATGAAAGCTATCTGAAATTATATACAAGGATACCATATTTTCTTGTATATAAAATAAATAAATAACAATTTTAAAAAGAAAGTATACCAAAGTATTTGAGCGAATAAATAAATAAGATAAAATAAATATAATTACGTTATTAATGTTATTTACTTACGATTAACGTTAGTTCACCACTATATATATAAATAATATATAATTCCTTTTAAATTTTATATGTGAACATTTTTTTTCCTTTCACTTTCCCCATTCTCTTTTGAATGAAACTAAATGTCTACCATTTCAATATTCTTTTTTGTTCTTTAAATAAGATAAAAAATTAATATAAATATATATATATATAAAATAAATAGGTAGCTATTACATACATATATTTCAATAGACAAATATGCATTTTATATTGTATAATTATTTCCATCGTCTATAAATTGAAAACTTGTTTAAATAGATAATTAAATTAGAAATATGTAATTAAAAATATCATAATATGTATATATATTCCGTAATAATACCTAACAGCAGGTATATTCTTAGTATATAAGTACATCATTCACATGTAACCTTATAATCATCAAAAACAAAGATTAAGTTAGTTAAAAAGAAAGTTTTCTTCTCGAAAGAATAAAACTTTCTTTTCCCCAGGGGGGAGGGATATTGTGACCCAGGTGCCTATACCCCGAATCACAACAATAAAACCAATACGCCAATATCTTGCCCTATGCAATATATTGGCGTACTACAATTTGACCCTGAAAAATAAAGTTCATTTAAAATTTCAATTTGCATTTAAAAATGCATTTACGTACTGCAACAAAATGCAATTTAGCATAAATTGCATTTTGTTATCAGTCATACATTCCGTTCACACGGCATGTATACTTACCTACATGCAGTACTATGTACATACCTACATACAGCTTTTCTGCTAAATTATCTGCATGTACTATACATACATACACATGATTATTCTTATCACCTAAAAATATTACTTTTTCAAGACACAAGTGCATATCAGATTTCATGCATATGCACTGTGTCTATATTTTTTTGTACATTCCCACGTACGATTTTTCACGTCGGTCGTGGGAAAGTGATGAGAAGAAAAAGAAGCTTTCATGGGTACCTGGGGGCAGCTAGCCCGAACCTCGGGGAGTCGTTTTTTAACCCGTCGAGGAGTAAAATCTCCTGAATAAATCGCCTCGCGAGTTATAAGTTTCAGATTTTTTGATTGCAACAAGGAATACATTCCAATACTTTTCTATGATAAGTTTTGTGAAATTAGTAAAATCTCATAAATTGTATTTTTCTTAAAATCGCCTCGCGAGTCATAAGTTTCAACATTTCTGATTGCAACAAGGAATACATTCAAATACTTTTCTAGTGATAAGTTTTGTGAAATTAGTAAAACCTCATAAATTGTAATTTTCTTAAAATCACCTCGCAAGTCATAAGTTTCAACATTTTTGATCCCAATAAAGAATATAATAGTGAACTATTTGCCATATAGTTTTTTTTCGTGTCCTAAATTCTCTCTCCGATCGATTCTTCCTGGGCATACCTGGAAGCACGAGAGATCGTATACACAACAATTTCCCAATGTCGATACTTTGATAGGAGATATCGAGCATAGATTTTCTAACTAATACTTTAAAAAAGCGTCTCCTGTCTAATTACTTAAAATACAAATAATTTTGGAAAATTTTCATTTAATTTTAGATGGCATTTATAAATATTTTAATATAAATTTAACCATCAGTTTCTTTGTAAATTTTATAAGTAATATTTAAATAAAAACTCAATGTAAAGATTCACATTTTTGAAATGCATATATTTTAAAATACAAAAACGAATTTCTAATTAATCTTAGGGCCATTTTTTATACCCTAGGTATACTAAATTTATCATTCTGTTTGTAACACCCAGAAATAATAATGATAGAGCAAAATGGATTGGACACATATTTATAAAATTAAGAGATATTTTGATTTTTGCATGTCCGTCCGTCCGCACGATAACTCGAGAACGCGTTGACTTAGAGAGTTGAAATTTTGTACAACCTTTTAAAAAAAAAATTGGATAAGTTCGTAAATGGGTGAAATCAGGCAATTACTTCGTAGTAATGCCATGTAAAAGTTTTCATTTGAACTATATATTTGGAGAACGAGTTTACCTAGACAGCTGAAATTTTGTACAGGGTGTTTCTATATTAATAGTAAATGAAGAAGAAATGAAGAAAATGAAGAAAATCGGGGCAGTCCTTCGTAGTGTTGCCATACAAAAATTTATTTTTTCACAAAATTTGTGCAGCGTATAAAATAATGACTACTGGAATTCACCTGGGGTGTGGTAAGTATTGGTCTGAGAACAATTAATGCTTTTCTCCTTGTTAGTTAAATAGTTTATTCAACATTTTCCGTTTGCCTTTTCCAGATCCAGTTCCCTGATACACGATGATACTTACATACTTGAGACTAGACAGATACATCGTACTAAAGACAGGTTTCTTATCACCCATTTAGAACGCATATGTGGGTAAAGGTAAAAGACGGTAGGGGAAATTGCATATAGCCCAATATAGAGTTGATGTTGAGACTTGGATGATACAAAGGTGTTTTATTACAAATGTGTGCATGTACCCATGCATCTAATCAGAGGTCAACTCTCGGAAATATTATAAAGGCAATGAATTTTCTGTCTCAAGAGCGTGAGACAAACTGTATACACAAAGCAGATTTTTGGCTGTGTATAGTCTCAAGTGTGTATCATCGTGTGTCAGAGAACTTAGTAAATATTGTTCTAGATATGTTGCCATTAGTGATTTCGACGAAATTCTCAATCATTGCACTAAAAAATGTCCAACACAAACTTATTAAACTATACACCTAAGCACTTGGCTAACCATGAAAATTATCTGTTAAAACAAACCCTAATAAATCAGATGGGTTACCACATTGCTAAATGTAAAATTATGAAAGCTTTTAGCAAAAATTTGTAAGAAGTGCAAAAACTTCTTTTAGAAATTGCCTAAGTTATTTTAGTATAAACTACTGAAGATTTTGACACCGTGGCAAAGATGCGTTATGCATTTAAACACCTTAAAAGTTGCGCAACGCACAAAACAAACTTAGGTAAATCAGACTATCCTTTTACCTATAACTAAGACAATTTACCGAAGTGCTTAGGTACATATTTTCCAAAATTTTTGTAAAATCACACATGGCGTGGATAAAAATTTTGTTAGACGTGACAAAGCCACTTATGTAAATTGCCCAAGCTATTTTAGTATAAACTACTCAATATTTTGACACCGCAACAAAGCTGCTTTATTTTAAACACCCTAAAAGTTGTGCAACGCACAAAACAAACTTAGGTAAATCGGAGTATCCTTTTACCGATAACTAAGGCAATTTACCGAGGTGCTTAGGTACATATTTTCCAAAGGTTTTGTAAAATCACACATGACGTAGATAAAAATTTTGTCAGACGTGACAAAGCCACATATGCACGTTGCCCAAGTTATTTAGGTATAAAGTGCACAAGTTTTTGATAATCTTATAAATGTAGTTTGCTCATTTAAACGCCGAAGTTTTTTCAGGTGCCTTGCAAAAGAACTTGGTAGGCTGAATAATGCCGAAACACTTATGCAATTTACACCCTGTTTTTTTACAATTTTGCGTATGCTTTTTTCTGAGTGCGTGTTGTTTCTTCCTCTGGTTGGGGGGCTTGGTATTCCCCCGATTGGAAGTAGTTTACATTTCTCCTTTGATTATAGGTATTGTTTGTTCTTGTGTTGTTTTGGTAACGTATGTTACTATTTGATGGAACATTACCAATATATCTTTTATTACGGTGATTATATTGATTTCGTGGTTGTGCATGTTTATTATTATTTGTCATGTTTCTATCGTATTGTTGTTTTGGCCAACACTCCCTGTTCCTGATATAGTTATTTTGATTGTTAAAGCTTTGGTTGTTATTATAATGAAACTTTCTTGATGGGTTGGTATTATAATGTAGGACATTACTTGGCTGTGGTTTATCTACTGATATTGCCTTCGCAGTTACCTCTGAAAGTGTTGCAAGGTTACTGGCCTTTAATATAATTGCTGTTTCCGCATTTGCAACATTGTTCGTAAATGACTGTATTGAAAATTTTTCAGCCAATTTTTCGGCTGCTTCTCCAGTTGCTACTTTCTCTGTTATAAAGGCTCTCGTTAGTTGGCCTGATAAATTTTCTATTTGGTTGGAAAAATCTGTGAGTTTTTTGCTGCCTTGCTGGCATGATCGTAGTTGTGCCAGGATGGCATCTGACGATAATTTTGCCGAAAACTTTTCTTTTAACTTGGCCTTGATTGTTAATACTGTATTTGTGCCTTCTGATATTACGTACTTGGCTTTTCCCGTTATACGTGTCTTGATGAATTTGATCATAATTGGTTTATGCTCATTCGCTGTTAGCTCGTCTAGTAGTTCCATAGACTCGATAAAGGCATCAGTTTCATCCTGCTTTCCATCATAGGGTTGTATGAGCGATGTAGCTGTTTTTATGTCAAAAGCCATCGTTGTTTTTCTCTGAGTTTTAATAATCTCCAAGATTTTGTTTGCTGTCTTTCTAATATTTTCGTAGATGGCTTTTATTTTCAAAATTGTTTCGACATCCGCTTGTATTAGTGCGTTTTCTGTTGCCTTGGCAAGGAGTTGATTTGTTAATTCCTCTTTCTCTTTCAGAGTTTTCGTGGTATACGGACGGTTTACTGTTTTATTAAAGTTGGTCAATATTGCATCTATTTCTTTTTCTATCTTTATAAGTGCTTCCATTTATCAGACAGTTGCTATATTTAGTTTCGCTGGAGTACTGAGGTATCTTTTCCTTAAACCCCTTCTATGGTCTTTATACAGTGTATAAACGAATTCAATGATTTTAATTGCAACCAATATGCACAAAATTATAACTATTTGATTATTTTCGACAGAAACTGTATCCTCTATAATTAGATTATTTACTATTTCGCCGTTGTTGTCGGCATTTTTTGATTTTGTACTACCCATAGTTCATTTAAACTCTGTTATTTTGTTATTTAATGTATATATATATATTTTTTTTTTAACTTTAAATCTATTCTACTTTTATTAAGAATGATTGATTTTACTGTGTTCTAATAGGTCGTCTATATTATCAGACACATACATACATTCCCTACATTTATGTACTAATCTATCTGTAAATATTTTGCAGTGTACTTTTCTTGTGCTTGTAGGTATTGAATTTTGTTGTACACTTTGTTCGTGGTTTATTACTATGTGCTCACTCAGAGCTTCTATTGAGTCTGATATGAATCTACAATTAAGACAATGAAACATTTTTAAATAGAGAAAAAAAAAATGGATTGCCTCTGTTGTTTTGGGAGTAAAAAAAAAATTGTTTTCTCTTTAGTTTATATATTCGTATATAAAAAAAAAATTGTTTGAAAAGAATTATTTATATTTTAGTAACATTATAATTTATATTCTACTGTAACTTATCTATTGTTTCACTTATAATTTTTTTTTTTGATTACGTTTAACTGTTTCTTTGACATCATTATCAATTTGTCGTATTTTGCTCGTTCCTCTTCAGTTATAGCTAATCCGGCGAGTGTTTTGTAATTTTTCAACTCCTGGGCGATTCTTTGTCTCTTACCTCCTCTTTTTGGTTGCTTCTTAATTGGTGCTTTACTGGCGCTCCTGTTTCTATACTCCTCTATGGTAAGTTTTTTTGGTCCCGCCTTGTATGGTGGAGGGTTCTCGTTGCTCTGCCTTGCTTTTGGGATGTATGGTGTCGGCTTCTCGTTCACTGGGTACAGTGTTAAACCCTCTGTATTCCTCTGTAATTTTCGTTGAACTAAGTTTAAATTCTGGAGACTCAACGTTGCTTTCCCGTGGTTTTGTTGTTTCCAGGTTGCTGAAAATTCTTTCGAATATTTTGTCGATCTCGCTGTTCATGTTCTTCTGTTTTTGACTGGTATCTTGTGTGCCGACCTCTTGAAGACTTCTTTACGGTGGTCGTCGTGTGATATGTCACTGTCGATTAAGGGAACACGCACGATTCAAATCGTCATGCCCAAATGAAGATAAAATTGCACGGTCCGATTATTTTAGATTTTTCTGGCCAAAGATGCACGATTCAAATTGTCACGGTCGCCATGTGATAAACCTACGAGTTGGTGAATGGACCTGGGAGCAGCCGTGTGGCTTTCACTCCAATGGAGCGGCTATTCAAAGCTCTAAGTCCGAGATAAATATGGTTATCGAAAGTCGGAGCAGCTTATCAGCTTTCACTCCAAAATAAAAACACGGACTATTCTTGTATGACTAGTACAACTGTCTAATGACTAATTGTTCTTTATTAAAATCCCCCGGGTTATTTATACATTGTTCTTACCTATGTTAACCTATGCTTACCATACTATATGCTTACATATAAAAATAACCTCTTACACTTGGAACTGATGATGACATACATTTATTGCAACGACAAAAATGCTTGGTCAGTGACGCAATCATTAATCGCCGGCCGCGGCAAATGCATGTCAAGTGTTTTTTTTGTTTTCTTTATTATTAATTTGGTTGACACAGTTCCGAGTGTACTTGGTGTCAAAATCTTATTATTTTTTTTTTTGCTTGTTTATGCATTGTAATGCATATTGATTTCGAAATTGTTGTGAATCGATTGACCGCATTAATTGCATATTAAATTATTGCAATCAATCGATTCAATGAAATAGCTGCATACTCATAATATCTCCTACCCAATTTTAGATCTTCAGAATCTAATAATTATTAAAACCGCTTTTACCAAAATCTTCGCTAATAAGCAAATAAACATAAAACTGCATCAGGATTCAATTAAATATTTATCAGACATTAATGACATCGAACAAGTTTTAAAAGATTTTCATTCACTACCGACGGGAGGCCATCAAGGCGTTTCCCGTACAATTAAAAGAATCAAAAAGCAATTCTACTGGCCTGGCATGTCAGACGACATCGTAAAGCATGTAAGGAAATGTAAACTTTGTCAGGTGAACAAAGTATCCAGAAACCCTAAAATTCCAATGAAAATCTCAAGCATTAGCTCCAAACCTTTCGAAAGAGTGTACCTAGATGTTGTAGGACCTCTCCCAATTTCTCATTCTGGAAACAAATATCTCCTTACATTCCAAGACGACCTTTCAAAATTTTCTGAGGCTATTCCCATAGTCGACACCGAGTCTAAGACATTAGCGGAAGCCTTCACGACAATGATAGTTTGTCGACATGGTATTCCAGAAAGTATCCTCACAGATCAAGGTTCTAACCTCATAAGTGGCATATTTGCCGAGGTATCTAAATTGCTGAGAAATAAAAGGCTCAAAACTACTCCATATCACCCTCAAACGAATGGTGCGTTGGAGAGAAGCCACAGAACCTTAGCAGAATATCTCCGATCTTATGTAGCAAAAGATCCACAAGACTGGGATACATGGATTCCTTATGCCATGTTTGTATATAATACAACCCCTCATTCGAGTACTAATTATACTCCTCGCGAACTCCTTTACGGATTCCCAGCCGAAATTCCAAACAATTTGAAATCTTCTCCAACCGTTTGCTATAATTATGACAATTATGCAAACGAGTTAAAAGCGCATCTACAACATAGCTTCAAAATAGCTAAAGACATAGCCATGGCAAACAAAGAAAGATCAAAATTGCAATATGACAAAAGCTCCGTCCAAAAATCTTTTATGGTAGGCGATAAAGTCCTTCTTAAGAGCAGAGTTCGAGAGAACAAATTCTCACCACTATGGTCAGGTCCGTATGAGGTAATGGAGATTAATTCCCCCGAAAATTCCACCATCAGAATTAATAATAAAAATAAGAGAGTCCATAATAATGACTTAAAACTTTTCAAAGAGTAATATTGATGTCAACAGCTTCATCCTCTTCATTCCAAGTGAATAACGCAATATGATCTTCCAGGTTTTCAAAATGATGCAAATAGCATTCATTTTAATTTTCATCCCTTTCATCTACGGCTCAGGAATAGAGGTAAACCACCTAAATGCCAGTGCGGGCATTTACTTCGAGGAAATTGGCAGAGCCAATTTCTACGCCAACGAATGGAAAATCGTCACCTATTACGACCTGGCGAATTTTAAATCAGAATTCAACAACATCCAGTTCATAGCCCAACAAATTACAGCGACCTGCCGGAAACTGGACAAATACGCAGCCTTGAGCCACACTTGTAACGGTACGTTGTTACAAATTAATCTTATATTAGCAAACATAGAATATAAGAATATGTTACTTGTGACCCAAAATAGAAAAAACAGAGCACTTTTCAATGCTATAGGCTCAATCTCTAAAGCTCTTTTCGGCACATTGAACGAAGATGATGCCAAGATTTATGATGAGTAAATCCGTAATCTCACCTTAAACCAAAACTGCCTCCTATCACTTATGAAAAGCCAAACTGCGATAGTCGAAGCAACCGCAAATGTTTTCAACAAAACTAAAGCCGCAATTGAGAAGGATTTCTTGGTTATGCATAAAAAGTTAATTTCAATACAGATAGCTACATCATTAATGGAAACAGAACATTGGATAACAAAATATCCATAGAACTTGAGTCACTCATTTCACTGGTTTCGTTAATGGCATTTAGATACCAAAATACCCAGTCGGAATTAATAGATCTGTTAACAGATTCAAGGCATGGAAAATTTCATCCTACACTCATTTCTCCTAGACAAATTGAAGAACTCTTATTGAACATCAGACAGGAATTGCCAAATTCAATGATGCTTCCCATAAATCCTAGAGACAATATTTTATCACAGATTTACAAATTGAGTACAATAGCAGCGAATATTTTCAATAATAAAATAATTATCGAGCTCCGAATTCCACTTCCATTCAAGGAACCATACCAATTATTCAAATTAATGCCATTACCTACACTCCTTAACGGATCGTTCATATATATTGAAACAGCAAATGAATATATACTTATAGACTACTATCGTGAGCACTTTATTGAACTAGCATTACATGATATCCACAATTGCGCAACGTTGGATCATACGCACTTTTACTGCCAGATCACATCCCCAATCTTAAATGTAAACAGTAAGGTAAATCAATGCGAGATAAATTTAATAAAAAAGGAGCCGATTACATCCGATTGTAAAATTTTAAAATTAGAACAAGATTGTTTTTGGACGCAATTATCGCAGCAGATCACTTGGCTTTTCTCCCTAAAAGATTCCATCCACATAGATATTATTTGCGAAAATTCCATTAGTTCACAAGTTCTGCAAGGAACAGGAACAATGCACATCAATCCCGGTTGTTATGTTCGCAGCAAGGAATTCATCCTGCACGGACATAACGTAAAAATGTCCAAATTCAATTCCCATTTTATCCCAGCAGTAAACATTTCCAGTATAATATCAAATATGACGTCATCCTCAATAGAATCGCATATAAAAATACATACGTTAAATCTTTCGAATAACACGGATCTAGATAAACTTCTAGAATCCATTCGTTTCCAACAAGACCAAGAATTAGTTCCTTTAAATCCTATAAACAATCACCATATTCACCACTATACAGTGTCGTACCTGACAATTGCCTCAATTATCTTTATTCTATGTGTTTATCTGTTTATTAAATACAACACAAAAACCCGTAACAAAAAAATAATAATACTTCCTGAACATGAACAGGAGAATGTGCCTACTCCGGCACCGAGAGAATCAAAATTCAAATTAACTCCAGCACCTAAAAAGAAAACGCCGGAAAACGTCTAAAAAAGCCAACTCTAACAGCAATAAAATCAAAATGAAACAATAAATTCCAACAATCTACATAGATTTCACACCATCTACATGGTACAAAGACAAATTTTGTTTAAATCAAATCCAAAATAATTATAATCACCTTACTAATATTTCATTTTATTCTAAAAAAAAACCAATTGAGACAATATGCCATATCTGCCCACGAGTAGAACCACAGGGATCAACTTCCAGGAAACACGGACATTAGCAAACTTTAACAATTACTAACCAGAGAGACATGACAAACAGAAAACTGAACTCCTTCCTACCTTAAAATTCTCCCTATTGCAAAAAAAAAAAAATACTTTTAACTTCTATAATAAATGTATAATTAAATATATTTGGAATAAATAGTAATATGGTATGAGAAAAAAAAGGGAAATAAAAGTTTTCGTAAATAGAAATGAGAATAACAGGAAAAATTCCTGAAATATTTTTTTCTCAGAAAAATATTTTTTTTTATTAATGTTTTTCTTTCTTGATAGAAGTAATAATAAAATATAAATAAGATAGATATATGTGAAATAAAAATAAATAATAGTTTTCTTATATAGTAAAAAAAAAAAACAAATTGTAAATAATAATTACAATTATAAAAAATATAAAAACTATCTACGTATTATATTTAAAAGCACCATTTTTTCTTTTATAGAAAACAAATAGTAGCCATTACAAATGTTATAAGACAATTTGCATTACGTATTAAATTTCTATTCTCCCCTGTAATTAGTTCCACCATTTATAGCTATAAAATATAGTATATAGTATACTGTTATCATATATGTAATTATATTATGCATTTGTAATCCCAATAATCATTGAGGCCAAAAGTTAAGCTATTCTTCATTGAGAAAGAAAGTTTTCTTCTCAAAAGAATAAAACTTTCTTTTCCCCAGGGGGGAGGGATGTTGTGACTCAGGTACCCAATGCCCCGAATCACAACCATAAGGTCCATGCACCAATATATTGCCCTATGCAATATATCGATGCATTGCAAAGATGACCCTGAAAATTAATTTTAATTTAATTCATTTAAAATTTCATTTAAAAAAATTTCAAATATTCATTTAAAATTTCATTTAAAAAAATTTCAAATGCATTTAAAGTTGCATTTCCATACTGCAACAAAATGCAATTTAGCATAAATTACATTTCGTTATCAGTAATGCACTTCACTCACACGGTATACCTACCTACATGCCGTGTAATCGGATATCATTTTTCGTCGTGCAAATTGAATTGCACATAAAATAATTCGCATATTCTCACGTACGATCTTTCATCGCCGTGAGAAAGCAAAAAAGAAAAAAGCTTTTTCTGAAAGTTTTCGTGGGTACCTGGGGGCAGCTAGCCCAAACCTCGGGGAGTTCGTTCTAAAAACCCATCGAAGTAACAAGCAGGAGTCGTTTTTTTAAAATCTACCTAAAAATTGAAAATAAGATTGAGTATAAGAAAGTTTTGTGTAAAAAAAATAAATAATAAATCTAAATAAAAATCATAGGTGTTTGAGTTGTAAATAAATAAAAAATCGGAAAAAGGCGAGTTCTTCTATTTTTTCTTTTATCATAAAAGCTGCGAGCTCTCCACCCGGAGCACGGCTCACTTCCTCATACAACACTCTGTCATGTTTGTATTTTGTTTTTTAGATTAGCTAGTGCCTTTTTATATACATATTGTAGAGCCTTTTGCCACTTAGTTTTAAGGATTTTGAAAAGAGCCAAAGAGCCACCAAATAAAGAGCCTATATATAAATAAAAAAAAAAATTATTATTATATCAACAAGTTTGAGTCGATTCGAGGATCGTTTTATATACCTCTACCAAAGTAGATTGCTTTAAAGCAAGCTTGCATCAACGTGAAAAATAATGATGAAGTATGCTTCGCGTAGGCAATAACATCAGCGCTATATCCCGCAAATAATCACTCCTACAGGACCTCATCATATCCACATTATTCAACTGTACTTAATTTAAATTGGATAACATTTCCCAGGACACTTAAGCAAATTACACAATTTGAAAACCAGAACGATTTATCAATAAACGTATACACCCTAGAGAAAGAGCGTTCCTTCACCGCAGTTCCAGTTAGACTTACAAAACACAGGATGGAGCGACATGTAAATCTCTTAATGCTACAAGATGACTATGACCTGGATGATGATGACGATGATGAAGATGACGATGCTGGCAGATATCATTTCTGTTGGATTACAGATCTTTCACGCCTTGCATCGAAACAAACTTCAAAATATAATGGTATAAAGTATATATGCGACAGATGTTTTTTATACTTTCACTCTCCTGAAAAATTAGTATCACACATTCCTGAATGTGAGAAACAAAATGATTGCAGAATTATGTGTCCATCAGAAGAAAAGAAATGGCTAGAATACAAAAATTATAACCATAAGAATGCAGTACCATTTTGTGTGTATGCAGATCTTGAGTCAATATTGAAGCCGATTCAGGGAAACGATCAAAATACACAGCGAATCCATGAATGTGAAATTCACAGTATAGGATTCTATTTCCACTGCAAACATGATGCTAAGGTCTCATATTACAGAGCATATCGAGGCAAGAATTGTAAACAATGGTTTGCATTAGAACTGCAAAAGATTGCATCCATAGCTGTACAGGAAAAGCTCAACATCAGACCAATGCAACCAATGACTAAAGAGGAACAGTGTTCACATATGGGAAATACTTGCTGCCATATATGTGAAAAAAACGTTTGCAGCCGATGAGGAACGAGTTCGGGACCATTGCCACTTAACAGTTAAATACTGAGAATCATAATGCCATTCATTTTTTTATAATTTTTTTTAACAGGAAAATACCGAGGGCAGCGCACAATGCGTGTAATCTAATGTATCAAGATTGCACCATAGTTCCAGTCACTTTTCATAATTTATCCGGATATGATGCCCACTTCATAATTAAGGATATAGCTACATCTTTCCCAAGAAAAGTGGATCTCTTACCAATAAAGAAGGAAAGATATATCTCGTTCATCAAGCACATGGAAGGCAGTCACATATAATTCAGATTCATTCATTCCTTCCGTTTTATGGCTGAACCTTTAGATAAGCTATCGTCATTGTTGCCAATGGATAAACTGTGTTTTTATGAAAATCCGAGCCATTTAACGTAAGCTTTAACTCCACTCATCTTTAACATTTTCTCTACGAGATATAGGTTTGGATGTTTAACTTTCGGCAGCTCTAATTCGTAAAAACCACCTGTGATTGGATTTCCTTGATAATCTTCCAGCCGATATGTGATGGGGTTTGTGTTTTGAACTTTAATAATTTAAAAAATCTCAGCTGTCCAGTTTGGTGTATAGTCTTCCTCAAATGTATGCTTGTATTTTGCTGATGCGTACAAAATCTCCAACTTTACACTATACAGGAACAACAATTTTCATATTATTGTATACAGTTGAGAGAAGTTGTTTCTCATTGGAGGTGTTTATATCACGTGGTCTTATTTTTGTAGTTCGATGTATTCTTGAGTAGTATTCAGTGAGTAGTTTCTTCACCATACCAATCCACTGATAAGTTCAATTAAAGCTGCATTCCTTCCACATCATATCCTTCAGAGTTCGATTAAATCGTTCCACTAGTGATGCTTTGAGGAAACTGTACGTAGAGTAATGATTAAATGCATGCTTCATCATCAGATTTTTAAAGAGGTTGTTGTAGAATTCCTGTCCATCATCAGTCTGCAGGCTTTTAGGTATTCGTCCCGCGCTTAATATAGATTGCATGGCATCTCTTATGTACTTCTACACCAGTTTTCTTTTAATTGAAATTGCCCATGCATATTTGGAGAAATTATCAATTACTGTCAGTAGAGAGCGGTAACCCTTGTTCACATATTTGTAGGGATCCATTTCAACCAAGTCTGCCTGCCACAATTGCCAATTGTCGTGCCACTGAGCAATCAGTGAATAAAACTCGCGAATTTAAAAAGTAAAACAATAAAATCTTCAACATCAAAAAAACGCACGAAGTACTTTAAAACAATTTCTTTATTTGCAGCACTTATTTGCCTTGCTTTACACTGAGCTATCTGGCGCTTAGGTAATCTGAACCGAACCAAAACTTACGAGCACAATGACTGATAATAATCACACGACGCCGTTTAAAATTTTTTCTCGCTGGTTTATGCAGCTCGTTTACCACTTGTATTTTACTCATCGTAATTATAAATGAAACAGATTTCTCAAGAGTTTTTACTCATATCACCATCTTTTGGTATCAAGTCCTTCTTATTTATTACTGAAGTAAACAGATAGTTTTCAATCTGTATATTAATAGTTTTTCTTATTTCTTCAACACTTATTTTAATTTTCTTGTCAACATAGTCTTTGGTAGTAGCATCATCATTTTCAAGGGGTTCACCAAGTCGTTTTATACACTTTGAGTTTAGATCGTAGTCTCCGTTTATCGTTAAATTAAATCTAATACGTCTGCTTGTTCACCAGCTGGACCCTGAGCTCCTTGCTTACCAGCTCAAGATATTTGTAATAGTCTTGCTCGTTATTTCAAGACAGTATATTCTGACAACACTAGTGATAATGACTTGTCCACATCCACAGTTGCCTCAACACCCCTCTCATCTCCTCTATTTTCCACCACTCCTATTTCTGAGCTTCCAATCACTCCGCTAGATGTACAAGCAATTCTTCTAGGTTTAGATATAAATAAGAAAGCAGAACCCGACGCTGTACCAAACATCTTCTTGAAGAATTGCTCTGCAGTCTTAAGTACCCCAATAAGCGTATTATTAAATTTGTCATTACATCACAAAGTTTATCCATCCACACTAAAGAAATCTTTCGTTACTCCTATCTTTAAATGCGGTGATCCTAAATCCATAGCAAATTACAGACCTATATCCATCTCCAATAATCTAGCTCTTGTGTTTGAAAAAATAATTTACGATCAACTTCTTCCCCAAACAATCTCCATTTTCAACTCTCAACAACATGGATTCCTTCCGGGTAAGTCCACTGTCACGAACTTAGCGATATATACTAATAAAATTGCCGTTGCACTTGATGAGGGGAAACAAGTTGATTCTAATCAAACAGATTTTTCTAAGGCTTTTGATAGGATCATACACTCTCGTATATTACTAAAAATGTCTGTCTTGCTCCAGATATTAGTTTTAAATGGTTATCAGTCCACCCCTATTGTGCAAACGACTGCTGTCCCGCAAGGTACCATTCTTGGACCTTATATATTCCTCATCTACATGAATGACCTACCCCTCCAACTAAGAAGCGAATGTCTTTTATATGCAGATGATGCAAACATTTTTAAAGTTATTGAGACGCAAGAGGACTGCATATCTTTACAGAGAGATATTGTTGCTTTAGAGAACTGGAGCAAGGATAATTTTTTAACGTTGCATATCTCCAAATGTAAAAAATTAACTTTTTCTAGAAAAACAAATACCATACATTACCATTACAAAATTGCTGATATCTGTCTTGACCGTGTTACTGTATTGAAAGACCTGGGTGTTATATTCGACCAGAAACTATTATTTCAATCACACATCAACCGGATTACTTCTAAAGCCTTTAGATCACTTGGGTTCTTATTCCGAGCTAGTAAATCTTTTAAAACTTTATCCTCATTTATTACCCTGTACAATTCGTTAATAAGAAGTCATCTCGAATATGCGTGCACTATCTGGAATCCATTTTATGGTGTGTATATACAACAGATTGAATCTGTGCAGAGGAAATTTACTAGAATCCTGCAATACCAAATGGATGGATGTTATCTAAATAATTTTTCTCGACTTGACAAATTTGGTATCTCTACCCTCGAAAAGCGGCGTCTTTTCCTTGATGAAATTTTCTTGTTTAAGATAATACATAACCATATTCGTTGCCCTGAATTATTAACCAGCATCAATTTTGTTGATACAACTAGAGTTACCCGTTCACCTTTAACTTTCCAGATCCCTACAGCCAAAACTAATCTGCGTTAAAAATCTCCTTCTTATAGGATTCAGAAAAATCATAATTACCTGCTCAACGATGTTGACATCCTCAGTCTTACCCTCTATTCATTTACAACTGTTATCCGGAATGAGATTGAGACTCGTCTCTCTCCGCAATCAGAATATACATTATATAATAATAATATAATACCAAGAATCATTGTATATTTCCCCTCTTGTCGATTCATAAAATTTCCTTAAGCTTTCATTATTTAAATTTAATCTTTTTACCTTTAATTAGTTCGTGTTATCTTGAATTTTTGATAGTAATAACTTTGCTAATTAAAATTTGTTATTGTTTGAAATCTTCTTCTGAAACTTTTATGCAAATTATGAAGAATAAGGGAAGAAAAAAAAAATTTTTTTTTTTTTTTTCATTTTACATTTGTAATTTCTAGATGTAAAGATCCCGGTAGCTTTTAATTGTGACCAGTCTGTAAGCTATCGCTGTAAAATTATTTAATAAATAAATAAATATAAAAATTACAGATTTGAGCAACATTTTATTTTAGGTAAGGAAATGTAGACGATGTTAAACGGAAAAGGCCTTTTAGGGTACAATGGAAAGATAGATTTCCTTGGTTGACAATAAAGCCGTCCAAGCTTTTGTGTGCTTTACAACAAACCCTTAACAAATATTATAAATAAGCATGAAGAAAAGCCACTCCATATAAAAATGCTGCTGAGTAGAAACATCAGATAAGTATCACCGATTTTTGTAGTTAATTAACCATTGTTGTGACTCAGCTACCTATACCCCGAATCACAACCATTAAGAAAAATCATCAATATATTGCCCTATGCATTATATTGATGATTACATGTTGACCCTGAAAAACAAAAATTATTCAATTTAAACGTAAATCGCATTCATTCAATTTCTTTTTTCCTCTAAAATTCCATTTCCACAGCATAATAAAATGAAATTATGCATAAATTGCATTTTATTATCACACAAACATTCCACTCTCACGGCATGCATGCTTACCTACATGCAGTACATAGTACATATCCCATTACATTTCTTTTGTGCAAATTGCCATGCAGGTAAAGTAAAATATTTTCTTTCGCATACGATTGCAACGTTGTGAGAAAGTGAAAAAAAAGAGGAGCTTTTCGTCAAAAATTTTGCCGACCCTCGCGGAGTTCTTTTTAAAACCGTCGAACGGGAAAGTCTGAGAATTAACTCGAATTGTTAAGAAAAGTTGAAAACGGTAAATGGAATTTGTTAACTCGAATTACTAAGAAAAATTGAAAATTGTAAATGGAAATAGTCGATAGAAAGTGTTAACTAAACTTATTGGGAAAAATTGAAAATTGTTAATAGAAAGTGCTAACAAGATTGTTATGAAAACTTGGAAACTAATAATAAAAAGATTTGAAATAAACCGGAACTTGAAAACCTAAGATTGTTTGGATAATTAAACCTTTTATCCTAAAAGGTCAAAAAGGTCCAGTGTTCCCCGTCACGCGCACGGTGCTCGAACCATAACACCATGCAAAGAACAATCCTTTAAGAAACTCGTTCAAGAAGCGGAAATTAAATTAGTACTTATTTGTCTGTTGCATATTCTTCCTTTAAGTTTAATGAATTATTTCCCGGAGGCGTTCAAAGGTTGTTTTCCTGATTCCTGACAAACTCAACGAATATAACAAAATCGCTTGCGGTTGGTCGTAAGAATGTCATCGCAAAGTTCTTGCAAACTACATAAGGAGCTTCTGATATGTCTGGTCATTTAATTGCTCTTCATGTTCGACTTAAAAATACATATCTGTCTTTATTTTATATGCCATTCTTTCCACATACATACACATGTGCAAATAAGGCTTTCAGTAAATTACCAGTAAGTAGAAATATTTATAATGTTTTTTGTCATACTTAGTTCGAAAAGGGTAAATGACTTTAGAGAGTTTCAAGATTATTTTTCGCTAAAATCTCATAAAATTCTTTGTCCATCCCAAACAAGATGGCTTTCTGTAGAGCAAGTTGTCAATCGAATTTTAGAGCAATGGTCCGCTCTGAAGTTGTATTTCAAATCTTGGAATTTTGAAGAAAAGTTATTGAGTGCTAAGGAGCTTACTCAAGTACTTGACAAATCTTGTAATAAAGTATATTTTTTGTTTCTTTCGTACATTCTAAAAATAACCAATTAAATGAAAAAAATAGTTTCAATCCGAAAGAGTACGTGTCCATAGACTTTACAACATTATGGAACAAAATCTTATTATTTTAAGCAATGTTATAAAAGGCCGATTACATAAAAGGAATGAGTTGCTTAAGTGAAGTAAATCCCACTTATAGCTGTTATCATTTAGATATTGATTCATTGATTTGGAAGCCGAAGAAGTCTTAAAGATATCAGGGTCCTCGGCGAGCAACGTACAATTTTATATTGAGCTTACTAATCAGATTTTAAAGCGATTTAATTTTAAAAACACAGTTTTTAAAAAGTTGTCCATTTTGAATCCTGAATCACTTTCCAGGACGAATGAATCGATTCTTCTTCTTGCTACAAATCAGGAAGCAATTTTGAATGAATTGTTTGTGCCTTGTTTTCAAAAAATATAAGTTTTAACGAAGATATTGACATTTTTTGGCAAAATTCAAATACTCAGAGAGACGCATACGGAGAACCGGCATTTGAAAATTTACATAATTTTGTTCTGTGTATTTTAAGTTTAACGCATAGTTCAGCGGCAGCTGAACGGGTTTTTCCCTAGTTCAATTACATAATAAAACATAACAAGTCTTATAGATTTATGTTGACAACCATTGATTCAATAATGTTAACGGAAGAGCTAGAATCTGCATATTTTGTTTAATTGTTTCTTGTTTTTTAAACTGAACTGAACTGTAATTTACCTGTGATTTATTTTGTTATTGGTTATCTATACCTAGAAAACTGCTATGTTTATTTACTTTGTTATTTTATAAATTCTATACAGGGTGTCCCGGACTAATGCTGCAACATTTTGCCAAATGATTCCTCTCGTCCAGACAAGCAAAAAATTGTATGGCAGGGGGTGGGGCAAAATGTCACTCTACCGACTTACAGGGTGATTAGTAAAATATGCTCTTTTTTCACTAAACACCCTATATCTTAAAAAGTACAGGGTGTACGGTCACAGTTAAGGGCACACTGTATGCAGAACTTCATGGCCTTTCCAACGACAGCTCAACCAGCCCCGTACAGCTCTCCCCTCAGAAGTTATAAAAGTCTAAACTAAAAATTTCGGATTTTCTTTCCTTTTTTCTACTTTGACCTCTATTATTTTTGCAAAAAGGTCATTAACATAACCTTTTTTTATAAAAACTGTAAACTGTGGAGCCTCCTCTTTAATTTGACCTATTATACCCTATGTGCTATCTGTATCCGTTAAAGAGTTATTAACTCATAACCTATTCCGGTCACACCGAAATTAGACGATATTTTTTAAAATGACATGCTATGGGAACAAATTATTGTTGAGAATAGGTTTCAAAATAGGTTTGAGAATAAGTTTAGAGCTAATAGCTCTTAAAGGGCTTCAGATAGCACATTGGGTGTAATAGGTGCACTTAAAGAGGAGGCTCCACAGTTTACAGTT
The DNA here is from genome assembly GCA_963924295.1 of Dioctria rufipes. Classification (NCBI taxonomy): domain Eukaryota; kingdom Metazoa; phylum Arthropoda; class Insecta; order Diptera; family Asilidae; genus Dioctria; species Dioctria rufipes. The sequence continues at coordinate 97,441,510 of OZ002741.1, read as the reverse complement.
TTTATAAAAAAAGGTTATGTTAATGACCTTTTTGCAAAAATAATAGAGGTCAAAGTAAAAAAAAGGAAAGAAAATCCGAAATTTTTAGTTTAGACTTTTATAACTTCTGAGGGGAGAGCTGTACGGGGCTGGTTGAGCTGTCGTTGGGAAGCCCATGAAGTTCTGCATACAGTGTCCTCTTAACTGTGACCATACACCCTGTACTTTTTAAGATATAGGGTGTTTAGTGAAAAAAGACCATATTTTACTAATCACCCTGTAAGTCGGTAGGGTGACATTTTGCCCCACCCCCTGCCATACGATTTTTTGCTTGTCTGGACGAGAGGAATCATTTGGCAAAATGTTGCAGCATTAGTCCGGGACACCCTGTATAGTAACACGAATAGTGTACTTTTCTTGAATTTTTTCAAAATAAACTGTTTGTGGAGAGGATCTTGCGTTTTTCTTTATAGTTTTTAACAAAGTGTCATACATTAAAATTATCAATTGATACAGTTGATACATTATTCGAACTATTTTGGATACATAAAATTGTTTTGAGTGGCAACACTGGTCGAAAGGTAATGATAAGCACTTTCGGCCGAGAAATTAGGTACTCGGGCACCTTTTGGAAAATGCTCGAGGAGTGGACTGAAAATCATGGTGAATACTGTCACGGTTTTTCTTGTTAGTTTTATTCCCTTTTGAGAGTTGATTTTTTTATATCTTCGGGGTCGTGCTTTCGGTTGGCAAAAGGTTCAATAGGAACACGAAAAAGAGAACATTGTAAATTAGTGAATAAAAAATAATGGAATAAAAGTAAATGTGTGAAAGGAGAAAATAGAAAATTGTTGTGAATTTCCCTAACCCATACCGATAATATATACATAATACTCAAATTAACTTTTAACAACTTGGAAATAAGCTCTATTCAAATATTTGGCTAGTGTGACTCTGAAATCGCTTTAGTATGGATATCTAAAAACCCAAAGAATAGGCATACCTATGTGGCAAACAGAGTAAGCCAAATTCAGGTTATGCTTAATACAAGTATATGGAGATACATATCCTCTCAAGAAAATCTTGCGGACGTTGCGTCAAGGGGTAACAACTCCAAATAAATTGACTTCGCATAAGCTCTAGTGTAAGGGTTCACTATGGCTTAGTCAACAGCCCCAAGCATGGCCTTCAAACAAACTAAAACTTTTGATATATCAAGAAGCTAGAAAGGAGTAATGATTCCGTCTTTCTTTGACTTTCAGAAGATCTGCGTGGAACTCAAAACTTAACTGAACAAAAAAAAAAAAAACTGGAGCTCATCTGGAAAATTATTTGCAAAAATTCTTTGAACGAATACAACACTTAAACCAGTCACACTGGACACAATTTTATTGGTTACAGCAATTATGCTAACTCTGGCACTTCTGTTTATTCCGAGTAATGCAGGCGTTTATCTCTGACTGCTAAAAAAACAGCCTATTGTCTACGTCTAATCTGATTGTGTTACTAAACCAATGGCCAAATTCATATGAAATAGTGAACAAAATTAACGGACTGAAAGTCTGATTAGAATACAAAATCTGCAGCACGATCGAAATTTATATATAAAAAAAATTGTTTTGGAGCATTTAAGCAACTTAGTTGTAAGAAACTTTTGCTTTTGAAAATTGCGCCGCATAATTAAAAGAAACAGTTATTATATTGTTGCAAAATTACCTCCTCATCCACAAGGTAGACATTGGGAGTGAGCTTGGTTAAAATATATATGTACTGACGTACTTCAAGTATGGAGGCCACCTTAGTTTAAAACTGGCCAAGAAACTCAAATTATGCGGCTCAAATAAGGGGGGTAATCTATTTATTACTCATATTTTATTTAAATCAATATTTATAAATGTTCGTTACACTGGTGAATATAGGTATTTGTCACAAATATCCTTGATATCATACATTAACTATTATACAGAAAAAAAGGATTGCCTCGCGGAACTTGGACCTCACATGAACTTTTCTCAAAATTCCATCGGACACAAATTTTTACCTGAATTAGGTATCATGTATTTTATATAATATATATGTCATCTAAATTCGACAATAATAATAACTAAAGAGAAAAACATATCTTATCCTGAGTACAGGGACCTGCTTGGAAAAATTCTTTAAAATCACCGTAATCGTGGCCCGTCTTATTCTCTTCCTTCGGGCATCCCTTTTCCATTAACTTTTGCTCTCGATTTCTTTTCCCTTTATTCTTGTTTTAAAATTCCGTGTATGTTTCACGGTTTTAAATTTATAAATATTACTGTGGTCATGGCCACCTGTTTTAAAATTTAATGCAACCAAACTTCTTGCTCACCCGGTATTCAAATTTCGAATGACCTCACGCATCATCAGGAGAACTGCTGGCTGACACAAACAGAGATAAAAGAAACTGTCATACTTGTTTCGATCTGTGGGTTTTAGAATAGTTGCTGTCATACTAGACACTACCCTAATTTCGCAATAGTTCAGTATTGACCATTTCATTTCATAGCATTTAAATGCTGTTTTAGACGATTTTTGTTGCTTTTTTGCATGAGTTGACATTCTCTGGGTCGCAGACAAGTTCTTCCTATTTTAATGTTTGTTGGCGTATGTTGTTTAAAACAGGTAGTTATAGTACACATATTAAATCTCCTATTCTTAATTTATATAGCTTTCTTATCAAATTTTACATTAGTTCAGGGGGCCAGAAGGGTTTTGAATAAGCCACTTTTCAAAAATAACCTTAGGTCCGTGTACCGTGAAAGATAATATTTTTTTTTCTTTTTGAGAACGCTTACTAGTTACCGAGTTCAAGTGAATTCCTTTTCCGCTTTACTTTACTTCCTATTGCTTTCTTACGTTAAAGATCTATTACCATTTATGCTTTTCACTTTAATTTAATACTTTAGATTAATTCTTATCTATTAGCTGGATTTGAAAAAATAAGCAACACTATTAATTCTACACTTAATTTTGATGGTTTCAGTTTATGCTAATTGCGGAGCTTATATTGATTATTCTTGCTTCCGACGTTGTTTGACATCTCAACTCCCAGCCGTTTTGGAGAAAGTTTTGAACTTTTTCCAAATTTTCGATCTCTCTTGGAATACCTGAAGCTGAGTGTTTGAAAGAAAGTTGACTGCAGTACTAGGAACTTTTGAACAAGTAGGTAGCAATCACAATGATCTATGTGTATTTTTGCAAATAATTTTCCGTTTCTCGCAGGTTCGGATATCTCATCTTTTACAGTCACGGAATATGATTCTCAAGTAACCTTCGTAACGAAGTATCACAAAAAGTCTAACTACAGAGGAATAACTGAAATTCTAGGACATCTACAAAGGAAATTCTACTTCCCAAATATAAAAACACATAATAAGTAAAGTAATCAATAGTTGTGAACAATGCCAAAAATATAAATACCTACAATTATAATATAGACAAACTAAAATACGAAATAACAGAAACATTAAGCAAACCTTTGGAGATATTACACTTAAGTATATGCGCGGTACATAAGGAAAACATCCTTACTATAATCGACAAATTTAATAAATTCGCGTATGTAATCGTGGCCCAATATCCAATGGTGGAATTGTGATACCACCACTCGAGCTAGCAGCAGAGATACGGATGATTAAGCGATTTGTAATAACTAATCATTTTTCTTCGCACAATGAAATGCTTGGCGAATTGTTTACTTAATTGCCTGACTTCAAGAAGAACTTGCATTTAACTGTGAAAATATCTATACATGAGGTCATTGCTTTACGTTTACCATATTAATGCGAGAATCATTAAGAAATTTTGTGATCAGAATTGCAGGCATAAATAATAATAAATAAATAAAAAAATAAATATAAATAAATTTAACTCAAATTCCAACAGATTTTTAAATTCTTCTTGGTCATCTATTCTCTGAGCTAACTTAAAATGATCAAAGTAAACTAAGAAAGGTGAGAATTTCTTGCTACGGTTGGTTTTGTTTTCTCTTCTATTGCTTTGATAGCGTAAAGCTTAAATTATTTTTATATACAGGGTGATTCAGATCAAGATACCTTCCGGTATACCACGCGATTCCTTGAGATAAGCTGATCAAAAACTTGTTCCACATACACACACACACATTCTCGCCGCTATGAACAAATGTTTTATTTGTAACACTCGTCCAAAGATTGGTGGTTTATCAGCGTTACAAATTTGATTCAATCCGTCTCATTTGCTTCCTTAAGTTGGTTTTCCATGACAAGATCTCTTACTGTTGTGGATCATTGGATAGTTTTTTAACATTAATTTTTAATAAACGGACGCCATAACATGTTTCAAATGTGTCTATAATAGGACCAATGGTACTTGGCCAGGGCCCACACGCGGGAGATTATAGGCAGTTTTTACGTCTGAGAAGTATTCGGGGGTGGGAAAAATTCCGTGCTACCACGTTTCGATCGGGAGTACGGCAGCATACTAATACTACTGCAAACAAATTGGCTTCGGAGATTTTAAAATTGCGAAATTTCTAATCAGTCGGCTTAGCTGTTTACCTGCGATTTGAGGCGATAATATAATAGTTTAATTATAATTACGTGCTGTGAATTTATGATACAGTTATTGTTTATATCAAAAACTGTAACTTAATTGAAGTTAATTAATTAAATATAAGGAGCTAATTGAATATAACGAACTACGCGGGGCAACATTTTGTGACTTTCAGTGTCATATCCCTATCTCTCGTGCTTCCTGACACATCCAGGAAGAAGCGATGGGCGAGGAAGTTCAGGTACTCCAAAGTAAGCAATAAAAGGTACAATGTAGAATTCTTATTTTGCAGCACTTCACAATATTTTTTAACATAGAACTTTACGAATGTAGTAATATACAATATTTTTAATATTCAAGTAGTAATATACAATATTTTCTTAATACACAACGTTACGAATTTAGTAATGCACAATATTTTTCATATCGAACTTCCTAAAAGAAAATTAATCGCGAGGTAACTCGTCGGCGGATATATCAAAGACTCCCCGAAGATTCGGCTCGCCGTCAACAGGTACCCACAAAAAACTTAAAAATGCTTAATTATTTTATTACTTTCCCACGACGTTGAAAATCGTACGAGTTACGTTAGTAAACCTAAGTAACCTAGAAAATAAAAATGCTGATCCAAACAATTATAATTTAGAATGCATAAAGCAAAGCACAGAATTCATGAATAAAATAAATATACGAACATGATTCGTCTAGACAGAGTTCCGTTCTCACAAATGAAAAAAAGTAATACGATATGCAACTTACCTGAAAAGACACAATGCAGCAGAAATTAACTGTGGGAACAGTCGAATCAGCATTCTTATTTTAAAATATGTAATTCTTAAAAAGCTAGAAAAAAATATCAGAGTTAAGAGAAAGTCAGTCTTAAGACCGGGATCGAGAAGTAGAGATCCCTCTAAAGAGTGGATGTCGGACAAGTATTTTTATTGCTTTCTATTGTACTTGAATTAGAATCAAAGTTCTAAGTGTATTGTAAATTTAGTTTTTTTGTTTCTTAAAAAAGAATAGTAAAAAAATAACTGGCGCAGTCGGTAGGATTCTTTTCAAACGAAAAAGAATCCAGTGATCGAAGTGAATCTATCGACCTCAAATCAGAAAACAAAGTAGTGACTTTAACATTAGTTCCTGCGAAGAAACGAGATTTGTGGTTGTGTAGTCTTTATGAAAGAAGGCAGAGAAGCAGTTTTTGATTCAAGGAGAAACATTCGTCAAGACATAATGGGAGAACAGGAAATCCAGGATCTGCAACAAGCCGTTCAGGAACTAAGGGAGCAGCACCAAAGGGAAATTGCCGCCCTCAGGTAACAAATCGCTGAACCTATTGCTCAACCTGCAGGACATTTGTTCCAGCTATCAGTGGACCAAATTTTAAATAAATTCCAAAATATAAAAACTTTTCATGGAAAAGGAGACTACTCGTTACAGGAATTCATGAGTGCCGTGGAGAATGTTGGAGCTTTGTGTGGGAACAACATTACCCTGGCCTTCAGATGGTGTTTAAGGAGAAAATCCAAGGAGAAGCCAAGCAATGCATTCAGCGACTGGTAGAAAATTTCACCTGGGAGGAAGCGAAATCAGAACTCAAAGCACAATTCAGGCCGAGGAGTTACAAAAAACTACTTGATGATAACCGCAACATAAAGGTAGGAATTTAAGAGAATTGTTTTTAAAAATTAGAGTAATAAATTCTCAACTAAATGAATTATATGAGTTTGACGATAGTAAACCGACAAATTATAGTCCGGCAAATAACGATAGGAACTTAATAGATATTGTAAAAGATATGTTATCAGGTAGTTATCGTGCTAATATACGGAACGGAATGACATTAAACGAAGCATTTAACATTTTTGACGGTTTAGGCTTATTGGACGAAAATTATGTGATCCATTATATGTATAGAAAGAATATTAGAGATTCGCAACATAACAGTGTGCAACATAGAAACTTCAAAAAAGATCGACGAATACTTAATCCCTGGAATAGTGTCAATCATAGAAACTTTATGAAACAGTACAATAATTCACGTAATTCTTCGGAACAATATAGACAGAATAATTATTTCAGACAGGACGGCAATGCTTACAACAATAATAGATCAGGGAACTATAGACAAAACGACGACCAACAAAGGCTAACAAACAATATGCATAATTCTAATAACTCCATCCCGATGGAAATCGATAACATCCGATGTAGTGATGTAAATTTTCAAAACCAGCCTCGGAAGGAAAATTGCCGATAGAGTTACTCTAAGCATTGACAAAATACAATTAAAATGTCTTATTGACACCGGTTCAGAAACAAGTATTCTGAAATCTGGAATATTTTCACACTACCCCGAACAAAAATTATAAAATCTTGTTTTCTTTTCAACCATTAACGATATATCTGAAGTATCTCATAGATCAATCACTCCCATCCCATATGAATTCAATGTATCAGGCAGGCGCGTATACAGGGGGGGGGGTCACGGGGGGTCATGACCCCCCCCCCCCCAAAGAGTGCCACCTCACCTACGCGGTGAATTGAAGCAAATCGCGCTGGACTGTAGAGCACGTTGTAAAAGTTTCACAGGGCGATTTTTATATGGTATGGGAACAATGTTTAGCTGACGCCAGCGTTTAATGCTGGTGATATAGCGCACTTCTCTAAATTTATAACTTTAGCGCTGCTGTGTTACAGAGATAATCTGCGGCAAAGCTTAGTTAATGATAAGTTAAGACAGAGGCGAAGAAGATTGGAAATTTTTCGTGTTTTCTAGAAGGAAACAAGTAATGTCATATACTTATGTCTTTGCATGAATGGGGGAAAGAGCTTCGCTATGCATTATTGTAGTGCGACTGAGCTGAGACAACGAGTTAAAAACAAACAAGTAAAACAGTTAGAATTGATACCCTTCTGGGCAAGTTTGATTTTTGAAGTGGTTTTTCGAAAAAATGATTGTAACCAATTTTATAGAATTTCGTATTCTGAAGTTTTTAGTACAATAAAAATGTCTTGGACTAATCGTTTTCACAGTATACGAAAAAACTCTAAATTTTTTTATGGCAACACCTAAAAGGGGTTGCCCGATTTAGTCCATTTTTGAAGTTTTATTTGCTAGTACAATGAAAACACCGTGTCCAATCCAAATATATAGTGGAAAACGAAATTTTTATATGGCAACCCCACGAAGGAGTTACCCGATTTGTCTCATTTTCGAACTTAATTCTACTTTTTTTTTTAAGTCAGTGTACAAAATTTCAGCTCTCTAAGTGTACGCGTTCTCGAGTTATCGTGCGCACAGACGGACGGACGGACGGACGGACGGACGGACGGACGGACATACGGACGGACGGACATTCAAAAATCAAAATAACTTTTAATATTATGCGTGGGTGTTCAATCCATTTTGTTCTACCATCATTTATTTCGAGGTGTTACAAATTGAATGACAAACTTAGTATACCCTTAAATTTCATGTAGAGTATAAAAACGAGAGAACCTAGGATTATCCCGAACGACAAAATCTTATTAAATCCCTCAAAATCCTATCAAATTATTCATAATAATGTACTCCCGGTCACAGTACTTCATTTTTTTAATAAAAAAATAAACTGCGCTTTGGCCCAGATGCTGAAAGGAGATGTAAAATTTCTGTCAAATAAAATTTTCATTTTTCCCGAAAATATCAGAGAATTAGCATTAGCATTAGCTTCTCCCATTTAATCACTTCATCAGAGCAAAACGAATGTAAACAGAAGCACGTGCTGTTCAAATATCATAGGAATTATACTAACAAACATTGGTTATAAAGGGTTTTCCAATAAGAGGTGTTATTTTGATATTCAAAGAAAAATGCCATTTTTTGAGCAAAATGATCGGATCTTTATTTCATTATAAAGAGGAAGGTATGCCGTTAATAATGGAAAATAACATCAGCCAAATGACCACCACGAACCATATCCTTTTCATGAAATTTTCCATAACCAAATCGCAAAGTGGCTGCCCTATGTCCTCGATAGCCTCACGAATTCCATCTTTGAGGTCTTGAATCGACGACGCTGGCCTGTTGGCGTACACCTTCTCTTTCACGTGGCCCCAAAGGAATGTTATGATATATTCACATATCATAACGCATTGACATATCATAACGCGTATTCAAATTTGCGTTCATGCATTCCAAGTGCATACGTTTTTACTTGCCCTATTTCAAGTGCATACCCTAAAATTCGATTTCATTTCAGATTTCTTGAAATGAAATCTCTAACTTCCACTTAGGTTTGTCAGCACAAATTTTCCTTTCTTAATCATTTAAATATGCACACGCTTCATTTTTATAAACACAAAGTACCTAAATTGTAGTTGCAACATATTTCCTCTTGAACACTTGCATATGCACACGCCACAAGTGGCGTATCAAATAACATGCCTCGCTTATCAACAGAAAAATGCACCACGTGATCGATGCGATCGTGGGAAGTTCTTGCTGACGGCGCGAGCGTAATATCCAAAGGAGGAATAAAGAAATGATAGCGGGCAGTCTTGGAGAAAGTCGCGAGATTAATACATCGAAGTTGGTTCTGAGGAGGTAAAATAAATTGAATTAAAATTAAAATAAATTGAATTAAAAGCGGATTAGTAATCGAATTTTGAGTTCTTTTATAAAAGATCCTAAGAGATCCTAAGAGATTTAGTAATTGAATTTTGAGTTTTAATAAAAGATCCTAAGAGACTTAATAATTGAATTTTGAGTTTTTTATAAAAGACCCTAAGAACCAACTCCAAGACTCCGCCGTACTCTCTTCTCCCTGCAAGCGGGAAAGCACGGAGTACACGCGCGTAACAGGAAGAAGTCGCAAGGTGTTAAGTCACAAGATCTCGGTGGCCAATTGTGATCACCTCTTCGAGAGATAACACGGTCCGGAAACTTTTCCCGTAAAAGATCAATGGTTTCGTTGCTTGTATGGCACGTAGCGCCGTCTTGTTGAAAGTAAACGTTGTCCAGATCAATACCATCCAATTCCGGCCATAAAAAATCATTAATCATCTGTCGATAGCGCAATCCATTCACCGTAACTGTTGCTCCAGCCTCATCTTCGAAAAAGTAAGGTCCAATAACCCCGCGGGACCATAAACCGCACCAAACAGTTACATGTTGAGGATAGAGAGGCTTTTCAACAATAACTCTTGGGTTTTCCGAGCCCGAGATGCGACAATTTTGCTTGTTGACGAAGCCATCGAGGTGGAAATGGGCCTCATCACTCAAGATGAGTTTTCGATGGAATTCCGGATCATTTTCATGCATTTCAAGGACCCAATCAGCAAAGACTCGACGTTGTTGATGATCGGCCGGCTTGAGTTCTTGTGTTAACTGAACTTTATAAGCCTTAAGACCCAAATCTTTATGCAAACGGCTGTTCTTGAGCGACGTGCACGGGTTTTATTCTTTACATCACTAACTTGTCCCGACAGCTCGAATTTTTCTACCAATTTCTGTATTACGGTCCGACAAGGTGCTTCACGACGACCCAAAAATGTTCGAGTTTTACGAACCGTCTCTGCCACATTTTCACCATTTTTATAGTGAATTTTAATAATTTCAATGCATTGCTGAATCGTGTATCGTTCCATTTTTATTAACCCTAGATAGATAACCATATTTCACTATACACTAAAGATAACCATACGTCGATTCGACGTGCGCATGTTTGAGCGGGCATATTTTGGATTATGTATACACTAGGTTTATGAATGTGGTAATATACCAAAATATTATGTAATTGTATTGTGGGTAAACGAAAAAAATTAAAGTTTATTTAATTTTTATTGGAAAAATTAAAAGAACAAAACGCGGTACTTCTATGAGTTATAAAGGTTATCTATCTAGGGTTAAAGGCGTAGTTTCTACTTGTCAAATGTCAAAAAATGACAGCTCCAAAAGTAACATCTACCGAAATAGCGGGCTAATTAAAATAACACTTCTTATTGGAAAACTCTTTACTATAAAAAATATTGGATATTTCTCGTAATATTTCAGCAAAAATCGGTTTTCACAAAAACACGGGAGCATTTTATGAAAGTAAAACCTGAATAGTCCGCCCCTTCTCATTTATTTATGAAAATGAATCATTTGCCATTTCCGTTTATTTACATGTAATCAGCGTTTTCACATTTTATGTCTATATACATAAAAATTTTAAAGAGAGTTCGATTTCTTTTTGTTATTTTTTCTTCTTCTTTCTGTCCTTTTCTAGCCGTGTACATTTAAATGGAAAACAATCGAAAATATCTTCTATGTCCTATATTTAGTTATTCAATCTTTGCCTGCGGTGGGAGTGTTTCTTTGAGTTTCTTATGAGTACTAATAGTGGCAATAATAGCCATTCGCTCGTAGCTCTTCATATTTGAAACAGGTACGAATTTTTTTGAATTTTTCTGTGATTTTATATAGTGTCGAACGAAAAGTCCTCTATCGTACCTATCACAGGAAGGTAAGTAATTTTGGAATACATATTTATTTTATTGTTTGAAAAAAGGAATGAAATGCTTTTATATTTTTTTTTGCGCCAATTACTCGTATATACTCGTATATATATGATAAAAAAATTTAAAAGAGATTTCTTCCTACTTTTTCAAACCCCCCCCCCCCTCCCCACCCACTCGAACATTTTAGTTGTGACCCCCCCCCCCAGGCTACAGGTCTGGATACGCGCCTGGTATCAGGCACCTTATCTTGGAAATTAATGAATTTACCAAGCCGCAGATACGACGCAATTATAGGCCAAAATTTTTTGTCTCCATTAAAAGCAATAATAGACTTGGGACAAAATTGATCGAAATCAATAGTAACATAATTTATTTTAAAACGAACGATGATTATTTCATTATAAGCCAAATTTGTAATTTTGAGGAAGGTAATATCCAAAAACTAAACCTCGACCATTTAAACTCTGAAGAGAAACAAAATGTTATGAGAACTCTTAAACAATATGAAAACCTATTCTACAAAGAAGGAGATAAACTGACCGCGACCCACGAAATCCAACATGAGATCATTACGACTACAAATAATCCTATATACGCTAAAATTTATCGTTATCCCCGTAACCAGAGAAACAGATTAGGGAAATGTTAGAACAGAATATAATACAACCTTGTAATTCCCCATATAAGAGCCCCCTTTGGATTGTCCCCAAGAAGTTAGACAATTCTGGGGAATGCAAATGGCGAATAGTAACTGATTATCGTAAACTTAACGAAGTTACGGTCAGTGACAAGTTTTCAATAGCAAACATAGAGAGTACCGTCGACGAACTGGGAAGGGGCTCAATACTTTACAACAATAGATCCGGCGAATGGCTTTCACCAGATAAATTTATTTTCATAAATTGTTTTCATAAAGGGTAAAGATAATGTAATCGCGGGCTTTTTGAGTAGAACCAACTCCGAAACAAAAGAAATAAATGTAGTAAACAACGAAGACTTGAGACTGGACTTGAACAAATTATTCGAATCATGCAAAGAACAATAAGAAAACTAACACTTTAGAAACTGAAAATTTGAGTTTCAATTTAAAAAAGGAATTTTGCGATTGGAATAATAATAGTGAATTCAAACAAAAAAGAAAATCAATTACAAGTGAATTATGTGAAAAAGATAATATCTTAGAAAAAGAAGATAACCCGAACAAGAACGAGATAAATGTGTTAAACGAGTCTTTAGAAAATCAAACTACTCACTCCCAAGAAGAAAACAGCGAGGATCATATACCAATTTTAGAAACTATAGTTAATCGATTTAGAACGCAAATCATACTCGAGGAAATGAAGGAGAAGGAATTTGAAAATATTTTTAAAAATAGAGGAATTTTCGTCGATTTACGAGACATCGAAAATAAAAATGTTAACGATATTTTACGAAGATACATAGGAAAAGTAGGCATTTATTCAAAACTTAACGACCACGAATATCATAATTGCAGCAAATAATCATCAATCTGTTCCCACAAGGCATTTATTAAATGCGGTCTTCTTGCGGTAGACATCGGAAGACGAAGAACGCTTTAATAGGGAAATATCACTTTTTCACAAAAACGAGCTTGCACACTCAGGAATACTAGCAACATACGAAGGAATAAAGAAAATAATTTATAACCCAATCTTAAAAACCGCAGTTCACAGAATAATTAATAATTGCGACATTTGTGCAGCAGGCAAATATGACAGGAGCCCAATCAAAAAGAAATTTCATTAAAACGGAAACCCCTTCAACGACTAATGAAATCATTCATGTTGACATTTATACAAATAACAAACACACTTTCATAAACTTCATCGATAAATTTGCAAAGCATGTTGTTAGCTTTTATTTGGAAGATCGTAATAAACGCTAATAGAAAAACTTAACCAATAGTTAGAAATAAAAGGTAAAATGAAAAGGTTTGTTTTCGATAATGAGTTTAGTATCAGGAACATTAAAGAATTTGCGAACAAGAAGGCATTGAGTATCATGTCACTAAACCAAATAGCCATACAGGAAACTTTGACATAGAACGTTTCAATAACACCACCACGGAACGAATTAGGACCCTGAACATAGAGGAGAAATTACCGATTAAAATACAAATGCTAAAAGCTGTTAAATTTTATAATAACACTTTCCATTCAACCATCAAAGCATCTCCAATCGACGTGCAAGAACATAGAGTAGACCATAACACAATTCGCGAAAAGTTAGAAATAACAAAGCCTCACGCCATAAATAAAAGAAACAAAAGTAGGGAAGATTACACGGAAGAAAGAGATGAGGGTTTTATAAGAAACTATAAATCAGTTAGACACGAAGAAGAACCTAAAATTAGAAAACACAAACTAGATAGAGTTCACGAAAACAATATTAAAAGACCATTTAAATTTTCAGCCACTACTAATAATAGGAATCATAATACTGATGATACCATTCAGTCACCAAACACTAATAATTGATCAAATTAAGTCAGAATCTGTCATGAGCTTACAGCAGGCTCATTGTCTATTATGCTGAAAGTGCCAAGATCTCCCTATTTCAAAATCTAACAAGATTTTGGTACTTTATCATCACTGAAAGAGATTTCATGTTAAAACACATTTCATATGGGCGTCGTGGTGTCGCACTGCATATTCATAAATTTAAAACGAAAGAAGATTTCTCGTCTAACAGACTGAAATTTATTGAAAATAATTTCAATAAATTTACAAAAATGCATTTAAGTGCAAAAGAATGATTGAACTTTTCGACCCAGCGATCAGAGAGGTCTCATCAAATTTAAAACGCACTAATAATTGCACCCATATTCAAGAGCATTTGAAATGCGTCCCGTAATATAATTCTATTTCCGCCGAACCAATATTTCTATCAGCAAACACTTGACTAGGCACAAAAAATTCAAAATATCTTTCCCAACAGTTCAAGAAATCCAATATAAATTTTCCGCTAAAATCAATCGAATCAGCATGCCTAAACAATAAATTTTGCCCGAATGCATTTCTCACGTCAACAACAAAATTTTACTTTGGCCTTCAACTTCATTCAAGTGGACGAAACACGAGGCACTTTTAACCATGACCTACCCCAATAGCTCTCCAGAGTGCAGAACTATGTAAGTACTCATTATACTCAAGAGTACAACCGTCATATGCATTTTCCCCACTTTGCCTATAATCCAGACAATCCATGCCATTCCGTATTTTTCTAAATGAAATGTTTCCCCTAAAAAAAACCTCTTTCACGTTAATGAACTTCCGCTAATTAGCTTTCGCAGACGATATGTATCTACGCCTGAAATAAAGTCGTTTGATTCTCTCCCCGCTGTGAATTATGTACAATTTTCGGCCAATCACTGGCGCATGTTTATGTACATAATCACTAGCGCATGGCTTTAATGTTCAATGCATTTTCCCCTTCATTGATATGTATAGTATGGCCAATTCCACCAATCACGAGGTGATTGAATTTTCTGCATTAGGGAATTTTGATAAAAACTCAGGGTGAAGCCACAAGAGGGGCAGACAGTTTTGTTCATTCTTCAGTGTAACTTCAAAAAATAAAACAATTATCATCAGTAATTTTTTTTTAAGAATATCAGTGAAGAATTGTTTTTTTAATTATGTGGATAAATTTTAATAATAATCTGTAATTTTTTATATCTGTGAGAAATTTTTACCAAATAACAAATTTTGATAATAGACATTTGTGATTTTTGTTAAATGCATGAATAAATTTTGGGTACTAGTGAACTTCGCTAAACTGCAAGCACTCCTAGTCTCCCACCGATGGTGATGATAAAAATCCCAGGGCAAAACAAGAATCAAGCTACGCAGAAATTCAAACAGGCGAAGAAGAGATTGTTAGTAAATTTGACATTATCTTACATATTATTAATCCAAAAGAAATATTGGAAATTATTGATAGACTAGAAGAAACCATAAACACAGTAATCTCAGTATCAATAAAAACATCGCAGTACATCAAATCGAAAGCATCAGAAACCCAGTTAAGACACTCCCTAGCAGACACAAACGAGGACTTGTTAATTTTGGATGAACCATTTTGAAATGGCTTTTCGGGACCATGGATGACACCGACAGACAAGATATTATAAAACATTTAAACACGAACGACAGAAATAACCACAAAACAATCGATACAGTCAACCAACAAATTAGAATCAACAATAACTTCAATAAAACATTTAAGCTTATTGCAAACGCCGTTAAAGCAGATCGACTTAAAATAGCAAGTAAATTAAACGAAATCGAAAAAAATCTACGCGGAAGGTTTATTGCTTGAACAAATGATCACGATTGATTTTATCAAAAGACAAGTCGACAAGCATTCTGACAGACGAAGAGATTAAGACATACGACATTAACTCGAGGAAACTGACACAAATTAGATTTGAAGTTGCTAATTATTATAATGAATCAATCATTTTCGTAATAAAAATCCTTAAAGAATTTCAGAAATTATGTAAGAGGCTGGTAATTCCTATCACTAATTTAAATAATAAACAAATTGACCAAGAAGCCGAATTCATAATCGAGAGAAATAATAAAGCTTATACATTTGAAAGTGGAAAAATTTTAAAAAAATTAAAGATTAGTCAAAATCGTATTTTTAAAAATAGTTGTAAATTTATAACAAATTATGAGGAGGAGTCCATTGAAATTGATGATGACATTCTGATTTTAAATAATATGCAAAATAGAAATCTAAATAGTTCCTGAGACGAAAGGAAAATGGTTTTAAATGGAAATTATTTTGTAAATTTTCAAAATTGTTCAGTACAAGTGGGTAATAACACATACAGTAATAAAAAAGGATAAAGTAATAAGCAAATTCATTGTACCAATAGGTCATAGTTTCAATTTGAACAAAACGGATTTAACCTTTGAAGATATTGCTCTGAAGCAGGAAAAGAACATTAAAGAAATAAAAGAATTGAAATATCATAAACATCTAAATACAGGTCTAGGAATAGGATCGTTTTCAATATGTTTTGTAATGGGTATCATAATTGTAAAATTTTTTATTTTGAAACAAAGAAATTTAAAGATAAAACTAGTTAACAGGATTCAGGAGAATCCTGAATCTAACGGAAGAGGAGTTACGTTAGTAAACCTAAGTAACTTAGAAAATACAAATGCTTATCCAGAGTTCATGAATAAAATAAATATACGAACATGATTCGTCTAGACAGAGTTCCGTTCTCACAAATGAAAAAAAGTAATGCGATATGCAACTTACCTGAAAAGACACAAAGCAGCAGAAATTAACTGTGAGAACAGTCGAATCAACATTCTTATTTTAAAATATGTAATTCTAAAAAAGCTAGAAGAAAATATCAGAGTTAAGAGAAAGTCAGTCTTAAGACCGGGATCGAGAAGTAGAGATCCCTCTAAAGAGTGGATGTCGGACAAGTATTTTTATTGCTTTCTATTGTATTTGAATTAGAATCAAAGTTCTAAGTGTAATATAAAACCCAGTATTAAATAAAATTGTGTTCGAACCGAAGTTCTAGTGCGTAAGTTTATTTTACTTTGTTTTTTTTTTTTCTTAAGAAAGTAAATAAATAACTTACGTGAGATAGTACAAAAAATGTTCAGGTTCAATGTAAAAAAATTAAATCCGATATGCACTTGTGTGATGTCGGAGTAATTATTTTAAATCAACGAGATAATTGTATGTATTTATGTACATGTAAATTGATTTGATGAATTTAAAGAAAAGCTGTATATAGTTGTACCCCTGATCACTCGTGCTTCCTGGATAAAAGTGGGGAAGCGATCTGTTATGAAATTTGTACCAATATCTAAATCAAGTTCTCAAAGTTATCTAATTCATTCAGAATTTATTTCTTCTAAGTAAAAACACGTTTTTACTGAGTTTCGTTTCTTATTTGTACAATATTTTAAATCCAGTACACAATATTTT
The DNA here is from genome assembly GCA_963924295.1 of Dioctria rufipes. NCBI lineage: Eukaryota > Metazoa > Arthropoda > Insecta > Diptera > Asilidae > Dioctria > Dioctria rufipes. The sequence continues at coordinate 97,424,500 of OZ002741.1, read as the reverse complement.
ATTATTTTCCTCTTTCTAAACTTCTGTTCGGATTGAACAAAATTATTCTTAAATTAAATGCACTAATACTTTTAGTTTTCCTGTTCTAAGACCTTTTTATTCAGGTTCACCAAAATTAATCCTTAAATTGAATTCACAAATACTTTTCGTTTTAACTTTACTAAAACCCTTTTATTCAGGTTCACCAAAATAATTCCTAAATTAAGTTCCCAAATATTTTCGTTTAAATCTCACTCAAATTCCCGGAGATGTAACTTTTCGCGGCGGGTTTTGAAAAAGAACTCCCCGAGGTTTGGGTTTGATCGCCCCAAGTACTCGTGATTACCTAAAAAAATGGCTTTTCAAATTTTTTAATGCTTTCTCACGACGTTAAAAAAAATGTTCGTGAAAAAAAAAGTTTAGTAGCAATGCATATGCATCAAGAAGAATTGTAATCCAATATGCAGTTGCGCGCCCGTATATGTATGTATATGTATATGCAATTTGGGGTAGTATATGTATGTATGTACATTAATTAGAAGAACTAAAATTATACATGTATGCACAGTGAACATACAAAAAAGAAAAGGAAGAAGATACTGTATGTAGGCAAATATGCATATCGTGAGAATGGATTATGTGCCTGATAACAAAATGCAATTTATGCTTAATGCATTTTAAATTTTAAATGAAATCATTTTTCATTTTCAGGATCATTTATGTTGATTTTATGGTTGTGATTCGGGGCATAGGTACTGTTCGTAAACTTCTTCACATTGTTATTGCCCAGACAGATATCATTGCCATTGTCAGTTGTTACATGTTAAATTAGTTTGTACAGCATAGTTGGTATTGAAAAGTATTGCACATGTATTTGAAACAAAATGTTTTAGTCTGAAATTGTTATTGACTTTTATTCTTGTGAATTGTTGTAAAGTTATTGTTAAGTCCCAATGTGGGCTTAGCATAAAAATGGGGTAGGTGCCGGTTTAAAAAATGATAAGACAAGTCAACTTTCAAAATAACAAAACTCAGTTTTATTATCACTAACTTTTCTTATAACTAATCAATTCAAGTACTTAATTCTACACAAATTCACTTCAATTTTTACCTCTAATACTAATGGCTATAATTCTAAAATATAATCTAATTATTTGCGCCTCCAATGGCAATTTTGTCCCTCAATGTGTAATGAGAGAAAAGGAGCTATTATATTTAACCAAGAAAAAAGTAAGGTTAAGTTGATTAAATGAGCTTTAATGGTCTGCTCATCTAGGTTTTTTGCTGGGATCAAATATCTTCCCGTAGGATGCTAAAAATATATTAAATCAAATATTATAAATTTTGATTAATTTGTTAGTAAGATAGCGTGCAATACTTCCCTTATATTTTTGTTAAGCAAGACTTAATTTGGCTTCAATATCAACTGCCGATCTGTCTTGGTGCTCAGTCAGAACTTGAGTGATTTGCTACTTTCAGTAGCTCGCTATTTATAGGCAGAAACACAATAGGAATTGTGTCTGTTGGTGGGGTTGCCATGACACTCGCGTCGTTTATGAGATTTTCTTATATATAGTATGTATAGAATAATTTTCTCTGTGCTATGAGCTGCCATTTTGAATCTGTCAAAGTGGTTCATGGCAGCTGTTTTGGTTGGAGGTAAGTGTTTATATCTGAACATTTATTTATATATTTTTTTAAATTTTATTAATGATTTGTTTTCTTATTTATGTTATAGATTCTTTTGGATGTTGGAGACATCGTGGGAATATTGGAAGCAATGTCTAGCGTAATTGTGGTTTTTGATTAGAGTCGCAGATATAAATGTTCTGAGTCTTTTTACATTTTTTGTTGATGATTTACTAATGCCCTCTTTTTGTTTTTATTTCTTTTCAGCTATGTGTTATGCCATATCATCGTGGGAATTTTAACATCGAGGAAAAAAAGTGTGTGAGTTTTTAGTTGTTTTAGTTTGTAAGTTTAATTTTAATTTTTTAATGTTTGTTCCGCGACGGAACAGTTATCAAGATAAGGGAAATTCAACTGTTAGAGCTAGGTGCTGCTCAACTTCAAGTGAAGGTTATGGAAATTTGTTTTAAAATAAAATCCCAGTCAACGTGCAGACTTGGCCTTTTTCCAATACATTTATTGGTGCTTCGTAGCCAGATTCAATGAATCAATGACGAATGAAACTGACGAGGAAGAAATTAAAGTACGATTAATACGATTAGATAATGCATGGGTGAATTTCAAGATATCGAATTGGTGTTACTTGATAGTACTGCTTCTGAAATAGGAGAATATGAAGGAAAATATTTTCTGATTAAGAGTACCTTGAATCGCGCTATTCGCGCTAGATCAGATAGTAGGTAAAGAAAATCAGGGACAGGTTCTTGTCACGCTTCGTCTGGGCAATCGGTACTAGATCGAAGCCAGTGCCAATTCAGGAATATTCGACTGCCAAAGTTTAATATTCCACATTTTTTGGGTGACTTCAAAGAGTGGCCATCATTTAAAGACCTGTACGAAGCTTCAATACATGGAAATGAAAACTTATCTGGCTTACTGAGATTTCAGTATCTAAAGATTCTGCTGTAAGTCAACGAAGCTTCAGTTGTGCGTCACTTAAATGTAACAGACTCCAATTATATTGAAGCTTGGAAGAAACTAAAAGAACGCTTTGATAAAAGCTTTCATATAGCGAATTCATATATCAAAACTTTCATTGATCAAGCTTCAGTTAATCAACCATCTCCTAAGGTCCTATGTACGTTAACAGACACATTTGATGAAGTGATTCGAGGTTTAAAAGGCTGAGGTAAGGATGCTGAGAAAAGGGATGTCTGGTGTAGCGTTCTGCCCTCACGCTACTTTCCCTTTTCTTTTACTGTTCAACACTTACCTCTTTGAGACAAAATTTGTTTTGGGGTTTTCCTAGGTACCTGAAAAGGGGGGAAAGGTTTCCACATAATTGGAAAGGTAACCCTATGCTACCCTTCCATACGAAGACCTAAAGTAGCTGAAAAGGGGCAAAAGTTTTCACATTTTCAAAAAACAGCTCTATGTTGCTTCTCCATAAAGCACATATTGGCCCGAAAAGAAAAGAATTTTGTCCAAGCAGGCAACAGAACAACAACTCCGCATACACACAAATATCACAGGCCGGCCATAAAAAAATAACAACAATAACAACGCACACAAATTACAATTTTTCGTTTGAATATCACCGCTAGTCACCAACATCCAGGAGACGAAAACGGCAATTCGCCTAGTCGTAAAATATCGCGTGATACCCACACACAATAGATCATTGCGAGACCGACCCAAATTCCGAGAAATTTTACGACACAAAATATTCGGTAGCAACGATTTTGCTTAAACTAATACCCGTACAGATGTGCCGCCGAGTAGTCGCGAGCGGTAGACGAATCTTCTTTTAGACGAACAAAGCGCTCATCTGTCGGTGGATACTTTCGAACCGGCTGGTGATGATGAGGCGATCGAGCTCGTGGGGCAGTCAACTTTTGAAACTCGAGCAGTTAGCGCGCAAGATCAGCTTTGGAGCTGAGCAAATTGATTTTTTTTTTGTTTTGCTATCGGTTCTTCCAAAAGTCGTCTCGGTGGTGAATGAGCTCTTTTTCCGGAAAGTTATGACACCGACCTTCCAGTTTCGCGACAGTGGTTTTTCCAGTCTCAGTGTGTAAAAAGGTAATTTTTCCAACAAATGATGTGCGATCTGTGAATTAAGGGTCAACAAGATTTTTCATTGTATCTGTGCAAAATTTCGATAATTTGAAAGCAGCTTACGTGATAAGCCATCGCGATTTCATTCCTTCATTTGAATTTCCTGAACTTTCCATCAAATGATGTGCGATCTGTGAAATAAAGATAATAGATTTTAATTCTATTTGTGCAAAATTTTCAATAATCTGAGGAAAGCTTACTTGGAAACCTCATTTGGATTACATTTCCCTGTAAATGAGCAGCTCATGTGTGATCTGTGAAATAATGATAAGATTTTAGTTCTATTTGTGCAAAATTTTCAATTATTTGAGAAAAGCTTACGTGAAAATTCCATTACGCGATAAGCAATATCGATTTTTTTTTTGTATTTCATACGAATTTCCTGAACTTTCCATCAAATGATGTGCGATCTGTGAAATAAAGATAATTAGATTTTATTTTAATTTGTGCAAGATTTTCAATAATTTGAGAAAAGCACGAGCTGTGAAGTAAAGATAAAAGACTTTGATTGTAATTGCGAAATTTTTTTTTTGAAGTCGGCGTAAAGCTTACGGAGAATCACATTATGGATTAAAGCACTAACGATTTCATCATCCGACTGTCCTGAAAATTAAACGGAGAATTGATAGAGTGCCATATGGTGCAATGAGCCGATATGTGGGCAATTTTACCTGTGATAAGTCCGCAGTAAAGGTTCCTGAAGAAAAGGAACAAAAAAAGGGAAGGAGGAAGAAAGGGAGGTGGCGAAAATTGGTGAAGAGAGTGCAAACTAGGGTTTGACCGCCGCCTGGCACTGCCTCAGCTGTAAGGCAAAGTTTGTTAGGTTAATTTGCATGATGGGACCCTTTTGGTCCTACTTTAATACGATTCTCCAATTTTGATTTGAATTATTTGTAAAACATACACTTAGTATTAAGCTTCTATAGAATAGGGCTCGAGCGAATAGGTAGGTCACCCAATCATTGTTTTGTTTGTTAATTGATAAGACTTTGTGAACGAGCTAGTTAGCCCCATGAAGATATAATGTGCTAATTGTTTAAATAACAGCAAAGGACGTGGTCAAATCAAGCAAAAGTAAAGTGAGCGCTGAATAAAATAATTACATAACTAAATTTCACTGTCTCTCGTTCTCATTTCCTCTCTCTCTTGTTTCTTTTTGTTGTGTTTTAGTTTTTTTTTTTTTTATGGAACACTTGTTTTACCGACATTGATGAGATCGGAGTTTCTCGCAAAATTTCCACAGTTCATAAGATCGACATGCTAGCGTTGGCATCCCATGAGTGGTGGGGGGCGGGTCATGTGGTGAAACGCTGGAGCACACACACACAACCACAATATGGGGCTAAGAATTTCATAGGGACTGCGGACGTCTTAGCCAGGGTGGATGGGGGCGATCTAACTCCATTCAAGACTCCACCTGCACCACGGGTCCACGTTCTCCTTATTTCTCTCTTTCTCTCGGCGTTGAACTCTCTACGGGCGGATAAACCATTTGTACGGCGTTGACCTTCTTTTATTTCAGCACTACAGCGCTGGTATAATATAAAATATAAACTGTATTACTTTCAGGTCTTCTTCTTTCAGGTTGCACCAGTGGAGAGAGCCGACATTGCGTTCATTGTTGTTGTCCGTCTGAAGTCCAGTACAAGATGAGCAAGCTTCCCTTTTAGATCAGTGATTGCGCACAGCTTAACAAGCATCAACGGGATGTGGGTGGCAAGAACCACCCCAAGCCGGCTGATCGCTAGCGGCAAAATGCTGTGCGGACACCCACACGTACCCCTACGATGAATTTGCAGCAGGAAGAATTTTTAAGAACTTTTATTTTTTAGGATTCTAAATAAAAGTCATAAATACAGGAGGAAAAACAACCGCCTCGTACCGGGTTCGAAACCGGGACCTTCCGCTTGCCGGGCGACTGCTCTTACCACTGAGCTAACGAGACAGATGATTTTCCCTCTTGCATTTATCAATTTGTAACTTAACCAGTACCGATGAAAGCGCACAAATAAATTGTAAATTCGGTTTTAATTTTTTTTTTTCTAAGACGGGAATCGAGCCTACACTTGTTAGAATCGGTCAATGATGGAGAAAGAAGAATTTTTAAGAACTTTTATTTTTAACGATTCTAAATCAAATTCATAAATACAAGAGGAAAAAACCAACAAGAACTGAACCAATATTACGAATACGAACAAAATAACGACACCATGTCTCAAAATGAATATTCTTATGAAGTGAGAACCATGAAATCTATAATATAAATTTTCATATGAACTGCTCGATGAACAAATCGGATACCTAGATGTTAATTAACATTCATATATCCTCTCCTTTCGGTCGACCCCTTAAATTGCTCATTGATACCGCAGCATCCTCATCTTTCATTAAACCCACCAAGTACACAAATCCAGAAGATCTCACTGCCATTCCAACCACAATTATTACTACCATGAATACTCATCATAAAATAAACAAAGAAATAATACTACCAAATTTTTCGGAATTTAACCAGCGCGGACAAATGAGATTTTTAGTATTTAAATTGTTAAATTACCAGTAGATGTACAAGATGGAGACATTTACATAAAACCGACGAAATTAACAGCCGATCTACTCATACATGAAGGTATTCATCAGGCCAAAAACTAGTACAGTGCAATAGAAGTAGTAAACTACACAAATTCTGATAAAGAATTGTTCCTTGAGTAACCACCCCATTATTTAACAAATCAATTTTGTGAATTAAATAATTTTTGCATCCAGAACACTAGTAAAAACCAAAATTTATTATTATTTCAGAGTCTGCAAGGAGTATGATGATATGTTCTTTAAAGAAAATGAAAAGCTGACCCTCACTAGTAAAATAAAACATCAAATTAGAACGACTAATGACGCACCAATTTATAGTAAGTCATATAGATATCCCTACATCCTCAAGCAAGAACTCCAAGCACAAATAAAACAGATGTTGGACCAAGGAATAATTAGACTCAACTACTCTCCTTGGAGCTCTCCAATTTGCATTGTTCCTAAAAAGAAAGACGCTAGTGGTAAAAATAAATGGCGTCTGGTCATTGACTATAGAAAGTTGAATAAAAAGACCGTTTCTGGATATCCAATTCTTAACATTAACGAGATTTAAAATAAACTCGGAAAATGTATGTACTTTTTCACGTTAGATCTGGCAAGTGGTTTCCACCAGATCGAGATGGACGCACAGGATGTAGAAAAAGCTGCATTTACAGTGGAAAGTGGCCAATATGAATATTAAAGAATATCAAAAGAGTGATGGATATTGTCCTCAAAGATATCCAAGCAAAAACTTGCTTGGTCTACTTAGATGATATCATCGTTCTCTCAATTTCACTTCAAGAGCACATAGAAAACCTCAGGAAAGTGTTCAATAAATTACGAAAAGCAAATTTTAAAGTCCAATTGGACAAATCTGAATTCCTCCACAAGGAATTCGTAGTCTTGGGGAATATTGTAACTGGTCAAGGAGTTAAACCTAACACCGAGAAAATTAAAGCGATCAAAAATTTTTCTATACCTCAGTCTCAAAAGGAAATTAAGGCATTCCTAGATATTCTAGGATACTATAGTAAGTTCATTATAAACTTTGCCAAACTTACCAAATTAACCGAATTGTGTTGAAGTCTTCTCATGTATGATCCAATCAGCCAATACCCTACTTCACGACCTATGTGATAGGCGCTGCTCTCTCCCAGGGACAAATTGGCAGCGACAACGACGTAACTACTCAACTATAGAGAAAGAGTTTCTTGCTTTAGTTTGGGCTACTAAATATTTTCGCCCCTATCTCTTTGGACATAAATTTACAAAACAGACAGACAGACATAAACCATTAACCCTTAAAATGGCTTGTGTGTCTCAAGTACCCGATTTCCAAATTAGTCCGATGGAGACTAAAACTTGAAGAATTTGACTACCAAGTAGTTTACAAAAAGGGTATACAAAATTCAAAAGCCAATGCCCTCGGCCGGATCAAACCAGGAATAGAAACGATCCCTAACAAAATTGAACTAAACACAAATGAACAAGTGTCAGGAAATTCAAATGCTTCAGAGCAAAATACAAATATCTCTACAATACATTCTGCAGTTGAAAACCTCGACGACCATCTCTACATTTCTGAACGCCCTTTAAATGAATTTAATTTGCAATTAATTTTCGAAAAGTCTAACAAGAAAATTGGGGGTTTCTTCTATCTTCTTCTATCCATATTATCTTTAAGAACAAACAGAGACGCTCCATTCGTATGTCAAATTATACAGAAAAAAATATAACGGTGCTATGGCCCAATATGAGGTGGATTCTTCATGCAGACAAGGGCGCATTTTAGAGAAATAATTAGCAATTGCTAAACAATAACCTCGCATGGTACTGTTCTGCAACTGCCGGTTATTTCGCTGATTAGCTTAACAACTGGCTACGATGAGCGCTTAGTGGAGCAATCGACGATTACGATAACAATTAACCTCGCATGGTAATTGTTATGTAAAGCGATTGTTTACTACTAAGCGACTCAGGTGCTGCAACCGGTAGAACAAACGACAAGGTTGTTGTCGTTTGTTTACATCCGCGTTGTGAGCAAAGAAAGTACTTTCGAATATCGGGGCATAAAAGACCAATGACTGGTCTGGCGAGTGCCCGTTAGTTTCAGTCGTTGTTGTGGTGGAGTCAAGTTTCAGTTCAGATTATTCGCCGTGTTATTAAGATAGGTCAGTGTATTTTAATAAATAAAGATTCGTGTATATGTTCTAAGTAATTTGAGTATTGCTTTATTTGAAGAAAGTGATCGTAATTATTTCTTTGGTTTTTTTATTATTGGATTGCTTTGGGACACGACAACGGAGATATTCAAGAAATTCCTAGCACCAAATAAATTAACAGATGTATTCACCGATGACTATACTTTCAGTATAATTTAAGAGATATATAAAAAATATTTTTCTCGAAGGAAACTATTCAAAATAATCCGCTGTACAGAAATACTGATAGAGATCGAAGACAACGACCAACAAGACAAATTTATTAACGAATACCATACAAAGAATAACCATCGGGGAATTAACGAAACCTTTCTTCATTTGAAACGAGAGTACCTACTATTTCCCATTTATGAGGAATAAAATAACCCAAACAATCAATAAGTGTGAGATTTGTCAGACTCTAAAATATGACAGAAATCCTGTAAACAATAAATTTTAAAAACTCCGAAACTCCCGAAAAACCCCTCGATATACTACGTGTAGATATCAATACTATCAATTCCGAAGAAATTCTCACTATAATCGATAAAGTTTCTAAATTTGCCGCAGCTTACACACTACAGAATTCACGGTATTTGTGCCGTATCATCTGCATTAAATTTTCAATTTATTTTTATTATATTTACGAGCGCACTGTTTGTAGTGTTTTTAGCAACACAATTGTACAAGTGTCTAAGTTCGGATGATATAGTCAAGTCAGTCAGAACATCAGACCTCAACTTTTAAGTTTGCGCCTCACGCATCAAAGCTTTAAATTTATATTAAAATATTGAATAAACATCCTGAAGTATTAAATTTATGTACGGTAGTTTTAATCATTACACGGCCAAGTTGGCGCAGTATTCCAAACAAATTGACTTCGGATCAAGGTTAAGAGATTACAGCAAACCTTTTTAAGGATTTTTGTAAACAATATAATATAAAATATCATATTACTTCCTTTCAGCAAGCGAGTAGTAATTCACCCGTAGAACGTATGCATTCAACCTTAACAGAAATTTACAGAATTATAATCAAAGAGAAGATAAGGATCATGACGATATCCTTAACGAAACTCTGATTGCGTATAACAATGCTATACACTCAACATCAGGATTAACACTGTAGTTAATACGCACAGATCAAGACTGGAGTAATTACGCTATGGGTGTTCGGGATCAATTTTCCATACAAAAAGTGGCAACTTTTTTCCCAAACTTTTTTGGGAGTTCTGGATCACTGAGGGTTCTGGGGAGGGGGGTTCTGATGTCGCTTTCGTACTGCAAATTTGACATCATCTTGAAGTTTTCTTTTAGGAGGATACTGATGCCAACAACAACAATCAATGTAGGTAGGAATGTTGACTTGGATAAGTAATGGAAACGTTCGTCTTCAGGTGTAAAGACAGCCGATAATCAAATTCGCATAGCCGAATAATGTAAACAAAATTCGCACAGAGCCGAGCAATGTAAACAAAATTCAAGTTAACCCTAGGATATTTTTGTTCATTCCAATAGTATTAGTACTAGGGGGTAAAATTTTCATCAGAAATCTTCTATGATTTGACATATTAGCGATATCACCTTCCCAGGTGTAATTAATGTTAGTAGCTGAAAAAAACAAAAGCAACAACAACTATAACCTAAGTTGTGGATTAAAGATTTGATGATATTAATCTGTAGGCGTCTTTTATAAACAAGATTGCACCATGTGATGATGTATCTAAAAATAGATCAGGCGAAGCTAGTTGGGGTGAATGTAGGTATGTAGATATGTTTGCACAAGGTGTAATGCTTCTAATTTGGTTCCTTGCATAGATAAATTCGCACAGTCCAGTAAAGTAAACAAATTCGCACAGCCGAGTAATGTAGACAAATTCACACAGAGCCGAATAATGTAAACAAAATTGCAGTCGAATAATTGTAAACAATAGCCGAATAGAGTAAACAAATTTATGAAAGATTCCAAATTTCTTTAGGTGAAAAAACAACAACTGATATGTTGTTTTAGATGAGTAGTGGAACTATAACGTAAGTTGTCTGTATGTCTGTATGTGTCTTTTATAAACAAAAGTGATCATGATATTCGATATCTAAAAATAGATCACGGCTGCTTGGCTTGGGAAAAAAATGAAGTAAATTGAAATTAAAGCCTTATCAGAAAATTTTCGGTGTAGGGGTGTGCGTGTACTGAAAAGTCTTATCAGAAATCCTCTACGGCTATGGTTTTCGTGATATTAGCGATCATACCCTTTCAGATGTAATTCATATTACTAATAATTCAAGTCTAGGCTATTTTTGTAAGCATTAAGTTGAGAATTGGTTAAATTAAAAGCTTTGATGAGTTATAATATTAATGTAGGATGATGTGGCGTCTTAGATGAGTAATGAAAATTGTATAGGTGCAGCCTTATTAGAAAATTTTTAGTCTTCAAATGTAATGGAATGACTGGTAATTTTAAATCAAACAAACTCGCACAGCCGAGAAAAGTAAACAAGTTGAACGATTTTTTTGTGTCTATTGGAAAGTCTTCCACTCAGTAAAAATCTTATCAGCAATGCCGCTTCATATTTATACAGTTGGTAATTATCCAAAAGCAATAGTGATGACGGTGGCACTATAAGTTAAAAGCTTTGGTGGATGGTATTTAGCATGACATAATTCTAGTAGGATATAGAAGCTTTGGTGAAGACCGTGGCGACAATCGAGAGTGGGTAGTGTTATTTACCTATTTTTAAATCTTACCATGAAAGCAATAGGTAAGTTGGGAGTGGAGTAAATTAAAAGTTTTGATGAAAGAAGGTGGTATGATTATATTAATTTAGTCTTGGATGAGTAGTGGAGTGCTGTAATATGTCTCGCTCTAATATATTAGGAAGCTTTAGTGAATATCGTACTTTGAAACCATCTCTCTCTCACTCACAAGATCTGTCTTCTCTAGCACACATGTTTGAGGTGGATTTGGTCATATACATGCCAGCTTGGAGCTTGGTATTATCAGTTGTCTGCTTTATATACTATGGACCGTAAACACCAACGAGGATAATCCTATTTCCCGTGTAAAGATTATTCCTATCCGAGAATAATCCCGCTTTTTTTGCACGTAAACACCAACTCGTGTAAAACCATGTATTTTTTGCTTATGTGACATTACTTTCGGACATTTTCGGTATGTCAATTGACAGAGACGTGACGTGGACAGTTTGAATTTGTTTTTTGCTGTGAAATCGTAAATAGTGAAATTAAAATAATTATGGAAAATAATAAAGCAACGCATATGACCACACAGAGCAAAGCTTTGCTAGTAGAACTCGTAACAAAATACAAGAGTGTAGTGGAGAATAAAAAAACTGATGCCGCAACATCAAAAGATAAAAATGATTGTTGGGAAATGATTTATAATATATTTAATTCCCAAACAATGTGTAAAAAATCGGTCGTTCAATTGCAGAATACCTACAAGAACATGAAAAGGATAATAAAACAAAATTTAGCTTTAGATAAAGCAAATATTTTTAAAACTGGTGGAGACTGGAGGCACATATGTGAAAAGAGTACGGGAGAACGACCCTATTTTACCGTCGGTGCAGGCATCCACAGAACCTGTATCAAATATGCATGACAGTAGCGCTGACTATTGGGGCGATAATAATGTGAGTTAAATTTGAAAAATAAGGATTTTATTATTACTTAAATTTATTTGTTTCTTGACTGATATTGATGACTATGGATATGCAGATCTGGACGAATTTATGGAAGTAGAAGTGTTGGAAACTGATGCGGTACTAGAATTAGATGCGGAGTAAACACAATATGCGCTTACAGGGACCAACCATAAACATCTGCCGGGATACGGGCTCAAGAGGACACTATTCGGGAGGACACCAATCCAGAGAAAGCTGCCTCCTCATCGCAGAAAAACAAAAACCTTTACCTTCCAATCTGCTAACAGGGCCAAAAAGAAGGAAAAAGTATAGTGAGTCGCTCCAAGAATTCGTTGCCACATTCGAAAAAGCAAAATTAAAATAAATTGAGTCAGAAATCGTGTTACATACACAGTAAATATTTTTCTAGTTAAACTTAACTAGAGCGTAATCCAGTTAAGAAATACCACTGGATACGTAGTTGAATTACACTAGATTGACTGTACAGCATCTGTTCACATCTAGAATCCATTCGACGAATACTAGGTTCTATTAATATTTGCTGTATTAACTATTTCCAGCCAAGAAATATGACAATCTAGTTAAATTGACGAATATTCTGGTATTTCAGGAAACAGATTATTCCATTTAAATGGACAGTCATCTAGTTGACTGAAAAAGAAAGAAAAAAAGGAAATATGAGTAAGTATTCTAAAGTGTTTTCCTCAACAAGAATTCCCAAATTTTAATAAATTTGAAACTTTGTCCCTCAACAGAACTTTAAAAACCACACCACTGGCAGTACATTTATCTTCCAAAAAATTTGTTTTGTTTGCACCTTTGTGTATAAACATAAACACCTTTCTGTGTGTTCGTTCTGCAATTTATACAGATTCCTCGCGTTCTTCCGCTTGCAAACTGTATTGTACACTCATTTCATCATATGCATTTGTTGTTTGCGTAAACAGTACGGCATTAACCCGCTAGTTATAAAAAATTGTTTCTAGCTGGAATTAACAAGTTCTAGTTAAATCTGCGTACTTCTAGTCAAAATTAATACTACATCAACAGATTTTACATTGTTAATGCTTTTTCTATCACTTGGTGTTTGATTCGAACAGAAGTAAGTCCTGCAAAATTGTCAGGAGTGAGCATTTGAATAAATTAATTAAAATATTTGAGCCTTATTAAGTTTTTATAAGTGCGTATTGGGGTTGCTGTATAGTAAGTAAGTGTGTTTTATTTCTTTATTTATTTATATATTGGCTCGGCGTCTATAAATTCATATAAATCTGTTGGAGAGGGTGTAAATCCGAATTCTTTTATTCTGAATGCATGAATTACTAAAACAGAAGACTCATTTTTATATCTATCATACATATATTTCTTAACAAAAATATTTTCAACTTAATGGGTTTTACATGAAACTATTTCACAAGTTGATTTAAATTAGTTTGCATTATTTGGAGTAATCGCTTCGCTATACAATATGTTTATGTCACCTTTCATAATGCTTATTTGCACAATTTAAATTAATTATTTTCATTAATTTAATGAAAACTAGGATTGACCAATGAATTAAGATTAAACAGAGGGTATAAATAAGCTTGTTTAAATGGCAAAAATAGGCATAAAAAAGTTTTCGAAGTTAAGTGTGCTATATTGCTAGTATGTATATAGAATTATAGCTCTTGTTTTAATTATACCTATTATGTCAGTTATAGGTTTTTAGTAGTTGAAACTTGTTTTGATCTCTGAAGATTCACTCCGGACTCCGGAGTACGTCACTTTGCAGAGGAGAATCATTAAAATATTGTTATTTTCAGTTGAATCTCGCGTATTTCAAGATGGATGTGGAACAGTTTGAGCAGTTCCTACTTAAAGGCGGAATTGATACAGAAAGTGCTGCTATATTGAGAGGTTCGCTTATAATTAATAAGTAATTTAAGAAGAAGTAGAAAATGAAGCAGTAAAATTTTTAGAATAAGAGTTATACTTTAGATTCTCTTAAAAATAAAATCGAAAAGTTAGTAATTATTTAAAATTACTTAAATGTATGCAGGCAGTACCTAAGTGGGATAGGCATAAAAACAAAGCAAATTTAATTTTAGTTTTTTATTAACTCAACTTTCCTTCTGAAAGTTCATAAATCAAGAAAGTATGTAAAATTTATTTTCGTTTTAAATTCTTTTCAAAATCTTCGATTAATCTTGCTGTCGTTGAGAAAGCTGAAATAATAGAAAATAGGAAAAAGTTATGAAAGCTGATATGTACATATGTAGTCCTCCAGTGGTTGGTACTACATCTTTTTTAATTTTTAACAGCTGGTTGCTCAACTTTTTCAAATAAATTTATGGCCATATCTGCTTTCTCGTAATTTAAAAGTCTTGTAAGACGAGGCTCTGAAAACATCCTAATGCTCCGTCCTTTAATGAGTCCTTAAATAACAGTTATATTCAATCTCTAATGAGAATGATTTGCTATATCTGTACACAACACTTGAATGGTCATTTAAAAAGTTTAAAAGAACACTTGAAAGAGGTTCCTGGTGCCCCATTTATGAAAGGGGACTCTCAGGGAATATTTTTATGTTGTGAAAATTCTTGTAATGAAAAATTTTCGTCATTTAAATCCTTTTCAAGACATGTTAATAAAAAGCATTGCACAATAAAACGACCAACAAGTTCATGTGATATCCCATATTTTTCAACTGAATTGGAAACCGAAAATGCTATCTTGCCAAAAGTGTTAGAGGTTCATAATATAGAACTATCACTTATAAATACATTTAGTGAAATTCGCGGAATTACAAGTGTACCTGAATCGACAATCAAGTTTATTTGGGAAAAATACAAAGAAATTAGTTCAGTTATTACTTTAAATCTGAGACATCAAGTAAAACAATTCCTTCTCAAAAAGGGTATCGACATAAATGATTACGATGGAATAAATTTACTAGAACGATTTAACATTTCAGAAAATTTTAAAGCTACTTCCACGTTCGAAAAACAAATTAAATTCATAGAAAGTGATAGTCATTATGTCCATCCGCGCGAAATTCCGCTCGGTCAGAGAATTGATAATGTATTACATAGAACAACAACTGTATCAAAAATTATAATTGAAACTTTTCAATATATTTCCATAAAAGAAACTTTAATAAATCTTATGCGAAATTCAAATTTTAGAAGTATGGTAAAATCTGAAAAGTGTTCTAATAATAAAGAAGTTATCAAGTCATATCTAGATGAGTTCTTACAGAAATATCATGATACCATTCGAATTAATTTATATCATGATGATCTCGAAGTTGCAAATTCTTTAGGATCAAAAAGTACTTTTTATAAAGTTGGTGTCTTTTATTATAACATTCAAAATATTGATGTTCGATTTAATTCAAAAATTTGCAACATATTTTTATTAGCTGTGGCGTATACAAATGACATAAAGAAATACGGGTTTGAAAAAATTTTGGAGCCGTTTGCTGAGGAAATGAAAATCTTGGAAAGTGATGTGGGTGTGGTGTACTTAGAAGAAAATGATTGTAATCCATTGCGCGCTACTCTCGTAAATTGCTTAGGCGACAATTTAGCCCTACACGACTTGCTTGGTTTCTCTAGTCCAGCTTCAAGATTGTTTTGTAGGCAGTGCATAATTACAAAACCTGCATTTAAAGAAAACTTTAGGGTACAGTTCCCAAATAGAACACCAGAGATGCATAACAAACACATAGAACTTTTTAACGAAAATATCAAATTAGAAAAGAGTTTGGAGTGAAAGAAAATTCCGTATTGAATTCTTTAAGGAATTTTCATTGTACTACCAACTTTTCATTTGACCCAATGCATGATTTGTTAGAAGGAATTGTAGCTATGGAAATTAAAATGGTGCTATCATACTTCATTATACGGAGAAATATTTTTCTGTAGATACGCTAAACAGTAAAATTAACTCATTCTACTATGGGTATATTGAACAGAAGAACAAACCAAGCCCAAATTTTACCACTCTTATGTTAACTTCTGTCACAAATAAAATTAAACAAAAAGCTGTTCAGACTTGGCTACTTCTAAGAGTTCTTCCATTCATTTGCTATTCAATAATATCGGATGAAGACTTCGACTACATTCGAATAGTGCTCTTAAATAAACTTTTAGAAATAACTTTTTCCGATACTATTAATGAATTTATGATATGTGAATTATCTGAGACAATAAAAACCCATCACTTGCTTTTCAAACAAATATTTCCTGAGAAACAGATGATCAATATACATCATTATATACAGCATTATCCAGAATGTATTAGGAAGAAAGGTCCAATATATTTTTCCTCCTGCTTACGATTTGAAAGTAAACATGGCTCTTTAAAAAGGCAAATTTTAAATGGCCGTAATTTTAAAAATATTCCAAAAAGCATAGCCAAAAGGCAAACTTTGATACAAAATATCTATGTGCACAGAGCAAAGTATAGTTCTCATTTAAAAATCAACTCAAGCAAATTGCTTCCCATACACACATTTTTAAGCAAAGAATTTATTTTACAAAATATGAATTCTGTTAATTATGCCCGCAAAATATATTCAGTCACCTTGAATGAGGTCGAATATCGCCCTCAACTAATTGTTGTTCTAAGCGATGTTTTTGCTAAACACAAAAGTCCGTTTCCTTACTTTGTTTTAATAAAAGAGATTTTTGAAATCACAGATGAAATATATTTCAGTTGCTCAACCGTGCATGTGAAGGAATTTGTTGAGGATTTAAATGCCTTTAAAGTAAATATGGGAACTGATCAATTTATAGTACATTACAGAGAAATCAAGGATCCACATCCTAACGTTTTATGGCGAATTCAAGGGTTGCTAAATAAATATATTGCATTAAAATATAGGTACTAAACTACGAAGAATCCGAAATCTTTTTATTCATTTTAACGTATGGTAGAATATATATTATAACTAAATCCAATTGAAAACGAAAATAAATTCATATAAGTTATTCATTAGTGCATAAAATTGTAACGCTCTGTCTCTTATAATATAATATGTATATATGCCTACACAGACTATCATTTATATTAAGGTCTTATTGTAATTTGTAAGACACTGTTTCAATTTATTCAAAATAGTTCGGGGAACCGACGAATTAGCTGTTGCAGATATTAGCGAAAATTACCTTATTTTACTTAATATTAAGCTTGGTCCACGGAAAAAAATTTTACGGCTTATTGAGCCATTGAAAAAAAATGAGAGAAGAGATTGTATCGTTATAGACGAAATGCTTACCGAGTTTGAATTCGATACGTCGATTTCGACGGCTACATTAGCAACAGAAACAAATTCAAGGGTATCCACGTACAGTCAGGTAATAAATATAAATATATTTTTACTTTCCGGATACAAGAAAGAAATACAAAGTAGGATCGAAATCTGGTAGCTGTTTTGAAAGGAAATAAGGATGGTGTAAAAATTTTGGAGAAACTTCAAAACGGAGAAAATCTTGAAGTAAAGGAAACTAATGTGCTTAACCGTATCCTAGTAGATGATTTAGTCGAAATATGTGGACAGTAAGTACATATTAAATTCCGTTATTAAAAAAGACATAAAAATCGGTTTTTATAGCTACTCAAGAACGGTAGAGAAAGTAAATCTAGCCAAGGCAATTATTTCTACGTTTAAGCAACTTGGACAGTACACGAATCCAAATATTCCTGCCTATGTAAGTGTTTGTGTAAATCTAATCGTTCCTGGTAATCATATTATCCATAGGCACTGTGGTTTTATTCAAAGGGATCAAAGTCAGGAGAGAAAGCTGCTGGGAAAATCGAGTATCGGTTGGAGAATGTTAGACTGAAGATATCACCATAAAAAAAACGAAACTCGCTGTCATCATCCAGAAGAAAAAGATCGACTTTGATGGCTTTAAACACCACACCAGAAAAAAAGGAGAAGGTAAATAATAGTAAAATAGATAAAGTGAAACATTTTTGTTTCATAATATTTATTTAGATCGACGAGCTTAGGAATACTTTACCCAATGATGACAATTTCGAGAAAATTAAGGATATGATGAAATCCACATTTAGCGCTAGAAGAACAATGTCATTAGAAGGAAGACCATTTACTAAAATCCATGAAAAATTCCCAAGAATAAGAGATTATAAAGGATTGTTGGTAAGCTTACTCGCAGTATTTTTTTCTGCATATCTTCCTATTTCTCCCTTTATTAGATTGATGCTGATTTTATTATGTTAAGAAGTCACGAGGGAAACAAACAAAACATACACGAATATGAATCACATATTATGCAAAATAATATATTTAAGGACTTCATCCTAAATGGTACAAAATAAGTGCCTGTACAGGGTGTTTTGAAAAGATGTGCTCCAACATATACTAATCTACTCTGTGGGTATCCTGATCACAGTCTGTTCCGACGCCTTAATGTCCTTGAAAGGACTTATAAACATTTCAGTGCTACCGCCAACGTTAAGGCTTTAAAATGCAAATTAAGTGGCAGGAGTGGTTTGAGGGGAGAGGTAACGGGTGTAGGAACAAACGTTGATCAGGACACTCCATAGAGTCGATTGGTATATGTTGGAGCACATCTTTACAAAACACCCTCTACATTGTTCATGCTTATCATATATGTATGTATGCCTATATGCTCTTATTTACAGATTTCCTAAGAACGCTTGCTGCAATTATGACCGAGCTTCCCAATCGACAAATAAAAATAGCTTCATGCCAGTTAGCTTCGAGCAGTAAAGAGTGGGAAACTAAAAGTTTGGAATCATTCTTGGCTCCTCTAATTCAGTGGATAGACGTAAGTGAAATTTATTTTAAAGTTCTTTCCGCTTACAATTTACTAATTCTACTATTTCTATTTCTAATATCTTAGGTGCAAGAAGATATTGAAGACTACATTAAAAGGAAACAGGAAACACAGCCGTTTATTATCTGCAGGTCGGAGGAAACGTTTACTATAGGAATGTTTTATGTAATAGTGGATGACATTTATATGTTTGTGGGCGAAAGCCCTTTGCATGCCTTCGACATTTTATATAAAGCGCACTACGTATATAATCTTAAGTACAATAAAAATCTTACAAAATTTTATAATTTTTTCGATTGCTTTATTTATAAGGCCAAAAATGTAAATCCGCTTGGAGTAGTATCAACCTATTATAATAAGTTGGATAAAATGTCAAAGTGCCAGAATTAGTTATTTTAAGCATCTTAAATAAGTATTTACCATCTATCTAAAAAAGAAGGCCTTAATATATGTAATATGTATACAGTTTCAATTAAACATTTTTACCTTTTACTTTTGCTGAGATATATGTATAACCCAGAAATATGTATAAATATATACATATATATGTATAACTAAATAAGAAGAAATATATATATAATATGTATAGTTAGACAGTTTTTCAATTCATTTACACAATATTCAACGACATGATAATATGAGGTTATTTGCTTCCTCCAATTGGTACATATTTTGGAGTTGTTTTACCTGAAAAGACCACCGGGTGAAAGAGAAAATGATGTAAATTTGAATATATGTATTATCCATTTTTATTCAGTATTAAAATCCAGAAACAACATGTGTGAAACTTTAAGCTTTACCAATAAATCTTAAAATTTCACACTTTAAATTTACTGTAACTGTGATTTCCATTCAAGAAATGTAGTTTGTATTTTTGCTGTACTAACGAAAGCTGGTGAAACTGCATACTAGGCGCACCTTCCAGAATCTAGGTTTGAACACTCAACTAGACAAGTAGTTGATAAAAACTGAGCTCTAGGAGCTCCTACCTAGACAACTAGTTGATGAAAACTGAGTTCTAGGCGCACCTTCGAGAATCTAGGTTTGAACACTCAACTAGACAACTAGTTGATGAAAACTGAGCTCTAGGTGCTCCTTCCAGAATCTAGGTTTGAAAACTCAACTAGACAACTAGTTGATGAAAACTGAGCTCTAGGCGCTCCTTCCAGAATCTAGGTTTGAGCACTCAACTAGACAACTAGTTGATGAAAACTGAGTTCTAGGGGCTCTTTCCAGAATCTAGGTTCGAACACTCAACTAGATAACTAGTTGATGAAAACTGAGTTCTAGGCGCTCCTTCCAGAATCTAGGTTTGAACACTCAACTAGACAACTAGTTGATGAAAACTGAGTACTAGGCGCTCCTTGCAGAATCTAGTTATATGCACTGAACTAGACAACTAGTTAAGAGATTTTAACTAGATATTTAACTAGAAACTCTAGCGGTTCCCCTCTAGTTGAATTTTACATACTTTCCAGTTGAAAAATATTTACAGTGTACATACCTCCACCCACAATTTTAAGTATGTTACATACATACCTCAGCTAAGAAGCTCTAGCAAGCATAGTTACATATGTACATACCTACGTCAAATATCAAAGAAATGCTAGCAAACGCAAGCATACATATATTTTCATCATTTTTCAATGAACATACATGCTGTGCTGTGGCGTATACTATTAATACTATTAATATACTACATACCATTTGTTAAGAACTATTTTGTTCTTCTCGCTAATTTAAGTCAAGGTGTTACACCTTGGCCTTTGATGGGGATGCAGCGGCTCTTAAACCACTACACCAAAAATAGCTGAAAACAAGTTGATTAGTAGGTAAAAGAAAACAAACACTGATTATGCCGATGTGATTGTTGAAAATTAACTGTATTTCTAATTTATTGAGTCCGTACATTTATATTAATTTATTGCTTATTCTAACAATATCATTTATGAGTTCGATGAAACAATGAACCCATACAATGATTACATTGCAAAATAGGAAAGTAGAAATTCGAGACAAAACATATTGCAATTGCAAGTATGTTAAGAATGACAAAATGCGCAAAAATGCAAACATGCACATTTACTCGATGAATGAACTGGGAAACTTGATGCTTCCCTCAGTGCAATCACCTCGCAATGTATGTAAAGAAGCATTGAGAAATTAATGACTAAAAATTAACATGATCTGATTTACTTATTCTATGCCAGAAAATTATATTTTACATCCTCCCCACGTTTGAACCGTGGTTCAAATATGATTGATCTGGTTGATATGCTGCCTTGGCTGAGGTATAGGCCGTGGATTCTTCATGCAGCACTTGCAGGCTTCAGCTCTACATTTCCAGGCCAGATATATGGCGATGAGTAGGACTGTGAAGAGTGCTATGTAACTGATTGATAATTGATGTATGTTGCTCTCCTGGATCCGTTTGGGTAGACTATCGAGGTTTAGAGATGTGACACGCTCGTGTAACTCCAATAGTTCCTTCAGTTCAGGTTGATATTCCCTATCGTACTCGGCGTGTGTTAGTGACTTCGTTGTTTTTAGGTGCTCCACTGACAATCCCAGGATAGTATATGATGTTCTCACATTGGTTGTAGATTGATGATGCCCATGAATTGTGATCAATTTTTCTTTTATGGTGCACTGGGGCTGAATTTTTAATAGTCCTGTTCCCTGTAATATCTTAGAGAACATCTGGTTGTCACATACGATATTTATTGGCGTATTATTACTTGTCGCGAACATCCATTGATTGGCGTCAGACAATTGTAACCAAATGGGCTGCTCCAGTGTCTGGGTCACCTTGCAGTGCTCCGACCTTGGATTATTGTTTAAAAAATCCATTTCACATGCACACATGGTCGCACCTTGATGGTAAATCGGATGTAGTTGATTGCAAAGATGTACCTTCCCTTCTATCGTGGTACATGTGGTCAGTTCTAACTCTGTGATTGGATAAAAACGATCACGGTGTTGCGAAGTCATCAAAAATGGAGAGTGAGTCTGTACAGTGACGAACGAATTGTTGATCCACACAGGGATGGGATAGACCTTCAATAAATTAAACGTTTCCCAATTGACTAGGGGAATTTTAATTTGGAAGATGATATGGTCTTGAGTGATTCCACCCTTTATATTCATCAGTTTGTATAGTTCCAAAATATTGTCTTGATGAATCGGTAGTTTAAGGGTCGATAATAGATTATTTCTTATCACTGCGACAGCTTGTCGCAGCTGGCTGGGTGTTACCAACAGTGGATTTATTTTTCCGTGAGTTGTGTCAGTGATGACATCAGTTATTAGACCTTGAATATGCTGCAAGTTGGTGGTGACTAGGCTCATCTGCAGTGCTAACGACATAAATTGTTGTCGTACTCGTACAGTATCACCTTGCTCATTGAGACGGTTCGTTATCTGAAGGATGTAGTTGTCTAAGGAATCGAATTTTTGCTTGATGGCCGCTTGGTCCTTCCTTATGAGGTTTATAGTTGAGTCAACCACTGAAGTCTGATTTCTTAGTAAAGTCAGTAGGTGGTCTTCATTTTCGTTGATTGATTGGATTGTTTTAGACATCTCTTCCGCATATTGTTGATCAAGCACTCCGAAAAGAGCATTGGCTACGTTCCCTACTATATTGAGTGCTCCTCGCTTCTGGCGATTAGGACTTGAATAGGGTGAAAGCAATTCGTTTCCAATTTTTATCTCTATTTGAAGATGCTCAAATTGAGAGATTATTTGGCGACATGCGCTTTTGGGAGTCAATTGGTCACAAAGTATTTGAAGTGCCTTAGTTCCACTTTCCAAAATATCTAGTTCCATCCAATATGGTTGTAAGTTGTAATGAACAATTATTTTCCAGTCTGATGTTATTAAGTTTGTCGCTCCAAGGTCCTCGAAGTGTATGCCTAATTGAGGCTCGAACTGCGTGATTTCGATGAGTTCGCCTTTAGCATACGACGGGACCATGAAGACAGTTAGTAATAACGTAAGTAGCGATGTTCCCAGAGAAGTTTTTGTTCGTTTTGTTGCTATTGTAGGTGATGGCTTAGAACTGGCTTGATCTTCGTTTTGCCGTTTGTTCGAACTTGGTCTAAGGATTTCGTCGTTAGATGCTGTGTAATCCTCTTCAGATGCTCTTTCTTTGTCTGGGCCTTCCTCCATAGGTAATGGAGCCAATTTATGTATTGGTCTGCGAAGGACTCCTGTGGACGTTCTTACATCTGCCACCCGAACATAGCCATCCTTTCCTTTATGAACCTCTACAATTCTGCCTAAGGGCCACTGCTGCACTGGTGTATTATCTTCTTTCAAAATGACAAGCATTCCTGGCTTGGCATTGGATGATTGTTGTTTCCACTTAACTCGATACTGTAGCTCATTTAGGTATTCCGAAGACTACCGTTTCCAAAATTGCTGTTTTATATCATAAACTAACTCCCATCTTCTCAGCAATTTAGTCTTTATAGGTTTTGCTTGTGAATCAATTGGTGCTGTCAGCGGTCCACCTATCAGTAAGTGCCCAGGTGTTAGAGCACTAAGATCATTGGGATCTGAAGATAGTGGCGTTAGAGGGCGAGAATTTAGAATTGCTTCTACATCAACCAGGGCGGTTTCAAGTTCTTCATATGTTAATGAAGCTGAAGATATTGTGCCAACCAAAAGATGTTTGGCTGATTTTACGGCGGCCTCCCACAACCCGCCAAAGTGTGGAGAGCGTGGAGGAATAAAATGGAAGTCGATTCCTTTCTGACTGCACATTGTAGTGATTTTTTGTTGTTGATCGGAGTGGATTGCTTCAGAGAGTCTTGCTAGCTGGTTTCTTGCTCCCACAAAGTTGGTGGCGTTATCGCAGTATAAATTGCGACAGTGTCCTCGTCTACCTATGAAACGTTTTAATGATCCGATGAATGCCTCCGTAGTAAGGTCACTTACAACCTCGAGGTGAACAGCCTTGGTTGCGAAGCAGCAGAATATTGCCACATACGCCTTTTGCGGTCGTTTCCCTCGAATTTTATAGTGAATCCAGATGGGTCCACAAAAATCAACTCCACTGTTGATAAAAGGCCGTGCTGGTTGAACCCTGGCTGCTGGCAAATTGCCCATCATTTGTGTCATCATTTTGGGCTTATTTTTGTTACATTGAATGCAATGTTGAACTATTGAACGTGCAATTCCCTTTCCTTTTAAAGGCCAAAAACGTTGACGAATTGCTGATAGAAGCCCTTGCGGTCCTATGTGATAGTTCCTTTTGTGACTCTCTGACATAATAAGTTTGGTTAGCTCATGTGAGTGTGGGAGCAGCATTGGATGTTTCGAGTCATATGTAAGTCCAGAGTCTTGAAGTCGACCTCCAACTCGGACAATCCCTCTTTCGTCCAAAAATGGTGCCAGCGTAGCTAGTGGACTTTGTTTGGATACCTCTTTATACCGTAGGAGATGACGTATGTCTTCTTGAAATTCTTCTTCTTGCATTAGCTTGATTATGTTGAACAAGGCTTCATCTAACTCTGAAGCAGTCAGCATTGGTGAAATTATCGCATGTTTTTGTCTGCACCTTGAAACAAATCTTAGCACATACCCAGTTACTCGCTTAAGTCTTTCAAAGGAATTTCTATGATCAATATTGTTGATGAAATGCGTACTCTTGTCTTCAATTTTGGTTACAGTTGCAGAAAGTGCTGCTCGTTTTCTTTCCAAATCGCAATCGGATATCTTTGTGTAAGGTGGAGGCCATATGTCTTCGCTACCATGTAGAAAAAGTGGTCCGTAAAACCAAAGATTACAGGACTTTAATTTTTCGGGTGATAGACCTCTTGAGAGGACATCTGCTGGATTTTCTTCCGATTTGACATGTCTCCATTGTTGAGGAAGGGATAATGTTTGAATGGAAGCTATTCTATTACCAACAAAGGTCTGGTAGGAGGTAGATGTAGAATTGATCCAATCTAATACGATCTTTGAATCACACCAAAGAAAGCTTGCTACTTGTTCTAGCTTGGAAGATGTTTTTACTCGTTGGAGAAGCTCCGCTCCTAGTTTGGCAGCGCATAACTCAAGTCTGGGTATTGTTAATTTTTTCTTGGGAGCAACCCTTGACTTTGCGCAAAGGAGACGCACAATCACTCTTCCTTCACTATTTATTGATCTAATGTATATGACAGTTCCAAAGGCCTTCTCTGACGCATCTGAAAATGCGTGGATTTGAATTACTCGTGGAGTGTTTCCTGCAAACATATGTCTTGGAATACGAATTTCATTTAGTGCTGAGAGATTTGTTCGGAAATTCATCCATTTCGTGTATAGTTCTTCTGTGAGTGAAGCATCCCAATGAAGCTTGAGTTCCCATAGCTCTTGCAAGAAAATTTTTGCCCTGATAACAACTGGAGCCATAATTCCCAGAGGATCGAAAATTCGAGCAATTTCTGATGCCACTGTTCTTTTCGTTGATTTCAACCCTTCATTTACTGTAAGTTTTGTTTGAAATTGATCGGTTTTTGGTAACCATATTAAGCCCAATGTCTTTATACAAGAAGTTTTGTCATCTGAAAAATCTAGTTTTACTTCTTGATCTGCTGGTGGTATGCCATGCAATAGTTGAGAGTGGTTGGCACACCACTTGCGTAGTTTAAATCCAGCTTCCTTCAAAATTCCGGTTAACTGCGTTTGCATGTCTCGAGCCATGGCAAGACTATCTGCTCCTGTCATCACGTCATCTACATAGAAATCCCGCAGGAGTACCTGGGCTCCAACAGGGTACTTAGTAAGCTCTTTCTGGGCTAAGCGCTGTAGACATTTGGTTGCTAGATATGGCGCAGATGATGTTCCATATGTAACAGTGCGTAGTTGGTAGCACTTTAATTCCTGATGTGGATCACTTCGCCACCATATAAGATGATATTTTCTGTCCTCTTCCTGGAGAACAACTTGCCTGTACATTTTCTCTATATCTGCCGTGAACACAAAGCGAGGCAGACGGAAACGCAGCAGTATTGAGAACAGGTCATCTTGGATTGTCGGGCGCTTGTGGAGAATGTCGTTCAGTGATATGTTTGTGGAGGTCTTCGCTGAGGCGTCGAAAACGACCCTTAATTTTGTTGTGCTGCTATCAGGTTTCAACACACAATGATGAGGAAGGAAGTAATTAGGCGTTGGTACAGATTTCACATTAACTTCTTCCATGTGACCCAAATCTATAAATTCGTTCATAAATGTTGTGTACTGATGTCGCAGGTCACTGTTTTTGTTGAGTTTTCGTTCTAAGGCGTAGAACCTTCGCAAGGCAATCTCTTTCGACTCGCCTAAAGTTTTCGGATCTTCTAAAAATGGAAGCCCAACAATGAATCGTCCTTCTGAATTTGTTTTTACTGTTTGATTGAAAAGCTCTTCACATTGCCTTTCTACCAATGTTGTAGTGGTGGCTTGAGATTCATCTACATCTTCAATTTGCCAAAATTTTTCTAATAAGCAGTCTATATCCATATCATCGGTACACACACCGCACGTTGCTCTGGACTCTGCGGTCTGATTTAGCCTTCCTGTCACAACCCATCCGAGTACAGTGTTTTGAAGAGCGGGTAGATCTTCTCCTAGCTTAATCTGCCCGATGGATAGTAGCTGCATGAAAAATTCAGCTCCTAATAGAAGATCAATTTGATCAGGTGTGTAGAAGGCGGGATCAGCCAGTTGTATATTTTTTGGTATGGACCAGCTTGATATATTTAGTGGTTGGCTCGGATGTGGAGAAATGATGTTGTTTAAAACAAATGCTTCTACCCTTGTTGAAAAGCCATTTATTCTTGAATTAAGCTGAACGTTAACTCTTTTTTGAGCTTTCTGGCTTGCTTGTCCAATGCCTTGAATATGCATGGATGCGTGCGATGGAGTAATGCCGAGCTTCCTGACTGCTCGTTCGCTTATTAGGTTAAGTTGGGACCCGGAGTCGAGAATGGCTCTGCACTCTATTTCGTGTCCCTGGTTGCTTCTGAGTATAACAAGTGCTGTGCTGAGAAGTATGTAATTTCCTTGATTGGATTTGATAGATGTGGCTAATGTCAATGGATGTTGCTCAGAAGTCGTGCTGGCAGCTGAGATCAAGCTGGACTCTTCTTTCGATGAGGCGGATATTGCCCTTGATGACGTATCCAATTTTCTTGCTGATGGCTCACTATGCACTAGAGTATTGTGTTTGCGATTGCACTTTGTGCATCCTCTTACAGAACATGTTGATGCGCTATGTCCTTTTCTTAAGCAGTTAAAGCACAAATTGTATCTTTGTAGTATAGTCCGCCGATCACTTGGTGTCATCTTCAAAAATTGTTGGCATCTGAACAGTGGATGATTCTCATGGCAAATTACACACTTCAGGTTGGATTCGACGACTGAAGCCAATGATGATAATCTAGACACTTCTTGACTCTTGCCAATTCCTTCGGATCTTTTGACTTTGTTTCCCAGAGCTTCTAAGGACTGGAAGCGTGTTTCAAGGAATGCAAGAAAATGTTTCAATGTCTGCAGACCCTTCGGGTTCGATAGCGATTGTTCGTAGAGCGTGTGTGTGATTCTGTCTAGTTTCTTATATAAGATGTGTAGCAATAATGAGTCCCAGCTAGCAGTTGATATCCCAAGATTTTGTAGTCCCATTAAACACTCTTGTGTAACATCGTGCATAGTTTTAATTGAAGTGGCTGATGGGGCATCCGTAGCATGAGATGGTTGATTTAACAATTTGTTAATGAGTGCAGCAACAAGCAACCTTGGGTTTTCATATCTCTCTTGAAGAAGCTTCCAAGCACTATTGTAGTTTTCTTCAGATAAATTGAGATGTCTGACTAATTTTTCTGCTTCTCCAATAAGGTTCGTCTTCAGATACCACATCTTCTGGCAGTTGCTTAAGGCTTGGTTGTGGACCATTTGAGAGAATAGGTCATAAAACTGTCGCCATTTTGCATAATCTCCGTCAAACTTTGGAAGCGTAATTTTTGGTAAACTTAGCATCGTGCTGGATGAGGCTTGGCCTGTGATTGGTACCTGTGGCTGTTCATCTAGTTTGGATGAAATAAGAATAAGGTAGTATTGCACCCTTTCTTCTGTCTTAATATATTCAGTAGCATCGTATCCCATCTCAGTTGGATCTTCGATTAATTCATACATCCGTTGGTTGTATTCTTCTAGCTGGGTCCAGTATTTGTTTATGGACTGCCCTTTCAATTCGTAGAAACACCGGGGATACTCAGCTTGATCTAGATTCTCCAGGCTGTTAATAAGACGACGTAATGTTTCTATTATTGCCTTCTGCCGGCGGATCAATCTCACAACTTCTAATGAATCATCAGCTTTAAATTCAGGTGTTATATCGTCTTCTTTGTTGATTGTATCTGTAGATGCGACTACCTTTGCATTCTGTGGAATATTTGAGTCAGTATTAGTCTTGTTGGCACCACGCTCTAGCGGAACAGTCCTTTGCTGGGCCTGCTCGTCTCTGTTGCGAATCATCTCTGCAAAATAAGCCTGATACCTTTCAAACGTTTCGCGTGTCGTCTCATAACAGCTGGATGTAAAATAGACGTGCGTAATCTGAGGTTCAGGTAGGAGTCGAATTTCATTGTCCACAGCTTCAAATAAATCCCAGGCTGCTATTAAGCGTCGTAGACGTTCCGTATAGTAAGCTGACGTAGTTTTTCTATCGATGGAGTCTTTCTTATAATTGTCAATGACTCTTAAAATCTCCTCCTTATAACCCTTTTGCTCAGTAGCTAACTGATCCATGTCTCTGTGCTTATTTGCCATCTCTTCAATGGTTGATTGATGGACAAGATGACTCGCTCGATTTGCTTAGTTCTCTGTACTAATCGTCTTTCGCTGGTAAGTGATTCAAGTGATGCACCTGAGATCACGTCGGGGTCACCAATGTTAAGAACTATTTTGTTCTTCTCGCTAATTTAAGTCAAGGTGTTACACCTTGACCTTTGATGGGGATGCAGCGGCTCTTAAACCACTACACCAAAAATAGCTGAAAACAAGTTGATTAGTAGGTAAAAGAAAACAAACACTGATTATGCCGATGTGATTGTTGAAAATTAACTGTATTTCTAATTTATTGAGTCCGTACATTTATATTAATTTATTGCTTATTCTAACAATATCATTTATGAGTTCGATGAAACAATGAACCCATACAATGATTACATTGCAAAATAGGAAAGTAGAAATTCGAGACAAAACATATTGCAATTGCAAGTATGTTAAGAATGACAAAATGCGCAAAAATGCAAACATGCACATTTACTCGATGAATGAACTGGGAAACTTGATGCTTCCCTCAGTGCAATCACCTCGCAATGTATGTAAAGAAGCATTGAGAAATTAATGACTAAAAATTAACATGATCTGATTTACTTATTCTATGCCAGAAAATTATATTTTACACCATTTTTCTATAATCACTTACGTTCAATGAAATTATTCTAGTACATTAGTCTAGGACAAGCAATCCAGACAACTCTGGCAATGCTAGTAATGACATAGGGAACGAACCACTGTATGAAATGTAAGCTAGTTAAAGTAAGCTCTTTCTTTTTTTTCTTGTAACCTTATTCAAGTTTGGACGTGTCAGCGGTGTTCTTTAAGAAGTTTTTAATAAAATAAATATTGTCATATATAACAACCTTGTCGTCTTTTTTAATCGAATAAAGCACAAAACCCATAGAGGCAACAAACTGGTGACCCCGACGGTCCAAAAAATTGGATTTTTAAAAAAATTTTGTGTTCTAAATTTGTGAAACACGTGGCGGCAAGCACATCACCAAGAAGAATAATTTTTTTTTCCTCAAGAACTACAGTAGTTGTTTTTCTAACCGCACAAAAAATTAAAAAGAGAAAATACCAAAATTCGGAAATTAAAACCTGGTGCCAGAATTTCAGCAAATCATTTTCATAATCGGGAAATATTAAAGTGAAAAATCGTGACGTTTCAAGTACCACCACTGAAGAGTGTACAGCAAATTCGCCCCAGCTTTGGAAAGTTAAAATCAGCAACCCAAGGCGCACTCCACAAAATATTTCGCCATACACCTATATGCGGCGAAAGCTCACAGACTACAATACACAGAAGCTTATAGACCAAAAAGAAGCAAATTACAGGAAATGTCATCGAAGTTTCTCATCTAATTTCGCAAATAAGTTTACTTCCAATGTTTCATTAGTTAATTCGTTTTTATAGATACAAATTAATTTAATTGCAGTTAATTATTAAACACCACAAAACTACAGGAAGAAATTTCAATGTAAATTCACCACATCCTCCAACAAATTGTAATTTGAAGAAATATCTAAATCGTATTGGATGTCAAGTAATGTCGACAACAACAACAACAAAATTAATTTTGCCTTCCAAGTAAGAGAAAAGATGGAATTTGCTTTTGTTTTATTTACGTACAACAGAATAATTTAAAATAAATTAAACACACATGTGAATTCAGCACAAACATTAAAATATATTACAAAACATAGCAATCGACCATAACCAACTTTCGGTGTTTGCAAATTATCTTCCGGTTGAACTTATCATTCATTTTTAATCTTTTTCGGGCGTTTAAATTTACATTTAAATAATTAATTATAAGAATTTACTGATCGTAATTATCAGTCACAGGGAACATACATTTTCTTTTCGAACAAAATCCACAATAGTTTCTTACAACAAATATAAAAAACTAAAGACAACATGACAGACCCAAGCGACAAAGGAGAGTCAACATCAGACCAAAGTGCTTATAGAAATTGTCAGTTAGGAGTAGGTAATAACCTAGGTCAAGTTTTTCCTAACAATGTACCAATTAATCCAAATCTTGGGCCAAACAGTCCTTCTTTAAACCCTCAAGGGGAAAACCATACCAACTACATACAGACTTCACTAGCATCACTAAATATACCTCCTTTCTGGCACAACAGGCCAGACCTATGGTTTCTACAAATCGAAACGCAGTTTCGATTAAGAGGTATAACGGTTGTCAACACAAAGTATGACTATCTCGTGTCATCACTTTCTCCTGAAGTTATGGAAGTTGTCGCGGACATCCTGACCAACCCATCGTCGAACGCGAACTAAGATAAATACGATATTCTAAAATTAGCTCTTTTGTCACGTATTCGCGACTCAGAAGAAAGAAGACTCGATGCTCTCTTACATAAAGTCGAGTTAGGAGATTTGAAGCCATCTAAACTATATAGACAGATGGAATCGTTAGCAAGACAGAACAGTCTAGTTAACCAGTCCCTCCTTAACAAGCTTTGGCTCAATAAGTTACCACGTTCTACACAAGCTTGCGTGATAGCGATCGAAGGCTCACAAACGCAAGAAGAAGTGTTCCAGATAGCTGATCGCATACACGACTCCATTAGCGGGCCTACCGTATATTCCTTAAGTAAACAACGTGTGTCTGAAAACAGTAGTAATCTAACTGACATAGTTAATAACCTCACAGAGAGATTAAAAATTCTCGAAACAAATAACACTCGAGGTACTTACTACCCGGAATCTCGCTCAAGAGAAACAAAACGAAGTTTTTCAAACAAACAAAAGTATAGAGGAAAATCCCGAAACAATTACAAGCCTCCCAAAAACACCTGCTGGTATCACAGGCGTTATGCGGCTAAAGCACAGAAATGCATCAGTCCCTGCACGTTTTCAAATCAGCAAAATCAACCAAAAAACTAGTTAACGAGTTCCTTTCCGCCGCAGTTAAAACGAACTCGTACCCGCGCCATCTTTTTATACACGATAAAATAGCAGTTTGCGTTTTCTAATAGATACAGGAGCAGAGCTCTCAATCGTTCCAAAAAAACACTTCCCAAACTATAATAACAAAGGTAAAATGGTGTTAATAGCCGCAATTGGAGCCGAGATTGCAACTTACGGTTCCAAACAACTAATACTTGATTTGAACCTACGATGCGTTTTTAATCATACTTTCATCATCGCTAAATCAGATCATGCTATAATAGGCGCGGATTTTTTATATAAATACGGTTTAATAATCAATTTACGAAAAAAGAAACTGATAGATAATGAAACAAAAGTTACCTCGAAATGTTTTATGCGACAAACAGAATCGGTTTCACCCAAATTATTTACCATCGGTGGTGAATTTGGAGCCATTTTAGACGAATATCCAACCCTCAAAGCTCCTCCCAATTTTAGTCTACCAATCAAGCATAACATCGTCCATAGTATCGTAACTGAAGGCCATCTCACATCAGCTCGACCAAGACGATTAAAAACAGAAAAACACCCCATTGCTAAGAATGAGTTCCAACGTATGCTCGACTTAGGGATATGCCGTCCGTCATCCTCATCTGTTGCATCTCCACTACACTTAGTACCAAAAAAAGATGTAACGGATTGGAGGCCGTGCGGAGACTACCACCAACTCAATGCGGCGACAATCTTCGATAAATATCCGCTACCCAACATACAAGATTTTTCATTAAATCTCAATGGCAGCATTATATTCTCAAAAATAGATCTGGTAAGAGCATACCATCAGATACCCGTGGCGGCGGAAGATGTATACAAAACCGCCGTGATTACGCCATTCCTACTTTACGAATTTCTGCGCATGCCTTTCGGTGTACGAAACGGAGCTCAGACTTTTCAGCGTTTCATCAACGAAGTATTGAGGGGTTTGGAATTCCTCTTTATTTATGTTGACGACATACAAATTTTCAGTAAATCAGTAGAAGAACACAAAAGTCATCTTCGAACGGTTTTCGAAAGACTCAATGAATTCGACATCAATGTTAACCCCAAAAAATGCATTTTAGGCGTTTCTGAACTGGATTTCTTGGAACACACAGTAATCCATCAGGGCGTAACTCCTACCAAAGATCGAATATCTGCCATAGTCGATTTTCCAGCACCTACCACCATAAAGCAGCTTCAACGTTTTTTAGGCATGATCAATTTTTATCATCGCTTGTTGCCACACATTTCTCAAATTGCTTTCCCTCTATATGAAATACTTAAAATGTCCCAGAAAAAAAAAAAACAGGAGTCAAAACCCCAATGTCATGGACCAATGAATGCCATGAAGCATTTAAACAAATTAAAAATAGCCTTCAGCAATATACCTTATTGGTAGATCCAAACCCAAACGCAAAGATCAGTCTCATGGTCGACGCGTCAAGTTTAGCCGTTGGCGCTGTGTTACAACAACAGCATCAAGAATCCTGGGAACCACTAAGTTTTTTCTCAAAAAAGCTTAGCCCATCTGAACAAAGATACTCTACCTTTGATAGAGAACTCCTCGCCATTTTTCTAGCCATCAAAAGATTCAGGCATTTTGTGGAAGGAAAAGATTTTATAGTTTTTACAGATCACAAGCTACTTACCAAGGCCATCTGTTCAAAACCCGAAAAATCGCCCCGACAAACAAATCAGTTGGAATACATAGCACAATTTACTAATGATATTAGGTACATAAAAGGCACAGCAACATAATCGCAGACAATTTGTCATGAAGTCACGTTGACCTTTGCGACGTTACGAAACTGGATATCCCCACTCTGATCTATGAACAGATTAAAGACGAAGAACTTAAGACAATTCTATCTAAGCCAAATAATTCGTTTACCCTCCTAAAAATCTACGTTCCGGTTGAAGACCAAGAGATATGGTGTGAAACCTCAACTACTATAAACAGGCCATACGTTCCAGAGCTCTTACGCCGTACAGTTTTCAACTCAATTCATGGTTTATCACATCCAAGTATTCGAGTATCCAGAAAACTAATTACATCTAAGTATTTCTGGCCTCACATGAACCAAGATGTTAATCTTTGGGCCAAAAGTTGCATAGCATGCCAGAAAAGTAAAATAACACGACACACTAAATCTGAGCATGTGCCGAGTGGACGTTTCGAGCACATTCACTTAGACTTAGTAGGACCTCTTCCACAATCTAATGGACATACCTACATCTTAACAATTAAAGACCGTTTTTCATTTTGGCCGGAAGCCATCCCTTTAAAAACAATTAGTGCCTCAGCAGTGGTTTTTGCTTTTTTGCAGCATTGGATTGCGAGGTACGGTATACCAAAAACAATCACTACAGATCAACGGACCCAGTTCGAGTCGTCGTTTTTCAAAGAATTTTCCAAAATACTCGGAATGGACAGAACGAACTACGACATATCATCCCCAAGCAAACGGAATGATTGAAAGGTTCCATAGACAACTTAAAGCCGCCATTAAAGCCACAGATGACCCCAAAAAATGGTTTTTCAACTTACCATGGATCCTCCTAGGGATTCGTACAGAGATTAAAGAAGATTTCGGTTTATCCCCTTTACAAATATTATATGGTCAATCACTCCGTTTACCAGCCGAGTTCATCATACCAGACTCTCAGAACGAACAAGTACTTACAAACGACCTAGCTAAAGTCAAAATCCAACAGGATACGAAAACAGAAAATTATTTTCGTACCGCAAGAATTACAAACTTGTTCCCACGTTTTCGTTAGAGAAGAAATTAATAAAGGATCGCTAAGACCACCATACCGTGGGCCATATACTTAAGGTAATTTCCAAACACCGCAAGCATTTTAATGTCGCGATAGACGGGAAAGAAAATACAATATCCATCGATAGACTAAAACCAGCGTTTTTAGCAAATTCCACTCTTTTCACTAAGGAAGAAACAAGAATTGAAAATAAACCTAATGTACGATTCAATCTACAAACTATCGGTATGCATGATTTACATATACAAACAATATTGCAATGAATTCATATTACTTGATCAATATTTCTTAAATTTAGATCTAAAATATATATAAAAAAAAAATCTTTTTTCCCTGAGGGAGAGTGATGTGGCGTATACTATTAATACTATTAATATACTACATACCATTTTTCTATAATCACTTACGTTCAGTGAAATTATTCTAGTACATTAGTCTAGGACAAGCAATCCAGACATCTCTGGCAATGCTAGTAGTTACATAGGGAACGAACCACTGTATGAAATGTAAGCTAGTTAAAGTAAGCTCTTTCTTTTTTTTCTTGTAACCTTATTCAAGTTTGGACGTGTCAGCGGTGTTCTTTAAGAAGTTTTTAATAAAATAAATATTGTCATATATAACACCCTTGTCGTCTTTTTTAATCGAATAAGGCACAAAACCCATAGAGGCAACACATGCCTTCATAGTTTTCATTGAATTATAATTCCACCCATTACAGACCTTCCCCAATTACTTAACCACTTGAGGAAATAACTGGTAGACGAATGACGCAATACCCTGCGCGCAAGAATTCGCACGTTGTAATACGATAACCTTGCGCCAGCGGTAGAACACAGGTGACCAAATGATGGTTCACGATTTGTATATGAAGAAATTGATATTTATGTAGGTATGTATGTAAATCATGAATGTCACGATGAACGAGCAACAAGCGGTTGGCGTTTGGCAAGATTAAAACGATATTTATGTATGTACGTATGTAACGACAAATGCGATAATGTACTAACAAACATTCAGCATGAATCTAGTCAGAGGAAAATATATGTATGTATGTAGGTACGGAAGCGACGAGTGCCGCGATTTGTTTATAAACAGAAATAAATGAAATGCATATGACCTAACACTTTGTACTATTATATACAAAATGTTGGGTCGGAAGTAGTTTACAGTTTCCGTATTAATAAGATTACTTTTGTATAAATAAGCGAAGAAATTTTAAAATAAAGAGAGTCGTGTAGTGAACATTCAACGGTTTGTTTTAATTAAGAGTTGTGCTTTAACAAGCTACTCCATGCTAATACCAGGAGTTGTGCTTTAACAAGCTACTCCATACTAATACCAGGAATTATGCTTCAATAGCTACTCCACGCAGCTACTATCGCACTAGAGCTACTACAGTCGCTATCTGGAAGAATTCAAGCAGTACGACAGCCAGAAATAACAACAAATTAAGTCAAACTGTTTTTTTCGCAAAGAAACCACAACAAGTTTCTGTAGGATATACTCGTACATAACAATCGGTACCAACGCAAGTAAGAAAAAAATGTATGATGAAATAAAGAAGTATTATGCTTTAAAAAAACAAATGTTGAATAAAAAATAAATGAAGAAAATTAATTTCATTTTTTTTTTGTTACATAATATTAAAAAAAACAATTGAAGTACAAAAAAATTTTAAATTAGTGCATCTCTAACCGAAGTATCGTTGCCACGGAAGCTTGATATTCTTTGTTGTCTGCTGTCATTGTCGCCTAAATTCAAATTTGGCTCTTCCGTCTGAGGGGGTGGTATTACGTTCTTCTCAATTGCAATGTTGTGTAGAAAGGCGGTTGCAACTACTGTGATGACAGCGAAATGTACATCGACTGAAATTTCTAAAAGTGAACTGGTGAAACACAATTATGTAAAAATGTTATCAAAAGTGTTATACTCTTTGAAAAAATTGGAAATCGTCTTTTCCATATACCGATTGCCTTTTTACTGATTGCCGTGTTGTTACAAAATGCAAATTTTTTTTTTCCCCGTCAGTGACCGCATTAGGAACAGGTGCCAAAAGAGTTTTGCGAACAGATGCGAAAAGTTAAATACTGTCTGGTCGTGCGTTGATCCAGGCAACCTACATACAAAAACATTTCCTCAGTATTTTATATAACAAAATTATGTATAT
Source organism: Dioctria rufipes (assembly GCA_963924295.1). Classification (NCBI taxonomy): domain Eukaryota; kingdom Metazoa; phylum Arthropoda; class Insecta; order Diptera; family Asilidae; genus Dioctria; species Dioctria rufipes. The sequence goes on along the minus strand of OZ002741.1, from coordinate 97,387,832 downwards.
AAATATTACCTTGCATCAATACTCGTGAATTTTAAATCCGAATCGCACACAACTTGAGTATTTATTGCGAAAAAACCTTTCCTGCTTCTAAAGCTTTCTACGTTATTGCCATCAGGAGAAGAAATTGGAATAAGAGTCCCATCAATAATCCCAAGAATATTATGAAATCCAAACCTATCATAAAACTTATTTTTGACAATATCAACTTGTTCATTTGTTGCAGCCATTTTTATGAAGGATTTTGCTAATATGCCCAATGCTACTGATACTCTTTTAGCAACTCTTCCACATGTAACCCGATGTACACCAAATAAATCACCAGATACTATTTGGAAAGAGCAAACAGCATAGTATTGCAAACAAATCAATACTTGAATCAAAACTGGTATAGGATTATTTCGATTTTCGTGATAAGCAAGGTTTTCCTTCAACAGTTCCGCTACTTCACAAACAATATCTTTCGGAAATCTAAACCATTTCATGAAGTCGTCATTATCATATTTTTTCATGGGATTTATTCTTTCGAACAACTTCCTTTGCCTAGGTCTTCGTGGTAGACTTGCCACTACCCGGAGAAGCTCTAAATTCTCTTCATCCGAATCATATATAGTACAAAACTTTGATTCGATTCACTAGCATCCATTTTAATATTTTAATTTAATTTACAATTATATTCACAAACGAAAATTTATAAACGGGAATGTGAACTATCATATACAACTGTCACCTATTCGGAATAATCCTCGAATAGAAATTTTACCCCCGGAAAATCTCGGATAAAATATTATACTGGTGTAATACGAGGAATTAAATCTCGAGTAATCTGTTGGTGTTTGTATATTACACGTGAATATGGATTATTCTGGTTGGTGTTTACGGCCATATGAGTATAGTATAGTTGCCTGGAATTATCAGGCTTGTTGTTGAACGGGGCTATATAATTTGTTGGCTGAGATCTTTAGCGGTGGGGTGTAGCGAATTAGTCTCTTCGCTACTTGATCAAGTGTCACTTTGATTGCCTTAAGCAGTTCATGGTCCACACTTGCTTCATTAAAAAAGTTCCAGAGTAATTCCCTTATAAACCGTCCTGCTTCAGCACAAATTTGAAACGCGCTTTCTGGAAGACGACTCGAGTTTTTTTTTGTATATTGTACACACGATTTTGTGATATACCCTTATAAGGACAGATTCTGAAGTCAAAGTCGGAATTTTTTCCATGACGTGGGGGACGCTTACATGCGATTGGTGGAGATTGGTTCGGGCGCTTGAATTAACCGAATACACTCGGTGAAAAAGAATAGTGGGGGGGATGTAGTGAAGAATTGCGAGGTTGGTTCGGATAAAATTTAAAAGATGTTGGGATTGGAAAAACAACTTTCAGTGAGCCAAGAAGTATTTTTATTTAATTTTGGTTGGTTTTAAAAATAGTTTTTTTATTTAATAAAATATTATATTGAGTCCTGTAAATTAAATCAGGCGTTGTATATTTGTGAATTTCGTTCCTGGAAATATTAGTGAAACAAACAGGAATTTTATTTAATAAAATACTATTTTGAGTCCTGTAAATTAAATCAGGCGTTGCATATTTGTGAATTTCGTTCCTGGAAATATCAGTGAAACAAACAGGAATTTTATTTAATAAAATATTATTTTGAGTCCTGTAAATTAAATCAGGCGTTGCATATTTGTGAATTTCGTTCCTGGAAATATCAGTGAAACAAACAGGAATTTTATTTAATAAAATATTATTTTGAGTCCTGTAAATTAAATCAGGCGTCGCATATTTGTGAATCTCGTTCCTGGAAATAATCGTTAAACAAACAGGAATTTTATTTAATAAAATATTATTTTGAGTCCTGTAAATTAAATCAGGCGTTGTATATTTGTGAATTTCGTTCCTGGAAATATTAGTGACACAAACAGGAATTTTATTTAATAAAAATACTATTTTGAGTCCTGTAAATTAAATCAGGTATTGTATATTTGTGAATTTCGTTCCTGGAAATATTAGTGATACAAACAGGAATTTTATTTAATAAAATATTATTTTGAGTCCTGTAAATTAAATCAGGCGTTGTATATTTGTGAATTTCGTTCCTGGAAATAATCGTTAAACAAACAGGAATTTTATTTAATAAAATATTATTTTGAGTCCTGTAAATTAAATCAGGCGTTGTATATTTGTGAATTTCGTTCCTGGAAATATTAGTGACACAAACAGGAATTTTATTTAATAAAAATACTATTTTGAGTCCTGTAAATTAAATCAGGTATTGTATATTTGTGAATTTCGTTCCTGGAAATATTAGTGATACAAACAGGAGTTTTATTTAATAAAATATTATTTTGAGTCCTGTAAATTAAATCAGGCGTTGTATATTTGTGAATTTCGTTCCTGGAAATATTAGTGACACAAACAGGAATTTTATTTAATAAAAATACTATTTTGAGTCCTGTAAATTAAATCAGGTATTGTATATTTGTGAATTTCGTTCCTGGAAATATTAGTGATACAAACAGGAATTTTATTTAATAAAATATTATTTTGAGTCCTGTAAATTAAATCAGGCGTTGTATATTTGTGAATTTCGTTCCTGGAAATATTAGTGAAACAAACAGGAATTTTATTTAATAAAATATTATTTTGAGTCCTGTAAATTAAATCAGGCGTCGCATATTTGTGAATCTCGTTCCTGGAAATAATCGTTAAACAAACAGGAATTTTATTTAATAAAATATTATTTTGAGTCCTGTAAATTAAATCAGGCGTTGTATATTTGTGAATTTCGTTCCTGGAAATATTAGTGAAACAAACAGGAATTTTATTTAATAAAATATTATTTTGAGTCCTGGAAATTAAAGCAGGCGTTGCATATTTGTGAATTTCGTTCCTGGAAATATTAGTGAAACAAGCAGAAAATTTTATTACATAAATAAAAATCCTATTGATGAGTACGTTTTCCGAATTTTGGTTGTTTGTTAATTCTTGGTTCTGCGAAGTGCGAGTTCTTTTTTATCCAATCATCATATTGGTCCTGTAATAAGGAAGGCTTTGAATTGGTTTGAAGGGCTTTCTTGGTCAAGGTCACCAAAGGTTGTTGGAAGGAAAATCGCAGTTCTTTTGGTTCTTTTTTGTGTTTTTTTTTTTTTTTTTTTTTTTTTTTTATATAGTGTGAGAATATGGTAAGAATTGAAATTCAATGAAGGGGGGGGAAGGTGAGGTAAGGAGTGGGATTTGTTGTTGCCACTGGCGCGTATACACTAGAGGTGATGGGATCAAACCATAAAACAAAAACTTATTATCTGCGGTTTGATCGTGGGGAGGTTGGGAGCGTAGGGCTCTATGGCGATGACAAGGGACTCCGCTAATATCGGGAGTCCATCCATCTCTTTCTCTCTCTCTCAGTAATTTGGGCAATACATAGCTTTCCTTCTTAAAAAATTTTTAGGTACTACGGCTTTCAGCGAGATCATCGGGTTCAGGATGGTCCAAAGTAAGTTCGGTTGTTTAGTATGTACAATTGTCTGTCCGTCCGTCCACTATAAAAGTCAAAGTGCAGTCAGTGTAATTGATTATTATTCCAGTCCGTCTGTCCGTCTGAGTATCTTTTAATGACACAGTAAACTAGCATCCGAGGGAAATACTGTGTCGTCGTCCCCACTAGTCCTAAGGATGATTTTTGCAGCAAGAGTTGTCGACTGCAGCTTCTGCCTATATCAGTTCAAAGTTGATATAGGTAGTGCTATCAGAAAGCTTCTCTCTGTTACAGGGGTGGGGTCACTTTACTGATCATTTGTGTGGATTTTCGGTTGGATTTGTATGTGTGCAGCTGAGGTGTATTAATAAGAATATTGTGAATTAAAATAAAAGCTTTCATGATTGGTATGAGCAAAACCCTCAAAAATACTTCACAAGCCAGGAAACAGGCTCTCTCACTGCCACATGAGAGCCCCAGTGGAGTCCTAATATTCTAAAATATTTGCAGTAATCTTATGTAAAACGGACAAACGTTTGATTTGAATAGCTCCTCCGCACTAAACTACTATTCATACAGAAATGTGGTGTTCTGATAATCTTAAGCCCACTTTCTTATCTTCCGAGCAAAAATTAACCAAATGACTACGATTCCTCAATCAAGAATTCCCTGTTCAGTAATCATTGTATATGGCGCTGTGCCGTAATGGCGTGCCGTGGGTTGATGATATTGAATGTAGCTGCCTACACATTCGGGCTCTGGCTGCACATTCAGCTGAGAGTTAGTGAGCGTAAAATGGTAAGGTTACTTTTTAATCAAAACTATTTTATTATTTTGTTAAGTAAGTGTAGCCTTTGGGAAGGTAAGGAACTAAGCTGTAAATTACTAGAAGACTATTTCCTGTATGGATTGTAAGTTAGGCTCTATAGCATATATAAATTCAATGTTTGTCAGTTTTCCATAAGTATCAATATAGAACATTTTAGAAAGCGGACTCCCAACGCACACAAATAGATTTCTCCTTCATGGCTTGGGAAGTATTCTCGGGGGTCTTGGTATGAGGGATTGAATCGATGTATGTTGTACAATGGATTGGAGATATATGTGTTTATTTGCTTTGGGGCAAAGAATTCTCACGGCTTCATGATCCAAGCCTTAAATATAACTGAAATTCATAAAAAATGTTGAATCGATGACAATAACATTAAGATGCCGTAATATTGGGATGGATTTAAGGGTTTAATAAAAGAAGGTGGTAGTATGTTATGTTGATTTGAGAAATATCTTATATGAGTAGTGGTAGTTTTATGGGTGCAGTAAAAGCCTTATCAAGAATTTTTTTATGATCAGGTGTAATGGCATGATCAATGTTGTCACTCGAAATCTTTCTAGAGTAGCTTTTTAGCGTAGCCCGAAAGTGATTTGCGTAGCCACACCTTATAGAAAATGTAAAACCTTACCAATTTAAAGCTTTGCAGGAAGATATTGCTGTGATATTAACAAATTATAGTATGATATGTGCACTCAGATGAGTAGTGGAAGTCATATGGGTGAAGTTAAAACCTAATTTTTAGTGATCTGGTATAATGGAATGACCAGTGTTGCCATACGAAAACTTTCTAGAGTAACTTTTTATCAAAGTGATCCTTTTCTGGTTAGGCGATGAGAGTTCGACAGAGCAAAATCCCACGTTATTTCTTATGGAAGTCCAACTTTACTTTTGCAATTATCTCGCTCTAACATATCATCAACTGTCTCTCTCTAATATATATGCTTGAGGTGGACTTGGTCATATACTTGCCTGCTTGGAGCTTGGTATTATCAGTTGTTTGTTTTTTATGCTATGAGTACAGTGGACTATATACATGTTGGCTTTAGGTTGAGAGTGCGTTAAATTAAAAGCTTTGATGATAGAAGATAGTGCTATGATATTAAGTAATGGAAATTGTATGGGAGCAGTAAAAGAATAATTTTTGGTTGTCAGGTATAATTGCATGACTTAGCAGTCAATTTGATATTACCTTTTCCAAGATCATGGCGGTTGAGATTGGGTTAAGTTTATTGGTGCTCGAAGTTTATTTCATGGATGGTGGGTGTGCATAATATAGCCAGCTTGGAGCTTTATGTTTTCAGTTGTTTGATTGATATGCTATGGGTGTCTGGAATTATCATGCTTGTGTGGGCTGGTCTGTATACTTGGTGGATGAGAGCTTTAGCGACAATATGCTATCATTTACTTGCCAGCCTATAACTTGGTGTTATCAGTTGTAATTTTATATGCTCTGGCTGTCAGGGGCTATCATGTGCTGGGTGAATACATACATAAAAATTGCACGTGAAACTGCTGCGATATTGGAGTATTTTCTTATCAGGTTGAGAGCGGGTTAAATTTAAAGCTTTGATGACAGAATGCGATATTCTAGATGGCAACAAAATTAAAGTTTATAAGAATTTAGTAACAGTATGTTCTATAAAAAATTTAATAAGGAGAAGAAAATTGTATAAGAATCTGGTAAGATAATATTCCATACAAAATCTAACAGACAGAAGAAATTTTATAAGAATTTGGGTATCTCTATTTAACCACAGGACACTTGATTTTTCACAGGTTTCCCTGGTAATCACTCTTTTCAAAGTTTCGAATTGAATCCTCAAATAAATCATAGTACTGCAGAGTTATCCATTTTAGAACCTTTTTCAACTAGCTCATATCCACACAGTAAAAATAATCGGTGTAAACTTACCCCGATTGCTGGATAACATGAATTTTGAATCCATTTCGGATAATTTTAAATAATTTATACCCCATGATCACGGTGTTTTAAATTTTTTACACCGAATGGTGTAAAAATTCCCCTCTATATCCGAATAGACTTGTTTTGTAAGAAAAACTCACAAATATTATCCATCCGGATAACAAAAACACCGAGCGGAGTTCTATCTAGCGGAAAACTTCGAATATATTTGTTTTAAAACTCCGTTCGGTGTAACTTAACCGTAGCCTCGCAAATAAATTTGTATCTAAACTCCGTTCGGTGTAAAATCCAACAGGTTCTATCGTGCTTAGAAAAAATTATGAAATAGTGTCATTCGTGATTTGACATTTATAGAAGCAAGTGCGCAAATATGAAGTATTTATTTAAAGTGAAGTATAATGAAGTGCAGAAATTTGTGACGGTGGAAAGTGAAAGTAAAAATGTACAGTTCCTAGAATTTTTGAGTGACTGTTGATATATAAAATTCAGCTGAAAAAATTTATATAATTAAGTGCTTCTTTGACGGGTATTGTTAAGTTTAACATTTCAGTGGTCAACTCTTTTGTGTGTTTATATGACAGAGACACGGAAATAGACGAAGAATCTTTTAAATATTTCATTGAAAATTCCATTTATTTAAGCGTGGTTTTAACCTTAAAGGTTATTCCTAATGAAGGTACTTTTATGCCCTCTATAATAATTAAAATATGTAAATTGAGTTGTATTATTTGTGCACAGAAGCATTTAAATCAGTTGCCTGTGAAACGGAAAAAACTAAATTAATATCCGTGGGATGTCAAACGGAAGAATTTGTATATGAAGACGGAGCCGTCAAAAAAAAAACAAATTTGACTTTTACCCGATTCAAAATGCAAGCCGAAGTTGATTTTAATGTGTGATATTTCATAAACAACTCAACATTTTCAGGCTCATAATAACTACTTAAAATTCATATCATAGTAGTGCATTACTGGCAGAATATAATAGCACAAATACCTTATCAGATCGGTATAGAAAACGAATGATAAATTTGCTTGTAAATCACCTTACAGAAATTTGCGGTTTTTACGCTTCACGTGACGAAAAGGTTACTTGGCACAAAGCAGGGGCGGAGCTATTTTCAGGACTGTGCATAGGAAGTAATCCAATCAATTATATGCTTGTCATAAACGTAACAGAAAATAATTTTAACTCTTTTTTTTTTAGAAAATTTTTTATGACGAAGATAATCGCGGTGGTTATATAGGACACCGGTTGAGGACAGTTAACAGAATCGCTGGAAATTGCTCGCTTACAGGGAAATCTAATTTGGTACATTCAACTGGAAACGACCAGCACCCAACGGAGAATATTGACTTTTCCAAAGACATTCGCTGGTTTCAAAGAGCATATCCAACTTCTAAGAAAAGTGACATTTTTTTACGTATGAAAAAACTATTCCTTACAGGAAAATGAGAGATATCAGTATTTCCGAGATTCTTAGACACACTTCAAATCAGTAGAGTATTATAATATTCTTCACTTTGCGTATTTTAGATACAACAAGATGTCAATGTACAGTTTAATACAAAGAAAAATCAACTTGTAGATAAATGGAGAACACTAAAAGAGAAAATATTTACATTATCCGATGCTAGGAAGATTTCTATTTATGGAGAAGATGTAGCTGATCATGAAAGTATGTGACAATTAAACTATCTTCGCTAATATGAACTTCATTATGAATACCTTTAATTATTATTGTAGAATGGTGCGAAACTACGACAGCATTTCTACTACTTTTAAAAATACTTCCAGCAGTGGGCCGTTGTAATTCTGAGGAAGAAGATAAGAAATTTAGAATTATAAAATTTCAGAAGGTATGTATACTTCATGAAATTAAACAATAGCAACTAAATTTAAATTAATTTTTATGTTTTCAGATAGGAACTCTTCCAGAAAAATCGGGAGATAAAGCAACTTTTCTCATTGCTTATGGGAGTAACAAGGCGGCGATTTCAAACTACACAATTGCATTGGACAACAGAGAAATACCTGTAGAGAAAAATACTGAAATTCATGCTTGTAATACTTTATTTAAGTCTTACTTCGCGTTCAATTGCAAATAAGTATAATCAACGTTGTGCAGCATTTCAAATTTTCATTCAAGAGGTTATTTATGAAATAGGATTAACAAATATAACTGCACGAATGTTGTGGCATTATTATTCTACCAATGACTGTGAGTACTAATTTCTATTTTAAGGTCTGAATTAGTGTAGTTTTGGAAATAACTACAATTTTCTTTACTAATATACCTTATCAAGTCTTTGAAAACCGTATTGAATAATTAATAGACTAAATAACTAAATAATTAAAGTAGACTGAATATTTGTTAAAAAAGAAAACATATCATTGAAGAAACAACATCAAGTCATCTGTTAGTCAGTTAATGTACTACTTGAGTTCATATGTTGTCCGTACCTTAACTTAATGCTTTTATTGAATTGAACCTATCTTCACTCTAGTTCTCTTAGATTCTTTTTGACACTTCATTTTTGTATGTGTACCTTTTTTATACTTCACTTGAATATATGTATTATAAAATCAGATACGGTTTTTACCTTTTTCTTCATCGTCGTGTATTTATCTAAAAACACCGGGTTATTGAAGCTATATCTCAACAATATTGACTAATTTTGATTAAATCTGACCATTATTCTTGTACCAATGAACTGTGTGTAATAATTTCTATTTTAATATCTGAATTATTGTAGTTTTGGAAATAACTACAATTTTGTTCACTAATATATAAAGTTTTTGAAAACCGAATTAAATAATATTTTATGTTACACTAATGAAAATAAATAATAAAATAAATAAAATTATTTAGTTATAAAATATGGCTAAGAAAGGTTATACTTATCCTGGATATAATTATTTGGGTCCAGGCAATGATATTTATAGTGAAAAAGAAGTCGTAAATTCTACAGATTTTATAGCCTATGTACATGATTTGGAATACATCTTAGCTAATTCGAATATTGATATTGGTAGTTTTGTCGATGACTTCAAACAAAACGGACGTGTTAGTGATTTAGCAGGAATTTTCGGTGTTGAAAGTATGTTCGGTGTACAGTATACTAATATGAGTGAACAAAAACTGAATTTTTCTTAGCATTTATTTGGATTACAAGAAAAGCATCTATCACAAACATTTCAACAAAATAGTGCTAAATATACTAATTATAACGATTTAAAAAAATCAGACGTTGGAAAGCAAATTTATGCAGCATACAGAAAAGACGGACAACATTATAAACAAATATTAGCAGAGTGGCAAGCAAGCAATACCAATATCATTCGTGAGGAAGCTATTGCAGACGACAATATTAATCAACCTCAACCTGGAGCAAGCAAACGACCTGCAGATACAGGATCAGCCGACGACAACGCAACAAACCCCAAACAAATCAGACCTGAAGACCTTGGTGGAGGTACAGATACAGGCAAAGTCTCTCCTCCACTTACACCTGGATCAGAGTTTTTGAAGACTTGGTTGGTAATATTGATACTGGTGATATTTCTGAAGCTGCTCGTAAGGGTTCTGCAGAAGTATCCGCATACACACAAATGGATACGACAGAAAATATACAGAGTGGGTCGGGCCGTGGGTCTAATACGGGGGCGAGATCCGATGCAAGCGGATTACGTGGAACTGGAGGAGCGTCATCAACTTTACCAAATATAACCTGGATTAGACTTAGTGAACCATCATCACCAACAACAGTTATATTTAAAAAGAGTAGAATATTAATTTCATATGGATATAGTACTGAAAATATTCAATTAGGCAGTCCAGATTATGTGGAAAATATTACTACAGTATTGGCATTAATACCAGTTGATTTTTTACCATTTTATTTAAGTCATGCAGAATTTGCAGGACTTTCTTTTGGAGCATCAATTACATAAGTATCTTGTACAGTTACACCGTTAGGAACAAGAACTGCATTTGATACGGGTACAATATTAAGTGGAACCGCAACTGTTGTGATATCCACAACGCATAAATTGAATATTTTACTTCTTTTCCTAAGAAGCATCATAAATAAATTTTCTATTTTATCGCTGAGGAAACCATAATTTTCAAGTGTAACAAAATCCATAAAAGATTTTGTTACACAAATATTCCACTAGAAAAACGATAAATTAAATTTTGTTTACCCATTTCATATCACAAGTCGCATACTTTGTATGCGACAATTACAAAAATTCTCAACCACTCAGCAAAATTTACACGGCTTTATCGCGCAGCTGACACGACAAGTTTCACGGCGCTTTGATGCCATCGTAGGAAACTCAACTCGGGGAGTTTGGGTGAAATGATCGACAAGACTAGATCGGCGCGGGCACACGGAGTTTAAAAAAATCGAACGAAAGAATTATTTTTTGGAAGTAAACTTTAAATTTTGTAAGTGAGAAAGTTACAAATTGAATTCTCGGAAAATTATTAAGAATAAACGTAAAAAGAATATTGATAACAAATTTGGTGTTTTATTCGCAAATATAATCCGACCTGATAAAGAAAATCCCGACTCCCGCAGGTCGCTCCTCTCAAACCGAAGGCACGGCGGCCTACGTAACAAATTGGTGGCAGCGGTGGGATCGTTAATAAATAAAAACAAAAACGGTTGCAAATAATTTAAAATAATTCTTGCTAAAAGATAAAATCCCAGTGTACATAAAGCCATATCGGCTGCCGGAATCACAGAAGAACGAAATTCACCGGCAAGTTAGTGAAATGTACGAAGCGGGTATCATACAACATAGTAAGAGTGTAATGAGCCCACAGCCTCATCACTTTCTCCATTGCCCCAATAGGCTAAACGCCAAAGCCCTATCAATAACTTATCAAATTTCACATTTGCATCATCATCGAATATCAATAACATCCGGAAATTTCAATTCCCACGGTAGAGGAATTCTAAATTCTCAGGGAAGATATTTCAAAAGAACCTTCAAAAATTCATCCTAAAACCTAATGTATACTTACATGCATTAGTTTCGCTTTCTAAGAGCAAATATTTCCGCATAAACAATGCGACACATTTCCACATTAGTTCCGCATGACCAATTGTTCAAAAAACAAACATTCCCCATATGTGAAAATGCAGTCGCATCACACTGGAAACAATGTCGTTTAACTCATAAAATGTCGCAACCCATTTTCAAGAACACGACGCTTATGCTCTTGAAAATTGACCGTCATATACACCCCACAGCGCTGGGTCTTGCATCATAAAAATAAACAAACATGCACCATATGTTTACCTTTGCCATGATGCAAGCCACTGCACTGCTGGTTGTGACAATATGTCGGTATACATACAAATTATGTGTTCACTATTGACCAATAGCAGGCATTTTCTTCGCATTCTCTTTGCTCATGCTTAAACGGCTTATACATGTTATGTATAACATTGCCCAATAGAAGCTATTCAGCCAATTCGGCTTATGTGCCTGAACGGCGTGCTGCTGCAATGATATTATGCAGCTGGGCGTGTTTCATTTTTTAAAGATGAGGAAGTAAATTCCCTCCACGCGGATTTCCGTGTTTTGAATGGCAAGTACTGAAACTGCCTAAATAAATAGCCGCGTTCTAACCAAGAACAGGCAGTGAGTTTTTGGATCTTTCCAGAGTGCGTTTTCGAGTGAGTTTTCAATCTTTTCACAGTAAGTTTGAGTTCTGCACAAGTCAAAAGAATAAGGTTGACCCCCCACCAGCGGTAAGGCAACCTATTCGATATCAAATCAAGAAATATAGTCCGTGTTCGCTATTCTCAGACATCGAGAATCTTAATCGTCATAACTTTAATAATCGTGTTTGTAATAATCCACTAGAGATCTGTTCAGTCCACATACGATTGACATATCCCGCGTTGATTCTTCTCATGAACTTTATTCGTTTGAGCACCCGTGCCAAAAGATACGCCAAGCGTTGAACAAAACTCAAAGTAGATACACCTGAAAACAAAATAAAAGATACCACAAAGTATCTCACTCTGGAATAACAAAACTCGAAGGATACTTATCTAAAGAAAAGAAAGAAGGCAATCCTATTAATCTTCCAAATCCCAGATCACGCATGGCATATTCATAAATAATCCACGGGGAGTTCTGTATCTACTCACACTGAATCCAATTTCACCTAAAAATAAATTAGAAACTTATTAAATAAACAATAAACATACAAATATCTCCAACTTACCAAAAATCGCACTTCGCTGCGATTATTTACATTCTTTAATGTCATCAACATGACATTACACAAATCAGCTGCTGCGCTCTCGCCGCAATAGAAACGAAACTATGAAATTAGCGTTGCCAGGGCAACGCATGTTTGAAGCAACAAAATAGCGGTTTGCGGCGGCTATAAATAAGCAGCGAGCCGCAGCAAAATCATCCATTCCTAGTTCAGAATTTAATCTGAACACATCAGAGTTTAATCTGATTTTTCCAACTATCCTAAACCTTATTCTGTTCCCACCTAAAGTAGGAATTTACTCCTACTGCAGAAATTTAATTCTGCTAATATTCCTAGTCCACCTAAAGTAGGAATTTACTCCTACTGCAGAAATTTAATTCTGCTAATATTCCTTGTCCACCTAAAGTAGGAATTTACTCCTACTGCAGAAGTTTAATTCTGCTATATTTTTCATTTCACCCGAGTAGGAATTTACTCCTACTGCAGAAATTTACTTCTGCGTGACATTTAGATTTGGTACTGCTACTGTGCATACACGAGCAAGTTGTGTTTTCACGTGACAGTTCATTGTCCAGAATACATGCATATATATTAATTCAAGCATAGCATTTATCTATAAAAGTTTACTCACACGTTTAGCACTTGCTTAAACAATATTTATTCTTCTTCTCTTTTAGAAACCAACATAGTGGCGAAATTGGAGTTATTCCTGAATTATTACGAATTTTTTTTAATTCATTTGGTTTTAAATTTGTTGAATTATTTTTTGAATTGTCATTCAATTAGTGAATTATTGTGGTAGGCTAAGGCTAGTTTTAGGGATTGAATTTTCATAGGTTAAGAACACTGAATTAAAAGGAGAATTGAATTTGTGATATTAGTTATAAGCAACATATATATTGAATAAAAATTTTATATTTGAAAAACTGTTGAGTTATCCATTTACAAACCGGCACCCCCTCCTGACGTTGAGCCCAGATCTCACAAGATCTTTGTTTTTATATAAGTGTTGAATACTCTTTTAGAAAAGTGAGCCTTGTGAATAAGCGCATAGAATAGTTGTACAGTGTATTGAAATTATATTACAACAGCCACGATTCCACAAATTTAAAATAAAGATCAAATACTAGATCTCCTGTGTTTTATTGGAAGTAGTTAAAGGGCCAGCGACCTTCTCTTCGGAAAGTACATCGCAGTCCTTGTCGCGACGAATTTAAAAGAGGAACCCGCGACAGAACAACTGGTGGCAGCGGTGGCGATTTTTTTTACGCCAACCAAGGAAGTGGACAACTAAAAAAAACCAGCAAAGGGGATCTTCCGATAAGCAGCAAGCCAAACAACAAAAAAAGAGAAAAACAGAAAACACCAATGTGCTACCCAAGGAAGTCAGACGATACCATTGAGGTCCCGGAAGAAGTTATTATAATACCGGAAGAGGATCCAGAAGAAATCGAAGCAGCAGAAGAATACGACTACGAGTTCGAGATAGACATCGATCCCGAGGAAGAAACCCCCACAGTGGAAGAAGTTTATCTGGAGATACACCAACAAATTACTCCAGAAAGTGACGAAGAGGCAACGTGGGAATTTGATACATACCAACAAATAAAGAATCTACTAGAAAATAGACCAATGTAAGTTATAAAATCACATTAGCATAATAGTCATTATATTATATTATTATAACATTGCCATTACATTTAGTGAACTAAAATTATTTAAGAAGTGAGTGGAATTGGAATATTTTTTTTTCTAATTAATATAAAAAAAAAGGAATACATATAATACTTTCGTAAAGTATTTTTTTTTTCCTTTCTCTGGCCCAAGTGACCTTTTAGTAGAGTTTCTTTCAAATTTTTTGTCCACAAGTGATTAAAGAAGTGACGTAAAAAAAAAAATTTTTTTTTGTTTTATCAGTGCATCTAAGTTCTATCACATTGAAGCGTTGAATCCTAGTTCCTTATTGTGATACTCTCTAGTATCCCAAGATTGTCATTACAAGAGCTAAGGATTACTCATCTCATCTAGGCCACAAGCAGAACGCTAACCGCCTAGCTAGAGTTTCGCGTTATATACGCCTCCCCAAAATGGCAAACCCTCAAGGCAATGGCGGCGGAGGTAGACCTGTTGTTCCTGTTGGACAGGGTGTACCACCACAGCCTGCACCACCTGCACTTCTTGCACCTCCTGCACTACCAGCAATAAACAGACTCTCGACTAGTGAGGCACGAAATCTCATACCCGAGTATGACGGCAATACGGAGGAGCTTCACAGGTTTTTAGCTTGTTGTGATATATTGTTCTCACAAGCCCAAACTGAGGCAGACAAACTGTTGTACCTCAGCCTGTTAAAGACAAAGCTGACGGGTCCCGCCTATGATCTATTCAAGTATGGAGATTATCCTACTTGGGCAGAACTGAAGGCAGAGCTCAAGTCTCATTTTCAGGAGCATCGCCGCGAATAGCTATACAGGGTGAGCTGCTACGCTTAAGACAAGCTCCAAGAGAAAATGTACAAGACTTTGCTCGCCGAGTAACCAAACAGTTAGCAGATTTAAATAATGCGACTTTAAATGAAGCCCCCCAGTTAGAATCAAGAGCGTTCCTACTTAGCGAAAATGAGCAAAATGCTATCAGGGTATTTGAAGATGGCATCAAAAATGACCAATTAAAAGTCATAGTTAAAGCTCGCGCAGAAACTAGACTACGAGCACTGATCACTTTCGCTATAGAGCACGATCAGAGAATAGAAGAGGCTCAACAAACCAATCTCCGCTCACCTCAAAATACTCCAATCATTACATGCGAGTATTGTGGAAAAAGGGGCCACCGTAAAGAAAGTTGTTTTAAACGAAAACAACTTCCCCCATTTCCCTCATTTTCAAATATTAAGAATGAGGTCCATAGAATAATATGTGGTTATTGCCACAAGGCAAATCATCGCACCCATGAGTGCAGAAAAAAGATATATGATGAACGCTTTACACGGAGCCCCCAACAAGGCCACCAACGTACAGCGTCATCTTCACAACTACCTTCAAGGTCCTTTACACAAAGGCAACCACAACCAGAACAACCACGACAATTTCGGCAAGTTAGGTGGTCAACACCTACAAATGAGCTCACGGGAAACGAGTTTGCGCGGGAAGAATCGGACGGCGAAACTCCCCGCCAAGTTATCTCTCAGGCCGTCATTCATCAGCAGCCGCTGAACTAGTAACCCAAAAAATAAGGCTACCTATAAATTTAGAACAAAACACCCTTCTGATTTCATTACCCTTAAACGTATCTATCAAACCCAGTACTACTTTTATAATAGATACTGGAGCAGAAATTAGTCTTCACAAAGCAGAATCAACTCATGATTTAGCCCTCGTATACGAAAACGAGCGCTGTACAATTTCAACTCTTGCTGGAGCTTATACGCCCACAATTGGCATAACCTACGCCAAAATTAATTTAGTTGACGATGTTACAATCGAACATCCATTTCATTTAATCCCAGGAGGTAGTAAATTAACTTACGATGGAATCCTAGGCATAGACTTCCTTACTAAATACAAATGCAACCTTAATTGTTCAGAAGGTTACATAGAATTAATGACGCCATCAACAGGCATAATTAAAAATTACTCAAAACTATGCGTGAAAATAAAATTACCAGAGTTAGAGAAAATAAGTATATACAGAGTAATAAAGCTGAGAAATCCACTAAAGAGGTAGATAAAACACAAAATGAAAAATCAAATAAAGAATATACAGAGGTATTTAAAAAGGCTAAAATACAAAATATAAAAGAGGAAGATAAAAAAAAGGTGCATTACCAAATAAATATAAAAGAAAATAATTTAAAAGAGGAACCAATAAAAGGTCCCGAAGAATTACAAAACTTGGAACTTATATCAAGTAAGCACATTGGCATGGACACGCAACGCTACGACTGCGGTTCAGGTCAAGTCATTTCATGTGATAGAGAATTAGGTACGCGACGCTACGACTGCGGCCTAACTCAATCTAGTTCATGTGACAGCAATTTGGGTACACGACGCTACGACTGTGGCCCAAATAAAGCTGACTTGAGCAATATAAGTATCCAAGATAATCCCTTACAAAAGGAAGAACCAGAAAAAACTGGTAAAACATATAAAGAAAATACAGCACTGATCTTCTTACAAATCATATATTACCTCTTTTTAATAATTATAAAAAATTCAAAGCTTTCTTTAGAGAAAACCATCAGTTTAAATTCCAGTGTTCATCGAATAGAGGAGAATAAAATTCGAAAGTTGTCAGGCCAGAAAAATTTGATAAAAGGGCCAGTAGACAAAAATTGCAATACAACTGGTATTAAGGAAGAAAATAACGATGACGAAATTCATCCGAAGGAACCACCTCTTACTCAAAACCAAATAATATTACCTCCTAGGTCGGAAGTCATAGTCAACATACCTAATAATGAGACTAGGGAATTATACTGCAAAAAGGAAGAGATTCTACCAGGAATTTTCATAGGGAATACTCTAACCAAACCTGAAAATCAGGTCATCAAAATTCTGATGCTGAACACAAACGAAGAGGAAGTAGTTCTACCAATAAAAGAAATTAATCCATCTTGGGAATATTTAGGTGATTACGATATCATACAAGCTCAATATGATAATGACCCCGTAGAGAATAGGTTGAAAAAACTTGAAAACACCCTGAGGTTGGATCATTGTAATAAGGAAGAAAGAAAAACCATACTAGACGTATGTCGACAATACAATGAGCTGTTCTATCTGGAGGATGACTCCCTTACTTGTACAGATGCAGCAACGCACACAATACCAGTGAAAGTAGATACAACACCGATATACGTAAAACCATATCGTTTACCAGAATCCCAGAGAGATGAAATCAACAGGCAGATAGGCGAAATGCTGGATCAAGGAATCATAAGTCCAAGCCGAAGCCCTTGGAACTCGCCTTTACTAATAGTCCCAAAGAAGCCAGACGAAACTGGAAAGAAACGATGGCGAATCGTAGTGGACTTTAGGCGTCTAAACGAGGCTACTCTAGGAGATGCCTACCCATTACCAAACATAACTGATGTATTAGATCAATTGGGACGATCTAGATATTTTACAACCCTAGATTTGGCAAGCGGATTTCATCAGATTCCCATGGACGAAAAATACAAGGAAAAAACAGCCTTCAGTACACCATTTGGGCACTACCATTACAATCGTATGCCATTTGGGCTGAAAGGCGCCCCAGCCACTTTCCAGCGGCTCATGAACAATGTCTTGACTGGATTACAAGGATTACACTGCTTTGTGTATCTCGATGACATTGTGATCTATGGATATACTCTAAAAGATCACAATGCAAAATTAGTACAGGTATTCGAAAGATTAAAAAGTCATTTATTAAAATTACAGCCAGATAAATGCCACTTTATTAAGAAAGAGATTGCTTACTTAGGGCATGTCGTAAGCGCAGATGGAGTGCAATCAGATCCTTCAAAAATAACTGTAGTCAAAACTTATCCCAAACCTAAAAAACCAAAGGATGTCAAAGCATTCCTTGGATTTGTAGGATACTATAGGCGTTTCATACAAAACTTTTCAAAACTAGCAAAACCGTTAACAAAACTGCTAAAAAAGGATGTGCCGTTCCTATGGGACAGCTTTTGTGACGAGTCTTTTAGAACTCTAAAAGAAAAACTGATCACTTCTCCCATACTTGCATACCCAGAATTTGATAAACAATTTATCATTACAACTGATGCAAGTGACATAGCAGTTGGTGCAGTTCTATCACAAGGCGAAATTGGTAAAGATCGACCCATATGCTATGCTAGTAGAACCTTAAATCCAGCAGAAACAAGGTATTCTACTATCGAGAAGGAATTACTAGCCATTGTATATGCAGTTGAACAATTTCGACCCTATGTATATGGTAGAAATTTTACCATCATAACGGACCACAAACCGCTAGTTTGGTTAATGAAATTAAAGGATTCCACTTCCCGACTCATGAGATGGCGAATCAAGTTAGAAGAGTATGACTACACTATTATACACAAACCAGGCACATTGAACGCCAACGCAGACGCCTTAAGCAGAATAATCCCTACAGAAGTAGATGAAGAGAAAGCTGTAAATATAATGACCAGAAATCAAGCTAAAAATCAAACCAATATGACAAGCTTACCGAAACCAGATGACTTATACAGTAAATACATTTCAGCTGTCCATCCAGCTAATAATTTAATAACAGAAAGCAGCGATAACTTGTTGAACCAAAAAGGCATCAACCATAAATTCTTCTTATTACCAAAATCTGAAGATGAAACCGAGTCCTATTTGAAAGACCTCTTTCCTGCTATGGAAAATGAGCTTACTACAGACCTTATAAAATGCTATCAAATGAAGAAACATAGTTACATAATAGCTGAAAGTGAAATACCTATGAGAACTATAGACGATCACAAACAGGTGTTAAACGTATTAACCCAATTTAAAAATCATTGTATTCACAATAAATTTAATGAAATAAACTTATCACTTCCGAACATAGATTTATTAGCGCTCTCAGAACTAAAAAATATGGTTCATTTCATATTAGGAAGCCAAGTTTCTGTTAAAATTTTCCTATCTCGCGTAAAAGTAGTAACAAGCACTGAAGAACAAAAACAAATAATAGAGACGTTTCATTTGTCTCCAATCGGAGGACATCAGGGAATTACACGTACAATTAAGAGGATCCAAACAATGTATAATTGGCCCAGACTCAGTCAGGACGTAGAAAGTTTCATTAAGAAATGCTCATCCTGTCAGGCCAATAAGCTCTCAAAGAATCCGAAAATCCCGATGAAAATAACCACAACCAGTTACAGACCTTTTGAGAAGGTATCACTAGATATAGTGGGACCACTCCCGGTTAGTCACGAAGACAACAGATTCCTCTTGACCTTCCAGGATGATCTTACTAAATATACGGAAGCGATACCTTTGCGCAATGCCGAAGCTCGAACAGTCGCCGAAGCATTCACTACAAAAATAGTCTGTAAACATGGCATACCTGAGTCAATATTAACCGATCAAGGATCTAATTTCCTGAGCGAAATATTTACTCAAATGTGCCGAATATTTACGCCACTACGTAAACCGCGATCCGCTTACATGGGACACATGGATCCCTTACGCAATGTTCGTATACAACACTAACATACACTCCAGTACTGGATATTCCCCTTATGAACTCTTATACGGATTTCCCCCAAAAATACCTTCCACTATTAAAACTTCTCCAGTCATAAACTACAACTATGACAATTACGCGAATGAACTCAGAGCAAGACTTCAACACAGTCACCAAATTGCTCGAGAAAGTCTGATAAACGCGAAGGAAACATCCAAACTTACGTATGATAAAAGTACTAAAACCAAATCATATAATATTGGAGACAAGGTACTATTGAAAAATCATGCAAAGAAGAATAAATTATCTCCCTTATGGATTGGACCGTATGAAATAGTTGGAATTAATTCCACCGAGAACTCTACGATTAAGATAGGAAATAACACTAAAACAGCGCATAACAATAATTTAAAATTATATATAGATTAACTTATAATCAAACATCCTCACTACAGGATTATCTTTTTGGCAATTGTTTTCTGGCAAGCAACACTGGCAACAGCAGCTAATGCGGAACCATTAAGCATTACCCAATTAAGCGCTAACCCCGGAATATATTTCGAGGAAGTAGGACGAGTGGGATTGTTCAGCAACGATTGGCAAGTAATTATCTACTACGAGCTTAGAGACTTCAACTTTGAATTAGAAAAAATTAAGTAACTGTACAGAAAACGCTCGTATTCTTTGTGATTTAATAGAACGATATCATGATAGGTTACCTTTGTGCGACGATATCACACACCAATTACACACTATCAATAGGGCACTAAGACAAAATTCACTCTTATTAAAACCTGAAACGGGACGGTTTAAGAGAGGCTTGTTTAACGCGGTAGGCATGTTGAGTAAAACTTTATTCGGAACACTAGATGCTGATGACGCACTAGAGCTAAACGCACATATTGAGAAATTAAATGATGATCACGAATACTTATCACATTTAATTAAAAACCAAACCCTCATAATAGACACTACAGTAAACATTTTTAACAAAACCCGTTTAGCAATTAAGGAACAATTTATACACATAGAAAATAAACTGACGACCTTAAGATCAGCAGTAAACAAAATCAACACACAGATACTCCACCAAAACATAACCACGGACTTAGAAACCATGGTCTCTTTAACAGCATTGATGATGCTACGTTTTCAATCAACTCAAAATCTTCTAATCGATCTAGTAACTGACGTACGTGACGGAAAACCCAATCCATCAATTATCACACCTGACCAAATGAGAATGATTTTAGAAACAATACAGAAAGAAATCCCCGATACCCTCACATTACCCATAAATAAAGACAAAAACAGTTTATTACAATTATATCAAATTAGTTCCGTTCGTACAGCCATAGTCGACAAAAGAATAATATTTCATCTCAAAATTCCACTACCCTTCAAGGAAAAATATCAATTAATAAAAGCATATCCACTACCCACTTCATACAAAGATCAGTTTGCATACATTAAACCTTCCTTAGAATATCTTGTCGTTGATTACAATAGAGAACACTATTACCCCTTGAATACAATAGACCTTCAAAATTGTCAGACACATGATCTAGTATCATATCTGTGTCGAATAATCCATCCTATCTTCAATGTTCATTCAAGCAACAACCTGTGTGAAATAGATTTATTAAAGCATAGCAGCAAAGTGCCATCTCACTGTAAAATTCAAACAGTACCTCAGTTAGATTTTTGGATTCAACTTTCCCAACCAAACAAATGGCTATTTTCCATGCAAAATCCAGTCACTATTGATACTGTTTGTGGAGATGAAATCAGCTCTAAAATGCTACAAAACACTGGAGTAGCTCAAATAGCTTCAGGCTGTTACTTAAGAACTAAAGATCTAGTCATACAAGCACACAATATAAAACAAACAGAGCTCAATAATCATTACCTACTTTCTCTTAACCTCACATATACAATACCACAAATAAAACAAGAAAGCCCTATAGCAAAACAAGTACATGTAATTAGATTTCACGACAACCAGGAATTACAAGAACTTAATGTCGCTATAAAACAACAAGAGAAAGACCTAGAATCACATAGATTAAAAAACTTGTCATTTCATGACATACATCATTACACGCTATCTTACTCAATAATTATCATTGTAATTATTGTCTTTGGAGCAATACTCTCGAGAAAGAAGTTTTTGAAAAATGAAAAAAAAGAAGAAGATAATAGCGAGCATTTGGAGGAAGTTAAGCATGACACTTCCAACCAACTGATCATGCAAACTGAACACTTACATACATACAGTAGCTAAAGCAAAAATGCGCAGAAACCAATTTCCACAAGCTTTAAATTTTTACTCAGATACACATAAAACGCTTACAAAAGCCATATGTAAAAAAAAAGAAGAAGAAGAAAGTAAGCTAAATTAAACTTAAAATTATATATGGGTCATTCCACAGAAAATCGACAAATGTTCTGAATGGACCATCTCCGATTTTGATAAAATTTTACAGGTGGGTTGGTCTTCTTGTTGGTAGTACTTTGCTGAAATATTTTTCGTTTTTGTCCATTTTTGACGGCGGTATTTTGAAATTTGGAAAAAGTGGCAAATTTTGCTTGGAAGCTGTAAATTCAAAACTTTATATCTTAGGATGTATGCATCGTAAGCCCATGAAACAAACTCCATTTGTTTAAGGAAGCTTTAAAGCTCCTGAAAAAAATTAGCTGAGGTCCTTTTTCTGAAAATTTGTTTTCAAGGATAATGGATATGTTCGTTATCCTTGAATATCTCAAAATGCGCACTCTCGATTTCTTTTATTTTTTTTTAATTTAATCCTTAATGGCTTTTGAGGAAACTGTAGAAAGGAGAAAATGGAACTCCTTGAAGTTTGGATGGAGTTATTTTTTAAATATATGTAGTTCAGAAAACTCGAACGAAAATTGATGTTATATGGTGCGTTATCAAATACTTGTATGCAGCTGGTTTTAAAAATTACAGTGATACAGGAAAATAAAAAGAAAATACACATACTACAGCTTTTAGATTGATGTCATATATATACATATGAATATAGTTATATCAGAAACCTCAACTAAAGAACTCATTGTTTACTCAATGTTTACATATGAAAATAATCTTTGAAAATTCTACCTACCATATAATAATTTAAACCTGTTATAATTTTGCTCGACGCATCCTTTCTACCTGTTTTTCTTTTATCGCATATATCATGGCAACAGTTTCCATTTTACCTGATCGAACCTAATATATCTAGACTATGTATATGTATAACAATATATGATCCTAACGAAATTTAAGTTGGAAAATATTATAAGATCGGTTATATGTTAAATATCTATATTTTCTACACTGGTCGCCCGGGGTGAAATGGGGATGCAGGTAACCAAAGGTATTTACTTGCATTCGAAACAAGTCAATCTGAGTGAGGTAAATGAAGTAGGTATATGTGTATATAATTTAAAGGAAAATGTGTTTCAGTTGTGTTGTATCAGTAATTGGTAAGTATAAAAGTGAGATGACGCCGTGTATCTGAAATTATTAGTGCAACGTCGTTTCAATTAGTAAGCAAAACGTATTTCGCAATTTTAATTTTTTTTAAATTAGTTTTCTGAAATTACTTTAAGTTTAATTATTCTTATAAATCGTAACTGTATATTATTACCATATATACAATTATAGCATTAAGCATGGAGAATCGTTATAAACTACGGGAGTGTTGTAATCCTTTTTTAAAATCAAGTCATTCCTCTAAACGCCAAAATTTAAGAAATGTTACCAAGAGGATGATAGATCGTCTGCCAAATTTACAGCTGAAATGGCAAATATGTTCGCAGTGCCGATTAGAAGTCTATAAGTTACCAGGTCCTTCACCTTCTGTAGAGATTGAGAATCCCGAGGATATACAAAGTATTGCTGATAGTCAGGATGTTGAGTTTTTCGACAGAGACACTGCTCTCAACTGCTTGCAAGAGTGTCTTCATTACTTAGGAGAACCAGAAATTCAAAGGAGGCGAATGAGTGATAGCACATATGTGGAAAGAGAACTGAAAAGCATTATGGATGCCATATCCACTAAAATTTTTAATGTACCAATCGTCCAAGAAACAAAATCTAGTGGATTTTCGGAAAAATTCGCGAATAAACTGAGAGAAAAGTATATCACAACACAGGATAAAAATATGAAATGCATGATATTGACACTTTTACCGGAAGACTGGACTGCTACAAAAATCATGGATACATTTCCAGGAACTACGAGCTATATGTTGAGGAAAAGTAAGCAAATATTACAAGAACAAGGAATTTTATCTATACGCCCTCGAAAATCTATAGACATTGATACGAAATTAAAAGAAATGACGATACAATTTTATCTTAATGACGAAATCAGCAGGCTCATGCCTGGAAAAAAGGATTTTGTTTCAATAAAGGTAATAGTCAATTTTTTCAAGGATTCTTTTAACAAAATTTGATGGCGAAAGGAACCATGTGCAAAAAAGGTTACTTTTAGGGAATTTGAAGGAAATACACCTAAGCTTCAAGTCATCGCATCCAGAGAACAAAATCAGTTTTTCAAAATTCGCCTCCCTTCGACCGAAAAATTGCATTTTAGCTGGTGCTTCGGGTACTCATTCTGTCTGCGTTTGTACTTCACATCAAAACATAAAGTTAATGACTGAAGCTATCAAAACCAAAACACATAGCCA
This sequence comes from Dioctria rufipes, assembly GCA_963924295.1. Taxonomy (NCBI): domain Eukaryota; kingdom Metazoa; phylum Arthropoda; class Insecta; order Diptera; family Asilidae; genus Dioctria; species Dioctria rufipes. The sequence goes on along the minus strand of OZ002741.1, from coordinate 97,363,467 downwards.
ACAAAATATTACCAATTATAAATGCTGCATATCCACGATGATCTGCAATCCACCCGACACAAAATGTTTTTTAAATAATTGTCCACAGTGCCCCGGATTTCTCCCTTTAAAAGAAGAACTAGAAAAGGTTTTCGAAGAGAATTGCGTGGAGACAATTACATACCAACAATGGATATCAACGGACAGATCAAATTTGGAAACAATCACTGAAAATACTGATGACTTCTTAATTCCCCACTCTTTCATTACAGAACGACAAGGCAGCTTTCTCAAGGAGATAAAGGATTCCTTAAATCAAAACGAGTTTTTGGTTATTATGGATTTTTCGGAGAATTATTCTTTTGTGATTCAAGATGAAGTTCAGAGTTTTCATTGGACGAATTCACAGGCAACCATACATCCTTTCGGTATATATTTTAAAAATGAAAATTCAAATATTGAGCATACAAATTTGGTCATAATATCGGATTGCCTCAAACATAATACTGTTCTTGTATACCTTTTCCAGCGATACCTAATGAAATATCTTAAAGAGAAATACGGTGTTATAAAAAAAATTACATATTTTTCAGATGGTTCGGCATCTCAATACAAAAATAGAAAAAACTTTCTAAATATTACCATGCATGATGCAGATTTTGGATGTCCTTGTACTTGGCACTTTTTTGCAACTGCTCATGGAAAAAGTGTATGTGACGGCCTCGGAGGAACTGTCAAACGTTTAGCTACGAAAGCTAGTCTACAACGTCCCTTCAATCATCAAATAATATCACCTCGTCTGCTTTATGAATGGGCGAGTGAAAATATTAATAACATAAATTTCAATTTTGTTCCACAGGCAGAATATTACCAGGAAGAAATTAATTTGAATGACAGATTTTCAAGAGCTCATAGAATTCCATCGACACAAAAACTTCATACCGTAATTCCGGTCAACGAGGGAATTGTTTTGATAAAAAGATATTCGTTTTCTTCCGAAGGAACAAAGTACAACTTATTGTCTGGCGCAAAGCTCACAAATCCAATGACGAAAAGCACGAAATGTTTAAGGTAACAACACTTCATCCAGCAGGACCTTCTCATCACTTTCAATTTCCAAATGCACCAGATGTTCAATCAGTTTTAAAATCTTCATTAATATGTCAAATTAATCCTCAAATGAATAATGGTGTTTATATTCTAACAGCCAGTAAAATTAAATATATAGCAGAGTTAATTAAATTAAGGAAATCTTAAATATAGAATGTACATAGGCCTCATATTAATTTTAATTTTACTTATAAATATTTCTAAGTTACTTATATACTTATATATATAAAAAAGTTAATTAAACATATAATATTATTATCAATACGTTTCTTTTAATATTTTTACGGTAGTTGACCATTTCAATATATAATCCTAGCTACATTATGTAGATATATTATATTAAATCTGAGTACTCAGCACACTTCATCAATTTTCGTTCGAAGTTTTCTGAACTACATATATTTAAAAAATAACTCCATCCAAACTTCAAGGAGTTCCATTTTCTCCTTTCTACAGTTTCCTCAAAAGCCATTAAGGATTAAATTAAAAAAAAATAAAAGAAATCGAGAGTGCGCATTTTGAGATATTCAAGGATAACGAACATATCCATTATCCTTGAAAACAAATTTTCAGAAAAAGGACCTCAGCTAATTTTTTTCAGGAGCTTTAAAGCTTCCTTAAACAAATGGAGTTTGTTTCATGGGCTTACGATGCATACATCCTAAGATATAAAGTTTTGAATTTACAGCTTCCAAGCAAAATTTGCCACTTTTTCCAAATTTCAAAATACCATATCGCCGTCAAAAATGGACAAAAACGAAAAATATTTTAGCAAAGTACTACTAACAATAAGACAAACCTACTTATCAAATTTTATCAAAATCGGAGTTGGTCAATGCACAAATTTATACATTATTTGTCGATTTTCTGTGGAATGACCCATATGTAACTCCTAGCATTAGTGAAAATTTTCTTTTAATAATGATTAACGCCTAATTATATGCAAATAATTTTAAACCTTGTGAACTTTTATTTCTTAACTTAATATTACTTACCACTTAAATAAAAGAAAAACGAGAATTGTAAAACTATATATTAATAACACAAGGAAAAAAGGAAGACCTTATATTTTATACTTTTTAACTGTTATATCCCATAGACTAGATACAATTAGATAAGTTAATTAAGGCCTAAAAATATGCAAATGTTTTACTTTCAACAAGCAAATTAATGTAACTAGTATAATCCTAAAGATATGCAATAATATAACCAATAACTATTGATGAAATTAATGTATCTAGAATAACCCTAACAATATGCAATAAGACGACTGACAACTAACTTAGAGATATAAAACTAAAGAATTAATTAATATAAGAAAAGATTAGCACACTGTGGAACCAGACTCCGAACTCACTTATCAAACAGAAAGTTCACTCCTGAACTTTCTTTTTCTAAGGGGGATGGTGTAATGAGCCCACAGCCTTATCACTTTCTCCATTGCCCCAATAGGCTAAACGCCAAAGCCCTATCAATAACTTATCAAATTTCACATTTGCATCATCATCGAATATCATTCTCGAATATCAATAACATCCGGAAATTTCAATTCCCACGGTAGAGGAATTCTAAATTCTCAGGGAAGATATTTCAAAAGAACCTTCAAAAATTCATCCTAAAACCTAATGTATACTTACATGCATTAGTTTCGCTTTCTAAGAGCAAATATTTCCGCATAAACAATGCGACACATTTCCACATTAGTTCCGCATGACCAATTGTTCAAAAAACAAACATTCCCCATATGTGAAAATGCAGTCGCATCACACTGGAAACAATGTCGTTGAACTCATAAAATGTCGCAACCCATTTTCAAGTACACGACGCTTATGCTCTTGAAAATTGACCGTCATATACACCCCACAGCGCTGGGTCTTGCATCATAAAAATAAACAAACATGCACCATATGTTTACCTTTGCCATGATGCAAGCCACTGCACTGCTGGTTGTGACAATATGTCGGTATACATACAAATTATGTGTTCACTATTGACCAATAGCAGGCATTTTCTTCGCATTCTCTTTGCTCATGCTTAAACGGCTTATACATGTTATGTATAACATTGCCCAATAGAAGCTATTCAGCCAATTCGGCTTATGTGCCTGAACGGCGTGCTGCTGCAATGATATTATGCAGCTGGGCGTGTTTCATTTTTTAAAGATGAGGAAGTAAATTCCCTCCACGCGGATTTCCGTGTTTTGAATGGCAAGTACTGAAACTGCCTAAATAAATAGCCGCGTTCTAACCAAGAACAGGCAGTGAGTTTTTGGATCTTTCCAGAGTGCGTTTTCGAGTGAGTTTTCAATCTTTTCACAGTAAGTTTGAGTTCTGCACAAGTCAAAAGAATAAGGTTGACCCCCCACCAGCGGTAAGGCAACCTATTCGATATCAAATCAAGAAATATAGTCCGTGTTCGCTATTCTCAGACATCGAGAATCTTAATCGTCATAACTTTAATAATCGTGTTTGTAATAATCCACTAGAGATCTGTTCAGTCCACATACGATTGACATATCCCGCGTTGATTCTTCTCATGAACTTTATTCGTTTGAGCACCCGTGCCAAAAGATACGCCAAGCGTTGAACAAAACTCAAAGTAGATACACCTGAAAACAAAATAAAAGATACCACAAAGTATCTCACTCTGGAATAACAAAACTCGAAGGATACTTATCTAAAGAAAAGAAAGAAGGCAATCCTATTAATCTTCCAAATCCCAGATCACGCATGGCATATTCATAAATAATCCACGGGGAGTTCTGTATCTACTCACACTGAATCCAATTTCACCTAAAAATAAATTAGAAACTTATTAAATAAACAATAAACATACAAATATCTCCAACTTACCAAAAATCGCACTTCGCTGCGATTATTTACATTCTTTAATGTCATCAACATGACATTACACAAATCAGCTGCTGCGCTCTCGCCGCAATAGAAACGAAACTATGAAATTAGCGTTGCCAGGGCAACGCATGTTTGAAGCAACAAAATAGCGGTTTGCGGCGGCTATAAATAAGCAGCGAGCCGCAGCAAAATCATCCATTCCTAGTTCAGAATTTAATCTGAACACATCAGAGTTTAATCTGATTTTTCCAACTATCCTAAACCTTATTCTGTTCCCACCTAAAGTAGGAATTTACTCCTACTGCAGAAATTTAATTCTGCTAATATTCCTAGTCCACCTAAAGTAGGAATTTACTCCTACTGCAGAAATTTAATTCTGCTAATATTCCTTGTCCACCTAAAGTAGGAATTTACTCCTACTGCAGAAGTTTAATTCTGCTATATTTTTCATTTCACCCGAGTAGGAATTTACTCCTACTGCAGAAATTTACTTCTGCGTGACATTTAGATTTGGTACTGCTACTGTGCATACACGAGCAAGTTGTGTTTTCACGTGACAGTTCATTGTCCAGAATACATGCATATATATTAATTCAAGCATAGCATTTATCTATAAAAGTTTACTCACACGTTTAGCACTTGCTTAAACAATATTTATTCTTCTTCTCTTTTAGAAACCAACATAGTGGCGAAATTGGAGTTATTCCTGAATTATTACGAATTTTTTTTAATTCATTTGGTTTTAAATTTGTTGAATTATTTTTTGAATTGTCATTCAATTAGTGAATTATTGTGGTAGGCTAAGGCTAGTTTTAGGGATTGAATTTTCATAGGTTAAGAACACTGAATTAAAAGGAGAATTGAATTTGTGATATTAGTTATAAGCAACATATATATTGAATAAAAATTTTATATTTGAAAAACTGTTGAGTTATCCATTTACAAACCGGCACCCCCTCCTGACGTTGAGCCCAGATCTCACAAGATCTTTGTTTTTATATAAGTGTTGAATACTCTTTTAGAAAAGTGAGCCTTGTGAATAAGCGCATAGAATAGTTGTACAGTGTATTGAAATTATATTACAACAGCCACGATTCCACAAATTTAAAATAAAGATCAAATACTAGATCTCCTGTGTTTTATTGGAAGTAGTTAAAGGGCCAGCGACCTTCTCTTCGGAAAGTACATCGCAGTCCTTGTCGCGACGAATTTAAAAGAGGAACCCGCGACAGAACAACTGGTGGCAGCGGTGGCGATTTTTTTGACGCCAACCAAGGAAGTGGACAACTAAAAAAAACCAGCAAAGGGGATCTTCCGATAAGCAGCAAGCCAAACAACAAAAAAAGAGAAAAACAGAAAACACCAATGTGCTACCCAAGGAAGTCAGACGATACCATTGAGGTCCCGGAAGAAGTTATTATAATACCGGAAGAGGATCCAGAAGAAATCGAAGCAGCAGAAGAATACGACTACGAGTTCGAGATAGACATCGATCCCGAGGAAGAAACCCCCACAGTGGAAGAAGTTTATCTGGAGATACACCAACAAATTACTCCAGAAAGTGACGAAGAGGCAACGTGGGAATTTGATACATACCAACAAATAAAGAATCTACTAGAAAATAGACCAATGTAAGTTATAAAATCACATTAGCATAATAGTCATTATATTATATTATTATAACATTGCCATTACATTTAGTGAACTAAAATTATTTAAGAAGTGAGTGGAATTGGAATATTTTTTTTTTCTAATTAATATAAAAAAAAAGGAATACATATAATACTTTCGTAAAGTATTTTTTTTTTTCCTTTCTCTGGCCCAAGTGACCTTTTAGTAGAGTTTCTTTCAAATTTTTTGTCCACAAGTGATTAAAGAAGTGACGTAAAAAAAAAAATTTTTTTTTGTTTTATCAGTGCATCTAAGTTCTATCACATTGAAGCGTTGAATCCTAGTTCCTTATTGTGATACTCTCTAGTATCCCAAGATTGTCATTACAAGAGCTAAGGATTACTCATCTCATCTAGGCCACAAGCAGAACGCTAACCGCCTAGCTAGAGTTTCGCGTTATATACGCCTCCCCAAAATGGCAAACCCTCAAGGCAATGGCGGCGGAGGTAGACCTGTTGTTCCTGTTGGACAGGGTGTACCACCACAGCCTGCACCACCTGCACTTCTTGCACCTCCTGCACTACCAGCAATAAACAGACTCTCGACTAGTGAGGCACGAAATCTCATACCCGAGTATGACGGCAATACGGAGGAGCTTCACAGGTTTTTAGCTTGTTGTGATATATTGTTCTCACAAGCCCAAACTGAGGCAGACAAACTGTTGTACCTCAGCCTGTTAAAGACAAAGCTGACGGGTCCCGCCTATGATCTATTCAAGTATGGAGATTATCCTACTTGGGCAGAACTGAAGGCAGAGCTCAAGTCTCATTTTCAGGAGCATCGCCGCGAATAGCTATACAGGGTGAGCTGCTACGCTTAAGACAAGCTCCAAGAGAAAATGTACAAGACTTTGCTCGCCGAGTAACCAAACAGTTAGCAGATTTAAATAATGCGACTTTAAATGAAGCCCCCCAGTTAGAATCAAGAGCGTTCCTACTTAGCGAAAATGAGCAAAATGCTATCAGGGTATTTGAAGATGGCATCAAAAATGACCAATTAAAAGTCATAGTTAAAGCTCGCGCAGAAACTAGACTACGAGCACTGATCACTTTCGCTATAGAGCACGATCAGAGAATAGAAGAGGCTCAACAAACCAATCTCCGCTCACCTCAAAATACTCCAATCATTACATGCGAGTATTGTGGAAAAAGGGGCCACCGTAAAGAAAGTTGTTTTAAACGAAAACAACTTCCCCCATTTCCCTCATTTTCAAATATTAAGAATGAGGTCCATAGAATAATATGTGGTTATTGCCACAAGGCAAATCATCGCACCCATGAGTGCAGAAAAAAGATATATGATGAACGCTTTACACGGAGCCCCCAACAAGGCCACCAACGTACAGCGTCATCTTCACAACTACCTTCAAGATCCTTTACACAAAGGCAACCACAACCAGAACAACCACGACAATTTCGGCAAGTTAGGTGGTCAACACCTACAAATGAGCTCACGGGAAACGAGTTTGCGCGGGAAGAATCGGACGGCGAAACTCCCCGCCAAGTTATCTCTCAGGCCGTCATTCATCAGCAGCCGCTGAACTAGTAACCCAAAAAATAAGGCTACCTATAAATTTAGAACAAAACACCCTTCTGATTTCATTACCCTTAAACGTATCTATCAAACCCAGTACTACTTTTATAATAGATACTGGAGCAGAAATTAGTCTTCACAAAGCAGAATCAACTCATGATTTAGCCCTCGTATACGAAAACGAGCGCTGTACAATTTCAACTCTTGCTGGAGCTTATACGCCCACAATTGGCATAACCTACGCCAAAATTAATTTAGTTGACGATGTTACAATCGAACATCCATTTCATTTAATCCCAGGAGGTAGTAAATTAACTTACGATGGAATCCTAGGCATAGACTTCCTTACTAAATACAAATGCAACCTTAATTGTTCAGAAGGTTACATAGAATTAATGACGCCATCAACAGGCATAATTAAAAATTACTCAAAACTATGCGTGAAAATAAAATTACCAGAGTTAGAGAAAATAAGTATATACAGAGTAATAAAGCTGAGAAATCCACTAAAGAGGTAGATAAAACACAAAATGAAAAATCAAATAAAGAATATACAGAGGTATTTAAAAAGGCTAAAATACAAAATATAAAAGAGGAAGATAAAAAAAAGGTGCATTACCAAATAAATATAAAAGAAAATAATTTAAAAGAGGAACCAATAAAAGGTCCCGAAGAATTACAAAACTTGGAACTTATATCAAGTAAGCACATTGGCATGGACACGCAACGCTACGACTGCGGTTCAGGTCAAGTCATTTCATGTGATAGAGAATTAGGTACGCGACGCTACGACTGCGGCCTAACTCAATCTAGTTCATGTGACAGCAATTTGGGTACACGACGCTACGACTGTGGCCCAAATAAAGCTGACTTGAGCAATATAAGTATCCAAGATAATCCCTTACAAAAGGAAGAACCAGAAAAAACTGGTAAAACATATAAAGAAAATACAGCACTGATCTTCTTACAAATCATATATTACCTCTTTTTAATAATTATAAAAAATTCAAAGCTTTCTTTAGAGAAAACCATCAGTTTAAATTCCAGTGTTCATCGAATAGAGGAGAATAAAATTCGAAAGTTGTCAGGCCAGAAATATTTGATAAAAGGGCCAGTAGACAAAAATTGCAATACAACTGGTATTAAGGAAGAAAATAACGATGACGAAATTCATCCGAAGGAACCACCTCTTACTCAAAACCAAATAATATTACCTCCTAGGTCGGAAGTCATAGTCAACATACCTAATAATGAGACTAGGGAATTATACTGCAAAAAGGAAGAGATTCTACCAGGAATTTTCATAGGGAATACTCTAACCAAACCTGAAAATCAGGTCATCAAAATTCTGATGCTGAACACAAACGAAGAGGAAGTAGTTCTACCAATAAAAGAAATTAATCCATCTTGGGAATATTTAGGTGATTACGATATCATACAAGCTCAATATGATAATGACCCCGTAGAGAATAGGTTGAAAAAACTTGAAAACACCCTGAGGTTGGATCATTGTAATAAGGAAGAAAGAAAAACCATACTAGACGTATGTCGACAATACAATGAGCTGTTCTATCTGGAGGATGACTCCCTTACTTGTACAGATGCAGCAACGCACACAATACCAGTGAAAGTAGATACAACACCGATATACGTAAAACCATATCGTTTACCAGAATCCCAGAGAGATGAAATCAACAGGCAGATAGGCGAAATGCTGGATCAAGGAATCATAAGTCCAAGCCGAAGCCCTTGGAACTCGCCTTTACTAATAGTCCCAAAGAAGCCAGACGAAACTGGAAAGAAACGATGGCGAATCGTAGTGGACTTTAGGCGTCTAAACGAGGCTACTCTAGGAGATGCCTACCCATTACCAAACATAACTGATATATTAGATCAATTGGGACGATCTAGATATTTTACAACCCTAGATTTGGCAAGCGGATTTCATCAGATTCCCATGGACGAAAAAGACAAGGAAAAAACAGCCTTCAGTACACCATTTGGGCACTACCATTACAATCGTATGCCATTTGGGCTGAAAGGCGCCCCAGCCACTTTCCAGCGGCTCATGAACAATGTCTTGACTGGATTACAAGGATTACACTGCTTTGTGTATCTCGATGACATTGTGATCTATGGATATACTCTAAAAGACCACAATGCAAAATTAGTACAGGTATTCGAAAGATTAAAAAGTCATTTATTAAAATTACAGCCAGATAAATGCCACTTTATTAAGAAAGAGATTGCTTACTTAGGGCATGTCGTAAGCGCAGATGGAGTGCAATCAGATCCTTCAAAAATAACTGTAGTCAAAACTTATCCCAAACCTAAAAAACCAAAGGATGTCAAAGCATTCCTTGGATTTGTAGGATACTATAGGCGTTTCATACAAAACTTTTCAAAACTAGCAAAACCGTTAACAAAACTGCTAAAAAAGGATGTGCCGTTCCTATGGGACAGCTTTTGTGACGAGTCTTTTAGAACTCTAAAAGAAAAACTGATCACTTCTCCCATACTTGCATACCCAGAATTTGATAAACAATTTATCATTACAACTGATGCAAGTGACATAGCAGTTGGTGCAGTTCTATCACAAGGCGAAATTGGTAAAGATCGACCCATATGCTATGATAGTAGAACCTTAAATCCAGCAGAAACAAGGTATTCTACTATCGAGAAGGAATTACTAGCCATTGTATATGCAGTTGAACAATTTCGACCCTATGTATATGGTAGAAATTTTACCATCATAACGGACCACAAACCGCTAGTTTGGTTAATGAAATTAAAGGATTCCACTTCCCGACTCATGAGATGGCGAATCAAGTTAGAAGAGTATGACTACACTATTATACACAAACCAGGCACATTGAACGCCAACGCAGACGCCTTAAGCAGAATAATCCCTACAGAAGTAGATGAAGAGAAAGCTGTAAATATAATGACCAGAAATCAAGCTAAAAATCAAACCAATATGACAAGCTTACCGAAACCAGATGACTTATACAGTAAATACATTTCAGCTGTCCATCCAGCTAATAATTTAATAACAGAAAGCAGCGATAACTTGTTGAACCAAAAAGGCATCAACCATAAATTCTTCTTATTACCAAAATCTGAAGATGAAACCGAGTCCTATTTGAAAGACCTCTTTCCTGCTATGGAAAATGAGCTTACTACAGACCTTATAAAATGCTATCAAATGAAGAAACATAGTTACATAATAGCTGAAAGTGAAATACCTATGAGAACTATAGACGATCACAAACAGGTGTTAAACGTATTAACCCAATTTAAAAATCATTGTATTCACAATAAATTTAATGAAATAAACTTATCACTTCCGAACATAGATTTATTAGCGCTCTCAGAACTAAAAAATATGGTTCATTTCATATTAGGAAGCCAAGTTTCTGTTAAAATTTTCCTATCTCGCGTAAAAGTAGTAACAAGCACTGAAGAACAAAAACAAATAATAGAGACGTTTCATTTGTCTCCAATCGGAGGACATCAGGGAATTACACGTACAATTAAGAGGATCCAAACAATGTATAATTGGCCCAGACTCAGTCAGGACGTAGAAAGTTTCATTAAGAAATGCTCATCCTGTCAGGCCAATAAGCTCTCAAAGAATCCGAAAATCCCGATGAAAATAACCACAACCAGTTACAGACCTTTTGAGAAGGTATCACTAGATATAGTGGGACCACTCCCGGTTAGTCACGAAGACAACAGATTCCTCTTGACCTTCCAGGATGATCTTACTAAATATACGGAAGCGATACCTTTGCGCAATGCCGAAGCTCGAACAGTCGCCGAAGCATTCACTACAAAAATAGTCTGTAAACATGGCATACCTGAGTCAATATTAACCGATCAAGGATCTAATTTCCTGAGCGAAATATTTACTCAAATGTGCCGAATATTTACGCCACTACGTAAACCGCGATCCGCTTACATGGGACACATGGATCCCTTACGCAATGTTCGTATACAACACTAGCATACACTCCAGTACTGGATATTCCCCTTATGAACTCTTATACGGATTTCCCCCAAAAATACCTTCCACTATTAAAACTTCTCCAGTCATAAACTACAACTATGACAATTACGCGAATGAACTCAGAGCAAGACTTCAACACAGTCACCAAATTGCTCGAGAAAGTCTGATAAACGCGAAGGAAACATCCAAACTTACGTATGATAAAAGTACTAAAACCAAATCATATAATATTGGAGACAAGGTACTATTGAAAAATCATGCAAAGAAGAATAAATTATCTCCCTTATGGATTGGACCGTATGAAATAGTTGGAATTAATTCCACCGAGAACTCTACGATTAAGATAGGAAATAAGACTAAAACAGCGCATAACAATAATTTAAAATTATATATAGATTAACTTATAATCAAACATCCTCACTACAGGATTATCTTTTTGGCAATTGTTTTCTGGCAAGCAACCATTAAGCATTACCCAATTAAGCGCTAACCCCGGAATATATTTCGAGGAAGTAGGACGAGTGGGATTGTTCAGCAACGATTGGCAAGTAATTATCTACTACGAGCTTAGAGACTTCAACTTTGAATTAGAAAAAATTAAGTAACTGTACAGAAAACGCTCGTATTCTTTGTGATTTAATAGAACGATATCATGATAGGTTACCTTTGTGCGACGATATCACACACCAATTACACACTATCAATAGGGCACTAAGACAAAATTCACTCTTATTAAAACCTGAAACGGGACGGTTTAAGAGAGGCTTGTTTAACGCGGTAGGCATGTTGAGTAAAACTTTATTCGGAACACTAGATGCTGATGACGCACTAGAGCTAAACGCACATATTGAGAAATTAAATGATGATCACGAATACTTATCACATTTAATTAAAAACCAAACCCTCATAATAGACACTACAGTAAACATTTTTAACAAAACCCGTTTAGCAATTAAGGAACAATTTATACACATAGAAAATAAACTGACGACCTTAAGATCAGCAGTAAACAAAATCAACACACAGATACTCCACCAAAACATAACCACGGACTTAGAAACCATGGTCTCTTTAACAGCATTGATGATGCTACGTTTTCAATCAACTCAAAATCTTCTAATCGATCTAGTAACTGACGTACGTGACGGAAAACCCAATCCATCAATTATCACACCTGACCAAATGAGAATGATTTTAGAAACAATACAGAAAGAAATCCCCGATACCCTCACATTACCCATAAATAAAGACAAAAACAGTTTATTACAATTATATCAAATTAGTTCCGTTCGTACAGCCATAGTCGACAAAAGAATAATATTTCATCTCAAAATTCCACTACCCTTCAAGGAAAAATATCAATTAATAAAAGCATATCCACTACCCACTTCATACAAAGATCAGTTTGCATACATTAAACCTTCCTTAGAATATCTTGTCGTTGATTACAATAGAGAACACTATTACCCCTTGAATACAATAGACCTTCAAAATTGTCAGACACATGATCTAGTATCATATCTGTGTCGAATAATCCATCCTATCTTCAATGTTCATTCAAGCAACAACCTGTGTGAAATAGATTTATTAAAGCATAGCAGCAAAGTGCCATCTCACTGTAAAATTCAAACAGTACCTCAGTTAGATTTTTGGATTCAACTTTCCCAACCAAACAAATGGCTATTTTCCATGCAAAATCCAGTCACTATTGATACTGTTTGTGGAGATGAAATCAGCTCTAAAATGCTACAAAACACTGGAGTAGCTCAAATAGCTTCAGGCTGTTACTTAAGAACTAAAGATCTAGTCATACAAGCACACAATATAAAACAAACAGAGCTCAATAATCATTACCTACTTTCTCTTAACCTCACATATACAATACCACAAATAAAACAAGAAAGCCCTATAGCAAAACAAGTACATGTAATTAGATTTCACGACAACCAGGAATTACAAGAACTTAATGTCGCTATAAAACAACAAGAGAAAGACCTAGAATCACATAGATTAAAAAACTTGTCATTTCATGACATACATCATTACACGCTATCTTACTCAATAATTATCATTGTAATTATTGTCTTTGGAGCAATACTCTCGAGAAAGAAGTTTTTGAAAAATGAAAAAAAAGAAGAAGATAATAGCGAGCATTTGGAGGAAGTTAAGCATGACACTTCCAACCAACTGATCATGCAAACTGAACACTTACATACATACAGTAGCTAAAGCAAAAATGCGCAGAAACCAATTTCCACAAGCTTTAAATTTTTACTCAGATACACATAAAACGCTTACAAAAGCCATATGTAAAAAAAAAGAAGAAGAAGAAAGTAAGCTAAATTAAACTTAAAATTATATATGGGTCATTCCACAGAAAATCGACAAATGTTCTGAATGGACCATCTCCGATTTTGATAAAATTTTACAGGTGGGTTGGTCTTCTTGTTGGTAGTACTTTGCTGAAATATTTTTCGTTTTTGTCCATTTTTGACGGCGGTATTTTGAAATTTGGAAAAAGTGGCAAATTTTGCTTGGAAGCTGTAAATTCAAAACTTTATATCTTAGGATGTATGCATCGTAAGCCCATGAAACAAACTCCATTTGTTTAAGGAAGCTTTAAAGCTCCTGAAAAAAATTAGCTGAGGTCCTTTTTCTGAAAATTTGTTTTCAAGGATAATGGATATGTTCGTTATCCTTGAATATCTCAAAATGCGCACTCTCGATTTCTTTTATTTTTTTTTAATTTAATCCTTAATGGCTTTTGAGGAAACTGTAGAAAGGAGAAAATGGAACTCCTTGAAGTTTGGATGGAGTTATTTTTTAAATATATGTAGTTCAGAAAACTCGAACGAAAATTGATGTTATATGGTGCGTTATCAAATACTTGTATGCAGCTGGTTTTAAAAATTACAGTGATACAGGAAAATAAAAAGAAAATACACATACTACAGCTTTTAGATTGATGTCATATATATACATATGAATATAGTTATATCAGAAACCTCAACTAAAGAACTCATTGTTTACTCAATGTTTACATATGAAAATAATCTTTGAAAATTCTACCTACCATATAATAATTTAAACCTGTTATAATTTTGCTCGACGCATCCTTTCTACCTGTTTTTCTTTTATCGCATATATCATGGCAACAGTTTCCATTTTACCTGATCGAACCTAATATATCTAGACTATGTATATGTATAACAATATATGATCCTAACGAAATTTAAGTTGGAAAATATTATAAGATCGGTTATATGTTAAATATCTATATTTTCTACACTGGTCGCCCGGGGTGAAATGGGGATGCAGGTAACCAAAGGTATTTACTTGCATTCGAAACAAGTCAATCTGAGTGAGGTAAATGAAGTAGGTATATGTGTATATAATTTAAAGGAAAATGTGTTTCAGTTGTGTTGTATCAGTAATTGGTAAGTATAAAAGTGAGATGACGCCGTGTATCTGAAATTATTAGTGCAACGTCGTTTCAATTAGTAAGCAAAACGTATTTCGCAATTTTAATTTTTTTTAAATTAGTTTTCTGAAATTACTTTAAGTTTAATTATTCTTATAAATCGTAACTGTATATTATTACCATATATACAATTATAGCATTAAGCATGGAGAATCGTTATAAACTACGGGAGTGTTGTAATCCTTTTTTAAAATCAAGTCATTCCTCTAAACGCCAAAATTTAAGAAATGTTACCAAGAGGATGATAGATCGTCTGCCAAATTTACAGCTGAAATGGCAAATATGTTCGCAGTGCCGATTAGAAGTCTATAAGTTACCAGGTCCTTCACCTTCTGTAGAGATTGAGAATCCCGAGGATATACAAAGTATTGCTGATAGTCAGGATGTTGAGTTTTTCGACAGAGACACTGCTCTCAACTGCTTGCAAGAGTGTCTTCATTACTTAGGAGAACCAGAAATTCAAAGGAGGCGAATGAGTGATAGCACATATGTGGAAAGAGAACTGAAAAGCATTATGGATGCCATATCCACTAAAATTTTTAATGTACCAATCGTCCAAGAAACAAAATCTAGTGGATTTTCGGAAAAATTCGCGAATAAACTGAGAGAAAAGTATATCACAACACAGGATAAAAATATGAAATGCATGATATTGACACTTTTACCGGAAGACTGGACTGCTACAAAAATCATGGATACATTTCCAGGAACTACGAGCTATATGTTGAGGAAAAGTAAGCAAATATTACAAGAACAAGGAATTTTATCTATACGCCCTCGAAAATCTATAGACATTGATACGAAATTAAAAGAAATGACGATACAATTTTATCTTAATGACGAAATCAGCAGGCTCATGCCTGGAAAAAAGGATTTTGTTTCAATAAAGGTAATAGTCAATTTTTTCAAGGATTCTTTTAACAAAATTTGATGGCGAAAGGAACCATGTGCAAAAAAGGTTACTTTTAGGGAATTTGAAGGAAATACACCTAAGCTTCAAGTCATCGCATCCAGAGAACAAAATCAGTTTTTCAAAATTCGCCTCCCTTCGACCGAAAAATTGCATTTTAGCTGGTGCTTCGGGTACTCATTCTGTCTGCGTTTGTACTTCACATCAAAACATAAAGTTAATGACTGAAGCTATCAAAACCAAAACACATAGCCAACAAAATATTACCAATTATAAATGCTGCATATCCACGATGATCTGCAATCCACCCGACACAAAATGTTTTTTAAATAATTGTCCACAGTGCCCCGGATTTCTCCCTTTAAAAGAAGAACTAGAAAAGGTTTTCGAAGAGAATTGCGTGGAGACAATTACATACCAACAATGGATATCAACGGACAGATCAAATTTGGAAACAATCACTGAAAATACTGATGACTTCTTAATTCCCCACTCTTTCATTACAGAACGACAAGGCAGCTTTCTCAAGGAGATAAAGGATTCCTTAAATCAAAACGAGTTTTTGGTTATTATGGATTTTTCGGAGAATTATTCTTTTGTGATTCAAGATGAAGTTCAGAGTTTTCATTGGACGAATTCACAGGCAACCATACATCCTTTCGGTATATATTTTAAAAATGAAAATTCAAATATTGAGCATACAAATTTGGTCATAATATCGGATTGCCTCAAACATAATACTGTTCTTGTATACCTTTTCCAGCGATACCTAATGAAATATCTTAAAGAGAAATACGGTGTTATAAAAAAAATTACATATTTTTCAGATGGTTCGGCATCTCAATACAAAAATAGAAAAAACTTTCTAAATATTACCATGCATGATGCAGATTTTGGATGTCCTTGTACTTGGCACTTTTTTGCAACTGCTCATGGAAAAAGTGTATGTGACGGCCTCGGAGGAACTGTCAAACGTTTAGCTACGAAAGCTAGTCTACAACGTCCCTTCAATCATCAAATAATATCACCTCGTCTGCTTTATGAATGGGCGAGTGAAAATATTAATAACATAAATTTCAATTTTGTTCCACAGGCAGAATATTACCAGGAAGAAATTAATTTGAATGACAGATTTTCAAGAGCTCATAGAATTCCATCGACACAAAAACTTCATACCGTAATTCCGGTCAACGAGGGAATTGTTTTGATAAAAAGATATTCGTTTTCTTCCGAAGGAACAAAGTACAACTTATTGTCTGGCGCAAAGCTCACAAATCCAATGACGAAAAGCACGAAATGTTTAAGGTAACAACACTTCATCCAGCAGGACCTTCTCATCACTTTCAATTTCCAAATGCACCAGATGTTCAATCAGTTTTAAAATCTTCATTAATATGTCAAATTAATCCTCAAATGAATAATGGTGTTTATATTCTAACAGCCAGTAAAATTAAATATATAGCAGAGTTAATTAAATTAAGGAAATCTTAAATATAGAATGTACATAGGCCTCATATTAATTTTAATTTTACTTATAAATATTTCTAAGTTACTTATATACTTATATATATAAAAAAGTTAATTAAACATATAATATTATTATCA
Source organism: Dioctria rufipes (assembly GCA_963924295.1). NCBI lineage: Eukaryota > Metazoa > Arthropoda > Insecta > Diptera > Asilidae > Dioctria > Dioctria rufipes. The sequence goes on along the minus strand of OZ002741.1, from coordinate 97,346,317 downwards.
ATACGTTTCTTTTAATATTTTTACGGTAGTTGACCATTTCAATATATAATCCTAGCTACATTATGTAGATATATTATATTAAATCTGAGTACTCAGCACACTTCATCAATTTTCGTTCGAAGTTTTCTGAACTACATATATTTAAAAAATAACTCCATCCAAACTTCAAGGAGTTCCATTTTCTCCTTTCTACAGTTTCCTCAAAAGCCATTAAGGATTAAATTAAAAAAAAAATAAAAGAAATCGAGAGTGCGCATTTTGAGATATTCAAGGATAACGAACATATCCATTATCCTTGAAAACAAATTTTCAGAAAAAGGACCTCAGCTAATTTTTTTCAGGAGCTTTAAAGCTTCCTTAAACAAATGGAGTTTGTTTCATGGGCTTACGATGCATACATCCTAAGATATAAAGTTTTGAATTTACAGCTTCCAAGCAAAATTTGCCACTTTTTCCAAATTTCAAAATACCATATCGCCGTCAAAAATGGACAAAAACGAAAAATATTTTAGCAAAGTACTACTAACAATAAGACAAACCTACTTATCAAATTTTATCAAAATCGGAGTTGGTCAATGCACAAATTTATACATTATTTGTCGATTTTCTGTGGAATGACCCATATGTAACTCCTAGCATTAGTGAAAATTTTCTTTTAATAATGATTAACGCCTAATTATATGCAAATAATTTTAAACCTTGTGAACTTTTATTTCTTAACTTAATATTACTTACCACTTAAATAAAAGAAAAACGAGAATTGTAAAACTATATATTAATAACACAAGGAAAAAAGGAAGACCTTATATTTTATACTTTTTAACTGTTATATCCCATAGACTAGATACAATTAGATAAGTTAATTAAGGCCTAAAAATATGCAAATGTTTTACTTTCAACAAGCAAATTAATGTAACTAGTATAATCCTAAAGATATGCAATAATATAACCAATAACTATTGATGAAATTAATGTATCTAGAATAAACCTAACAATATGCAATAAGACGACTGACAACTAACTTAGAGATATAAAACTAAAGAATTAATTAATATAAGAAAAGATTAGCACACTGTGGAACCAGACTCCGAACTCACTTATCAAACAGAAAGTTCACTCCTGAACTTTCTTTTTCTAAGGGGGATGGTGTAATGAGCCCACAGCCTTATCACTTTCTCCATTGCCCCAATAGGCTAAACGCCAAAGCCCTATCAATAACTTATCAAATTTCACATTTGCATCATCATCGAATATCATTCTCGAATATCAATAACATCCGGAAATTTCAATTCCCACGGTAGAGGAATTCTAAATTCTCAGGGAAGATATTTCAAAAGAACCTTCAAAAATTCATCCTAAAACCTAATGTATACTTACATGCATTAGTTTCGCTTTCTAAGAGCAAATATTTCCGCATAAACAATGCGACACATTTCCACATTAGTTCCGCATGACCAATTGTTCAAAAAACAAACATTCCCCATATGTGAAAATGCAGTCGCATCACACTGGAAACAATGTCGTTGAACTCATAAAATGTCGCAACCCATTTTCAAGTACACGACGCTTATGCTCTTGAAAATTGACCGTCATATACACCCCACAGCGCTGGGTCTTGCATCATGAAAATAAACAAACATGCACCATATGTTTACCTTTGCCATGATGCAAGCCACTGCACTGCTGGTTGTGTTATGAATCCCCAAAACAATCCAATGATCAAGCAATAACCACTTCAATTGCCTCTGATTCATAACGCATTACCTAAAAAAAATCAAGCAAACATCTCTCATCCATAAATCACGGTTATCCGACCCCACAATGAGAACCAAAACAATAAACAAACAACTATGCGCACACGACTGTGGTCAAGTTGCAGCACATAATGAGTAATCGTTAGATGTACCCATGTCCACGGTAATAATTCTTAGGTAGATAAGGCCTGTCACCTTTCTACAAGTAAATAAGAACCTTTGGACTTCTTGCTTGAGAACAATCAGCCAAACGTATAATGGAATCACCTGATTAACTCAAAGCGATAAGAAGTAAAGCATGGTACTCGCTAAACGATTTTACCTCACACCCGCTGTGCACCATATTGACCAAAAGAAATTGCCTTAGCGGAAGCGCCGGCGTCAAATTTCTTTTTGTCATTTGTACGTAATAAAGCAAGTGAATTATTATTTTGGGACTCGTGTGAAAATTGATACCGTTGTTTTCATACAATTGTTCTCAATTATTTTTTATAATTTGGGGGTAAAAAAAAATCAAATTGCATTATTGCAATAAACTTTTCACCTTTATTGGAAAAAATGCTTGATAGGTGATTTTGGGTTGTTTTTCAAGAAAAAATGCTCAATAGGTAATTTTTGATTGGTTACCACAAAAATTGCTAAATAATCAATCTGCAAGTGGAAGGGAGTATTAACCACTGCAGATTGATTTTGAATAAATAGAGAGTTCTGATGCAAGGAAAATCAGAAATATTCTAAACCCGAAGCTAGAGAGTCCCCCTACCCAAGGTAAGGCCTCTAGTGGAAAGTAAAAGAAAAGGTATACTTCAAAACTATTGTGAAAACCTAGATTATTGTATTCCAAATATAAAGAAAAGTATTGTTAGTAAAAATTAAAAGTGTGCTTGAAAAGAAATAAAATCAGTGTAAAGATTAAACGCAGCCTTCTCATTTTGGTCAACCCGGATTATTACGATTAACTCCCTTAGTAAGACCCTCGACTACACCCACAAACTCATGAGCTGGCCAAAAGAAGAAGAACTTATCAGTCCACTGGGACTTTCTGACGAAGAGCTAGACTTCGAGCCAGAAGCGGACCCACAAGCAGACGCTTATTCAGAAGAAGACTCCTACTCAGAGGCGGACTTTTATTCAGAAGAAGACTCCTACTCAGAGGCGGACTTTTATTCAGAAGAAGACTCCTATTCAGAGGCGGACTTTTATTCAGAGACGACAGAGGTAGGCTCATTCTCAGAGCTTGAGGAAGACATTACGGACTGCTACTATAACCCCGGATCCGAAGGAAGCAGTGTGTCATCCGACGAAGAGGGAAGCATTGGCCCCATCTACAATCCCTGTTTGGACGACCTCGAGGAATACACGGACCCAATCGACCATTTGCTGGACATCCTGCTCAAACACGAGAACCCGTCAGCATACGCGATTTATAGAACGCTGAGATACCAGCTGTACCCAGAAGAGGACTTCAACTCAGCAATCGACGTGGACTTCTATCAAGAGGTACGGGACGCTCTAGAATAGAGTTATAAGGTTTCTATATTATAAATATTATATTCTATATAAATATATATATTTTACTTTATTATATTATACCTATATTATAACTAAAATATAACTATTTAATGTACTCCTGGTCTTCACCCCTTTTTCTATTTTAACAAAAGTGCATATTCTCGAGTGTTTTTCTTATCAAGTGCTTTTCGGTGTTGTGAATATTTCTCCGGGATATTAGTTAAATTAATATACTCGTCAAGTTAAAAAAAAAACATATCGGGAAAATATAAAATTTTTTTTTTTAAATTCATACTCGACTACAAAAGCGTCGAGGCGTAAGAGATACGCTTCTTCCTGGGCTAATCATCCACAGAAGGCCTGCACGGAAACGAGCTCACAATATGACCAACGATCAAGTTGCGGCGAGAGCCGAAAAATTATCTCTCAGTGATGCTAGATCACTCATTCCAGAATTCGATGGTAATTCTGATGATTTACACCGATTTCTGAATACATGTGAAATGTTTCAGAAAGAAGGTATTGCAGAAACAGAAAAGGCTCTATTTTTGCAAATAATCAAAACAAAATTGGTAGGCAGAGCCTATGAAGTTGTTAAATATAACGACGTAAATTCTTGGAAAGAACTCCAAAAGGCCCTGCAAGAGCAATTTTTAGAGACTCGTTCTAGAGTCTCAATACAAAATGAGATTCTAGCTCTCAGACAAAAATCTGGAGAAAATATGAAAGATTACGCCTTTCGTGCTCGCAAGTTGTTAGCATTATATGATGATGCAACCTCTAGTTTTACAAATGATCAAACACTCAAAAATCTTTTAGCTGGAGAAAATCAAAAAATGGTTCTCCGAGCATTTGAAGACGGCCTCAAAGACAGTCAGGTTCGTCTATTAACCAAGGCAAAAGGCCACGAGGAGCTGTCAGCTTCTATTAAATTTGCTATAGACCAATCCGAAAGGAACTCCACTTATAATGATCATTTTTCAACTTGTTCAAAATGCAACAGAAAAGGACATACAGCTGAAGTCTGTTATTCCACAAGAGTGAAAATGGAAAAACCCTCACTCATTTGTTCCTACTGCAAAATACCTAATCATCACTTTTCGGAATGTCGTAAGAGACTTTTCCAGCAAAGTTATCCAAGTAATAGCAGGTCATTCCCTCATACAAAAATACAAAGGGAAAATCAATCACAAAGGTATTACACTTCGAGTGTTCCACAGTATCAACGGAATACTCCAGTTAATCACCGTTTTCAAGGCAACCAACAAGAGGCTTATGTTCCTCAAAATCAAAGATCCCAACAGAATTTCACAGGATCACCTAAGCGGTCGCCAAATATTAGAGCAGCAACTGCCAAAATAAAATCAAAAAATCAACAGAAATCGGAAAACAGCCGGCGGCGGGACGAGGATGCCATTACAGTCGCCCAGTCTCGCCTCAGCCAGATGACTGTATCCGCGGATGTCCATCGACATCCGAAAAATTAAATCAAATGCTTTATCTCCCTCTCAATGCTGATCGCCAATCACTAGTTTTGACGATCAGAAATTCCATCACAGCATTTGATACTAGTAATTTCTTAATAGATACAGGAGCCGAAATATCGGTCCTTAAAGCAACCAGATCACTTGGTGACACAAGGGTTGATAGAACAAAGAGCTTGGAGGTATCACCTCTAGCTGGAAAAGCCCTACATACTTTAGGAACCGCCAAATGCGAATTTCAAGTAGGCAAAAATTTCTTTACCCACGATATACACATGGTGGAAGATGACCTCCAACTCTAATATGATGGAATTCTAGGTCATGACTTTTTAAATAAATTTTCTAGCATAATAGACTACGAAAACAAAAGTCTATCACTAAAAATTAATAAGCCCCAAGGAGGCAAAACCACACGCAAAGTTATTAAGGCAAATTCAGAGACAATGTGCAAAAACGAATATGGAGGTTTGAATGACCCAAGTTCGAAAAAATTGTCTCGCCACAGCTCAAATGTCAAGTATGGAGGTTTGAATGACCCAAGCTTCGACAATTTGACTTACACCAGCTCAGATAGCAGGCATGGAGGTTTGAAAGACCCAAGCCAAGACTATCAGTTGGTACAAGCTGACAAGGCCCCCCACAAAGAGGTGAGCCTAAGGGTAAGAAACAAAAAAATGTTTCGAAAATAATAAACAAAATAAATCAGTACGAAGCCGAAAGTATAAAAATACCGGCACGTACACAAATGGTAGCAAAAATAAAACTAAATCAAAGAGGTTGTTTCTTTAGTGAACACCAAGAACTGAAACCAGGAGTGATAACAGGAAATACGCTAATAGAACCTGACAACACAGGTCACGCGACTATCCTAATCCTGAACTCAAATCAGCAAGAGGTTACTATAAGAAACACAGAAATAAGACCTCATCTACGAAACTTAAATAATTATAGTATAATAAAATTAAATCCGAAAAAGGATCCAATAAAGCAGAGACTAAATAGACTCGAGAACGAGCTAAACCTCGCTCACTGCAACGCGGAAGAAGCCCAAACAATTCTAGATACTTGTCGAGAATACAATGACATATTTTATCTAGATGGGGATTTCCTAACTTGCACAAGTGCAGTTAAGCACCAAATACCTACGCTACCTGAAAAACCCATTGTCAACATAAGACCTTATAGACTTCCAGAATCTCAGCGTACTGAGATTAATTCACAAATAAATAAAATGCTTCAAGAAGAAATCATAAGCCCTAGTTCTAGCCCCTGGAACTCTCCTCTACTTCTAGTTCCGAAAAAACCTGATGCTTCAGGAAACAAAAGATGGAGAGTAGTTGTCGATTTCAGGCGCCTCAACGACATAACAGTCGGTGATGCCTTTCCCTTACCCAACATTACTGATATACTAGATCAGCTGGGGAAAGCTAAATACTTTAGTACATTGGATTTAGCTAATGGCTTTCATCAAATACAAATGGAGGACCATGATAAGGAAAAAACTGCTTTCAGTACACCTTACGGTCATTACCATTTTAATAGAATGCCATTCGGATTGAAACGTGCACCAGCCACTTTTCAAAGGCTGATGAACAATGTTTTAGTCGGACTCCAAGGCATAGAATGTTTTGTATACATGGACGACATAATTGTCTACGGATACAACTTGACAGAACATAATGCAAGACTCCAACACGTTTTCAATAGGCTTAGAGTAAATAATCTCAAGCTACAGCCTGAAAAATGCCATTTTCTAAGCAAACAAATAGCTTATCTTGGACATTTGGTTACAGAAAACGGAGTAACACCGGATCCCTCTAAACTAGAATCTGTCCAAAATTACCCAGTACCCAAGAAGGAAAAAGACATAAAATCCTTCTTAGGTTTTGTTGGATATTACCGTCGCTTTATCCCTAATTTCGCTAAAATAGCAAAGCCTCTCACGGCTCTATTAAAGAAAGATGCTACTTTCAAATGGGATGCGTTCTGCGACGAAGCTTTCACGCTTATGAAAGAAAAATTATTAAATCCGCCTATTTTGCAATATCCTCGCTTTAACGAAGAATTTTTAGTTACTTCAGACGCAAGTAACTATGCAATTGGCGCAGTTTTATCGCAAGGGAAAATCGGAGAAGACAAACCAATCTGTTATGCCAGCCGCACCCTAAATCCGGCTGAGACAAGATATTCAACTATAGAAAAAGAGCTATTAGCAATAATATACGCGGTAGAACAATTTCGTCCTTACCTGTACGGTCGGACATTTACGATTATTACAGATCACAAGCCCCTTACGTGGCTCATGAATCTGAAAGACCCCACTTCCCGAATGATGAGGTGGAGGATTAAACTTGAAGAGTATGACTACAAGATCATACACAAATCAGGGAAATCTAATCTTAACGCTGACGCACTCAGTCGTATAGTACCAGAATCCAAAAATATTCAAGTGATAACAAGGAATCAACAGAGGGCACAAACAAGCCAAACCCCTAAAATAGTAGGAGAAAACTCGAACAATTTACTGGAAACACGGAATATCAAAAGAAAATATTTCATAATTCCGACAGTAAACACCACATTTGAAAACTTATTAAAAACTTATTTACCTGATAATTATCAAATTCCATTAGGGGGAATCAAAGAATATAAACAAGGGAATACTACGTATATAGTGGGGCATGCACCCCTCCCTTTTAAAGAACAAAAAGATCAGGAATTAACAAGAAGTATATTTAAAAAATTCAAAGAATTGTCATCTAACGAAGAGATAATTCCAATTGCTATACCAATCCTGAACAGCACTTGGTACTTCGAGTTGAAACTCATATGTGCTGAAGAATTTAAGGATTCCGCCACGAGGCCTATTTTCTTCCTCAATAAGATAGTACAATTAAAATACCCAAAGGACATCGAACAGGTAATTAGGGATTACCATGTCACTCCTTTAGGCGGTCATCAGGGACAAACGAAGACTATCGGGAAGATAAGAAGAATCTATAACTGGCCAGGTATGAAAAAAGACATTCAAGAGTACATCAAGAGATGTTCTTCCTGCCAGGTCAATAAATCAGGTGCAAACAAGAAAATACCTAAGAAGATTACTACCACAAGCAAAAAACCATTTGAAAAAATCTTCTTGGATATCGTTGGACCTCTACCAACAAGTTATCAAAACAACAAATATCTATTAACGTTCCAAGATGATCTGACTAAATTTTCAGATGCTATACCCCTACCGAACGCAGAAGCCAAAACGGTAGCTGAGCAATTTGTAACCCACATCATTTGTAAACATGGTTTACCTGAATCAATCCTAACGGACCAAGGATCAAACTTCCTAAGTTCTCTATTTAGTGAAATTTGTAAACTTTTGAAAATACATAAGTTACAAACTACACCATACCACCCAGAGACAAACGGAGCTCTAGAAAGAAGCCACCGTACGCTTGCTGAATACCTTAGACACTATGTGTCTACAGATCCACTAACATGGGATACATGGATCCCTTACGCTATGTTCACATACAACAATTCTAATCATTCAAGTACAGGCTACACGCCTCACGAATTACTATTTGGATTTCACGCAGAAATCCCAACATCACTAAAAAAGGACCCAGAAGTTACGTATAACTACGATAACTATGCCAGTGAACTAAAAGCGCGTCTCCAATATGCTCATCAAATAGCAAGAGAAAATCTTATAAAAAACAAGGAGAAATCCAAAACGTACTATGATCACGTTACTAAGCCAAAACCTTTTATAATTGGTGACAAGGTATTAGTGAAGAATCACACGAGAAAAAATAAATTATCTCCCTTATGGGAAGGCCCTTACGAAATAGTACAAATTGCCTCAACCGAGAATTCAGTGGTAAGAGTTAGAAACAAAAATAAAAAACTCCATAACAACCATCTGAAGCTATTCATAGAGTAATCGCGTTCTTTTCTTTTCTTCTATTCCACCAGGCCAAAATGCCGTACATAATACTAATCTTATTATTAACATTCGGAGTCACGAGCGGAACAAAGACAACAAACTTCGCCTCAACTCCAGGAATATATTTCGAGGAATACGGAAACATACAATTATACAGCTCAAGTTGGAAACTAGTTACGTATTATAGCCTAGACGATTTTCAACTAGAACATAACCTCCTAAGATCCCAAACAATAGACATAGAAAAAATATGTTTACATTTTAAGATACAACACCCAACCCGCAACCACCCATGCGAGTCACAAATAAAAACTATCAAAATATTAATTAACGAGATAGAGCAAAATGCAGAAATTATAGATCCTAAAAATTTGCGTGCTCGACGCGGCCTAATAAACGCAATAGGCAGCCTTAGCAAAACACTCTTCGGTACTCTCAATGAAGACGATGCCAAGCATTACGACAAACAAATCCACTACTTAAAAATAAATGAGGACCACCTATTAGAACTCATTAAATCACAAACCATTATCGTAGATAAAACAATCAACCTTTTTAATAAAACATCCTCAGATATTAAACTCGAATTTGATAACATCCAAGAAAAATTTGACAAAACTTCTAAAGCATTCAATTTCATAATAGCTGAAGTGAACTCCACCTTCATAAACTTAGAACTAGAAAGTATCACTTCCGCCATTACACTATCACTTATGAGATACCAAAATTCGCAAAAAGCAATCCTCGACATGCTTTTAGATATAAAACATGGCATTCCCAATCCATTAATTATCACCCCATTTCAACTGGAGGAAACTCTTACAGTTATTAGGAAAAATCTTCCTTCCGGAACCACCTTACCCATTTCAGCCACACAAGACAGTCTTATCGACTTATATAAAGTTAGCATTACAACTACAAACAAAATCAAGAATAATATCATCATCGAAATTAAAATCCCATTACCCCTAAACACAATTTTCCAGGCATACAAAGTTATACCATTCCCAAGTATAGTAAACACCTCTTTTCTTTACATAAAACCTACTACCGAATATTTATTGGTAGATTTTAACCGCGAAAAACATTACCCCATGAATACAGAGGACTTCGACAAATGCCAATTGAGTTTCTCAAATACTCATCTGTGTCAAATAACACACCCAATCCTTAATAGTAATGCCGAACAAAACAAATGCGAAATGGATCTATTAAAACATACTACGGAAATTCCAAAATCCTGCGATGTAAAAACAATAAAGACATCTACTTTCTGGATCCAATTAAACAACCCAAATAAATGGTTATTCAGTCTTAGAAACCCTCTAACAATAGATAATATATGCGTTGACAGAATCGAACCGCTAACACTCGAAAGAAACGGTATTTTAGAAATTTCTCCAAATTGCTACATAAGAAGCAACGACCTAACGCTATACGGTCATTCCGAAAGAATATCAATTTCAAATAATTCATACTTACCCTCAATTAACCTAACAATGGCTAATCATCTTAAAGACATAAAACTCGAACTCCCGAAAATGATTACAATAAAAAACGTAAATCACCAAGCTCTATTCGATCTAAGCCAAGATTTAAAAACACTGGAGCACGAGGAAAAACAAAAATTAAATAATATTTCAACGCATGATATACACCATTATTCTTTCATATATCTATTAATTATAACACTTACTTCTTATGGTGTAATCAAAATAATCATGCGATATGTTAAAAAAGAGAAGAACCAGAAAACTTTAAAAGAAAATAAAACAAATAATGAAGAAATTACTGAAATCAAAAGTATTTCCAGTAAAATACCATTATCTAGAATCACAGATAACTAATTAAGTACCTCTCAAATAAGTTGCTTTTATAATACTATTATAATACCACACTTGGTAACAATTGATTTTTGTAAAATAAGAAACACAACATATATATAAAAAAAAAATATCATTTAATCTAGCATAAATAAATCATAAACGATGGAGCTAATGAATAAAAATATCATTAGCAACTAAATCTAATTTTGTATAATACATATCATAATCATAACAATTAAATCTAACATATGTTTGTATCATACATACCATTAAGTACCATATAATATCATATCGTAGTACTAATCAAACTATGTACTCTAGATTTCCGAGCGTCAGCAACTCTCAAATTTTTTTTACATCCTCTTAAAGAATATAAAAGAAAATCTTTTTTCAAGGGGGAAGGTGTTATGAATCCCCAAAACAATCCAATGATCAAGCAATAACCACTTCAATTGCCTCTGATTCATAACGCATTACCTAAAAAAAATCAAGCAAACATCTCTCATCCATAAATCACGGTTATCCGACCCCACAATGAGAACCAAAACAATAAACAAACAACTATGCGCACACGACTGTGGTCAAGTTGCAGCACATAATGAGTAATCGTTAGATGTACCCATGTCCACGGTAATAATTCTTAGGTAGATAAGGCCTGTCACCTTTCTACACGTAAATAAGAACCTTTGGACTTCTTGCTTGAGAACAATCAGCCAAACGTATAATGGAATCACTTGATTAACTCAAAGCGATAAGAAGTAAAGCATGGTACTCGCTAAACGATTTTACCTCACACCCGCTGTGCACCATATTGACCAAAAGAAATTGCCTTAGCGGAAGCGCCGGCGTCAAATTTCTTTTTGTCATTTGTACGTAATAAAGCAAGTGAATTATTGTTTTGGGACTCGTGTGAAAATTGATACCGTTGTTTTCATACAATTGTTCTCAATTATTTTTTATAATTTGCGGGTAAAAAAAAATCAAATTGCATTATTGCAATAAACTTTTCACCTTTATTGGAAAAAATGCTTGATAGGTGATTTTGGGTTGTTTTTCAAGAAAAAATGCTCAATAGGTAATTTTTGATTGGTTACCACAAAAATTGCTAAATAATCAATCTGCAAGTGGAAGGGAGTATTAACCACTGCAGATTGATTTTGAATAAATAGAGAGTTCTGATGCAAGGAAAATCAGAAATATTCTAAACCCGAAGCTAGAGAGTCCCCCTACCCAAGGTAAGGCCTCTAGTGGAAAGTAAAAGAAAAGGTATACTTCAAAACTATTGTGAAAACCTAGATTATTGTATTCCAAATATAAAGAAAAGTATTGTTAGTAAAAATTAAAAGTGTGCTTGAAAAGAAATAAAATCAGTGTAAAGATTAAACGCAGCCTTCTCATTTTGGTCAACCCGGATTATTACGATTAACTCCCTTGTTGCCAGCGCGCAACAATCAGAAGAAGTGAACTCTTGTTGCCGGCGCGCAACAGTTGTGACAATATGTCGGTATACATGCAAATTATGTGTTCACTATTGACCAATAGCAGGCATTTTCTTCGCATTCTCATTGCTCATGCTTAAACGGCTTATACATGTTATGTATAACATTGCCCAATAGAAGCTATTCAGCCAATTCGGCTTATGTGCCTGAACGGCGTGCTGCTGCAATGATATTATGCAGCTGGGCGTGTTTCATTTTTTAAAGATGAGGAAGTAAATTCCCTCCACGCGGAATTCCGTGTTTTGAATGGCAAGTACTGAAACTGCCTAAATAAATAGCCGCGTTCTAACCAAGAACAGGCAGTGAGTTTTTGGATCTTTCCAGAGTGCGTTTTCGAGTGAGTTTTCAATCTTTTCACAGTAAGTTTGAGTTCTGGACAAGTCAAAAGAATAAGGTTGACCCCCCACCAGCGGTAAGGCAACCCATTCGATATCAAATCAAGAAATATAGTCCGTGTTCGCTATTCTCAGACATCGAGAATCTTAATCGTCATAACTTTAATAATCGTGTTTGTAATAATCCACTAGAGATCTTTGTTTTTACATAAGTGTTGAATACTCTTTTAGAAAAGTGAGCCTTGTGAATAAGCGCATAGAATAGTTGTACAGTGTATTGAAATTATATTACAACAGCCACGATTCCACAAATTTAAAATAAAGAACAATAAAGATCAAATACTAGATCTCCTGTGTTTTATTGGAAGTAGTTAAAGGGCCAGCGACCTTCTCTTCGGAAAGTACATCGCAGTCCTTGTCGCGACGAATTTAAAAGAGGAACCCGCGACAGAACAAGAGTCCGTGGAATTCTCCACTCATCCTAGTACCAAAAAAAGCTGACAGCCAAGGTAACAAACAATGGAGAGTTGTGGTAGATTTTCATAAGCTCAACGACATTACAGTCGGAGATGCTTACCCACTTCCAAATATATGCGATATATTGGACCAGCTGGGAAAATCAAAATATTTTAGCACTCTCGATTTGGCGAAGGGATTTCATCAGATCTTGGTAGATGAACGTGACCGAGAGAAGACTGCTTTTAGTACTCCTTTTGGTCACTACGAGTATAATAGAATGCCATTTGGTCTGAGAAATGCCCCGGCAACATTTCAGAGACTAATGAACAATGTCCTCATGGGTATACAAGGAATAGAATGCTTTGTATACGTGGACGACATTGTTATATATGGGTGTTACATATACAAAATGTATACAAAATGTATACACAAGGTATCAAGAAACAAATCACAATTTTCATAAGCCAATCATGCCTAAAAATACGGTTGCACATACGAAGAAAGTTGCATCAGCAATTTCTTCAACTACGCGCAACATTCCTTCAACATATTTTTCCCACAAAACGACTTGGGAAAAATAAAAGTTTTAAGTTACTTCCCAAGTCGTTTCAATAGAAAAATAGCCCCACGATAAATCTTACCTTCAGTAAGATTTGTCGTAAATACGATATGTATGTACATATATACATACATACATATCGGGCGCATGAAAATTTTACGTCGGTGAAGACTGAAACGATCAAGTCTTCACCGAAAAAAGCTCTTATCAGCGAATTGTCGCGAGCTGCATACATTGTGATCGCAACAATGTATGCACGATAGCACGACGGTGGTTGGATATTTATGAAAATATCAAATTTCAATTCCAACCATCGTTCGTCGCGATAATTCTGGGCATGTTTAAACATGCCCAGCGGTAAATAATTTTCTCAGGATAGGAATGCTAATTAAGCACTTTCCTATCCTGAGCAACTAGACTTGCGATTACGAAAATCCAAGTCGAGTGCAGTCGGTTTTAACCATTTTGCTCGAGCGGTTTAACAGTCGGTTTTTGAGCGCTAAAGGAACAAACAGTCAGTTTTTACAGTCAGTTTTTACAAGTCCATTTTTGAGAGTCGAATTAGATACTGGTAGCGGCGCGGTCACGGTTAAAGGCAATAAAAAGTTAAGAAAATAAAGAAAAGTTGTGAGATATAGAAAAATAGTTGTTAAGTAAAAGCAATGAAAAGTGAAGAAAATAAAGAAAAGTTGTGGTATATAGAAAAATAGTTGTTAAGGAAAGGCAATAAAAAGTTAAGAAAATAAAGAAATGTTGTTGTGATAGAAAGATCGCACGGATTACGGATTACAAAGCAAAACGGAGCAGTGGAATACGCAGAGCGGTAGTGTGTCAGTAAGTACCCCCTGACAGTATACACCCACAGAATATATAACAATTGGCGCAGCCGGTAGGATAGTGGAAGCCTGCTTTCTAAAGTCAAAATAGAAAGGCATAAGAGCTTTAAAATCCGCTATCCTGCGAACCTAAGGGGTCCCATTGACTAAGCCACTTAGGCCAAGTCACCCCCAACACTCGGGTAGATACCATCTCTAGGCGCCTCTGCTCCAGGCGGGCAAGCGTTCACCCCCATTAGTGCAAAAGCACCACCGAGGGATACAAGTGAACAGTCTACCGAAGGAAGTGCAAAACCATCCAAAATCTCCCAGAAGGACGAACATTAAGCCAGCTGGAATTAGCCTGACAACCAGCTTGAAGCTCCCGGAAGCAAATCATCAGCCATTTGAAGTACAACGATCCTGAGTTGAAGAGGAAATCGAAGACGGCTCATAAGCCCCCTTTTCAACTAGATCCAGGGGAAGTTAAGACGGCCCAGTGCCCCCCCAGCTGCAAAAGAAAGCCGAAATCAACCGACAAAGGATTGATAGGGAACTCGAAGGCGGTTAAAGAAACCCCCCTCTCAATTACAGCAAAGGGACCTAAGCAGGCAAGGAGCCCCCCTTTCACTGAACAGCGCATCATATGCCAGCCGACAATCCTGTTCTACCTCAGCAGGAATCAGAAACAGCAGCGAGGGAAAACTCTCCATCTTTAGCCGACGCGGGATCAACCCCAGGTGCCAATACACAGCACCCCGGTGAAGGTACATCATCCGCTGCAGGAGAAAAACCTCCACAGTTACCCCCAACAGGACCTCGACTTCGAAGCGGAACCGTTCTGCCAGGTCTGAATAGTCAAGTAAGTTTAGCTAAGTTTTTAAATAAATTATACGAGAGAGCGCGGGAATCGGATAAACTGACGATTACCCATTGTGACGCCTTAGATCACAAATTAAAAACAGAGCGTGAGACCAGACTCGTCAAGTTAAAGACCTTAAAGGAAAAAACAATACAGTTCCGAAAAGAACTAGAACAGTTTTCCGAATCTCGGCGCTCACTCAGTTTAGATCTAGGAAAGAATAAGAGTGTTAGGTTAAGTGACAGTGATAGTGATAGCGACAGTGACGGTGAAGTAGCTGAACCAACTCCCGAAGACCTGCTAATCGATTGGCTCGAAGAATCCTTAACGGAAATCAGCCCAGAAACAAGCCCAGCTAGTCCACCCAAATTTCCATTTCCAGTCAATAGACTACACACAATGGTGGATTACGCTAAAGTAGCTAAGCTCACAGCTCAACTCGTTCCCTTATTTTCGGGTGAAAGTACCCCACAATTGGGACGAGAGTTACAAACCTTCATTGGCTGTTGCAAACAAACTATGCAGTGCCTTAATAATGAAGAAAAAGTGGCTTTCATTCAGGTCCTTCCTACAAGACTCAGAGGTGACGCATACCAATTATTCGCTTCAGACGTCCCTGCTTCACTTACTGAAGTAGAGGAACGTTTAAACAGAACGTATCTTCCCCGTGAGACATATCAGGATCTGGTGAACAAATTAATTACCACCAGACAAAACCCGTTAGAATCTCTCACTGTGTTCATTACAAGATTGAAACAGTTGTTGACGATTTGCAACGAGGCAGCGACACAGAAGTATGGAGCCGAGGCAGTCCCTGCTGTGAAAACACAGCTGATGGATTTCGCCAAAAATGCTCTGAAAAGTGGAGTAACTAACCCACACCTGTGTCAATATTTGCTCACGCAGGGAGAAGGCGATTTAGAGTCACTAATTCAAAAAGCCTTGGACATGGAGAAATTACAGCAAAGTGCTACATTCGTCCAGACTCCTCTGGTACAAGCTCCTCCAATGGCTCCAGTAGACCCAGATTTACGAGTGAGAGCTTACTATAGAGCTCCTTACTATCAAATGCCATCAACACCTATGTTCGCATCACCTCGAGCTCCAAATCCAAATCAGTTTTCACGCAATGTGAATAACTCAGGTTCATCACAGTCACGACAAAGACCATTTACGAACACTGATGCCAGAAATTCGGACACAGATGCACTGATCCGTAACATCACGTGCAATTTCTGCCAGCGAAAGGGTCATACATATACAGATTGCCTTAAGCGCAAGAACACCCCTTTCTGCTCAAACTGCAAAATCTATGGACACGACGTCCGTGATTGCAGAAAAAGTCAACAGACCCAACAAATTGTTCCTCCACGCCTCTCCAACAGATCTACACAAGAGCAACACAACACAAAAAGTCCTCAAGTCTTCAATATAAGACTCAAATGCACCTTTTGTGGTCGCCGAGGACATGCAGACGAAGACTGCCGCCAGAAGAAAAAATGGGAAGCCCGGAGTCAGGGAAACGACATGCAGTCGACCCAAAACTCCCCGGCTCGACTATAAACCCAACTAAAAAATTAAAAGGGTCACCTCAAGCGCCCGAATCCGGTGTCCCTACAGTGAAACTTCCACTGGACATAAGCCTTAACGGCCATACAAAACTAGTAGTGGACACTGGCGCTGAGGTTAGTATTATTAAGAAAAGAGCAATTAAAGACCTCAAAATAATTAATTCCAATGAGGCATGCACTTTACAGACCCCTTTTGGAACCGGAAAGACATTGGGAAATTGCAAGGGCAACTTCAATTTTAAAAATAAAATTCCCTGCAAGTTTCAGGTGGTACAGAACCTGCCAGGTCTTTCCGATGACGGCCTATTAGGAAACGACTTCCTATCAAACAATTGTAATGTTGAAGGCCCAAATAAAGCACTCAGGTTTCCTTGTACGGAAACAAATCCTGAAGAGTTTACTGTGCCCTTGTCATGCAAAACGGACAAGCTGTATTCCAGTAAAGCAGTCGAAGTGAGGTCACTTGCTGAAAAGATGGAACCTAAACAGGTTAAGCTATCTACATGTAGTGTCTCCAAGGCATCTCAACAGAGTAATGCTGGCTGCCAGGTTCAACAAGAGCCGACGGAATACGAAAAGAGCTGTCTGGGTGATCAAGAAACCAGCGATATGAGGCAGCATCTGGTTACTTTAGAGGAACCGATATGCATACCTGCTAGGTCACAAATTATCACCACAGTCCCGTTACGAGTGAAGGAAGAAATGCTCTGTTTATCTAAAGAGATAGGCGACGGAGTCTTCCTGGCCAACAGTTTACTCCCTACTGGGAAAGAAACAGTGCTAGTTGCCATACTCAACATTAACAATTTTAAAGTAGTCATCAACAGTTTATTATTACAACTGCTCCCTATACATGACTACGCCGTCATCCCAATAGGAGAAGCCACTGATACACAACATGTTCTCAAGCCGAATAAATCGCAAGCGAGTAACACAAACATCAGTGAGCTTCCCAAGGCAGAACAGAAGTCAAGCAAGACTTCTTTCTCCAGAATACCTAGATATAAGTTACTAACGCGGCCCAAGAGCCCCATACAAGACGTGTGCGAGCTCAGTAAGACCCGAACAGAGGCGTCCAATAGAGTAAATTATAAAAAAATTTCGAGGCCCAAGAGCCCTATAAAAGATGCGAGCGAGATCCAGAAGCCGATTAACAAGATGCCGAGGACTCCTCCGTCTAGTTTACCTAGATTTAAGATATATACGAGGCCAAAGAGCCCTATAACAGGTGCGTGTGAGCTCAGTAAGACCTATTCTCGGGCAAAGACGACTCCACCACCCAACCAAGTTAATGTTAAGAAACAACAGTGGCCCAAGAGCCCTATCACAAGTGCGTGCGAGCTCATTTAGACCTACTTAAAGGCAAAGTCGACTCCACCACTTAATAAAATTAGTATTAAGAATACAAGGTGCCCCATAAGCCCTATAAAAGACGCGTGCGAGATCCGTAAGACCTCATTGAAGGCAAAGTTGGCTCCACCGTCAAATAGAATTAAGAGAACCAATTTTTCACGGCCTATTAGCCAAAATACGAATGCGTGCGAGTACTTGGACCAATGTAAAGTACCCATAAAATACGGTACTCCACCAATTAAAGGAGCAGTAAGCACATGCCCTGCCGACTAGTAAAGTAAGTAAAAATACTCACAAAAAAGGGTTACAACAACCTAAAACTAACGCAAGCTTTTCGGAAAACACAGCTATCTTACAACACGTAAGATACTTATTTCCGGATCATGAAGATCCCACACATACTCCGCGAGTCAACAGGTTAGACCAAGAGCTCAGCCTAGACCCAAATCTAAATGCGGAAGAAAAAGCTTCGATATCCGAACTCTGCTACGAGTACAATGATATCTTCTTTCTAAAAGGTGATAAGCTCACATACACAAATGCTATCACCCACAATATCCCTTTAATACAAGATCAAGAGCCCATAAACCAAAAGGCCTACAGATTACCAGAGACCCAGAGACAAGTAATCAACGAACAATTAAGAGAAATGCTAGAAAACGGGATAGTCCAAACTAGCAAAAGCCCTTGGAATTCACCCTTATTAGTTGTCCCCAAAAAGGCGGGACCCGATGGTGAAAAAAGGTGGCGCGTCATTGTCGATTTTCGCAAATTGAATGAAAAGACAATTGGCGACGCATTTCCGCTACCCCGAATCGAGGATATTCTTGACCAACTAGGTCATGCCAGGTACTTTACCACTCTCGATTTGGCCAACGGCTATCATCAAGTCTTAGTCGACAAAAAAGATCGACATAAGACTAATTACGGGCACTACGAATTTAAGCGTATGCCATTCGGACTCAAAGGAGCTCCCGCTACATTCCAACGCCTCATGAACTTCGTTCTGACAGGCCTACAAGGCCTCGAATGTTTCGTTTATCTTGACGACATCGTCATTTACGGGAAAAACCTAAATGACCACAATGATAAACTTCGCAAAGTCTTCGACAAATTGAGAGAGAACAACCTCAAACTGCAGCCAGAGAAGTGCCAGTTCTTGAGAAGAGAAGTTGTTTACCTAGGGCACAAATGCTCTAGCGAAGGTGCATTACCAGACCCCAGCAAAACGGCCTGCGTCCAAACATTTCCTGTTCCCAGAACAGTAAGGCAAGTTCAGTCCTTTTTAGGACTCTCCAATTACTATAGGAAGTTCATTCCGGACTTCTCTAAAATCGTTCGTCCAATCACGAATTTACTCCGCAAGGACGTAAAATTCAATTGGACCGAGAAATGCCAAGAAGCATTTCAAAGCATTAAAAATGCTCTAATTTCCCCACCTCTTTTAATCTATCCAGATTTTTCTAAACCATTCAACCTCACAACGGACGCCAGTAACGAAGCTTTAGGAGCTGTACTTTCCCAAGGAGAAGTGGGTAAAGACCAGCCTATCGCCTATGCAAGCCGAACGCTGAACAAAGCCGAGAGAAATTACTCCACTATTGAAAAGGAGTTATTGGCTATAGTCTGGGCCACTAGAAATTTCCGATGCTACCTCCAAGACAGGAAATTCACGGTCTATACTGACCACAAGCCTCTCAAAGGTGTCTTTAACGTTAAAGACCCGACTTCCCGTTTGGTGAGGTTTCACCACAAATTATCAGAATTCGATTATACCATCGAATATAAACCAGGGAAGTATAATACCAATGCGGATGCATTAAGCCGCATTCCACAAGTATTAATCGAAGGCAATACAGGCAACACTTTAACGGTACAAGCCCAAGTCCACCACACTATGGACTCAGATGTGGAGGAAAGCATTTCCCCAAGTAAAAAGAAAACAAAGAAACCCGCTCATTGCTTCGCCGTGACCAGAGCTCAAAAACAAAAAGCCCAAGAGGCCAATACTAGCTCCAGCGCTGAAACACCGCCCACGGCAGCGGAAGATAAAGAAACTAAACTCCCAGAGGCGGAAATACAACCCCCTGCTACGCTTGAACAAGAAATAAGTCCAGTCAAGGCACCTGAGATAATCACGAGCCCCAAGGAAGTTCAAACAATCCTAAAGGATTACCACGACTCCCCTTTCGGCGGCCATCAGGGTGTCATTAAGACTTATAAAAGAATCAGACGCAAGTATTGGTGGAGACACATGCTTAGCGATATAAAAAAGTACATAAAAAAATGCCCTAAGTGCCAAACAATGAAGGCATCGCCACAATTCAAGATGCCAATGGTAATAACGGACATCGCAGAACAACCTTTCGACAAGGTTTACCTCGATATAGTAGGTCCACTAGAAGAGACCATATCAGGTAATAAATATATCTTAACGTTTCAAGATAATCTCACCAAGTTCGTCGATTGGTATGCCATACCAAATGGAGAAGCAGTAACGTTGGCGCAAATCGTTTTCAATGAGATTGTCACGCGTTATCGCATTCCAAAGAGAATAGTCACCGATCAGGGAACTAATTTCCTGAGTGAGCTATTCAAGAAGGTCTGCAAACTGCTAAAGGTAAAGAAGTTACAAACTTCCGCATACCATCCACAGTCTAATGGAGCACTAGAACGTGCCCATAGACCATTAATCGAATATCTGCGTACAATCGTAGACGAAAATCCCAAAACATGGGATCAATTCCTACGAACCGCTGCATTCGTGTACAATAACAGTGTACACGAGGGTACTAAACTAACCCCGATGGATTGCCTTTACGGCTTCACAGCGGATGTCCCATCTAATTTAAAACGAGACCCTGAGCCCGTATATAACCACGAAAGTTATTACCATATGCTCAAATACAGATTACAAAAATCATATGCCACGGCTCGTAAAAATCTCTTAGCCAGCAAACAACGCTCAAAGGCATATTACGACAAAACAGTCAGGCCTCTCACTTTCCACCTAGGAGACAAAGTTCTCCTCAAAAGTGAAAGCCGCAAACACAAATTGTCTCAAATCTGGGTTGGTCCATATCTGGTAATCAATGTACCTAGTCCAACAAACACTACCATAAAAATAGGCAAACGGCAGGTAGTAGTACACAACAACCGTTTAAAGCCCTACTACGAGTAGTACACTGGTACATACGTACACCTTTAGAAAATAAGTCCCACTGAAACAAAATTTCGCCAGTTAAACTATTAACTACCCACTCAAAAGGTCCCGCACTCGGGATTACTCCTTATGACTCATGAAGTCAAACTTTACCTAAATTTTATTTAAATTAATAAAAAATACGCTAAATAAACGTACCCACATATACCTTGCTACTTATGACAAAATAATGGTCGACTTAAAAGCTCATAGAGAAGTTGATGAAGTTTAGCATTCTCTAACTTGACCTAAATTTTATTTAAATTAATAAAAAATACGCTAAATAAACGTACCCACATATACCTTGCTACTTATGACAAAATAATGGTCGACTTAAAAGCTCATAGAGAAGTTGATGAAGTTTAGCATGCTCTAACTTACACTCTCCATACCTTGTTTTGGTAGTTACGAGTGAATTAAAAAAAATTTTTTTTCTCTCCAGTACAGTTTTGGTGAAAAAGTACAATGCTCATACGTTGACGAGATTTAGCAGGAACCAACTCAGAGTCCTCCTATCCTGTTCTATCTCGTCTTTCTTTTAGCAACTAAGCCCCCATTATACAAACTATCCCCCATTCAATTAAGCAATACTATATTTAAATATTATATGCTATGTAGTAAGACCAATTGACTAATGAAGCCTATCCTTCATTTTATATAGAGCATGAAGCACATATTGGTGTTAATATGCTGCTTCCATCTGGCAATGGGACAAACTCAAACGGAAGCCTACACAATAAGTCCCCTGAACAATACAGGAATACTGTATGAGGACTTAGGAAAATTACAAGTATACCACAGTACATGGAATTTACTAACGGAAATAAATCTAATGGAACTGGACAACCAAACGCTTATGGCAGAACAGGCGGAACATCTAGTGTACAGATTATGTTCAAATCACTCTCAAACGGATGAGCTCTGCCTGGTACAACAAAAACATGTTCATTCTCTCTTAGAAAATATCAAGAGAAGAACAAGTGTCATTCGAGAAGTGGTCCCAAAATCAAGGTCTACAAGATCTATCTTCGATGGAATAGGCAATGCAATGCACTACCTATTCGGGACCATGGACAGCACTAATGAACAGGAGGTATACAGTCGACTCGAAGAGCTCGAAACAAACACCAAAGCACTAGCCGAGCTGGAAAGACAGCAGATCAGTGTAGTCAAAACTACACTACAGCAAATCCAAAGGCCATTGACATCGCTTCAGGAAAGGCAACGTCAAATAAATCTCCAGGTAAATAAAATGCAAAATTTAACAGATGATTTACTGATGAGGCAATTGAGGCAGGAAATAATTTCAAGCCTGACCTTACAAATTGTCGAGATTGAGTACAGGCAACAAGCCTTACTTGACATAATAATCTCCAGTAAAAATCATCAATTGCATCCGCTAGTGGTGTCTCCCAAAAGTCTATTAGAGATATACCACAAGTCCCACGCTACTTGCCCAGATGCACAAAATTGTCTGTCGTTGTTATACCAGACAGCAGAAACCAAGGCTCGATTAGTCCAAGACAAATTAGTCATCCGAATACAACTTCCGATTTTCAATTTACCACAAATGAAGTTGTATAGAGTGCATAGTTTTCCTATACACATTAACAAAAAACAATCATTGGTACCCGACATACAGTACTCGCACGTAGCGCACCAGGTACAGACACAGGATATTCTATTATTAAAAACACAAGATCTTAAAATCTTCAAAAAGATCACTCAATCTTCCAAAGAGGACACTTACACCGCTAAACTAGGCATTCCCATAACAAAGGCTACAATGTCTAAAGAATGCATAGTGAAGCTGCTCTTCAATCCACTAAAAGAAGAGCCACAGTGCCAATTTAGAGCACAAATACCTCCCAGAGACCTACTTATCAAATTAAGTAAACCCAATTCGTGGATATTCTCGTTGATAGAACCAACAATTGTACACCTTCAGTGTACCCAACAATTCCTAACTTCAAAAGGCCAAGGAATAATTACTATCAACCATCCCTGTCAATTACAAGTAGGATCCCAAATCCTACACTATGAGGCAGAGAATATCCAGCAATTGAGTCTCAAACAACCCACTTATTTCCCAAATATAACTCCATTAGAACAAATAGTGGACAAATATCTTAATGAAACCAAAGAAAAAATACCGTCTGACAAAATACAGACAGAACTATACTCAGGAGATGACACTAATAGCATCATCCTAGAAGACACCCAGTCATTGAAAGAACTGGATGAAAAATTAGAAAAAATAGTTCCTCATATCAGTCACCACCGTACACATGTCCTAGCTGCAACATCAGTATCCTTAACTGGTGTTGTCATCACATGTATGGTGCTGTACCTGGTCGCCAAATGGCTAATCCCATTTATTAAAAATTATCATTCACGTAAATTTGAAAAAACCCCAGAGGCGGAGGAACAAATCGAACAAATCAAACAACCCAAACCGATCGAACCTACCCCTCTAAAAAGGACCCGCACCCTGCCACCTACTAGGTCAGTGCAAGTGGTATAGTGTCACCACTTCAAACGGTCAGAAGCACTAGATGGCATAAAACTAAATCTAAGTGGTTTCTATTAACCCCAAATAAATCAGTTAGTAATAATAAATAAAAATAAAAACAAAAGGGGAGAGGACATACAATTGTTAAAGCATAGATTTAAGGAAAACTAGTTTAATAAAAACATATATATAAATATATGCAAACCAAAAACAAAAGAAAAAACGAAACCCTCCCCCGCTAGTGTTAAATAATAACTAAAAAAATAATGAATAATATAAAAATATAAATATTATTATTATTAACCTAGAATAAAAATTAATAGCCACTAACTTTAGAACGTAACAAATATACAAGTGTAACAAAAAAAAATATATATATCATAACATATATAACATAACATAACAAAAAAAAAAAAAAAAAACAGTAGAAATTAATTAAATAAGTAAGAAATAAGAATAGAATAGAATAGGTATTTAAAGCAATTCTAGAAAATAAGATAACAAACTGTTTAAAAAAAAAAAAAAATAATTAGAAAATAAGTAAAAGCCAAAAACCAGTGCCAGACCGATCAACGCTAAGCCAGAAAACCACGATACAAAAACAAACCACAAAACCAACAAGAGGAAAAACAACCCACTCACATCAAAAATATAACTCTGTAGTTTATTTTTTTTTATTTTATTATTTTTATTTTCAAAATAAGGAAAAGAAAAAGAAGACAGGAAAGATACAAATTTGTAGTAAAAAATATATAAAATAGCCACACTGAGCGATCGATGTAGTGAAATCGGCTGGACGAGTCTTGCTGGACCTAATCGCTGTCAGAGTCGTCCCAATTAACCACGCCGGCCCCGGGAAGGGGAGGGGTGGCGGTGAACTCCCTCGCCAACCTCGTCGCCGGGGAATCAAAAACATCGTGGCAGCACATACAAAGTCCACGCACAGCGACTAGAGAGAAAACGCCGCCTGAAACAAAAAAAAAAACTAATTAGGACTGGCTTAAAGAACAAAAACAAATTTTTTTTTACCTGCGGCCATCAAAGACTGCCCCCGGTGAGGGAACAAGGGTATCAACAGCCGGTGATAGGTCCCAGCTACGGCCGGGGCACCCCATACGGTACTGGGACGCTCCCCATCCTCCAGCAACACTAGACGAAGTGGACCCTGCCACCCGGGGGAAACACGCAACACGTACAGAGAATAGAACGTGGAGGTCAACCCGGCGGGACTTCTCCAGGGCTCCTTTTCTAACTTTATAGAAAATAACATCTTTCCTCTCTCTCGGTGTATAGGCTCAAAATAACACAAAATATAAAAAAAAAATCTCAACTGTTTTCACACGGAAGATCGATACGTTAATGAATTCTACAAGAATTTGCCCGGTAAAGATCCCCATCAGTAAAAGTATCAAACCCTTAGTCAACAAAATTTAATGATCTAAAGATAAGAAAATTCAAAATCTAAGAGGTCCACACACAATTCTTTTTATCATCACCTTACCCCGAGAGTTATTCCTCTTCCAAGAATAACTCTCTTTTTTGTAGGGGGAAGGCATGTTACATATACAAAATGTATACAAAATGTATACACAAGGTATCAAGAAACAAATCACAATTTTCATAAGCCAATCATGCCTAAAAATACGGTTGCACATACGAAGAAAGTTGCATCAGCAATTTCTTCAACTACGCGCAACATTCCTTCAACATATTTTTCCCACAAAACGACTTGGGAAAAATAAAAGTTTTAAGTTACATCCCAAGTCGTTTCAATAGAAAAATAGCCCCACGATAAATCTTACCTTCAGTAAGATTTGTCGTAAATACGATATGTATGTACATATATACATACATACATATCGGGCGCATGAAAATTTTACGTCGGTGAAGACTGAAACGATCAAGTCTTCACCGAAAAAAGCTCTTATCAGCGAATTGTCGCGAGCTGCATACATTGTGATCGCAACAATGTATGCACGATAGCACGACGATGGTTGGATATTTATGAAAATATCAAATTTCAATTCCAACCATCGTTCGTCGCGATAATTCTGGGCATGTTTAAACATGCCCAGCGGTAAATAATTTTCTCAGGATAGGAATGCTAATTAAGCACTTTCCTATCCTGAGCAACTAGACTTGCGA
Organism: Dioctria rufipes; assembly: GCA_963924295.1. Classification (NCBI taxonomy): domain Eukaryota; kingdom Metazoa; phylum Arthropoda; class Insecta; order Diptera; family Asilidae; genus Dioctria; species Dioctria rufipes. The sequence continues at coordinate 97,320,486 of OZ002741.1, read as the reverse complement.
TTACGAAAATCCAAGTCGAGTGCAGTCGGTTTTAACCATTTTGCTCGAGCGGTTTAACAGTCGGTTTTTGAGCGCTAAAGGAACAAACAGTCAGTTTTTACAGTCAGTTTTTACAAGTCCATTTTTGAGAGTCGAATTAGATACTGGTAGCGGCGCGGTCACGGTTAAAGGCAATAAAAAGTTAAGAAAATAAAGAAAAGTTGTGAGATATAGAAAAATAGTTGTTAAATAAAGGCAATGAAAAGTGAAGAAAATAAAGAAAAGTTGTGGTATATAGAAAAATAGTTGTTAAGGAAAGGCAATAAAAAGTTAAGAAAATAAAGAAATGTTGTTGTGATAGAAAGATCGCACAGATTACGGATTACAAAGCAAAACGGAGCAGTGGAATACGCAGAGCGGTAGTGTGTCAGTAAGTACCCCCTGACAGTATACACCCACAGAATATATAACATGGGTATGATCTGAGGGATCATAATAACAAGCTGGTACACGTTTTGGACAGACTGAGACAGAACTCACATATTTGGGTCATGTAATTTCTGAACATGGTTTGAAGCCAGATCCAATGAAAATAAGCGTAGTTAAAACGTATCCTAGACAGAAAAAAGAAAAAGATGTAAAATCTCTGCTAGGATTCATAGGTTATTATAGACGATTTATACCCGACTTCTCTAAAATCTCTAAACCTTTAACAAAATTACTTAAGAAAAATGAAATCTTTAAATGGGACGCCTTCTGTGAGGAGGCATTTGTGTTATTGAAAGAGAAACTCATCCATGCACCTGTATTGGCTTACCCAGATTTTGAGCAACAATTTCTAGTAACAACTGACGCAAGTGACGTAGCAGTACTGTCGCAAGGCAAACTGGGAAATGATCGTCCTATTTGTTATGCCAGTCGTACGCTTAATCCAGCGGAAACGAGATATTCAACGACAGAGAAGGAATTACTGGCAATAGTAATGCAGTAAAGCAATTCCGACCTTATGTGTATGGGAAAAAATTTACTATTCTAACAGATCACAAGCCTTTGCAATGGCTCATAAACTTGAAGGAACCATCCTCTCGATTAATGAGGTGGCGAATTTTATTAGAGGAATATGAGTACGAAATAGAGTATAAACCTGGTAAATGTAATGCTAATGCTGATGCATTAAGTCGAATAAAGATCAACAAGTCTGAAAATGATGATAAAATTATACGGGCTCTGACCCGAAATCAAACAAAAAAACAACTCGAAGTAACCTCCCCGAGAAAAAATGATCTAGATAAAAATAGTACAAATAGTAACACAATAAAAACAAATTTGGTAGAATTAACTGAGAGTATGGAATCTCTTATAACACGAAAAGTGAAATACAAATATTTTCTGTTACCTCTGTTCAACAACCGAGAGACTTGAATTAACGGAGCTGTTCCCTGCTATTAATAGTATTAAGATAGGTGAATATGAATCATTTGAAATGAATTCTTTTATATAACCAAAATACCTATCCCCATAAGAACTGCACAGGATAAGGAGTACATGAAAAAATCCTTAAAATAATTTTTAAAGTCATGTGAAATAAATCGAATTACGGAGTTTCACATCTCAATACCTGTCTATAGTAACGACATACTGTTGGAATTTAAAAAAATTTTGAACGATTTAAAAGTGCACACCGAATTAAAAATATTCCTTTATCGAAATATCAAGACTCATGTTAAAAGTTCTGAGGACATTCAGCGTATTAGGATGAAATACCATTGGCCAAGTATGCTCAGAGATATAAAGAATTATATTCGAAGATGCGAATCGTGCCAAAAAAATAAGCTAAACAAATTTAACAACATACCCATGAAAATAACTACAACGAGTTCGCAACCTTTTGAAAGAGTAGCGTTGGACATTGTAGGTCCGCTTCCTGTGAGCTATAGGGGAAATAAATACATCCTCACCTTTCAGGATGATTTAACTAAATTCTCAGATGCGGTGCCTATAAGTAACGCAGAGGCACACACTGTAGCAGAAGAATTTTTCAAAAATATAGTATCAAGACATGGTATTCCCGAATCATTGCTTACAGATCAGGGCAGTAATTTTGTCAGTAACATATTTTCAGAGGTGTGTAAGTTGTTAAAGATAAAGAAAATACAAACTACTCCTTACCATCCACAGACGAATGGTGCTCAGGAGAGAAGTCACCGCACTTTAGCGGAATACTTACGACACTACGTTAATAATGACTCTCAGACCTGGGACGAATGGATACCGTACGCAATGTTCGTGTACAATACCACTCCTCATAGTAGTACTAACTTCTGCCCTTATGAACTTCTTTATGGATATCCACCAAAAATACCTACTACTCTGAAGCAATCACCTCAAACAACTTATAACTACGAAAATTACGCGAATGAGCTGAAAGTGCGACTACAGCATGGATATCAATTAGCGAAAGAAACCATCGTAAAACATAAAGAAAAATCCAAAGAATATTACGATGGAAACAAACGAAAAAAATCTTTTAACATAGGAGACAAAGTATTATTAAAAAAACATGTGCGACAGAATAAGTTTTCAGCCCTATGGGAAGGACCCTATGAGGTTATCAAACTAACTTCCGAGGAAACGACCAAGATAAAGATCGGAAATAAAACAAAAACTGTCCATAATAATAATTTGAAACTATTTGTAGAATGAACTTAAAAATTGATATCCTTTGATGAAATTTATATATATAGCATCCTATTCTTCCACACCCACTTTTATGTACAGTAAAGGGTAGCATGATTGAAAATTTTAACTTAATTGCAGCTCAACGAATTGCTCAAAGTTACTCATCCAGTGTTGGATTATCTGAAACTCTCTTAACTATTAAGTCAATTCTTATAAGAATATTCAATTGTCCCTAAACGCTTTTCCTAACCGCAATAAAGTGTGTTGATGTAACTAACCGTACATAATTCGAATACTGACCTAGTTCTTATAATGCTTTTGCTTGGGTTCTTTCCGATCGCTGGTATGCTAATTTTTCTATCAAAACTATTTACTCTCTGCATCGAATTTAAAATCTAAAATTTTTCCAGATATGATTTGGACAATAGTCCTCCTTGCAACTTTAGCCGCAGTCCGATCTGCCGGAATCAAGATTACTCCAATAAACAATGCAGGAATATATTTTGAAAATTTAGGAAACATAGAATTCTATTCTAATGAATGGAAAATTGTAATATATTATGATTTAATAGGAATTAACTTGGGTGTAACCTATTTAAAGAAACACGCAATGGAAATTAACGACTTGTGCGGTGTGTTAAGGAACGAACCAGCATTTTCACAAGTATGTAATCATACGGTGCTAGAAATGAACCACCTGATACATGACATTGAACAGAACATTATCCAATTAGATCCAAAACTAAGGACAAGACGATCGTTGCTCGGTATTGTAGGAACAATAGGAAAGCCTGTTTTTGGCATCCTAAATGAGGATGATGCTAACCATTATGATGAGGAAATCGAAAAACTAAAAAGGAACGAAGAATATTTGAAGTATTTGATAAAAAAAACAAACCTTGATACTGGAAACCACAGCAAATATCTTTAATAAATCAATAAATGATATTCAAATGCAATTTGTAACTCTAAATAACAAATATAGAACGCTTCGAGGTTTTATGGATGAACTTCACAACGTAACGTATGCTAACAGGATTGTCGCTGAATTTGAATCGCTTACTTCCCTAAACACTCTTTTGATATTAAGGTATCAAGGAGTAGTTAGCACAATTATCAATCTCGTAACAGATGTCAGACACGGGAAACCACACCCTTCTATTATTTCTCCCAGTCAATTGGAGACCCTCCTCGTCACAATACGGAGAGAAATCTCTAGTGAGCTTAGATTACCAAGTTCATTAAAAGAAACGAATCTGTTATCCATATATCATTTGGGAAAAATGAGTACCATTGCTCACAACGGCAAAATAATATACGAGTTTAGAATTCCACTTCCTTACAAGGAAGACTACCAATTATTTAAAACCCATTCCTTACCTACAATTTAAGAAAATTTCACTTTCATCCAACCTAGTACTGAATTCCTAGTAGTTGATTTTAATCGTGAACATTATTATAATATGGATGCACACGAACTAGGAAGCTGTGCCACTGACAGTGAAGCACAGTTTCTTTGTCAATTAAATCACCCTATTTTTAATGGAAATAGAGACAATTCAATATGCGAAGTTAATTTACTCAAACGAGAATATTCTAAGTTACAATCATGCGATTTTCGAACCTCGAATCAAACAATCTTCTGGGTACAGCTTTCTCAAGGAAATAAATGGTTATTCTCAACTAGGATAAATACGTGATATGTAAACAACATATTACTCCTTATACTTTGGTGGGAACTGGAATTATCGAAATCAGTAATAATTGTTACCTGAGAACAGACTTTCTAACCATTAGAGCATACAATATGAATGTAACCGAGCTAAAAAAATATTTTGTACCTTCATTAAACATAACCCAAATTTCTAACCAAACTATTAAGTTTAAACCAAGATTTGATAACGTTGGCTTAATCAAATATTCTATGCCAAACGAGCTCAAAGAGTTATCCGATCAAATAAAGATCCAAAAGGAACAAGAAGAAATAAGCCTAGAATCAGTAAACCCACACACAATACATCATTACACACTCGGTTAATTATCATTTCTAGATGACATAAAACTAAATCTAAGTGGTTTCTATTAACCCCAAATAAATCAGTTAGTAATAATAAATAAAAATAAAAACAAAAGGGGAGAGGACATACAATTGTTAAAGCATAGATTTAAGGAAAACTAGTTTAATAAAAACATATATATAAATATATGCAAACCAAAAACAAAAGAAAAAACGAAACCCTCCCCCGCTAGTGTTAAATAATAACTAAAAAAATAATGAATAATATAAAAATATAAATATTATTATTATTAACCTAGAATAAAAATTAATAGCCACTAACTTTAGAACGTAACAAATATACAAGTGTAACAAAAAAAAATATATATATCATAACATATATAACATAACATAACAAAAAAAAAAAAAAAAACAGTAGAAATTAATTAAATAAGTAAGAAATAAGAATAGAATAGAATAGGTATTTAAAGCAATTCTAGAAAATAAGATAACAAACTGTTTAAAAAAAAAAAAAAATAATTAGAAAATAAGTAAAAGCCAAAAACCAGTGCCAGACCGATCAACGCTAAGCCAGAAAACCACGATACAAAAACAAACCACAAAACCAACAAGAGGAAAAACAACCCACTCACATCAAAAATATAACTCTGTAGTTTATTTTTTTTTATTTTATTATTTTTATTTTCAAAATAAGGAAAAGAAAAAGAAGACAGGAAAGATACAAATTTGTAGTAAAAAATATATAAAATAGCCATACTGAGCGATCGATGTAGTGAAATCGGCTGGACGAGTCTTGCTGGACCTAATCGCTGTCAGAGTCGTCCCAATTAACCACGCCGGCCCCGGGAAGGGGAGGGGTGGCGGTGAACTCCCTCGCCAACCTCGTCGCCGGGGAATCAAAAACATCGTGGCAGCACATACAAAGTCCACGCACAGCGACTAGAGAGAAAACGCCGCCTGAAACAAAAAAAAAACTAATTAGGACTGGCTTAAAGAACAAAAACAAATTTTTTTTTACCTGCGGCCATCAAAGACTGCCCCCGGTGAGGGAACAAGGGTATCAACAGCCGGTGATAGGTCCCAGCTACGGCCGGGGCACCCCATACGGTACTGGGACGCTCCCCATCCTCCAGCAACACTAGACGAAGTGGACCCTGCCACCCGGGGGAAACACGCAACACGTACAGAGAATAGAACGTGGAGGTCAACCCGGCGGGACTTCTCCAGGGCTCCTTTTCTAACTTTATAGAAAATAACATCTTTCCTCTCTCTCGGTGTATAGGCTCAAAATAACACAAAATATAAAAAAAAAATCTCAACTGTTTTCACACGGAAGATCGATACGTTAATGAATTCTACAAGAATTTGCCCGGTAAAGATCCCCATCAGTAAAAGTATCAAACCCTTAGTCAACAAAATTTAATGATCTAAAGATAAGAAAATTCAAAATCTAAGAGGTCCACACACAATTCTTTTTATCATCACCTTACCCCGAGAGTTATTCCTCTTCCAAGAATAACTCTCTTTTTTGTAGGGGGAAGGCATGTTACATATACAAAATGTATACAAAATGTATACACAAGGTATCAAGAAACAAATCACAATTTTCATAAGCCAATCATGCCTAAAAATACGGTTGCACATACGAAGAAAGTTGCATCAGCAATTTCTTCAACTACGCGCAACATTCCTTCAACATATTTTTCCCACAAAACGACTTGGGAAAAATAAAAGTTTTAAGTTACATCCCAAGTCGTTTCAATAGAAAAATAGCCCCACGATAAATCTTACCTTCAGTAAGATTTGTCGTAAATACGATATGTATGTACATATATACATACATACATATCGGGCGCATGAAAATTTTACGTCGGTGAAGACTGAAACGATCAAGTCTTCACCGAAAAAAGCTCTTATCAGCGAATTGTCGCGAGCTGCATACATTGTGATCGCAACAATGTATGCACGATAGCACGACGATGGTTGGATATTTATGAAAATATCAAATTTCAATTCCAACCATCGTTCGTCGCGATAATTCTGGGCATGTTTAAACATGCCCAGCGGTAAATAATTTTCTCAGGATAGGAATGCTAATTAAGCACTTTCCTATCCTGAGCAACTAGACTTGCGATTACGAAAATCCAAGTCGAGTGCAGTCGGTTTTAACCATTTTGCTCGAGCGGTTTAACAGTCGGTTTTTGAGCGCTAAAGGAACAAACAGTCAGTTTTTACAGTCAGTTTTTACAAGTCCATTTTTGAGAGTCGAATTAGATACTGGTAGCGGCGCGGTCACGGTTAAAGGCAATAAAAAGTTAAGAAAATAAAGAAAAGTTGTGAGATATAGAAAAATAGTTGTTAAATAAAGGCAATGAAAAGTGAAGAAAATAAAGAAAAGTTGTGGTATATAGAAAAATAGTTGTTAAGGAAAGGCAATAAAAAGTTAAGAAAATAAAGAAATGTTGTTGTGATAGAAAGATCGCACAGATTACGGATTACAAAGCAAAACGGAGCAGTGGAATACGCAGAGCGGTAGTGTGTCAGTAAGTACCCCCTGACAGTATACACCCACAGAATATATAACATGGGTATGATCTGAGGGATCATAATAACAAGCTGGTACACGTTTTGGACAGACTGAGACAGAACTCACATATTTGGGTCATGTAATTTCTGAACATGGTTTGAAGCCAGATCCAATGAAAATAAGCGTAGTTAAAACGTATCCTAGACAGAAAAAAGAAAAAGATGTAAAATCTCTGCTAGGATTCATAGGTTATTATAGACGATTTATACCCGACTTCTCTAAAATCTCTAAACCTTTAACAAAATTACTTAAGAAAAATGAAATCTTTAAATGGGACGCCTTCTGTGAGGAGGCATTTGTGTTATTGAAAGAGAAACTCATCCATGCACCTGTATTGGCTTACCCAGATTTTGAGCAACAATTTCTAGTAACAACTGACGCAAGTGACGTAGCAGTACTGTCGCAAGGCAAACTGGGAAATGATCGTCCTATTTGTTATGCCAGTCGTACGCTTAATCCAGCGGAAACGAGATATTCAACGACAGAGAAGGAATTACTGGCAATAGTAATGCAGTAAAGCAATTCCGACCTTATGTGTATGGGAAAAAATTTACTATTCTAACAGATCACAAGCCTTTGCAATGGCTCATAAACTTGAAGGAACCATCCTCTCGATTAATGAGGTGGCGAATTTTATTAGAGGAATATGAGTACGAAATAGAGTATAAACCTGGTAAATGTAATGCTAATGCTGATGCATTAAGTCGAATAAAGATCAACAAGTCTGAAAATGATGATAAAATTATACGGGCTCTGACCCGAAATCAAACAAAAAAACAACTCGAAGTAACCTCCCCGAGAAAAAATGATCTAGATAAAAATAGTACAAATAGTAACACAATAAAAACAAATTTGGTAGAATTAACTGAGAGTATGGAATCTCTTATAACACGAAAAGTGAAATACAAATATTTTCTGTTACCTCTGTTCAACAACCGAGAGACTTGAATTAACGGAGCTGTTCCCTGCTATTAATAGTATTAAGATAGGTGAATATGAATCATTTGAAATGAATTCTTTTATATAACCAAAATACCTATCCCCATAAGAACTGCACAGGATAAGGAGTACATGAAAAAATCCTTAAAATAATTTTTAAAGTCATGTGAAATAAATCGAATTACGGAGTTTCACATCTCAATACCTGTCTATAGTAACGACATACTGTTGGAATTTAAAAAAATTTTGAACGATTTAAAAGTGCACACCGAATTAAAAATATTCCTTTATCGAAATATCAAGACTCATGTTAAAAGTTCTGAGGACATTCAGCAAATATTGAAGGAATATCATACATCTCCGATAGGTGGACATCAAGGTTTTACCAGAACACTCAAGCGTATTAGGATGAAATACCATTGGCCAAGTATGCTCAGAGATATAAAGAATTATATTCGAAGATGCGAATCGTGCCAAAAAAATAAGCTAAACAAATTTAACAACATACCCATGAAAATAACTACAACGAGTTCGCAACCTTTTGAAAGAGTAGCGTTGGACATTGTAGGTCCGCTTCCTGTGAGCTATAGGGGAAATAAATACATCCTCACCTTTCAGGATGATTTAACTAAATTCTCAGATGCGGTGCCTATAAGTAACGCAGAGGCACACACTGTAGCAGAAGAATTTTTCAAAAATATAGTATCAAGACATGGTATTCCCGAATCATTGCTTACAGATCAGGGCAGTAATTTTGTCAGTAACATATTTTCAGAGGTGTGTAAGTTGTTAAAGATAAAGAAAATACAAACTACTCCTTACCATCCACAGACGAATGGTGCTCAGGAGAGAAGTCACCGCACTTTAGCGGAATACTTACGACACTACGTTAATAATGACTCTCAGACCTGGGACGAATGGATACCGTACGCAATGTTCGTGTACAATACCACTCCTCATAGTAGTACTAACTTCTGCCCTTATGAACTTCTTTATGGATATCCACCAAAAATACCTACTACTCTGAAGCAATCACCTCAAACAACTTATAACTACGAAAATTACGCGAATGAGCTGAAAGTGCGACTACAGCATGGATATCAATTAGCGAAAGAAACCATCGTAAAACATAAAGAAAAATCCAAAGAATATTACGATGGAAACAAACGAAAAAAATCTTTTAACATAGGAGACAAAGTATTATTAAAAAAACATGTGCGACAGAATAAGTTTTCAGCCCTATGGGAAGGACCCTATGAGGTTATCAAACTAACTTCCGAGGAAACGACCAAGATAAAGATCGGAAATAAAACAAAAACTGTCCATAATAATAATTTGAAACTATTTGTAGAATGAACTTAAAAATTGATATCCTTTGATGAAATTTATATATATAGCATCCTATTCTTCCACACCCACTTTTATGTACAGTAAAGGGTAGCATGATTGAAAATTTTAACTTAATTGCAGCTCAACGAATTGCTCAAAGTTACTCATCCAGTGTTGGATTATCTGAAACTCTCTTAACTATTAAGTTAATTCTTATAAGAATATTCAATTGTCCCTAAACGCTTTTCCTAACCGCAATAAAGTGTGTTGATGTAACTAACCGTACATAATTCGAATACTGACCTAGTTCTTATAATGCTTTTGCTTGGGTTCTTTCCGATCGCTGGTATGCTAATTTTTCTATCAAAACTATTTACTCTCTGCATCGAATTTAAAATCTAAAATTTTTCCAGATATGATTTGGACAATAGTCCTCCTTGCAACTTTAGCCGCAGTCCGATCTGCCGGAATCAAGATTACTCCAATAAACAATGCAGGAATATATTTTGAAAATTTAGGAAACATAGAATTCTATTCTAATGAATGGAAAATTGTAATATATTATGATTTAATAGGAATTAACTTGGGTGTAACCTATTTAAAGAAACACGCAATGGAAATTAACGACTTGTGCGGTGTGTTAAGGAACGAACCAGCATTTTCACAAGTATGTAATCATACGGTGCTAGAAATGAACCACCTGATACATGACATTGAACAGAACATTATCCAATTAGATCCAAAACTAAGGACAAGACGATCGTTGCTCGGTATTGTAGGAACAATAGGAAAGCCTGTTTTTGGCATCCTAAATGAGGATGATGCTAACCATTATGATGAGGAAATCGAAAAACTAAAAAGGAACGAAGAATATTTGAAGTATTTGATAAAAAAACAAACCTTGATACTGGAAACCACAGCAAATATCTTTAATAAATCAATAAATGATATTCAAATGCAATTTGTAACTCTAAATAACAAATATAGAACGCTTCGAGGTTTTATGGATGAACTTCACAACGTAACGTATGCTAACAGGATTGTCGCTGAATTTGAATCGCTTACTTCCCTAAACACTCTTTTGATATTAAGGTATCAAGGAGTAGTTAGCACAATTATCAATCTCGTAACAGATGTCAGACACGGGAAACCACACCCTTCTATTATTTCTCCCAGTCAATTGGAGACCCTCCTCGTCACAATACGGAGAGAAATCTCTAGTGAGCTTAGATTACCAAGTTCATTAAAAGAAACGAATCTGTTATCCATATATCATTTGGGAAAAATGAGTACCATTGCTCACAACGGCAAAATAATATACGAGTTTAGAATTCCACTTCCTTACAAGGAAGACTACCAATTATTTAAAACCCATTCCTTACCTACAATTTAAGAAAATTTCACTTTCATCCAACCTAGTACTGAATTCCTAGTAGTTGATTTTAATCGTGAACATTATTATAATATGGATGCACACGAACTAGGAAGCTGTGCCACTGACAGTGAAGCACAGTTTCTTTGTCAATTAAATCACCCTATTTTTAATGGAAATAGAGACAATTCAATATGCGAAGTTAATTTACTCAAACGAGAATATTCTAAGTTACAATCATGCGATTTTCGAACCTCGAATCAAACAATCTTCTGGGTACAGCTTTCTCAAGGAAATAAATGGTTATTCTCAACTAGGATAAATACGTGATATGTAAACAACATATTACTCCTTATACTTTGGTGGGAACTGGAATTATCGAAATCAGTAATAATTGTTACCTGAGAACAGACTTTCTAACCATTAGAGCATACAATATGAATGTAACCGAGCTAAAAAAATATTTTGTACCTTCATTAAACATAACCCAAATTTCTAACCAAACTATTAAGTTTAAACCAAGATTTGATAACGTTGGCTTAATCAAATATTCTATGCCAAACGAGCTCAAAGAGTTATCCGATCAAATAAAGATCCAAAAGGAACAAGAAGAAATAAGCCTAGAATCAGTAAACCCACACACAATACATCATTACACACTCGGTTAATTATCATTTCTAGATGACATAAAACTAAATCTAAGTGGTTTCTATTAACCCCAAATAAATCAGTTAGTAATAATAAATAAAAATAAAAACAAAAGGGGAGAGGACATACAATTGTTAAAGCATAGATTTAAGGAAAACTAGTTTAATAAAAACATATATATAAATATATGCAAACCAAAAACAAAAGAAAAAACGAAACCCTCCCCCGCTAGTGTTAAATAATAACTAAAAAAATAATGAATAATATAAAAATATAAATATTATTATTATTAACCTAGAATAAAAATTAATAGCCACTAACTTTAGAACGTAACAAATATACAAGTGTAACAAAAAAAAATATATATATCATAACATATATAACATAACATAACAAAAAAAAAAAAAAAAAACAGTAGAAATTAATTAAATAAGTAAGAAATAAGAATAGAATAGAATAGGTATTTAAAGCAATTCTAGAAAATAAGATAACAAACTGTTTAAAAAAAAAAAAAAATAATTAGAAAATAAGTAAAAGCCAAAAACCAGTGCCAGACCGATCAACGCTAAGCCAGAAAACCACGATACAAAAACAAACCACAAAACCAACAAGAGGAAAAACAACCCACTCACATCAAAAATATAACTCTGTAGTTTATTTTTTTTTATTTTATTATTTTTATTTTCAAAATAAGGAAAAGAAAAAGAAGACAGGAAAGATACAAATTTGTAGTAAAAAATATATAAAATAGCCATACTGAGCGATCGATGTAGTGAAATCGGCTGGACGAGTCTTGCTGGACCTAATCGCTGTCAGAGTCGTCCCAATTAACCACGCCGGCCCCGGGAAGGGGAGGGGTGGCGGTGAACTCCCTCGCCAACCTCGTCGCCGGGGAATCAAAAACATCGTGGCAGCACATACAAAGTCCACGCACAGCGACTAGAGAGAAAACGCCGCCTGAAACAAAAAAAAAACTAATTAGGACTGGCTTAAAGAACAAAAACAAATTTTTTTTTACCTGCGGCCATCAAAGACTGCCCCCGGTGAGGGAACAAGGGTATCAACAGCCGGTGATAGGTCCCAGCTACGGCCGGGGCACCCCATACGGTACTGGGACGCTCCCCATCCTCCAGCAACACTAGACGAAGTGGACCCTGCCACCCGGGGGAAACACGCAACACGTACAGAGAATAGAACGTGGAGGTCAACCCGGCGGGACTTCTCCAGGGCTCCTTTTCTAACTTTATAGAAAATAACATCTTTCCTCTCTCTCGGTGTATAGGCTCAAAATAACACAAAATATAAAAAAAAAATCTCAACTGTTTTCACACGGAAGATCGATACGTTAATGAATTCTACAAGAATTTGCCCGGTAAAGATCCCCATCAGTAAAAGTATCAAACCCTTAGTCAACAAAATTTAATGATCTAAAGATAAGAAAATTCAAAATCTAAGAGGTCCACACACAATTCTTTTTATCATCACCTTACCCCGAGAGTTATTCCTCTTCCAAGAATAACTCTCTTTTTTGTAGGGGGAAGGCATGTTACATATACAAAATGTATACAAAATGTATACACAAGGTATCAAGAAACAAATCACAATTTTCATAAGCCAATCATGCCTAAAAATACGGTTGCACATACGAAGAAAGTTGCATCAGCAATTTCTTCAACTACGCGCAACATTCCTTCAACATATTTTTCCCACAAAACGACTTGGGAAAAATAAAAGTTTTAAGTTACATCCCAAGTCGTTTCAATAGAAAAATAGCCCCACGATAAATCTTACCTTCAGTAAGATTTGTCGTAAATACGATATGTATGTACATATATACATACATACATATCGGGCGCATGAAAATTTTACGTCGGTGAAGACTGAAACGATCAAGTCTTCACCGAAAAAAGCTCTTATCAGCGAATTGTCGCGAGCTGCATACATTGTGATCGCAACAATGTATGCACGATAGCACGACGATGGTTGGATATTTATGAAAATATCAAATTTCAATTCCAACCATCGTTCGTCGCGATAATTCTGGGCATGTTTAAACATGCCCAGCGGTAAATAATTTTCTCAGGATAGGAATGCTAATTAAGCACTTTCCTATCCTGAGCAACTAGACTTGCGATTACGAAAATCCAAGTCGAGTGCAGTCGGTTTTAACCATTTTGCTCGAGCGGTTTAACAGTCGGTTTTTGAGCGCTAAAGGAACAAACAGTCAGTTTTTACAGTCAGTTTTTACAAGTCCATTTTTGAGAGTCGAATTAGATACTGGTAGCGGCGCGGTCACGGTTAAAGGCAATAAAAAGTTAAGAAAATAAAGAAAAGTTGTGAGATATAGAAAAATAGTTGTTAAATAAAGGCAATGAAAAGTGAAGAAAATAAAGAAAAGTTGTGGTATATAGAAAAATAGTTGTTAAGGAAAGGCAATAAAAAGTTAAGAAAATAAAGAAATGTTGTTGTGATAGAAAGATCGCACAGATTACGGATTACAAAGCAAAACGGAGCAGTGGAATACGCAGAGCGGTAGTGTGTCAGTAAGTACCCCCTGACAGTATACACCCACAGAATATATAACATGGGTATGATCTGAGGGATCATAATAACAAGCTGGTACACGTTTTGGACAGACTGAGACAGAACTCACATATTTGGGTCATGTAATTTCTGAACATGGTTTGAAGCCAGATCCAATGAAAATAAGCGTAGTTAAAACGTATCCTAGACAGAAAAAAGAAAAAGATGTAAAATCTCTGCTAGGATTCATAGGTTATTATAGACGATTTATACCCGACTTCTCTAAAATCTCTAAACCTTTAACAAAATTACTTAAGAAAAATGAAATCTTTAAATGGGACGCCTTCTGTGAGGAGGCATTTGTGTTATTGAAAGAGAAACTCATCCATGCACCTGTATTGGCTTACCCAGATTTTGAGCAACAATTTCTAGTAACAACTGACGCAAGTGACGTAGCAGTACTGTCGCAAGGCAAACTGGGAAATGATCGTCCTATTTGTTATGCCAGTCGTACGCTTAATCCAGCGGAAACGAGATATTCAACGACAGAGAAGGAATTACTGGCAATAGTAATGCAGTAAAGCAATTCCGACCTTATGTGTATGGGAAAAAATTTACTATTCTAACAGATCACAAGCCTTTGCAATGGCTCATAAACTTGAAGGAACCATCCTCTCGATTAATGAGGTGGCGAATTTTATTAGAGGAATATGAGTACGAAATAGAGTATAAACCTGGTAAATGTAATGCTAATGCTGATGCATTAAGTCGAATAAAGATCAACAAGTCTGAAAATGATGATAAAATTATACGGGCTCTGACCCGAAATCAAACAAAAAAACAACTCGAAGTAACCTCCCCGAGAAAAAATGATCTAGATAAAAATAGTACAAATAGTAACACAATAAAAACAAATTTGGTAGAATTAACTGAGAGTATGGAATCTCTTATAACACGAAAAGTGAAATACAAATATTTTCTTTACCTCTGTTCAACAACCGAGAGACTTGAATTAACGGAGCTGTTCCCTGCTATTAATAGTATTAAGATAGGTGAATATGAATCATTTGAAATGAATTCTTTTATATAACCAAAATACCTATCCCCATAAGAACTGCACAGGATAAGGAGTACATGAAAAAATCCTTAAAATAATTTTTAAAGTCATGTGAAATAAATCGAATTACGGAGTTTCACATCTCAATACCTGTCTATAGTAACGACATACTGTTGGAATTTAAAAAAATTTTGAACGATTTAAAAGTGCACACCGAATTAAAAATATTCCTTTATCGAAATATCAAGACTCATGTTAAAAGTTCTGAGGACATTCAGCAAATATTGAAGGAATATCATACATCTCCGATAGGTGGACATCAAGGTTTTACCAGAACACTCAAGCGTATTAGGATGAAATACCATTGGCCAAGTATGCTCAGAGATATAAAGAATTATATTCGAAGATGCGAATCGTGCCAAAAAAATAAGCTAAACAAATTTAACAACATACCCATGAAAAGAACTACAACGAGTTCGCAACCTTTTGAAAGAGTAGCGTTGGACATTGTAGGTCCGCTTCCTGTGAGCTATAGGGGAAATAAATACATCCTCACCTTTCAGGATGATTTAACTAAATTCTCAGATGCGGTGCCTATAAGTAACGCAGAGGCACACACTGTAGCAGAAGAATTTTTCAAAAATATAGTATCAAGACATGGTATTCCCGAATCATTGCTTACAGATCAGGGCAGTAATTTTGTCAGTAACATATTTTCAGAGGTGTGTAAGTTGTTAAAGATAAAGAAAATACAAACTACTCCTTACCATCCACAGACGAATGGTGCTCAGGAGAGAAGTCACCGCACTTTAGCGGAATACTTACGACACTACGTTAATAATGACTCTCAGACCTGGGACGAATGGATACCGTACGCAATGTTCGTGTACAATACCACTCCTCATAGTAGTACTAACTTCTGCCCTTATGAACTTCTTTATGGATATCCACCAAAAATACCTACTACTCTGAAGCAATCACCTCAAACAACTTATAACTACGAAAATTACGCGAATGAGCTGAAAGTGCGACTACAGCATGGATATCAATTAGCGAAAGAAACTATCGTAAAACATAAAGAAAAATCCAAAGAATATTACGATGGAAACAAACGAAAAAAATCTTTTAACATAGGAGACAAAGTATTATTAAAAAAACATGTGCGACAGAATAAGTTTTCAGCCCTATGGGAAGGACCCTATGAGGTTATCAAACTAACTTCCGAGGAAACGACCAAGATAAAGATCGGAAATAAAACAAAAACTGTCCATAATAATAATTTGAAACTATTTGTAGAATGAACTTAAAAATTGATATCCTTTGATGAAATTTATATATATAGCATCCTATTCTTCCACACCCACTTTTATGTACAGTAAAGGGTAGCATGATTGAAAATTTTAACTTAATTGCAGCTCAACGAATTGCTCAAAGTTACTCATCCAGTGTTGGATTATCTGAAACTCTCTTAACTATTAAGTTAATTCTTATAAGAATATTCAATTGTCCCTAAACGCTTTTCCTAACCGCAATAAAGTGTGTTGATGTAACTAACCGTACATAATTCGAATACTGACCTAGTTCTTATAATGCTTTTGCTTGGGTTCTTTCCGATCGCTGGTATGCTAATTTTTCTATCAAAACTATTTACTCTCTGCATCGAATTTAAAATCTAAAATTTTTCCAGATATGATTTGGACAATAGTCCTCCTTGCAACTTTAGCCGCAGTCCGATCTGCCGGAATCAAGATTACTCCAATAAACAATGCAGGAATATATTTTGAAAATTTAGGAAACATAGAATTCTATTCTAATGAATGGAAAATTGTAATATATTATGATTTAATAGGAATTAACTTGGGTGTAACCTATTTAAAGAAACACGCAATGGAAATTAACGACTTGTGCGGTGTGTTAAGGAACGAACCAGCATTTTCACAAGTATGTAATCATACGGTGCTAGAAATGAACCACCTGATACATGACATTGAACAGAACATTATCCAATTAGATCCAAAACTAAGGACAAGACGATCGTTGCTCGGTATTGTAGGAACAATAGGAAAGCCTGTTTTTGGCATCCTAAATGAGGATGATGCTAACCATTATGATGAGGAAATCGAAAAACTAAAAAGGAACGAAGAATATTTGAAGTATTTGATAAAAAAACAAACCTTGATACTGGAAACCACAGCAAATATCTTTAATAAATCAATAAATGATATTCAAATGCAATTTGTAACTCTAAATAACAAATATAGAACGCTTCGAGGTTTTATGGATGAACTTCACAACGTAACGTATGCTAACAGGATTGTCGCTGAATTTGAATCGCTTACTTCCCTAAACACTCTTTTGATATTAAGGTATCAAGGAGTAGTTAGCACAATTATCAATCTCGTAACAGATGTCAGACACGGGAAACCACACCCTTCTATTATTTCTCCCAGTCAATTGGAGACCCTCCTCGTCACAATACGGAGAGAAATCTCTAGTGAGCTTAGATTACCAAGTTCATTAAAAGAAACGAATCTGTTATCCATATATCATTTGGGAAAAATGAGTACCATTGCTCACAACGGCAAAATAATATACGAGTTTAGAATTCCACTTCCTTACAAGGAAGACTACCAATTATTTAAAACCCATTCCTTACCTACAATTTAAGAAAATTTCACTTTCATCCAACCTAGTACTGAATTCCTAGTAGTTGATTTTAATCGTGAACATTATTATAATATGGATGCACACGAACTAGGAAGCTGTGCCACTGACAGTGAAGCACAGTTTCTTTGTCAATTAAATCACCCTATTTTTAATGGAAATAGAGACAATTCAATATGCGAAGTTAATTTACTCAAACGAGAATATTCTAAGTTACAATCATGCGATTTTCGAACCTCGAATCAAACAATCTTCTGGGTACAGCTTTCTCAAGGAAATAAATGGTTATTCTCAACTAGGATAAATACGTGATATGTAAACAACATATTACTCCTTATACTTTGGTGGGAACTGGAATTATCGAAATCAGTAATAATTGTTACCTGAGAACAGACTTTCTAACCATTAGAGCATACAATATGAATGTAACCGAGCTAAAAAAATATTTTGTACCTTCATTAAACATAACCCAAATTTCTAACCAAACTATTAAGTTTAAACCAAGATTTGATAATGTTGGCTTAATCAAATATTCTATGCCAAACGAGCTCAAAGAGTTATCCGATCAAATAAAGATCCAAAAGGAACAAGAAGAAATAAGCCTAGAATCAGTAAACCCACACACAATACATCATTACACACTCGGTTAATTATCATTTCTGATAATATTAATAATAATCTCATACATTATTTACCCAAAATGTAACGTTTGTAAAAGAAAAAACAGGTCAGAACCGAAAAATGAGAGTAGTAACTTAGGAAGTCCAGATCGAGAAACACACATTCAGTTAACTCGAGCATAATAAAAAAAAAAAAAAAAAAAAACAGAACCAAAAAACAAATTACGATTGTTACTTTTAATAATTAACCAACTTTTCATTGGTAGATCAATCGGAAACGAGCCAATCCGAAACGCCAGACATTAATGAATATGACTGTAATTTGCACTTATTTAGGCATTTCTTTTCTAGAACTAATACCATTATATGTGTAAAATTATCAATTATTATATATCTTTATTAATTTTAGTGCGCAAGGTTACAAAACCTAAATGCCTTCAATAATTTTAGTGAAAATTATCAAAAATTACATTTTTTTTTATTAATTTAAGTGCGCAAGGTTACAAAACCTAAATGCCTTCAATAATTTTAGAGAAAATTATCAATAATTATATATCTTTAACAACTTTAGTACATAAAATTATTAAAATAGATATACTCAATTTAAAAAAAAAAAAAGGAAACTATGTAAAATAACAAAATAAACATTATTTTAAAAACACTTAATATAATTGTATAAACAGTCAACAATTAAATATATACATAAATAAATCTCAAAAAAAAAAAAAAAAAATTAATAAAAATATAAATATATAAGTTTCTCAGATAATTTTATTCAAAATAGAGTAGCAATACAAGAATTTTTATTAATAAATAAGTAAATACGTAGGTAATATTTTATACTTACCATAATTGTAAAATAAATAAAATAAATAAGCCTATCCCGACGCAATTGCCATAAGAACTCTCCTTTTAGAGAATGCTAATAAAGTTTATTCATTTTACGTATCAAAAATAATTGACAACATTTTTGGTTTGGAACAAGTTTCGAAGTTTTAATTAATCAGAAAATTCTTCACCATTTCAAGGCTATGAATTTTCTTTTTATTAGGGGGAAGGGATGTTGTGATCCCAAAATTACAGCCACATGTACAATTACTTACCCCCTATGGACATTCCAAAAGAGCATAAGCATTCATATTGTGTTCTCAAAATACCACACCACGCATATACAAATATCCATATCCAAAATGTACAAATATCCATAATTACTTACCCTCATAAATTTCTTCATATGTCCAAATATGCACAAAATGCACAAGTATTCTTATTACTTACCTCCATAAATTTCTTCTCGCATAAATAGCCACTTATGAAACTTATAAACAGAATGCTTGCTCAACATTTTTGTTCAAACATAAATCACGGAGTTAATGTACTCCACTCCACATCGCATATCACTCGCAATTTCAAGAGCGGGATCAAATTACAAGAACCAAGCCAAGAAATTGACGAAGTCACATGCTTTACAATTGTCTTATCTTTCCATTTTTTTATGCTTATTGTCCGATTGGCCAGTTGAATGCACCAATCAGAAAAACTTTTTGATACTTTTGCTGACGCAGGGGCGTCAGATATTTTCGATGATAAAATATGTTGCAAGACTAAAGAAGTCGAAGTTGAGGAGAAGCACTCTTGAAGTGAATACGCGATTCGGGAAGTCTTTTTAAGCAAATTTAAAATCGTAATTAGAAGTTTTATTCGATCACTGAAAAATATTTTATTTAATATAAAATTAAAATTAAATTCGTTTTTTTTTTAAAGAGTTTTTTTTTTTTAAAGAAAACCCTACCTGAGCTTTCCCCTTAAGTTGCTTTCTCCCTAGGGAAAGCACAACGACAAATTGGGTTACAACACAGATATTCACTCCCCAAACCATACCTTCAAGATATCCACCCAGACCTACCTCATATATATTAATATATACATATATAAAAGAAACATATAACTAAATAACACACCCCTTCCACTCTCTTTCCAACACCACAGACATACATACATCAACATGACACTCAAAGAGATAGAAGGAGGATTTAAAAATCTCACCGATTGTGAGATGGACAGCGACATCACATCAGTTTTATCATACGGCCCAAACAGAAACATAGATATCGCAGACATCCTCATTACCCTAAACAATATTGGGGATATATCACAAGAAAATGACCCAATGAAATACACCCAAAACATCAGAAACATAGCGAAACAGACCAACAGACACATCAAGGTCAACAGCAAACACAGACCAACTACAATCCAGCATAAAATCAATATAGCAGTGGGAAAAATAAGGGCAATGCTTAATAACAACCCAGACATCACAATAATGGAGGCAGATAAAGGGAAGGTCACAGTTGCCTTATATAAAGACCAATACGATACCCTCCTAAACGAAATGATCAACGACGGCATCGCCAAAGGCATATATACCCTAACTAATGAAAATAACCACGGCAGAATCCAGAAAGCCATAGAGCAATCATATAAATACAAAATAAATTTAATCAAACACAACGGCCTATACATCAAGGCAACAACCCAAAATAAGGCTAAACTAACTCGAGAAGACGCGATAATGTTGATTATGAAACCGTTATTAGTACACTACATCCACTGATTAAAATCCATAAAGAACAACCCGAAATGAGACCTATAGTAGACAAAACCAGGTCAATTAATACCACCCTAGGGAAATATAAAAATAGAGCCCTAGACGAGATGCGACATTTAGACTGTTTCAAATTTGACCCGAATGTCAAAGATCGATTAGCTCTCAGAGAAGATATTAAACAGATCCAGGTCATAGACGGACATGGGCTATATACCATGGACGTTAAAGACATGTTTAATAATCTCAATCTAGAGAAACTCAAAAAGATAATAAAAGAATCCATAGGCCCCCAAATAGAGAATACCTACAACCTCACAAATTTAATGAATATAATCGACTTTGACCTCTATCAAGCCAATTATTTTAGAATCAACAATAAAGTATACAAGCAAACCAAAGGTACACCAATGGGAGGGAAGACTTCCAGTAAATACGCTAGCATCTATATTGATTATCAAATCAATAAAATCCAGCACGGATTAAGAAACATGGGGGTAAATTTCATCAGGATATACGTAGATGATTTCCTAATATATGCGAGAAACGAAAGCATCCAGAACATAAAAAAGATGTTAGAACATAACCTTGATATGGAGCTCACCATTGAAGGTGAGAACACCAACAATGAAATTAACTATTTAGATCTCACAATCATAAGAACCCCCACCACACTTAATACAAAATGGTACAGGAAGGAAATATCCTCGAATAGACGAATCAATTTCCATTCCGACCAGCCAGACACATATAAAAAAAAAACACCATCACTGAAAGGCTAACATATACACTTAAAGTCACAGACCCTGAATATACCCCAGAGGTAGTTAGAACATTGACCAAAGAACTAGTTAACAACAACTACCCCGTAGCCATAATCAAAAGAGCTTTTCAGCAAGCGTGCAAAAAAGCTTCACTACCCAAAAGGAGTAGAGACAAAGTAATGAAGACAGCCAATCTGACCAATTCCGACACCAATGAACCCAGCAACGAACCCACAACCAACCCAACCAGATCAGGCACCTTCATAAGAATACCATACCAGAATAAGACCACAGCAAAACTCATGACCAACATCCACAAGATCACCAACGGAGTCAGATTAATACCTTATAACGCACCCGAATCGAAGTTGAGGAATAGATATAAACAGACAAAAGTAACTTATAACAGAATCCACTTCATGAGCACAAAAACACATGAATATAAGCCAGAGGATTGGAATAGCATATTAAAAATAAAATGCAAAGACTGCAGTACATTTTATCTATGCCATACAGGAAGGAAAGGTATACAGGAAACAGTAGAAGCCCATACTAAGAACCCAAGAAGCCCAATTGAGAGGCATAGGAAAACCACAGGACATACAGCACACGAAAAAATCGAGAAAATTAAGAGGACGCAAGAAGGCCTCAAAATTCATAGTTGCATACATGGACTCAAATGTAGACAAAGACAACAGATATATCTCCCTCGATGAAACCGTAACTGCAAGTCACTTCAGATACACAACCATTGATAGGAATAATGACATACAAACAGGCATAATGAAACCCAAACATATCTAAACAGGATCACCACCCACAAATAGAGAACTTAATATCCCCCATTTATATAGATTAGTCTTAACCCAACCTAGTCACATACACCTTCATACGTATGATATTATACCCTTTCATCCCTAAACAGAAAAACCCATTCCGAAACCTGCGGATCATATTAAGCCAATACAGTCGGCGTTAAACCAAATAAATCATACCACAACCTTCGCACAGATACTTGCTACCGGAAAGGAAGTAAACCAAGAAGCCACCCCCAGGTTCCAGCTGAGACACCAAACGGGCGGCCGTCTAGACCACACATATCCGTACTCGAATGGGCATACATAATGCGGATACTATCAAACGTTTATCGTGTTGATCAGACTACACCGGACCAATTACTCTCGGCTGGAGGCATTTTACACGTGGCCAATGGTTCCGCTCCCGATCCTCGCATATACACTGTGCATACAACCCCCCAAGGGACACCCAAAAACTGAAGAACCCAGCACTATAAAGGCACCAACAACTCAATTCACAATTCCCCATGTAACAGAGCCAAGACCTGCATAACCTTCAGCAAGGACAAAATGAAGGTCAAACATGCAAATTAAAAAAAAAAAAATTAATATCCATAGATAAAATATCCTCAACTAGGAGACTGTACCTCTTTATTTTTAAACATAGATACGTCGCCAGCAGATCCCAACAACAGGAAACACAGTACCGCACAACACAATGTAACAAGTTCCCAGAAAAACCCGTACCCATAAAACCGAAAATCTAAAAATTTAAAATAATGAAAAAGATTTTATCCATCCATAAGCTAGCTAAAAATTAAAAACAAGAATATGCAGGCCTTAGTAAACCAATGCACTAATAAAATCGCCTCGGTACCCATAATAAAAACCCTACCTATGGAGATAAAATACCCATGTACACAAGACCGATCGAACGAACCAATCATGATATGTACCCAAGCCATCAGGAGAATCTACACAGCACCAACAGGTAGTAACCCATGATCCATAAGATTTACTCAGGCAGGAACTACACATAATAAGTACTCATAATTATAAATAAGTAGGTACATACTCTACATCCCCTCAATGCCAGCAAAGAAAACTAGAAGCCAGATTATTAATCGCCGCCGGGCAATTCAGACACGCATAGAATTTAGAAATAAAAATCTTGAAAGTGTTTTCTCGAAAATATAAAACCAATATAGATATAGATAAGCACTCTTAAAATTTCATGTAACTTTACCTCTAGGGATCCATTTCAAAACCATATATCTACTACGAAGTAAAAGTACACTTCGAGGCAATTTTAGCATCGTGTAAACAGGATTTCTGTGTGACTCCAAATAATTCCTTGTTCGCACTTTGAACATAAGCCAAATTAATGCGCAGAATTTCACATTATGTGGCGTAAATTCATTCAACGGCGAAATTCAATGCTTATACGTTACTTGGAAAAACTTCGCATTTAGCTTCTTTGTTGAAAATGCACGTAGCAATATTTGAAGCAAAATAAATTTGCCTAACAAAAGTTCGTTTAATTGCTTGTTTCCATTTCATCACATAACTATGACCACCATCAATGAAGTACGAAATCTATTAGGAAACTTTTTAAGGAATTCGTTATGGCCTATAAGTAGGTATCTACCTATATTATTTAGGAAGAGTTCAAAGTTGCATTTTAGAATTAAGCTTCAATTTTTAGGAGTATTTCAAATTCTTTCTGAAAACTCTAAGCAGTACCTAAACATCAAAATGCACTATCGGGGCGACTGTAACTGGATTGCAGCTTGGTAGAAAAATATTCTGTCAAATCCTTTCAGACTGTTTTTTTTTTATCGGTGGATATGAACGCACATAACCGACACTGCCAGATAATGTCTGACCTACAATTAGACTGTTAGTTAAGTAGAGAGAAACACACACACGATCAATATTCGTCTGTTTATTACTTCATTTGTTTTGTCTCGATAGAAAATTCAACATTGAAGCATTTCCCATCAGAAGAGAGGAGGAAAAAGAAGTTCGGCAATACATGTTGCTGAGATAAATGTTTTATTTATTACAATTTATTTCAATGGCGAACCGTTAAAAATTTACCAAAACTGTATAATGTAAGCTTATAAAGATTGTGTGGTTGTGTGCGCGTCTCCACTTGAAACCGACAGTCAAATCTTGTCTCGTGTCGGTGAAAATATGCTACACTAGTTAAAGTTGCCTGTTCTTCCTCTCTTAATTTTATAATTTTTCATTTTATTTACTTTTTTTTGTATTTTTTTCTAACATTTTTACTTTATTTTTTTTTAACTTTTTCAATTTTTATTTTTGTTATTTTTTTGTTGTCTTCATTTTTTCATTTAAAAAGAAAAGCCATGCGCAGCTGTCCGCGTTACAGACAGAGTCTGGATTTTTCTTATATGGAACATGTCTTAAGGCTAGTTTAGACGGCATAGTTCTTGCGCGCCGCGCATGAAAATTTGTGGGTAAGACGGGGGGTAACCGGCGTTACCCCGCGCATGCCTCTTACCAACACATTTTCGTGCGCGGCGCCCAAAAACTATGCCGTCTAAGCTAGCCCATATTTGTTTATTTTGTCATCTTGTCATTTTAATCGTTGTAGTGCGGCTCGTGTGTTTAAGCCCGGCCTTGAATACCGACATCCTACACCACACTAAATATGTCATTTTTACACTTATTTATTCCAGTGCTAATTTAATTGCTGTCATTCAAAATTAGAAATGACATCTACTACATATAGACGGGCGCAACAAATTAAAAAGGATAAAAAGGTTTATTTTGGTCTTCTTCTTGGACAGTTATATTTCCTCTCGAATTTTTGGTGTGACATATTTCAAGGAAAAAAACCTATTCAAAGATTATGGGACTACTATTGAGGAGGCTTAATAGGAGCTCAAATATAGCTGGAGAACAAATTATGTACACAAAATATTGGATTCCTCCACGACCGACATTTCTACATCATGGAAATTCTCCGATTTTCATCCGCTCTGTTCCATATTTTTGTATTAAACTAGATTTTTCTGTCAATAGACGAAGTATTTAGGTTCGATGAGTGAGAATGGCTCGCATTTTGGAAGTAAAGAAATCTTTCAGTTTGATGAAAATCGAAATGAAAATGGGTTTCCTTCTGTCCTAAAATGCCATAGACTTTAGAGGAAAAGTTTTGCTCATCTGTATGACATCAGTGAAGTCATATTTTTAAGCTGCTCAGATATGTTTCCATAGAATTGATGGGGGCGGGCTTACTGATTGTACGGCTGGTAGTATATATGTATATGTGCATGGTGTAGGGTACAGAGAAGGATTGGCATGGAATCACCTGCGTCAACCACCCCGAGCTAAACTATTCTACACTGAATAGGAAATGAGAGCTGCTGCTGCTGGTGCTGCTGCTGGTGGTGGTGCTACTGCTACTATGGCTGCTGCTGATGCTGCAACTGCTACAGCTGAATGCTGCTATATTGCTAGTGCTGTACTGTGACTACGGATCCGGTTTATACTATAGAAGATTGCCACCATACATTTTGTCAATTTCTTTCGCAGTGCTTAGTGGTATATAGTTAAACGAACAATTAACGCATTTCCATATACATAAAAAGTTTTAATAAAGTGTTGATATATATCAAGTGTTAGTAATAAGCAACTAATCCTCGCTAGTGCTATATAGACACCACAATAGCCATCATATATATAATAGGCTCCCGCCAAGATACCACTTCTAGGCAACCTTTATACCTCCACGGTAACAGCAGTAACTATCGATACCTTCATACGCTCAACCAGTTGACTTCCCTCAACCATAATACTAGAAGCTATATATATATGCAACAACAAGACATAACCCACTCACCTTACGATTTCGGAGATCCACATAGAAATCACACTCCATATTTTCAGGCAGATAGCCAACACAAAATTGTTATATATATATATATATGTTTACATATAGGGGTGTTTTTGACTCACCGCTTAATATGCACTAGGCTATATCCAAAGACGGAGGCTGTCTTTTTTCCAGTAGAGACACTTTTATTTTGCAATCACATGTAATCAAACATAGACTTAAACTCCTACTGGTAATGCAATTGAACTTAGTACAATCAATTCGATTTTAGTATTACACTCTTACTGGTAATGCAATTAAAGCTAAATAAAATCACTTCTGTTTAGCCAACTCACGACGTGCAACTATCAAAAGCAAAAAACCGACGGTGTCCGACTTGGATTTTTGTAATCGCAAGTCTAGTTGTTCAGGATAGGAAAGTGCTTAATTTGCATTCCTATCCTGAGAAAATTATTTACCGCTGGGCATGTTTAAACATGCCCAGAATTATCGCGACGGACGATGGTTGAAGCGAAATTTGATGTTTTCATAAATATCAAACCATCGTCTTGCTATCGTGCATACATTGTTGCGATCACAATGTATGCAGCTCACGACAATTTGCTGATAAGAGCTTTTTCGGTGAAGCCTTGATCGTTTCAGTCTTCACCGACGTAAAATTTTATGCGCCCGATATGTATGTGTGTATATATGTACATACATATCGTATTTACGACAAATCTTACTGAAGGTAAGATTTATCGTGGGGCTATTTTTCTATCGAAACGACTATTAAGGACTAAGAAAAAACTCACTTGGCTATTCCGTTCAATTTTTGGTATTACTATGTACGTTGACACGTTGCGATTTTTTCATACATTCAACTTTTTCAGTCATCGTAAATAAAACGTTAAGATATTTCATGTCCTTATTGGAATTTTTTTGGATTACTTTATTGTATTAGTATCCTTACACTATTAAGGACTAAGAAAAAACACACTTGGCTATTCCGTTAAATTTTTCAACTTTTTCAGTCATCGTAAATAAAACGTTAAGATATTTCATGTCCTTATTGGAATTTTTTTGGATTACTTTATGGTATTAGTATCCTTACACTATTAAGGACTAAGAAAAAACTCACTTGGCTATTCCGTTAAATTTTTGGTATTACTATGTACGTTGACACGTTGCGATTTTTTCATACATTCAACTTTTTCAGTCATCGTAAATAAAACGTTAAGATATTTCATGTCCTTATTGGAATTTTTTCGGATTACTTTATTGTATTAGTATCCTTACACTATTAAGGACTAAGAAAAAACTCACTTGGCTATTCCGTTCAATTTTTGGTATTACTATGTACGTTGACACGTTGCGATTTTTTCATACATTCAACTTTTTCAGTCATCGTAAATAAAACGTTAAGATATTTCATGTCCTTATTGGAATTTTTTTGGATTACTTTATTGTATTAGTATCCTTACACTATTAAGGACTAAGAAAAAACTCACTGGCTATTCCGTTCAATTTTTGGTATTACTATGTACGTTGACACGTTGCGATTTTTTCATACATTCAACTTATTCAGTCATCGTAAATAAAACGTTAAGATATTTCATGTCCTTATTGGAATTTTTTTGGATTACTTTATTGTATTAGTATCCTTACACTATTGAGGACTAAGAAAAAACTCACTTGGCTATTCCGTTAAATTTTTGGTATTACTATGTACGTTGACACGTTGCGATTTTTTCATACATTCAACTTTTTCAGTCATCGTAAATAAAACGTTAAGATATTTCATGTCCTTATTGGAATTTTTTTGGATTACTTTATTGTATTAGTATCCTTACACTATTAAGGACTAAGAAAAAACTCACTTGGCTATTCCGTTAAATTTTTGGTATTACTATGTACGTTGACACGTTGCGATTTTTTCATACATTCAACTTTTTCAGTCATCGTAAATAAAACGTTAAGGTATTTCATGTCCTTATTGGAATTTTTTGGGATTACTTCATTGTATTCGTATCCTTACACTATTAAGGACTACGAAAAAACTTTTATTTTAATGATTTATTGTTTTGCAAAATTATTATGCAGAAATAATTAAAAAATAATCATTTATTAATTTAAAATCTAGCAAAATAACGGTGAAATACATTTAGAATTTCACACTATGCAATTAATGTTTCGCTTATGCATATAGAGTAAACCACACATAGCAGCAGTAAACACCCGCATGTTCGCATATTTTTAGGTTGAAGCGCGAATTACAATTACGACTTCTACTTCGTTTGGTTAAATGGTAAATACATATCGCAAGATACAATTGTATCTTCGACTTCGAATGCGACTCTGAGTGAAAATAAACTTTGCTCAAACTGCAAAGTTGGTGTTGACTGCAAAATCTGCAGAAGTCGGAACCTCTCGTTTGTTCAAACAATTGAAGCTTTAATTTAATAACAAATTTCACCTGAGCGTAGACTTCGACTTAAAATAAAGTCGCAGTCGACAGATCAGCCGTAATTCTATTTCACTACGTAACTGTATTTCACTTCGTAATTGTATTTTACTTCGACTTCGACTGCGACCCTGACTGAAAATAAACTTTGCTCAAACTGCAAAGTTGGTGTCCGTTGCGGCCAAGTTCAGTTCAATCGCAGAAGTCGTAACTTATGGTTTGTTGAAGCAATTGAAGCTTTAATTTAATTAAAAATTTAACATCAGCGTCGACTTCGACTTCAAATAATTTCGAATTCGGCAAATCAGCCGTAATTGTATTTCACTTCGACTTCGACTGCGACTCTGAGTGAAAATAAAGTTTGTTGAAACTACTCTAATAAAATCACCTTCCGGCATTTTGAAATTACTATTAATTAAACACATACATAATTTAATGAGATAATCAAGAAAACATGTTGAACTTTAATAAAATTATTCCGCGCAAATATATTAAAAATCTAGCACTTAATTTTTTTAAGTTTGGCACTTTAAATATAAAACCCTGACAGCAACTGGCTTACGACTAAATTTTGTATATTTTATGTATATTAAAATAAAATTTGTAAAAATAAATGATAATATATTAAATAAAATTGAAAATGACTAACCTGAAATAGTTTTGAACACACAAAAACCACAATAAACTAAAAAAACTTCTTTCTTTCTTTCTTTCTACTTTTGTGATGAGTTGCGAGTCTTTGGGCCTTAATTTAAAGGCTGGAGAAACGCACCTCTGGCAAAACCCTATGGGGTATAACAGCCAGCAAACGAATTTGTTATATAGTTGTATGGTTGTTTTTCATTATGTGATTGTATTGTTATGGGATTATATTGTTATTTTAATTGTGTTTGTATTATTTTATTTTGTTGTTATGCATAGGTCGACGGAACACAAGTAAGGTTTCATGAAATTGAAACTACCGTTACCGACGCCACGCTTGATTCACTATTACAGTTGATAAGATCAACTGGTGAGTAAAAATTTTAATGACGAACACTACACACTAAACACCACAAATATATCCGAGAGATTGCATGTCCGATGATGCATTGAAGGCAACATCAGCGAGAAAGAATATCTCGGAAACCCCTACTCTGGTCCAAGCGACGAGGCGAGCGAACTTAGTAATACGTCCGACCGCGTTGATGTACACCTTGGAACTGTAAAAAAACTTCCCAATGAAAACAACAATTCTTGCTTCATTAACTGTCAAGCGAAGAATGACAAATATTGGTAAATGAATTGAAAGAAATATAATGAAGGTCCCCCTGAACTGCGAACATGATAAATAGTTACTTTTATATCATCGTTATTTTGAAATATGTAATAATATTTTGCTTTTTACTTTAAATGTTCATAATAAGATTATATAGATTTCCTGTTTAAACAATATAAATAGTATAGATTTCCTAAGTTATTATTTGATAGCTAATTTGGTGCATTTATATGAAATTAAGATTTAGGCAATACGACGCCATTTGCAATTAAAATAAAATGAATTTACATGAGGCAGTTAAGTGTGTTATAAATAATATAGATTTCCTTAGTTATTATTTAATAAACAACTTGATAGTTACTGTGTGGAATTATAAATAATGTAGGTTTCCTTAGTTAATATTAGAAGTATTTAAAGTAAATATTGAATTGACGTTTGACGGTTTTGACGCATTTTAAATGTTTGACGCGTTTGAAGCTTTTGACGCGTTTGAAGCTTTTAACGGGTTTGACGCATTAAAGATATTTAATACGTAAATTTTACTCAATACATGTATTAATAAAATGAAAATTGTAGTAATTGTAATTAATGGGACTGTAGTCATAGAAAATGTTCACTGTTAGTACATGAAAGTCTTAGTCAGTAAAAATTATTAAACAATGTAATCTATTCCACTGTTAGTAAAAGAAAGTGTTAGTCAGTAAAAATTAGTGAGTGTAGTCAGTGAAAATATAAATTAGTGGAACTGTTGATTGTATAAATGTCACTTAATGTACATTTCTAATAATTATTATAAGGTATTAGCTATTTCACTGTTAGTAAACGAAAGTTTTCGTCAATAAAAGTTATTAGTTAGTTTAGTCACTATAGTCAGTGCAGTTAATATAGTCAGTGTAGTCTGTTAAATAATTAATCAGTATAACTGTTGTTTCTTTATATATCACCGAAACTAAATTTATAATAATAATTATAAGCTATTAGTTAAAATATAACTAATTAAATAAAATATTTAATTTTTAAAAATTTATATTAATATTCAATCGTTCCACTCGCGATAATGAGCACCATGTATTAGATAGAAAAACAAACTTAATGGGGAATCCCATGATAATGACACATTCGAAAAGTGATTGGGAACAGGAAGAGTTTGAATTTTGTGCAAGGTAAGTAATTAAATGTATTTTAATATATTAATAATATATAATACAAATAAAAATTAATTTCAGGACAATGAATAATTACAGAATGTTTGAAAGAAGAGCGGGGTTAATAAATAATGCGGCAGGAGGTAAAATTTGAATAAAAATTATGAAAATTGTAACATTATATATGATCATAATATTTAGCACCACCGCCACCACCACCACCACCACCACCTTCAACGCCACCAACCATCCCCACCATCGCCACCACCACCACCACCAGCAGCAGTAGCAGCAGGCGAAGGTTTACATTTTAATGTAAATGTTGTGAGACGACAAAGGCAACGGCAACGGCAGCGGGAGCGGGAGCGGCAGCGCCGACGCCAACGTGATGGCGATAGAAATGTTACAGGAAATGAGGCAGCAATACCTGTAACAACAAACGTCTACAAAAACTGTGTTTTAAATATTAATAAAATGATATTCTTGAATAAAAAATAATAAAAAATATGTTTGTTTGTTATATAAGTTTATACAGGTTTCCTTTATTATTATTTGAGAGGTAACTTGGGGCGTTTGTGTGTAGTTAGTATTTTCACAAAATGGCGTCATTATGTTATTGATTAGTTGTAGCAGTTTACTCTTTCTGTTTGAACAATATAAGTAGTATAGATTTCCAGAGTTATTATTTGACAGGTAACGTTGTGCATTTGTATTGAATTTAAATGTTAGCAACACGACGCCATTTGCAATGGATATAAAATGTATTTAGATGCGTCAGTTAAATGTTTTATAAATAGTATAGATTTCCTTAGTTATTATTTGACAAACAACTTAGGAGTTATTGTATATGATTATAACTAATGCGGATTTCCTTAGTTATTATTTGACAGCTGACTTGGCGCGTTTGTATGGAATAGACATTTTATGAACATGACGTCATGAAGAGTTAAAATAATATGTGATTACTTGATCTGTTAGAACAATATAAATAGTGTATATTTCCTTAGTTATTATTTGACAGCTGAATTAGGCCATTTGTATGTAATTGGTATTTTCACAAAATGGCGTCATTATGTTATTGATTAGTTGTAACAGTTTACTCTTTCTGTTTTAAACAATATAAGTAGTATAGATTTCCTGAGTTATTATTTGACAGCTAACTTGGTGCATTTGTATGCAATTGAAATTTCATGAACACGACACCATTTGCAATTTAAATGTAATGTGCTTACATGCGTCAGTTATGTGTTTTATAAATAGTATGGATTTCCTTAGTTATTATTTGACAGCAACATTTTGTGAACATGACGTCATTAAGAGTTAAAATAATATGTGATTACTTGATATATTAGAACAATATAAATAGTGTATATTTCCTTAGTTATTATTTGACAGCTGACTTAGGCCATTTGTATGTAATTGGTATTTTCACAAAATGGCGTCATTATGTTATTGATTAATTGTAGCAGTTTACTCTTTCTGTTTTGAACAATATAAGTAATATAGATTTCCTGAGTTATTATTTGACAGCTAACTTGGTGCATTTGTATGCAATTGAAATTTCATGAACACGACGCCATTTGCAATTTAAATGGAATGTGCTTACATGCGTCAGTTATGTGTTTTATAAATAGTATGGATTTCCTTAGTTATTATTTGACAGGCAACTTGGTACTTATTGTGTGTGATTATGATTAATGCAGGTTTCCTTAGTTATTATTTGACAGCTGACTTTGGACGTTTATATGTACTTGAAATTTTGTCACTATGACGTCATTCGGAGTTGAAATAATATGTGATTGATTAGTTAGGGCAGCTTAGTGTTTCTGTATGAACAATATAAGTAGTATAGATTTGCTGAGTTATTATTGGACAGGTAAC
Organism: Dioctria rufipes; assembly: GCA_963924295.1. Taxonomy (NCBI): domain Eukaryota; kingdom Metazoa; phylum Arthropoda; class Insecta; order Diptera; family Asilidae; genus Dioctria; species Dioctria rufipes. The sequence goes on along the minus strand of OZ002741.1, from coordinate 97,287,311 downwards.
TTGTTGCATTTGTATGCAATAGAGATTTTGTGAACACGACGCCATTTGCAATTAATTGAAAGTTGGACTTAATATAAAATTGGCGTAAAGTTGTACTTTATATAAAGTCGTACTTAACTGAAAGCTGTACATGGTGGAAAGTTGGACTTAATAGAAAGTTGGCGTAAACTTGTACTTTATATAAAGTCGTACTTAACTGAAAGCTGTACATGGTGGAAAGTTGGACTTAATAGAAAGTTGGCGTAAAGTTGTACTTTATATAAAGTCGTACTTAACTAAAAGCTGTACATGGTGAAAAGTTGGACTTAATAGAAAGTTGGCGTAAAGTTGTACTTTATATAAAGTCGTACCATAGATGGCACAAGAACTAGATGTCGCATGAAGTACCAAAAAAGTATACAAAATTTATATGGCTGGGTGGTCCATTCCGGAATGGACCACAACATTTGAAATGATGTATACGTTGAATGATTCATATTTTTTCGTATCTGAAGTATTGAGGAAAGCGATCAAATGTATACAAAGCTACTATTATAAAAACATTTGTTTTCGGCATGCTCTAAAACATGTTATGGTCCATTCCAGAATGCACTACCCATTTCACAATCTGTATACTCTGCTCTGCTATGGCATGCGACATCTAGTTCTTGTGCCATCTATGGTCCTACTTAACTGAAAGCTGTACATGGTGGAAAGTTGGACTTGATGAAAGTTATAATTAATGGAAAGTTGCACTTAATATAAAGTTAGACTTAATAGAAAGTTGTTATTAAGTTGTACTTAATTAAAGTTGGACTTAACGGAAAGTTGAACATGATGGAAACTTAGGCCTCGCGCAGACTAAAAGCGTAGCGCAGCGTAGCATATATTATCCAATGAAAGCTTGAGCGTAAAATTTGCAGACTGAGAGCGTATCGCAGCGGAGCGTAATGAAAAGTGTTGTTCAAAAGTTGAGTTATGGTGTCTGGAAAAATACGTCGTGTATTATTGTTAGAAAATATTTTCATTAAAAAGAAAGTGTTTTTCAAGAAAAAGAGAATCGGCGTACATGAAATTAATAAATTACGGAAAAAATATGGGGAATTTCATCATTTGTATCGACAACTTCGCAATCACCCAGAGAAATTCTATGAGTATGTCAGAATGTCCACTGAAACTTTTGATTACATACTAGGAAACATTGAAGATGATATTAGAAAGCAAACAACAAACTTTCGTGACCCAATTTCACCAAAAGAAAGACTGATTGTTACTTTAAGGTAGGTACATTTAATTTTAATGCCATAAAATACCAAATGAGAAATATACATGTGAATTCACTTTGAAGTTATAATATTAATAGTCGGCAAAGTTTAAAATTGCATCTGCAGGAGAATTTGAATCTTCAAATGAAGTCCAAGTAGAGTGTGATGGTACGGGTGTTGTCGACTGTTCTGTGTGTTTCAAAATAACACTTTGAATTTCATTTCGTACTTGTAATTTTTGTACTTGAGTAAATTGCTTCATAAATGGAAGTAAACTTTTGAAAAATAAAAGATCATCATCTTTATCCTCATTTTCCTCTCGTAGAAAATCCATTTCCAACAATCTTACTTTTTTATCCTCTAAACGAATCATCTCACTAGTATCATTATCTGTGGTGTTGTTTGGTCGTTTTCGAACCTTTGATGTTTTTTTCCCAGTATCATTACCACTAAGTTGAATTCCAGTTTGATTTTCAGAATCGACATTTTGATCGCTTGGTGTTAAAATTTGAGTTCCTAATTCCAAAATAGCTGCATCTGAATCTTCCGTAGAGTTGTCAGCCAAAAGAATTCTTTCGGAGATATTTCCTTCTGTTTCTGAAGGCATTAATTGATGTTTAATAAATGACATCAATTCGCCACACTTGAATTTTACAGCAGTCGATGGGTTTGATGCAGCAGAACCAGATGGTGTTTTCGGTTCAGTTTTTAAAGCACGACGATATTGGTCTTTTAAATATTTCCATTTCTTCTTGCACTCCTCTTCTGCAACATTAAAATATAAACATATATATTGCACATTAAATACAAGCATTAGAAATTTACAATGTATCTTCTTCATTCAAGGTATTTGTCTACTGGAATGTCATTTCGTGGACTTGCGTTTAGTTTTCGAATGGGCGAAAGTACGATAAGAAATATTATAAAAGAAACGTGCAAAGCAATATGGTCAAAACTGTATCCTATACATTTGCAAATGCCTTCAGAAGATTCATTTTTAAAAATAGCGCACGGGTATTACAAAAATTGTGATTTCCCTAACTGCGTAGGAGCAATCGATGGGAAACATTGCAAAATACGATGTCCTCCAAAATCCGGATCACTATACTACAATTATAAGAAATTTTATTCTATTGTATTACAAGGTGTTGCAGTTTCACGGTGTAGATTTATTTTTGTAGAAGTTGGAGCTAAGGGAAATCAAGCCGACGGAGGCACTTTTGCATCCTCACATTTATATAAGGCAATTGTAACTAAAAAACTGCAACTACCAAATAAAACGTATTTGCCAGATTCGAACATAGACGCTCCATATGTTTTCGTTGCTGATGAGGCATATCCGTTAACTCAATTTATGATGAGACCATTTCCGCGGAAAAACTTAAATATAAAAACCCAATTATTTAATGAACATCTGTCAAAAGCACGACGTTGCATTGAATGTGCCTTCGGAATCTTGGCAATGAAATGGCGGCTTTTAATAAAGGAAATTGAGACGAATCTTCAGACAGCAAATTTGATTATTAAAACTATGTGTTTATTGCACAATATTATCATTGATCAGGAAAAAATTGAGGATTACTACGATTTATACGACATAAATAATTGCAGTAAAAACAAACCGAACATGGCCAGAGATAGGAGGTACAATAACAACAAATATTGTGCAAAAGAAATTCGTGATAACTTCACTGCGTTTTTTTTTTTCAAATCAAACTAGTTACCGTCAATAAAGCTGTCATAATTAAAATAAAACATATTTGTACTTACTTTTGTATTTCATTTTTTCGGCAACTTCTTCCCATAATCTGTCCGATATAACTCTATTATAATAACGTTTTTCGCTCATGTTCCATAATGCAGGACGAACACACACTTCACTTATTAAAATTTCACAATCCATTTCCACTATTCAACAAATAAATCACGACTGTCGCTTTCTACGAGCGTAAAAATTCAAACCAAGCGGATGGTTCAAATTACGCTCATCTACGCTACGATACTGTACGCTACGCTATGTTTGCTGTATGCGCAATATCAAAGAAACAATGGATTTGAAAAAACGCCCATTTACGCTACGCTGCGCTACGCTTTTGGTCTGCGCGAGGCCTTAAACTTGGTGTATAGTACGACTTATTAAATATTTTGACTTGAAGTTGAATTTTAAAGTTGGTCTATAATTGAGGTTGATGGTTACATGTAGTTGACGGGAAGTTTGACTTGACTGAAAGTTGGACTTAATGAATAATAGGACTTAGTGGATACTTGGACTTGGTATATAGTTGAACTTGGTGGTAACTTGGAGTTGTTGAAGTTGATGTCAAGTAAGACTTAATGGATATTTTGACTTAATGAATAGTAGAACTAAGTGCAATACTTGGAATTGATGTATAGTTGAACTTGTTGTACTTGATGTTGTACTTGATGAAAAGTTGGACTTGATGAAAACTTGGACTTGATGAAAAATTGGACTTGATGAAAAGTTGGACTTGATGAAAAGTTGGACTTGATGAAAAGTTGCACTTGATTAAAAGTTGGACTTGATGAAAACTTGGACTTGATGAAAACTTGGACTTGATTAAAAGTTGGACTTGATGAAAAGTTGGACTTGATGAAAACTTGGACTTGATTAAAAGTTGGACTTGATAAAATCTTGGACTTGATGAAAACTTGAACTTGATGAAAACTTGGACTTGATGAAAACTTGGACTTGATGAAAACTTGGACTTGATGAAAACTTGTACTTGATGAAAAGTTGAGCTTGATAAAAAGTTGGACTTGATTAAAACTTGTACTTGATGAAAAGTTATACTTGATGAAAAGTTGTACTTGATGAAAACTTGGAGTTAATGAAAACTTGTACTTGATAGACTTTTTGTGTAGTAGTACTCGCCGAGACCTTCCCAAAAAGTACCCACATGCCGGGGTAGGAGTTAAAGTAAAAATCGCGAAATTTAGATATAATTTCATACGTTTTTTCCCGATTAGAGCCCAAATTACCGAGTTATAAGCGAAAAACGTTATTTTGCATTTTGAGTGAAAATTTAAATGGCAATTGCTCCCGATGTATGTAACATATCGTCTTCGGGTTTTTCGCGTATGAAAGCGAGTGTGTGGATAATTTCCGTAGAACATATAAGTGAGATTAAGCTAAAGAAAAACATAGTATTTGGGGTATATGTGACCCAAGGTATGGAAAATTTTTCAGTGGGGTAGATAAAAATGTGGAAAAAAGGGTTAAAAATGAAGTTGATCGTGAAAAAAAAGTATACCACGTAAGAGTACTCGTCAAGACCTTTCCAAAAAGTACCCACTTGCCGGTGTAGGGGTGAAAGTAAAAATCGCGAAATTTTCATAGGGAAAAACGGGAAAAAATCAAATTTTTCGCGGGAGTTGGCCCACTATAATTGCTATAGAATCTGAAGGAAAAGCCCGAATGCCTTCAAATAAACTTCCCATAGAGGAGGTCTGTAGGTAGCACATTTTATAAGCACTATGCCGTGAGTTGCATAGTAGTCCCGGTAGATGGCGCCAAGTGCGCGTGCAAAGTTATCACAGTTATGTATTTTTTTAAATAGGTAAATGAGGTGCTATGTTGCTGAAATTTCGAATAGGCAATCTTGTGGTGAGCCGTTATGCATGAAAAATACAAAAATTGGATTTATCTTAAATTCGTAGAAGAAATTTTCGAAATGAAGATTTTCGTTAAAAATTTTGGCCGTGGAAAAAAATTTTTTACAACGTAAGTGGGAGGGGGTGGTAAATGGGCTCAAAAAATCAGAAAAAAATCAGGAAGTAATAATCAAAAGGAATTTTTGAAATCGGTTTATATTTGGGGGAATTCTGGAGTGGGGATGATTTAATACATATGTACAGACATGTAATTTGAAAATTTTGTATGAATGAAGTATAGCCTATGAAAAAAAGGAGTACACAGCTGCATAGTACTCGTGAAGAGCTTTCATTTGATATACAACATGTGCCCCCCCCGGAAATTTTTTTCCCCCCCCGAAAAAGTACGCCAATGAAAAAAAGTTGTTCTACGAATTGTAGCTGCTGGATAGGCGATGCTAACGGTGAAAACCGTTCCTCGATCGGAGTTAATTTGCGGAAGTTGTGCAGAAATGCGGCCAAACGATATTTCCCCTCCCCCCTCTGAAAATAAGACAATAGCCAAAAACTTTGAACGCCATTAGATTGGTCTTCGCGAGTTACCCGAAATATCTGTTTAAATCATCAAAATCGGTTAATATTTGACCGAGTTATGGAGAAAAATGTAAAACCGCATGAAATTCATCATGAAATTTGTACTAAAACTGATTTGTGTAATCTAAAAAATTGGCATGTTAGGTGAAACTTTGAACGGCAAATGCTCCCCACCTATGTCAGATATTGACTTGCGGTTTTTTGCATATGAAAGCTTAGAGTGTGTAGATTATTTGTTTAGAACTTATAATAGTGGTAGGAAGTAAAAATAATATAGTATTTGGGGTAAATGTAAAAAAATTCCAGTGACGGAGGAAAAAGTGGCAAAAAGGGGGTTAAAATTAAGTTAATTAAAAAAAAACTATACCATTAGAATGTACTCACCGAGAGCTTTAATTTGATATATAACATGTGCCCCTCCTAAAAAAAACATTTGCCCCCCCCCCAAAAAGGAAAAATCGGCGCCAATGGAAAAAAGTTGTTCTACGAAATGTTCCTACTGGGTAGGCGATGCTAACGGTGAAAACCGTTCGTCGATCGGACTTAATTTACGGAAGTTATGGACGTATGATTTTCGAATCTAGTACTACAATAGGGAATCGTGAAATTTTGTAGTAGATCAAAAAGTAAGGTGTCAATCGATAGGGGATGCTAAAAACTATTTAGGAGTATTTTTTTAAAAAATGCACATGCTAATGGGGGGAGGGGGGGGGCAAGTATGTATTTTTGTTCTAGTACAATTCCAAAAAAAAAATTTAGATTTAGAAAGCCCTGATTTTTCCAAGAAGTTTGAGTATACACATGACTACTCCACGACATCAAATAAGAAAGTTATAGATTTTACAAATTTGAAACAAATTAAATTCCCCCCACCCCTTAGAGATTTTAAAAAAAAAAAACGTAGTACCCTATTACACCCACGATCAAAATATCTTCGAGCCTGTAAGAGGAAAAAAATATCAAAAAAAATTTAAGGGGTGAAAAAGGGGCGCGTCTGTTTAGCCATTTGTATGGAGCGAAAAATTGTGATTTTCAGGTGTTCTAGAGGTACCCCCCCTCCCCCGCGAAAAATTGTGATTTTCAGGTGTTCTAGAGGTACCCCCCTTCCCCCCCTGGAGAAATGAAATTTATACCATAGATAGACAATCCATGGAGCTTTCATTTGAGACCAAAATCAATGCTCTACGACGTCTCTAGCACTCAGTATAACCCGTCAAAGTGGGAAATTTGCCCCCCTTCCACCGCCGAGGGCGAGCCCCCCCGCGGAAACGGTTAGGGGGAAAAGTTGCGGGACATCAAGGCGCATCTACCCATCGATTATTTTCCAAAAACGTTTTTCCCCCCTCCCCCCCCCTCAGAGGGGGAAATTGAAAAAAATGGCTCGATGGGGAGTAGATAATTTAGTTGCGGTTCTAGCCCCACCCCTACCCCCACCCCCACCCATATAAAAAACACAGCTCGGCCTCGCTTCGCTCGACCTCGCTATCACTAATTAATATAGTCGTTTTGTGGGAAAATATTTTTATTTGTTGCAAAGGAATTTGAAGAAATTGCTGATGGCAATTTCATCGCCTTGTTAGGAGATAAGCTAACCATGTTTTAAGCATGATTAGCTTATTTCTACCTATGAAAATATTTTTTAAATGATTTTTCCAATGATAATTATTACTTATAATTATCATTGTCAACCATTTTCAGGTATACAACAATCCTTCCACCTGCGAAAAAGAGAATTATTCTTTGTAGAGGAATAATTCTCAGGGGGAGGTGAGGCACTTAATGAAACATATTTGTTAGGGTTATTGTTTTGTTTAAGTTTTATGGTAAGACGATTCTGGTCCATGAATCTTATCTCGAGTGGATAAGGTTTTATATTTCCTGGCCAGATACATTGTAAGGTATTTTGGGTTAATCGTTGGTTTGTGAATTTTCAATTCTCATTCACCATGTCGTTTAGGATTGTGCTAGGTCGCGATCCGTGGTATCCCGCGGATTTTTTAACCTCCAGGGTCACGATGATTTGTGTTGCCCGCGTTGCCAGAGGGTGGCAGGGACCTATCCGGCTTTTACTTCATGAACGGGGCGAGCGACCGGCTGTGTCCTGGATGGAGACCGCTGAACCGGGACATTCATACATGGTGAATTTTCCCTTGATTTTCCATGGAAACACTGGCTGGTCCGCCTCAGGTAAGCAGCATTTTTATGCATTGTTTTTGGGTTATTATCAACCATTATTTTTACCTTATAGGTGGCACTTTGATAATAAGCGGGGAATACGGCATCTGTTTCTGCTACGTCTTTTCCTAGGGGGATCCCGTGGCAGCGTTTTATAGTATGCTGTTTGCCACCCCTCCCGGGTCTCCCTTATCACCAGATGGTGGTGCGAGCTCCCCTGAGTCACCTCCAGGGTATGAAGAGGACTTGGGCGCGCTTGGGGCTCCCGAAGACTGGGATGTGGACAACGTCATGGAAGATGATCCAGAGGAGCCCGAAGATTGGGATGTGGACGGACCAGCTCTTTAGCTTCCTCAAGAAGCCAGATTTGTCTACCATAAAAAATTTTGTTCTTAACATGTTTGTATCTATTCTATCCTTCTTCTTTTTTACATAAAATTTTAATTAAACTTTCAAAAATAAAAAAAAAGGTTGTTCTTCATTGTTCTACATTTTTCTGTTTCCTCTTTCAGGATTTTTGTTTTTGGTCGGCGTGGTCGTTCTGTTTTGATTGGTTTGGCACAGGTGTTTTTTACATATTTCCTTATTTCTATTTAAAAAAAATGTTGTTATCTTCCTATTTTCTAAAATTGTTTCTAATTATCTATTCCTATTCTATTCTTATCTTTTTCTTTAAAAACTTTTTTTTGCTAATTTCTACTGTTTTTTTTTTTTTGTTAATTATTTGTATATCAACTTTTAACCTAGTAAAACATTTATTGGTATATTATAATGCATAATGTTAGTGGTTATTTAATTTTTTGTGCTAGATTAGTTTTGTTATCTTTTGTTATACTTATTTTATTACTTATACATTTTTATTTATATTGTTTATTAATATTATTTGACACTAGCGGGGGAGGATATCTTATACTGTGTTTCTCTATATGCACTATTTCATTTTACTTCTAAAGCTAAATAATTATTTATTTATTTCTTCTCCCCTTTTGGCATTATTATTGTATCTTATTACTAACTTATTTATTTGGGGTTAATAGAAACCACTTACATTTATTTTGTCTGTATTTTAGTACCAGTGATAATGCTGATGACCATTTGAAGTGGTGACACTATACCACTTGCACTGACCTTGTAGGTGGCAAAGTGCGGGTCCTTTTAAGAGGGGTAGGTTGGATTATTTCGATTTGTTCAATTTGTTCCTCCGCCTCAGGGGTTTCTTTAGATTTGCGTGAACGATAATTTTTAATAGATGGGACTAGCCATTTGGCGACCAGGTACAGTACCATACATGTGATGACAACACCAGTTAAGGATACTGATGTTGCAGCTAGGGCATGTGACTGATGTGACTGGGTGGTGACTGATATGAGGAACTACTTTTTCTAATTTTTGGTCCAGTTCTTTTAATGACTGGATGCCTTCGAGGATGATGCTATTAGCGTCATCTCCTGAGTATAATTCTGTCTGTATTTTTTCAGACTGTACCTTTTCTTTGGTTTCATTGAGATATCTATCCACTATTTGTTCTAATGGAGTTATATCTGGGAAATAAGTGGGTTGTTTGAGAGTCAATTGCTGTATATTCTCTGCCTCATAGTGTAGGATTTGTGATCCTACTTGTAATTGACAGGGATGGTTGATAGTAATTATCCCTTGACCTTCAATTTTTGAGGTTAAGAATTGTTGGGTACACTGGAGGTGTACAATTTTTGGTTCTATCAACGAGAATATCCACGAATTGGGCTTACTTAATTTGATAAGTAGGTCTCTGGGAGGTATTTGTGCTCTGAATTGGCACTGTGGCTCTTCCTTTAATGGGTTAAAGAGCAGCTTCACTATGCATTCTTTAGACATAGCGGCCTTTGTAACAGGAATACCTAGCTTAGCGATGTAAGTGTCCTCCTTGGAATATTGCGTGATCTTTTTGAAGATTTTAAGATCTTGGGTTTTTAATAATAGGATAACCTGTGTCTGTACCTGGTGCGCTACGTGCGAGTACTGTATTTCAGGCACCAATGATTGTTTTTTATTAATGTGTATGGGAAAACTATGTACTCTATACAACTTCATTTGTGGTAGATTGAAAATCGGAAGTTGTATTCGAATGACTAATTTGTCTTGAACTAGACGAGCCTTTGTTTCCGCTGTCTGATATTACAGGGAGAGACAATTTTGTGCATCTGAGGAAGTAGCTTTTGGGAGACACCACTAGCGGATGCAACTGGTGATTTTTACTGGAGATTATTATGTCGAGTAAGGCTTGTTGCTTGTACTCAATCTCGACAATTTGTAAGGTCAGGCTTGAAATTATTTCCTGCCTTAATTGTCTCATTAGTAAATCATCAGTGATATTTTGCATTCTATTTACCTGGAGATTTATTTGACGTTGTCTTTCCTGCAGAGATGTCAATGGCTTTTGGATTTGTTGTAGTGTAGTTTTGTTATATGCCATGCACCAGGTAAATGTCTATTAAAACCTTCTTACCTTGTGGGCGAAAGACACGTCGCTTTGTATTCCCAACACTTGGGCGTGTTTTTCGGTGAGGGCTGTTAATAATTCAGTACACCAATTTATCGAGAACACAAACTTTCACTTTATTCTTTTTATCTTTTTCTTTTCGTGTTGTTTAACCGAAACGACTCGAAACTCTTACAATTGCATATGTTTTCTTTAAACACAATAAATTCTCTCTCTTTTATAACTTTTTCTGTTAAAATCAAGTGCATCCGAATCTCTTACAATTAAATTCTTTTCCTTTAAACACAATAAATTCTCTCTCTTGTATAATTTTTCTGTTAAAATCAAGTACGTCCGAATCTCTTACAATTAAAAATTTTTCCTTCTTCTTTTCTGGTTAACACTTTAAACTTTTTCCGTTCTCCCGCCGAAATTCTTACACGAGCCTTCTTTTGTTAAGTTAAAAAACGAACTCCCCTTTTTGTCGCTTTCATTGCGATCAAGAGCCATCGTTCAGGGTAGAAAATGCATAGTTTGCATTTCTACCCTGAGAAAATTTTTCATTCGCTCCGGACTTGATTAAACAAGTCCAGAATATTTTTCGATGGACGGTGGCTTGAACAAATGTAATTCTATCTTTTAATAAACATCAAACACCGTTCCGTCGTTGCAAAATCGCGTCGCTCATATGCATGTAATGCATTTGTGCTGCGCGACTTTCTTATCGTGAAATTCTTTAGCATAATTTTTGTGGGAGAAATAAGTGAAGGAACTGCTGACGCTGTTTTCTTCGCGTATTTTTCTGATAAGCCAACCAAGTTTTTAAGCCTGGTTAGCTTATGAAAATTTTCTAAATGCATTTACCGGCTATGGTGCTGTCTTTGTGTGTATGTGTGTATACATAACATTCCTTCCCTCTGTGAATAAGAGAGCTATTCTTTGAAGAGGAATAGATCTCGGTAAAATATATAAACTGATACAATGTCTTTATCTGGTGTTAGTATTCATTCTTGGTCCGCTGCTTTTCAGCCTCTATATTAATGATCTCCCAGATGTTATTGTAGATGCCGCCGTTCATCTCTATGCTGATAATGTGCAAATATACATTAGTAGACCAATTGGCTTAGTGGAAGATTGCATAAGTCGGATAAATGAGGATCTTAAACGTGTATATGACTGGTCTGAGCAAAATAATCTAGCCCTCAACCATAATAAATCGAATTGCCTAGCCTATAGACGTGATATTGATGAAAACTCTCTACCACCGATATATTTGAATGACAATAGATTAGCATATGTATATTCTGTGAAGCGTGTAGGGTATCATCACAGCACAAAATTTTCCTGTTATGATCATGTCGCACTAAGAAAAATATATGGATGCTTGCGGCAGCTTTGGTTGAACTCCGATTGCATAATGCATCATTTACGAGTTAAACTAGCTAAATTTCATTCGCTACCCTATTTCACATATGGCTGTACGATATTTCTAGTTCTCGATTCAGTCTGTCGTAGAAAACTCTTGGTTGCAGCCCGATTTGTCTACAAATTGCCACGATATAGTCACATCTCCTCTTTTGTAACGTCCTTTCTTGGTTGCCCGATAGAAACTTTTCTCATAAATTACAGACTGAAATTCCTTTATAGACCTATATACAGCGAGAAGCCCTGTAAGCCTATTTGAGAGATTGAGTTTCCTACAATCATCCCGGCACATGAACCTTTTGATCCCTCGTTGTAAATCACGATATCGTGAGCGATCTTACTTCGTCCACGGCATTTGTTTGTGGAATCGTGTGCCAGCTAAAGTACAGAGAACTGGATCCAACGGAATCTTTTACAAATCGATATTGCCACTAAAATTATCCTAAACATTTGGGGCGCAACTTGGATAAATATTGTTATAGCTATTTGGTAACTTTTCTTCTTTTCTAACTGATATAGAAGTTTTTTCTTTTCTTAATCTTTTCTCAGCTCTATATATTTACTCCATTTATTCATTTACTCAAAAGCAAATAGAAATAGGGTCTATGGTTAAATTTATAATCATTCGTTAATTTAGTTTGGCTAAGCTTAGTTAGTTAAGTTAGTTAGTAGAAAATTAATTCTGAGAGGAATTCATTGAAATGAAATAAAACATGGCGAAGCGATAAGTTATGGTAATATTTAGAAAACTTATCATAATTATTCGAAATTAATTTGGATTTCTAGGGGAAAGATGTCAAAAATTCCGTTTGTAACAATAACATTAATTAATAATACCGAAATAGTACATTTGTAATGATTGCCGCCAAACAAATTCCATCTGGCACGATCATTATGGGCCCCTTCATTATTTCCAAGGATAAGAAGCCTTCTTGACGACTCGGCGATAAACCGAAAGTGTAGCTAACTACAGCCAAGTACAGGAAAATGTAATATATTATTTATGATAGAGTAATTAGAAAGGATAGATTCTTGGAATATCAGAAAATATTTAACAAGGTGTAATAAATGCCGGCTCCAGGATTATTGTAGAGATAGGCAGTAGCAATATTATCATTTAGCAGGGTTTAATGATTTTTGGGAATTTGAATACAGGAAAAGGGAGAGTTAGTTCGAATAATGTGTTCACAGAGATAGGCGGTAGATCGTATTCGGGCGGGTCGTCAAGTTGTATATAAAAATTAAAGAAATTTGTGTGTTACCTTTACACATTGTAGTCAAATAAACTTAGTCCAAAAATTAAGAAATTAATTTTTTATGGATATGACATCAGAACAATTTTTCTATAAAACGGGGGTTTATTCGCTCAAATGTGCTTCTTATTTTCAAAGTTGTCAAAGTGCGAGGACATGCAGTATCATTTCTCCCACTAATTTGCAATTTTTCTTCAGCGACATCAACAATACATTAAAGTTTTAGCAGCCAAGGAACTTAGCGTGAAAAGTAACATGTTTTTTGATTTATTCATACGTCATCATAAGGATTTCTAAGGAAAATTTTCATTGACTGGATACATGTCAAAAAATAAAGTGTAAAATTTTAAATTTATTAACTTCCCAATTTGCGTTAAAGTCATTGTGTTGATCCATGTCAGGTGTTGGTCACACACACATGTCTGAATTTAACAAGAACGATTGATGATTAGCAGACAACAATGCTATTACCTTCCTCATCACGCTGTTATAAAAGTAGACAGTACGACTACAAAAGTTCGAGACGTCTTTGACGCTTCAGCGAAGTCTACTAATGGGAAAATCTTAAACAAACAACTTCATACTGGACCAGTTTTGCAATCCGAACTTTTCTAAATCTTACTACGATGGAGAAAATACAAATATGCTATATCCGCCGACAGAAAAAATGTATAGAATGATTAACATTCAATCATCAGATCAAAATACCAGAGAATAGTTTGGAGAAATAGTCCCAACGAAGCCATACGGGACTATAAACTCACAACGGTGACCTTTGGCACCATCCCAGTTCCTTAGCTTGCCATCAAAACTATTTATTAGCTTGCCAAAGATGAAGCTGAGAAGTATCCATTGCAGCTAAAATTGTTACTCGTGATTGCTACGTAGACGATTTAATTACAGGTGCAGAATATATCGATGAATCTGTCAAGATGCAAATACAGGTCGTAAGCCTGTTATCTTCAGCTGGGTTTAATTTAAGGAAATGGGTTAGCAACTCCTCGGATCTTCTCACAAGCATTCCAGAGGAGCAAAGGGAATTACAGCTTCCCTTGCGGTTTGCAAGTGATGAGGCAGTCAAAACTCTGGGTATCCAGGAGCTAATTACTTTATCTTGCTATCGAGAAATCCGAATCCACTAAACGATTTAGAAATTGCTACATTGTTTGATCCACTAGGCTGGATCCAACCGATAGTAATCACTGATAAGGTTCTAATGTAAATGATCCGATGACACCCAATGGCGACAATTTAAAACAGTTGCATCATAGTAGTCAGCTAAAGATACCACCCTGGCTACATACGATAAACAATTTATCAATTTGTCAGATACACGGATTCCCAAATGTCTCAAATTAAGCTTATTCTGCTGCTGTGTATATTAGGGTAAAATTCATATTAATTTGCTAATGGCAAAATCCAAGGTAACTCTAGTCAAACCTGTGTCACTTCCTCGTCTTGAGTTAAGTGGAACAGTTTTATTAACTCATCTCATACATCGAGTAAAGACAGACTTGGAGCTTGATCAAGTTCCTACCTATGCATGGATAAATTCTGCTATAGTCTTATCTTGTAAACACAATCAATCAAACAAATATAAGACTTACGTAGCGAATAAGGTTTCTGAAATCCAGGAATATATATACATAAAAGTTTGGCGGGACGTGCGTTCTGCAGACGATCCCGCAGATTGCAACTGTAGACGAATCAAACTTTCGAATTTACTCACTCTTAAACTCTGGTGACACGGACCCAGTTGGCTTCACCAGGCGGAGGAAGATTGGCCTAAGTCAAAACCCTCAGCGAACATGCAGATAGAATCTGAACAAAAGCGCGTGTTACGTCAAGGCCAGAGACGATACCTTCATTACCCCATGGGAACGAGAATTTTCCCATAGCTTGGAGACATTAGTCTCACAAAGAATTTATTAAATAAAAGTCTCGTCAACAAAAAATTTCATAAGGCAAAAGTAAGACTCCGTACTTAATTTCATGGAGATAAAACTCTATGAAACTAAGTAACAAGATTCCCTACTTGCCGGGCACTTATTTAAAAACAACAAAATATCTAAAAAGCACAGAAAATAGATTATGACGAAAAAGCATTAGTGAAGGAGAGTTGAGTCGTGGTCGCGGAGTTCGTCAGATGTTTTTATTTATCAACGATATTAAAATTAATTAAAGATTTTGTATTAGATTTCGTCTTTTTTATTAATAAAGAGTTTAAATAAAGTTAATTAGAATTGTGTTTTCTAACGATTTTTAATGCTGTTCACTATCAAAGTAAAGAAACTACTTATTTAGCGCAGTCAGCAGGATCTCAAATCCGAAGATATGAGATCCAGTGAATAGTGAACCCTTCATGTGAAAACTAAAATCAATACAAGCTTAAAAGTACACAGCTAAAAGTGTGAATTCTGAAGAATTCTAAACTATGTAACATATCGTGATAAATATTGCTAAATACAAGGTGAAAATATGTCATCTCGTCGCATAGAATAAATACGAGTCGCATTAACAAATGCCCAAGGAGGAAAAACTTAAACAGAGGAACATAGTCTTCAAACCATATTTTGAATTACAACCATTCGAGATGTTGATAAACTCACCACCAGCAACAAATGCAGGATCAAGTGCAGCATCAGGTGCAAACTCAACTGCAGCGCCAACTCAAGTCACAGTCCTCGTAGCACGGATCTCATTTATGCGGGAAGTGGAATTATATTGACCTATTTTTTTCCGGAAACTTACAAATTCAAAATTACGTTTTTCAGCGAAATGTCATCAATAAAATCCTAGGCCCAGCACTTCAGGCAATCAGAGTTCTTGGACCAAACCCAACGTGGGAAAGCATAAAAAGAGAGCTAATAAAGAATTTCGAAATCAGGGAAACGTACAAAAATTTATATCATCAAGCAACAACATTGAGGTTTAATAATAACGTTAGTCATTATTTTAATTGTTTAAAAGCCATTCTTGATAAATTAAATACAAAATATGAGTTTGATAGTGAGAAACAAATTGGATTCTCAGCTGAGGTGAATGAATCTCCAATTTTGAGAACTTTTACAAACGGTCTAGATGTTATTTGTGTAAGTGTAATTATTGGTAGAAGAGAAGCTTATTATACTTTAGAAGAAACAGGATTGATTGGGCATAGAGGTAATGATTCGAGAAACAATAATTTTGGCGATAGAAATTTTCGCAATTAGGCATAGAAATATTAGATATAAGCAGAGTTTTAACTCAAATATGCTAAGACAATTCAGACAGAACCATGGCATTACTAAGCTAGACAAGAAAATCCAGTACCTACACGACAATTCAGAAATTCAGGACAATTTAGAAATTCTAATCAGTTTAGGGTAGTTTAGAAGACAGAGCATACAGGAACCGGTGGATCATATGCAATATACTAATGGAGAACAAGAAGAAGTAAATTTTCCCTTACCTCCTACAGAACTGACCTACTGATAGTACAACAGACAATAGGTAATGACAAAATTAAATGTTTAATCAATACAGGCTCAACGACAACTGTTGTGACTCAGGTACTTTTGCCTCGTATCACAACCATAATACCGACACATCAATGTATCGTCCAATACGATATATTGATGTACCATTAATTGACCCTGAAAAAAACATTTCAATTTTAATTTCATTCAAAACCTCATTCAAAATTTAAAATGCATTTAGAAATGCATTCCCATATTATAACAAAATGCAATTTAGCATAAATTGCATTTTGTTATCAGACACACATTCCACTCACACGATATACACACTTACCTACATACAGTGTCTTCTTATTTTTTTTCGTATGTACAGTGTACATACGTACATTACTTACTTAATCCAATTTCACGCCTGAACAATAATTTAACTTTTTTTTATATAAACGTTGTTTTGTAATCAGGTTAAATTATTTCTTCACAAAAATATTTTTAAGCTCATTTACCCATGCAAGCATTCCTTCATACATTGCACTTATCGGGCATTGTACTGATCGGCACAATGTAATTTTATGCAATAGAGCATTTTTATCCACACAGCATGAGTCAATGAGCTTGACCGGCGGGCACCACAAAAAGCTTAGTGGTACAATTTTTAAATATATTATTTGTTATATAAGGCATGTGTAAATTTGTTCAGTGTTAATTACTCTATAGTAAAAAGCGTTTTCTTTTAACTACGATTTTTCAATATTCAACTTAAGGTTGAATACTTGACATGGTCCTTCGAGCTATTAATTGGACTTAAGGAATAATTCAAGAATCGTTGGATTATTTTATTTGGACAATATAGCCACCAACACAAAAGCAGTAATCCAAGAACCATTGGATTAATTGTTTTTCTAGGAACTCAAAGCAGTAATCATTGGACTAATTGTTTTTCTACGAACTCAAAAACAGTAAATATCTTTCAATCTACAAGCCTGCAGATCATCTCGACTAGAATACAATTAACAATTAGACTACGTAGAAACGACTTTTCATTGAATTAATTTTTTCAATCTCCAACGCTGGGAATTATCTTAAACTCTCATATTAGATAGAGTTCCAGTTTTGAAAAAATTACTGAAATTTCAAGACGCTTGAATAGCAGAAGCCATCTATAAAACTGAGCTAGATAAATCTCATCAAACATGGCAGAAGAACTCCTCTTGGCAAACCAGAAGCAATTGGCTAAGTCAATTGACGACCTCTTAGCAAATATTAAAAAGGACGAACAAATTCGCAAAACTCGTGAATTGTGGTATACCTACCTACATACCTACATACATACATAAATATCTACATACCTACCTACATTCATAAATACATAAATATCTACATACCTACCTACATACATAAATATCTATCTACATACCTACCTACCTGCAAACATACATACATACCTACCTGAATTCATAATATTGTGACATACTTATTGTTCTAGCACAATAGGTAATCATAATATTAAAACACAACCGATAAAGAATAGTCGTTCATGTAGAATCATATGACACAGCAAAATTACACTGTACATTGCATGAGTAGGTCACCCTTACCCAATACACAAATTGCATCGATTAATGTGACCCACTAAAGCGGCACGCAAATAACAAGCGCAGTGACGAAATATCGATCACTGACCGCGTCTCAACATGAGGGCTTCGATGAAGCAATAATAATAATGTAAGTAATCATAATAGCAATTATTGTTACACTAAGCAAATTTTAAGTTGTATAAATAAGCTAAGAGAATTAAAGAATACATTCATTATCTAAAGTTCACTCATCGCGTTTTCTTTAAACCTTAGGTGGAGTTCTGCTCTCTAGCTGCTCCCCATATATAGATCACAGGAGTTAACGCTCTAATAGCTGCTCCTATTTAAATCACGTTAAGAGTAAAGCCCATAGGCTGCTCTTCGTGTATTTAACTTGATAAACCAGACAACGAAATTAAAGGTTTATCACATGGCGACCGTGATTTTGTAACATTTACGCTACGACGAACCTACAATCTTCGAGAAGACCGTGACAAGTAGACAGTGACTGTGAGATATCAGCCCTAATCATCCATGCAAAAGTAAAAGGAGACCAAGAAAAAAACATTGTCGTCAACTATCATACACCAGAGCTGAAATGAAAGACCAAATCGGCAGAGCATTTGATAAAATCTGCGCGCACATCGAGAAGTATAGGCAGCCAGAAGCAAACACTGGCAACTTAACATTATACCGCCCGGACAACATCCTAGAGCCATACATACCGAAACCAGTAGCAAAGTCAACTGAAGAAATACCATAATACAAGGCAGGCCCGAAAAGGTTGACAATTGAAGAATATAGGCAGCGGCATACGAGCTCAAAGACAACAAAAACATCAAAACCAGCCCGTAGAGGCCGACGAGCGTTCCTTAACGAGGAGATAAGGAAATTTAAACAACTGGTACAAATTGCAGTAACAAACACTGAAAAGAGGAAATACGAAATCCTGCTAGGAAACACGAAGAAAGAACTGAATAAGTTGAAACGAGCAAGGAAAAAAAACAAGCCGCACTAATGACACTATGGGAAGAGTTTGACAAGGCTCACGATCAATTGAAAAAATTACTTCCTGAGAATCATCTTTATTTTACGGAAGATATACATAGCCGAACTAAAAAATTATTCGATCAAGCTTTTAAATTATTAGATACCTATAGAACAAAAATCTGCAACATTTACAGCTACTACTGACACAACGGCATCCACGACATGCACAACAGCAGGTACCAGCGGCTCATTCACGCCCTCGATGTCCTCAACCTCTACTCTTCCGTCAAGTGGTTTAACTACCGAAAATATTTCGAATCCTACAAGCATTGGACAACAACTAGCGGCTAATGTATCTTATCTAGATACAAACATGAGAAATAATTTTCCAAAGCTTCCACCCATACAGATACCAAAATTCAATGGGAATTACAAAGAATGGAAGTCTTTCATCGACATATTTCTTAACGTAATACACTACAATACTTATCTAAGCAACGTCGAGAAGATACAATATCTTCTGTATCACCTAGAAGCGCTCATAAATCCAAGGGAAATGCCATCCACCGCAGAATTGCTAAATTTCCTAGAGAAGCGTTATCAGGTGCTGGATGCCATCAAAAGTTCAAAGCAAATCAAGCCCGATGCAAGCTCTTACAAAAAAAAAAGAACTTTCCATACCACATTGAGCGGTCTTGCGTCTATTGCAATAAAGACCACAAGAAGTCCTGCTTCTATTGCAAAAAGAAGGTGTGGTACTTCACCGCAATAATGAGGTAGCAGAAAATCAACCTAGCAACAAAACTACATTTATGTCTATAAACCACAAGAACGCCAATTCTGCAAGACCAAACCAACCAACAACCGAAGACGTGGTAGCACTTCATAATAAGACAAAAATACCCAATGTCTTATTACCTACTGCCATGGTAAAAATAAGAAACATATTCGGGCAAATAGAGATATTTAGAGCACTAATTGATCCAGGTTCCAAGGTAAGCCTCATTACTGAGAAGGTAGTGCAAAGCTTACGAATACAAAAGGAACGCATAAAGACAACCATATTGGGTGTTTGTGAGGCCAAGTCAGCACAAGCTCACGAAAAGGTCAAAATTCAAATACAACTTCAAAATCAAAGGAACTCTAACCTTCGAGTCGAAGCACTTGTTCTGCCGAAACTAAGTTCATTATTACCGGAAGCTGCGATATCAGCAGATGACCTACGACAATATGAAAATATTGCTTTAGCTGACCCAACTTTCAACACACCAGGCCCAATTGATCTAATCTTAGGAGCGGACGTTTACTCTAACATAATCTTAGACGGGCTCAAGCCAGGGAAGCCGACTGCGCAAAACACCAAGTTAGGATGGATCCCCTTCGGGAACATTCCTAATACAATCCAAGCGACTAACAAGGTATCAAGTTTCCTTTTAATTCCAGAAATAGATCAAAAGCTTGAACAATTTTGGAATATTGAGGACAATGCCGCATCGAGCCAGGGAGTCGATGATTGTGCAAGACACTTCCAAGAGACACATCAAATAGCAAAGGATGGGAGATATATTGTCCATCTACCATTTAGAGAAATTTCAGGAGAACTTGGACACTCTATGGACAGAGCTAAAGCTCGCTTATTACAAATAGAGAAAAAGTTGAAAAAATCTCCCAACTTAATGACCGAATACAACAAATTCTTAATGGAATATTTGATCCTTGGTCACATGAGTCCAGCAGAACCATATACTGGATATAAAGCCAATGTATACTATTTGCCTCACCACGCAGTGTTTAAGGAGGACAGCACAACTACAAAATTGCGTGTAGTGTTCGACACATCTTGTAAAACATCATCTGGACTAAGCCTCAACGATTTATTGCACAGCGGGTCAAAAATACAACAAGATCTCAACCAAATTCTGCTAAGGTGGCGAAAGCACCGTTATGTATTTACAGCAGAACAAGGCAGACAACTCTGCAATGATTTGTCAGCAGACTTCGCTAATGCAAGGTTTACGGAACATGCTAAATCACATCATACTACAGGCACAACCACACTCCGCTCACTTTTATCAGATAAAAATAAAGGCTATCGAGCATCACTGGAAGAAGATTCAACACTTTCACAGCAAGATACTTGAAGATTTGGATGACTCATACCTATCAGATACCATGGGAGAATACTTCGAGTTTGAGCTAACACATGAAAAATTGGTAAACTTATATGAAGGCTTAAGTCACAGCCAACGTAAGCCAGAGGCCAATACAAATTCATTAGCAGCAGAACTCAGTCCAAAATCCAGTATGAAGCTCCCAAAGGTAGAACTACCAAAATTTGATGGTGACTATCTCAAATGGCGGCAATTCTGCGATTTATTCTCTGAACTGATACACAAGCAACCGCTGCCGTCATGCCAGAAAATGTGGTATCTGAAGAGCATTTTAATAGGTGAAGCGGAAAAATTGGTCCAACATTTAACCATAACTGAAGCAAACTACGCCACAGTATGGAAGCTCATAAATGATAGATATGAGAACCCCAGATTGCTCGTCACTGCGCTACTAAATAAAATACTTTCGCAACCAACGGCCACAACAGAGAGTGCATCTGCGATAAAAACAATTCACGACAACACTCAGGAATGCCTGCTCGCTATGGGAAATTTAGGTATCAACATAGAGAACTGGGATCCGCTTTTACTCCACATTCTAATGAAAAAGTTGGATAGAGCAACACACACATTGTGGGAGCAATCTTTAAGTAAACCCAGGTCACTTCAATCATTAAAGGAGTTTCTTCAGTTCTTAGAAAACCGCTTCCAATTCTTGGAAGCAATGGAAACACAAATAGAACAGAAGGTAAAAGGGTACACACCCAAAGGGCTCTGACAGGTCAAGACAGGGTGCCCATCATGTAGCAGCAACCATCAACTATTCGCATGTCTTAAGTTCCTTCAGTTATCGCCATCTAACAGAGTATCGCTTGTAAAGAGAATTAATGCGTGCCTTAACTGTTTGAGAAGTGGGCACATTATATCCAGTTGTCCATCAAGAGGATGTCTCAAATGCGGCAAAAAGCATAATACTCTTTTACTTTTTGAGCCAACAAAAACGAAGGCTGTCGTATCAAGAACGAATCAAGTTCCAACAAACGAAGTCCAGCCGTCAACGAGTATCTCAACAACTTCATCACCAAACAGGGTAACGACCGAGCCATCAATATCACTTACTGCCAAGTCGACACCAACTACTAAGAATTATGTGTTATTAAGCACTGCTATTGTGAAACTAACCAACAAAACTGGTACGAGTATTGAATGCAGAGCCATCCTAGATTCTGGCTCTCAGCTAAATTTTGTAACGCAAAAATTAGTGAAGAAACTTGGTCTGATTGGAACTCCCGAATTAATGAACATGGAAGGCATTGGCCTACGCAAACAGCAAGCGCAAAAACGTGTTAATATGTTGTTGGAATCTCGAATCAATGGCTTCAGCACTACTTTAGAGGCACATATACTGCCCCGAATCATTTCACCACAGCCCTCACAGTTAATAGACATTGCCTCTTGGCCAATACCAGCCAACATACAACTAGCGGACGCACAGTTTAATCAGCCAGGGACGATAGATCTTTTAATTGGGGCAGAATTATATTATTCAATTCTATCAGTAGGGCAGATAAAATTGGGCAAGACATTACCTACCATGCAGAATACAGTTTTTGGTTGGAAAATAGCAGGAAGAACCCAACAACACCACAAACACAAGCAATATGTGGAATATGCTCAGAAGATAAAGCGCTTCAGCAGCAAATGGACAAATTCTGGATGTTGGATGATGCTGAACAGTCAGCTAAGGCATTCACTACCGCAGAAAGACAATGTGAAGCATACTTCGTACAAAACACACAACGAATTAAAGAAGGGAGCTTTACAGTCAAACTTCCGTTCAAGGATGATGCTCAAACCCTAGGAGAATCGAAGAATATATTCAACGTTTTGTGGCCTTAGAAAAAAGGTTAGATACAAACGAAGAACTTAAAAAACAGTATGTTAAGTTCATGGAGAAGTATATCGAATTGGGACACATGGAGGAAGTGAATTTCAATGAAATCAAGAAACCCTACAACTTCTTTCCGCACCACTGTGTCATTAAACCAGAGAGTTCGACTACTAAGATTCGAGTGGTCTTTGACGGATCGGCCAAGACATCCAGCAATATTTCCCTGAACGACATCTTAGCAGCAGGTCCCACTATTCAGGATGATGTATTTTCACTTCTCTTAAGATTTCGCATGCCCAGGTTCGTATTTACCGCGGATATTGAGAAGATGTACCGACGACGATGATACAAGGTACCAACTTATATGGTGGAGAAATAACTCTCATGATCAATTAAGGTGTTATAAACTTTGTACGGTCACATATGGTACCACTTGTGCTCCTTATCTGGCAACCAGATGCCTGCAGATGCTAGCAGAGGAACAGGCAGAACATTATCCTCTCGGAGCTGAAGTACTCAAACGAGATTTCTATGTGGACGATGTCTTAACTGGAGCCGATAATGTCACAACAGCAATTGAAACTCAAGCGCGGCTCCATGTTTTACTTCAAACAGCCGGTTTTAAATTGAAAAAGTGGTGTGCCAATCACCCCAGTCTTTTAAAGAGCATTCCCCAACAAGACCAAGAACTTCAGTTGGATTTTTATAGCCACAAAGAAGATCACACAAAGGCAGTAGGATTAACCTGGTTACCAAAAGAGTGATAATCTCTGCATCAAAATTACATGGCAAATAAGCACTCGAGTAACCAAACGAAATGCCTTATCAGATATAGCACATCTCTTTGATCCTTTAGGCATTATGGCTCCCGTAATCGTCGTTGCCAAGATATTCCTTCAAAAATTATGGGCCATGAAATGCGACTGGGATGCAGCGCTTCCGCAAGAATTACATTCCTATTGGCTTAACTTTCGAGAGGGGTTAAAGGCACTAAATGACATAAGATTTCCAAGACATTTGTTTTCCCAAAGAATCCCTAAGACGATTCAAATCCACATCTTCGCAGATGCCTACGGAGCGGCAGCATACATAAGATCCGTTGACAGAGATAATATTGTAGCTGTACGACTGTTATGTGCGAAATCTAGAATTGCCCCGATCAAGCAAGTCACACTCCCACGTCTGGAGTTGTGCGCAGCGAAACTTGCAGCGGAGCTAGCTGGACGTCTAAAAAGGGATCTGAAAATCGGAAATGGACCTATATCTCTCTGGATAGATTCAGAAGTTGTTCTATCATGGATTAACTCATCATCATCGTCATATCAAACGTTTGTGGCTAATCGAATAGCAGTAATCCAGCAGTTAACAATTTCGGAACAATGGCGACATGTCAGATCTAAGGATAATCCCGCAGACATTTTGTCAAGAGGAATGGCTCCAGAGAAGTTGGGAAATTCTGTCATCTGGTTTTATGGACCAACTTCCTTGCATGGTGCTGAAACATTATGGCCGTCGCCATATATAAAGAAAATGGTTGCGAATGACAGCGAAAGAAGACGAGCACATGTAGTGACGTCATCCACTGAAATCAAAGAAGCTGAAACAATTCTCAGTCATATAAACCACAGGAAATCTTTTCGAAAGGTCCAACGAATCATGGCGTACGTTCTTTGATTTATCAGACACACGAGGAAACTTAATCGAGACCCTGCAGCCACATTTGTCTTAAACGCAGAGGAATTAGACGAAGGTCAAGCGATGGTGGTGAGACTAATGCAGCAAGAAGGATTCAATGAAGATTTATCGCATTTCCAGAGCTTGGGAGAAGTTTCCAAAAACAGTGCCATCAGTAGCCTTACACCATTTATCGATGAGGACAACATTGTTAGAGTCGGAGGTTGCCTGGAAGAATCAAATCTAACATATCAGGCCAAACACCCAATGCTTCTGCCATACGCCCATCATCTAACGAAATGCCTTCTCAACGATATACACAAAGAAAAATTGCACGTAGGCCCTCAAACGCTTCTTGCCATAACCAGGCAGAAGTTCTGGCCATTAAAAGGAAAAGCTCTTGCTCGCTCTGCGGTACAACACTGTGTTCAATGTGAATGTGCTAAATCCAAGCCAAAACTTTTAACACAGTTGATGGGTAATTTGCCAGCAGATAGAGTCCAACCAGCAAGATCATTCGTAAATGCTGGCGTAGACTTTTGTGGACCAATATATACTCATTTTAAAATTCGGGGAAAAAGACCACAGAAATCATACATCGCTGTGTTTTACTGTTTTTCTACTAAGGCTACGCACTTAGAAATAGTGAGTGACCTATCCACACAAAGTTTTTTGGGAGCTCTACGACGTTTTATGGCTCGACGAGGACACTGCCTAACAATTTACTGTGACAACGCAACAAATTTTGTTGGCGCCAAAAATCAGTTGGAAGGTGTGAAATATATGATAGAATCCAGTCACTCTCGAAACGAAATTATAGAAGCATGCAGCACAAGGACCATTGATTTTCGTTTTATTCTCCCTCCAGCTCCACATTTCGGCGGGCTCCGGGAGGCAGCAGTCAAATCAGCGAAACATCTCTTGCAACGGACTCTAGACTCAGACTCATTAAGTTACGAAGAGCTTGAAACAGCTATTGTGGAAACAGAAACAGTGCTTAATTCTCGACCAATCACACCCATTTCTTGTGATCGAAACGACTTGACAGCGTTAAAACCCGGTCAGTTCCTCATCGGAGAGCCATTGACTAGTACCATTGATCCAAAGGCTAAATCGTCAAATGCCAATCTCATCATTCGTTGGAAACGTGTTTCACACATCAAAAATGAATTTTGGAGGCGCTGGACCATGGAGTATTTAAGCCAATTGCAACAC
This sequence comes from Dioctria rufipes, assembly GCA_963924295.1. NCBI lineage: Eukaryota > Metazoa > Arthropoda > Insecta > Diptera > Asilidae > Dioctria > Dioctria rufipes. Next base: position 97,261,637 of record OZ002741.1, on the reverse strand, counting down.
AGGTATAAATGGAAACAACGATGTCAAAATGTCTAACCTGGTACCATGGTCTTGGTAAAGGAAGACAATATTCCTGCATTAAAATCGCCACTCGGACGTATTATTAACACGTGATCAGACAATCATAACAGACAATGACCCCACAACATACCAATCATCAATTCTGCATACCATTGCTGCATTCCACAAAAAATAATCCGCATGAAAATGCAACTCGCGCAAATACTGCAACTAGCGCAATTCAACTGTACAGCAATAAATGCAAGTAAAGCAAAGTCGTTCACCTTTGCTTAAAATAAAATGGAAAAACATAATATTTAGGTGTAAGCAATTAATATGTATAAATTAATCGATATTTTATAATAAAGTAGAGTTTTTAATTATACGCCAAAATAGTAGTTACTTTTTTTAGAACTTTGTTACGCCCCCACCAGTGGTAAGCGTATTTCTAGCATTACACCGACGCCCCCACAAGTGGTAACCGTTAATTAACCTTTCGGTTCCCCTACCGAACAACACGATTAGAGGAAATGATGGATTGGTTCGGGTAGCGGACATCCGCACTTCTAGTGGAATCATCCCACCTCCAATACACAGGCTTGCACCACTACCGATAGAAGCAGAATCCTCCGATTAACCTGCAGCTAAAAACGAGATATAAGACAAGGAAATCATTACAACTATAACAAGTTCAAACATATCTCAACCCACTAGAGAACCCACAATATCATACGAATCAACTCAGCCAAGAAGAGATTCCAATCCTAGAAACAAACAACGGTGATCGGTGGGATCTGCTATTGTGACTTTACTTTTGACTTGTCTAATGCTACCATCAATTAATAGTTCTCCCATCGAAACAAAACCCTTCACTCATCACCCAGGAATCTACTTTGAGAATCTGGGAGCTGCAAACATCGTAGCTAATAAATGGAAACTCGTCGTATTTTACGACATGACAGCTTATTGGAAGGAATTTGCTCTTCTTCAAAATTGTACCAGGGCTTTAGAGGAATTATGCCAAAGAATCAATGAAAGAGAACAATGTTTGGGAATTATTGCACACATAAAACAGCTGCAATTAGAATTGGACATAAATAATATATTACTATCAGAACCGAGCAATTCGAACAGATCAAAGAGAGGAGCTATCAACTTTATTGGAAATATCGCAAGTGACTTATTTGGAGTGTTACATTCCGAGTATGCCCAAAAGATGGCACAAACGATAAATGATATTGGAAAAAATGAAAATCACTTGCTGGATCTGATAAGAAATCAGACGTCAATCATGGATACCACCTTGAACATTATGAAGAAGGAAGAACAATCTATTGATCATCAGTTTCAGCAAATAGAAATACAGATTGCCCAAACAACTCAGCAATTACACGACATAAGGGAAGAGGCGTACCAAGAAAAATTGTCACAATGATTCATGTTGCTAACCTTGTCCGCAATTCTCACAGTGTCCAACTTCTTCAGAATTCAAAGCTCAATCTTAGACGTCATTATCGATACTCATCACGGGAAAATCAGTCCGTTATTGATTTCACCACTGCAGTTAAAACAAGAAATAATAAAAATCAGAACTAATCTACCTTCATCATTACGCCTACCAATACAACAGGACGAGGCACTTAAATATTACATATTGAAGACTATCGAAGGAAGGGTCGCTGAACGATATATTATATTCAAGATAACTCTTCCCTTATTATCGCTTGAAGAGTTCGAACTATTTAAGATTACTCCAGTTCCAGTACAAACTAATGACACCTTTATGACAATCCAACTATCCTTCCCGTTCTTAGTCATAAACCTACATCGGGATCAATATTATCCCCTCACAGAACAGGAGTTGCAACTATGTCTCATCATTGACGAAGGTCAACGTTAATAGAAACACCCCCTATATAGAAGGGGATCGAACATCAGTGCCTGCGAAATAAACTTTTTTAACCACCCGCCGCAGTCACCATCCTGCCAGATAGTCAAGGCAGGGAATGAACCTCATTGGATCCAAATGTATAGTCCAAACCAGTGGATATATGCGCTGAGTGAAAAAACCACTATCAATGTAGTACGTGACAAAATTACTACTCAGGATATCATTGAAAGAACAGGAATTTTGAAAATCCGAGATCGTTGCCTCATAAAGCAGCCGTTGGTCAGCAAACAGGGACATAGTGTCTATCCTACCAATACAAGGTCATCGTATATACCAACAAGTAATCTCACCGAATTTATCATAGCCGCTAAAAAGAACCCTACTCTCGATAACATTGTTCAACATCAGTCATACACCTCTGAAATTGATTCCATCAAAAGTGAGTTATCACAGTTTAAAAAAATCTTTCACTAAACACACTATCAACTGATGTTCATCAATTTTCTGTGGGTTATGTATCTAATATAATAATAATACTGATAATTGTCATAATCTCAATTTTCATCTGGAAACATCGTCACGAAATATGTGCAATAAGATCCAGGAAGATGGCACCTGTACCAACACCACGGCAACGCACAACAATGGCGGACACATCATACAGCTTCAATGCATCCTTCGACGTTTGAGAGCCTTGGAAACTGAGTTGAATTATTACTCAACGTCGGGGAGAAAGTTTATTTACAACAAACATGGAAAATTACCATGACTTCAAAATTCGCATAACATACAAAATTATCTGCAAAAATAAAATTCGTGTTGCATGTATGTAGCTTACAAATTTAATTTCTCACGACAAATTCCCTCAAGAATGCGAATTGTTATGAATCCCCAAAACAATCCAATGATCAAGCAATAACCACTTCAATTGCCTCTGATTCATAACGCATTACCTAAAAAAAATCAAGCAAACATCTCTCATCCATAAATCACGGTTATCCGACCCCACAATGAGAACCAAAACAATAAACAAACAACTATGCGCACACGACTGTGGTCAAGTTGCAGCACATACTGAGTAATCGTTAGATGTACCCATGTCCACGGTAATAATTCTTAGGTAGATAAGGCCTGTCACCTTTCTACACGTAAATAAGAACCTTTGGACTTCTTGCTTGAGAACAATCAGCCAAACGTATAATGGAATCACCTGATTAACTCAAAGCGATAAGAAGTAAAGCATGGTACTCGCTAAACGATTTTACCTCACACCCGCTGTGCATCATATTGACCAAAAGAAATTGCCTTAGCGGAAGCGCCGGCGTCAAATTTCTTTTTGTCATTTGTACGTAATAAAGCAAGTGAATTATTGTTTTGGGACTCGTGTGAAAATTGATACCGTTGTTTTCATACAATTGTTCTCAATTATTTTTTATAATTTGCGGGTAAAAAAAAATCAAATTGCATTATTGCAATAAACTTTTCACCTTTATTGGAAAAAATGCTTGATAGGTGATTTTGGGTTGTTTTTCAAGAAAAAATGCTCAATAGGTAATTTTTGATTGGTTACCACAAAAATTGCTAAATAATCAATCTGCAAGTGGAAGGGAGTATTAACCACTGCAGATTGATTTTGAATAAATAGAGAGTTCTGATGCAAGGAAAATCAGAAATATTTTAAACCCGAAGCTAGAGAGTCCCCCTACCCAAGGTAAGGCCTCTAGTGGAAAGTAAAAGAAAAGGTATACTTCAAAACTATTGTGAAAACCTAGATTATTGTATTCCAAATATAAAGAAAAGTATTGTTAGTAAAAATTAAAAGTGTGCTTGAAAAGAAATAAAATCAGTGTAAAGATTAAACGCAGCCTTCTCATTTTGGTCAACCCGGATTATTACGATTAACTCCCTTGTTGCCAGCGCGCAACAATCAGAAGAAGTGAACTCTTGTTGCCGGCGCGCAACATATAAAACTGGTGGCAGTGGTGCAGACAAGTCACACGGTTAGTAAGACCGTCGACTACACCCACAAACTCATGAGCTGGCCAAAAGAAGAAGAACTTATCAGTCCACTGGGACTTTCTGACGAAGAGCTAGACTTCGAGCCAGAAGCGGACCCACAAGCAGACGCTTATTCAGAAGAAGACTCCTACTCAGAGGCGGACTTTTATTCAGAAGAAGACTCCTACTCAGAGGCGGACTTTTATTCAGAGACGACAGAGGTAGGCTCATTCTCAGAGCTTGAGGAAGACATTACGGACTGCTACTATAACCCCGGATCCGAAGGAAGCAGTGTGTCATCCGACGAAGAGGGAAGCATTGGCCCCATCTACAATCCCCGTTTGGACGACCTCGAGGAATACACGGACCCAATCGACCATTTGCTGGACATCCTGCTCAAACACGAGAACCCGTCAGCATACGCGATTTATAGAACGCTGAGATACCAGCTGTACCCAGAAGAGGACTTCAACTCAGCAATCGACGTGGACTTCTATCAAAAGGTACGGGACGCTCTAGAATAGAGTTATAAGGTTTCTACATTATAAATATTATATTCTATATAAATATATATATTTTACTTTATTATATTATACCTATATTATAACTAAAATATAACTATTTAATGTACTCCTGGTCTTCACCCCTTTTTCTATTTTAACAAAAGTGCATATTCTCGAGTGTTTTTCTTATCAAGTGCTTTTCGGTGTTGTGAATATTTCTCCGGGATATTAGTTAAATTAATATACTCGTCAAGTTAAAAAAAAAACATATCGGGAAAATATAAATTTTTTTTTTTTTTTTTAAATTCATACTCGACTACAAAAGCGTCGAGGCGTAAGAGATACGCTTCTTCCTGGGCTAATCATCCACAGAAGGCCTGCACGGAAACGAGCTCACAATATGACCAACGATCAAGTTGCGGCGAGAGCCGAAAAATTATCTCTCAGTGATGCTAGATCACTCATTCCAGAATTCGATGGTAATTCTGATGATTTACACCGATTTCTGAATACATGTGAAATGTTTCAGAAAGAAGGTATTGCAGAAACAGAAAAGGCTCTATTTTTGCAAATAATCAAAACAAAATTGGTAGGCAGAGCCTATGAAGTTGTTAAATATAACGACGTAAATTCTTGGAAAGAACTCCAAAAGGCCCTGCAAGAGCAATTTTTAGAGACTCGTTCTAGAGTCTCAATACAAAATGAGATTCTAGCTCTCAGACAAAAATCTGGAGAAAATATGAAAGATTACGCCTTTCGTGCTCGCAAGTTGTTAGCATTATATGATGATGCAACCTCTAGTTTTACAAATGATCAAACACTCAAAAATCTTTTAGCTGGAGAAAATCAAAAAATGGTTCTCCGAGCATTTGAAGACGGCCTCAAAGACAGTCAGGTTCGTCTATTAACCAAGGCAAAAGGCCACGAGGAGCTGTCAGCTTCTATTAAATTTGCTATAGACCAATCCGAAAGGAACTCCACTTATAATGATCATTTTTCAACTTGTTCAAAATGCAACAGAAAAGGACATACAGCTGAAGTCTGTTATTCCACAAGAGTGAAAATGGAAAAACCCTCACTCATTTGTTCCTACTGCAAAATACCTAATCATCACTTTTCGGAATGTCGTAAGAGACTTTTCCAGCAAAGTTATCCAAGTAATAGCAGGTCATACCCTCATACAAAAATACAAAGGGAAAATCAATCACAAAGGTATTACACTTCGAGTGTTCCACAGTATCAACGGAATACTCCAGTTAATCACCGTTTTCAAGGCAACCAACAAGAGGCTTATGTTCCTCAAAATCAAAGATCCCAACAGAATTTCACAGGATCACCTAAGCGGTCGCCAAATATTAGAGCAGCAACTGCCAAAATAAAATCAAAAAATCAACAGAAATCGGAAAACAGCCGGCGGCGGGACGAGGATGCCATTACAGTCGCCCAGTCTGGCCTCAGCCAGATGACTGTATCGAAAAATTAAATCAAATGCTTTATCTCCCTCTCAATGCTGATCGCCAATCACTAGTTTTGACGATCAGAAATTCCATCACAGCATTTGATACTAGTAATTTCTTAATCGATACAGGAGCCGAAATATCGGTCCTTAAAGCAACCAGATCACTTGGTGACACAAGGGTTGATAGAACAAAGAGCTTGGAGGTATCACATCTAGCTGGAAAAACCCTACATACTTTAGGAACCGCCAAATGCGAATTTCAAGTAGGCAAAAATTTCTTTACCCACGATATACACATGGTGGAAGATGACCTCCAACTCAAATATGATGGAATTCTAGGTCATGACTTTTTAAATAAATTTTCTAGCATAATAGACTACGAAAACAAAAGTCTATCACTAAAAATTAATAAGCCCCAAGGAGGCAAAACCACACGCAAAGTTATTAAGGCAAATTCAGAGACAATGTGCAAAAACGAATATGGAGGTTTGAATGACCCAAGTTCGAAAAAATTGTCTCGCCACAGCTCAAATGTCAAGTATGGAGGTTTGAATGACCCAAGCTTCGACAATTTGACTTACACCAGCTCAGATAGCAGGCATGGAGGTTTGAAAGACCCAAGCCAAGACTATCAGTTGGTACAAGCTGACAAGGCCCCCCACAAAGAGGTGAGCCTAAGGGTAAGAAACAAAAAAATGTTTCGAAAATAATAAACAAAATAAATCAGTACGAAGCCGAAAGTATAAAAATACCGGCACGTACACAAATGGTAGCAAAAATAAAACTAAATCAAAGAGGTTGTTTCTTTAGTGAACACCAAGAACTGAAACCAGGAGTGATAACAGGAAATACGCTAATAGAACCTGACAACACAGGTCACGCGACTATCCTAATCCTGAACTCAAATCAGCAAGAGGTTACTATAAGAAACACAGAAATAAGACCTCATCTACGAAACTTAAATAATTATAGTATAATAAAATTAAATCCGAAAAAGGATCCAATAAAGCAGAGACTAAATAGACTCGAGAACGAGCTAAACCTCGCTCACTGCAACGCGGAAGAAGCCCAAACAATTCTAGATACTTGTCGAGAATACAATGACATATTTTATCTAGATGGGGATTTCCTAACTTGCACAAGTGCAGTTAAGCACCAAATACCTACGCTACCTGAAAAACCCATTGTCAACATAAGACCTTATAGACTTCCAGAATCTCAGCGTACTGAGATTAATTCACAAATAAATAAAATGCTTCAAGAAGAAATCATAAGCCCTAGTTCTAGCCCCTGGAACTCTCCTCTACTTCTAGTTCCGAAAAAACCTGATGCTTCAGGAAACAAAAGATGGAGAGTAGTTGTCGATTTCAGGCGCCTCAACGACATAACAGTCGGTGATGCCTTTCCCTTACCCAACATTACTGATATACTAGATCAGCTGGGGAAAGCTAAATACTTTAGTACATTGGATTTAGCTAATGGCTTTCATCAAATACAAATGGAGGACCATGATAAGGAAAAAACTGCTTTCAGTACACCTTACGGTCATTACCATTTTAATAGAATGCCATTCGGATTGAAACGTGCACCAGCCACTTTTCAAAGGCTGATGAACAATGTTTTAGTCGGACTCCAAGGCATAGAATGTTTTGTATACATGGACGACATAATTGTCTACGGATACAACTTGACAGAACATAATGCAAGACTCCAACACGTTTTCAATAGGCTTAGAGTAAATAATCTCAAGCTACAGCCTGAAAAATGCCATTTTCTAAGCAAACAAATAGCTTATCTTGGACATTTGGTTACAGAAAACGGAGTAACACCGGATCCCTCTAAACTAGAATCTGTCCAAAATTACCCAGTACCCAAGAAGGAAAAAGACATAAAATCCTTCTTAGGTTTTGTTGGATATTACCGTCGCTTTATCCCTAATTTCGCTAAAATAGCAAAGCCTCTCACGGCTCTATTAAAGAAAGATGCTACTTTCAAATGGGATGCGTTCTGCGACGAAGCTTTCACGCTTATGAAAGAAAAATTATTAAATCCGCCTATTTTGCAATATCCTCGCTTTAACGAAGAATTTTTAGTTACTTCAGACGCAAGTAACTATGCAATTGGCGCAGTTTTATCGCAAGGGAAAATCGGAGAAGACAAACCAATCTGTTATGCCAGCCGCACCCTAAATCCGGCTGAGACAAGATATTCAACTATAGAAAAAGAGCTATTAGCAATAATATACGCGGTAGAACAATTTCGTCCTTACCTGTACGGTCGGACATTTACGATTATTACAGATCACAAGCCCCTTACGTGGCTCATGAATCTGAAAGACCCCACTTCCCGAATGATGAGGTGGAGGATTAAACTTGAAGAGTATGACTACAAGATCATACACAAATCAGTCGTATAGTACCAGAATCCAAAAATATTCAAGTGATAACAAGGAATCAACAGAGGGCACAAACAAGCCAAACCCCTAAAATAGTAGGAGAAAACTCGAACAATTTACTGGAAACACGGAATATCAAAAGAAAATATTTCATAATTCCGACAGTAAACACCACATTTGAAAACTTATTAAAAACTTATTTACCTGATAATTATCAAATTCCATTAGGGGGAATCAAAGAATATAAACAAGGGAATACTACGTATATAGTGGGGCATGCACCCCTCCCTTTTAAAGAACAAAAAGATCAGGAATTAACAAGAAGTATATTTAAAAAATTCAAAGAATTGTCATCTAACGAAGAGATAATTCCAATTGCTATACCAATCCTGAACAGCACTTGGTACTTCGAGTTGAAACTCATATGTGCTGAAGAATTTAAGGATTCCGCCACGAGGCCTATTTTCTTCCTCAATAAGATAGTACAATTAAAATACCCAAAGGACATCGAACAGGTAATTAGGGATTACCATGTCACTCCTTTAGGCGGTCATCAGGGACAAACGAAGACTATCGGGAAGATAAGAAGAATCTATAACTGGCCAGGTATGAAAAAAGACATTCAAGAGTACATCAAGAGATGTTCTTCTTGCCAGGTCAATAAATCAGGTGCAAACAAGAAAATACCTATGAAGATTACTACCACAAGCAAAAAACATTTGAAAAAATCTTCTTGGATATCGTTGGACCTCTACCAACAAGTTATCAAAACAACAAATATCTATTAACGTTCCAAGATGATCTGACTAAATTTTCAGATGCTATACCCCTACCGAACGCAGAAGCCAAAACGGTAGCTGAGCAATTTGTAACCCACATCATTTGTAAACATGGTTTACCTGAATCAATCCTAACGGACCAAGGATCAAACTTCCTAAGTTCTCTATTTAGTGAAATTTGTAAACTTTTGAAAATACATAAGTTACAAACTACACCATACCACCCAGAGACAAATGGAGCTCTAGAAAGAAGCCACCGTACGCTTGCTGAATACCTTAGACACTATGTGTCTACAGATCCACTAACATGGGATACATGGATCCCTTACGCTATGTTCACATACAACAATTCTAATCATTCAAGTACAGGCTACACGCCTCACGAATTACTATTTGGATTTCACGCAGAAATCCCAACATCACTTTAAAGCGATCTAATATTAACCCAAAAGAATTAACATATAATGGTACCACTTCTACATCTCCCAAATCTATAAGTGAAATGTTTTCAATCTATTTCAAATCTGTTTACGACAATAGGGAGCCTAATATCTCTTCTAGCTCTCAACAGAACCACTCGATTAATATCAAACTAGACCCCATATCTCCGGAGCATGTTATTTTAATTCTAAACGATCTGGATTGTAATAAAAATGCAGGCCCTGATGGCATTCCTAACATCGTCTTCAATAAATGTGCACCCAGTCTTGCAGAACCTCTCTGCAAATTACTCAATCTTTCCATAAACAGCAAAATTTACCCTGCAAGCCTCAAAAAGTGTTTCGTTATGCCCATCTTCAAATCAGGTGACCCAAAACTGATTACTAACTACCGTCCTATCTCTATTTCCAATGCACTTGCACTTATATTTGAAAAAGCGATATACAAGCAACTCCTCCAACTAACCAAACCATACATTTCAGAACACCAACATGGATTTCTACCTGGTCGATCCACAGTTTCAAATCTAGCTCTGTTTACGGACTCAATTGCCTCGGCTCTTGACGACAACAAGCAGCTAGATTCTATTCATACGGATTTTAGCAAGGCATTTGATAAAATAAACCACAAGCTATGTACTTCCAAAATGGCTAGCTTGGGCTTTCATCCGGACACCGTATCTTGGTTCTCTTCCTATTTAACCAAGAGAGAAAATATCGTAGTCTTTAACGGTCAGCAGTCCCCAATATTCCAACAGATTTCCGGTGTGCCTCAGGGCACCATACTTGGACCATTAATTTTTCTCATTTACATTAATGAATTACCTTCCCTCTTCTCATCTACCTGCCTATTATATGCAGATGATGGCAAAATTTATAGGGTTATTAACAACATTACCGACTGCGTCCTTCTTCAAAAGGATATTCCTCAATTAGAAAAATGGTGTCAAGAGAACTGCATTGAAATTAACGTTAGTAAATGTAAGTGTATATCTTTTTATCGTAGGAGGGATTTTATCTCCTTTGACTACAGAATTTATAATACGTCTCTGTCCCGTGTTGATGAGTTAAATGATCTGGGAGTCATATTTGACCGTAAGCTTCTATTCGCATCGCACATCAACTTCATTACGTCCAAAGCTTTTCGATTAATGGGTTTCATTTTCCGTACTTGTCAGTCCTTTAAGTGTGCGCTTTCATATACTACTCTTTTTAACTCCTTAGTACGAAGTATTCTTGAATATGCGTGTCAAGTATGGAATCCATTCTATTCCTCATATAAATCGCAAATCGAGGCTGTTCAGCGTAGATTCACCAGAATTACACTATTCAAATTAGAAAACACATCCGTGGAATACGCCGAGAGACTAAGCATACTCAATCTGTCTACACTTGAAAGCCGAAGAACATTTTTAGATACATTGTTTTTATATAAAATCCTTAATAATCAGATATCCTGCCCTTCTTTGCTTTCCCTCATTGATTTCCATATACCGCCCCGTAGTTCGAGGCATAATCCCCTTTTTAAATTACCTACCTGCAGAACCAACATAAAAGAAAAATCGCCCATTTTCAGAGCACAAAAGACGTATAACTCTAGATTTACCAACATAGACATTTTCAATACTGGTCCCCTATCATTTAAAAGGTTGATCCTGCTTGAGATCGGACATTAATTAATATTGGCTTATCCCCTTCCTTTTTCCTTTTTCACATATGCGTTGCCCTATTGTTTCTGTTTAGCCTTTTGAATTTGAATTTGAATTTCTAATTTTCTTTTCTTATATATTGCACTATGATATGTTTTGTAACTATTCTATTGAATTTTAGTTATGTAGCTCTAGGTTGTAAGTATAGTTTTATATAATTAGTTTCTTATGCTTTTGTATTTTTAGTTTTATTCTCTTCTTTGTACTTTTGCTTTTATATACTTTTCACTTGCTTGTTTAATTTTAAGGTAGTATTTTTAATAGGAGTTCGCTCTGTAATCTGCCTTGTTAATCGACTAATAAATAAATAAATAAATAAATAAATAAATCACTAAAAAAGGACCCAGAAGTTACGTATAACTACGATAACTATGCCAGTGAACTAAAAGCGCGTCTCCAATATGCTCATCAAATAGCAAGAGAAAATCTTATAAAAAACAAGGAGAAATCCAAAACGTACTATGATCACGTTACTAAGCCAAAACCTTTTATAATTGGTGACAAGGTATTAGTGAAGAATCACACGAGAAAAAATAAATTATCTCCCTTATGGGAAGGCCCTTACGAAATAGTACAAATTGCCTCAACCGAGAATTCAGTGGTAAGAGTTAGAAACAAAAATAAAAAACTCCATAACAACCATCTGAAGCTATTCATAGAGTAATCGCGTTCTTTTCTTTTCTTCTATTCCACCAGGCCAAAATGCCGTACATAATACTAATCTTATTATTAACATTCGGAGTCACGAGCGGAACAAAGACAACAAACTTCGCCTCAACTCCAGGAATATATTTCGAGGAATACGAAAACATACAATTATACAGCTCAAGTTGGAAACTAGTTACGTATTATAGCCTAGACGATTTTCAACTAGAACATAACCTCCTAAGATCCCAAACAATAGACATAGAAAAAATATGTTTACATTTTAAGATACAACACCCAACCCGCAACCACCCATGCGAGTCACAAATAAAAACTATCAAAATATTAATTAACGAGATAGAGCAAAATGCAGAAATTATAGATCCTAAAAATTTTTAAAAACACTCTTCGGTACTCTCAATGAAGACGATGCCAAGCATTACGACAAACAAATCCACTACTTAAAAATAAATGAGGACCACCTATTAGAACTCATTAAATCACAAACCATTATCGTAGATAAAACAATCAACCTTTTTAATAAAACATCCTCAGATATTAAACTCGAATTTGATAACATCCAAGAAAAATTTGACAAAACTTCTAAAGCATTCAATTTCATAATAGCTGAAGTGAACTCCACCTTCATAAACTTAGAACTAGAAAGTATCACTTCCGCCATTACACTATCACTTATGAGATACCAAAATTCGCAAAAAGCAATCCTCGACATGCTTTTAGATATAAAACATGGCATTCCCAATCCATTAATTATCACCCCATTTCAACTGGAGGAAACTCTTACAGTTATTAGGAAAAATCTTCCTTCCGGAACCACCTTACCCATTTCAGCCACACAAGACAGTCTTATCGACTTATATAAAGTTAGCATTACAACTACAAACAAAATCAAGAATAATATCATCATCGAAATTAAAATCCCATTACCCCTAAACACAATTTTCCAGGCATACAAAGTTATACCATTCCCAAGTATAGTAAACACCTCTTTTCTTTACATAAAACCTACTACCGAATATTTATTGGTAGATTTTAACCGCGAAAAACATTACCCCATGAATACAGAGGACTTCGACAAATGCCAATTGAGTTTCTCAAATACTCATCTGTGTCAAATAACACACCCAATCCTTAATAGTAATGCCGAACAAAACAAATGCGAAATGGATCTATTAAAACATACTACGGAAATTCCAAAATCCTGCGATGTAAAAACAATAAAGACATCTACTTTCTGGATCCAATTAAACAACCCAAATAAATGGTTATTCAGTCTTAGAAACCCTCTAACAATAGATAATATATGCGTTGACAGAATCGAACCGCTAACACTCGAAAGAAACGGTATTTTAGAATTTCTCCATAAGAAGCAACGACCTAACGCTATACGGTCATTCCGAAAGAATATCAATTTCAAATAATTCATACTTACCCTCAATTAACCTAACAATGGCTAATCATCTTAAAGACATAAAACTCGAACTCCCGAAAATGATTACAATAAAAAACGTAAATCACCAAGCTCTATTCGATCTAAGCCAAGATTTAAAAACACTGGAGCACGAGGAAAAACAAAAATTAAATAATATTTCAACGCATGATATACACCATTATTCTTTCATATATCTATTAATTATAACACTTACTTCTTATGGTGTAATCAAAATAATCATGCGATATGTTAAAAAAGAGAAGAACCAGAAAACTTTAAAAGAAAATAAAACAAATAATGAAGAAATTACTGAAATCAAAAGTATTTCCAGTAAAATACCATTATCTAGAATCACAGATAACTAATTAAGTACCTCTCAAATAAGTTGCTTTTATATAATACTATTATAATACCACACTTGGTAACAATTGATTTTTGTAAAATAAGAAACACAACATATATATAAAAAAAAAAATATATATAATTTAATCTAGCATAAATAAATCATAAACGATGGAGCTAATGAATAAAAATATCATTAGCAACTAAATCTAATTTTGTATAATACATATCATAATCATAACAATTAAATCTAACATATGTTTGTATCATACATACCATTAAGTACCATATAATATCATACCGTAGTACTAATCAAACTATGCACTCTAGATTTCCGAGCGTCAGCAACTCTCAAATTTTTTTTACATCCTCTTAAAGAATATAAAAGAAAATTTTTTTTCAAGGGGGAAGGTGTTATGAATCCCCAAAACAATCCAATGATCAAGCAATAACCACTTCAATTGCCTCTGATTCATAACGCATTACCTAAAAAATATCAAGCAAACATCTCTCATCCATAAATCACGGTTATCCGACCCCACAATGAGAACCAAAACAATAAACAAACAACTATGCGCACACGACTGTGGTCAAGTTGCAGCACATAATGAGTAATCGTTAGATGTACCCATGTCCACGGTAATAATTCTTAGGTAGATAAGGCCTGTCACCTTTCTACACGTAAATAAGAACCTTTGGACTTCTTGCTTGAGAACAATCAGCCAAACGTATAATGGAATCACCTGATTAACTCAAAGCGATAAGAAGTAAAGCATGGTACTCGCTAAACGATTTTACCTCACACCCGCTGTGCATCATATTGACCAAAAGAAATTGCCTTAGCGGAAGCGCCGGCGTCAAATTTCTTTTTGTCATTTGTACGTAATAAAGCAAGTGAATTATTGTTTTGGGACTCGTGTGAAAATTGATACCGTTGTTTTCATACAATTGTTCTCAATTATTTTTTATAATTTGCGGGTAAAAAAAAATCAAATTGCATTATTGCAATAAACTTTTCACCTTTATTGGAAAAAATGCTTGATAGGTGATTTTGGGTTGTTTTTCAAGAAAAAATGCTCAATAGGTAATTTTTGATTGGTTACCACAAAAATTGCTAAATAATCAATCTGCAAGTGGAAGGGAGTATTAACCACTGCAGATTGATTTTGAATAAATAGAGAGTTCTGATGCAAGGAAAATCAGAAATATTCTAAACCCGAAGCTAGAGAGTCCCCCTACCCAAGGTAAGGCCTCTAGTGGAAAGTAAAAGAAAAGGTATACTTCAAAACTATTGTGAAAACCTAGATTATTGTATTCCAAATATAAAGAAAAGTATTGTTAGTAAAAATTAAAAGTGTGCTTGAAAAGAAATAAAATCAGTGTAAAGATTAAACGCAGCCTTCTCATTTTGGTCAACCCGGATTATTACGATTAACTCCCTTGTTGCCAGCGCGCAACAATCAGAAGAAGGGTAATTCCATGGTGACTAACATAACGGATGAATGATTTTTTTATGATCTTTTCTATCACACTAACTTTATTTTTGTCAAAATATAATAAACAAGGTGTTATTCTTCTTTGGACAGATGGTTTTATGCAGGTAAATAAAAAAAAAGATTAATTATTATTATTATTTGACATTTAGAGAGCATTTTGTTCAATGTGACTAACATAACAGATTTGCAACACTAGGATTTCGTATTAATTTTCATAGTCATAATTCTCTGAAACTGAAACATCAAACTACTTTTTTTCCTCTGATAGTATCTTGTGAAAGGTTGTAGTTATATTATTAAGCGCAAATTTGACACAAATTTTAATTATAACACAAAAATATAAAGTTTTGATAAATTTTATCTGTGACTAACATAACGTGACTAACATAACATGTGAGTACACATTTAACTTAAAAGTATTAATAATAATTTTTTTTTTATTTAAATACGCTCTTTATTTCTTGGCTCTCTGGCTCTTTTAAAAATTTCTTAAAAATACGTGGCAAAAGGCTCTACAAAGTGTAAAAGAAAAAAGACGCTAGCTAAACTAAATGATATGAAATGTCAATAGGGACAAATAATAACATCTAAAACAATTATAACAACTAATAAACAACAACAATGACACACAAAAAGGAAAACAAACAAGACAAAATGCTCAAAAGAGTCTAAAAACGGTCACAAGAATTTTGAAAAAAAAAAAAAATCTAAAGTTTAACCAAAAAATTTTGAACCAGTCCCAATTTTGACAATTAGGTAAGTGGCAGTTCCAATGAGTTCCAAATTTTCAAAATAAACTAATAAAAATGTTCCTAAACGAGCGAATTTCAACAGAAAATTTTGCAATTTAGCACCGAGACCGAAACCGAATTAAAAACTTAATATCCGAACGAACGAGAAATCTGCGCGATACCGTTATAGAGTCCCGCGAGGGCAGCCTGTAGTATCATAGACCTCTACAAACTGCCCCCATCATCCCTCCAGCTTAGCATCTCTAACGGAGCGCTTATCCTTCCCACAGCACTTGCAACGGTTCCAAAGCGAGGAGAAGCCCCGTGGACTAGAGTTGCAAATGCTGTGGCCTGATATCACCAGCGAAAGACAAGAGCGCCGTCCTGCACTGACGATAGTGGCTGCCATGTGCAGTTGAATGTGCCTGCGTTCGTTGCCAGATATTCAAGACGTAAACGTCTCTTCAATCTGTCAACGAAGTGGCGCTTAAGCGCTTGTGCGTGGTGAGGTGGGTCAGTGTTCTGATTCCCATCTCCGGCTCTCATGTAGTACAAGTGAATTGTAGATTTGGCCAGTGTCAACACAAAGCTAATCAAACAATTCACCCGACTACAAACCTTTGGTCCCCATAGAAACGATGTCCTAGTAATGCTGAAATTCGGGTGGATCAATTGACACATATCGCGCACCAGTTCCATTAGACTCTGCAAAGCTGGACAAGTGAAGAACCTGTGAAACAAGGTGCCTTCACCAGAACAAACTGTGCAGATCCTCTGAACCCGCCGGTCGATATGTGACAACTGATTAGGATGCATAAGACTGTGATGCAGCAATTTGAATGCTACATCAGCATCTTTGTAACTAGAAGGATAACTGTAGACTACTCTGCAAGTTATCCCTCCCATCACGCCCATATTCACCCCGAGGTGTGTTCGCCATCTGTTGTATCCTGTGTACTTCGGAGGTCTTATTGACATAAGCACGTCACGGAGCACACGTGTTGTAAGTGTGCTGAAAGGTGTGTGAGGCGGTCTGTCCAGAACGAAAGCATCTTCCAACTTAGTGCCAGGGTCACTGGTCCCAAGTTGGTGAAATCTCTCCCGCGCAGAAGCCGCCAGGTCGTGTAGTTGTGGAGTGTTCGTGTTTATTCGACAGTTTCCAGAGATATCAATAATATCTCCGAGAACTGTCAGTGTATGCGTGTCAGCTTCAAAACCTCGAGCATTACTGAACACTGAATCTATTAATTCAGGATTAAACCTGATTGGAATCGACGCGAATTGCGTGTACCGTAGAGCATTCCACTTAAGGTGAAATGCTGGCCTGATTCTGCCCCAGGTCTGAATCGTTGAGATTAGATCCTGTGGCCAGTCACGAGGATAGGGTGGTCGAACAGAGAGCAGGTAGTAATACTCCCCTATGCCGATCCCTCCCAGTACATTCACCCACAGTTGAGAAATCAAGGTGTCTCTCTGGCAAAACACTCGTTGGAATGCACGCACTTGGAGACACCTTGATTTCACAACCAAGTTAGTGAGACCTAATCCACCTATCTTGACTGGCAGACAGAGCGTGCTTTCAGCAACCCATCGTCTTCCGCACCAAAAGGCGTCTATCACTTTTGCTTGAAGAAGACCTACGAAGCCTTCATCAAACGTCTCAGACTTTAGCAGATGAACGATGGACGAGGTAATCAAATAGTTTATCACGACTGACCTTCCCATTAGGGATAGTGGAAACAGTCGACTACGCCATGAGTTTACAGCTCTAGAGAGTTTCTCAAGAGCGATGCGGCTATTATTTGATTTACTCTCGCGTCCGATATACACACCTAAATACTTCAGGCAAGTATTAGTCCATTGGATGTTCAGTGGAGTATCTGTACGATCTCTCCACCTTCCACACCACAAGCCTTGACTCTTGCTAAGGTTGATTTTAGCGCCCGCTATACGTTCGTACTGTTCGAAAACAGCACGAGCGACCGGAAAAGCTTCATCTCTTGTCACGAAAATAGAAAGGTCATCCGCATATGCCAACATAAGAGGCCTCACATTGGTATATGGTAGATGCACTGAATATTGTCCGAGCATTCAACGAAGATTCACCAGTAGCGGCTCCAACGAAAGGTCATAAAGCATACCTGACAATGGACAGCCCTGTCTGATACCTCGATGAAACGAGATAGGAGCCAGAACCTGTCCTTGATGCTTAATCAAAATCGCTGAATCTCTATACAGTTTCCCGATGATATCGAGCCACCTGGGCGGGAACCCAAATGCCTCGAGAGCAGTCAGGAGATACTCGTGCGAGACGCTCAAAAGCCTTTTGCTGGTCAAGAGAAATCATGGCCATCTGTGTACCTGTCTGTTCATGGTAGGCAAACAAATGTTTGGCTACCGCGATGTTGTCGTCGATACTACGACCAGGAACACAATAGGACTGTTCCGGGTGTATTACCGAAGCAATCACTGAGCGGAGTATCGCCCCTAATGCTTTGCAGACGATTTTATAGTCCACATTGCATAGGGTTACTGGCCTCCAGTTCCCCATCCTCTGCAAATCTCCCTTCTTTGGAATCAATCGCATAACAGACCTCCTCCAACTAGAAGGAAAGTCTGAATGCGTCTCAACCGCCGAATTGAAGACTTCCAAAAGGTCAGGAATTAATAAATCCCTGAAACGTATGAAGAATTCTGGAGTCAAGCCGTCATAACCAGGTGAAGTGTGTCGCCTTAGATCCTTTGTCGCAGCGATCATATCCTCCAATGTGATTACTGTATCCAGGATCTCCTTGCTGTCTTCAGAGAAAATGGGAATATTCTCAAGAAATTCATGAGTGGTCGAGGATGTTGTCGACGTCGATTCAGAGTAGAGACTACTGTAATAGTCTCGAATAAATTCTGATAGCTGTTGTCCGTTGAGGACTTGTCCAGATTCATCAACTATCGATTCGACTTCACAAGAAGCAGTACGTCGTCTAGTTGCCTGAAAGAAGTACTCGGTTGGAGAATCGCCTTCCCTCAGCCAGCGTGATTGGCTGCGCAGCACAAACTCCAAGCTGTGCTTGTAAGTTTGTGTTGCCAAGCGTTCCTTTATTCTGTTAAAATAAAGAATCAACTCCGGCTGAGTTGGGAGAAGAGCTGCCACCC
This sequence comes from Dioctria rufipes, assembly GCA_963924295.1. Taxonomy (NCBI): domain Eukaryota; kingdom Metazoa; phylum Arthropoda; class Insecta; order Diptera; family Asilidae; genus Dioctria; species Dioctria rufipes. The sequence goes on along the minus strand of OZ002741.1, from coordinate 97,242,646 downwards.
GAGATACTTCGGCCGACAAGCTAGAAGCTTGATACCCACTTCGATTGAAATTCTCTTCGATAAAAGATCGAATTTGGAGCTTTCCGACATCCCACCATTGACTAAGAAGAGGAAAGTCACCTTTCCTCTCTTGCCAATCGTGCCAGAATTCAGTGAATTCATTGATGAACTGCTCGGAATTCAACAAATAGTTGTTGAATATCCAGTATGCAGTTCTTCTTTCAACTAGAGTGCTGGTTGCCACTACAAGAAGGTGATCGCTAACGGAACACACTTCATGAGTGACACCAACGAAATTTTCTAGTATTCCAGGTGAGACGTAAAGTCTATCGATTCTGGAACCTGCGAGACTTCCATGGATATTTCGCGAGACCCTCGTGTATGATCTAGTCGTAGGATGCATCCAACGATAGATATCCACGAGTCTGAAAACACGGACAAAATTCCTCAACCGAGTAGCATTGACAGAGTTGAACTCAACTCCGGAATGCCGATCCATTGAGGGATTTAGCGTGCAGTTGAAATCACCTCCGAGGATAGTTTCGCCACTAAAATTCACCAGACAGGATTGAACACTATCAAGAACTTGTCTTGTAATGTCCTGGTCATGAGGAAGGTACACGTTTACTACCTTGATATGTTTGTCTTGAACGACAAAGTCCAAGGAAGAAGCGAAGCCTGGAAAGATATCTGTATATACAGGAGACGATAGTGTAAATTTGTTGGATACAATGATTGCCACTCCTGAGCCTCGGCGAGGTGCAGGTGTGGCAAACATTGCATAGCCAGTGTGCAAATAAGCATAACGCTCAAGGTGTGTATACGTGTCTTGTGTAAAATTCGTCTCCTGCAGAAGTGTAATGTCTATATCGAACATTTTGGCATGTTCGATAGTACTGTGTAGTCTTGTATGAGCACTTAAACCCCCGGTGTTAAGAGAGCCTATCTTACACATTCAAAGAGATGAAAAGCTCAAACGATGATGGTACGACGTCTATTGACTAGGAGAATCAACCAAGCGATGCTCCTGTATCAACTCCTCCACCTTACTATGAAGGCGTTCTAGCCGCGCTACATCGTTGTACTTCCTCCTCTTCTTGGACTCCTGTTGTAGGAGTAGAAGCTGAGGAAGTAACAACTCTGGCCTCTCCAGCTCCCTTACAAGAATACTCCAGATTTTATCTGAATTCTTCTTGTACTGGAGCTGGGTAAGAATTCCGGCGATCTTCTTCCTAGAAAGGGTTTCCATCCCTTTCGAGACCTCAAATTGGCTACCAGTCGAAATGATACTATCACACGACTCGTAGCCACCGAGGCTCGAAAGACCAGTCTCATCAAAACCGGTCATATCGCAGTCCGAAAGCTGCTCGAGAGACACTTCCGTGTCTCTCACAACAACCTTCGAGCCGCGAGCACCACTGTCGTCCTCCTCCGAGTGGGGCCGTTTTGATGCGACTGGCTTTGCTGGCTCTGGAGGAGGCAGCATCACCCGGTCGACTTTCTTCCTCCTCGTCCTCTTTTTTTTGACTACATGGCTAGTCGACTCCTCGTCAGAAGTAGCCATGCTTTCACGTGCCGACGTGGCACCGTTTATAGCCGGAATTTTTTTTGCCTCTAAGACAACTTCAGGCACTTTAGCCACTGGCTGCTCCAAGATAGCAGGTTGAGTGCTGGCAGAAAGTTCCTTCTCCGGAACCACTACTGTAGCAGTGATTTCCTTCGAGGGAGCCTTCTGTTCAGCCCTCTTTCCGCTTCTCTTGGGGCAGTCAGCAATAAAATGCCCTACCAAATGGCAAGCATGGCATTTTGCTTCGGTGCCCACGTCTATCCAGTGCCTCGAGCCGGATATGCTCAGGTAGAAGCCTTTTGGAAGCGTACATCCCTTATTCAAGGTAATGGACGCCTCCCGACTGGTACCGAAGATACCCCGCCCGAGACCCTCGTCCCAAATTTTTAAGGGAATGGCACGAACGTTGCCATGAACCTTCCCAAATCTCGTTAAGAAATTTAGGAGGTCTTCATGGCTCGCTCGCATAGGGACCCGCGAAAACATGACCCTTGTGGGCTTTTCCCTGAGTGGGAACGGCACAAGGTGTCTACCATCCACCTCGATGCCCTCAAGCATAAGCTTGGTAGCACTCTCGAGGGTCGTGGTGTACACCTCAACCGTTCCCCCAGCTATTATCCCCATGGAAAATAGCTGCTCACGGGAGATGACCTGGAAGATCGCTTTCAGGTATGCGCTCTGAGGACATCTATTGATGTGCTCGAGCTGCATACCGTAGCTCTCATCCTGCCACCTCCCGTCGAAAAAAGCCTGAAGACCCGCACCGGTCTTAGGCCGAGGCTTGCCTGCGTCCAATGGGGCTGGACGAGGAGTGATGCCCTTACCTACAATTTCAATTGTGGAAGCCTTATCGGAACTGCCACTTACCTGTGCATACGAAATCCCTGATACTAACGCAGGGGATCGTGGTGCTGCTGCTGGTGCTGGTGGCTGCTGTTTCGAGGCATTTGTCTTCGTTGCCGAAAGTGGTGGCCTCATGATAACACCGCTCGGCTTATGTGCTGACTCTGAAGCCTTTTTCACAACTCCCAATAATTGCGGACGTTGTCGTGGCTCTGGATTTAACTGCTGCAAGTTTGCTGTAGCTGGTGGTACTGCTACTATTGTAGCAGTTGTGTTTGAAGCGGATGCTCCAAGCTCTTCTCGGTTAGCATTCGCTGTCCTCCCTGGAAAATTCTCCAAGAGACTTGTCTGCTGTTTTTTGGCCTCTTCGCTTGGGCCCTGAGTGGCCTTTTCTGTGGGCCCTTTAATAATTTTTTTTTTTCGGAGAAGAAGAAGAGTTTGAGCTCTTCTTCTTTCTTCCACTTGATCTGAGGGGATCATCATTCCCCCCCGAACCGCCGCTGCTGTTCGTACTCATTTTGAGTACGGCAGAGCAGTTATCACTTTTGTATATCAAGAGATTATTTTTTATTCAATTATAGTTTTTATTTTTATTGCAAAACGTTAATTGTAAACAATTTTTTTATTTGCAACCAAGCACTATACAAATTTTACACGGTTGCCATGTTGTCATGGCAACGGACGAAAATAATTTCAATTGAATTAATTTCCAAATGTCAGAATTTTTTCACAATTTTAACTATTTATTTTCAAAGCTTTCCAAAAGAATATTTCACACAACAATAGTTTTTTAAAGCCAGGTAACGCTGAAATCACTCTTATTCACCTTTTTATCACTTTCACTGCCTTTTTTTGCGGGTTTTTCTTAGATTCTCGGGGAACTAAAATTGACACGTTCGGTCACAGCAACAATAATAATTTTTTTTTTTTATTTATATAAGCTCTTTATTATTTGGCTCATTGGCTCTTTTTAAAAATTCCTTAAAAATAGGGTGGCAAAAGGCTCTACAAAATGTAAACAAACAGTCGCTAGCTTATCTAAAAGTTATAAAAGGTCAATAGGGACAATTAAACAATTAAAACAATTAGAAAAACTAAAAAACAAGAAAAATGACACAAACAAAATGAAAGCAAACAAGAAAAAAATTCTCAAAAGAGACTGTATAAACGGAAACAAGAATTTTGAAAAGGATCTAAAAGTTGTACAAAATATTTAAAGTCCCAATTTTGACAATTGGGTAAGTGGCAGTTCCAAAAGTTCCAAAATTTCAAAATAAACTAATAAATATTTTACCTAAACGAGCGAATTTCAACAAAAAATTTTGCAATTTAGCACCGAGACCGAAACCGAATTAAAAACTTAATAGCCGAACGAACAAAAAATTTACCCGATACCGTTATAGAGTCCCGCGAGGGCGGCCTGTAGTATCATAGACCTCTACAAACTGCCCTCATCATCCCTCCAGCTTAGCATCTCTAACGGAGCGCTTATCCTTCCCACCGCACTTGCAACGGTTCCAAAGCGAGGAGAAGCCCCGTGGACTAGTGTTGCAAATGCTGTGGCCTGATATCACCAGCGAAAGACAAGAGCGCCGTCCTGCACTGACGATAGTGGCTGCCATGTGCAGTTGAATGTATCTGCGTTCGTTGCCAGATATTCAAGACGTAAACGTCTCTTCAATCTGTCAACGAAGTGGCGCTTAAGTGCATGTGCGTGGTGTTGTGGGTCAGTGTTCTGATTCCCATCTCCGGCTCTCATGTAGTACAAGTGAATTGTAGATTTGGCCAGTGTCAACACAAAGCTAATCAAACAATTCACCCGACTACAAACCTTTGGTCCCCATAGAAACGATGTCCTAGTAATGCCGAAATTCGGGTGGATCAACTGACACATATCGCGCACCAGTTCCATCAGACTCTGCAAAGCTGGACAAGTGAAGAACCTGTGAAACAAGGTGCCTTCACCAGAACAAACTGTGCAGATCCTCTGAACCCGCCGGTCGATATGTGACAACTGATTAGGATGCATAAGACTGTGATGCAGCAATTTGAATGCTACATCAGCATCTTTGTAACTAGAAGGATAACTGTAGACTACTCTGCAAGTTATCCCTCCCATCACGCCCATATTCACCCCGAGGTGTGTTCGCCATCTGTTGTATCCTGAATACTCCGGAGGTCTTATTGACATAAGCACGTCACGGAGCACACGTGTTGTAAGTGTGCTGAAAGGTGTGTGAGGCGGTCTGTCCAGAACGAAAGCATCTTCCAACTTAGTGCCAGGGTCACTGGTCCCAAGTTGGCGAAATCTCTCCCGCGCAGAAGTCGCCAGGTCGTGTAGTTGTGGAGTGTTCGTGTTTATTCGACAGTTTCCAGAGATATCAATAATATCTCCGAGAACTGTCAGTGTATGCGTGTCAGCTTCAAAACCTCGAGCATTACTGAACACTGAATCTATTAATTCAGGATTAAACCTGATTGGAATCGACGCGAATTGCGTGTACCGTAGAGCATTCCACTTAAGGTGAAATGCTGGCCTGATTCTGCCCCAGGTCTGAATCGTTGAGATTAGATCCTGCGGCCAGTCACGAGGATAGGGTGGTCGAACAGAGAGCAGGTAGTAATACTCCCCTATGCCGATCCCTCCCAGTACATTCACCCACAGTTGAGAAATCAAGGTGTCTCTCTGGCAGAACACTCGTTGGAATGCACGCACTTGGAGACACCTTGATTTCACAACCAAGTTAGTGAGACCTAATCCACCTATCTTGACTGGCAGGCAGAGCGTGCTTTCAGCAACCCATCGTCTTCCGCACCAAAAGGCGTCTATCGCTTTTGCTTGAAGCAGACCTACGAAGCCTTCATCAAACGTCTCAGACTTTAGCAGATGAACGATGGACGAGGTAATCAAATAGTTTATCACGACTGACCTTCCCATTAGGGATAGTGGAAACAGTCGACTACGCCATGAGTTTACAGCTCTAGAGAGTTTCTCAAGAGCGATGCGGCTATTATTTGATTTACTCTCGCGTCGGATATACACACCTAAATACTTCAGGCAAGTATTAGTCCATTGGATATTCAGTGGAGTATCTGTACGATCTCTCCACCTTCCACACCACAAGCCTTGACTCTTGCTAAGGTTGATTTTAGCGCCCGCTATACGCTCGTACTGTTCGAAAACAGCACGAGCGACCGGAAAAGCTTCATCTCTTGTCACGAAAATAGAAAGGTCATCCGCATATGCCAACATAAGAGGCCTCATATTGGTATATGGTAGATGCACTGAATATTGTTCGAGCATTCGACGAAGATTCACCAGTAGCGGCTCCAACGAAAGATCATAAAGCATACCTGACAATGGACAGCCCTGTCTGATACCTCGATGAAACGAGATAGGAGCCAGAACCTGTCCTTGATGCTTAATCAAAATCGCTGAATCTCTATACAGTTTCCCGATGATATCGAGCCACCTGGGAGGGAACCCAAATCCCTCGAGAGCAGTCAGGAGATACTCGTGCGAGACGCTATCAAAAGCCTTTTGCTGGTCAAGAGAAATCATGGCCATTTGTGTACCTGTCTGTTCATGGTAGGCAAACAAATGTTTGGCTACCGCGATGTTGTCGTAGATACTACGACCAGGAACACAATAGGACTGTTCCGGGTGTATTACCGAAGCAATCACTGAGCGGAGTATCGCCCCTAATGCTTTGCAGACGATTTTGTAGTCCACATTGCATAGGGTTACTGGCCTCCAGTTCCCCATCCTCTGCAAATCTCCTTTCTTTGGAATCAATCGCATAACAGACCTCCTCCAACTAGAAGGAAAGTCTGAATGTGTCTCAACCGCCGAATTGAAGACTTCCAAAAGGTCAGGAATTAATAAATCCCTGAAACGTATGAAGAATTCTGGAGTCAAGCCGTCATAACCAGGTGAAGTGTGTCGCCTTAGATCCTTTGTCGCAGCGATCATATCCTCCAATGAGATTACTGTATCCAGGATCTCCTTGCTGTCTTCAGAGAAAGTGGGAATATTCTCAAGAAATTCATGAGTGGTCGAGGATGTTGTCGACGTCGATTCAGAGTAGAGACTACTGTAATAGTCTCGAATAAATTCTGATAGCTGTTGTCCGTTGAGGACTTGTCCAGATTCATCAACTATCGATTCGACTTCACAAGAAGCAGTACGTCGTCTAGTTGCCTGAAAGAAGTACTCGGTTGGAGAATCGCCTTCCCTCAGCCAGCGTGATTGGCTGCGCAGCACAAACTCCAAGCTGTGCTTGTAAGTTTGTGTTGCCAAGCGTTCCTTTATTCTGTTAAAATAAAGAATCAACTCCGGCTGAGTTGGGAGAAGAGCTGCCACCCGAGATACTTCGGCCGACAAGCTGGAAGCTTGATACCCACTTCGATTGAAATTCGCTTCGATAAAAGATCGAACTTGGAGCTTTCCAACATCCCACCATTGACTAAGAAGAGGAAAGTCACCTTTCCTCCCTTGCCAATCGTGCCAGAATTCAGTGAATTCATTGATGAACTGCTCGGAATTCAACAAATAGTTGTTGAATATCCAGTATGCAGTTCTTCTTTCAACTAGAGTGCTGGTTGCCACTACAAGAAGGTGATCGCTAACGGAACACACTTCATGAGTGACACCAACGAAATGTTCTAGTATTCCAGGTGAGACGTAAAGTCTATCGATTCTGGAGCCTGCGAGACTTCCATGGATATTTCGCGAGACCCTCGTGTATGATCTAGTCGTAGGATGCATCCAACGATAGATATCCACGAGTCTGAAAACACGAACAAAATTCCTCAACCGAGTAGCATTGACAGAGTTGAACTCAACTCCGGAATGCCGATCCATTGAGGGATTTAGCGTGCAGTTGAAATCACCTCCGAGGATAGTTTCGCCACTAAAATTCACCAGACAGGATTGAACACTATCAAGAACTTGTCTTGTAATGTCCTGGTCATGAGGAAGGTACACGTTTACTACCTTGATATGTTTGTCTTGAACGACAAAGTCCAAGGAAGAAGCGAAGCCTGGAAAGATATCTGTATATACAGGAGACGATAGTGTAAATTTGTTGGATACAATGATTGCCACTCCTGAGCCTCGGCGAGGTGCAGGTGTGGCAAACATTGCATAGCCAGTGTGCAAATAAGCATAACGCTCAAGGTGTGTATACGTGTCTTGTGTAAAATTCGTCTCCTGCAGAAGTGTAATGTCTATATCGAACATTTTGGCATGTTCGATAGTACTGTGTAGTCTTGTATGAGCACTTAAACCCCCGGTGTTAAGACAGCCTATCTTACACATTCACAGAGATGAGAAGCTCAAACGATGATGGTACGACGTCTATTGACTAGGAGAATCAACCAAGCGATGCTCCTGCATCAACTCCTGCACCCTCCTATGGAGTCGATCTAACCGGGATATACCGTTGTACTTCCCCTTCTTCTTGCACTCCTCTTGTAGGAGTAGAAGTTGGGGAAGTAGCAATTCCGGCTTCCCCAGCTCCTCCACAAGAATACTCCAGATTTTGCCTGAATTCTTCTTGTACAGGAGCCGGGAAAGAATCCTCGAGATCTTCTCCCTAGGAAGGGTTTCCAAACCCTCCGAGACTTCAAATTGGCTACCAATCGACATGGTGCTACCACACGATTCGTAGCCACTGAAGCTGGAGAGACCAGTCTCATCCAAGCCGGTCATTTCGCAGTCCGAAAGCTGTTCGAGAGATGCTTCCGCCTCTCTCACAACAACCTTCGAACCGCGGGCACCACTATCGTCCTCCTCCGAGTGGGGCCGCTTGGGTGCGACTGGCTTTGCTGGCTCTGGAGGAGGCAGCATCACCCGGTCGACCTTCTTCCTCCTCGTCCTCTTTTTTTTTACTAGATGGCTAATCGACTCCTCGTCTGAAGTAGCCATGCTTTCACGTGCCGACGTGGCGCCGTTTATAGCCTTAATGTTTTTTGCCTCAGGGACAACTTCAGGCACTTTAGCCACTGGCTGCTCCAAGATAGCAGGTTGAGTGCTGGCAGAAAGTTCCTTTTCCGGAGCCACTACCATAGCAGTGGTTTCCTTCGAGGGAGCCTTCTGTTCAGCCTTCTTCCCGCTTCTCTTGGGGCAGTCAGCAATAAAATGCCCTACTAAATGGCAAGCATGGCATTTCGCTTCGGTGCTCACATCTATCCAGTGCCTTGAGCCGGATATGCTCAAGTAGAAGCCTCTTGGAAGCGTGCACCCCTTGTTTAGAGTGATGGACGCTTCCCGGCTGGTACCGAAAATACCCCGCCCAAGACCCTCGTCCCCAATTTTAATGGGAATAGCACGAACACTGCCATGAACCTTCCCAAATCTCCCTAGGAAATTCAGGAGGTCTTCATGACTGGCTCGCATTGGGACCCGTGAAAAGACAACCTTCGTGGGCTTTTCCCTGAGTGGGAATGGCACAAGGTGTCTACCATCCACATCGATGCCCGCAAGCATGAGCTTGGTAGCACTACCGAGGGTCGTGGTATACACCTCGACCATTCCCCCAGCTATTACTCCCATGGAGAATAGCTCCTCACGAGAGATGACCTGAAAGATCGCTTTCAGGTATGCGCTCTGAGGACATCTATTGATGTGCTCGAGCTGCATACCGTAGCTCTCATCCTGCCACCTCCCGTCGATAAAAGCCTGAAGACCCGCACCGGTCTTAGGCCGAGGCTTACCTGCGTCCAGTGGGGCTGGACGAGGAGTGATGCCCTTTCCTAAAATTTCTATGGCTGACTCTTTATTCGAACTGCCACTTACCTGCGCATAGGATATCTCTGATACTAGCGCCGGGGAACGTGGAGCTGCTGCTGGTCCTGTTCTTGCCACTGCCTTCTTGCTCTGGCCATTTGGCTTCGCTGAAGACAGTGGTGGCCTCAATATGACTCCGCTAGGCTTTGGTGCACAAGCCGAAGCCTTCATAACTACTTCCAATAATTGCGGATGTTGTACTTTTTCTAGAGGTGTTGCTGGGATAGCAGCCATTGTAGCAATTGACGTCCCAGGCACTTCTCGGGCAGCATCCGCTGCCCTGGTTATCATCATCTCCAAGGAACTTGGATCATCCTTGTTTACTGTGGCCTCTTGACTGGGGCCCTTAGTAGCCTTTTCAGTGGGCTCTTGGGGGTTACTTTTTGTGGAAGAATGCACATTTCTGCCCTTTTTCCTCCTTCCTTTTGACTTGAGGGGATCATCAGTCCCCCCAGAATCGCTGCTGCTCTCACTCATTTTGAGTGGTGCAGAGCAGGTCTATCTCCTTTTTATTCGATTTTATTAAATTTGATTTTTATTTAGTTTTTCTTTAACTTTAATTTATTTTCAATTTAATATGCTTTGAAATTTCGAAACTAAAAATTTTTTACGGTTGCCATGTTGTCATGGCAACGGCCGAAATTAATTTAAAATTCTTTGTAAATGTCACTGAAATTATTTTTTTCTTTCAAATTTTTTATTATTTCTTTCAAAAATTATTGTTTCAGATGATACTTTTTTTTAAATAATATTGGTGATAACACTTGGGGTTCACTTCTCACTTATTTTTCCACTTATTACGCTGCGTTTTTGCTTTATTCCGCGGAGCTCAATTCGACGCGTCCGATCACTGCGGCTATAATAATAATAATAATTTATTCGAGGATTTGTACCAAAGATTACATCTTTTTTTAGTACAGTGAAAAAGGGGAATTCAAAATATAATATAATGCAAGTGAGAAAAAAAAAAAAAAGAATGAAAATTAAATTTAAGAACAAATAAAACTATAATAATAATATAATAATTGGAACTAACTGAAAGAATCAAAATAGATTGAGAAAAAACAAAATCTACAAAATAATAACATAAAATAAAAAAACTAAAAATTGAAAAGACCAGAATTTAACCTTATTCTAAGCTACGTAGCAAAATTGTGTCATCGGCACATTTTAGTTTAGGAAGAATCCAGGAAACGCTTCAGCTCATTCTTAAAATCATATGTCCGAGATTGCCCCCTAACTGTAACCGGAAGGGAATTCCATACACGAGAAATAACGGAAAAATAAGAACGTTGCCCAACAATATAACGTGCACGAGGAATCCGAAGACTTACATGACAGGACGAATGCAAGAATTGCAAGTGACTGAATAAATACGAAGGGAACTTAGAGATTATCAAATTTCGTAGGAAAACTAATGATCTAATTTCTAAGTATGTATCCAAAGAGCATCCTAGAACAGAATTTCTATAAGCAGAAACGTGATCGTGACGTCTTAAACCATAAACAAAACGAACGCAATCATTAAAAGCTACATTTAACTTACGACTGCACACAGAGTCAAGCCGCGAATAAATTGTACTACAGAAAGTGAAATGTGGAATTAGCAGTGCCTTAACTAGCTTTAGCTTTAACTCAACCTGGAGCAGACTACTCGACAGACGAAGCAATCGAAGACCGCCATAAATCTTTTGTAATAAGGAATTAACATGGTCACAACACTCCAATTTACTATTGAAAAAAACACCAAGGTTCTTAACCTTCCTGGCATAAGGCAAAAGTACTCCATTTAGATATATAGATGGAAGATCAGAAAACACAAGATCTCTCCTATAGAAGACCATACAAGAAGACTTCAGGGGGTTCAACAAGAGTCTGTTGCTAGTGGCCCAATCAGATATATTTATTAAATCACGGTTAACTCGATGTATGCAGTCCTCCATTAATCCAATTGGACGAGATAGATATATCTGAACATCGTCAGCATACATATGGATGTTCACGTCTTCAATAATATCAGGAAGATCATTTATGAATAAGCTAAACAGAAGCGGCCCAAGAATTGAGCCTTGCGGAACACCACATTTGACGCTAATCCACTTCGATTTAGCATCCTCAACTTTAACTTGCTGAGAGCGGTTGAAAAGGAAGTCTGAAATCATTCTAGAAGAGGAATGAGAAAAATTATACATTTTTTGTAGTTTCGATAAAAGTAAACTGTGATCAACGGAATCAAATGCTTTAGTGAAGTCGAGGAGTACTAACGCTGTTAACAAATCACTGTCGAGTGAATTGCGTATATCAGTAGAAACTTTCAACAAGGCAGTTTCACTGCTATGGCCAGAACGAAAACCGGACTGCCATTTCGAAATGAGCTTATTATCCGATACATACTGAAGAATCTGCGAGCTCATTAATTTCTCGAGAATTTTGCTAAGATAACAAAGTAAGCTTATAGGTCGATAATCAGAGACTGACTTTGGTGCAGAACATTTAGCCAAAGGTATAACAACAGCATTTTTCCATATTTGGGGAAACTCAGAGAAAGTAAGGCAAGAGTTAAAAATATAAACTAAACTGTCAAGGATTACGGGCAATAACAATTTGAAAAATGATGGTGCAATATCGTCTGGCCCGGTGGCTGCGGACCTAACGGACATGCATGCCTTGAAAACCTCTTCATGTGATACACATCGGAAACTGAAACTGCTGTGACCTTCCCCGTTCAAACTGATATTAGGAACCGGTTGAGTTGAGGAAATATTACAAGGAGTAGTAAAATAAATATTAAGATCATCAGTATTCAAGTCACAAGGTGGCAAACCCTTTCCGCATACGCCAAACTGCTTCAAATTAGACCACAGTTTCTTAGAAGGCAGCGATGAATTTAATATGTTGTTGAAATAGTTCTTCTTTGTCCTTTTAATTACAGTGTTCGTCCTATTTCTAATTGCTTTGTACCTGGAGAGACATTCCTCCGACTTACATCTCTTGTACCTACGAAAAAGTTGTTCTCTTTCGGCAATTAGACACTCGATTTCACGAGTGTACCATGGAATACGATTTGGAGTAATCCGTTTTATATGTAAAGGTGCATATTTGTCGTGAAGATATGATATGAAACCATAAAAAATATTCAATTGCTCCTCGACTGAAGAAGAGTCCTGAATACCAACCCAAGGAAGGGTGAAAGCTTCCTCAAGCAAATTTTGTACATCAACTTTATCGTAAGAACGGAATTTAATTATCTTAGGCAAAGGTGAGAAGCAAATGTTATAAGACAAATAAATAAAATCATGATCAAATATACTGGGCGATGTTATCTGATTATGAAAAAGGACATTATTGGTATCACTTACAAAGAAATAATCCAAAAGCGAGGGATTATTACAATTGTAGTAAGTAGGTAAGCCGTTATTGATATTTTGTAAAAAGCACGATTGAAAGAAGTGTAAGAAGCAGTCCGCAGTGCTATTGTTACGTAAGAGATTTATATTGAAATCTCCGCCAACTACTATATTGGTATATTTCTGTGAGAAATGGGACAGCGAATTACCTAGTTCCACAGCGTTGTCAAGATTAAATGTAGCTGGCGGGCAATAAACGCTAATAAGAAGCAATTTCTCTGTAGCACAACTCACCTCAACAGCCAGAAACTCAATGCCACCCTCAATGGATCTTTTAATAATTTTGGATTTACAACAATCCTTTACAAAAATAGCAACTCCACCTCCGATCTGACATTCACGATCACGCCTAAACAACTTATATCCAGGAATTGCAATCGAGTTATTTAAAATATTCTTATTAAGCCAAGTTTCGGAGATGAATATCGAATGCACATTACTGCTATAAAAAATTCCTTGCACTTCAGTAATCTTTGGTCTAAGGCTTCTTGCATTAAAATGGCAGATGTTAAAGCCATTTGTTTTTTGGGAAAATATGTTGAGCAACGTTCTCGCACTATTTAGTCCGGAAATATGAGTAGATTTTTACATCAGAAGGCAACCTGGGACACCGAGCAATAACTCCAATCAACATGACGAAAACACAATTTGACAAAAAGAAATGGAGAATTATTTATAAAATTAAGCAAAGAAAACAAATTTTAAATACTAAAAAAAAAAAAAAAAACAAAAAAAAATTAAAAGTTATAGTAACAATGCAAAAAGAAAGAAACATAAAATCAAATCAAAATTAAGAGAAAAAAAAATCAAGTAAATTACTAGCATAACCTTCTTATACAACGCCCTGAATCTTTGCATCCAAATCAACAAGTTGACACAGGTTAATCACTTTGAACGGCCTTTGTGAATCATTTTTGCGGGCATACACAATACCATTTTTAGTGTAAACAGATGATATCAAGTTTTGTCGACGTAAGCTGAGAGCACGTTGTAGTATTGTATTGGATCCAGGAGATAAACTCTCGAAGCAGTAGACACGGCCGTCAGAAGAAAATCCACTGTCGATTGCATTTAATTTTAAACGGCTCTGGTTAATGCGAAGTTTTTGCATAAATGAGCGCCGTTCAGCTGCACTAGACAATTTTAAAACAATCGATGACCTTGCGGTATTTCCGTTAGATTTGATTCTGAAAGCGTCAGCGTATGGAGATGGTATGTGTTCTACCAAAGAACAGATTTTTTTTGCAATTTCAACAGGTTTTTCACTAATAAGGAAAGGTACACCTTTAATAATCACATCAGATTGCCGTTGATCACTTTGCAGATGTCCATTTTGCAGATGTTCATTGCCCCGGGAAAGCGTCTCACATCTATCTTGCAGTAGCCCTACTTGGTCAGCCAATGTCTGAATTCGTTGATCGTAATTTGCAAATAAACCCTGAATTTTTTTCATTAATCGGCACTCCATTTCGGACAATTTTTCATTTAATAGTTCCTCAAGTTTATTTATTAATTTATTCTCTAGAGGGTCAGACGAAAGAGAAGTTATTCGCTGCTTAGGGCCACTCCGTGTTTGCACGCAGGTATCGGAACATAAAATGCAGCTATCATCGCTGGCATTTCGATTCTTTGCCGAGCCTTTAGACGACATTATTTTAGCGAACAATACTCAATTACTGAAGATATTTAAAAAATTTAACACCACACGCACTCGAGCAAACAGTGTGCCAATAATTAGGTATGCTTACGCAAAACTAGCGCGGTAATATTGTGACAAGGAAAATTTACAGGAGCGGTTGAAAAAACGTCTACTCGATATCGCACATCACCGAATACCTGATACCTGAATACAGATAATATGAACATAAGTGTAAGAAGGCAAATAGGATTTTGTTAAATGTTGACATTTGCATGAATGTATATTGACATATATACATAAAAATCACCGTTCAATCTTATAATTAAATCGATAATGTCCACGAGAATTTACGGTTGGTTGTGGTAAAACTTTAATAATTTGTGCTGCTTCAACCCAAGATTTGTCGTCATTTGTTGGAAACACAAAGGTTGCCTCGGTGCTTTTCTTCATGAACAGCACTTCATAATCATTATCATTAGTGTTAAACACCTGCCCAACATATACCTTTTTGGACTTAGCAGTTAAAAATTCCACGACGACAAAATCACCCTGTGACGCAATTTCTGTCTCTGGTAGTTCAGGAGAATCTACTTCAAAGTCATTAACAGTGAAATTAGTTTCATTGTCCAGATTTTCTTTTAGAACTGTATCTTTTATGGGAGCATCATCTCCTGTGTTTTGAAATAAGGATATTTTAAATTTTCCCATGTTAATAACACATCGTGACGACTGAATGCCTTCCACTGGATTAACATTTTTAAACAGCATTTCCAATTCTTTTTTCTTTTCTATCATGTCAGTTTCACCGACAAACAAGCATTTTGTCTTCATTTTCATTTTTTTTAGTTCGAGAAAGAATTCTTTTGCATTTGCAACAAAAGCTTGTCCTCTCAAAACTCTGCTCCATACATTATGTTTTACGACAGCACCTACTCCATCATGAGGCCCTTTTCCATGATAGGATTCAGTAAAATTCCATGACTTATAGATGTCAGATGAAGTTAATGTCATCATGGAGTATCTGTTTTTAAAATGAGCAGCAGCTCCATCTGTCCATAAGATCACAGATTTCACAGTAATTCCACTAGTTGTAGTAAAGTCATTTATAATTTTTTCATTGAAAATGTTTACTTCATAAGCAGAATGCTTGTTCGTATCAGAAATTATTGCATAACACTGTGTCTTATCCTCAATATTGTGTCGAAAATAAATGACAGCAGTGTAAATGGTCACAGAAACTCCTTGTCCTGCATTCCAATGTGCCTGCATTACTTCATCTTGATGCTTTATAGAATAGTTTTCAGCGAAATCAGTTTGCATAATAATTTCTCCGATACCTAAGTTTTCCTTTTGTTTCTGCAGCTCTTCAGCTTGTCTCCAAATGTTATATGAATGCTTTAAAATTTTTTTGATTTGATCCATTAACATTTTTTTAACTTCATAATAAGTGACAGATAATAATTCAAGTTTCCCAATTTTCCACTGATGAAATGAAATGCTTTCATTTTCATTCCACGATGTTGTCACTGACTGGACGAATTCCTTTAATTTGCTCAAATTGCAGAGTTCACATTTCTGCCTCATACAATTTGCAGATTTTCTGTCACAAACAATCAGGTCAATCAGTTCTTTAATCTTCTTTGGCCCAGGGTCGAATTTACAAGCAGTTAAAAGAATACTTAAATTCTCACAATAGATGCAACAACAAACTCTGTGGTCTTTGGTTGAAGCCAATTGTACCTCTTCTGGACGCAGTTCACAAAATTTTGAAATTCCTATAGGGTTTGTGGGATTTTTATCCTTATATATATCATGGAGTTCCTTTAAGGTGTACATTAATAAGCGTTTCTGCATTCTCTCCTTTTCCCCAGCTTCATTTCTTATATTTTTGTAGTCTCGCTTTCCCGGCAGTTGTCTTGAAATTTCATCTCTTCTATAAAAGTTCTTTACTGCATTTGTTGTTTCTTCAGACAATGCACTTTTCCTTTTAGTGTCATCCTTACGAACATCATTCAAAACTTGTATATTTTCCCTCATGGCTAATTCTTTAATAACGGTAAGTCGTTTGCTTGGACTATTAGGAAGAGCTGAAGAAACTCGTTTCATTGCTTTTCCCAATGTTTGCCGTGTAGTAAACGGTGACTTGCATGTACTTAATGGTGTAGCAGCCTCCTTTAGTCTTTGTCTCATATTTTTCATTCCTTTTTGAGACTCCAATCTGTGTTTTTTTTTGTAAATTTTATCACATTTTCGCCTTACTCTCATTGCTTTCATTCCTATTCTTGACTTCTCTCTTTCTGCAAGCTTTCTTTCTTCACTTTGCCTTGCACGACTCTCTTTTTTCCTTTCTGCAGCAGTTTTAGCCATATTAGTCTTTTTAATAAAAGACTTCCTCACAATAATTCAATTGACCTAAGAAAAAATTGAAAATGTTGATCCAGATGCTAGATTTTATGTGAAATCATAATTACTTCCATCTCATGAAGAAAAGTTGTTAGGAGTCAATTAAGCCTAAACTCTTTCTTAAACACTTCTTCAGCATTAAAAGCAAGTTTTACTATTTTATGCACAAATTTAAAGTTTACACATGTATTTATCCAATAAACTCTAAGAAATTTAGATATAGAGAGAAAAAATCCAGTCTTACAAATGAGATTATTTTAACAAACCATGTGGCCAGTCACATGTGCTCAGCAACTTCAGCTCAAAATAAATGAGTGTTGCCAATTCAAAAAAAATTAAATTTTTTACAAAATAATTTCAATGTTTGTTCAAGATAGTTACTTCATAAATAATCATGTTATGTTAGTCACAAGCAGTGGTGTTATGTTAGTCACATGTACTGTTAACAGAAAAAAAGAAAATTATTTTTGTTCAATGACATCTATCTAACTGTAACCATCACATTGAAGACATCAAGAGAAAAAAAGTAAAAAAGATATGATTTTCTGGAAGGAATGCAACTTTCTTTATATTTTTGTGACTAACATAACAAGTAAATCAGAATGAACATTATTTATCTTTGCAATATTAATTTTTATGTCAGTCACAAAAAAAAAGATATTTTTCTAAACAGAAGAAGGAACATATTTTAACGACAAAACTAATTGAATTGTTAGGTGCAGTTTTGTTGATAAAATATGAATATGAAAACTTAGGAAAAAAATAAGATATTTTTGATAACTGAATATGTCATGTTAGCAGCCTTTTTTTATGAATTTGGAGTAATATTTTGTAAAAACTAAGCTGAATTCTAAGAATTCAAGAAATTATCTTTAAAATGATATATAACACTATATATATATTGAAAGATGAAAAAATGCTCTCTGGGTTGACATTTACATGGAATTACCCAGAAGTGAACTCTTGTTGCCGGCGCGCAACAGAATTCAAGAGTGTTCACGTTACACCCAGACGTAACTGGATACTTTCATTTTTCTCGGTTTTGGCTCATGAGAAATTTTACGTGAAAAATTTTATGTTCACTTTTTTGTTGAAGTAGCATTTTATAATTCATATCTATCTTTAGGAAATAATATTTAAAAATGTGATTTTGTGAAAAAATAAATTATTGTTGTTCAAAACGGTGAAGTGTAAAGTATATTTTCATTTTCAATTGTGTGGCGTCGTTTGTTAAGCAACAGCTGAAACTTGTAGCAGTACAAGGAACTGTACTGCACGACATATAAGCCAAGGGTTTTATGCACTTTGACTTTGGAAAGTCTACAAAAGAGCACTTTGGTGCAAAATGCCTAAATCTAAGGTATACCGGTACACAGAATCGTTTATACCATAGTCGTACCAGCCAAGGTTGATGTACCTTGACTGATTCGACCATCAGAACAAAAGAGTTCTCATCAACTGTAATAGGAAAGAAAATCAAACTATTACAGACATATATAAACATTACAATGACCTTTTTTATCTCGAAGGAAATTATCTTTCACACACTGATGCTTTTGAGCATAACATTCTAACAGAAGTCAATAAACCTCCTATTTATATCAGACCCTACCGACTACCAGAAGGGCATAGGGATGAAATATACAAACAGGTGAATGAAATGGTGAATAATGACGCCATTAGACCAATTGCAAGTCCCTGGAACTCACCGCTGCTCCTCACGCCAAAGAAAGAAGATTCAACTGGTAATAAGCGATGAAGAGTGGTGGTGGACTTTCGCAAACTTAATGAATTAACTATTGGAGATGCATATCCACTACCCAATATATCTGACATATTGGACTAGTTGGGCAAATCCAAGTACTTCAGCACTCTTGATCCTGCCAATGGGTTTCATCAAATCCTTGTTAGCGAAGGTGATCGCGAAAAAGCTGCATTCAGCACCTCATTTGGGCATTATGAGTACAACAGAATGCTCTTTGGATTGAGAAATGCACCCGCAACGTTCCAACGTTTAATGAACAACGTGCTAATGGAATTGCAGGGAAGGAAGTGCTTTGAGTACGTTGACGACATCGTAATTTATGGTCATAGCTTCGATGATCATAACTCGAAGTTAGTAGATGTTTTAAATCGTCTGAGAAAACATAATCTTAAACTTCAACCAGAGAAATGCAAATTCGTAAAAAGGGAATTAATGTACCTAGGTCACATAATCTCTGAAAAAGGTCTAAGTCCTGATCCAAGTAAAATAAGTGCTGTGAAAACTTTTCCTACTCCAAAAAAATGTAAAGAAGTCAAATCATTTTTGGAATTCGCAGGATATTATCGTCGTTTTATTGAAAATTTTGCAGACTTCGCAAAACCTCTCACGAAACTTTTAAAGAAAAATGTAATCTTTAAGTGGGATGGACTATGTGATGACTCCTTTAGAACCCTAAAATCCAAATTAATTAATTCTCCTATCTTGGCGTATCCAGGTTTTCAGAAAGAATTTCTCGTAACTACCGACGCAAGTAATGTTGCAATAGGCGCTGTCCTCTCGGAGGGTATAACAGGCGAAGACCGGCCCATATATTATTCAAGTCGTACACTTAACTCAGCGGAAATGAAATATACCACAACCGAAAAGGAACTTCTTGTAATCGTGTTCGCTGTGAAAGAATTTAGACCATACATTTACGGTAGAAAATTTACCATCGTCACTGATCATAATCCACTGAAATGGTTGATGAATCTTAAGGAACCATCTTCGCGACTCATGAGATGGAAAATCCTATTAGAAGAGTACAATTATGTAATTGTCTATAAACCGGGGAAATATAATGCGAATGCAGACGCCCTAAGTCGAATTACTGGACAAGATAAGGGTATAGTCGACGAATCTACTACAGTCGGAATAGTGACACGAAGTCAAAACAGGGAAAAATCTGAGGAACAGGTTTCTACGGAAACTCAAAAAATTACCGAAGAACCCAAAATAGTCGAGAGTAATGACTCAATTTTTAAAGACCAAGGGCCAAAGTATAAAATCTTCATTTTACCACTACCTATATAGCAAACAATCTAAGGAAACTTATCGTGCCTTTCAGTACACTAAAAATTAATGAGCTTAAACTTTTCTTTCATAAAGACACGAACACAAATTACGTGGTAATCAAAACAATGCTTCCATTGAGAACACAAGCCGACAAAACCAAGCTGCACGATGTTATAAAACTAATTGCAGAATACTGCAACAAGACCCGAATAATCCTTTTTGGGCTATCGGTTCCACTTTTCGACAAATCTTCCTTAAATCAAATAAAATCTTATTTTAATATCATCTTCAAAACATCGAATACTACAATCAAACTATTCACAAACTCGAGAATTTATCTAAATAAACCCACAGATATTGAGAAAAATATCACCATATATACCTGTTCCGTCTCGGAACAAAACTAAAAACTTATATACTAAAAACACTACACTACTAACACTCACGAGATTCCACATAAGATAGTTTAAGTATAGATCCCTCGATGCAGCAACATAATCTAAAATAAAATCAAAAGCATCTACAAAAAATAAATAAACAAATAGAAGTCTCAGATCATTCACAATCTGAGACTTCAATTAGAAACAAAACTTACAAATTAACACATCAATTCCCACGATGCGAGAAATATCCCACGATGTCCTAAGGGACCAAAATTCTAAAAAAGGGAAACATATTATTAATAGAATAAATAACATAATATTCAAAATATAAACACTTACCCATAACCAAGCAGCTGCCAAAGTCATTCGACATTTCTGAAATGACAACCGACAGTACACAGCAAAATATTCCAATTAGAATTATAATAACGCCATTGTTGGACCAAATGCAGGAAAAATTCTCACGATGACGTCATTTGCGGACCAAATCCATGAAATCTCACAAACGACGCGAGCGTCATGGCAACGCCGCCGGCAGACACAATTCCTATTGTGTTTCTGCCTATAAATAGCGAGCTGCTGGAAGTAGCAAACCACTCAAGTTCTGACTGAGCACCAAGACAGATCGGCTGTTGATATTGAAGCCAAATTAAGTCTTGCTTAACACATAAGGGAAGTATTGCACCCTATTTTGACTAACATATTAATCAACTTTTAATATTTGATTAAATATATTTTAGCATCCCACGGGGAGATTATTTGATCCCAGCTAACAACCCAGATGAGCAGACCATTGAAGCTCATCTCAATCAGCTTAACTTTGCTTTTTGGTTAAATAATAATAGTTTTTTTTTTTTCTTCTTATTACAGATTAAGGGATAAATTTGCCATTGGAGGCGTAAATAATTGGATTGTTTTTAGAATTGTAGGTAAAATTAAAAACTGAATTGTTGTAGAATTAAGCATTTGAATTAATTAGTTTTAAGAGAAATTAGTGATAAATAAACTGAATTTGTTATTTTTGAAGTCAACCTGTCTTGTCATTCAAAACCGGCACCTGCCCCCTTTTTTTTTCATGCTAAGCCCACATTGGGACTTAACATTGGTCCTTTCGAAGCCGGATAAGACAGGAGGATTTTCAAGATGGCGGATATCGCTAGTTTAACATTATCACTGATAGCTCTTAATGATCAAATCAAGAAGGCCGCCACAAATCACTCCAAGGCAGGTAGTGATACCAAGGCAGGCAAAAAATACTATGCAGCACGCATAGACTCACTAGAAAAACTCTGGAAATCATTCACAGATCTGCATATAGCAATCTGGTCTACCAAAGATGGCGCTCAAAGCGAGTATGCCAAAGGAGAACTATATGAGGAAACCGAACTCATATATATAAATCTCTTGTCCACTCTACTAGAAGAATTAGAAGAGTCATACCCAGCAATACCTCTCAATACAAACACAAATGAAACCAGAGTTCAGTCAGTACGACTATCAAAGCCAGAAACACGGCTTCCACCAATCCATATACCGACATTTGACGGTAATTACAAATCATGGCGGACATTCCATGATTTGTTCAATTCGTTAATTCACACAGACCTAAATATATCCAAGGTCCAAAAGCTACACTACCTCAAACTCAGCGTCACTGGCGAAGCTGAACGCTTATTACGTCAGTTTGAAGTCACAGAAGCAAATTATGTAAAGGCATGGGAACTACTACAAAAACGATATAACAACAAGCGGGCTCAAGTTAACACTCACTTAAAGGCATTATTGACACAAATGCCCATTAAAAACGAATCAGCTCACTCCATTCGCTCTCTTTTAGACCAAACAGAGGAGAGCCTACACGAGCTGAAATATTTAGACTTACCAATAGAACATTGGGATGCAATATTAATTTACAACCTTGTTCAACGCCTCCCATCAGAGACTCATCAACTATGGGAGCAAGAGCAAGGCAGCAAGGCCGAGTTGCCAACATACGCTGATCTGTCAGTTTTTTTAGAGTCACGTTTCCGTACGCTAGAATCAATTCAAAACTTGAACTCAGCAGAACACGGACGACAAACAAAGTCGTCACATATCCAAGAGTTACGGCGCGGCTATAGACCCACGAACTCAAACAACATTCCGTCACATAACCATACAAGCAAAGGTGCTCATGCCTTCATAAGCAAAACATATACTTGCATCAAGTGCAAACAAAATCACACGTTGTTCCACTGCACTTCCTTCAAGAAGCTATCTCCCCAATCAAGATCACAATTTGTGCAGCAACACAACCTATGCAAAAACTGTCTTGCATCAGGGCACAACTTAAATAACTGTCCCAGCCAAAAAACATGCTTTGAGTGTCACAAACGACACAACACTCTGCTGCACATCAAGCAAAATTCCGAAGCAGACAGTAGAATCAGTAAGAACGAACCAAATCAAGGGCAGGCAGAACTGAAGCTTAATAAGCCCGGCGGCAGTAATGAGGCAAGCACTGCATCATTCTTTACGACAAATGTCAACCGTGCATTATTATCAACAGCACTAATTCAAATTGAAGGTCCAGACGGCCACAAGCATACCATGAGAGCATTATTAGACTCAGGCTCTCAAGTCTCATTCATCACAGAAGCCGCAAGTAGAAAAATACGACTACAGCAAATATCCACAAACATTAAAGTGACAGGGTTGGGAAAAACTAGAACAGCATCTGCAAGAGCACAAACATCATTTACTTTAAACTCCCTTCACACAAATTTTAAGACACACATAACTGCTCTAGTGCTAAGAAAGATAACCGACTTCATACCAACTGACACATTAGACATCAGCAAATTGTTTTATCTGCAGCATCTAATTTTAGCAGATCCAAGCTTCTATACGCCTGGCCCAATTGACGTATTGCTAGGAGCTGACGTCTATGCCGACGTCATAGAAAACGGGGTTATCAAGGGAGCGCTAGGAGAACCCACGGCACAGCATACACAGTTGGGATGGATTTTAATGGGTAAAACAAAAACTAGTAAGAAAACGAGTCATTTCACTACGTTCACAGTACAGATTGATGAAAACAATAACTTAGATCAGCAACTAAAACAATTCTGGGAATTGGAAGAAATTCCTCGAAAAATAGCCCATCCTGACGATGAAATATGTGAGAAAATCTACACCAACACCCACCAACGATTAAGCCATGGAGCATATCAAGTCAAATTACCCTTCAAGGGGAAGGTCGGACCAGAACTCGGTCAAACACGCTCTATGGCATTAAAACAATTCTTGCAGCTCGAAAAACGTTTAGAAAGGCACCCAGAGATGGCTGCACAATACAGATCATGCATCCAGGAATATCAACAGCTGGGACACATGACAGAAATCCCGCCAAGCCAGCTGGCAGCAGAACGGAGCGAAATCGGATTAAAGCCGATCCAACATTTCTATCTACCACACCATGCAGTCACAAAAGAGAGTTCCAGTACCAAGACAAGAGTAGTGTTCAATGCATCAGCACGATCAACCAATGGCCAGTCATTAAATGAGCAGATGTTAGTAGGCCCAACAATCCAACCAACCCTCTGGACCATAATCTTACGATGGCGTCAGTATAAGTACGTACTAACAGCCGACATTGAAAAAATGTACAGGATGGTACACATGCATCCAGATCATCAGAACTATCAGAGAATTTTATGGAGAGATTGCCCCAAAGAGCCAATAAGAGACTTCAAATTGACAACTGTCACGTTCGGCACAGCAGCAGCCCCATATTTAGCTATCAGAACGCTGCAGCAACTAGCCGATGACGAGCAAGACAGCTCTCCAAAAGCGGCTCTAAGTCTAAGAACAGACTTTTACGTCGATGACCTACTAACTGGCGCCCATGAAATCCATACAGGCTTGGCACTTCAACAAGAACTAAGTCACACCCTCATCAAGGGAGGATTTCACCTCAGAAAATGGACATCAAACTGTCCAGAATTACTAGCCAACATACCAATACAAGACCAAGAGGTTAACACTACGCTAAATTTGTCAGAAAAAAACACCATA
Source organism: Dioctria rufipes (assembly GCA_963924295.1). Classification (NCBI taxonomy): domain Eukaryota; kingdom Metazoa; phylum Arthropoda; class Insecta; order Diptera; family Asilidae; genus Dioctria; species Dioctria rufipes. The sequence continues at coordinate 97,218,518 of OZ002741.1, read as the reverse complement.
AAAACTCTCGGGCTGCAATGGAATCCTTCAACCGACGAATTTAGCTTCACCATTAAATCATCAATAATAAGTGACAACTATACCAAAAGAAAAATTCTCTCTGAAACTGCAGCCTTGTTCGATCCACTTGGATGGCTGGCTCCATGCGTCATAATAGCGAAAATATTCATTCAAAAACTATGGCTAACTGGATATGCCTGGGACGAGCCTTTACCAACCTCACTCAACCTAGAATGGATCAAATATCGAGAGAACTTAAAAGATGTCAAATCTCTAAAAATCCCCAGATGGATAAATTTTCTACCAAACATAAAAACCATTCAACTGCACGGATTCTGTGACGCATCAACTAAAGCTTACGCAAGCGTCGCATTTATACGAATTATTAACCACGACAACTCAATTGTCACACACTTGTTGACATCCAAAACAAGAGTTGCCCCCACAAAATCCACATCACTGCCCAAGCTAGAACTATGCGGAGCTGTCATTTTGTCACGCCTCCTCAAACAAATACAAGATGATTTGAAATTTCAGGACATCCCAACCGTAGCTTGGTGCGATTCAGAAATAACATTAGCCTGGATACAAAACCACCCAACAAGGTGGAAGACATTCGTTGCTAATAGAGTGGCAGAAATACACGAGAATCTCCATCCTAGGGCCTGGCGATTTGTTCCATCAAAAGAAAATCCTGCTGATTGCGCTACTCGAGGTTTATATCCCGCCGAATTACAGCATCATACTCTTTGGTGGAATGGTCCATTATGGTTGAGACAGCATGAGGACAGCTGGCCACAACGACATGTCAACGACAAGTGCTGTGAACTTGAGCAACGAAAAGTCAAAGTTTTGATTTGCACTAACGACCATACTGAATGGCTGGAAAAATATTCATCATTTAGCAAATTAATACGCATAATCGCATATTGCAGAAGATTTTCTACAAATTGCCAAACATCATTAGCAGAACGAAAGAATAGCTATTTAACATCAAGTGAATTACTCGAAGCAGAAGTTAAAATAATCATATTAATGCAGAAACAAGCATTTCCAGACGAATACGAATGCCTATCAAGGCAAAAACCAATTTCAGGCAAAAGTCGGATATCAAGTTTGAATCCATTTTTAGACACAAACCAAGCTATACGAGTTGGTGGTAGACTCGAAAACGCCACACTAACCTTCGACCAAAAACATCCGATGATTCTACCAAACAATCATCACGTGTCTAAATTAATCATTAATTACACTCATTTATACACACTACATGGAGGAACCCAACTTGTCCTCAATACATTAAGAAATCGATACTGGCTACTAAATGCTAGAAATACAATCCGACGCCAGATTCATCACTGCATCTCTTGCTTCCGAACAAAGCCAAGGTTTTCAAATCAAATAATGGGAAATTTACCTACTGCGAGAATAACACCATCCATGGTATTTGAACACACAGGAGTAGATTACGCTGGCCCAGTTGATGTAAAAACATCAAAGATTCGAAATTCGAAAATCATTAAAGCATATTTTAGTCTGTTCATATGCATGGCCACAAAGGCAGTTCATATTGAAATAGTAACAGAACTAACAACGTCAGCATTTCTCGCAGCACTCAAGCGATTTACAAGTCGAAGAGGATTATGTCGACATCTATATTCCGACTGCGGTACAAATTTCATCGGAGCAAACAAAGAACTGTCATGCCAGTTACAAAAGGTGTTAACTCAACTTCCACACGACATTGCGAATGACATCATGCTAGCAGGAATCACATGGCATTTCAATCCACCAGCAGCGCCACACTTTGGTGGATTATGGGAAGCCGGGGTCAAATCAATTAAAACACATTTAAAACGAACAATACAAAATACAATCTTAACATACGAAGAACTTTCAACTGTCATGTGTCAGATAGAAGCATGCGTAAACTCGCGTCCGCTGACTCCCTTGTCAAACGATCCCAAAGACTACAATGTTTTAACACCAGGACACTTCTTAACAGGCAGAAACATCAAAGCAATTCCTGAGCCAACTACAACCAAAAACTCTACATTACTCAAACGTTGGCAATACACACAATATTTGACAGACCAATTCTGGAAAAAATGGTCTGCGGAATATATACACAGCTTACAGCAGCGCACAAAGTGGAGAATTCCAGAAACTAATTTAAAAACTAATGACCTGGTCTTAATTCACAACAAACACTGTCCTCCCACAAAATGGCTACTGGGCAGAATAATTAAAATCCACGAAGGAAAGGACAACAAAGTCAGAGTTGCGACAATAAAAACAGCACTACACGAATATTGTCGCCCCATACACAAATTGTCCAAATTACCTCTGACAGAAGACCACAACAAAGCAACAGATTAATAAATCCACAGGACAAACCCACACACTTCAGCACCACTGGAAAAAGACAATAGCTAAACACAGGTCCAGACATAATTCGCTCCATCGTCATAAAAGTCAGAAATAATCATGGGCCCATCTAAAACAAATCACCACACTGCAACAAAAAAAGCACATATACAAGCAACATAAATAATAAAATCAAGTTAAAACTAAAGTGTGTGGGCCTCATCATATAAAAAACTTTATTGCAGCAAATCATCGGCAATGCAGTTCAAATCAGAACCTACTTCAGTCATTAGGTTGTGCGCCAAAATCGCTTGACAACTAGCAAAAAAAGACTTCTTCAAAAATTATTGTTGCAAATTTATTTATTCTATATATTTTTTTTTCCTTCATTATTTTTTCTCTTTGTTTCCTCTTTATCATTTGTAAGTTTTTTTTTTTATCATTTATGATTTATTATTTTTGTTTGCAATTTTTCATTTTTTGCTTTTTATTTTTTATTTTTTTTATTTTTTTTTTTTAAAAAAATCCAAAAAGAATAGAGATGGAGTCGCTACCAAGCCTCGACGACTGTTTGTGGATAGATGACGTCCCCGAGCTTGAAAATTCCTTAAAAGACAAGCTCAGGACAACCGACATGCCCAGACGTCCAAAAACTTACATACCGCCGTTTGAGGCGCTTCCAGCTTCACCTGAAACTAAAAACCTAGCTGACGCAGCCATTTTTAGGAAGCCAACTAGGCCAATCAGGCCCCCTACTGGCACCAAAAGATCTGCCATACAACCGGCACTAGCAATGACGTTCACAAAAATCGCACCACAAAACAGAACGATGCCATCTAGCACATCACCGAAAAAGCCAGCACTGACGGCTTCATCAGCGACGCAACGCGACGTATCAAAACTTCAGCCAGCATTGACGGCTCCATCAACATCATCACAGGCTAAATTTAACATACCAGCTCCAACAGCTTTAACCTCAAAACCACCACGTAAAAGGCCAAATCCGACAGCCTCCTCGTCAACAGCAGGACTATCAAACGTTCCAAGTACAAAACAAGCGTTGACGACGCCATCCGACACGTCACCCAAAAGGCCAGCCCGGATGGCTGCAAACACAGTCCCAACAAGGCCTCCTACGAATTTTATCGTAGAGCCAGGTCTATGGGAACAAGTACGAACTCAGCCAATTCCATGGCTGAAAGTATTTACAGCAAGAAAGTGCTTCCGCATCATAACTGAAGATGGAGACACTCTCAGGTTCATCAAGTTGAAAACAGGAAAGATCAGAGTAAGGCTACAAATAAAGTAAAACCACAACACGTAAGTTTGCTCAAATTAATTTATTTTTTCCTCTTTTTCGAGAGGCGGGAGGATGTTCCGTCTCGGAACAAAACTAAAAACTTATATACTAAAAACACTACACTACTAACACTCACGAGATTCCACATAAGATAGTTTAAGTATAGATCCCTCGATGCAGCAACATAATCTAAAATAAAATCAAAAGCATCTACAAAAAATAAATAAACAAATAGAAGTCTCAGATCATTCACAATCTGAGACTTCAATTAGAAACAAAACTTACAAAATAACACATCAATTCCCACGATGCGAGAAATATCCCACGATGTCCTAAGGGACCAAAATTCTAAAAAAGGGAAACATATTATTAATAGAATAAATAACATAATATTCAAAATATAAACACTTACCCATAACCAAGCAGCTGCCAAAGTCATTCGACATTTCTGAAATGACAACCGACAGTACACAGCAAAATATTCCAATTAGAATTATAATAACGCCATTGTTGGACCAAATGCAGGAAAAATTCTCACGATGACGTCATTTGCGGACCAAATCCATGAAATCTCACAAACGACGCGAGCGTCATGGCAACGCCGCCGGCAGACACAATTCCTATTGTGTTTCTGCCTATAAATAGCGAGCTGCTGGAAGTAGCAAACCACTCAAGTTCTGACTGAGCACCAAGACAGATCGGCTGTTGATATTGAAGCCAAATTAAGTCTTGCTTAACACATAAGGGAAGTATTGCACCCTATTTTGACTAACATATTAATCAACTTTTAATATTTGATTAAATATATTTTAGCATCCCACGGGGAGATTATTTGATCCCAGCTAACAACCCAGATGAGCAGACCATTGAAGCTCATCTCAATCAGCTTAACTTTGCTTTTTGGTTAAATAATAATAGTTTTTTTTTTTTCTTCTTATTACAGATTAAGGGATAAATTTGCCATTGGAGGCGTAAATAATTGGATTGTTTTTAGAATTGTAGGTAAAATTAAAAACTGAATTGTTGTAGAATTAAGCATTTGAATTAATTAGTTTTAAGAGAAATTAGTGATAAATAAACTGAATTTGTTATTTTGAAGTCAACCTGTCTTGTCATTCAAAACCGGCACCTGCCCCCTTTTTTTTTCATGCTAAGCCCACATTGGGACTTAACAATACCATATATCACCCTTTGGAGGTCATCAGGAAATATCCCGCACAGTTAAAAGACTGAAACTGAAATATTATTGGCCGTCTATAGTTAAAGATGGAAAATATTTCATAAGAAAGTGCGAATCTTACCAAAAAAAATAAACTTCAAAGAAATCCTCCAACACCAATAAAAATAACTGGAACAAGTTCAAGGCCTTTTGAGCGAATAACGCTGGACATTGTAGTTCCATTACCAGTCAGCTATGAAGGAAACAAATACTTATTGACGCCCAATCATCCTTGCAAGAAGTTTGCAATTTAAAAAGAATGAACTGTGTTTTTGGACCAAATTTAATTGTTGGTTCCGAAATACTACAATATTAAGAGAAAACGCAAAATTTAACAGATCGATACAGGAAGCAAGTGATAAGATACTTGACAATTTATATCCAAAGCATCCTTGGATCAAAACCTTCTAAGGAAAAAAATGTCAGTTTCACAGGCATGCGTTGAATTCTTTCCTTGCCTTAAGAGCACCGACAAAGAAAAAGAAAGTGATTTTATAAGTGCTTCAGACAAAATTATAGATTTTTAAATTTTGTCAATGTAAAAACATATACAGGGTATTTCCTCCATGGTGGTCCATAGAGCAGGAGATGATAGTACTCACCTAAACAAACAAAAAATCGTATGGCAGGGGGGGGGTGGGGGGGGGGGCATATCAACCGTTTTGGAGTTACAGGGTGATTAAGAAAAAAAGCTAGTTTTGCACAAAACACCCTGTATCTTAAAAAGTACAGTGCGTACGCTCACAGTTAAGAGCTCATTGTATGTAGAGCTTCATGGTCTTTCCAAGGACTGCTCAACCAGCCCCGTACCCCACTCCCCTCAAGAATTATGGTTGTCTAAACTAAAAATTTCGAATTTTTTTACCTTTTTTTTTTTAATTTGACCTCTATTATTTTTGCAAAAGGTCGTTAACATAACTTTTTTTTATAAAAACTTTAAACTAGGGACTCTCCTCTTTAATGTGACCTATTACACCCTATGTGTTAACTGTAGCCGTTAAACAGTTATTAAATCATAACCTATTCAGGTCACACCGAAATTAGACGATATTTTGTAAAATGACGTGCTAAGGGAACAAATTATCGTTGGAGAGAAGGTTTGAAAATAGGTTTTAGAATAGGTTTAGAGCTAATAACTCGTAAAGGGCTTTCAGATAGCACATTGGGTGTAATAGGTCATATTAAAGAGGAGAGTCTACAGCTTACAGTTTTTATAAAAAAAAAAGTTATGTTAACGACCTTTTTGCAAAAATAATAGAAGTTAAATTTAAAAAAAAAGGTAAGAAAATCCGAAATTTTGAGTTTAGACAACGATAATTCTTGAGGGGGCTATGGGGCTGATTGAGCAGGTGTTCGAAAGGCCATGGAGTTCTGCATACAATGAGCTCCTAACTGTGACCATACACCCTGTAATTTTTAAGATACAGGGTGATTGGTGAAAAACTAGTTTTTTTTCTTAATCACCCTGTAACTCCGAAACGATTGATATGCCCCCCCCCCCCCATGCCATACAATTTTTTGTTTGTTAGGTGAGTACTATCACCTCCTGCTCTATGGACCACCATGGAGGAAACACCCTGTATATATGTAAATATTTTAGGAACTTTTGTACAATTCATCGCATACACGGATTCTTGCAAATTAAATTTAAAAAAAGATAGAGTTCGATAAAGAAAAAAATGATGATACTTTCGATGAAAAAGAAATTTACACGCTACCAGGACGTAGATAACCGTATAATCGAAAGCAGCTCTTTTGATGATGATGTGATTTTTCAAATGTTGTATCCTGGTTACCGCTCCGTGCTCCGAAGGAGAGAGCAGTCGCCGATATAGGACAAAAGGAAAATTAAAACTCAAATCACTTTATTTATATATTTTTTTTTTTATTTATTACGTTATTTCTTTTTTGTTTATTCTTTTCTTTATATTTTTAAAACCCCTATTTCCTTGGCACTAATATAATAATAGTTTTTTTTTTCAGAATAACTTAATACACACAATTTTATTAGGTTTTCTTTAACATCCACTTAGTAATTTTTGGTATGGATTTTTTTTAACGTTTCACTCGCCGGGTTTTAAGAACGAACTCCCCGAGGTTTTTGCTTGCCGGCCCCAGGTACCCATGATCACCTTTTTTTTAAAAGCTTTTTTTTTTCTTTTTGCTTTCTCACGGACGATGAAAAATCGTACGTGAGAAAATGGCACAAAAGTTTTGATGCAAGCTTTATGCATCTATGCAAATCTGTAGATCTGATATGCACTTGTGCGCCCGTCTTTGAAATATTAATTTAAAGAGGGGCGCGAATAATCGTAATAATTGTATGTATGTATGTACATACAATAGATTGAAAAAATAGGTATTAGTACGTATGTACATAGTACATACAGAAAAAAAGTAAGAATACACTGTATGTAGGTAAGTGTGATTCGGGG